>CM073570.1:9005000-10471592 GCA_037074615.1 Leucaena leucocephala | reverse complement strand
TATTGATTTCCACCAAGATTTTTCTATAAATACCCCCTTCATTTCTGAAGAAAACCATAAGTTCATGGACCCTTGGGAAAACTCTTGTAAAATGAAAACTCAAGTCAAGACAAAGAAGATTCAAGGTACCAAAGTTCAAGCATGCTAGAGATTAAAGGTAAGGATTTGGGAGCTTGAACTTAGGGTTTTTATGGGAGAAATGTTGAGTTTTCTCTAAGGGGAGGTGCTGCCCAAAAACCATAGATGAAAGGGGAAAGAAGAAATTAAAATTAGAAATTTATGAGTGAAGCTTAAACAAGCTAGTTAAGTGATTGGTTGTTGAATCAAGTTGATATTCTTGACTTTGCCATGGTGTGCCCTGTTTGGTCTGCACTGTTTATGAGGGAAGGAAATGGAATTTCAATTATTTAATGCTTCCATTGAGTTTATATGATGATTTTGTGTAGGATTGGAAATATTTTGAACCTTGGAAACATTAAAATCTCAAGGTTGTAGTGTTTGAGATTCCTTATAGTTACTATTCACTCACATGAATAGTGATTGGAATTTCATGATTTTGATGGTTCCAATGGTTTTAAAATGAAAAGTTGTGTGGGGTAAAGTGAAGAAACAAGTATGGGAAGCATTAGAATCAAAATCAGAATTTTTGAAAGAATTTTATGCTTATATTCAGTTCTGTACAGCAGTCCATAAAGCAGCTGGAATTTTATGATTCTAAGATCATAAATGGATTCAAAAGATGAAATTGTGTAGGGTAAAGTCAAGACATTAATTGGTTCAAGAGCCAAGTGGATTAGTGAAAACTAGAGAAAGTTATGACAATAAAGAGTATAACAAAGTTAGTCTTGAACATGGTTGGAGTTCATGAGTCCTAATGAGTTATATGATGAATATGAATGTGTTTAGGACCATGAAACATCCAAGAAGATGTTGGGAAGTGATGGATATAAAGGCTTCATGGTTAGAAAGCTAGGGAGCAAGGGCTAAAGGTCAAGAGGAAAGCTTAAGTGCAAGGTAGTGAACTTACCTCTTTATGTGCTTGATGTGGTATGCTTAAGTGTTGACATGTAAATGATATTTGAATGATGTTGTGACATGATTAATTATGTTCAATGTATTGTGAATATCATGTTTTCCATGGCCATGCACTTTATGTAAGAGTATATAGCATGATAGCATGTCACTAATCAAAGAAAGTTGAATGAAATTACATATCATGCATTAGCATCCATCTTGCATATTTAAGTGGTAATGTTGTCTACTGAGATTCCCTAGAATCTCACTCTCCCATAACTAACCAATTTAGGTCAAGCATGAAGAAAAGGTATGCATAGAGAAGAGTTAAAGAATGGAAGAAAGGAAGTAAAGTATTGAGATTTTAGCATATACTAGAAATTGTCCATGTATGTAATTGCCATGTAAGGTGTCCATTTATGTGATGAAACTATTGTAATACTTATGGCATATGTACATGATGTATATGAATGTTGAGAAGCTTATTTGATGGCTTGTGCATGATGAAACAATTATTGGAAATGAAAGAAAAGAAAATGAAATGGTAAAAACGTAGGTCCCAAAGCAGTTTTGTTGTGGCTCCAATTTGACCTAGCAAATAAAGGAATTAGTTCACAAATTTTATGAGCATGTAGCACACATCTAGAGATTTAAATGCATATGTAGAACGTGTCATTTGGATGTGTATAACAAGAGAAATGAATTTCCAAATTAAGGGACCAGAATCTGTTTCCAGAGTTTTTGACCAAATGAACAGTAAACTTTAACGAATAAACTGTATTAATTGGATAGTTATTTGGTTTGAAAATTATTTTTCTCTTAAATTTTAAGATGTTATCTTCATGTATCTTTTTGAACCACTTCATTTCGACATTTCTAGAATTAATTATGATTTTTTGAAGTTTGTTGTGTAATCTAGAATACCATATGAAGAGTAACCCGAGAAAGAGTAAAATTCTAGATTTGGCTAATGGACTTCCAAGGTCTTATAAGTGGTTCTAAATGCTATTGAATGGTCCCTAAAATGTATAAAAGTAAGGATATTACAACCCCCACATAATGTCTCGAGGGGGTTAAGCGAAGGCTGAAAGAGACTTATTGGGGGCCAAGAGGTAGTAGAGGCTAGAAGAGGCTGTTGAGTCTGATCCTAGTGTTACTTTTGCTCCCCCATCTCCAATACGTCGTGAAGATAAGTGGTTGTAAACTCACTAAAAAAGGAGTAGATCATTTATAAGCAATCATATTTACATGATTGTGGCAAAAATTATAAGTACTACTTGTATTATTTTGTTTTAGTAGACTAATTATATTATTTCTTATGTTTGCTCTTTTTATGTTATAGGTTGATCTTAAACAACAAAAAGCCCATGGATCCTTCAAGTTAGATAGTAGGAATTACATCTTGACTATTGCAACAGGCAAGCAAGAGCATGGGGGTCGTGTTAGGGGAGTTAGTTGAGGTGTCGGTATAAGATATTTTTTTAGAGCATCTCCATGACATTCCCCATACGTCCTGAGGACAGAGCTGAAATCATTATTATCCACTGTGAAGAAAGATGCTAAGGCATAGGCTTGGGCAGAGGCTAGGGCATAGACAAAAACTTTAATTCAGGCATAATTACAAGAGGGGTTGGCAAAGATCAAGGAAGAAATGTTGTCCATGTTAACATCAAGGCAATTGGAGCTAAGTGCCACCAAATGCTCTCACATGCAACCCTTCCTAACACTAAAGGGAGCTGTTACATGGCCAAAAAGGTGTCAGAGGATACTAAACCTTATGATCTATATATGGAGGATCCTATCAAAAGGTTAGTGGCACATGGTTCTATCCATATCTTAGGGGAAACTGCACACCATATCCAAATTCAGGACAATCAGTTAAGGGTCACAGTTGAAGACTTGATATTTGAAGATGCTTTTGTCCCAATTTTCATTGATGAGGTGAAGACTGTGAGTTAGGAAAATGGGACTTTCATATTATGGCCAAAGCATCTTGTTTTGGATCACGTCATGTCATCCCCAAGTGAACTTCCCATACTTCCTAATTTGAGTTCCATGTAGCGTGTGATCCAATTGGCATTTGATGAAATGTTCCATGTGGATATGTTGCCTATGGTTCAGTTATGGGTGACATGGGGCCTGCTACCTTTGTTGACCATGCAGATGTGAAATTGGTTATCACTCCTAGGAATGAACTAACCTTCGGGTGCGTCCAAGTGTTTTTAATGTAAGTCTATTTTAAATGTAAATATACGTAATAACAAAATTCATGCAAGCTGAGTGTTTGAATTAACTAACATTGTGTTTACATTAACTGGAGGTACATGCAAGCTAAGTTGGTTCCCAAGGGCAAATAAGGTCAATTAGGATTCCTATGCCCATTTTAGATTTATTCAAAAGAGACTTCCTAATCTTCAAGACTTGAGTACATTGCAAGGAGGCTTGGTGAAACTGATATTGATTGTTTCTAAACACTATATATATAGGAGTAAGAATAATAATATTTTAGTTTTTTCATACTAGGTTTGTATTTGCTTAATGCTAATAATCATTATTGTTTAATTATTTTCTACAGCAACCATTGGCAATTGATCATACTATGTAAGCGTACTTATAAAATTTTCTTCTTATGCTCCCTCCACTACAAGCCATCGGTTGATGCCAAGAAGATTATGAACATGTGAGTTTTCTTCCTTACAGAACAATGGTGTTTGTAATAAATTAAATATGGTCTTTGTAATAAAATAGTTACTAAGTTAATAACTTTGGTCATAGGGCTATGAGGACATTTGCAATTGCAAGGGGTCTTAAGAAAGCCAACTCGGTAAGGGACCTTGAATGGATCACGTTGAAGGTAATAAAAGTATTAAGTGTTATGCTCCACACAGTTTTTTGCCGATGACACATAATTTTGTTCATGTTAATATTACAGAGTCAAAGGAAACCCAAAGAAAGCAACTTGTGCGGCTTCTACATGGTTAAACACATGATCAATATCATCTTGTCAAATAGGATTAACTTAACTGAGGAGGTAAATTGTGTTTTTAATAATTTCATATATTTCTGATCAATTTAATATATCATAGTAATACTTTATTTTATTTTATTTTAATTTAATGTTTTAGATGTTTGATCAATCTGACCCATTTCCTGAATAAAATATTGAGGACCTGCGCAATATTTAGGCTGAGATTTTTGTTCAAATCATTCATTCTCAATAGTACTTGTCATTATGTACCAAAATACATTTTTTATTTTTGTGTTTAAATGATTGTATTTTTTATTGAATTTTATTAAATGAATAATGTAATGATCAATTGAAGATCTGTCTCTACCATCTTGAACTTTACCTTTGTTACTGTCTCTTTTAGTCTGTATATTTGGGTAGTTTATTCATGAAGCTTCAAGGGATGGGGTTAATAAAATAGTATATACACCGACAGGAGTAATAACAGTATATGTAAACATGACAACATATACACCAGTTGTCTTAATAGTGAGGTGTGGAAAATTCATTAATCTACACCGGGTGTAAATAATTCATTAATCTACACCAGATGAAAATACAATCGGTAGAAATAATTCATAAAACCATTCAAAAGGGATCTGTTAAACTAGTGTAGACATTAGTAAATTCTACGCCATATTTGTCATATCTCCAATTTTCTGACCTGATGTACCTGTACAGTTTATCTGCAATGGATATAAGATTATTGGAATAAACTGTATCAGATTGCGAAAAGAAAGGGAAGGATTAATAACTAATGAAAGAATAGGGACCAAAATGCAAATTGAAAAGTTTGAAGATAAAAAGTTAAAGTAGAAATAAAAGGAGGGACCTAAATGCAATTAATGAAAAGTTCAGGGACTAAAGTGCAATTATTCAACAGTTAAGGGACCTAAATATAAATATGGAAAAGTTGAGCCAAAACAGGCCAAAAATGCCCAGAATCAGATCAGACCCAAATTTTACCAGTAGATAGACAAAAGTATTCCGGTCAGTTTAACGCGACACATAATTCTGATTTGAGGTCCCGATTAATTGATATAAATTTCTGAAGTCCGAAGAAATTAGTACAGCATTTTTCAGATCTCATAATCAGATGAGACCTTATAGAAAATTCATATATTTAATATATGAATTTATAAAATTGAGAGAGTCATAAAAGGAATCCTGTAGAAATCATACGGGATTTTACAGTGAAATAAAATACCCGATAAATAGGATCGGGGGAGCTATAGTGTGAATTGGGCCATAAAGGCAATACAGGCAATAAGCCCATACTGAGGCCCAAATGGAACCATCATGAGCCCATTAAGGTGACTGGACAGTTTATGTGGGCCAGAGACCAGAGCAGTCTAGGAAAAGTGCAAAATTACGAAAATGCCCCTGGATGCCCATATTGTGCCAGTGATGGATGGAGGTCATTTTGATCATTATGGACAGGCCAAAAACATGTTACATGGTATAAATATGACTAATTAGAGCCAGTATATGCCATAAGGCAGTATAGAGAGGGGTGAAATGACAATTATGCCCTTAGGGTCAGTACAATGCACGAAAGGACACCAAGGGTATTTTGGTCATTTTCCAATAGATGGATGGTAGATAAATACTCAGTCCAATATTTTCAATTATATTAGAAGCCTAGACATTAATTTCCAGGATAGAATACATATCCTGGTATATTATAAAAAATTAGGAACAGAACACAGTCCGGTTGTTGTGAAACTGCACTGATCGTTACTGGATTGGACTGGAATTTCTCCAGAAGGTTCCTTGCATGGGCAGATCGCCACGTAACCCTCTTAGGTTTCCCATGAGCTGTCCCACATGATGTCATAATTATTCTTTTTAGAAAAAGTTAAATCCAAGATTAAATGTGAGCCCTTAGATCAAATAGTAACCAAATTAATCTTGGCCATCCATTTCAACCCAAATTTTCTATAAATACCCCCTCATTTCAGACCATGTGCAGCATCCTTGAGAACCATAGGGAAACTCTTGCAAAATTTCCATTCAACTAAGAAAGAAGCAACCAAAGTGAAGTAACAAGCAAGGTAATCATCTCCCTTGATCTTGAGCTTTGTTCTAATAGGTTAGCTCATGATTTTAAGGGGTTTTCATGCTATATTTCCCTTATGGTTGCTTCTGGAAGTGTTTCTCATATATGATTAAAATATGAGTTTTATGTTATGGATAGTTTAGACAAGCTTAAACAAGCTAGAATCAAGTGGTATAAGCTTGGGAATTCAAGTATGTTTGGATTTAGGGTTTTGTGTTCTTGCTGGTACTATAGGTACTGTTCATATGATAGAATTTCGTGATTTTAATGCTTCCAATGAGTTTAAAATGGAAAATTGTGTGGGGATAAAATAGGAGAACAAGTATTCGAAGCATTGGAATCAAAATGTGAATTTTTGGAAAACAAGAGCATGCATTTCAGTTTGGTACTGTAGCAATTGGTACATTTTGATTTTCGAAATTCTGATTTCATATTTGGATTCTACATGAAAAATTATGTGAAAATGAACCATGATAATTTATTTTGGAAAGGTGGAAGTAGGAAACATAAATTAGAGAAAGAAAGGGAGCTAGTGAAAACCTAGTCTTGGATTTGATTTTAAGTTGAGTTGTAACTTGATATTATGTTGTAATGGCTAGGTTTTGACATTTGTGAAGGAAGGAAAGCACTTCAAGAAGGTCTTGACCAAGATAGCTAAGAGGTAGCAAGGATACCTAACTATAACTCATGTTTGTTTAATTGTTTTGCTTGCTTGTTGATTATGGTGTTTGGTTGAGCTTGAGCTTATGTCATCATGTTATGATGAAGTATGAATGATTGCAACTCCTTGAAAGTTATGTCATGAGAATATGCATATTAGAGTTTGCTTATGTACCATTATGAAGTAACTCCCATCACATGATAACATGTTAAGCATACAATTATTCATGCATGATATTATAGTTTGTGTAACTTGCTATTGGGATTTCCATGAAATCTCATTCCTTCCACATGCATAACTATGTTTTAGGTGCTGGATCCTCTCAAGGGAAGAGAATAATTGTTGATGATTAAGTTTGTATAACAAGTTATATAACTTACATGACAATATGGGATGACATGCTAGTATGCATGGTGTATGTTTCTGTAACCCTATTTAAGGCCGTGGTGATGTGACAATGTTTATGACATTTAAATCAACGATTTTTAGACTGAAACTTGGTATGATCAAATTTAAGATACAGAGATTTAAATGAACACCAAGAACGCCTTAATTGGATAAGTATCCGAATTGTTTTGATTTTCCAAAATTGGAAGTAAGATCTGGAATTGAGATAAAATGAGTGCTGAGAGGCAGTGACGTTCACGCAATGATTTCATATACCAAATGCTCGAGTTTTTATATGAAATTTTATGAGCTTAAAGAGAACATTTAGAGCTTCAAATCCATAGGTAACACAGTTCATTTGGATAAGTAACCAAGGAGAAATGAATTTTTGAAGTGAAGCAAAGAAATTGGAACTTCCAGATTTTCACCAAATGAACAGTGATTTTTAACCAATAAACTGATTTCATTTGGACCAGAAAACCTCAGTTTCATATTTTTCCCTGAAAGAGTTATGAAATATCTTTCATTATAAATTGGAACCAAATTATTTTGAATTTTATACAATTAATTATGAATTTTCAAAATAGGGTACATGTTCTAGAATTACCAAATGAACAGTAACAGTGAACAGTACCTAAGAGCAAATCTTTTGGAAATGGATATTTTCAAAGCAAATGATCATGTAATTAGTTCCAATCACTTCTAATGGAGTATAATTGAGGTTAAAAGTAAGGATGTGACATTTTGGTATTAGAGCAAAGGATTCTGGCTTAGGAAATGCTCTAAATAGATTATTTTAGACTGATACATAAGTGAACCTATGAATGTACTTATGACAGTGAGGTTATGGTATGTGTGTATGTTAAGAAAAGTTTATGTGATAATGTTAAACTTGATGTATGTTATGTTTTGAATGAAATATAAACTATGTTAATTATAATATTCCTTTCCTATTTCCTATTACGATAGTAAAACAAAATGGTAAGAATAAGAAAAGCTAGTTCTTCGGGTGAACCCCAAAACAACTGAGACATTAACCAGTTGATTCTAGAACGACTGGAACAGCAGCAGAAGCTGATAGAGGAAGTAAGAGTTGCTCAAGCATGGAGTGAACAGGAAAGGGATGCCGCTATAGCAGCGGTTGTAGCAGAAGCGGTAGAGAACCTACGGCAACCAAAATCTGCTGGTACAGCTAATACAGAACTAGAGATGGTTTAACAGACAATAAAATAGCCAATACAGACATGACAGACAATAGATCTTGCTGGTATTCAACAGTGGATGGCTAAGTTCTGTAAGCATAGTCCTCTAACATTCGAGGGAATATTTGATGTACAGAAAGCGGAGGATTGGATCAGCAGACTAGAGAAGATCTTCAAGGTACTGGGTTGTCTGTCTGAGAGTAAAGCACATATGGCAATATACCAGTTAGAGAGAGATGCCGATAGATGGTGGAAGAACACAGAGCTAGTATTGCAGGCCAGCCACATTCCTATCACATGGGAAGTGTTCCTTGAACAGTTTTATGAGAAGTATTTTCCCCACTCAGTACAAGATGAATGAGAAGCAGAATTCCTTGTATTAAGACAAGGAGAAAAATAATCATTTGACGAATACTTGGCAAAGTTCATTTGTCTTTCCCAGTATTCCACTTACCTGCGACAGGTGGATGATGAACGATGGATGGCAGAGAGGATGATCAGGGGATTAAATACTACTCTAAAGGATAAGATGACCCCCCAGCAATATCATCAGTTCAATAAAGTAGTAGAGGCTTGCAGAATTATTGAGAACATCCTGAATCACCAGATGCTAATGAAACCGGTGAGCAAAGAGACAGCTGTTCCTAAGAGACCTAACCAGAATAGAAATGCAGCCAATGGCAGTAGCTATAACAACAAAAGGAAAAGGCAGTGGCAGCAGAATCAAAAACCTAATAGAGGGAATTACAGGGGCAACACAAATAATAGAGATCAGAGGTCTAGAGTATATGACAAATGTGGGAAGAACCATAGAGATAGACCATGCTTGATGGGGCAGAATGTCTATTACACATGTGAGAAGCCTGGATATTTCTCTAGGAGTTGTCCTCAAGTAGCTGATGATCAAAGGCCGCGCACTTAAGGGCGAGTGTTTGCAATGACAAGGGAAGAGGCGCAGAGATTACCCGAGATGATCCAAGGTATCATCTATCTCAATAATCATGCTGTGATTGCTATGTTTGATTCGGGTACAAGTCATTCCTTTATTTCTTATGAATGTGCTAAATGTTTGGGCCTTACAATTAGCAAGCTGCATTATGCCATATGTGTCACAACCCCTACAAATGCTAAAGTAGTTACATCAGATGTCTACCTAAATAGTGTCATTCAATATGAATATTGTTGCACTACTCTTGACCTAATATGCATGCCATTCCATGAGATTGATGTCATAATTGGATTAAATTGGTTGTCTGCCAATAATGTAATGCTGGATTGTAAGAACAAAACTCTAGTTCTTTGTTCACAAGCCCCAAATGTGAATCCAGAAGTGAAACTGAATTTCCTGACAGAGGCTCAAGCAAATAGATGTTTACGAAAAGGATGTCAGGGATATATGGTCTTCTTTTCTGTCCAAGCAGAAGTAGAAGAAGGAATTGAAGCGATTCCAGTGGTTAAAGAATTTCCTGAAGTCTTTCCAAAGGAGATTCAGGGATTGCCTCTAGAACGAGAAGTGGAGTTTGCAATTGACATCGTACCTGAAGCTGGACCAGTATCTAAAACCCCATATCGTATGGCTCCCAATGAGATGATTGAACTTAAGAAACAGATAGAGGAGATATTAGAAGAAGGATGACAATCTCAGATTGTGCATTGACTATCGGGAGTTGAATAAGATTACTGTTAAGAATAAGTACCCTCTTCCCTGAATTGATGATTTACTAGACCAGTTGGTTGGAGCAAACTTATTCTCTAAGATTGATCTGAGATCAGGTTACCACCAACTCAGAATCAAAGCATATGATATTTCAAAAACTATATTCAGGACTTGCTATGGACATTTTGAATTCTTAGTGATGCCCTTTGGTCTAACGAATGCGTCTGCAATTTTTATGGATTACATGAATAGAATCTCTAGGCCTTATCTAGATCAATTTGTGGTAGTTTTCATTGATGATATCCTGGTGTACTCCAAATCTGCTGTAGAGCATTTGAGAATTGTTCTTAGTACTATTAAAGAGAAATGACTCTATGTTAAGCTTAGTAAATGTGAGTTTTGGCTGCAAGAAGTCAAATTTCTCGGTCATGTCATATCCCACGAAGGGGTAGCTGTAGATCTTAACAAAGTTAAAGCAGTGCTAAGCTGGGAATAGCTAAGGATAGTGATAGAGATCAGAAGTTTTCTGGGCTTAGCAGGGTATTATAGAAGATTTATTAAAAACTTTTCTCGAAGTGCTCTACCGTTAACCAAGCTGACTAGAAAGAATCAGCAGTTCAAGTGGGATGAGAAGTGTGAGGCCAATTTTCATGAACTAAAGCAGAGATTAACCACGAGTCCTGTGCTGATTATTCTAGACCCAACTCAGATTTATGTAGTCTACACTGATGCTAGCAAGCAGGGGTTGGGATGTGTGTTGATGTAACAGGGATGAGTGGTAGCCTATGCTTCTCGACAGTTAAAGCCACATGAAGAGAATTATCCCACTTATGATCTAGAGCTTGCAGCGGTAGTTTATGCTCTCAAGATATAGAGGCACTACTTGTACAGAGCACCATAGAACTGTACTGTGATTATAAAAGCCTGAAGTATCTGCAAGATCATAAAGAATTAAACATGAGGCAACAGAGATAGATGGAGTTTCTGAAGGATTATGATTTTCAGATCAAATACCATCCAGGAAAAGCTAATGTAGTGGCCGATGCCTTGAGCAGAAAGGTGGTGCAGGTTGCTAGTCTTATGATCAAAGAGCTAGAACTAGTAAAAGAGGTATGAGATTAGAGTCCTCTGTATCAAATGCAGACATCAGAAAGTTCTTATGGAGGAACAAAGATTAAAGCTTTTATTGAGGATGAGATAAAAGAGGCTCAGGAGCAGGATAGGCGCGCTGAGATTTTTAAAGGTAAGTTGGAAAGAGGGGAAACTAAAAACTTTGATGTATCCCATGATGGATTACTACGATTTAGGGGACGACCATATATTCCCAATGCAATGGGATTGAGAGAAAAGATACTAGAGGAGGCACATAAAAGAAAGTATACAGTACATCCAGATATGACCAAGATGTATCATGATGTTAAGAGTTTATTTTGATGGCCTGGATTGAAGAAAGATGTTGTAAATTATGTGTCCAAATGTTTGACATGTCAAAAGGTGAAAGTTGAGCATTAAAAGCCAGCAGGGAAATTACAACCACTAGAGATACCCGAGTGGAAATGGGATATCATTGCCATGGATTTTGTTGAAGGACTACCCATGACTCCTACTAAGCATGATGCTATATGGGTGGTAATTGACCGATTAAAGAAGTCGGCTCATTTCCTGGCAATCAATAAAAATGATTCTCTGGAGAAGCTAGCGAAACTCTATGTAAAAGAGATTATTAGACTACATGGTATTCCTAGTAGCATCATTTCTGATAGAGATCCTCGGTTTACATCAAACTTTTGGCATGCTTTACATAAAGAAATGGACACTACTATCAGATTTAGTACGGCTTACCATCCTCAAACAGATGGTCAATCTGAGAGAACGATCCAGGCGCTCGAGGATATGTTGAGAGCTTGTGTCTTGGATTTCAAAGGGAGTTGGGATGTCCATCTACCGTTGATAGAATTTGCCTATAACAATAGTTATCAGACTAGCATTCAGATGGCTCCATTTGAAGCGTTGTATGGACGAAAGTGTAGATCTCCCTTATGCTAGGTGGAGTTGAGCGAAAGGATGATGTTTGGTCCTGATATTGTAGACCAGACAGCAGTACATATTGATAAGATCAGAAAAAGGCTATTAACGGCTCAAAGCAGATAGAAGAGTTATGATGATGTTAGAAGGAAGCCGTTGGAATTTGAAGGAGAGCATGTATTCGTTAAGTTGACTCCGACGACAGGAGCTGGACGATCGATCAAAGTAAAGAAGCTGCACCCTAGATACATTGGGCCATTTCAGATCCTCTCAAGAGTAGGATCAGTGGCTTACAAATTAGCTCTTCCTCCACATCTCAGCAAGATTCATGATGTGTTCCATGTTTCCCAATTAAAGATGTATGTTCCAGATCCATCACATGTGATTGAGCAGGATGATATTGCACTGCGAGATGACCTAACTTATGAAGTTGGACCAGTACATATAGTAGATAGAAAGGTTAAGCAGTTGCAAAATAAGCAGATCCCTCTAGTTAAGGTGGTCTGGAAGGGATTAACAAAGAATGAAGCTACCTGGGAAGCAGAGGAAAGGATGAGAGAAATATACCCTAAACTATTTCCTTAATGTATATATAATGTAAATTTCGAGGACAAAATTTATTTTAAGGGGAGAGAAATGTCATATCCCTAATTTTTTGACCTGATGTACCTGTACAGTTTATCTGCAATGGATATAAGATTATTGGAATAAACTGTATCAGATTGCGAACAGAAAGGGAAGGATTAATAACTAAGGAAAGAATAGGGACCAAAATGCAAATTGAAAAGTTTGAAGATAAAAAGTTAAAGTAGAAATAAAAGGAGGGACCTAAATGCAATTAATGAAAAGTTCAGGGACTAAAGTGCAATTATTCAACAGTTAAGGGACCTAAATGTAAATATGGAAAAGTTGAGCCAAAACAGGCCAAAAATGCCCAGAATCAGATCAGACCCAAATTTTACCAGTAGATAGACAAAAGTATTCCGGTCAGTTTAACGCGACACATAATTTTGATTTGAGGTCCTGATTAATTGATATAAATTTCTGAAGTCGGAAGGAATTATTACAGTATTTTTCAGATCTCATAATCAGATGAGACCTTATAGAAAATTCATATATTTAATATATGAATTTATAAAATTGAGAGAGTCAGAAAAGGAATCCTGTAGAAACCATATGGGATTTTACAGTGAAATAAAATACCTCGATAAATAGGATCGGGGGAGCTATAGTGTGAATTGGGCCATAAAGGCAATACAGGCAATAAGCCCATACTGAGGCCCAAATGGTGCCATCATGAGCCCATTAAGGTGACTGGACAGTTTATGTGGGCCAGAGACCAGAGCAGTCTAGAAAAAGTGCGAAATTACGAAAATGCCCCTGGATGCCCATATTGTGCCAGTGATGGATGGAGGTCATTTTGATCATTATGGACAGGCCAAAAACATGTTACATGGTATAAATATGACTAATTAGAGCCAGTATATGCCATAAGGCAGTATAGAGAGGGGTGAAATGACAATTATGCCTTTAGGGTCAGTACAGTGCACGAAAGGACACCAAGGGTATTTTGGTCATTTTCCAATGGATGGATGGCATATAAATACTCAGTCCAACATTTTCAATGATATGAGAAGCCTAGAAATTAATTTCCAGGATAGAATACATATCCTGGTATATTATAAAAAATTAGGAACAAAACACAGTCTGGTTGTTGTGAAACTGCACTGATCGATACCAGATTGGACTGGAATTTCTCCAGAAGGTTCCTTGCATGGGCAGATCGCCACATAACCCTCTTAGGTGTCCCATGAGCTGTCCCACATGATGTCATAATTATTCTTTTTAGAAAAAGTTAAATCCAAGATTAAATGTGAGCCCTTAGATCAAATAGTAACCAAATTAATCTTGGCCATCCATTTCAACCCAAATTTTCTATAAATACCCCCTCATTTCAGACCATGTGCAGCATCCTTGAGAACCATAGGGAAACTCTTGCAAAATTTCCATTCAACCAAGAAAGAAGCAACCAAAGTGAAGTAACAAGCAAGGTAATCATCTCCCTTGATCTTGAGCTTTGTTCTAGTAGATTAGCTCATGATTTTAAGGGGTTTTCATGCTATATTTCCCTTATGGTTGCTGCTGGAAGTGTTTCTCATATATGATTAAAATATGAGTTTTATGTTATGGATAGTTTAGACAAGCTTAAACAAGCTAGACTCAAGCGGTATAAGCTTGGGAATTCAAGTATGTTTGGATTTAGGGTTTTGTGTTCTTGCTGGTACTGTACGTGGTACTGTACATATGATGGAATTTCATGATTTTAATGGTTCCAATGAGTTTAAAATGGAAAATTGTGTGGGGATAAAGTATCGAAGCATTGGAATCAAAATGTGAATTTTTGGAAAACAAGAGCATGCATTTCGGTTTGGTACTGTAGCAATTGGTACATTTTGATTTTCGAAATTCTGATTTCATATTTGGATTCTACATGAAAAATTATGTGAAAATGAACCATGATAATTTATTTTGGAAAGGTGGAAGTAGGAAACATAAATTAGAGAAAGAAAGGGAGCTAGTGAAAACCTAGTCTTGGATTTGGTTTCAAGTTGAGTTGTAACTTGATATTATGTTGTAATGGCTAGGTTTTGACATTTGTGTAGGAAGGAAAGCAATTCAAGAAGGTCTTGACCAATAGCTAAGAGGTAGAAAGGATACCTAACTATAACTCATGTTTGTTTAATTGTTTTGCTTGCTTGTTGATTATGGTGTTTGGTTGAGCTTGAGCTTATGTCATCATGTTATGATGAAGTATGAATGATTGCAACTCCTTGCAAGTTATGTCATGACAATATTCATGTTAGAGTTTGCTTATGTACCATTATGAAGTAGCTCCCATCACATGATAACATATTAAGCATACAATTATTCATGCATGATATTATAGTTTGTGTAACTTGCTATTGGGATTTCCATAAAATCTCATTCCTTCCACATGCATAACTTTGTTTTAGGTGCTGGATCATATCAATGGAAGAGAGTAATTGTTGATGATTAAGTTTGTATAACAAGTTATATAACTTACATGACAATATGGGATGATATGCTAGTATGCATGGTGTATGTTTCTATAACCATGTTTGAGGCCGTGGTGATGTGACAATGTTTATGAAATTTAAATCAACGAGTTTTAGACTGAAACTTTTCATGATCAAAGTTAAGATACATAGCTTTAAATAAACACCAAGAACGCCTTAATTGGATAAGTATCCGAATTGTTATGATTTTCCAAAGTTGGAAGTAGGATCTGGAATTGAGATAAAATGAGTGCTGAGAGGCAGTGACGTTCACGCAATGATTTCATATACCAAATGAACGAGTTTTTATATGAAATTTTATGAGCTTAAAGATAAAGTTTATAGATCCAAATCCATAGGTAACACAGTTTATTTGGATAAGTAACCAAAGAGAAATGAATTTTTGAAGTGAAGCAAAGAAACTGGAACTTCCAGATTTTCACCAAATGAACAGTGATTTTAACCAATAAACTGATTTCATTTGGACCAGAAAACCTCAGTTTCATATTTTTCCCTGAAAGAGTTATGAAATATATTTCATTAGAAATTGGAACCAAATTATTTTGATTTTTCTACAATTAATTATGAATTTTCAAAGTAGGGTACATGTTCTGGAATTACCAAATGAACGGTAACAGTGAACAGTGCCCGAGAGCAAATCTTTTAGAAATGGATATTTTCAAAGCAAATGATCATATAATTAGTTCCAATCACTTCTAATGGAGTATAATTGAGGTTAAAAGTAAGGATGTGACAATATTTCAAAAGGGACCAGTCTAAATTCTATACTTTCTACAACAGTGAACTGACTGATTTAAAACGTGTGCACTTTTTAAATGATCCATTTCTACACCGGTTATTGTCCAATGTAGATCACCATTTTCAACCAATTTAGAAAGCCTTTTTGTAGTAATGTATACATGAATCACAACTAAGATAAAGAAATGAAATGAAACATGTTTCTCTTGCATACAAGGCATGTAATGAATGGCAAGTCTTTACAAAGAAAGAATAATAAAACATGTCCTTAACAAAGCAAAGTAATGGAAATCAAATACAAATATACATCATTTGATATGAGCTTTACAATATTCTAACATCGTTTTTCATAGTTTCTTAAGTTTAGGAGATGGCTTGATAAGGTTAGATATAAATTCTATTATTTTAAATCAATATGTTTTACTCATGTGTCCTGTTAACCCTTGTTGCTCTTATATATTCTATTATGACTTTCAAGTAGAATTCAATATTCTCCTTATCTATCATGAATTCAATGTAACCACCAGTCACACTATTAGCGCCTTTTATATTTGTTAGTTTGGCTGGATCTCTTTCAGCTATATTAATGGCCAAAGTAGGGATAAGAGGTTGGTTTACTTCCTCTCCATCCTTAACTAGAGATTAATTGTTAAGAGTAGGCACCATCTTGGAGTTTAAATCTAAAGACATCATGAAAGGTTGTAGAGGAAGGGGTTCAATGGGGAATAAAGCTTTTGACCTCGGTCTGGAATCATATATTACTTCTGGTTTCTCTTGTTAAACTTCCTCCACCAACTTCTATGGGTCTTTTTTCAGAAAGTTTATCAAAATCTTGTTTTAGATCCTCCTCAGGTTTCCCCTAGGGGTCTTATTGAAGGTTCTCCTTTAGGTTATTGACATCATTTAAGAATGAGATGTCATCATTTAAGCTATACCCTAAAGATTTAGTGCTAGATGAAGTCATTTTCACCTAAATAAAAAATATTAATTATCATAATTTTCTAGAATTTTTAAATAGAGAGAATACACTGAATTTTCATAAATAAGTCTAGAATTACCTTTAGAATTAGGCAAATTATATATCAAAATAAATATATTAATTTTAAGAAATTTTTAGGAATAAACCGTAACTCAATTAGAGGTCCCACGCTACCTCACACTCCCCAAGAAGGAAAAATTCAGAAAAAATATGAAAACTAAACAAAGCCCACTCTCAACCTCAGTCTGTGCTGCCACGTGGTCGCTATCAGGTATAATTACCAGATTTTCCTCTTTTTTTTATTTTTAATTCAATTCTTTTGGTCTAAAATTGTTTTTGTGGGTCCGGGTGGGATCTACTGATCTAACCTAGCTTATAACCCCTACTACCAAAAAACAAAAAAACAAAAAACTTTTTTTTTTTGAATGGGCTTCTATTAGCCCAAAAAAATATATTTTTTTTGGTGGACTGGGCTGGACGCAGCCCAGGCCACGGTAACAGATTGCTTGCATTTTTTTATCCAAGCGTCAAAATGATGCCATTTTAGGATGATCAAAACGGTGCGTTTTGATCATCCCTGACCTACCCGATTGAAAAATGTGTCGGGTCTGACGAACCTGACTCATTGTTTTGACCATAACTCCTTCGTTTGATGTCCAATTTTAACATTCTTGGTGTCATTTTCTTTGTTTTTTTGCTCTACGTAATGGGACTAATTTCAAGGCCTAAAATCTCTATTTTCTAATGACCTAATTTTGAAACGGAGAAGCTTAGATTCTGTGGACGTTGAATATGCTTCTTTTTATTGTTTAAATGTATGCTTTATGTTTCTTGGCATAAAACAAATATTTTTAAACATAAATAGAGGAAAGAACAACATGCTACCTTGAAAAATAGAAAATTATAGAGAAGTATACGGAAGCATATAACCTACTCATGATGCCACTAATAGATTTCAAGCGTACCTTGAATGGTCTCTTATCTACTAAGATAACCACATGCAACTAGAGTACCTTGTATGGACTCTGGGACATTCACACAACAAATGCACCCACTGGAAGAAGACAGCAGAGTGTCGGATGTGCAGAGGGAGAAGAGAATAGCGTATGTCAAAATGTAAAGTTCTCTCTTTTTCTTCCTATGCTCATGCGTATATATTATTTCCATAGTGGGAGGAGTGGGGTTAACATCTAACTCCCCACTCCACTATTTTTCTCCTTTTGAAAACCAAGGAGAAAAAATGTTCCCTCCATTCCCTCTATTATCCTAATACCTATTGGGTTTGGGTCTAATCAACCTACTTCCTAACAATAAGTATGTTCCCTTAGAAATTACCTTACCTCCATTGTCCATAAATTATAAGGAGTTGATTTGTTAAATTAAAATGAATTAACTAACAATTAGTTCGTTTAATCTCTATCAAAACTATAACTCGCAGACATTGAATAGAGAAAATTGAATCATTCAACTTAAAAGGAGTAAGAAGATAAATCAAACAAGTACAACTATACTATGCTATAATATTGCTTTAATCAACCATAACCATGTTCAACTCGTTCAAGATAAAAGATCAATTAAAGCTTAAATACACAGAAGTAGGAAATTCAACTTGGTTTCCCAGTCATTCATCATCTATTCACTCTAATTGAATCCATAATGCTAGTGTGAAATAAAGCAATTCACTTCCTAACATGTATCTAATTAGTACAACTTGTCCAAAAGATATAATTAGATCTAGAATTAATGATACAAATTAAACTCCCTTACAAATCAAGGACTATGGTTCAACTTCATCTCCAAGAGAGCACAAATGGAATTAGCCTTGCATTACTGTCAATACATCAGTAGCAGTAACTGACAAACATGCAGGATTCATGATAAGTTGAGAGGAGATGGTGTATGAAGATAAAAGGCAAAGATCAATATGATTTCATATTGTCTATAACAAGGAAGGTTACAGAGGAGTCACAGAGACAAATCAAGGAGATAGTTGCGATAGAAAAGGTATGAGCTCCCCTCAGCAAAAGATAGAAGATGGAATAAAATGAAGAGATTATCCTTTTTTAGAGATTGCCGATAGAATAATAAGCTGAGGGTGTGGATCTGTCTGTGAGTCCCTGTGTGAGCATGTGAGCTAATAGCTTGAATCTATTAGTCCCCACGTGACTGTAGATGCAATCTGTGAATGAAAATCCAGAACTTGTGCAAGTACTTACTGCCCTAGACTCCCTTTCTCTCCCTGCCTAGCTATTGAACTAACCACTTAGTTACATTATAATTAATCCTCTCTAATTTAGTTACAGCAACTAGTTGACTTGGTGATTAGTAAGCATTTTCCAGAAATTGGAAATTAGAATAGACAAATTATTTATCTAATAAAATAATATTCCAATAAATCACTAGGATCATATCAATTAATTCCCAATTGTTTCAATTTTATATTATTTATTAATTACTCAAAATAATAGTCTTCATTTCCAAAATTGATAAAACTCTCTTGTAACACAAAAACATCAAAATTGATAACACTTCTTTTTTTCTTATTTTTCTCCTTTCTCTCTTTCATGTTCTTTTTCTCTCTTTTTTCAACTATTAACCCAAATGGCAATAACTTTGATGTTCAAATATTCAACAAAAGGCAAATGGTTATAACTCTAACAATTATTTCACAACTAAGAAACTAATGCAACAACAAATATATTGTACATTATTCATCAATCAATGATGAATTTAAAGAGAAAGTGAAGGTCTCAAGGGGCTTAAGCAAATGATTTAATATTTATGTGGGATACTATTTAGTCAAAAGTGTTTTGAAAGAGATGCCCTTATCATATTCATAATTATAAGAGCTGATATGATTTTAAATGGCTTCACACAATATTAAAGAGTATATGTTAGAGGCTCAAAATTCTTCTATCTGGCTTATTCATCCTAATTAAATTCACCATGAATATATTTCATGAGTATTGAACAAAATACATGAGATTAATCATTTATGATGCATAATTTCTAGTAGTCAATTAATAAAACAAGCAACTCATACTAAATCAAGTTTGTCTAGATTTCATAGATATGTGTTCAAAGTTTAATTGCATTTCAAAAAAAACATAATTAGCTAGGGAAAACCAACAGACAATCAGCATTAGACAATTTTTTTTAGCTAAAAGACACTTTACTTTCAACTCAAAAGGCACTAGGACATGACTAATATACACAAAGAGTAAACTGAGAAGATAGGAATATTTGGTAACGATAAAGATAAACACAGGTCGTGGCTACAAATCACAGAGAGTAAACTTGATAAACACACATGCTCTAGTCATGACTAAAAATGACCTTAGGTGGCGACTAAAATTCATAGAGAGCTAAAATTGTGACAAAGATTAACACCATGTCACAACTATTTGTCACAGAGAGGAAATTCATGAAACAAGGCAGTTTGTTTGTGAATAAGTGTCATTCTAGTCATGACTAAAAGTCACAAACTCCACCGAACACTTAATTTATGCATTGTCCTCAATGTGAAAAACTAATGCATATTATGCATATGTAGCAATAATAAGAATAGAAATTAAACCAGAGTCTGAGCCCAATCCAAATGAAATAAAATTATCTATCTACCCCTACTGACTTGGTCTCCTCCCCCAAACTTAATAAAAATATAATGGCTCAAAAAGTGTAAGCAAAACTGAATAAAACAAACTATTATAAGTTCTCCTGAATATTAGGGGTTAGAAGTTCTCCTTGTAAAGCTTCAATAGATGGCCATTGACCTAAAATTTTGTACCATCTATTTCATCTAATAGTTCAATAGTCCCATAATCATGGACTCTAGTTACTACATAAGTGCATCCCATCTAGTATCAAGTTTTCCATGTTTGAATGTATATCTATCTTTAAATCTTAAAACTTTGTCGCCATTATGAAATTCCTTACACATAATCTATTTATCATGAATAAGCTTGGCTTTTTCCTTGTTGATCCTAGAATTCTCATAAGCATCTAGCCTTATTTCTTCCAATTCCTAAATCTGCAACTTTGTTTCTTCTTTAGCAGTGTCAAATTCCAAGTTGTAAGCCTTGACTGCCCAGAATGCTTTATGCTCAATTTCCACTGGGAGATGATATGTTTTCCCATAAACTATTATGTATAGAGACATCTCTAGTAGGGTCTTATGTGCTATTCTCTATGCTCATAAGGATTCATCTAATCTAACACTCAAATCTTTCCTTAAAGGTCTTAATATCTTTTCCAAAATCCTCTTAATAACTTTGTTGGAATTTTCAATTTGACTATTTGGTTAGGGGTGGTAAGCTATTGAGACTTTATGTTTAAAAATGTGTGACTTTAGCATGTATAAACCATATCTTTGGCCTCTCATATATTCATATACATCATAGATTTATGCCATAATTATTTCATAAATTTGTCTTTACATATAATGGCATAATACATAACATTATATAAAAAATAACATACATGGCATACCATCACTTGGCTACTTCTTTTCTTCCATTCCTTAACTCATGTATCAAGCATGATTCTTCCATCATAAATAACCTATTATGGTTGGTTATAGGAGGGTGAGATTATAAGAAATCTCAATAGCAAACATTACCACTTAAATATGTAATATGGATGCTAGTACATGATATGTAATTTTATTAAACTTTCTTTGTTTAGTGAAATGCCTTCATGCGATATGCTCTGTATAAAAATGTATGGCCATGGAAAACATGTTATTCATAACATATTCAAAATCATTCATCATGTCACAACATCATTCAATCATCATATACATGTCAATACATAAGCATACCACATCAAGTACATAAAGAGGTAAGTTCACTACCTTGAACTTAGCTTTCTTCATTGTTCTTAAACTTGCTCCATAACTTTCCAACCATGAAGCCTTTCAGCCAACCACTTCCCTACATCTTCTTGGATATCTCAAGATTCTAAACACATTCATATTATCACATAATTCATTAGGATCATGATCATATCCTAAATAGAAGACTAGCTCTCCTTATCTTAACTAATTTTCTCTTAATCAGTGCCTTGACCATTTCCCACACACTTATGCCTAAGGAATCCAAATATGAAGTTATAATTGACAAATTCCAACTCCTTCCTCAAGGCTTGGACATAATAGAAATGTGGCACAACAAGATTTTCTCCAAAAATTCCTATTTTGATTCTAATACTTCCAATAATTGCTTCTCTACTTTATCCCACATAATTATTCATTTTAAATTCATTGGAAGCATCAAAATTATGAAATTCTCACAGATGAATAATGATTTTTATAGTACAGAAATGAACTTAAAAATCTAATTCCATGCATACTTGAATTTCCAAGCCAATACTACTTGATTCAAGCTTGTTTAAACATTGAATGACTTAAAATTCATATTTCCCCTCTAATTTCAAATCATGTCTAGTAGAAAAGATGGAGAGAAAAATGGTGTTTTAACCATCCAAATCTAAGAGAAATCTTCCTACAACACAATCTAAAGATAGGAGGAAGAAATTACCTTAGTTGCTTGATCAATTAGCTCTTGGATTTGCCTTGTTCTTGCTTGAGATTTCATTTTTGCAAGAGGTTTCCCAAGCTTTGTAATGCCTTGTGTATTGCTACTAAAAAGGGGGTTTTTATAGATTTTTTGGCTTGACAAATTAAGGGTTGGATTACTTTGTGCACTATTTGATCTAATGGCTAAAATTGCACCTTGAATCTTGACTTGTCCACCAAGCCAAGTTATGACATCACCCATGACATCACTTAAGGCCATGTTTGGAATCTTTCAATAGGTAAGGGCTTGTTTGTAAAATCCAGTCCAATTACGTACCAGCTCAGTCCAATTTCTCAAAAATCAGACTGTTTTATTAATATAATATTTTTTGAGATTTTATAATATATTTTTTGACCTTAAATCCAATATCCAATTTTTTACTACTATTGACATTGTTGGACTGAGTATTTATCTACTTACCATCCCTTGGAAAATGATTGAAATGGCTTTGGTTTACTCTTTTGTACTTTATTAACTATAAGGGTATAATTATCATTTCATACCTTATTACACTTTATAAGAGCATATTCTGACTCTAATTAATCATTCATATATCTCCGTTAGCATTTTAACCCTATCCAAATGACTAAAATTCCCTTCACTCATATATTGTTCAGTATTACAACACAATGACATTTTCATAATTTCGCATTTTAGGGTTCCTCTATACACTAGCCCACATGACTGCTCAAATATCTTACTGAGCCTATGGAATGCTAACTTAGGCCTTTACATGGGTCCAATACCTTTATAGCTCAATTTGCACAAAAACTCACCTGAAAATATTTATCAAGTATATTATTCTACAAAAAAATCTATAAAAAATTCTACATAACTCCTTTTTGAGCTGTGCCATTTTTATAAATTTCTATATTAATTATAAAAATTTATTGTCAATTTTTATTTGATTAGAAGATGTAGAAGGTCCTCTAATCTCCAGACTTTATAAACTAATATCAATTATCTGGGCCTCAAATCAAAATTTTGAAAAATAAGTCTAGTCCAATTATCATTCTCTATTTACTAGTAAAATTCAGGACTACAGTATTTTTGGGCCTTTTCTGGCACAACTTCCTCATAATTACAATTTTTCCCTTAAACTTTTTAAAATTATGCTTCTTGTCTCAAGATTTATCTCTACATTTTATTTTGGCCCTAAAACTTTTGTAAATTTCACTAAAGTCCTTAAACTTTCTATTATTTACAATTTAATCCCTTTCATTCCTTAAATTGCAATATTTTCCGTAGAAAATCTCATATATTACATACAAACTGTACATATATACCATATAAGAAAATTGAGGATATGACAGTTTCTTTAAGTGAGCCTATGCCTAATGATGTATAAATAGAAGTTGGTATTATATTTATAGCTGTACCTAGATCTAACAAAGCACTAGCACACTGAAACTTACCTATCATAATTAGGATTGTAAATGAACCTGAATCATCACATTTAATATGAAGTTATGGTTTAAGTAAGGCTGGCATACTAAAGCCCATTTGAACCCTCTCATTTAGCTTGCAAATTCTTTTATTAGTGTAGAGTTCTTTCATGAATTTTTCATACTTGGGTATACTTCTAATAAGATCCAAGAGTGGTACATTAACTTCCAATTTTCCCAATAAATTCATAATATCATGTTCCTATTTTTCTTTTAAAACTTTCTTATGATACATGTATGTACTAGTAAAAGGTAGATATTTAATACTTACCTCCATATTATTCTATTATAATCTTCATGGTCATTTTGCTGCTAATTCTTGTCTGATTTCTGACTTGTACTTCTGGAATCAATTATTGGTTTATGAATTTTAGCCGATTGTGCAACATATTTAATTTACTTTGATCATCTTTCTGTTGCAAAATCCTCTTCTATTTCTTACTTTTTGATTCTAGAATGATTGAAGCCTTTCCTTCAATCAATTCTTTAGTTCTTGATCTGTCTTATTGCTTATTTTCTCTTTCAGCACCTTTATCAAGATCAAAATTGACTTCCCAACTATGTTACCACTCCTTAAACTTATACCATTAACAGATTTAAGATTAATAATAGTGTTTGAAGGTAGATTTTTACTCGTCCTTCCCTGAACATCACACACCGAATTAGCTAATTTTGATACATAACCATGAAAATTTGAAACTTCGGTTTCCCACTGATCTATTTTGCTCTCCAAGGCAGCAAACTTTAAATTTGTCATTGCTACGTTACTCTCCACCATAGTTCACAAATCCTTGAAACTAGAGCTGAAATTGGAATTGATGGAATTTATATTTGAATTAATCATATTAATGCTCTTGATTATCTCAGATATACCATTATCCTTCACAGAATCAGGTAGTTCCATAGCTTTAGAAGATTTAGCCACTTGTTTGTTATTGTTAAATATGTTCTATCTAAAATTCTTATCTCCTCCTCCATCCCTTCATCTAAAATTAGGATGGTATCTCCATCCTTCATTATATGTGTTAGAGTATGGATTCTTTTGCTGATACTAATTTAGTTTACCTGATAGATTGCTGATACATCATAATAATGTGTAGGACACTTGTTACTGGTATGCATAGGAGAAGAATAAAGCTAACAACTAGGAGCAACTAGAGCTTGAGATTGTGAGTTTTGAACATGTACATTGTTCAATTGAGTAGCTAACTTGTTGATCTAAGCATTCATAGTAGCAACTTGAGAAGACATATTATTATAATCTTGAGAAGGCCTTGCAGAAATTTCATGAACTTGCCTTGCACCATAGCCTCCACAATGTTGGTCATCATTTGCTATCTTCTCAATTAGGTTCCAAGCTTTATCAGGAGTTAATCATCAATAGAATCTCTAGTAGCTGTATCCAAATTAGTTATGTTTGATGTGCACAGTCTTGAGTAAAAATACTATACAAAATGCTCCTTTGGAATCTAATGGTAAAAACATCTAGCTAGCATCTCTTGAAACTTCCCCAAAATCCATAAAAAGACTCTTGAGCAAACTATTTTGCACTAAAAATCTCCTTTCTTAATGTAACAATCTTAGAAGTAGGAAAGTATATATCTAATAAAGCATTTCTCAAGTTGTTCCAGGAGTCCAAAGCACAAGGTGCATGATATGCCAGGATGTAAAACCATTCCTTTGCCTTTCTTTCGAGTGTAAAATGAAACACTTGCCTTTGCTAGCATCCATATTAGCACCTACAGGTTTCATAGACAAAAACACCTAATGCATAGTCTTCAACTGTTTAAAAAGATCCTCACCTACCAATCCATAAAATTTTGGTAAGTTACTCAATTAAGGACCTTTCAGATCAAAATTAACATTCAAAGTAGGGCAAGTACAAAAAGGATAAAAGTTTACATTAGAAGAAATGAGTTCTCTAATGCTCCTACATGCCCTTCTGTTATTTTTATGGTATTCTCTTTATTTTGCTCATTTTGATTCAAATTCTAATTATGATTTTGATCTTCACCCTCATTATCATGCTCCATGACAAAATGATTATTTAAGAAATCACCAAATGTAAATCCAATTTCATCTACAATAGATTCACTAGAGGAACTAGGCTCAAACTAGATGCAACATTGATTTGCCTTAAGGTTCTAATTTTCTTAATTTTCCAAGTGTTCTATTTATTTCTTTATCTAAAGGAAAGAAATTAGAACTTTTAGTCATGCAAATTATATTTCATAGCCATGCAACATATTAAAAGTATTAATAATACAGAATTTTTAAAAATTGTGAATAAGCAAACAATATAATGATAGAACAATCTACTCAGGTCATGACAAAAAATCACATTAGGTCGTGACTAAAATTCACAGAGAGTTGAAATAATGACAAAGATAAACACCAGGTTGTGACTGTAACTCAGAGAGAAATTTTTTTAAATCAGGATGTTTTTGTTGTGACCAAATGCACTTAGGTCGTTACTAAAAATCACAGAGATTAATATTCACTTTTAGTTATGACTACGTGTTAATCTGGTTACAACTAAAAGTTAAAGAGAGGATGACTTGATGGACAAAGATTTTTAGTCATGTGCAAATGCAAATCTGGCCACGACTAAAAGTCATAGAGAGCAAGTTTGAGTTAAGCATTGATTTGAGGTTGTGACCAAATGTGAAAATGGTTACAATGAGTAATCATAGAGACTCTCTAACTATTAGATTTTATAGTATAGTAGAGACTAAACAAGCAATTGGACATAATGTAAAGAGACATAACACTAAACTTGCAGAAAAATTGAAACACCTATATACTTTTTATGTTTTTGAGTCTCAAAGGATTGCTTAGGGAACCTTAATAAATAAGGCTCCATGGCAATAGTGCCATTTTGATAAATATCGTTCTATTTATTAAAAGAAACTAAACTAACATATAGTATAATGGAGCTAGCCTGGATCGATTCACAAGGAGCCTAAATGGAGTTAAGTTTCCTAGCAATATTTTGAACTGTAAGTTAACAATTTAATGTAGTGAATTGGGAGAAAAAATATTGATGAGCTTCTGAATTTAAATCATAATGCTACTGTTTATGATTTTAATATTGGTGTTGATGTTATGAATTTATTATAAGTGTGTTCCCTTGAAGATTACCTTACCTATATTGTCTATAAATTATAAAGAAGTTGATTAGTTTAATTAAAATGAATTAGCCAACAAGTAAGCTTAATCTCTATCAAAACTATAACTCGTAAACATTGAATAGAAAAACTGAATCATTTAACTTAAGAGGAGTAAGAAAATGAATCAAACAAGTACAATTATACTCTCCTATAATATTGAAGATCAATTAAAGCTCAATAACACAAAAGTAGGAAATTTAACACAATTTCCCAATCATTCATCATCTAATCACTCTAATTGAATTAATAATACTAGTGTGAAATAAAGTAATTCAATTCCTAACATGTATCTTACCAGTACAACTTGTCCAAAAGATACAATTAGATCTGTAATTAATGACACAAATTAAACTCCCTATTTACATATTAAGGACTCTGGTTTAACTTCATCTCCAAGAGAGCACAAATGGAATTAGCCTTTCATTATTGTTAATACATCAGTAACAGCAATTGAGGAACATGCAGGATTCATGATGAGTTGAGAGGAGATGGTGTATGAAGATAAAAGGCAAAGATCGATATGATTTTGTGTTGTCCATAACAAGGGAAGTGACAGAGGAGTCATCTACGATGGAAAAAGTATGAGCTCCCCTAAGCCGAAGATAGAAGATTGAATAAAATGGAGATTATCCTTGTTTAGAGATCGGCGATAGAATAATAAGCTGAGGGTGTGGATTTGTCTGTGAGTCCCTGTGTGAGCATGTGAGCTGATAGCTTGAATCTGTTGGTCCCCACGTAATTGTAGATGCAATCTGTGAATGAAAATCAAGAACTTGTGTGAGCACTTACTACCTCTAGACTCCCTTTTTCTCCCTCCTCTAGTTGTTAAACCAATCACTTAGTTACAATATAATTAGAGTTTGTCAACTGACAAGCCTCTGTATCATGGGTGTACAAGGTATTCTAAGTTATCCTTCTTGATAAAACTGTATCATATTAAATGCTTGTGCGGTATCATAGACAAGGCCATGTCCATGCTATTGGAATTGCTCATAAATGTTTTCCTTGAAGTTATATTCCCGTCGTCTTTTTATGAATAAAAAAAGATTATTAACAAGTTTAGATTGAACTATAACAAGATTGATGTAACACCTTACTTTCATACATCTTATGGACCAATCAGTAGTATTTAGAACCACTTACAAGACTTTGGAAGTCCATTAGCTAAATCTGGAATTTTTCTCCTTCACGGGGTTACTGTTCATATGATAATCCAGATTTCGCGATGAACTTTGAAAAATCATAATTAATTCTAGAAAAATCAAAATGAAGTGTTTCAAAAAGATACGTGAAGATAACATCTTGAAAGTTAAGGGAAAAATAATTTATAGACCAAAAGATAAGCCAATTAATACAGTTTATTCACCAAAATGTACTATTCATTTGGTCAAAAATTCTGGAAACAGATTCTGGTCCCTTACTTTGGAAAATTAGTTCTCTTTGTACAGACATCAAAATAAGGCATTCTTGGTGTCCAAACAAAGATTGGCATGTCAACTACATGTATGAAAAATTTCATACATTTAGTACATCATTAAATATTTTTAAGTACAGCCCAAGTGTCATAGTTGAAAACTGTTTTTGTTCCAGTGCAGAATTTTAACAACTAACTTTACATACATTCACCCCAAAACTTGACTATAACATAACCATATAAGCAAAACATATCTTCATATAACATTCTTCCTCTCTCATGCTTGAGGTTTCTTCTGATTAGAGATATAATTTGGGGTGAGATTTCTGGGGAAATCTCAGTAGTAAACGGGACTAAACAATATGTGCATTAATGCTTGGTATTAGTGCTTGCTTGTGATTGTGTCAATATAATGTAATGTGTATGCTTCCATGTAACATATGAAATACAATTGGCCAAAGAAATCATAGCATAGAGCTTCAACATTTACATATGAATAACATCAATCAAGCCATAACACAATCAACCATACATTCAACACATACAAATTTAGGTAAGTTTACCTTGATGCTTTACTTTTTCCTTATCCTCTTTCTTGTCACATTTCCTTGTAGTAAGGTTGTATTCTTGAATACACAATAAAATCCTAAACATCTCATATTCACTTATTCATCATGATTCAACTTAATTGGCATATAAGGACATTAAACTTAACTTAATCAATTAATCCCTATCTTTCTTAATTTGTGGTTAACTGCCTTGTCCTTTGAATTAATTTGTGTCTTGACTTTACCATACATAATTTCATCTTCTAAATCCATTTATACACTTAGAATCATGAAATTACATCTCCTTCATGGCCTGCTGGATAGAACCAAAAACATGGGCATAATTCTTTTAAAAATTCTCATTTTAATTCTAATGTTTCCAATACTTGTTTTTCTACTTTATCCCAAACAATTTTTCATTTTAAAACCATTGGAATCATTAAAATTATGAAATTCTAATCATTGTTCATGCATATGAATAGTAATAGAGAAGGCTTAAAACTTACAACTTTCAATTCTAATGCTTCCAAGGTTCCAAATCTATCCAATCCTACACAAAATTATCATATAAATTCAATGGAAGCATTAGATAATTGAAATTCATTCTTCTTGGTCCAGAACAGACCTATGATGAATATCTACATCAATGACAAATTCAAGAGCACAACTTAATTCAACAATCAATCATCAAAACCAATTTATCTAAACCTTAATCACCTAGTTCTACCTTTATTTTCTTCTTCCTCCTTTAACTTAAAATTTGGACAGCAAGCATACTCTAGGTTTAATGGAATTTCCAACCACTAAAACCTAGGTTTTACCCTTCCAAAACACATCTAAATAAACTAGGAAAAATCACATACCTTATGCCTTGACTACCTTGATCTCTAAGTGCCTTGAATTGTCTTTATCTTGGTTGAGTTTTCAAATGACAAGAGTTTCTCCAATGTAACCAAGGGTGCACATTTTTATGAAGAATGGGAGGGGTATTTATAGCCAAAATGTTTGCACCTTGGGTCCATAATATCCTCACTTTTCTTAATTATTACAATGGCTTAATCTTGAATTTGATTGGTTAACTTTTGGATTAATTAACCTTAATCATCATTAGGTTAATTCTTATATTATTTTATTATATTTTAACACATGTTATAATCTTCCTTTCCTCTTCTTGGTGCCATGTGTAAAGCTTGTGGGTTCCACAAGGACACCTCACATGCTTCTTGGACTTTCTTTAATTCTTTATCTTTTAAAAATAAATAAAATATTTTAAAAATTCTTTTGACCACATAACAATTCCTTGGGCTTATTAGGCTTGCATAACATGTCCTTTGGGCCTCTTTTACGTCTAATAGCTACTTGGCATAAATCCCAAGGCACTTTCCTTATATTGATATTCTTAAATCACCCTGATTTTTAGGATAAATGCTAGACACCTCTTTTAATGGTTCTAACATTTTTAGAAATTCATTCTAATATAAAATGAATTTCCTGCAAAGTTTCATAATTTTTTGAGACCCAGAAGGCTGAATAAAAATTCCCCATATTTCCTTTAACCCTTTATCGGTATCCGATTTCACTGTAAATTTCATAATTAATTCTATAGGACTCCTTTTTGACTTCTGTCTATTTCATAAATTCTTATTACCATCCAAATCTTTTCATAACCTCTTTTATCTATCAATCTTATACATATAGGAAAAATTTGGGATGTTATAACTGATGCATACACAAATGACCGTATGTTATACTCAGGAGAGGACACAAATAAGGGATTTATAAGTGTTGTAAGACATCTTGGTACAAGACAGTGCTGAAAGGGAAGAAGCGAAAGGAGAAACCTACAAAACTTAGGTATTACTTTAACTCAGGTTTTCAATGGTTTTATCACTGATTTGCTAGGATTCTAATAAAAAGGGCTCCTTGAAAAGAACGATAGGGTTGTGCCTTATACTACATTAATATGGTGCAATTATTTTTATTTTGATGGGTCGCACAATGACAATCTGAGCTCTAAATCAGTGGTGCCATTGTCAGGGAGCTAAGTAATTAGTTTATTAGCAATTGGTTGTCAATTTCATTACTTACCTAATCTTTTTTTTTTGTTTGGATTTTAGTTTTTGTTGTTTTCATTGTATAGCATTCTGCATTTTTTTCAAGTTTAAGTGAATTTGCTCTCTCCACCTTTGAGTTGCAACCACACATAATTGGGTCATGACCGGATTGCTTTTGTATAGTGCTTGATTACTCTCTGTGAACTCTAGTCATGATTGTTTTAGAAAATTTATTCTCTGTGATTATTGTTCATTACCAAACGACATTTTAATCGTGACTTGAAATCAATTTTTAGGAATTTTCACTCTCTCTATAATTGGGTCGCGACCTCAACACCCTTGGGTCGCGACTAGTTGAACTTTTTTGCTTTAAAACTTTTGTGTATGATCTTGATTGCTTGCTTAGTTATTCTTTATTATTCCTATGTTGCATGCGTAGAATAATTGAACTATTAGTGCCTTTTGAACCTGAAATTGAGAGACAACTTAGGAAACTAAGGAAAGAATTTAGAGAAGAGGTAAGATCAACAAAATCTAGTTCATCCTCTAGTGTTCTGGGATATAAAATTGAACTCAATTTAGAGATTCTATTATAAATTTCTAATATGGCTGAGATTAATCCTAATGGGCATAATGGGCAGAATATACAAGGAAAAAATAAAATACCAATGAATATGAAGATAATAGCAATATGAGGGAAATAAATCATTTGCATGTGAATTATGATCCTTATGGTTTTTATACTGAAAAGGCTAATTTTGAAATTAAAAGAGCTTTGATTGTAGCCTTACCTAAATTTCATAGTTTTACAAGAGAATACCCACTTTAGTACTTACAAAGCATATGATCTGCTCTTCAATAAAGTCTCCAATGGCTGTATTAGATGATGTCTTAAGGAGGTGTTTCCATTTCACTATGGAAGGGAAGGCTAAGGAGTGGTTGATCAGTTGAAGTCAATATATTTAGAATAATTCTTCTCGGTCTCTAAGATAACTCGAATAAAGAAGGAGATTACAAACATTCTGCAACAGGATGAAAAGTCATTACATAAATATTGGACAAGATTTATTAACTTGTTGGCTTGATGTCCACATCATAACATGACAAAAGCTGATCTAGTAGACATTTTCTTTAATGGCCTACTTTCTCACAACCAGGTGTCCTTGAATGTAGCAGCAAATAGATCTTTGAGAGATAAGACTCCATGAGCAAGTTGGGAATTGTTGCAGAAAATAGCTAATGAAGACCATCAGACTGATGATCCCAAGAGAATGACCTTATCATTTTTGGGTAATTCAAAAGAGATTTTGGTACAAATAGTAGCTTTAGGAAACTGAATAGAAAAGAGGATGAATTTAATTAAAAGAGAGCTATATTCCATAAAGCAAGTTCATGCATTGGGACCTGACAAGCCTTGTTATAGGATATTAGTCATGTGGTTCAATGATGCATGCTATAAGTACATGTGATAGATAGTATAAAGAAGTAGCAGTAATGTACTAAGGGAGAGACAATCAATACTAAAAGAGAGACCCATACTCCAACACATATAACCCTGGTTGGAGAGACCACCAAAATTTTAGGTGGGGGAGTGGGGAAAATAAACCAAACCAATTCTAAGGAGGTGGTGCTTCCTCAAGCAACTACTAAAATAATGCAAGGTCTATAGTTTTAACTCACCCTAATGCTTTAGTGACATCAAGACCAGATGAGACTTCTCAGTTGTTGAAGAGTATGCCTACACAGACGAACAACATAGACAGTAGAATGACTCATATAGACAACAAACTTAAAGAGAATGATGAACAATTCACCTCTATAGCTTTAATCCTTCAAAGTTTGCAGAAGGATAATGCTGATATGCACAGGAAACTCGAGAAGTTAAGTTCCAAGAATGCAAATATTACAAGTCATTTAACTCAAGTTTCCAATACAATGAGTAACATCTAAACGAAGAATAATGGCAGCATACCTTCGAATACTATTATTAATTTGAAGGGTCTGACTTCCATATCACTCAGAAGTAGGAGAGAAGCTAATTTTAAGTAAGATGATACAGTAAGGGAGGATATGAAAATTTTGAAGTTAAAAATTTAGCAATGTCACAGATGAAGATTAGGAAATTAGAAAGTATTAAAGAACAACATCTTATGATCTATGGTCTGGTCAGGTGCTCTGTGAATTTTGGCCTATCCATATCACTTGATCAGTTAGCTGTTCGAGGGGTAGTTACCACTAGCCCATGGATTCGGTCGGCGGAAATAAGGCGGTTTGGTTGGTTTGAGGGGAGGAACTTGGGTGGGTTATTTGTTTATTTTTATTATGATAATATGTTATTTTGTATATATTGTATTTTGTAATGTCCCACTTGACACCTTATGAGCACATGTTAGTATGTATAATGAGTATGATTGATGGTTACTGAGACGTTTGTCTCACCTCATGGTTATTAATATTTTTCAAGGTATATTCTCATCTTAAGACCCCAAGGAAAAACTTCATAAGTTTGAGTAGAGCTATATTAATTGTATAGCCCTCTTCCTTAAAGGTATGTATAGAATATTTATATATTGCCACAATAGATTTTAATTTGCATACTCATAAATCATATTACCTTATTTATATTTTAAGGAAAACCCTTTTATAACCATGGTAGAGTTCATTTAAATTTTAGTTAAACTCTTTTCTACCATGGTTAACTCTCTTGAAATAAACTAAATTTATTTATAATATTATTTTTAAATTATATTAGATACAAAATATGTTTAAATAATTAATAAGAGTTATATTTTTTGAGAATTTTACAAACACCACCCAAGTTTGTTGTTAATATATACCAACCACAATTGGGCAAAATCAAGTTTAAACAGGGAAAATTCAAGCCAAGCTTGGATAGACTTCACAATGTAGTCAAAGTGAACGGGATACTAGAGTAGAGAGGGAAAGCAATAGGGAAGATTTTTCAATCAAAGAGCCTATAAGGAATTGGAAGACACGCAGTAGAAATTAACTTAAAAATTTTTCCATTCCCTGCCAGGATCTACCATTTGTGTTTAAGTCAAGTGAAAAGAAGTATTACCCTCAGTATTCAGTCGCGACTTTCTCAGCTTCTGGTTGTGACGTCCACAGCTTCTCTCCACAGCTCATGATCTCTTTTCGATCGCAAGAAGTCGATGACTCAGGTTGGCTTCCTCTACTGGTATCCACACAAACAGCGTTCTAACCACGAACGATATGCTAGCGCCTCCTGTCCCTCCAGGGTTTACTCAAGAATTCGTCCTCTCCGTCTCTATTTCGGCAGTTTCTTATCTACAAACCTTTTGCGATTCCCGTTCACACTTTTCTTTCTGTCCTAACCGTAGCTCCTAAATATCAGATATATAGGATGCTATGAGTGTTAACATAGACTTGGATTTTTGGAATTAATCTTATATTAATTCTTAAATTAATACAATATCATATATTGTATAATTTGATAAGAAATTAATTAAATAAATAGTGTTTGTATTAAATCCGTCCTACAGATTTAATTCACCCATTTATTTAATTTAAAATAAAGATAAGACGGATTTACATTGGATTTATTCTCATAAATTAAATTTGAGATATCATATCAATTTGAATTTCAAATTCAAACGTGATAGAGACTTAATTTTATCCTTAAAAATTAAATCTTGTAAATATCTCTTATATGAGATATCATATCAATTTGAATTTTAAATTCAAACGTGATAAAGATTTAATTTATCCTTATAAATTAAATCTTGTAAATATCTCTTATATATAATATATATATATATATGAATTTATATATATACGAATATAAATATAAATAAATATATACATCCACCCTAGATCATTCATTGAATCTGGATATGTCTTAGATTCAATGAATCTGGACATCATAGCTCGTGTTGGGCTATTTTGTGTGCGACCCTGTAGGCCCATATGAAGTTGGCAGTGGGTCATTTACAACCAGTCGTGCCTTGAAGACATTTATATTGCCATCCATGTCAGTTTTCTCCTTAAAAACCCACTTGTACCTGACAGTTTTTACACCTTCAGGTGGGTCAACTAAGGTCCAAACCTGATTGTTGTACATGGATTGCATGTTAGACTTCATGGCATTAAGCCATTTTTTAGAGTTTGGTCCCACTATAGCTTCTTGATAGGTAGTCAGCTCATTATGCTTAATGAGCAACACATCATGACTGTCAGAAATTAGAAATCCATATCTCTGAGACTAAAGTCGTGTCCTATTAGATTTCCGTGGACCTTGCGTGACTTGAGGAGTCTCAACAACTTGTTGTGAGTCTTCTTTATTTTCCATCTGTAGTTTTGTGGTGTCTTATAGCTCTCGAACTTCTTCGAGGTATACCTTTCTCCCACTAGTTCTTTTAGAGATAAATTCTCGTTCGAGAAATATACCATTTCTGACAACAAACACTTTGTTATCAGCAGGGTTATAGACATAGTATCCCTTGGTTTCCTTAAGATATCCCACAAAAAGGTACTTTAAGGATTTGGGCGCTAATTTGTCTGAGGCTTGTTGCTTAACATAGACCTCACATCCCTAAATCTTGAGAAAAGACAAACTAGGTGTCCTCTCAGTTCATATCTCATATGGAGTCTTTTCAATTGCCTTAGATGGAACATGATTGAGTATGAATGTAGCTGTCTCTAGGGCATGGCCCCAAAAGGAGGGTGGAAGATCTGTTTGACTCATCATAGATCGAATCATATCTAATAGTGTTCGATTCCTCCATTCAGAAATGCCATTCTATTGTGGTGTCCCTAGAGGAGTCAATTGTGAGACTATCCCACAACTCCTAAGATGATCAATGAACTGTTGGCTCAAATATTCACCACCCCGATCAGATCGAAGGGCTTTAATTGTTTTACCAAGCTGGTTTTGTACTTCATTTTGAAATATTTTGAACATTTCAAAAGATTCAGATTTATGCTTTATCATATAGATGTACCCATATCTGCTAAAATTATCTATGAATGTTATGAAGTACAAATAACCTCCTTTGGCATTTGTGTTCATCGATCCACACACATCTGTATGTATGAGGCCCAATAAATCAGTGGCCCTCCCACTGTGACCAGTGAAAGGTGACTTTGTCATCTTTCCTAACAAGCAAGACTCGCGAGTGTCATATGATTCAAAATCAAATGAGTTGAGAAATCCATCTTGATGGAGTTTGGAAATGCGTTTCTCATTTATGTGGCCCAGACGACAGTGCCAGAGGTATGTCAAATTTAAATCGTTTGGTTTAACCCTTTTGGCAGTTATGTTATAGATATTTCCATGATTGGGTTGTTCCAAATTTAATATGTAATGATCAACATGCAAATCAGCATGAGCATAGAAAATATCATTATGATAAATAGAACATCTACTATTCCCAGCAATGGAAGTGAAACATTCCTTATCTAAATAAGAAAGTGAAACTATGTTACTACTTAAAGCAGGAACATAATAGGAATTGTTCAAAACTAACAAAAGCCCATTGGGCAGAACTAATTCATAAGTGCCTACAGCTAACGCAATAACCCTTGCTCTGTTTTCAACTCGTAGGTCAACTTCGCCCTTTTTCAGCTTCCTACTGTCCTTTAGTCCCTGCATATTTGTACAAATGTGAGAACCACATGTAGTATCTAATACCCATGTATTGGAAGTAAAAAGTTGAATGTCTATAACATAAATACCTGAAGCGATAGCCCCGCTATCCTTCTTGTTCTTGTTCAGATCTTCGAGGTAGAGTTTGTAATTCCTCTTCCAATGACCAGGTTCATTGCAGAAGAAGCAGACTCCTTCCTTCGGAGGCTTTGCCTTCTTTGGTGCAGGCTTGGTTTCAGGCTTGCCTGACTCTTTTGTCTTACCTGATGAGCCATGACCCTTCCCCTTGCCTTTGTGTTTCTTTTTCATACCCTTTCCTTTCTAAACCATCAAAATAGTACTGGGCTTCTTCTTAAAACTCAGCTCAGCAGTTTTAAGTATCCTATGAGGTTCAGAAATAGATTTCTCCATGTTGTTCATGTTGTAGTTCATGACAAACTAGTCATAACTTTCCAAGAGTGAGTTCAAGACCAAATCCGTAGCCAACTCCTGGCTCATGGGAAATCTAAGCCTCTCAAGGTGATCAATGTACCCTTTCATCTTTAAGACATGAGTACTGACTGATGCACCTTCACCCATCTTGTAGGAATATAAGGCCTTAGTGGTCTCACACCTCTCTTGCTTTGCCTGTTGCTGGAACATTTCTTTGAGATGCACAATCATCTCATAAGCCTCCATGTGTTCTAGATCTCTTTAGAGCTTCAGAATCATGGTGTCTAGCATTAAGCATCCCACATTGACAGAGTCTTCCTTATACTTCGTGTAAGCATCTCTCTGAGTTCTAGGAGCATTGGCTGCTAGCTCCTCAGGAATGGGTTGATCTAGGACATGTGCCTTTCTTTCCTGCTTGAGAACAATTCTCAAATTCCTAAACTAGTCAAGAAAGTTTATCCCATTGAGTTTGTCCTTCTCAAGGATAGATCGCACCGATAATGTAGCAGTATTACTAGTCATCATGATTCTACAATTAAAATATGCAATTGAATTAGCAATCTCCCACTAAATAAACAACCCTCAATGCAATAGTTAGTGGGCTAAGATCCATATTTGGCTCAAACTTAAGTCCGCTTTGGCAGGATGCTTAAATTAAGTTATTTAGGTAGGTAACACCTTTACCAATTACATCAAATGTAACTCTTAGATGTTCATGGGATTCTATTATCATATGATCTGGCATGTTTTTAATCCCATCTAATGCCTTAAGACCCAAAACCATTTTGTTAATCTCAATTAAGTCAAACAATAATAAACATGTGGGAGTAGCACTATTACTCTTAGTTATCTCCCCAAGATAACTCAAATGCACCTACTTTGGCAGTGTCCACAATTGAGTGATCGAGGTTTTGACAAGTGTTCATAAATTGACGGCATTATGACTTAAGATTTTATTTAGAGGGCTTAATTTAACTATCTGGTTTATAAGAATGCATGTTTCTCAGTTTGTATCTCATACAAGCGATATGCATGTGCTGATATAATCATAAGATGCATAATTTAAACGTGATACAATATGGCTCACCTATCCTAAGTCCACTTAAGCCAATGAGAGGAGCTCTCTAGTAAGAAAAGGGAAATTATATATAGAAACCTCTTTTAACATTCGAGGGGAGTGAGATGAGAAGAGAAGGTACATTAAGAGTATATAGAGGAATGCACGACACGCAGGCCGTATTTAAAAAATTACAACACTTGCAATCTAGAGCCATATTATTCACCATACCCAAACATTCAAAAATCAATATTTAGATTTAATTGAAGGGCAATTAATGTTTCAAAACTAAAACATTCACAAAACAGTATATGTTACGGTTATGTGCGCTACGAACAGGTAGCCACGGCGGTCCCGCTAGCCGATTAGTGGGCGGGGTCTGGGGCAGTGGCCCGAGAATTTTTTTTGTTTCATAAATAATCACGTATCTGAATTCATTTTTCTTAGACCCCATCAATATTAATTGATCAAATCAAAACGCATGCATCACCAATTTCAATTCCCTTTCATATTCCTTATATGTCATACATAAAACAGATTCCTTATATGTCACACATAAAACGCATGTTATCATATGATCGGCTACGACTAACACATATCATATGAATCAACAATCAATCCTAACTTAAACACAAAACGACATGGCTCTGATACCACTATAAAGAATTGGAAGACACGCAGCAAAAATTAACTTAAAAATTTTTCCATTTCCTGCCAGGATCTACCATATGTGTTTAAGTCAAGTGGAAAGAAGTATTACCCTCAGTATTCAGTCGTGACTTTCTCAGCTTCTGGTTGCGATGTCCACAGCTTCTCTCTGCCACTCGTGATCTCTTTTTGATCGCAAGAAGTCGATGACTCAGGTCGACTTCCTCTACTAGTATCCACACGAATAATGTTCCAACCACGAATGACATGCTAGTGCCTCCTATCCCTCTAGGGCTCACTCAAGAATTCATCCTCTCTGTCTCTATTTTGGTAGTTTCTTATCTGTAAACCTTTTGCGGATTCCTGTTCACACATTTCTTTCTATCCCAACTGTAGCTCCTAAATTTCAAATATATAGGATGTTATGAGTGTTACCATAGACTTGGATTTTTGGAATTAATCTTATATTAATTCTAAAATTAATACAATATCATATATTGTATAATTTAATAAGAATCTAATTAAATAAATAGTGTTTGTATTAAATCCGTCCCACAAATTTAATTCACCCATTTATTTAATTTAAAATAAAGATAATACGGAATTATATTTGATTTATTCTCATAAATCAAATTTGAGATATCATATCAATTTAAAATTTAAATTCAAACGTGATAGAGATTTAATTTATCCTTATAAATTAAATCTTGTAAATATCTCTTATATATAATATATATATACGAATTTATATCTATACGAATATAAATATAAATAAATATATACATCCACCCTGGATCATTCATTGAATCTGGACATGTCTTAGATTCAATGAATCTGGATATCATAGCTCATGTTGGTCTATTTTGTGTGCGACCCTGTGAAGTTGGCAGTAGGCCATTTACTATACTGACTCACAAGTCGCAAGCGGTCTCTAGCAAGATATCACGACTACCCAAATCATGTGAGGATCGATGAACGATGTAACCTTTTATACAACTATATCATATCCCTTTGTCACACGATATTTTAGTCATGGATGAGGCATAGAGAATGTCATTCTCCTATTCCTGACCGTTACTTTCTTGATCCCTGAGTAGTCTGACTATAGAAATGGAACTACCTTTCCATTACAGTATGGCCATATATTTCTCAGACTCACTCATCGAGGGGCCCAGTAATATCTCTCAGACTCACTCATCGAGGGGCCCAGTAATACCTTTCCATTCAAAGTCATACTGGTCTTATTTCATCTCTGCTCCCCCATAGATGACCGACCAGGGACATTTAGGATAAGATCATGAATTGTCCAAGGATGGCCATCACAGTAAACATGCAAATAATATGATAACACAATTAATAAATTCATAAATCAGCAATGTTCATAAGACAATGATTGGCCCCTAGGGCACAATTTCCAATAGAGCCATCTCTAAAAATTATGCGTTTCCACCACTGCCTTGAGGCCAGGTTTTCCCTTTCCTATCTCTTACTTTTTACAAGTTTTTCGAATATGATGTATGTTTGACATGTTAGTTTGATGATTGGAAAGGGATGAACTAGTAGAAGTACTAGTTAACTTTTTTGCTTGATGGTTCAATAGGATAGCATTTAATTTTAGTTTGTTATGTTTTGAATAATACCCCTGTGTTGCCCATGTGTTGTTTACTTATTATTGGTTCTCTAAGCTGAATCCATACTCAATTATATGATTTTAGCTTACTAATCTTATCATTTTTGCTTTCCTTGTATTGTGATGTATAATTTGAATGAGACTACGAGCTTCACTGTGATATTGCATTGAGTGATGTGTTTAATTGCTATGCTAAAGATGGATTTAAATTGATCTTATATATATGGTGTCTATAATTCTGCTGATAGTGAGGACACTGCCAAGTTTAATTGTAGTGGAGATGTTCTTATTTATGTGCTAATTAATGTTAAATTCTTCTATTAATCCAATTTTTCATCACAAAATTTTTGGTTTTTGATCTTAATATGTGATAAATTGCTAAAAATTGGATCCTCACTTTAAACTATTTTGTGGTTGGCTAAAAAGGTTTTAGTGTAAAAGATATTTGGGGCATTGAAAACTGTCAAGTAGTAGTCTCTGTGGTTTTTCGTCGTGACATATGTGTTATAGGGTCATAATCTGACATGAAATTTTGGACTCAATATGCCTCTGTGAGAATAAGTTGTGACACAAGCGCAATTAGGTCACGGTAATATCTCTTTGTGTATTGGGGTCATGACTTAATCTTTCTTGGTTGTGACTAGTTCTTGAAAGTTCAGAGTAAGCACTCACTGTGAAATTTGGTCACGACCTCTACTACTTTCAGTTGCGACCTGAGTGTGCAAACTCCACTTACCTTCTCTTTACTTTGTGCAATTCTATATATATAAAGATTCCTTTTGAGCTACTAAGGTTTTATAAATGATTCATTGCCCTCTTGTTTCTAACCTTTTTGTATGAAATAGTTTATAGAAACGATTGTCACACTTGAGTTTTTTAAAATGAAAATTGAATTGGCAACACTTAAATTTTTACTATTAGATTTAAGATTATTACATGATTCTGAGTGATTACTTTGGAACTTTTAAATCATAATTTAGGAGGGTTTTCAATTGTGATAAGTGTTTTAATGCCTAGTGAATGATGAACATTGTTTGAGACTTTAGCTTATAAGCAATTTAGATGAAAACCTTAGTTAGAAGGATTCTTGGCCTAAATTTCTATATTGAGTGGTTATTCAATTGTTTTATATCCTCTAGAACTTATCTTAACTCTGAGTTAAAAATTACTTACCAATTTATGTTATTGAATATGATAGAGGCATTCATTTCTAAACACTTTTCTCCCAAACACAAGCCCGCATATGTTATATCCATAGTCACCCCTTTGAGCCCATCATTTTTCTTTTTCCATCATAGAAAGTCATATATACATGAATATCTTTTTAAAATATACTTCTTATTCATGTCAGAAAATTATTGTTATTGTGAAATTGTGCTACATCTTTTATATATAATTGCACAAATAAAGGGAAGAAAAAGAAGAAAAAAGGGGATACTGCAAGAAAAAATGAAGAAAGAAAAGAGCAATGAATGAGGCATTATTATTAACTCCTATTAGCACAATTACCAGCTCTATATCTCAGAAGACATGAATCCATGATATATATTAATTATCAAATGCATATGGTACTTTATATTAGAGCTGAAAATTTAGGTTGGGCCCGCAGGCCCACTCGCCAACCCGCCATTTTATGGCAGGTGGCAACCCATTTTGGTACGGGTCCTTTTGACTCGCACCCGCAACGGGCTAACCCGCCGGGTTAGCAGGTTAGCCTGCTTTTTTTAATTTTTTAATTTTTATTATTTATATTACACTTTATTAATTTTTGAGTCTTAACCAAGTTAAAAGTTTACATTATACTTAATTTATACTAACTTTATCTTATTGAGTCATTTCTTTATATATATACATTTTATTTTATTATTATTTTACTTATGACAGATTTATGTATGGATAGTGATAAAGTTAAAGAAATAAATATTTTGACAATTTTAGATCATGCTTTGAATCCTATTATGATACATATAAATTATTTTTAAAAAAAAAATATATATGAAAATGATTTTTTTTAAAAGAAAGATATATATAAATAATTGGGAGAATGACATATGGGTCCTATAGAAGCAATTGAATGACAAAAAAGTCTCACTAATGCTATAATTCATTTCAAGTCCCATAGGACCTCACATGAATTTTTTGTAGTTATAAAAAGACTTAAATGCCCTATTGAGAAACCAAATGCTAAATGCCCCTCCCGCCTATCACTCTGCGCAATTGAGAAACTTTTGCCCTAGCGAACATCACTATACTCCTCTTCTTAGGTCTGCTTGTGCTCTCTTCTCCTCATATGTATGTGGTCTATGTATTGTGCTCCTTAGCTCTGACTTGCACCTCCTGCCATCAGTACTTGGTTCGTCATTGAAGTTGTCATCGCCTTTCATCCTCTGTTTACCCGCCCTTTCTATGGTGATTGTGGTCACTGGCACCTGGTCTTCATACCGTATTTCCTCCTCCAGTACTCGTCAGTTATACTCCTTTAGTCAGTTGGTCGTGCTGGGGTTATTGTTGCTGCCACCGCCAACCACTCATCCTGCTTCATCGTCCAAATCATCATCACCTTTCCTCTTCCTGCGAAAGCCCTTGGTCTGGGTAATATTGTTATTGCTTTAAATGCAACTACTATATTTTTTTTAACATACAGAAGGGAAGCATTGGCCTTCAAAATATAATGGTGCTTTCCCCTGCTTATTTTTTAGTATCGCTTTACGTACATTTGCTGTTAAGCCTTAGTCAGTCCCTTTTTTGGAGTTCAATTCTAACCTAGTAAGGAAGATAAAGCAAATGAACGTGGGGTTATGATATAAGAATAGAAGTAGGAGTGTTAACGTGGATCAGGAAGTCCCAAGTAAGATTGTGGATATATAAAGTCAGCGTGATAGAAAGCTAGGTCAGGTAAGTGTTGTTGAAGTAGCTAGATATTCAATTAGAGGCTCATACAGACGTTTGACATAGAAGCTTAAATCTGAGAATGAAAAATCTGTTGACAGTGCCATTTTATGAATAGTAATAATTCAGAATGAAAAATTTGGTGCTTCTGTTCAAAATAAAACATGATCAATAGGAATTCTGTTCAGAATGCTATTTTGGCTTGAGCTGAGCATAAAATCTCTGTGTGTGGGTACTCATTTAGTGTGTTATGTATGTATGCATATGTTGTTGTTACCTTAAGATGGAAAAACTAATGTGATTATACTGCGGCCGTGGGTGAATTTAGAGAAGGAATTTATCAGGTTTGGTGCTTTGGGTTGAGAATGAATGGTGTATATGACTTGCTTGGATGGTTGAGTTGCATACATTTATATATTTTTGAAATTGTGAGAATTCTATTAAAAATTGTATGAGGAAACAGAAGCTGTGTTTGTACTAGTATTTGTTGCCGTGTGTGTGTAAAATTGTCCTAGTGGAATAGGAGTTGTGTATGTATGCAAGTGAATTGGGGGGAGGCTCTGATTTTCATTTGGTGCTTCTATATTTGCAACACTGCTGTCCTAATTATTTGGATTGAAATATTGAGTAATAATTCATTGTATTGATGAAAGTGGTTGTTATTGTAGGATAAAAGATGTCCAATATTGGAAATAGGTGGATAAAGAAGTTAAAACTTCTCTAGTTATGCACTATTCGTTAAAGAGCAAAAAAATACCAACTCACAAAAGAAGATGTCACTACAAGCTACCGATGCATCATTGATGGAAAGTTGGAATAAATTGGAAGAGCATGAGAGATTAGAATACAAAAGCAGGGTAAAGGAATTAAGAGGTCCAATAAAAGGGAAGAAATATATCATGCCCTTCTACACACGATGTATCCCGAAGCAATTCATAGATGTCTGCAAGGTGTTGAAAGGGAGGCCTAAAATAATAGAGGTTGAAAGTGATTGGGTTTGATAAATTAGTCCGTATAAGATGCTCAGACATTTAGCGAGACTTATGTGGGGTGTTTATGCGTGCTTTTGACCCCCCGATGAAGACAATTTCAATTAGAGGGAAGACGTGTGAAATGGATGCAACAAATATGAATGAAATAATAGGATTGCCAGTTGATGGGTATGAAATAATGCCAACAACGTGTGATAAGGAAAGGTTCAAGGAGATGAAGATGGTGTATGGGAAGGTGCCATACACAATAATAGCTTACTGGTTGGTTGATGAGAAGGAGCATGCTGATTTAGAGTTCCTCTTTGTGATGTATAGCGTAGGGATCCTCTTAGATCCTAGCACATGCATGTATGTAAGTGACAATGTGTTGAAGGTAATGGCCTTAACCAAGGATGCGTATGGGGAGTTTGATTAGTGCACTTTTATTCTTAATAAATTAGCAGACTCTGTAAAAGATTATCTGGAAGAGTTGAGGAAAGGGGATGCCAATGGGAGAAAGAACATAGGAGGCTGCTTATACTTCCTCATGGTAAGTGTCTTAAAGGTAACATTTTTTGTGTGTGTAAGAACAATTAATTGTTAGTGTGTATTAAAATATGTTCTTAACTTGTGCATCATGTGAAATGTAGATTTATTGTCTGCAAATGTTTCCACTAGGCTGACAGAAAGCCTCTGAGGTCGAGGATGCCATTAGTTATTGGAATGATGAGTAGGTCCAGGCAAGAACACGGCTTGAGAAGGAAAGCAAGCAAGGTGTTCTACATGGTAGCACAAGCAAGGATCGGCTGGAAGTGTCAACGTTTAATCCATACGTTGATCTTACTCACCCGGTATGTACAACACTAATTGGTTTCATTTGTTGGTTTAGTACAATTTAGGTAATGTGCTAAATTGTTTGTCTTTTCAGCTAATAAAGGCAAGTTATGGTAGAATCATGAATATGGTGGGGAAAGAACTATTGGCTCTTCAGCATAGGCTCTTAGGGGAAGCTGATGGTAGAGATATCAATGAAGCAGCATATCATTATGAAGAAGAAGAAGCAGATGAAGGAATCTAACGTGATAAGAAAGACGGGGGTGAAGGTGAAGAGGAGGGCAATGGAAGTGGTGATAAAGGTGCAGATAGAGGTAGAGACGAACGTGGTAAGGAAGGTGGTGATGAAGGAAATGAACAGGAGAGGAAACACATGTAAGAAGATCAAATAGGGAAAAGAAACCAGCTTTTAGGTCTCCCTACTTTGTGGAGACAAAGGCGAGGGTTTCTAAGAAGAGGAAGAACGTTGATGACAAGGAAGCATTGTTCAACATGTGCACAAGTCAATGTGCTAGTTGTGAGGAGCAAGAGTAAATATTTCATTGTCGTTGCATGCTGAAAGTCTTATTTCCCCAGTCAAAAGTGAGTGCCTAATTTTAGTTTCGATTGCTGTAGGATTTATGTGGAGATAAATGGGTTTCATGTCACTCGGGGTGAGCTAGGTTGCCTCCGTAGTAGAGCATGGATGAGAACCACTGTGAGACAATTGTCCTTATCAATTGTGATCGTTATGCACTGTAATGGTGGTTTGCTAATTTAATGTTTCTATTCACAGGTAATGATGATGGTGGCAAAGATATTGGTGTAGGATGAGAAAGACAGAATTTGTTCATTAAGAAGACACATCTTTTCTGTACATTTCATGTAGAAAATGTTAGTGAATCCCCTGCGGAGGTCAATTGAAGGCAATGAATCAGAAATATTGCCATAACATGTTGGCTATAATATTGGTGATTGTGACTTCATTTTTGGACCTTCTTGCATAATGGACCACTAGTTCTGCTATGCTTTTGACGTCAATAAGATGCAATTCTGTGCGCTTGACTCGTTGGTTGATACTTTAACGTTTATGCACTTACAAAGGCAGCAAGATGAAGAAGCATCTGAGGAGGACATAAAAGGTAAGAGCAAGAAGAGGACCAGTGGGCAACATATATTCAAAGAGAAGTAATGGATGGCAAGTACCTGTGTATTTATTTGTTAATCTACAGTCCCCACTCACTTACGTATTAGTAGTATATTTTTAATTTAATTTATCTTGTGTTTGTATTGTGCATGTGTATAAGTGTTGCTTCCTAAAAATACTTCGTACATTGAAGCCACAAGTTTTTGGGTAGGACGATCAGTTTGAAGTGAGTTGGCCAAAATTGCATCTCCAAACAGACATGTGAGCATGCTAACACATCTACTTCATATTTTGCTTTCCTTTTCCTTATGACAGAGTGAATTTATAGTCTTCAACTACTGCACAATGTGTAGGTATTCATGCGGGATTATTGTGTTGTCATGGCTGAAGACTTTGGATGACAACACCGTAGATGACAAAGGTTATACAATACCAAAATACTCTATTGAAGACCTTTACCAGTTGAAGGTTGATTGTTTGTGTTGGCTGACTTATAACCAATCAACTATAAAACAATCTTTACTTCTGCACTCGTTTTTTTAGATAAGTCTTTTGGCCAGCGACATGTTATTTCCAGAGTGGAATTTATGGACAAATGGATGATGGTTTACAAATGGATGCACTAGAAAAATCACATCCAATTGATGTTACAATTACCAAAGCGAGAAGGAAAATAGATAAAAGAGATTCTAACAAAAGTATACAAGAGGCCATTAATTAACAACCCCAGCGCCTGCATTAACAACCCTTGCGCTTGAATTAACAATCCCAGCACCTGCAATAACAACTCCAGTGCCTGAATTAACAATACCAGCACCTGCAATAACAACCCCAGCACCTGCAACTAACTACCCTAGGTCGTGCAACTAAGAAACCCACCTGCTACACTAACAACCCCAGCACCTACAATAACAACCCCAGCGCCTAAAATAACAACCTCAGTACCTGCAATAACAACTCCAGCAGTTGCAACTAACCACCCCAGCGTACAACTAAGAAACCCACCTGCTACACTAACAACCCCAGTACCTGTAATACCCACCGACTGACTTAACAACCTTGACACCTGCAATAACAACCCCAGCAGCTATAACTATGAACCCCATATGCTGCATTAACAACCCTATCTATTGCAACTAAGAACCCCAGCTGCTGTATTAACAACCCCAGTTGCTGTACTAATAACCCCATCTGATGCACTAATAACCCCATCTGCTATAACTAGGAACCCCATCCAGAATCCACTATGATTTTGTTGTACTGTATCATCATCTCTGAAAGATCTCAAACCACAGGCTAAGTTATAAGGTTAACTGTTTCCACTTGTTGATAACTTAATCAATAAATTTTAAGAAATACATTCAGTAGCCCATATTATTTACCAAGAATTTACTTATTTTCCCTCTTACTCAGGAGTTCCTTCTCATCCTTCTTACTCTGTTGTGGCTTACTAATGATGGTCTAACCACCTGCCATTTTATTCAATTGCTATGGCCTTATCATAACTTCTCATTTTAATCTGTGCTCTAACTGCGAGCCATTTGAACTATGCTCTAACTACGAGCAATCTATATCAGATCTAACTCTTATCTGAAGAGTGATCTGAACTGATCTGAATCTAGCTATATCTGAGAGCCCTCTATTTCAGACCTAACTCTTATCTGAAGAGTAATATGAAAACAATCTCTTTACTGTTACCTTTTGTTCTTTCTATATACCATTTCTTTTGATAGAGTTATAATACTACCACCTTCTTGGTACTTGCTGTAACCCTAACATAAGAAATAGCCCTAAGTATTATATTCATAAGTCTGTAGAAATTCCTGAGTAACCCTAATCATACTGTAACAACTGTCCCACTTACTGAGATTGTCTATCATCCTGGTTATATTCTTATTGCATGTCATATGGTATGGGAGCAATATAACTTTTTCGTCATAAACTCTACCTTGCATGTATTACATGATGGGAGTATTCATTTATCATAGCATACTCTAACATGCATGTCATTTTATGATAACTGCAAGGAGATGTAACTATTCATCATAACTTATGGCAACATAAGCCATATCATCATCACATAAATTTACTCAACCATCCATCATACGTACACTGTAATTGAACAATTGACCAAGTAATCCTTTAAAGCATTCTTTCCTCTATCATATTATCTATAGATTATCTATTACATTATCTTATCAGGATCTGGCAATTTATTCTAGAACCAGAAATAACTATTTATCTGACTTAGGTTGCCATGTTACCCTCTTACTAGTGTATAAACTCCACCCTTTATTACTTTATCTTACTCTTACTTATTACTCTTTCTTAAATTGGGGAGTATCTTTATCTTTAAAACTATAGCTACCTTTCTCTCTTTAAACTTCTTAGTTGAATGGATCAATCTCCATCTCTATGGAGTACTTTTGTATCTCTTTACTATCTCTCAACTCTTTTTCTCTATATATCAGTCCTAGTCTATTCTTGATCGGACTGATCATTTTCATGATTCTGATGAACTTATGTCGTATGAATCTTATTTATCATCTACTACTATTACTTATATTATCTAGGGTACTCTGCCCTAGGTCTGGTAGATTACTGTTCTTTTGTGATATGGTCTCTCTGTCTTGGGAACATCAGCTCTCTATCTATTAACCATCTTGTCTGTAACTTTTGATTCTTTTGTTTAGAAAATATTAGCTAAACAAATTCTTTCATAATGTAGATCTACTCACATAGAGGATATACTTATAAACATTGTTTTAAACTAATCTCAGTACTTTCTACTATCTTGCTTGATCATACTTTATACCAATCCTCTAGCTGATAAACTTTAATGAGGTTAGTACCTTCATCATAATCGCTACTATAACATTTGGCCACATAATGATACCTCGAGCTACTATTGTAGCTTCCCTTGACCTTAGACTGGTCAACTTCTGTCTCTATCAATAGAGAAAATTGCTCCATAGATATTATCCTACTTAGTCCAGCCACATCATGCTAAGAAACATGAGACCTCGGTGGTAACGGCTGACTAAGACTAGCCTATCGTAGTCATTTCCTTAAAGACTACCTCGTAAGGCTGTAAGGTATGAAGTATTTTTCTATTTATATGGGTGTCACTGCCTCTTGTCTGAATCATTCTCTAATTAGTGAACACCATCTACATATCTCATACTAGAGAGGGAACCTCTTTAGTTCAAATCTCTAAATTGTTTAAAGGGGTTAGTCTAACTAAACCAGAGCATAATTGAGCCAGAACCTTCTGTTCCATACCAAAATCTTATGCTCTAAGCCATAACCCTTTGCTCTGCTACCAAAATATAACATCCTAATTTTCTTACGTCTTAGGGACTAAACAGTAGCATCTCGAACCACTTTTAAGGTTTTTGAGGTTAAATTACACAATCTGGAATTTTACTCTAGCGAATATTGTTCATTGTGCAAATTCTAGATAAGTGACTTAACTTCAAAAAATCATAACTAATTCTAGAAAAAACAAAATTAAGTGGTTCAAATTACTACACAAATATAACTTAATGCTCTTTCAGGGAAAAATAACTTGTTGACCATGACTTGACCAAGTCAATATCGGTCAACGTTCCAATTTTACTGTTTATCCAGCGTCCTTCCCTGATTCTAGCATTTCTGGTCCCAACTTTGAAAAAATATATCTCCATATATAGACATCCAAATGAGACATTCTATATATCAAATCAAAGCTTGGTATGTCTACTATTTACTGGTAAAATATCATACATTTATTCAATCATTTGCTATTTTTAATTATAGCTCAAAGGTCACAGCCTTTCTATGAGCTACTGTTCATAGTGGCCAATTCCAGCAATCAACATTACATGCATACATTAATCACATATCAATCATGCTAAATAATTCTTAACTTTTCTTCATGCATCTTCATCTCCTCTGTCTCAAGAAGACCTGCTATGATTGGATTGATATGGAAGGGGTGAGATTTCTAGGGAAATCTCAGTAACAAACGGTACTAAACAATGCATGCATTAATGTGAATACTTGTGCTTACTTGTGAAAGTGTTAACATTGCGTAATATGCATGCTTCCATGTAACATATGAAATACAATTGGCCAAAGTAATTATAGGAATAGAGCTTCATACATAAGCACATATGCAACACCATTTAATAAAGCCATAGCACAATCAAGCATAATATTCAATGCATACAAGTTTAGGATAAGTTTACTACCTAGCGAGTAGCCTTTCCTCTAGCTCCTAGCTCTGCCAGAACTCCTCCTTTTTCCTTCATTTCTTTCTCTTTCTTTCTTTCTTTCTTTCTTTCTTTCTTTCTCTCTTTCTCTTTTCTTTCTCTTCCTTACCTCTTGCTTGCCGTGGAGTAGAATGGAAGGGGAATGCCTATTTATAGGTGAAAGGAGGTGGAATGGATGGTCCACATTGAATCACGATGAATGGCTCAGATTGTTTAGCTTCCTTAAGAAACCTTGCCTGCATCATCACGATGACATCATCATCCTAGATGACTCATCAAAATGACATCATCTATGGGACACCTCACACGCTAGGTGGCACAAAGGTAGGGCCCTTGGGATACCTCACTAGCTGACTCAGCACTTTCTAAGAATTCTAGAGTCTTTTCCTAGAATGAACGGCTGAGATTGTGCCATGTGTCCTTAGCTTTTTCTTCTTTTTCTAGGTTCATGACAAGTGGCACCTTGTGGGTCCCATGAGGATACCTTTTATGCCACCTTATGGTTCTATATGAGTCTAAAGCTTTATCTGATCACTTTCCCCAGTTCTATCTTTGACCGGATACCTTTACTTTATTGAAAAAATACTAAACTAATATTTTAATGCCACTTGGGCCCACATCCCTCTTGGGCTACGTTTTTAGACCCTTGAAATGCTATCCTGGCCTCTAATCAAGCTCAAGTACTATAGTGGCTAAATTCTCAAGAAATGTCCCTTTCTTTTCCAAAATGACCATTATGGCCCCAGGGACTTTTACTATTTATAATTTAGTCCCTGAACTTTCACTTTCTTGCAGTTTAGTCCCTAAACATCATATGGGGCTTCTACTTAAAAGGGCCTGGTAGTATACCTCTTTTAGGCTACCCACTGGGCTTCTAGGCCTAAAAATTAAGATGTGACATATAGGCCCATGATGATGCCAAGGAGAGCCTAAAACCCAGGGTACAGTTCATCAGTAGAAGGGGCCAATTCCAGAAAAAGTGTGAAATTACGAAAATGCCCATATGTAGCTAGAGTGCACTAGTGATGGATAGAGGGCATTCTAGTCATCTGGGACAGGCCAAAAAAGTGTAGTGTAGTATAAAGATGATTAGTTAGAGACAGTATACACCTTGAGGCAGTATAAAGAGGTGTGAAATGATAATTATGCCCTTAGGGTTAATACAATATAAGACAGTGAACCAAGGGCATTTCAGTCATTTTTCAAGAGATATGTAATTAAATTGTGGCCCAGTACAAAAATGTCAATGGAATGAGAAACCTATACATTGATTTCCATGACAGAATACATATCCTAGAATATTATAAAAATTAGGAACATAAAACAGTCCAGTTTTTAGGGAATCGCACCTAGCCGGTACTGGATTAGACTGGAATTTCTCTATAAGCTTCCTCCCCATGAGAATTGCACCACATACCTCCATGAGGTGTCCCATGAGTTGTCCCTTGTGATGTCATAGATGATGTCATAAATCTCCTTTTTTAAAAAGTTAAATCCAAGATTAAATAGTGCACAAAGTAATCTTGGCCATTGATTTTGCATAAAATTTTCTATAAATATCCCCTCAAATCTGGTTCAAAACTATGGCCTCATGAACCTTGTGGAAACTCTTGTAAAATGGAAACTCAAGTAAAGACAAAGAAGATTTAAGGTACCAAAGTTCAAGCAAGCTAGAGATTAAAGGTAAGCAATGTCTCCTAGCTTATTTTCCTTTGAATTAAGAGCTTTAACTTAGGGTTTTCATGGGGGGAAAGTTGAATTTTCTCTAAGGGGTTGTGCTGCCCAAAAACCTTAGATGAAAGGGGAAAGAAGAAATTAAAGTTAGAAGTATATGATTGAAGCTTAAATAAGCTAGTTAAGTGATTGGTTGTTGAATCAAGTTGATATTCTTGACTTTGCCATAGGTGAACCTGTTTGGTCTGCACTGTTCATGATGGAAGGAAATGGAATTTCAATGGTTTAATGCTTCCATTGAATTTATATGATGATTTTGTGTAGGATTGAAAAGGTTTTGAACCTTGGAAACATTAAAATCTCAATATTATAGTTTTTTAAATTCTTCTCTGTTACTGTTCACTCGTATGAACAGTAATTGAAATTTCATGATTTTGATGCTTCTAATAGTTTTAAAATGAAAATTTGTCTTGGATAAAGTGGAGAAACAAGTATAGGAAGCATTAGAATCAAAATGAGATTTTTTGAAAGAATTATGTACATATTTCGGTTCTGTACAGTAGGCCATAAAGGAGCTGGAATTTCAAGATTCTAATCTCATAATTGGATTCAAAAGATGAAATTATGTGGGGTAAAGTCAAGACATCAATTGGTTCAAGAGCTAAGTGGATTAGTGAAGATTAGAGAAAGTTATGATAATAAAAAGTGTAACAAGGTTAGTCTTGAACATGGTTAGAGTTCATGAGTCCTAATGAATTATGTGATGAATATGAATGTGTTTAGGACCTTGAAATATCCAAGAAGATATTGGGAAGTGATTGACATAAAGGCTTCATTGTTGGAAAGCTAGGGAGCAAGTGCAAAAGATTAAGAGAAAAGCTTAAGTGCAAGGTAGTGAACTTACCTCTTTATATGCTTGATGTGGTATGCTTATATATTGATATGTATATGATATTTTAATGATGTTGTGATATGATAAATGGTGTTGAATGAATTGTGAATGACATGTTTTTCATGGCAATGAATTCTATGTAAAAGTATATAGCATGAGGGCATGTCACTAATCAAAGAAAGTTTAATGAAATTACATATCATGCATTAGCATCCATCTTACATATTGAAGTCGTAATGTTTGCTACTGAGATTCCCTAGAATCTCACTCTCCCATAATCAACCAATTTAGGTCAAGCATGATGGAAAAGGTATACATGGAGAAGAGCTAAATAATGGAAGTAATTGAGGTCTTATTATATGCTATGAATTATCTATTTATGTAAATGCCATGTAAGGTGTCCATTATGTGATGAAACTATTTGTAATAATTATGACATATGTAAATGATATATATGAATATTGAGAAGCTTATTTGAAGGCTTATACATGTTGGAACAATTATTGAAAGCAAAAGAAAAGAAACTGAAATAGTAAAAACGTAGGTCCTTAAGCTGTTTAGTTGTGGCTTCAGTTTGACCTAGCAAATGAAGGAATTATTTCACAAACTTTTATGAGCATCTAGAGCTTTAAGTTCATAGGTATAAAGTTTCATTTAGATGTGTATAACAAGAGAAATGAATTTCCAAAGTAAGGGACCAGAATCTGTCTTCAGAATTTTTAACCAAATGAACAGTAAACTTTGAAGAATAAACTGTATTAATTGGTTAATCATTTTATCTGGAAATTATTTTTTTCTTAAATTTCAAGATGTTAGCTTCACATATCATTTTGAACCACTTCATTTTGATTTTTCTATAATTAATTATGATTTTTTGAAGTTTGTCGCGTAATCTGGAATACCATATGAACAGTAACCCGAGAAAGAGAAAAATTCCAGATTTAGGTAATGGACTTCCAAAGACTTGTAAGTGGTTATAAATGCTACTAAGTGGTCCCTAAAATGTATGAAAGTAAGGATGTTTCACCCTAACAATGAGAGGATACATAGAGCTAAACACTACATCCTTAGAGAGAACTTATTGCGCTCATATAATTAAGGTTGATTTCATTTAGCAGTTGATTATTTGGCATTGCTCATATTATCATTTTTGCATTCCCAAAAGATGGTGCATTAATTATTTAAAGGTTTTACTATGGATTATGTTGTTACCTCATATTTAATAGTGTTAGCTTAGGTGTACTTCATTTCTTTGTCTAAGCGTACAAAGGTTCAAGTGTGGGGGAATTGATAAGACACAAATTGTATATGGTTTCTGTGACATTTTAAGAGTTTTGTGACAACTTTACCATTCATTTTATGCCTGAAACTGTGCTTTTGTGGTAATACAATATTGTACTTGGTAATATACCAATTTAAGGGTAAAATAGTAAATTAACTCCTCAAAACTGCATATATGTCATTCTTTAGTAACTGATTGGACTTTTATAGTGAGCTTTGATTCTGAATTGTACGTATTTTGGAGGAGAACTAAGGACTAATGTGAGCAGAAAAGAAATCACAAGACAAAGAGAATCAAATCAAGGAAGGCAGCTTATGTGCTCTTTAGTCAAGACCAAAGTGTCCACAGGTCGTGACCTTATTTCTTCTAGGAAGTTTTCCTGTGTTTATAGGTCGTGACCAAAAATAAGATCTAGTCGCAACCAAAGAAGAGAATCAGTGAAGCTGCATATTTTAGATTAGGTCATTCTGGCATTAAAAGGAGAGGGAAGCCGCAGACATAGGAGGAGGCTAATTTTTACCTGATATGGCTAAGAAGCAGTACTTAATCATTCTCTCAACACTCTTTCCATAACCTAACACATATCTTCCATCATTCAACTTTCCATCACTATTTTTTTACTTCTTAATGGCATCATATCTGAGCAACGATTACAGTACAGTAAGAGTCATGAGAGGCTAAATCTTTAGTCTCTTGGTGATGGATCACATATCTTAAGCTCATGGACTATACTGCACTAGGAAGTTTTATGTTTTAATCTCCATATTTTTCATGTTTTGGAATTCCTAAATCTAGGGTTTTCATTGTATGTGTAGGGATTGAATATCGATCGATTATTCTGAGATTAGGTTTTGTAATTGAATTTGGATGATTTGAATATTGATTTTAATATGAATATTTCAGTTTTGATTTCTGGTTAATTTTGTTGTTATCAACGATCATTGCTAACTAATTTGATTGCTTAAAATCTATGGTTATCCATTGATGATCATTTGAGGGAATTTTCATCTTCCGATTTAATTACATATCAAATTAAGAGCAAGGATAGATAGGTTTCCATCATCAAGAGTCTTCCTCAACATATTTATTTCACAATCCACTCATTTTCCATCTTAATCAAAAATACAAAAATATATACTTTACTGTATCTTTATATTATTGCATAAAAATAATCAAACCCAAAACCCATTTTACTTTAACTCAGGTCTTCAATAGTTTTGTCACCAATTTGCTAAGATTCCATTAAAAATGGCTCCTTGAGAAAAATGATAGGTTGTGCCCTATACTACATTAATAGGGTGCAATTAATTTTATTTTAATGGGTCAGACAATGATAATCTAATCTTCAAATCACCTATCCTGAGCAAAATTTTGACGTTGTATCATGCCACCTTTCGCACAGTCAGAAGTTGTATTTTCTGGAACATCTATGGTTCCTCAATTTCAAACACAGATTTAGATTGCAATGGATCTACTCTAATAAGAAACAAGAAAAGAGAGATCCTTCTACCACTTTTCTAGTATTGACATCTTTCGATAGTTAGAAGAAATGTCAAATTTGGTAAGAATATTGAGGATCCCGAGCAACCACAACAATAATCTTGTGGGACATCCGACAATCAACCTTTACAGTGGCACAAGAGAAGTATCTATGCCACAATTTGGATATTATACATATTTAGAAAAATGTGTGCGACAATGTGCTGTATATGTTGCTAAAGATCCTAGAAAGACCAAAGATCATGTCTTAGCTAAAAAAGGTTTACACACTTGGGGAATTTACAAACAAGCTTGCCAGATGACAATGACAAGTTTCAACTAGCTAAGTTCACCTTGAAGAAGTATAATAAGGTTATCTTTCTTTCTACTCTGGAGAACATCAAAGTTTCTTATGGATATTCTAGAACATATCAAGATGTATCGATCTACAGTCTTAAAAGGTTGTGGGTTAAAGAATCATGACTCACATGTTCTAATGCAATATCTCATCCCTCTAGCTTTAAGACACATGCTTCCTCCTGATGTATCTATCGTATAGGTGGAGTTGTGTATATTTTTTAGGAAGTTGTGTGTGAAGGTCTTGATACCTCAAGACCTCGATCAACTGCAAAAAAAATTATTCTTATACTGTGTCACTTGCAGATGATATTTCTCCCATCCTTTTTCACTGTCATGATTCACTTGACGGTCTACCTTGTTCGAGAAACAAAGCTTACTAGCCCAGTTCAATATCATTGGATGTACCCTATTGAAAGGTACAAGATACTTTATCCCTTCATTTTTTATTTTGAACTTGAAATTCGAATACACGCATAGTTGTTAATCAAATGTGAGACTATAGATTTTTAGAAAAATTGAAAACCTATGTTCGCAATAAGGCATGACTAGAGGGGTCAATAATATAAGATTATTCAAGCATGAGGTCCTAACTTTTTGTTCAAGGTACTTTGATGACATGGAGACATCTTTTAATCTCCCACATTGTGTTGATGATTCTTCTTCTCGTCCTTCCACATCAAGTGATTTGTTCCCTCCTGTTGGGAAACTTGTTGGAGGATATGAGTTCTTCAAACTCACTCCCACAGAGAAACTGTAGGCACACAAACATGTTCTGATAAATTACAGTAAAATTGAACATTTCCTTCGACAAGTATATACATTAATTAAACGCACACTATATTTTATACTTGTTATTTAATTTATTCATTTCTAACTCTTATAAAACAAATTACACTTCATTGTATAAGGAGTACATAGGTATGTTGGGCGCCAGCTATGAATACTTGGGCGAACTTCTGTTGAAGTTGATAAAAGAGTCCACTAAGAGTTTCTTGATTGGTTTACATGACAAATGCAAAATGACGACAAACCTTACACAACTGAATTCAAAAATATTTCACTTGGACCATTAGTCCATATGAGAAGGTATACCGCTTATAATATTAATAGGGTTCAAGTTTTGTACAATTGCATGTGACCAGGGATTGCCACACAAAACTCTGGAGTTTGCGGCAGATTTAGGACGAGGATTTATGTTGGCAGCAGTAATGGCGACATACGAGGCATCTCTTATTATAGAAAACTTAGTAACATCGTTAAGTTAAATTACAAGGTTTTTACTGTAGCTCTCTTCAAATGCTTATAGACAAACATGACATCTTCACGTGGACTTAATGTTGATGACTTAGGGATCACATTTGTCAAATTTTCTAGACTCATTAATATAGGTAAATCCGAAGATGATGAGCTATTCATTTTGGCCTCTGAGGTGCACTAGGTTTATTATGTCGAAAACTAGAAGTATAAATATTTGAATATGGTTGTTCACCTTAAGACACAAGATCTTTTTGATATAGGTGACGGTGACATCAATGCTTATGACAGTGAGACATTCCAACTAACAAATTTTGAAAACTACTCTCAAGGTGATGACAATTTATCCATTATCAGGTATATGTAATCTTCATCCCAGTATTTATTTACAATTGTCATTATCAAATTAATTAAAATACTCATTTACTTAAATTTTTAATTTCATTCAATTATAATCTGATTATAAATTAAACCTAACAATAATTTGTTATCATACATCTCTTTTCAGGCAGGGCAATGATGACAATGAACAATTTTTACAACACTTTCAATGACTAATGTAATATTTTGTACAAAAATAATTACAAACAAAAATTAAATATTTTAAAAAAAATAAAGAAACATACATTTGGAGTGGTTTGAATAACTGCTACAAAATTCATTAGAGAGTAAACCGCTTCAAAACTCAGGTAAAGTGTTGCAAATTGCCAATCGCTGCAAAAAAAACATAAAACCAATGTAAAAACACATATGATGTCTTCAAATACCTCCCCTCCCCCCATTCTTACTCTACTCGTTTGTCCTCTTGTTCCTCTGCTTCCTCTGTGTTTTCTCTTCTTATCATTTTTTAGTTCTTTCTTTACATAGTAGTAAGATCATTTCAGTTTATAATCTTATTTTTGTTTTAGATTTGTATACTTATTTTTTATTAACATGTGTATCTATTATTTTCAGGTCCTTCTTACACAAATTGGTGGATTTATTCAATCAATTCTATATCATATTTTCTCTACTTTCCTCACTTTCTAACTCTCTTCCATACCTTTTTTCATCTATTTCTATAACTTTCTACCTATCTAATACTAATTTATACACTTTCTATATATTAAGTATTTCTCATCAAATAAAATATATCAAATTATACAATCTAGTACATCTAAATAATATACTCAATTATCATAATAAAATTTTAACTTATCAAATTTAATAAATTATCTATATATCTACATATATACATACATAGTCTTAAAAATTATTATATTTATTATAATGATCATTCAACATATGGATTTTTTTTACCAAGGCTACAAAATTTGTAGCGGTTTTAGAACCTAAACACATTCAATGTAGGAAAAATTGGATGTTTTAAACCTTTTTTAGCATGGCGCCAAAGTTTGTAGCTGTTAAAAAAAACTTTGGCACCAAGGTGAAATTTTTTGTTTCTTGCCTAAATATTTCATTGCCCTATTGGCAATATTTCCCTTTCCTGCCAAACAGTGACAATTTTGTAGCTGTTACAAAAGTTTTTCCCTTATTTTGATATGTACATTTATTGCAGTTTACTTGACCACTACTAAATTATTTAAACTGCTGTAAACTCTTGCAGCGTTTTGACTATCATCCACAGCAATTTATCCTAACTACTACAACTATGTTTGTAGTACCTGATTTTGTAGCGGTTAGACAAACCGCTATAAATCATAATTGTAACGGTTTTTAACCGCTGCAAAACACCTTCTTCTTTTTAGTGTGGCAGCAAGTTTACGGGCATAGGTGGCTTTGCAAAAAAAATAAAAAATAAAAGAGGTGGCTTTGGAAAAACGAATAGGGAAGGGCAATGTGGTAAAAGACCTAACAATCACAAATTTTAAATTGGATTTGTTGAATTTATCAACTTATTTTGAATTTTCCTATTTTATGTTGCTTTAAATGGGATTTTTCCTATCAGTATACTCTACACCCCGAGCTCAAAGGAATCAAACAGATGTCTTTATTAATGTGCGTGTATATATATATTGTGAATATATGTGTATATATATTATATTTCCACAAGTTTTATCACATTAGTTCTGACCCATATAAAGAGCCTCAAAAACAAAGAAAATTCATTTAGTCCCATCTTATCCATACGCTGATATGCATGTAATTCATAAATTATTAGTTATGTACAAATATAGAACTTGAGAAAACAACCTTTGAAATTTTAGCCGCCAAAACTTGTCAAGATTCTACACCAAGTATCAATACTTTGCATGCACTTGGAAAGGATCTTCTTTTTTCTAGAAAAACGTTTAGGTGAGTTGGGTTTGAGGAGTTCACTAGAGTTAGAGCATATCTCTAAACTCAAAGAGCGCTTATAAAGATACTTATAGATCACACACCAATAAAGCCCTCACATTGCTAACAGGAAATGATCATAATCCTCATTATTCAAAAATTCCAGTAACTGAGTTGGGGAGTTATTAATGGAATATAGGGATATATAGGAATTGTTATCGCTATTTGAAAAAGTTTTTTTTTCTTTTTTCAAAACAAAAAAAATTATTTGGCAATTTATTTTACTTGACTATTTTTGAAAACAAAAAAATTGAAATATACTTTTAGAAATAGAAAACTTAGAACAAATTTTAGATGTTCTGTAAAATTGTTTTCTTTTTTTTTTAATTTTGGGCATGTTTGTTTTTATTATCTATTATTCTTCTCAAAACAACGTTTTAAAAACAAGTTTTAGAAACAAAAAATAAAAAAATATTTGGATAATTATTTTAAAAAATGTATTTGAAAATAAAAAAGTAAAACTTCTAATTGTTCTCAATTAGTTTTGAGAATTAAGATGTGACGTGGTCGTCATCAACAGTGGGATGGTGTCAATTGAAAATGACAAATTACGGTTGATAGGAAGGGGTGTTGTCGTTGGCCATTGATGAGGGTGGTGGCCATCAGACGACAATTGTAGTAGTGGCCTTCGCTATCCGACGATGGCGATAGTCTTCCTCAATTGATCACAGTGGTCGTCACTTTCATCACATGACAACGAATGCTGATGGGAGTCACCACCACTGGCCGTTGTCAAGTGATGGCAAGTGGTGGTAGTGGTCGCCCACTGTGACGATAGTGGTAGTGTGGTCATCGTTGGTTATCATTAGGTGATGACAAACAATGGTGGTAATCAATGGTGATAACGGAAGTGATTGACGTCTATCAAAGACAATGGTAGTGGCCACCGGCTGCTGCTATCATGATGATGGTCATTGCCGGTGGTTGACGGTCTTAGTCGTTGGCAACTATGACAACATATGGTGGTAAGAATTTTTTTAATATTAGGTCACTTTTCCAAAACTAAAATAAAAAATATAAAAAAGAAAACAATTTTACAAAACATTTAAAACTTAATCTTAATTTTCTACTTTTATAAACAGTTTTCAATTTTTTTTATTTTAGAAAACACAAGTGAAAATACATTGCCAAACAAGTTTTTTTACCTTTTTTTTAAAAAAACAGAAAAAGTGTTTTTAAAAACAAAAACAAACAGCCCCATTATTTTTCTGCATTTTGTTTTTAGAAAAGTGATCCACTGTTGAAAAACTACTTACCACAAATATCATTGTTGATAGTCGACGATCACCTCTGTTGCAGATCGTCGATGACCACTACTACCAATGAGGACCCCACCATCAATGAGCACTATCATGACCGATGACCACGGTCACCACCAACGATCACCATCACAGGCGATCACCACTACTATCGACTGCCACTAATATCCACCACACTAGCTACCGCCACCACCACAAATAACCTCCGTTGTGGACTACCACCACTAATTATTATTTAAGTTGATCTTAAAAACAATTATTTCCCACTTGTCTACGGCATCTATCAATTCTCCAACTCTTCATCCATCGTCACTACACTCTCCACTTTATCTCTCACATTCTCTTAATTCTCAAAGTTAGTTTTTAAAATAATTATTCTAAATAAATTTTTATATTTTTTTTTCAAATACAAATTATTGGAACAATTATCCAAACAGTTTTATAAAATAGTTTTGAGAACAAAAAACAAAGAATAGAAACAAACAGGTCCATAGGAGTTAGTTTTTTGAAAGACGATAACTCCGAAAATATAACTGATTTCCCCTCTTTGGCAACTCTCCTCACCTTTCAGCCTTTGTGTTATTTGTTGTGTTGCTTAATAGAAAAATATACGCTTCTAATTTAGTGAGTTTTTCATAGATGTATCTCATTCTAGATAGACCATTTTCTGTGAATTCAATATTAATGGAGATCAATCAACGGGGGTTGATCCAAGTGATAAGCGGCTCGGTATCACTTAAGTGAGGTCTTAAATTCAAGCCTTGGCGTATGCAGAAAATTTCCATTGGGAGACTCACCTATCATAGCCAAGTGCGCGACGCAGGTTGAATCTGAATGTAGTCGAGGTAAAGTTCTGATAAATTAGGTGGATAAAAAAATATTAATGGAGATCATCCATCTCAAATTCTAATCAACTTTTAGTTTCTACAATCTACTATTTTTGTTGTAACTTCACCTGATTTTTTGAGATATGCATATCATTTGTCCTTATTATTTGTTAATTTTGTTTTAAGTAACTAGAGGTTCATCTAGTTCTGAATTTTTTTTAATCAGGTGCAATTGTCCATAGAATTATATCTAACAACAACAGGAGGATATGGCTAAAAGTCAAGGCATATTGGAAATTGTTAGAGATCATGATTTGCATTGGCAATGTTGCTAGTGATTGATGGTGAAGGAAATAATGAACTAATAGAGAAAGTGTACCAGGGTTGGATTTATAGTCGGATCCAAATCATACAGAGAGGAGAAAGAGAGCCAGAAAACTCAATGGGTGGGATTATGTATATAACTGAGCGAGGCACCCTCTATTAATAACATCAAGGCGACCACTATTTATGAAGGTGCAATAACTCTTATTTATTACAAATTCTCCTTATTGCTCATCAATTATCAATCAAGAATAAATATAGATTAATTTCCTATTAATTAATGTGGGGTTCTCATGCCCTAATTCTCTTTAGGAAATTAATGCTGATTTATTCTCTTATTTGATTAGGAGGTTTCCTATTTTGTAATCTAATCAAATAGTTCAACCCGTCAAGAGCGGACCTGGACCCAAAAGCAGATGGCAATCAAATGTCATGTGCAGTTAATCTTTATGGGTAGCCCAAATTTGTTTGATCGGTGGCTTTCCAACAACAATTGGATATCTTAATTTGTTTAATTGTCAATCAGAGAGTTGACATATATGATAAGAAACAGGTTCATATTCTACAAAAACACGAGTTCAATTCTCGTTGCCGTCGTGAGGGTTCCTTTAATAGAAGATCTTGTAAGTCAACTGTAAGCGCTCTTTGAGCTCTAGGGCTGTGCCCTAACCTTGGTAGAGGAACGGCACCGAACCTACCTAATTTTCTTGTAACAAAAAAAAAATTGGATATCTTGATTTATAAAGATGTGAGCACTATCACCTTCTAGATTTTAGGCAAGAATTGAGATTTATAAACGGTAACAAGATCTCCAATTATTATAATTATAGAGATACATTATAGAAAGGACTTTCACAGTTTGAAAGAGTAGGTTTGCAATCTTATGACATATGCCCAAATTCAAATATCAAACACAAGTCCACTTAGTTGGAACAACAATGGCTATACATGATTTTATAGTAAGGAATTCTAAAACTGATGAAGAATTCACATGCTGCAAATGAAGGCATAGTTAAGTATGAGAATAATTATCAAGTTAGTGAGGCATATTCCTTATCAAATTTAACTAAATAATCTTCAAGACAAATGAATCATGTTTGCGACATAATTAGAGTTCAAATTTAGAGCACATGCAGAACAATTAGTTATGTAATGTTATTAATTTAGTTAAAAAAATTAGATTTTTCTTATTTGTAATTTATATTTTTTATTCATTATATAGATCTAATTATGTCTTTTTTTTAGTATTTACAAATAGTTTTGTCAATAACATATTGACTCTTTTTAATTTTATAATTATAATTATATTTTTTTTGTTCAAGAGATCAAATTATATACATAATAATATGTTTGTTATAAAACACATGTCCTTTATTAATAACTATATATCTAAATATGTTTTTCAATCATATTTTAGTTTATCAATATGAACTTTTTAAAAAATAGTATTGAAATAGAAATCTATTATAAAATAAGAGAAGATGAATAAGTTAAAAAGTAGAAATAACAAGATAAAAGAGTAAAATAGGAGGCAATAGAGTATTTCTTATGTACTTATATGCTCACTTGTATAAATACCTTGTGCATAGCCACTATTTATAGGCCACAACATTAAAGACTAAAAATTATGTTACAAAGAAATAAAGATGAATATAATGGTATTAACAATAATAAACTCCTCTCAAGACATTCATTGGGAATGTTATAGGTTTATGACATTAAGGAAAGAAGGAATCTTAAGAGGAATCCTAAGAGATATGAGTTATATGGAGATCCACATATGCAAGAAATATTTGTAATATTCCCCCTTAAATGTTCATGACAGATATTATACCTCATTAAAACCTTACTAGGAAAAACCCATTGGGACAAAAACCTAGTGAATGAAAAAGAGTATACAATACTTATTTACCCCTGATGATATTGAAACTTCTTAAATGGCTTAGTTGGTAATGTCTTGGTAAACAAATCTGTAAGATTGTCACATGATCGAATTTGTTAAATATCTATATTACCATTCTTCATAAGATCATGAGTAAAAAAGAATTTTGGAGAAATATATTTTGATCTATCTCATTTGATATATCCCCTTTTCAATTAAGCTATGCATGATGTATTATTTTCATAGAATACTGTTGAAATCTCTTATTCCAGAAATAGATCACTCATTCTTTAGATATGATAGATTACTAACCTTAGCCAAACATATTCTCGACTTGCCTCATAAATTGCAATTATTTCTGCATGATTTGATAAGGTAGCTGATAAAATTTATTTTACCAAATGCCAAAATATATCTAAATATGTTTTTCAATCATATTTCAGTTTGTCAAAATGAACTTTTTAAAAAATAATATACAAACATAACTCATTATTTCACTCAATTTTTGCAATCTGTAGCTTGTAGAAACTTTAGTTTTGTAAACATCAATCCAAACTAACTCTAAATACTCCTTGAAAGAAAGTATCAATAACAATATAGGAAGTGCATTTTATTGTAACTTTACTTTAGGCCACAAGCTTCTTCTTGTTTTTTTGTTTTTTTTTTTTTTTGTGTGTATGTACTCCGGTATCCTAGGCTAACCCCTTGTTACGGGAAACTCTATTGGCCCACACTGATCCAGATTAAAGGCTTGTCACGAGGAACTCTATGGACATAAATTAATCCATATTCTGATATAACTATTTTTTATAGAAGACACCCTTATCATCTTACACTGTTGTGTTTCTAAATAGACTTTTGGTTAACCTAGAATGACTCCTATGAATCGATCTAAGGCCACAAACAATTTATTGCAACAATAAATTTATTTTTTTTGGGTTACACTTCATCAAAGGTAAGGAATGTATCTCATTGTTGGTGCTTGGTGAATAATGCTGCTTACAAGAAATTTCATGCATACAGACGTACATACATATATACACACGTACAAACTGACTGTTGACATATTCAATGATCATATTATTAATAAACCTGTGTGATATACAAGTTCATATTTATCCTATGGTTGATGGCCAATGCTATCCACAAGCCAATGGCTTCATGCTCATAAATCAAAACTAGGCACACCCGTTTGCAAGATTAATGGGGATTAAAGGGCCTTAATACTCCATCTCCCTGCTTTTAGATTCTTCAAGTGCAAGCATATTCTGTCATCTGTTTCAGGAGGGGTTGGGACACTTAAGTAAATATCTTCACAAAATTTATACGGATAATCTTCACAAAATTTTTGAAGTTCCAATTCTCCATTTAGTAGACGATGTGTTAACGGTGCACTACTACAAAAGACATAAAAAAAAGGATAATACAAAATATAACCAAACCAGATGTAGATGATATAGATCTTTCAAGCCAAAAGAATTCAAAAGAAGGTGGTGGTGATATTAACAGTAATATCATGAATGTTTCTGCCAGCTAGTTCTTCTCATTCATTTTCCCCAAGCGTCCAACAGGTGAGCATTCAATATCTTTAGTGTCAAAACACATCAACATCCAGAAACTGGCTTTTATTTATTATGCCTTTGTGAAAAAAGGAGAGGGAAGCAAGGGCACCTTTATTTACTAACCATTCCTAGCTCTATCTTAACTATTTCTTGAGTATATTTACTGCCTGAAAATTTATCATACTTTGACATCCATATCCCTTATTCTGATCAACACAAAGCTGTTCTTTATTGGGTAATGTGAATGAGACTGCCTAAATGATGCACGCCCTGTGGCAAAACACAAATAACACTGATGGACTTTCACTCAATCATCCTGTCAAGTTCAACACATCGTTTGAGTTATGACCGTACAACAAAATCCACCTTATCAAATGAACAAAGTGGCAACCTAACACCCCTCACAAACCTAATCACAATTGAAAATTATTTCAACTCACAAATAAAAATATGCAGTTCATACAAATTAGCAATTCCAAAATATGTAATTAGTATTTAGTAATGCACTGTTAGTTTTCATGACCTTTATATGACACATAAGAGTACCAAGCCATCTTGTTAGAAACAGTTTCCCTCTATGCTTCTACTGCTTTACCTTCAATTCTCCAAGAACATTAATGCATGAACTAATTATTCAGTTATTCAGTTGTCAGTAATTTAATCATCCAACCTTCCAATTCTGTTTTTCTTTGTTTGAACAAAAAGATAAAAATATCACACATTTAACCTCCGAGAGGCTCGCTTTTGTCAGCTAATATAAACATAAATTCATACATCAACGATGGTCACACCTTATCCGAAGTCAACATCTAATGTCAGAACAGTATATTAGTTTTCAATGAGTTAATAAGCAGACAATAAGATTATAAGACCATTCTTCTAATGACAAATAACTAATGAAAATATAATTATATTACAATGAAAATCATAAGTATAATACCATGAAAGTTACTTCTAAGGGGATAAAACAAAACATACTGTAAATAAATAAAATCTAAAGTGTGACAAATTTAAAATTAATGAAGAAATAACTACAAATGATTGGGAAATAGGAAAGAAAATAACAGAGCCCCACAACCACTTCCTTTTAGCTTCAGAAGCTCAATTTTCTATTTCCAAATGTCTCTTGCAGCCTTGCTGCAGATGAAATTCTCCTAAAATCTCAGCATCTGCCTTCGACAGATGAAGTCTACAGCCAATGAAATTAAGGGAGGAGAAGGCTGCGAAGTATATTATCACTAAGGACTTGGGCTAGTTTTATAATTTTCTTTCCATGTGATCCAAGGGGCTAATAACCTAACAATTAGGATAGTAAGATCTTAGGAGTTGGATCTAACATTGGTCAGGCTCAATATTCAGATTTCTTTTGAAGGATTAAAGTTATAGGCCATTTGGATTTGTAACTATTAAGATCTTAAAAATAGAGTCTATATCTTGGCAATTATGGTTATTAGTGTCACAAACTGCTCATTGATGTGTTAGTAATGCATAAAAACAAGCGCTAATCCTTATAGCATTTTCAAATTATGAAGCATATGCAGAATGGAAGATTCTTACCTTGAGATTAAATAGTAATGCCTGTAGCTTTTGGCTATACTTCATACTATTCGAGAATAGAGCTTCATGTGAAGCCTTTTCCAAAGCAACTATGGCTGGAACAGAAGAGTCTGGCCAGACAAAAGACTTGGAACTCTGTAGTGTGCAGTGCAACAAATTCTGAATTCAAATACCCCTTAGGAAAAAGGAGATGAGATATAATAAAGATGTGGAAAAACTTAACACCAAATGAAGTACAAACCAGCAGACAACACCATATTGCATGCACCAAATCAAAATTTGACAATTTAGTTAGTGAAACTCATAAGCAACAGTCAACAGCAGACTAACAAATAAGAATCTGCCTCCAACACAAGCATGTGCATGCCAAGAACTTCTAAGAAAACATGAAATCACAGTGCCAATGTAAATATACCAACCACATAACATTGTGAAGCAGAACATAGGTAGAAAATCTACTGTCCTGGCTAAATTTATTACCTCTTCATCAATGCATAATGCCATGGTTGGAATGCCGGCATAATCTACAAATTAAATAATTAAACAACTGGGGTTTGGCACTCAAAATTAACACTGTTATCTGCTCAATTAACGACTAATTATAACTTTTTAATTATAATATCTATCAAAGAATCTTCAAAACTTTAGGCAGGACTAATAATTGGCAAGCAAGTCACCTTGATAATTGCCACATAAGGCATTTGGTGTTTATCCTCCGGAACAAGAAGTACAGGATCCTCCTGCAGAAACAAGATGTCAATAATGATAGTTACAGGTAGAAAACAAAAAATGCAATTGTCATCCGATTGCAGCTGCAAATATCTAACCAACTAAACGCATATGATTGTAAGGGAATCCATGAAAAACAGAGAAATTTTACTTGTCACATCCCATTGCAAAAGAAATTTTCTGGAGGCTTAACTACTCTCATTTCCTCAAATTGCTACTAAGCTGAATCAGCAGCGAAAGGCTCATCCATCAAGTAAACAAGCAATGTAAAAGTGCATAAATTCCCAATAATAGAACTTACAATCACATATTGGTTCCCATCAAATTCGAAAGACACGTAATGTTTCCTTCTCCCTCTTCCTCTTCCTGAAATCCTAACGGCATCACCAATAAGCTTAGCGTCCTCGTATGGATGAACCTCTTCTCCGCCAGCACTTTTCGACTCTTCCATTTCCTTACTCTTCGGCTTTCTTTTCTTTTTCTTATCCGCTTCCTCCTCCTGCTCATCGTCTTCCTCTTGAATCTTCACCATCTTCCTCTCACGCTGCTTCGACCAGTTTTCTTCGGAAGCAGAAGATTGTTGTTGCTTCTGCTGGTTCGAAGGGCATGGTGATTCGTCTTCATCGTCACTGGTGGCGACCATAGTCAACCTTCAGATCCCCATATCGTCCTGGCGACGATCTTCACAGCTGAATTCGCCCGCCAAACGAGTCTTCTCAGCGAACCTCAAGACTTGACAAAGAAGATACTGTTGAAAAAGACAGGGAAGCAATTTCCGCAAAATAACGGAGTTGCCACTTCGGGCAAAGAGTCCCGTTTCATATCGTCGGCACTCGGCAGGTAGGAAAAATGACACTAGTAGTAAAGACTACCAAATAAAATAAATGACAATGAAGAATGAAGTACCATGCGTTTCTAAGACGTCAAAAAGGATCAAAATTAAAAAAAATATAAAAATAAATGAACAAAAACACCCTTCTACAATTGAAAATATAGTTCAATTGCAAATTTTAGAAGTTCAGATATAAACATCAGAAAAATTAGTTGCAAATGAATTGTATATCTCAAATGTTGGGAAAAGTGTAAAACTATCCGTATACTTTTTTAGATACATCATAGGCATAAAAATACACATAAACATTCAAAATGGCACCAAAAATATTATGACCATTAAATATAACATAACACCATTACTAATACTTTAAAAAAAAATGGCATGGGCCCCATCACAGAAGTAACAGTTTGTGTTTAACTTTTTTAGTATTTTTGCTCACATTTTAAATATTCATAAATATTTTTGTAACTCCAAAATACCTATAGTGCTAGGTGAACTTTCAAACAAAAAAATGCACTGGTATTTTTGCACGTTTATCATTTAAAAGTTTTATAAATTTCTAAAGCTTAGTTACAAATCATAAAAGTTCAGCTGCAAATACCAAAAGTTTAGTTTATACATTTTTAAAGCTTAATTGTGAAAATCACCACTACTATTATATGCACACTCAATAGTCAACAAGATACCACATCATATCCAACAGTCCAACATTTGTAGCGGGGTTTTTGAGATTTACGACTTGGCTATGTTGCCAACTGAATCAATGAGTGGGTTGAACCATAGACGGATGGATTATATACAATGAAGACGGATCTGTTAGGGAACAATAAAATAATTGCAGTGTGTGGAGGCTTTCTTAGGAACACTAATGGGGAATGAAAACTGCTCTTTTTGTGAAGCTGAAGAATGGGATTTGCTTAGGAATGGCTAAGTCTTGGGATTGATTCTCTATTCCCATCAATAAACTTTTATGCACTTTAATACTATTGATTGATCTCATTATGTTTAAGTTTGTACAAAAATTTGTCAAACCAAACTCGACAATGAAGCATGTAGAGACGTGTAGGCCAAAAAATATAGGGAAAATTGCTAAAAACATGCCCCATTAAAATATTAATTGTTAAAAGGTACCTAAATTTGTTCAAAGATATATATCTTATATGGGCTTAACTCATTTTGCAACTATTGTATAGAAGTGTGCAAATAAAAAAAAAAATTGTATATAGTTAAAACTAATTTACTAACTGTTAAAAAAGAATAATACTTGATAAGTTGCACACACTTTTTTTCAAATATAAAACAAATCACATTTAACTATAGTTAAAAATATGTTACCTATAATAGAAGAAAATTTAGCAAACCTTGTACAAATTTCAGATGTCTGGGTAATAAATACTTCAATAGGAAATTTTTAGTAATTTACACACACACACACACACATATCAACCCATTTATCTGACCATTAAAATCTGCTTTTCCGTCAAGAGAAATGTCACTAGAAAAAAGCAAGGTACTAAAAACCAAACTAAACTGATAATTAAATCAATCAACGGAGTAATTCCAGGGATTCAAAAGCCAATAGCTCATCTATGGTTAATCGAGGATAAATATAATCATAATTAAAATAATTTAATTTAATTAAAATATAAAAAATATTCACATGTAATCTTTAAAAGAATAATATTTAAATAAAAAATAGCATTAATATACAAGTAAATAGGGTATTTATACATAATACACACATAATCTAACGACACTCAAATCTGATGGACTACGATGCTTTTTCCTCAAAACGACCTACAAACTCAGCAAAAGGGAAAAACAAATATAAAATATAACCTAGTTAATGTTCAAAACTCTTGACAAGATAGACGAATGTTCACAAATTCACTGGTCTAAGTCAAAGTTGACCCGGATTAGGTTTTAACATCATCGAAAAAAGACTATTCAGCATAGTTTATAGAAATATCAAGAAAAAACTAAAATAAAATAAAAAGATTTAAATTGCTACATAAGGAGCATTTTCCCATCAAAAGATGAATGGAATAGATAAATTAGCAATGCGGCTTTTATTCTCGCTGCTCTGAGCAATTTCGTTCAAACTAGTCCAAGATTTTCTTCTTTTACTTGATGTGCTAATTGCTTTTTCTGCAGACATGCTGGCACGCTCAGATGCTTTATTAGACCCCAAGCTATTTCTCTCTCTTTTACTTCCTTTCAAAACTGTAGTAAGACCTGTACTAGGTGGCGCTGCTGGACCATGTATTGTGGGAACGTCAGTGGCTGCAACTTGTGAAAACATATTTGTTTCATCGGCTTCATCTTTATTCATAATTCCCTTTTCTGATTTGCCAGATTCATGTGATGGGATTTGCCGATGTTTAGGTTCAGTCGATGATTTCTCTTTCGATGGGCATATCCCCTTCATATGTCCCTTAAAAGTCCCTTTCTTCAGATTCTGATGCGAACAGTAATGGCACTTGTACACCACATAATTTTGAGTGACATTGGCAAACTTCTTACGCCTATGCTTGCCCTTTGTTCTTGTCTTCTCAATTCGTACAGTACAGTTAAAGCCTGGATGTAGAACAATTTCACATCTGTAAAGCAGTCAAATGATGATCATGGTAGCCATATGATAGAGCTGGTGCAGAATAATAGAAACTGACTATGAATTATATTAAATCAAATACTCTTCCCCCTCTCAATGAAATGAACCCTATGTTTGGATGGGAAGAAAGTTAGAGGAAAAAGTACCATGGGAAACTCCCAAAAGTAGTGAATTTTTTTTATTAGAAATTTTCCTTCTTAGTATTCCTTCCCCCATATTTTCCCCTCACTTTTCTCTACACCAAACATAGCCAAAAGGGAGTTACAAAATAAGAAAACTCACACACAAAGCTTACACAGATGACACAAATGGAAGCACACAGAAAATGAAACAGAAAATGAAGAAGAAAGATGTCCTTCCTCAACCCCCAGCTAGCATTCGAGAGGCCAGCTACTCCCCTAACCACACTCAAGTTACAAAACAAGTCCTCCCTCCTCTCAGCCACAGCAACGGCTTAAAAAGAGTCAAACAACAACACAGTCCCCAAAACACCCTTTTGACCACAAGCAGGTCTACGACATCCTAAACAATAGTAGCTCTATGCTCTTTCTCCAAAATAGTATGGTCAACATCCTGGTTATAAGAAAGTAACTTCCCTATTCCATGAATCTTCCCTGATTTTCCTTTTATAGGTCTGACCAGTAAAGCAATCCCATCACTATAGATACTTTAAAGTGGTTATTATAAAACTCACAATTACCATTACAATTAGTGAGTGACCTTTATATCTTTCAGCTAAATTAGTGAGTGAACCAGGTAAGTCCAATTAGATATCCCAACTAATTTAAAAATCATCCAAATTAGATTTTCATCTGATATAGTTAGCACCATAAGAATAACCGAAGGTTATTGTTAGCCAACTAAAACTTAAGAAGTGTACAGACTTCAAGATTATCTCAAGTTCCTTGGCTTGATAGTTATAAAATTATATCATGGATGCTAAGCATCAATGTTGATAAAAACATAATACTACAACAACAAAAGCTTTATTACTAAGTGGGGTCAGCTACAAAGATTGCACTACATCATTAAGAAGAGATCATGGCCAAAGTTAAAATAAGACATTTTTGCCTATATCATGTTTATATTTATCGATTTATATCCTAGTGCACAAAGGGACAGGAGAAATCCTAGTACAGTGACAACACACTGTTTTACAAAATAACGCAATTAACTTCAAACTTCAGACTTACAACACATAATATATGGATCATATGTTACCATGTACTCATGTTACAATTTCCATTGATGTTATCCGAAGTAAATAAAAGCATAGAAATGCGATGATAAAAAGGACCAGAAAGAAACAATTGTTCAAGTAAAAAGAATATGGGGAAAAACAAATGGAAGAGCATACCTTTCACAAGTCATTAAAGAAGGATCAGGTAGTACGCACAGGGCCTCCTCAGCACTAGCAAAACACTGCCCGTAGAAGGCACCCAAAGATGGTATTGAAACCTCACTACTAGCCCATACTGCAAGGTTTTTCAAGTGTTCAAGCTTCAACATTGACTTGACATTTGAGCCTGTCTTCTTATGCAACTTCCCAGTGGCTTCTTCCCTTAACGATATTGGATTGTGAGGCCCAGTTGTTGAATTTGATGATCTTTTTGTTCCTCCTTTCTTTCCCATGTTTAGCTTAACATCTCACTTCGTTCTTATCAGTAATTTCACCAAGCACCTACCATGCAATCAACAACAAATTTTAAAACCAATTTTTGAGAGAAATATTTTGGTTACCTATTAACTTGACAGCTACTGAACTCAATTTCCAGAGATTATAATGGAATCATATCTAACAACTAAGACAAGAAACAACAACTCGCTTGGGATTGCCAGCAATTCGTAAACTCCTCAATACAAGATCACTTGGGATTGCCCGCAATAGGGAAGACCTGAACTGCAAAACCAGAAGAAGTTCGTGGCAATGTGAGAAGAGATGCAGAGTGAAGATGACCAGAATAACAGTGGCTGCGGCAGACAGAGAAACTTGCAAAATGAGATGCCAAATCAACTTCTTGCTGCAATTGCCAAACAGTCAAGGGCATAAACAAGAAGAGAAGAAATCGTAATCACTAACTAATAATGAAAATAGTAATCATAGCTTAAGAAAGGAATAATCATTGCTCTTTTTTGCCCTAAAACTGAACTTCACTCCGCTCCAACCCCAGCACAGTTTTTTGTTTTTTTAACGTTATTTCTTACTGAGGACGAGAAGGACAGGGGAGCTATCATCAACGGCAGCGGCAAAGGAAGCTTTGAGAGAGGAGGCTTTTCGTTCGTCAGCCACAAAGTAGTGGCTCTGAAGAGGCTTCTTGGCCAGTCAACTTCGCAGGGATCGCTCACCTTATCCTCAAGATCTCCACATCACTCGACGGAGCTGTTCACATCATTCATTCACCAGAGGAATTCCGACCACGATGTTGCAGGAGGAATAGTTATGGACGAAGGCAGAGAATGACTGATTGAAGACTGGTGAACAATTGTAAGTGTCAACCGCGAGGGTCAAGAAGAGGCGAATTTTAGCAAGATGCAAGCTTTGGAACTTCTTGATAATTTAGTTATTTCAGTTGTTCGCACTATAAAATTATAGTAAAAATATTGCGTTTGCTCCCTTATTTTGGTATGAATAGGACGTTGATAATCTGTTATATAAAGTTGGGTTTATATATCGCACTGTAAAATCTGTTAGCTAGATGTAACACGATATATTCAATCCAACACTAATTGTAGGAATATTCATTTTGCAGAGGATATATATTGTTTTTATATAAAGTTGGGTTTATATATCGCACTGTAAAATCTGTTAGCTAGATGCAAGGTTTGGAACTTCTTGATAATTTAGGCTCTTCACTCTCATTGGTCTTATAGGCAATGAATGAAATCTTACTTTAGCTGTAAAACTGTAATATAGCTATAACTTAATATGTTATTTATTCATTTTGCAGAGGATGTGACAGTATCGTATCAACTTAATCTGCTTTTCTGGAGGCTATATTGTTTTCTTTTACTTTCTAGAAAGTATCGTATCATGATGATGATTAGCTTAAACTATAGTAGTACCCAACACAAATCAAAATAAACAGATAAACAGATTACTCAAAACAACTGATAGAGATTTTCAATCCTAGGCATCAGATCTTCCTATTCAGTGAAATATTCATCGTACCCAAATCAAAGTTTAAGTCCTCCACAGTGAGAAAGATTCATCGTTTGGCTCACTAATCCCCTCAGAGAAACACAAACAAAGAACAGAGTAAAAACAAATTATTGCAAGCACCGGGTAAAGATTGAAAACAAAGAGGACACGAAACTCAGAAGAGAATACAAGAATGAGGCAGTTCACAGAGGAGACAAGCGAAGGAAGCGGCGAGTGCCGTCTAGGGTTGGAGAATTTGTCGGAATAGGGGTTACGGTCATATAATAAAAACTTCTTGACGGGATTTCGGCGTCGAGACACAAAAATAACACCAGATCAACACCTAATTCATCTATTCGAGTACATTTCCCAAACGTCAGAAAAAAGCAACACCATCGTCGCACAGAACAGGATGACTGAGGAAGAGAATGGAAGGCACATACCTTGAAGATCGGGAGTGAGATAGAGAGACAGCGACTGAGAGACAGAGGAGACTGAGTGAGACTGAGAGACTGAGCCCGAGGAGACGAGGATGGAGGATAAGAAAAAAGTAGGGGGAGGCTGATGTTTTTTGTTTGGATTACAGGGGGAGGAGAGGGAAGAAGAGAAGAAAGGGATTAATTAAAAGTTAATAAAAGTATTTTTATCTATTTATTTAAATTTATTTATTTTTTATTTATAATATTTATATTAAAATTATTATTTTTTAATATATAAATTTTAAATTTTTTATCTTATTTATATATATAATAAAAAAATAAAAAATATATTAAAATTTTAATATTATTTTTTATTAATTTTATAATTATTATATATTTTAATATAATAATTAAATAATTTATTATACTTATTAAATTTTATTATAATTTATTATAATTATTATGTAATTAAAGAAAAAATTAAATGTGAAAAAAATAAAAAATAAAAAGGTTTGAAGGTATAATTGAAATATTAAAAAAAACTTGAGGGTATTTTAATTAAAAATGGGATAAAATTGTATCTCCCCTCCAAAAATCCCCTCTTTTGGAGGGAAGGGGAGGGGTCCACAAAAAGATAAAAAAATCTCCCCCTCTTCTCCCCTCTATTTTTTCCAACCAAACACACTTTCCCCTTCCCTTCAAAACTCCCCAATCAAACAAACTCTAAAAATGTGGGAAGAACAAAATAAAAAAATAACAATAATCTCCATATCAATTTTATCTTATTGCGTCATTATCTTCAAATTCTAGACTCCTCTAGATCATGGTGTCAAGTTTTGGGCTCTATATAATAAATTGGGTTGATTTAGGCTCAATACCAACCTTTGACTTAAGGTTATAAATTTATTATTTTGTCATTCTCAATCAATACTAAATTTACTAAATAATTTTTACAAAATAATCTAGAATAAAGATCTTTTTCTTCTAATAACTTTTTCAACTTATAAAAAAAATTCTGAAATGAATAATCTCTAACTATTTTTTTTAATTTTTTTAAAAAAATGAGTATTTAATTCTTGAAAAATAGATATTAAATTATTTAGGTATCTTTTGGAGAAATAAACTCTTCTATAATTTTATATGTCCCCAAATATCTTATTTCATAATTTTTATTTAATTTTTATAAACCCTAAAATATTTTTAATGATTATTCTTTCATTTATTCCTTTCTCTAAAATTTTACTTTTAAGACTTTTTAAATTCAGAAAAGTACTCTTGACCTCAATAATAGTTTATAAATCATTTTTATTAAAATTTGGGATATTACATGAAACACATCAACAAAACATAGGGTAGAGGCTACATTATGTATGTAATGTATGTATGTATTTCACTTTCTTTTTTTCTTCCTATCTCTCATACTTAACTACAATCCTCCCCCACTTTCTAACACACACTATATATATGTATTTCACTTTCCCTTCTTTCTCTCTATCTCTCTCTCATACACATATCCCCTCCCTCTATCTCCTCCCCACATTGTCTCTAATACACACATACTATCTCTCACATTTATTGACACACAATTATAATATATCTCTTATACACACTACCCTTCTTCATCTCTTTCTTTTACACGCCCCCACATTATTATCTATATAATCTCTTCTTATTACAATAACATGTGAAATTTCTCTATTTATTCTTTAAAAGTGATATTATTCAATAATTTCATTATATATATATTAGATAGTTTCTTAAGAACCTATCAAATTAAAAGAATGCATTGACTTTTAGCGATGACGAGAGAAAAGTCGCCACTAAATCTAACCTTTTACAGCAACAATTTTTTGACCTTCTATTGCGATAAGCAGTGTCGCCACAAAAAATATTGACCTTATTCGGAGACAAAAAAGAGTTGCCGCAAAAACTATTAACTTTCTATAGTGTCATCATAGAAACTATTGACCTTCTGCGGTGCTAATCTAAAAGTCTTAAAGTTAGCAGCGACAAGTTAGTGTCGCAATAGAACATTTTACTTTCAATAGCGACAAAAAAATCACTGTTAAAAGTCTTAAATTCAGTGGCGACTTATTTTATCTCCGTTAAAAAGTCATCGACAAAGTGCTATTTTTTGGTAGTGTTTATTGCCCATGCAACAAGTTTATATAAATACTTCCTCTTTCAATCCTAGTTTCTTGTTTAATTGATCATTCTACCGCAAACCCTTCTAAAATTACATGCCTAACTTGGCAAATAATACATCAGAAATATAAACATCCCTTTCATCTGGAAATGGTCTTTATTGATTCATGATGAGGTGAGTGGATTGTCGTGGTCTGATCCATCAAAATAAAGTTAATTGCACCTAATATAATATAGTATAAGGCACAATCCTATCATTATTCTCGATGAGCCTTTTATTTCAAAACCTAGCAGATTGGATGTCAAAATCAATGAAAAACCTGAGTAGGGATAAAATAGTTTTTGGGATTTTAGTGATTGATGCAATAAAAGTAGGGTGCAGAAAAGTAAATCTTTTTGGATTTTGATTAAGATGAAAACGAGTTGGTTTGTTTGAGAAATATGTTATGAAAGACTCTTGATGATGAAAACGTATCTATCCTTGCTCTCATGTTAAAATTAGAGTTTTAAAATCACTAAGTCTCAAAGAAAACCTCAATCGATCGATTGAGTCCAGAACTCTAATTTTCCTTAAACCCCTTTGATTAAAGTTGGTTTAAGAACTATTAGCGAATTGTTAGAAACCACTTAGTGTGTAAATTGAATTAGATGATGAAAATGCCCACGAATGGTCGTCAATCGAAAACTCTATATTTCAAGCAATTGAATTAATCAACAACGATTGCTGGTAATAACCCAACTTTCTTAAAATTGAAACTAAAATATTTTATTAAAAAGCAAATGTTCAAATCATCTGAATTCAATTACAAAGTCTAATATTAGAATGATCAATTGATATTCAAAACTTGCTCATAGGATGAAAACCCTAGAACTAACAGTAATCATAACATGAGAAAATGCAAATTAGAACAGTAAAAACTCCTCGTTTTAGTCCATGAGCTCAAGATATTAGATCCATCACCAAGAGGCTAAAGATTTAGCCTCTCATAACTCCTGCTATATTACAATCGCTGTCTAGATATGATGCCATGAAGAAACGATGAGAAGACGGTAGATTGATGGTGTAGAGATGTGGAGAAGTCTGTAGAGAGGTGTAGAACGATGGAAGATGTGAAGAAGGTGATCAGAGAGAGCTCGAGTACTGCTTCTTAGCCTAATCAGGTCAAAAATCAGCCTCCCCTTTGACGGCAGCCCTCCTCTGCTTTTATTTATGCATGACCAAATTCAAAACACACAGTTTCAATGATTTCGCATTTTAGTCATGACCAGATCCATGTTTTAGTCGCTACTTGTAAACAAAGAGAGACTTTTAGAAGAATTAAGGTCGTGACCGGAGGACTCTTTGGTCGCGACTAGAATGTGCACAAGCATGATTTCACTTTCATTGACTTGTGATTTCTTTCCTGGTCCTTGCTCTCTTCTAAAATACCTGCAATCTAACATAAAAACTCACTGTAAAAGTCCAAATCATTAAATAACACAATATATGTAGTTTGGAAGAGTTAATTTACCATTTTACCCTTAATTAGCATAGCCATGCACAATCATGTATTACCACAAAACTACAATTTAAGACATAAAATGAATGGTAAACTTGTTATAAAACTCTTAAAAATGTCATAGAAACCATATACAAAATGTGTCTTATCAATTCCCCTACACTTGAACCTTTGTACTCCTAGACAAAGAAATGAATCACGTCTGGAACAACACTATTAAATTTCAGATAACAACATAATCCATAGTGTACCCTGAAAACAAATAATTCGTCATCTTTTGGGAATGCAAAGGTGATGATATGAGCAATGCCAAGTAATCAACTACTAAATGAAATTAACCTTAACTGTATTAGCACAATAGATCCTCTCAAGGGTGTAAGTGTTTCTCTCTCTATTTTCTCTCATTGTTAGGGTTCTTTCACTCAGATGCTTGTAATGACTCTAAATCTCAGCAACTATATAACACTTATGTAAAGAATCAAGAGGTCTTTTTAGGGTTGAAATGATGGAGGTGTGCCACATGGAATATAATATGAAGAATAGAAAGTACTATATGCATTCAACAATGAATATGTAGCATGAATTCATGTCTCTAGGGATGTAGTCATTGTGCTAGTAAGAGTTGATAATGGTGCCCTCTTCTCTTCTCTTCTCTTCTCTTTTTGTTTTCTTTTTCTTGCACTCTTTTTTTTCCCAGTGCAATATGCTTCTTTCTTCTTCTTCTTTTATTTGGCACCTCATTCATGGAAACTGCAGCACAATAACACAACAATGATGAATTTTTGACATAAATAAAAATTTATTTCAGAATGATGTTTATGCACATATGACTTCCTATAAGAATGATGAAAAGAAAAAGTGATTGGCTCAAAAGGGGGTGACTAAGGATGTAATATGTAGTGGGCATGTGTTTAGGATAAAAGGGTTTAGAAAGAATGCCTCTATCATTTTCAATTCATAAATATGCAAGTAATTCTAAACTCAGAGCCAAGACAAGTTCTAGAGGATATAAACTAATTGAATAATCACTCAATATAGAATTTAAGGTAGAGAATCTTTCCAACAAAGGTTTTGATCTAGATTGCTCATAAGCTAAAGTCTCAAATAATGTTCATCATTCACTAGGCATTAAAACACTTATCACAACTAAAAATCCTATAAAAGATGAGTTAAAAGTTTAAAAGTAATCACTTATAACCATGTGAAAATCCAAATCTAACAGCTAAAGTTTAAGTGTTTCAAATTCAATTTCCAAGATTTTCCAAAAAAATCAAGTGAGGCAGTGGTTTCTATGAGCTAAAAAGGTTTTGTAATAAGGGGGCAATGAGTCATTTGTGAAAGAATATCAATAGTTCAAAAGGGATTTTTCTATACAACTTTGGCAAAGAGAAGGTCATTGGACATTTTTCAAACATAGGTCGCGACTGAAAATAGTGAAGGTAACGACCACTTGTCACAGAGGTGCATGCTCAGGATTTTCAAAACATTTAGTTGCGACCATGGAATGTACCTTTCGCGACACAAATATATAAAGAGGAACAGTCACGACCAGGTAGGTACTCATATTGCGACTCAAGTTAACAGAGAGTTATTGTCACGACTACTATGTACAAAGGCCAGGCCCATAGTTCATAGAGAGCATGTTAAGTCCAAAATTCCATTATAGGTCATGACTAAAAAGCACATATGTCGTGACCAATTTTCACAGAGGCTACCAAGTGATAATTGTCAAAGTCCCAAAACGTTTTTTGTGCTAATACCTCTCAAGTTATCAACACAATTTAAAGTAGGGATCCAATTTTCAACAATTCATCGTAAATTAAGATCAAAAACAAAAATTTTGTGATGAAAGATTAGATTAATCGAAGACACACACATTAAGTTGCACAGAAGCAAGACATCTCCCCTACACTTAAACTTGACAGTGTCCTCATTATCAATAAAACTAAAGTAGAAAATATCATAATCAGGGAAACTATAGGAGGCAAAGCCTTTGGATGAAGTGAGAGCAACGTATATAAGAATATCAATGTCTTTCTCAATTACACAACAACCTAATAGAAAAAAAAAGAATAATAAAGGGAAATACAAAACAAAAGTGGCTCTCATGCAAATATTTCCTCTTCCCTATAGCAGCCTCAGTAGCGCAGTCGTCCACATTCATGTCAGCAGCATCTCCATCATTATCCCCAATATTTGTAGCTCTTGCCCTTGAGGATTCACCCAGTCCTTCCTGAAAGAAGGTAGAGGCAGGGGTATTACTCTTGAAGAAAGCTTCTTCAAATCTGGGAGGCAATGCTATGTAAAGCGTCTGAGTGATCTTAAGAACTAATAGATCAATAAATTGTTGTCTTCAAAATTCTTGGTTCATGATGATTGATCACTTCTTTTACAGTTGAGAAGTAACTTCAACCAATTGATCAGAAATCATTGTAAGCTGTGCACTCAAACCAGATTAGCCCTCAGTAGTGTCCTCTGGAGTGTGCTCCTCCTCCACATTCCCCTTGGCTACCCTTTTGCCCTTTTTTATACTTCTTAACTCCCCAGCCTTCTTATTGGCCTTGGAGACACTATAACATTTGGTGGTAGATGGATCAAGGAGAAGGTCAGTCTTAAGGGTAAGGATCGCCTTCTTCTTACATAGGTCAGTAATTAAATGAGGAAAAACAAGGAGGGCTGTTGAAGAATTGACACAATGGTGAATAGAAGTAGTGATAAGACACATTTTGTATATTATTTTTGTGACACTTTTTAGAGCTTTATAACAACTTTATCATTCATTTATGCCTTAAATTGTACTTTTATGGTAATACATGATTGTGCGTGGCAATATACTAATAAAAGGGTAAATGGTAAATTAACTCTTCCAAACTGCATATATTCTATTATTTACTAATTTGGACTTTTACAGTGAGATTTTATTTTAGATTGTAGGTATTTTAGAATAAAGCAAGGATCAGGAAAGAAATCACAAGCCAATAAAAGTGAAACCACGCTCCTGCACATTTCAGTCGCGACCAAAGAGTCCGCCGGTCGTGACCTTGATTCTTCTAAAATATTTTGTGTTTACAAGTCGTGACCAAAACATGGATCTGGTCACGATTTAAGTGCAAAATTGTTGAAACTACGCATTTTGAATTAGGTTATGTAGAAATAAAAGGGGAAGGAAGGCTGCCGTCAGGAAGGAAGGCTGCCGTCGGGAAGAGGCTGGTTTTTGGACCTGATTAGGCTAAGAAGCAATACTCTCGTGTTCTCTGATCACCATCTCTACCCCTTCTATCATTCTACACTTCTCCATATATTTCTCCACCTCTTCATGCCATCAACCCACCACCTTCTCATTATTTCTTCATGTCATATCAACTAAACAGTGATTGCAGTACAGTAGGAGTATGAAAGGATAAACCTTTAACCTCTTGGTGATGAATCAGATGTCTTGAGCTCATGGACTCAAACGGGGAGTTTCTTCTGTTCTAATTTGCATCTTCTCATGTTATGATTGCTGCTAGATCTAGGATTTTCATCTTACGAGCAAGTTTGAATATCGATTGATTTTTTATCAGATTAGATTTTGTAACTGGATTCGGATAATTTGAATGTTTGCTTTTAATAGAATATTTCAGTTTTGATTTTAAGATAGTGGGTTATTATCAATGATCGTTGTTAATTAATTCAATGCTTGAAATCTAAGGTTGTCAATCGATGACCATTCGAGGGCATTTTCATCTAAATTCAATTTACACGCTAAGTGATTTATGACAGTTCACTAATAGTTCTTAGGCCAGCTTTGATCAAAGGGGTTTAAGAAAAATTAGGGTACTGGACTCAATCGATAGATTGTGGTTTTCTTTAAAACTTAGTGATTTCTAAACTCCAATTTTAAACGTGAGAGTAAGGATATATACGATTTGATTATCAAGAGTCTATCATAGCATATTTCTTAACTCAACCAACTCGTTTTTATTGTAAACAAAAATCCAAAAATATCTACTTTTATGCACCCTACTTTTATTGCATTAATAACTAAAACCCAAAAACCATTTTATCCCTACTCAGGTTTTTCATTGATTTTGACATCCAATCTACTAGGTTTCCACATAAAAGGCTCATTGAGAAGAATGATAAGGTTGTGCCTTATACTATATTATATTGGGTGTAATAACTTTATTTTGATGGATCAGACCATGACAATCTGACCTCATTAATGGCGTCATTGCCAGGGAGCCAAGTAATTGGTTCCCTAGTAATTGATTGTCAATTTCATTAGCTACCTGAGTCGTCTTTCTTGCTTTTGTTTACATTTCAGTTTTTAGTAGTTTTTAATTGCATTGCATTGCATTCTGCACTTTTCTGAGTATTTTGCAAAATCAGTCTATGTGACTGCTAGTCGTAACCTAAACTCACCTGTGTTGCGACCGCTATTCTCTATGACTTTAAGTCACGACCAAACATCATCTGTGTCATGACCTGATTGCTCCCCTGTAAAATTTGACTACTCTGACAAAACCTGTCACAATATTTGACACCTTCAGTTGCGACTACTTTTCTCTGTGATACTGTGTCATGACTAAAGCACTCTGTAGTTGCGACTAACTGAAAATTTCCTGTTATGCAATTATCGTGATTAACTGTGACTGATTGCATTTATTATTCTCTATCTGTTTTGTATTACATGCGTAAAAGAGCTAAACTATTAGTGCCTTTTGAACCTAAAATTGAGAGAAGACTTAGGAAACTAAAGAGAGAGTTTAGAGAATTTAGAGAAGAAGAAGCAAAATCTAGTTCCTCCTCTAGTATTCCCGAGTCTGAAACTGAACTAAATATGGATGACAATAATCATAATGGGCCTAATAGGCATGGAGAAAATGAAATACCAATTAACTGAGAAGATAATAGAAGTGAGGGAAATTAATCATTTACATGTGAATTATAATCATTATGGTTTCTATACTAAAGAAGTAATTTTGAGATTAAAGGAGCTTTAATTGTAGCCTTATCTAAATTTCATGGTTTTGTAGGAGAATGTCCATACAGGCACTTACAAACCATGCATATGATCTGTTCCTCAATAAAGTCACCAATGACCGCACTGGATGAGCTGTGCAATTTTCCCACCTATTTCTCTACTCTTACATGGGATCAGCTAAAGTCAACAAACCTTGAACATTTTTTCCTGGCTTCAAAGACCACTTAAATGAAGAAGGAAATCATGAATATTCTATAACAGGATGGAGAATCTCTACATGGTATTGGAAGAGGTTTCTTAACCTGTTAGCTCGATGCCCTCACCACAACATGACCAAGGATAATTTAGTAGACATTTTCTTTGATGGTCTACTTCATCATAACTAGGTTTCCTTAAATGCTATAGTAAATGGATCCTTGAGAGATAAGACTCCACAAGCAAGTTGGGAGTTATTCTAGAAAATGGCCAATAAAGACCATCAGATAGAGGATCCAAGGAGAATGCCCATATCTTCTTCGGGTAATTCAAAAGAGATCTTGGTAGAAATAACAGCCCTAGGAAATAGAATGGAGAAGAGGATGAATTTGATTAAAAGATAGCTATATTCCACAAAAAAAGTTCATGTAGTGGATACCTCCCAAGCCTTGGTTACAGGATGTGAATCATGCGATTCTATGATGCATGCTACCAGTACATGTGACAGACAATATGAAAAAGTGGCAACCATGTATCAAGGGAAAGACAATCAATATCAGAAAAGAGACCCATACTCTAACACATATAACCCTGGTTGGAGAGACTACCCAAATTTTAGGGGTTGATATGTCAAATCAATTCTAAGGAGGTAGTGTTTCCTCAAGCAACTACCAAAATAATGCAAGGTCCATAGTTCCAACTCACCCTATGACCTTATTAACATTAAGGCCAGATGAGACTCCTCAATTATTAAAGAGTATGGCTACGCAGATGAATAATATGGATGGTAGAATTACCAATATAGACAACAAGCTAAAAGAGAATGACAGTCAATTCACTTCTATAGCTTCAATCCTTCAAAGTATGCAGAAGGAAAATGATGATGTGCATAGGAAACTTAAGGAGTTAAGTTCCAAGAATGCAGATATCACAAGTCACTTAACTCATGTCTCTAATACAGTGAGTGACATTCAAGGGAAGAGCAGTGGTAGCATACCTTCAAATACTGTTATCAATTCGAGGGGTCTGAATGCTAAATCCCTCAGAAATGGCAGAAAGGTTCATTTTAAGAATGCTGGTACACCAGAGAATGATGTAAAAGATGCTGAAATTGAGAAATCATCTCTGCCACGGGTATGAATTGAGGAATCTGAAAGTGCTAAAGAACAACAGCTTGTAATGAAGAAGCTAACCCAAGAGGAGAACTCACAAACCTAAGTGGAGATACAAGAGTTACAAGAAGAAGCAGCACCAGTACTAAGTCCAGCCTATAAAGGAAAGTAACCTGAGGAGAAGCCGAGTTGAGCAAGCAAGGAGCCTCTATGCACAAAGTTAATAAGGTAAGTATAAAAGATCTCCCTTTTCCTAACTCTTACTTTGCTAGAAAGAAAAAAATTGACCCTAATTTTGTAAAAGTTACGTACACTCTATTCAACAAGTTAGAAATAAATGTCCCTTTAGTCAAGTTCCTCAAGAGAAACCCTAAGTATACAAAATTTTTGAAAGAATTGTGTGCTGATAAAAAGAAGTTTAGGCCTATTGAGAGAATCCAGGTGAGTGCTAATGTGTCATCACTATTTAAGGTAGAACTACCTGTTAAATGTCAAGACCCAGGATCCTACCCTATCCCATGCATTATAGGAAATGTTCCTATTAAGGGAGCATTACTAGATCTAGGGGCAACCATTAATGTAATACCTTGGTCAATATATCAAGCCTTAGGAATCAACAACCTTAGAGACACAAACGTAGTACTCCAATTAGCTGATAGGTCAATTAGATATACTAAGGGAATCCTTAAGGATATTCTAGTATAGGTCAAGGACTTAGTGTTCCTACCTGATTTTTATATTCTGATCATGTTTAATGAGTTAATAAATGACAGTACTCTGATTCTAGGTTAACCTTTCCTCTAAACCTCTAAGACCATTATTAGTATAAAGCATAGTTCTATCACAATGGAAGTTAGAGAACATGTAGTAACCTTCAATATGAATGAAGCAAAAAAATTTCCTCCTGATAATTCTGCTTTTATTGCATTGAATGCCATTGATTATGCTATTGAAGAGACTAGGGATGAACATGAACTGAGTTTACATGATAATGATAGAGATAATGCACTTGCAAAAAGTTTGTTAAGTGATCTTGCAGGATCCCAAGATGTTCTAAAAGCTAGAAGTGCAATGATTGAAGAAGAGCTAAATTTCTGTGACCCTGTCATGACTGAACATCAACCTGAGATCCACTATGAATCCGTGTCACGACCTGATGGCATTATGGTCACGACACAAAAGCCCAGAGACTTCAAGTCATGACTTGAAGATGAAGTTGTCATGAGTGCATATCAATCTGCTGAGGGAGGGCCTTTCTGTGACCATAAGTAGCGACTAAAAGATAAACAAGTCACGACTAGAAGTTCCAGAGAGACACCCTGTCAACTGAAGTCATAACGAAAAGATCAAAGGTCACAACCAGCAACAATAGACACAACAAGGGAACCTCATACTCCTTCAGTTCCACACTCCACTACTTTGGTCAAAGGGCTAATACATTCTAACTTTTCTCAACCTCATTCTCATTCTAAAATTACATCTCATACCTTAATATTTTTGAAAGATCTAATCTCTAATAATGATGCAGGTATGGAAAAGAATAATTCCAAGTACATTGCAGTCGTAGACCAACCTCAGCTTGGCATGACAATTGGGGAAGCACATGATAAATTAGAGGGCCTACACAAGATAGAGAATAGCAACTATAAGGAATATATGAAAGAGGTAAAGAAATTATTTCCCAAGTCTGTTGTCATGACATGCCAACCATAATTGGGTAAATTCAAGTCTAAATAGGGAAAATTCAAGACGGGCCTAGATGAATCTCAGTATAAGATGCGCGATTATGGAATACTAAAGTGAAGAGAAAGGGCAACTGGGAAAATTGTCCAATTACATAGCCATTTTTTAAAGTTTTATGATTTCCCACCTCCGCGTTGAGGCTAGATTATCCCTGTAAGGAATTGGAAGACACGTAGCGGAATTTTTTTTTCCATTCCTTGCCAGGATCTACCTTATGTGTTTAAGTAAAGTGGAAAGAAGCATTACCCTCAGTGTTCCTCAGCGACTTCCACAGCTTCTGGTCACGACGTTCACAGATTCTCTCCATGGCTCGTGCTCCCTTTCTGATCGTAAGAAGTCGATGACTCAGGTCAGCTTCCTTTACTGGTATCCACACGAACAACGTTCCAACCATGAATGACGTGCTAGCGTCTCCTGTCCCTCTAGGGCTTTCTCAAGAATTCGTTCTCTCCATCTCTATGTAAACCTTTTACAGATTCCCCTTTGACCTTTCTGTGTTCTATATCTTTCAAAACGTAGCTCCTAAAATCAAATATATAGGATGTTATGCGTTTTCCTCTACCGAATTAGATTTTAGAGTTAATCTTATATTAATTCTGAAATTAATACAATATCATATATTGTATAATTTGATAAGAAACTAATTAAATAAATAATATTTATATTAAATTCGTCCCACATATTTAATTCACCTATTTATTTAACTTAAAATAAAGATAAGATTGAACTATATTTGATTTATTGTCATAAATCAAATTTGAGATATCATATCAATTTAAAATTCAAATTCAAACGTGATAGAAATTTAATTTATTCTTATAAATTAAATCTTATAAATATCTCTTATATGAGATATCCTATCAATTTGAATTTTAAATTCAAACGTGATAGAGATTTAATTTATCCTTATAAATTAAATCTTATAAATATCTCTTATATGAGATATCCTATCAATTTGAATTTCAAATTCAAACGTGATAGAGATTTAATTTATCCTTATAAATTAAATCTCATATATCTCTTATATATAATGTATATATACGAATTTATATATATATATATATAAATATAAATATAAATAAATATATACATCCACCCTGGATCATTCATTAAATCTGGACATATCTTAGATTCAATGAATATGGACATCATAGCTCGTGTTGGGCTATTTTGTGTGTGACCCTGTAGGCCCATATGAAGTTGGCAGTGGGCCATTTGCTATACTGGCCCACAAGTCGCAAGCGGTCTCTAGCAAGACATAACGACTACCCAAATCATATGAGGATCGTTAAACGATGTAACCTTTTATACAACCATATCATGTCCCTTCTATCACGCGATATTTTGGTCATGGATGAGGCATGGATAATGTTATCCTCATATTCTTGACTGTTACTTTCTCGATCCCTGAGTAGTCTAACTATAGAAATGGAACTACCTTTCCATTACAGTATGGCCATACATTTCTCAGACTCACTCATCGAGGGGCCCAGTAATATCTCTCTACGAATGTGAGGGACAAATTCTATCTTGACCATTAACATTCCTCCGCATGAAAAACCACTAAGCCCAAACATAGTCTTTATGATCACTTGGTCAAAAGTGACTTTTGACTAGGTAAAAGCTGAGCATTTGTCATGTAGGAATCCATGATGATCTCAGGTCAAAGGGTATAGTGACATGGCTTGTATATGAGAGAAGCTTATGACGTAACCCATGCAGTTCTCTCATAGCGGGTCAGTCCAATACCATGTACTCTTACATGTGCCTATGACTTTGATTTATATCTCTATACATCTTCAAAGTCATACTGGTCTTATTTCATCTCTGCTCCAGCATAGATGACTGACCAGGGATATTTAGGATAAGATCATGAATTATCCAAGGATGGTCATCACAGTAAACATGCAAATAATATGATAACACAATTAATAAATTCATAAATCAATAATGTTCATAAGACAATGATTAGCCCCTAGGGCACGATTTCCAACAATCCCTTTCCTATCTCTTTCCTTTACGAATTCATATGTGCTTTACATGTTGGTTTAGTGATTGGAAAGGGATAAACCAGTAGGAGTAGTAGTTAATTTTTTTGCTCAATGCTTCAATAGAGCAGTTTTTATTTTCTGTTTATTTCTGTTTATTCTAGGGTTCTTTCTGTTTTGAACACCCCCCGTTCCTATCCATATATCGTTGTCATTGATTGTTCCCTCTGGAATTTCTACACTCACATGCATGATCTCAACTTACCCCATCTTGCCATCCCTACCTTACTAGTATTGCTTTGCATGACTTGAATGTGACTATGTGCTGAATTGTTAATTTGCATTGAGTTATTAGGCTACCTGCTATTTTACAGCTATATTTGATTGGCTTTACAGGTGACTATGATATTTTTTTTACTTTAGTTCTATTGACAGTGAGGACACTATCAAGTTTAAGTGTGGGGGAAATGTCTCTGCTTTTGTGCTACTCAATCTTTGATTAATCCAATCTTTTCATCACAAAATTTTTTGTTTTTGATCTTAACATGCGATAAATTTCTGAAAGTTGGACCCCTGCTTTAAACTTTGTTGATAACTAGAAAGGTTTTAGCATGAAAAATTTTTTTGGGACTTCGGCAATTACCACTTGGTAGTCTCTATGAAAAATGGTCGTGACATACTAGCTTTTGGGTCTTGACCTGTAATGAAACTTTAGACTTGATATGCTCTCTGTGACCTGCGGTTATGACCTATGTACATATCGGTCATGGCAACAACTCTCTATCAATTAGAGTCGTGATATGAGTACCCACTTAGTCTCGATTATTACTGTCTGTGTGTTTACGTCATGAAAGATACACTCGTGGACGCGACTAATGATCTGAAAGTCCTAAGCATGCACCCCTATGTCATTTGGTCGTGACCTTCACTATTCTGAGTCATGACCAATGTTTAAAAATGTTCAATTACCTTATCTTCACCTTATACAAAGCTGTATAGAATGATCCCTTTTTGAACTACTGAGATTCTTTCGCAAATAATTCATTGTTCACTTATTTCAAAGCCTTTTTAGCTCCTAGAAACTATTGCCCCACTTGAACTTTTTGAAATATCTTGGAAATTGAATTTGAAAACACCTAAGCCTTCACTATTACATTTGGATTATCACATGGTTCTAAGTGATTACTTTGAAACTTGTAAATCATCGTTTAGAGGGTTTTCAGTTGTGATAAGTGTTTTAATGCATAGTGAATTATTAACATTGTTTGAGACTTTAGCTTATGAGCAATATAGATCAAAACATTTGTGGGAAGGATTCTTGGCCTTAAACTCTATATTGGTGATTATTCAATTGGTTTATATTCTCTAGAACTTGTCTTGGCTTTGAATTTAGAGTTACTTGCGCATTTATGAACTGAACATGATAGAGGCATTCTTTCTAAATCCTTTTATCCCAAACACAAGCCTACTACATATTACATCCTTAGTCACCCTTTTTGAGCCCATCACTTTTTCTTTTCATCATTCTTATAGAAAGTCACATGTGCATAAATATCATCTTGAAATAAAAATTTTATTCATGTCGAAAATTTATCATTTGTTATGTAATTGTGCTGCAGCTCCCATGAACAAGTTGTCAAATAAAAGAAGAAGAGAAAAGAAGCATATTGCATTGAGAAAAAAAGGGGAAGAGAGATAATGCAAGAAAAAGAAAAGAAAAGAAAGGGGGAGAGGGCACCTTTATCAATTCTTATTAGCACAATTACCATAGCTACATCCCTAGAGACATGAATTCATGCTACATATTTATTGTTGAATGCATATAGTACTTTCTATTCTTCACATTCCATTCCATGTGGCCCATCTCCATCATTTTAACCCTAAAAGACCTCTTGATTCCTTGTATAAGTACTATATAGTTACTGAAATTTAGAGCCATTACAAGCATATGGTAGGGTGTTTTCCAATTTGAATCTAAGTGAAATAACCCTAACAATGAGAAGAAATATAGAGCTAAACACTTAACCTTTGAGAGGATCTATTGCGCTCATATAATTGAGGTTGATTTCATTTAGTAGTTAATTGCTTGGCATTGCTCACATTATCACCTTTGCACTCCCAAAGGATGACAAGTTATTTGTTTTCAGGGTACACTATGGATTATGCTGTTATCTTGAATTTAATAGTGTTGTTCTAGGTGTGATTCATTTTTTTGTCAAGGAGTACAAAGGTTCAAGTATGGGGGAATTGATAAGACACATTTTGTATATGGTTTCTGTGCACTTTTTAGAGCTTTATAACAACTTTACCATTCATTTATGACTTAAATTGTACTTTTGTGGTAATACATGATTATGCGTGTCAATATGCTAATAAAAGGGTAAAATGGTAAATTAACTCTTCTAAACTATATATATTCTGTTATTTACTAATTTGAACTTTTACAGTGAGCTTTTATTTTGGATTGCAGGTATTTTGGAAGAGAGTAAGGACCAGGAAAGAAATCACAAGCCAATGAAAGTGAAACCACGCTCCTCCACATTTTAGTCGTGCCCAAAGAGTCCACCAGTCGCTACCTTGATTCTTCTGGAATATTCTCTGTGTTTACAGGTCATGACCAAAACATGGATCTGGTCACGACCAAAATGTGAAATCACTGAAACTACGCATTTTGAATTAGGTTATGTAGAAATAAAAGGGGAAAGAAGGCTGATATCGGGAGGAGTATGGTTTTTAGACCTGATTAGGCTAAAAAGAAGTACTCTTACGCTCTCTGATCACTTGCTCCACCCCTGCCATCATTCTACACTTTTCCACATATTTCTCCACCTTTTTACACCATCAACCCACCACCTTCTTACTGTTTCTTCATGAAATATCAACTAAACAGCGATTACAGATCAGCAAGAGTCATAAGAAGTTAAACCTTTAGCCTCTTGGTGATGAATCAGATATCTTGAGCTCATGGACTCAAACGGGGAGTTTCTTCTATTCTAATTTGTATCTTCTCATGTTATAATTGCTACTAGATATAGGGTTTTCATCTTATGAGTAAGTTTGAATATCAATTGATTTTTCACCATATTAGATTTTATAACTGGATTCAGATGGTTTGAACATTTACTTTTAATAGAATATTTCAGTTTCAATTATAAGAGAGTGGGTTATTATCAGCAATTGTTGTTAATTAATTTATTGCTTGAAATCTAGGATTTTTAATTGATGACCATTCGAGGGCATTTTCATCATCTAAATTCAATTTACACGCTAAGTGGTTTGTGACAGTTCACTAATAGTTCTTAGGCCAGCTTTGATCAAAGGGGTTTAAAAAAAATTAGGGTTTTGGACTCAATCGATAGATTGAGGTTTTATTTGAGACTTAGTGATTTCTAAACTCCAATTTTAAACGTGAGAGTAAGGATATATACGATTTCATCATCAAGAGTCTGTTATAGCATATTTCTTAACTCAACCAACTCGTTTTCATTGTAAACAAAAATCCAAAAATATCTACTTTTATGCACCCTACTTTTATTGTATCAATAACTAAAACCCAAAATCATTTTATCCATACTTAGGTTTTTTATTGATTTTGACATCCAATCTACTAGATTTTCACATAAAAGGCTCCTCAAGAAGAACGATAGGGTTGTGCCTTATATTATATTATATTGGGTGCAATAACTTTATTTTGATGGATCAGACCACGACAATCCAACCTCATCAATTAATAATAATGTGAGCGAGTTGTACGAGTTATTAGGTCATTAACAGGTAAAGCAAGATGGCTCTCTCCTCATTAATATCTAAAATATGTGCCTGAGGCATCACGCTATAGGTCATAAAGTTGAGCCACACCCTAGCTTCATCATTCATGACCTTTCTCTCCAGATATCTCTTATGCCCTCTAATCTTCTATTCTGCTCATTCGCCTCCTAAAATGGCCAATACTGTATCCCAAGGGACCTCATCTAAATGATATCTCAGATGATGGAATTGACATTAAAAAAGAGCGGGCAGTTTGTAAAAAGATTTAATATCCCAAGCATAAATGAAGAACTCTTTTCCTCTGAATGCAATCCCCAAGGATTCTTCTAAGGCTGAGGTCATGTAGAATTCCCGTACTAACGTAAGATTAGCTGGAGTCCTCTTTTTCAAAAACTCTTTACATCCACTCGCTAAAGCTAGCTTATAGAAGTCAAACTCCTTAATTATAGGGAATTTTTTTCCTGGATAACGCCTCGGTTATTGAACATAGTTTCAGCCATCTTTCGAGTCAACTTGGTGGGGGTCCTGGAGCGAGATCATTTTCTCACTTTGGGCTTCTTTGTTAGGGCCATCTGAGTACACATATAAACCATGCAAATCAACACAAAATAAAAACTTATCCCTTGGAAAGAAAGTCCCTCTAGAAAAATTTATGGTACAATGGCTGGTTTTATGCAAAAGGGGTTCAAAATAGAGGATGTACATGTTCAATCACAACCAAAATGCTCGTCTGTTGTCATATCCTAAATTTTCCCTATATGTAAAATACTGATAGTGCAAAGAGGTTTGAAAAGGATTATGACGAAGATCAGAAGAAAAGATAAAGGTCATATGAGTCTTAAAGAAAGAGAAGGACTAAAACAAAAATTAGAAAAGGTTGAAGACAAAAAGTGAAAGGAGAAACAAAAGTTGGGCCCTTAAGTATAATTTGTAAAAGTTAAGAGACTTAAATGCAAATAGCTAAAAGTTTAGGGGCCAAAGTGTAATTATTTAAAAGTTCAGGGACCTAAATGTAAATATGAGAAAGTTATGCTGAAATAGGCCAAAAATGCCTGGAATCATATCAGACTCAAATTTTAGCAGTAGATAGACAAGAATATTTCGGTTAGTTTAACGCAACACAGAATTTTGATTTGAGGTCCCAATTAATATATATAAATTTATGAAGTCAGGAGAATTATTACAATATTTTTCAAACATCAGAATCAGATCAAACTTTATAGGAAATTCCTATATTTAATGTAAGAATTTATAAAATTGGCAGAGTTAGAAAAGGAATCCTATAGAAGCCTTACAGGATTTTACGGTGAAAGAAAATACCCGATAAATAGGATCGGGTGAGATTTACTGGGATTTATGTCATAAAGGTAATGAGGCCAATGAGTCCATACCAAGGCCCAAATAGCGCTATAATGAGCCCAATAAAGTAGTGAGACGATATGTGGCCTAGAGTCTAGAGCAGTCTAGGATTAATGCAAAATTACAAAAATACCCCTATTATATCAGTGATGGATGGGGGTATTTTGGTCATTCTGGATAGGCTAAAAACATGACATATAGTATGAATAAGATTAATTAGAGTCAGTATGTACTCGAGGCAGTGCAAAGAGAGGTAAAATGACGATTATGTCCTTAGGGTTAATATAGTGCAAGACAGTGAGCCAAGGGTATTTATGTCATTTTCCAAGGGATCAGTAATTAAGTATTGACCCAGTACAAATATGTTAATGATAAGAAGAATCCGAATACTAGATTTAAGGTCAAAAAGTATATTATGAAGTCTCAGAAAAATTAGAGGTATAAAATAATCCAATTTGTGGGGAATCGGACCGAGCCGGTACCGGATTGGACTGGAATTTTCCAGAGCCTTCCTCCCCCATGTGAATTGTGCCACCTAAGCCCCATGAGGTGTCCCTTGTGATGTCATGGATGATGTCACAATTACCTTTTTGAAAAAGAAAAATTCAAGATTAAATATGGGCCATTAGATCAAATAGTAACCAAATTAATCTTGGCTATTAATTTTTCATGGATTTTGGCTATAAATACCCCTCAATTCTGCAGCCAAACCATGAGAAAATAACCCTTGGGGAAACTCTTGCAAAATGAAAACTCAAGCCAAGACAAAGAATATTCAAGGTTCCAAAGTTCAAGCAAGCTACTGATTAAAGGTAAGTAATATATTCTAACTTATTTTCCTTTGATTTGGGAGCTTGAACTTAGGGTTTTTATGGGGAAAAAGATGATTTTATCTAAGGGGTGGTGCTTCCCAAATACCTTAGATGAAAGGGAAAAGAAGAAATTAAAGTTAGAAACATATGATTGAAGCTTAAACAAGCTAGTTCAAAGATTAGTTGTTGAATCAAGTTGATATTCTTGACTTTGCCATAATGGAACCTGTTCGGTATGCACTTTTTGTGAGGGAATTAAATTGAATTTCAATGATTTAATAATTCGATTGAATTTAGATGATGATTTTGTGTTGGATTGGAAAGGTTTTGAACCTTGAAAGCATTGAAATTCCAAGATTGTAGTTTTTGAAACCCTTCTCTGTTACTGTTCACACGCATGAACAGTGATTGGAATTTCATGATTTTGATGCTTCCAATGGTTTTAAAATGAAAAATTGTGTGGGATAAAGTATAGAAACAAGTATGGGAAGCATTAGAATCAAAATGAGAATTTTTGAAGGAAGTATGTGCAGTTTCAATTCTGTACAGCATGCTATGAAGGAGCTAGAATTTCATGATTCTAAGCTCATAAATGGATTCAAAAGATAAAATTGTGTAGGGTAAAGTCAAGACATCAATTGATTCAAAGACCAAGTTCATTAGTTAAGATTAAGAAAAGTAAGTGAGATTAATATTCAAGAAGAAGTTATGTTAGTTAAAGTGAGTTTAATGCTCAAGGAAGTTAGATTGTAATAGATGAATGATTATGTGATGTTAGGAATTGATTGGTATGCTCCAATAAAGGCAGCCACATGTTCAAGAAAAGTGAGAAGAAAGAAGCAAGATAAAGTGGAACAAAGTCAAGTGTATAAGGTAGTAAACTTATCCTAAACTTGTATGCATTAAATGTTATGCTTGATTGTGCTATGACTTTGGTGAATTGCGTTGCAATTGTGCTTATATATGAAGCTCTATTTCTATTATTACTTTGGCCAATTGTATTTCATATGTTACATGGAAGCATGCACATTACACAATGATAACACTTTCACAAGCAAGCACAAGTAGTTACATTGATGCATGCATTGTTTAGTCATGTTTGCTACTGAGATTTCCCCAGAAATCTCATCCCTTTCCATGTAATCCCAATCCCACAGGTTTATGAATTATGAAAGAGGATGATGAAGCATGAAGAGGAATTAGGGATTGGATAGTGTATATGTTATGTGATTATTGGTCATATGTAAAGTTGCTGTATGACCAATATAAGTAGTGATGGTCATGATGTAAAAAAAATAGTAAATAATGGAATAAATGTATGAACTTTTACAGCCATTTATATGACATACCAAGCTTCTTTTTGACACCAAGAATGCTTTATTTGGATGTCTGTACAAAGAGAACTGATTTTCTAAAGTAAGGGACCAGAATCTATTTCCAGGATTTTTGACCAAATGAATAGTAAACTTTGGTGAATAAACTGTATTAATTGGCTGATCACTTTGTCTGGAAATTATTTTGTCCTTAAATTTCAAGATGTTATCTTCACGTGGATTTTTGAACCACTTCATTTTGATTTTTTTAGAATTAATTATGATTTTTCAAAATTCATTGCGTAATCTGTAATACCATATGAACAATACCCGAGAAAGAGTAAAATTCTAGATTTGGCTAATGGACTTCCAAGGTCTTGTAAGTGATTCTAAATGCTACTGAATGGTCCCTAAGATGTATAAAAGTAAGGATATTACATCTGTCGCAACCACGAGTCTCTGTAACTCATTGTCTCAAAGAGATGACTTCAAGGGCTCGACCAGACACAATTTTTCAAATCAGAAAAACTTATCATCCATGTCCCACAAATCAATCATACCTACCAAAACTCTAGCCTAAAACAGATATGGAATTGCAAAAGTCACCACCCAATGCGACACATCTAAGTCCCCCAAAATGTCCCTCAAAATCAAAACTGCCTAAAGCCTATAAGCTATAACCAAGGAACAAGAAAAGATGGAAGGAACAAAGAACTACCTTAATCTATACAGCAGGAGGGTGTGACATGTTAAACTTCTGTCAGAGAGGAATGAGAGATTGCTAGGGCACAGAGAAGGCCACACAGAGCTTGATGAGCAAGAAAGGAGGACAAAAATTCTTCAGGAGGAAAGAGAATAGTGCTGTAAGCAAACTGAAGAAGATAAATACAGAGTAGAACTGAAATAGAGGAAAGAAAAGTAAAAGCACGTTGTGGACCAGAGGAAAATGGAGAGAAAGTCATGCACGATGGTTGGGTATGTGGGATAAGTGGGCCGGTGGAGTTTAAAAGGTCACAAAACACATAGTTGAGGGTGTAGTAACGTCGAGACCATGGAATGTTCCTGTCGCGACCAAAATACTCAGAGAGATATAGTCACAATCACATGAACTAACATCATGACCATAATGCCCACATACACATTAGTCATGACTAATGTTTTATATTATCATGAACAGAATACAATATCACTCCCTAATAGACTCCAAAACTTTCTCCTAATTCTCCTAAATTGTCCTAGATTTAACACAACTCAATGCAAATTTAGCAATGAAGCACACAGTCATATTCAAATCATACATTGCAATACAATTAAAGCAAAGATTATATGATGGGTGAGCTAAAATTATGCATGTGGGTGTGTAAGTTCCAGAGAGAACAATCAATGAGTATGCAACACATAGACAATAATGGGGGGTGTTCAAAACAGAAAGAGACCTAAACAGAAAATGAAAACTATCATACTGAAACATTAAGCAAAAAAATTAACTACTACTTCTACTAGTTCATCCCTTTCCAATAATCAAACTAACATGTCAAGTATATACTACATTAGGCAAATTTGTAAAATACAAGAGATAAGAAAGGGATAACCTGGCCTCAAGTGGCAGTAGGAAATCATAAAACTTTAAGAGATGGCTATTTGATTAGAAGGTTTTCCCTATTGCCCTCTCTTTCTACTTTATCATTCCACAATCACGCATCTTATGCTGAGATTCGTCCAAGCTCGTCTTGAATTTCCCCTCTTTAAACTTGAACTTGCCCAACTATGGTTAGCATGTAGCAGCAACAGACTTGGAAGGTTTTTCCTTTGTATCCTTCATATATTCCCTGCAGTTGCTTTTTTCTAGCTTATGTAGATCCTCCAATTTATCATCTGCTTCCCCAAGTGTCACACCAAGCTAAGGTTAGTCTACGACTGCGATGAACTTGGGATCATTCTTTTTTATACCTGCATTATTATTAGAGATTAAATCTTTCAAAATCCTTAAGGTATGAGATGTAATTTTGGAATAAGAATGAGGGTGAGAAGAGTTAAAATGTATTGCCCTTTAATCAAAACAGTGAAGTGTGAAACTAAAGGAGTTTGGAGTTCTCTAGTTGCGTCTGGCATTTCTGGTCGTGACCTTTCAGCTTCTCATCGTGACTCCAGTTGACAGGGTGTGTCTCTAGAACTTTTTGTCGCGACTTGGGGTCACAGAAAGGTTGTCCCTCAGCAGATTGATGTTTTGTCATGACATCTTCATCTTCGTGTCGCAACTAATTATCTCTAGGTTTTTGTATCGTAACCTTAAAGCTATTTGGTCACGACTCAGCTTCACAGTGAGTCTCAGATTGATGTTTAGTCGTGACGTGTAGGTCATTTTGTCACAACCTTGGGTCACAAAAACTCGACCCTTCTTCAATTGTTGTACTTTCAGCTTCCAAAAAATATTGGGATCCTGCAAGATCACTCAATAAACCTTTTGCAAATGCATTATCTCTATCATTATCATGCAAACTCAATTCATGTTTATCCCTAGTCTATTCAACAGCATAATCAATGGCATTCAAAGTAGTAAAAGCAAAATTATCATAAGGAAATTTTATTGCATCATTCATGTTGAAGGTTATCACATGCTCTCTAACTTCTATTGTGATGGACTATGCTTCATACTAATGATGGTCTTGGAAGTTTGGAGGAAAGGTCGACCTAGGATCAAAGTGTTGCCATTTACTAACTCATGGGACATGTCCAATACATAAAAATTAGTTGGGAACACTAAGTCCTTGACCTGTACTAGAATATCCTCAAGGATTCCCTTAGGATACCTAATAGACCTATCAGCTAACTGGAGCACTACGCTTGTGTCTCTAAGGTTATTGATTCCTAAAGCTTGATATACCGACCAAGGCATTATATTAATGGCTGCCCCGAGATCTAGTAACGCTCCCTTAATAGGAAGATTTCCTATAGTGCATGGGATTGTGTAGGATCATGGGTCTTGACACTTAACAGGTAGTTCAGCCTTAAAGAGTGATGACACATTAGCACTCACCTGGATTCTCTCAAGAGGTCTAAATTTCTTTTTATCAGCAAATAGTTCTTTGAAAAAATTTGCATATTTAGGGTTTGTCTTGAGGAACTCAACCAAAGGGATGTTTATTTCTAACTTATTGAATAGAGTATAAGAATCTTTTGTAAAATCAGGGTCAATTTTTTTCTTTCTAGCAAAGTAAGGGTTAGAAAAAGAGAGATCTTTTATACTTACCTCCCTACCTTTATGCATAGAGGCTCCTTGCTTGCTCGACTCTAACTTCTCTTCAGGTTGCTTTCCTTTGTAGGCTAGACTTGGTACTGTTGCTGCTTCTTCTTGTAGCTCTTGTATCTCCACTTGGGCTTATGAATTCTCCTCTTGGGTTAACTTCTTCTTTATAAGCTATTGTTCTTTATCACTTTCATATTTCCCAATTTGCGCCTTTCTACCACCTTTAAGGGATATAGCATTCAGACCCCTTGGATTAATGATGGTGTTCAAAGGTATGCTGCCATTACTTTTTCCTTGAATGTCAACTACTGTATTGAAGACTTGAGTTAAGTGACTTGTGATATCTGTATTCTTAGAACTTAACTCTTCAAGTTTTCTATTCACATCAGCATTATCCTTTTGCATACTTTGAAGGATTGAAACTATAGAGGTGAATTGACCGTCATTCTCTTTGAGCTTGTTGTCTATATTGGTCATTCTACCATCCATATTGTTCATCTGCGCAGCCATACTCTTCAATAACTGAGAAGTCTCATCTGGCCTTGAAGTTAATAAGGTATTAGGGTGAGTTATAACTATAGATCTTACATTATTTTGGTAGTTGCTTGAGGAAGCACCACCTCCTTAAAATTGGTTTGGCCTATTTTCCCTACTCTCCCACCTAAAATTTGGGTGGTCTCTCCAACCAAGGTTGTATGTGTTAGAGTATTGGTCTCTCCTCTGGTATTGATTGTCTCTCCCTTGATACATTGTTTCCACTTCTTCATACTGTTTGTCACATGTATTGGTAGCATGCATCATTGAACCGCATAATTCACATCCTGTAACCAAGGATTGCGATGTACCCACTGCATGAACTTGTTTTATGGAATGCAGCTCTCTTTCAATCAAATTCATCCTCTAATCCATTTTGTTTCCCAGGGTTGCTTTTTTAGCTAAGATCTCTTTTGAATTACCTAAAGATGATATGGGCATTCTCCTTAGGTCCCCTGTCTGTGGTTTTCATTAGCCATTTTTTGGAATAACTCCCAACTTGCTTGTGGAGTCTTATCTCTCAAGGATCTATTTGCTGCAACATTCAAGGAGACCTAATTATAAGGAAGTAGATCATCAAAGAAAATGTATACTAAATCAGCCTTGGTCATGTTGTGGTGAGGGCATCGAGCAAACAGGTTAAGAAACCTCGTCTAATACTCATGTAAAGATTCTCCATCTTGTTGCAAAATATTAATGATCTCCTTCTTCATTCAAGTGGTATTTGAAGCTGGGAAAAATTGTTCAAGATACATTGACTTCAGCTGATCCCATGTAAGAGTAGAGAAATGCGTTGGCAAATTATATAGCCACTCATTTAACCTTCCCTTCCAAGGTAAAATGGAAACACCTTAAGACATCATTCAGTGTAGTCATTAGAAGCTTCATTGAAGAATAGATTATATGCATGGTTTATAAGTACCTGTATGGACATTATCCTGTAAAACCATGAAATTTAGGTAAGGCTGCAATCAAAGCTCTTTTAATATCAAAATTAGCTTCTTCAATATAGAAACCATAAGGATCATAATTCACATGCAAATGATTAATTTCCCTCACACTTCTATTATCTTTTGTATTCATTGGTATTTCATTTTCTCCATGCCCATTATGATTAATATCTTCCATATTCGGTTCAGTTTCTGACTCTAGAAGAAGAGGAACTAGATTTTGCTTCTTCTTTTCTAAATTCCCTAAATTCTATCTTTAGTTTTCTAAGTCTTCTCTCAATTTCAGGTTCAAAAGGCATAATGGTTTAGTTCTTTTACACAAGAAATGCAAAAACAATAGAGAATAATCAATGCAATTAGTCATAGTCAGTCACAGAAGTTGTTGCACAATAGGAAATTTCAGATAGTCACAACTAAAGTGTATCTTAGTCGCGACTTAATATCACAGAGAGTAGTAGTCACAACTGAATGTTTTAAATGTCACGACTAGTGTCGTATCCTTATTTTCAACCTCAATTATACTAAATTGAAAGTAACTTGAACCAATTACATATCTCTTTACTTTAGACATGAATTTTCAAGAAATTTCTTCTCGGGTATTGTTTATTTAGTTATCCATAATACATATCTATTTTTGAAAATTCATAATTAAATATAGAAAAATCAAAATGGAGTGGTTCCAATTTATAATGGAATATATTTCATTTAACTTTGAAGAAAAAAAATATAAAAATGAGGTTTTATTGTCCAAATGAAATAGTTTATTCATTGAAAAACATTGTTCATATGGTAAATCTAGAAGTTCCAGCTTCTTTGATTTAAATTCAAAAATTCATTTCTCTTTGGTTACTTGTTCAAATGAAACATGTACCAATATATTTAAAGCTCTAGAGGTGTTCTTTAAATCCATAAAAGTTTGTAGAGAAATTAGTTCGTTTACTATATGAAATTAGCGATTGAACGTCACTACCTCCACTTGCTCACTTTATCTCAATTCTAGATTTTATCTCTAAATTAGAAAAATTATATTAAATAAAAAACTTAACCAATTGAGAAGTTTTTTATGTCCATTTAAATATCTGTATCTTATTTATTTTTATACCAAATTTCAAGTCCAAAATCGTTGGTTAAGTCATCAAAATTATCGTCATAAGGTTACTGCCTCATAATACAACCACACTATAATGTACTATGCATCCCATCATATCCTCCCATAGTGTCAAGTGATCAACATGACTTATTATAAAAGTTCAACCATCTATATTTACCCTTTTTCTTTGAAATTTTCTAGCACCTATAACATGGTTATGTAAATGGAAAGAATGAGATTTCATGGAAATCTCAATAGCAAGTCATACAAACTATAATATCATGCATGATTGATTAAATGCCTAACATGTTATCATGAGATGGGAGTTACTTCATAATAATACATAAGCAAACTCTAACATGCATATTGTCATGACATTAGTTACAAGGAGTTACAATCATTCATACTTTATTATTATCATGATAGTATCATCTTAAGCTCAACTAAACATCATAACTAACAAGCAAGCATACAATCAAACAAACATGAAATTATAGTTAGGTATTCTTGCTACCTCTTAAGATATCCTTGTCATACTCTTCTTGAAATGGTCTTCTTTCCACAAAAATGTCAAAACCTAGCCATTATAAAGTAACATCAAATTACAACTCAACTTCAAAACAATTTCCAAGAGATAAGGTATTAAGTTATAAATCCAAAAGGACTCAACTGTAAATAGTTAAAGTTTAGGGATTAAATTGTAAATAGTAAAAAAGTTCAAAGACAAAATTGGAATTTCAAACTTGGTAGAAAGGGACTAAAATAGGATTTGACAATTTCAGGGATTAAAGTAATTTTGCTAAATTCAGGGGCAAAAGCATACTTATGGAAAGTTGAGTCAGAAAATGTCCAAAATTGCCTAGAAATATTTCAGTTCCAAATTTTATCAATAAATAGAGGACATAATTCAGGTCAAGTATATCTCTCATAATTCTAATTTAAGTTCCCGATAAATTAATATTAATTTCTAAAGTCTAGAAATTAGTACAGTATCTTTTGGACCTCAGAACTAGATAAAAGTTTGTAGTAAATTCATATAATTAATATAAGAATTTATAAAACTGATAGAATTAAAAATGAAGTCCTATAGAATTAATTATAAAATTTAAGGTGAAATTAGACACCGATAAAAGATTTAAAGGAAATGTATGTAAATTTATCAGGACTTTTGGATATCAAAAAATTAAGAGACTTTGTAGAAAATTTATTTTATATTAGAATGAATTTCTAAAAATGTTAAAACCCTTCAAATATTTTATAGAATTTATTTTAAAAATTTGAAAAATTTAAGGACATCGGTATAGGATGTGACTTGGGATTTATGCTAATTAGCTATTTGACCCAAGGAAAACCCAATAATGGTGCCATATGCAAGCCTAATAGGCCCAAGAGTAAGTCTTGGAGGTCAAGTCAATTTTGGATATTTTTTTTAAAAAAAGAGAAACTTGAAAGAAAATTCAAAAGCATGTGAGGTGTCCTTGTGAGACCCACATCCCCTCCACATGGCACCAATAATGGGAAGAAAGCATGATCCCATGTGCTGATTTGTATTAAAATAATATAATAATTAAATTAATGATGATTAAGTGTAATTAATCTAAAAATCAACTATTGAGATGAAGGATTAAGTTATTGTAATAATTAGCAATTATAAGGGTGAATTAGTTCCAAGAACCCTAAACATTTTCTACAAAAAGTTCCCTCCATTCCTTCATAATGGTGCCAAACATAGAGGGGAAACTCTTGAGGATTTAAAAATCAACAAAGCATAAAGTTCTAAAGCAATCAAGGTTTAAGGTAAGCAATATTCCTAATCTTTCTATATGGGTTCTAATGGTTAGAAAGTGGATTATTGTCCTTGAACCATGGCTGGCTGAATTTGGATAGAAAAGAAGAAAGAAGAAAAGCAAGTTAGAACTATGAAATATTAACTTAGATAGGCTTGGATTGTTGGTTATTGTTTGAATTAATTATGTAATCCTTGAAATCCCAATTCATGTAACCTTTTGTCGTATTCTTATTTTCAATCTCAATTATACTTAATTTGAAGTAATTTGAACTAATTACATAACCTTTTGCTTTAGAAACATGCATTTCCAAAAGATTTCTGTAAGGAATTGGAAGACACGCAGCGGAAATTAATTTAAAAATTTTTCCATTCCTTGCCAGGATCTACCGTATGTGTTTAAGTCAAGTGGGAAGAAGTATTACCCTTAGTGTGCCTCAGCGACTTCCACAGCTTTCGGTCACGACGTTCACAGCTTCGCTCTGCGGCTCGTGCTCCCTTTCTGATCACAAGAAGTCGACGACTCAGGTCGGCTTCCTCTACTGGTATCCACACGAACAGCTTTTCAACCACGAACGACGTGCTAGCGTCTCTTGTCCCTCCAGGGCTTTCTCAAGAGTTCGTCCTCTCCGTCTCTATTTCGGCAGTTTCTTATCTGTAAACCTTTTGCAGAGTCCCCTTCGGCCTTTCTGTGTTCTATGTGTGTTTCTCTCTTTAAAACGCAGCTCCTAAAATCAGATATATAGGATGCTATGCGTTTTTCTCTGTCAACCGAATTGGATTTTGGAGTTAATCTTATATTAATTCCAAAATAATACAATATCATATATTGTATGATTTTATAAGAAACTAATTAAATAAAATAATATCAAATCCGTCCCACAGATTTAATTACCCATTTATTTAATTTTAAATAAAGATGAGACTGAACTATTTTTGATTTATTCTCATAAATCAAATTTGAGAAATCCTATCAATTTGAATTTCGAATTTCAAACGTGATAGAGATTTAATTTATCCTTATAAATTAAATCTTATAAATATCTCTTATATGAGATATCCTATCAATTTGAATTTCGAATTTCAAACGTGATAGAGATTTAATTTATCCTTATAAATTAAATCTTATAAATATCTCTTATATGAGATATCATATCAATTTGAATTTCGAATTCAAACGTGATAGAGATTTAATTTATCCTTATAAATTAAATCTCATATATCTCATATACATATAATATATATATACGAATTTATATATATACAAATATAAATATAAATATATATACATTCACCTGGATTATTCATTGAATCTGGACATGTCTTAGATTCAATGAATCTGGACATCATAGCTCGTGTTGGGCTATTTTGTGTGCGACCCTGTAGGCCCATATGAAGTTGGCAGTGGGCCATTTGCTATACTAGCCCACAAGTCGCAAGCGGTCTCTAGCAAGACATAACGACTACCCAAATCATATGAGGATCGATAAACGATGTAACCTTTTATACAACCATATCATGTCCCTTCTGTCACGCGATATTTTGGTCATGGATGAGGCATGGATAATGTCATCCTCCTATTCCCGACCATTACTTTCTCGATCCCTGAGTAGTCTGACTATAGAAATGGAACTACCTTTCCATTACAGTATGGCCATACATTTCTCAGACTCACTCATCGAGGGGCCCAGTAATATCTCTCCACGAATATGAGGGACAAATTCCATCTTGACCATTCACATTCCTCCGCATGAAAAACCACTAAGCCCGAACATAGTCTTTATGATCACTCGGTCAAAAGTGACTTTTGACTAGGTCAAAGCTGAGCGTTTTGTCATGTAGGAATCCATGATGATCTCAGGTCAAAGGGCATGTTGACATGGTTTGTATATGAGAGAAGCTTATGACATTACCCATGCAGTTCTCTCATAGCGGGTCGGTCCAACACCCTGTACTCTTACATGTGCTTATGACTTTGATTTATATCTCTATACATCTTCAAAGTCATACTGGTCTTATTTCATCTGTGCTCCCACATAGATGATCGATCAGGGACATTTAGGATAATATCATGAATTATCCAAGGATGGTCATCATAGTAAACATGCAAATAATATGATAACTCAATTAATAAATTCATAAATCAATAATGTTCATAAGACAATGATTGGCCCCTAGGGCATGATTTCCAACAATTTCTTATTGGGTACTGTTCATGGTTACTATTCATTTAGTAATCTAGAACATATACCTGACTTCAAAAATTGATAATTAAATGTAGAAAAATTAGAATAGGGTGGTTCCAATTTCTAATGAAAAATATTTCATTTAAATTTGAAGAAAAAATGTAAAACTGAGGTTTTATTGTCCAAATGAAATCAGTTTATTCATTGACAAATATTGTTCATTTGGTAAATCTGGAAGTTCCAGTTTCTTTGCCTTAAATTCAAAAATTCATTTTTCTTTGGTTACTTGTCCAAATAAAACATGTTACCTATGGATTTAATGATACAAATGTTTTCTTTAAGTTCATAAAATTTTATAGAAAAACTCATTTATTTACTATATTAAATTAACATTGGAACATCACTGCCTCCAGTTGCTCACTATATCTCAATTCCTAGTTTTATCTCCAACTTAGAAAAATCATAGTAAATCGAATACTTAACCAATTGAGGTGTTCTTGGTGTCCATTCAAATATATTTATATTAGCTATTATTATACCAAATTTCAAGTCCAAAATCATTGGTTAAGTCATGGTTTACTGCCTCAGATTACAAACACACCCCATCAAGTCATCACCATAGTGTCAAGTGATCAAAATAACTTATTACACAAGTTCAACCATCTATATTTATCCTTTTTCCTAGAGATGTTCCAGCACCTATAACATGGTTATGCATATGGAAAGAATGAGATTTCATGGAAATCTCAATAGTAAGTTATACAAACTATAATATCATGCATGGTTAATTAGATGCTTAACATGTTATCATGAAATGGGAAATACTTCACAATAATACATAAGCAAACTCTAACATTCATATTGTCATGACATTAGTTGCAAGGAGTTGCAAGCATTCATACTTCATCATAAATATGATGGCATAATTTCAAGCTCAACCAAACATCATAACTAACAAGCAAGCATACAATCAAACAAATATGAAATTATAGTTAGATATTCTTGTTACCTCTTAAGCTATCCTTGAAAAATTCTTCTTGAGATGGTTTCCTTCCCTCACAAATGTCAAAACCTAGCCATTACAAGGTAATATCAAGTTACAACTCAACTTGAAAACAATTCCAAGACTAGGTTTTCACTAACTTCCATTCTTTTTCCATTTTATGTTCTATACTTCCATCTTTCTAAAATAAATTCTCATGGTTCATTTCCACACAATTTTTCATGTAGAATCCAAATATGAAACCATAATTTCTAAAATCAAAACACATCCTTTTCTGCTGTACATAACCGAATACCTCTAATATTTTCCAAAAAATCACATTTTGATTCTAATGCTTCCAATACTTGTTTATCTACTTTATCCTTACACAATTTTTCATTTTAAACTCATTGGAAGCATTAAAATCATGAAATTCTAACATATGAATAGTGATTTGTACAGTGGAAGCCAAGAACACAAAACCCTAACTACATGCATACTTGAATTTTCAAGCCTATACCACTTGATTCTAGCTTGCTTAAGCTTGTCTAAGGGAAATATGTCACAAAAACCTCTTAAAACTAAGAGCCAACTTGCTAAATTAACATCCAAGAACAAAGGAACTAGTTACCTTTCTTTTTGCTCCAAGTAGTATGCTTCTTTCTTGCTTCAAAGAAAATTTTGGTAGAGGTTCCCTAAGGTATATAAGCTATCGAAAAGGTCTAGAATTGGGGGGTATTTATAGAAAAAGTTAGGTGAAAATGGAAGCCAAGATTAATTTGGTTACTATTTGATCTAATGGTTTATAATCCACCTTCCATCAAGCTTGCCCTAGAAGCCACATTAATGACCTCATTTAGGGCTGTGTTTGGCTAAAGAAAAGTAAAAATACTGATAGAAAAAATTCTAGTCCAATCCAGTATCGATCTAAGCAGTTTCACAAAAACTATACTGTTTTATGTTCCCAATTTTTGTAATATTCCAGAATATGTATTCTATCATGAAAACCAATGTTTAGGTTTTTCCTACCATTGTCATTATTAGACTGGGTATTTATCTGTCAATCATTTCTTGAGAAATGACCAAAATACCTTTATTGCACTTTGTTGCACTATATTAACCCTAAAGGCATAATTGTCCTTTCACACCTCTTTATACTTTATCAGAGTATATAATGGCTCTAACGAATCACTCCTATACTTGATTGGACATTTTTGAACTATCCAAAATGCCTTCCATCCTTCTCTGTTACAATCTTACAACATAGGGGTATTTTCGTAATTTTATACTTTTATAAGTTCCTCTGGACTCTGGCTTACTTAACTGTTCAATCATCTTACTTGGCCTTTGGGATGCCACTTTGGACCTTTATATGGGTCCATTACATTTATGGCACAAATCCCGAGAAACCTCTCCTAAAAATATTTATCGAGTATTTTATTACACTGTAAATTCTCTTAAAAATTCTATAAGATTCCTTTTCTGACTTTGTCAATTTTATAAATTCTCATATTAATTATAGGAATTTACTGTAAAGTTTTGTCTCATTCTGAGGTTTACAAAATATTATAATAATTTTTTCTAAGTTTAGAAATTTATATCAATTAATCGGTACCTCAAATAAAAAATCTGTGTTGTGTTAAACTGATCAAAATAATTTTCTCTACTTACTGGTAAAATTTGTGACTAAATTGGTTTTGAGCAATTTTAGGCATTTCCCGGCTCAACTTTCTCATAATTACATTTTTGCCCTTGAACTTTTAATAAATTATATTTAAGTCCCTTAACTTTTGGTAATTACACCTTTTAGCCTAACTTTTATTTCTACCTTTAGTTTTAGCCTTAAACCTTATCTAAATTTTATTTAGGTCCTTGAATTTTCTTTAGTTACAAGTCACTCTCTTTCCTTCTTCAATCTGATACAATTTACTTCAAGAATCTCATGTCGATTACATATAAACTGCACATATATATCCGATAAGAAAATTTGGAATATGGCATTTCTCTTCCCCTTAAAATAAATTTTGTCCCCAAAGTTTACATTACATATATACTAAGGAAATAACTCAAGATATGTCTCCTTCATTCTTTCCTCTGCTTCCCATGTAGCTTTACTCTCAGTTAATCCTTTCCAAACCACCTTAACTAAAGAGATTTGTTTATTTCGCAATTGCTTGGCCTTTCGATCTATAATTCGTAGTGGTCCAACTTCGTAGGTTAGGTCATCCCGTAGTGCAACATCATCCTGTTTAATCACATGTGATGGGTCTAGAACATACTTCTTCAATTGGGAGACATGAAATACATCATGTATCTTACTAAGATTTAGAGGAAGAGCAAACGTGTAAGCTACCAATCCTATTATTGTGAGGATCTGAAATAGCCCGATGTATTTGGGATGTAACTTCTTCACCTTGATTGATCGTCAGGCTCCTGTAGTTAGAGTTAACTTAAGAAACACATGTTCTCCTTCTTTAAACTCCAATAATTTTCTTTTGACATCAGTATAACTTTTTTGTCTGCTTTAAGCTGTCAACAATCTTTTCCTAATCTTATCAATCTATGCTGCTATTTGATCTACTATATCAGGACTAAATATCCTTGTTTCAATCAACTCTAACCAGCATAAGGGAGATCTACACTTACATCTATAAAGTGCTTCAAATGGGGCTATCTGAATACTAGTCTGATAGCTATTGTTATAAGAAAATTCTATTAATGGTAGATGAACATTACAACTCCCTTTGAAATCCAAAACATAAGCTCTCAACATATCCTCTAGTGTCTAGATTGTCCTCTCAGACTGGCCATCTGTTTGAGTATGATAGGTTGTACTAAATCTGAGAGTAGTGTTCATTTCTTTATATAAAGCTCGCCAAAAATTATATATAAATCAAGGATCTCTATCAGACATAATACTATTTGGGACACCGTGCTATCTAACAATCTCTTTTACATACAACTTTACCAGTTTCTCAAGAGAATCTTTCTTATTGATTGCCAGGAAATGGGCTGACTTTGTCAATCGGTTAATTACTACCCATATAGCATCATGCTTAACTAGTGTCATGGATAGTCCTTCAACAAAATCCATGGCAATACTATCCCATTTTCACTCAAGAATATCTAATGGTTGTAACTCTCCCGCTGACTTTTGATGTTCAATCTTTACTTTCTGACATGTTAAGCACTTGGATACATACGCCACAACATCCTTCTTTAAGCCAGGCCACTAAAATAAACTTTTAACATCATGATACATCTTGGTCATACCTAGATGTACTGTATACCGGCTTTTATGTGCTTAATCTAAAATCTTCTCTTTTAATCCCATTATATTTGGAATATATGGTCTTCCCCTAAACCATAGTAATCCATCCTGGGAGATTTCAAAATTTTTAGTTTCCCTTCTCCCCAGCTTTTCCTTAAAAATTGCTGCAAGCTTATCATGCTTTTGAGCTTCTTTTATCTCATCTTCAATGAAAGCTTTAACCTGTATTCCTTTATAAGGATTTTCTGCTATCTACATCTGGTATAAAGGACTTTAATCTCTAACATCTTCTATTAATTTCAACTCTTTGATCATTAGGCTTGTCACCTGCACTACTTAGGGTATCAGTTACAACATTTGCTTTTCCTAGATGGTACTTAATCTGAAAACCATAATCCTTCAACAATTCCATCCATCTTCGTTGTCTCATATTCAATTCTTTTTTATCTTGTAGATACTTTAGGCTTTTGTGGTCACGGTACAATTCTATGGTAGCTCCATACAAATAATGTCTCTAGAACTTGAGAGCATAAACTATCGCTTCAAGCTCCAGATCATGAGTGGGATAATTCTCTTCATGTGGCTTCAACTGTCGAGAGGCGTAGGCTACTACTTGACCCTGCTACATTAATACACATCCCAACCCCTGCTTACTAGTATCAGTATAGACTACATAGGTCTGAGTTGGGTCTAGAATAATCAGCAAGGGAGTCGTGGTTAATCTCTGCTTCAATTCTTGCAAATTAGCCTCACACTTCTTATCCCACTTAAACTGCTGGCTCTTTCTGGTCAACTTGATTAATATCAAAGCAATTCAAGAAAAGTCCTTAATAAATCTTCTATAATACCCGACTAAACCCAAAAAACTTCTAATCTCTGTCACTGTCCTTGGATGTTCCCAGCTTAATACTGCTTCAACTTTGCTAAGATTTACAGCTACCCCTTCAGGGGATATGACATGATTGAGAAATTTGACTTCTTGAAGCCAAAGCTCACATTTACTAAACTTAACATAGAGTTATTTTTCTTTAAGAGTACTAAGAACAATTCTCAAGTGCTTTTCATGCTCTTCTACAGATTTGGAGTAAACCAGAATATCATCAATAAAGACCACAACAAATTGATCTAGGTAGGGCCTGAAGATTCTATTCATGTAATCTATAAAAATTGCAGGCTCATTCATCTGACCAAACGAAATTACTAGAAATTCAAAATGACCATAATGAGTCATGAAAGAGGTCTTTGAAATGTCATCCGCTTAATCCTGAGTTAGTGGTAGCTTGATCTCAAATCAATCTTAGAGAATAAACTTGCTCCAGCCAACTGGTCTAACAGATCATCAATCTAGGGAAAAGGGTACTTATTTTTAACAGTGATCTTATTCAACTCCCTATAATCAGTATATAGCCTTAGACTACCATCCTTCTTCTTAACAAATAACACTGGAGCACCTTAGGGCGAAACACTAGGTCTGATAAAACCCTTTTCTAAAAGCTCCTCAATCTACTTCTTTAATTCAATCATCTCATTAGGAGCCATATGATATGGGGCTTTGGACACTAGTCCAGCTCCAGGTACAATGTCAATTGCAAGCTCCACTTCTCGTTTAGGGGGTAATCCTTAAATCTCTTTTTAGAAAACTCCAGAAAATTCCTTAACTACTGGAATTGTCTCAATCCCTTCTTTTACTTTTGTTTGAACAAAAAAGAATATCATATACCCTTGACATCATTTTCACAAATATTTATCTACTTGAGCCTCTGTTATAAAATTTAATCTTACTTCTGAATTCATATATGTGGCTTTTGGATAAAGAAGTAGGGTCTTGTTCTTACAATCCAACACCACACTATTTGCAGATAACCAGTTCAATCCAATTATGACATCGATCTTGCAGAAAGGCATGCATATTAAGTCCAGAGTAGTGCAACAATGTTCATACCGAATAACACTATTTAGGCAAACATTATATGTAACTACTCTAACATTTATAGGGGTTGTCACACATATGACATAATGTAACTTGCTAATTGTAATGCCTAAACATTCAGCACATTCATAAGAAACAAAGGAATGACTTGCACCCGAATCAAACATAGCAATCACAGAGTGATGATTGAGATAGATTGTACATTGTATCATTTCGGGTGACTTCTGATCATCTTCTCTTGTAAGTATAAATACTTGACCTTGAGTTCGTGGCCTTTGATTAGTCATTATTTGAGGACAGTCCTTAGAAAAATGTCCAGGTTTTCCACATGTATAACAGCCATTCTATCCCATCAAACATGTCCTACTACCATGATTCTTTCAACACTTATCACACACTTGGAACCTTGAGTCCCTATTGCCTGTATTACCTCAAAAGTTTCCTCGATTAGGCCTTCTATTCTGCCACTACCTCTTCCTTTTGTTATAGCCACTACCACTAGCAACATCTCGACTTTGACTAGTCTTTTCAGGAATAACATTCCCTTTGCTCACTATTTTAAATAACATTTGATGATTTAGAATATTTTCAATTATTCGACATGCCTCTACTGCTTTGTTGAATTGATTATATTATTGAGGATTCGTCTGCTCTTTCAAGGTAACATTCAATCCTCTAATCATTCTTTTTGTCATCCAGCATTCATCGTTTACTTGCCAAAGATAAGTGGAGTATTGAGCAAGACAAATAAATTTAGCCAAATATTTATCAAATAATTCCTTCTCCCCTTGCATTAGCACTAGGAATTCAGCTTCCCGTTCATCATGTACTGATTGGGGAAAATATTTCTCATAAAATTGCTCAAGAAATGCTTCCCATGTGACCGAAATATTTCTTGCTTATAATACCAACTTAGTATTCTTCCACTATCGATTTGTATCTTTTTCTAACTGATAAATGGCCATATGGGCTTTACTTTTAAATGGACAGTCGAGCACTTTAAAAATCTTCTCTAACCGACTGATCCAATTCTCTACCCTTTGAATATCAAATGTCCCTTCAAATATTGGAGGATTGTGCTTACAGAACTTTGTCATCCACTGCTAAATACTAATGGAATCAACCACCTGTCCAGCCTGCCTAGGTAGCTCTACTGGCTACAGCACAATCTCTGGTTCTATATCAACTACTCCTATAGACTCTAGATGCCTTAAATTACATACAGCCTATGCTACTACTACTGCTATAGTAGTATCTCTCTCCTAGTCACTTCGTGCTTAAGCTACTCCCATCTCCTCAATCATCTTTTATTGTTGCTGTAGACATTATAGAATTATCTTATTAATATCCGCAGGGTTTGTTGTTCTTATGATAAAACAGTTCTTCTTGTTCATACCATTTTATTTTACTATCTAAATAAGAGAGGAATATAATAAATAACATAATTTATATTTTATCTAAAACATTAATACAAACAAGTTTAGTAACATCATACAGATCTTTTATACATAACTTAAGTATATAGACAACATTATCATTCATAAGTATAACATTACACTACACTTTCTTAAAGGTGTTTTTGATGAACTCTTCTACCATAAAGATCCAATATATGATGCTGTCATATGGTTCTTCATCAAAATAATAATCCAATCCCACTCTCCAAGTCTCAATGAGGGGTAAGATATCATCCATAATATTGGTCCAATCTCCAAGGGTAATAGTATTTAGATCAAAAGCTTGATAAGTCTCCTATACTCTAGTTATAAAATCCTGGTAAATCCTGTAGTCTTGGTCTACCTCCCTAACCAAAAGTTGTCCTAAATCATATAACTGTCTAGCCATTTCCATAGCTTTCTCAAACCGCTCCTCATTCATATTTCTTCCTAATACTAGTTTTATGTTTTGGGTGTCCAGGTGTATCACCACATTTGATATCTTTGATTTACTAGGACCCAGAATATCTGTCTAATTTAGTACTTGGCTAGGTCCTAGAATATCTATACTAGCAGGCTGTCTAGGCGTATGTTCTATGGTACCCACAACATGAGAGTGGAATTCATCAGACTGTACTGACTGAGGGTATGTTATATCTCCTTTATCCCTCTGAACTGGATCAACTTCTAAACTAGGGTCTACTACCTCTGGAAGTACATCATTTAAAGGAGAAGCTATGATAGGTTCCTCTAATATACTACCATTGATGTAATATCCATATTATTGGACCCTACTGAAGAACTATCCGATCTATCTAACTCTAAGTCACTAGAATTTGGAACATGTATCAGTGGAAGAACCCAATAATCAGGGTAATTCTCTATCATAAATACCTCTTATAAGTTTAACCCAGAATTATATGAACTAAAAACCTCTGGCATAGGGTCTCATTAATTAATTGTGGTTTATAACCTAATCTTATGTTTAGTCATCTTTGTCCTGCAATAATTAACTTAGTGTCAATGAAAGTTTTCAATTATGTATCAGTCTATAACTAATCTATTTAGAGTATTTCTTAAACCAGAATCCTTTACTCTGATACCAAAGTATTGTATCCTTATTTTTAACCTCAATTATACTCAATTAGAAGTAAATTGAACTAATTACATATCTCTTTTACTTTAGAAATATGAATTTTCAAGAAATTTCTTCTCGGCTACTGTTCATTTGGTAATTCAGAATACATACCTATCTTTGAAAATTCATAATTAAATATAAAAATTTTAAAATAGAGTGGTTCCAATTTATAATGGAAGCTCTTTCATTTAAATTTGAAAGAAAAATATAAAATTGAGGTTTCATTATCCAAATAAAATTAGTTTATTCGTTGAAACACACTGTTCATTTGGTAAATCTAGAAGTTCTAGCTTCTTTGCCTTAAATTCAAAAATTCATTTTTCTTTGATTACTTGTCCAAATGAAATGTGTTACCTATGAATTTAAAGTTCCAAATGTTCTCTTTAAGTCCATAAAAGTTCGTAGAGAAATTCATTCATTTACTATATGAAATTAGCGATTGAACGCCACTACCTCCACTCTCTCACTTTATCTCAATTCCAGATTTTATCTCCAAATTAGAAAAATTATATTAAATCAAAAACTTAACCAATTGAGACATTTTTGGGTGTCTATTTAAATCTCTATATCTTAGCTATTTTTATACCAAATTTCTGTTGGAAAATGTGCCCTAGGGGCCAATCATTGTCTTATGAATATTATTGATTTATGAATTTATTAATTGTGTTATCATATTATTTGCATGTTTACCGTGATGACCATCCTTAGATAATTCATGATCTTATCCTAAATATCCCTGGTCGGTCATCTGTGTGTGAGCAGAGATGAAATAAGACCAGTATGACTTTGAAGATGTATAGAGATATAAATCAAAGTCATATGCACATGTAAGAGTACAAGGTGTTGGACCGACCCGCTATGAGAGAGTTGCATGGGTTACGTCATAATCTTCTCTCATATACAAACCATGTCACTATGCCCTTTGACCTGAGATCATCATGGATTCCTACATGACAAACGCTCAGCTTTGGCCTAGTCAAAAGTCACTTTTGACCGAGTGATCATAAAGACTATGTTCGGGTTTAGTGGTTTTTCATGCGGAGGAATGTGAATGGTCAATATGGAATTTGTCCCTCACATTTGTAGAGAGATATTACTGGGCCCCTCGATGACTAAGTCTGAGAAATGTATGGCCGTACTGTAATGGAAAGGTAGTTCTATTTCTATAGTCAGACTACTCAGGGATCGAGAAAGTAACGGTCAGGAATAGGAGGATGACATTATCCATGCCTCATCCATGACCAAAATATCGCGTGACAGAAGGGACATGATATGGTTGTATAAAAGGTTACATCGTTTATCGATTCTCATATGATTTGGGTAGTCGTTATGTCTTCCTAGAGACCACTTGCGACTTGTGGGCCAGTATAGCAAATGGCCCGCTGCCAACTTCATATGGGCCTACAGGGTCGCACACAAAATAGCCCAACACGAGCTATAATGTCCAGATTCATTGAATCTAAGACGTGTCTAGATTCAATGAATGATCCAGGGTTTATGTATATATTTATTTATATTTATATTCGTATATATATAAATTCATATATATATATTATATATAAGGGATATATAGGATTTAATTTATAAGGATAAATTAAATCTCTATCACGTATGAATTTGAAATTCAAATTGATAGGATATCTCATATAAGAGATATTTACAAGATTTAATTTATAAGGATAAATTAAATCTCTGTCACGTTTGAATTTGAAATTCAAATTGATAGGATATCTCATATAAGAGATATTTACAAGATTTAATTTATAAGGATAAATTAAATCTCTATCACGTTTGAATTTGAAATTTAAATTGATAGGATATCTCAAATTTGATTTATGAGAATAAATCAAATACAGTCCAATCTTATCTTTATTTAAATTAAATAAATAGGTGAATTAAATCTGTGGGATGGATTTAATATAAACATTATTTATTTAATTAGTTTCTTATCAAATTATACAATATGTGATATTGTATTCAGAATTAATATAGATTAATTCCAAAATCCAATTCGGTTGAGAAAAACGCAGAGCATCCTATATATCCGATTTTAGGAACTACGTTTTGAATACAACACATAACACAAAAGGGCCGAACAGAATCTGCAAAAGGTTTGCAGATAAGAAACTGCTGAAGTAGAGACGGAGAGGACGAACTCTTGAGAAAGCCTTGGAGGGACAGGAGACGCTAGCACGTCGTTCGTGGTTGGAATGCTGTTCGTGTGGATACCAGTAGAGGAAGACGACCTGAGGAGTCGACTTCTTGCGATCAAAAAGAGAGCATGAGCCGTGGAGAGAAGCTGTGGACGTCTCCTTACGATCGGAAAGAGATCACCAGCCGCGGAGAGAAGCTGTGAAAGTCGCTGAGAAACACTGAGGGTAATGCTTCTTCCCACTTGACTTAAACACATACGGTAGATCCTGGCAAGGAATGGAAAAATTTTTAAATTAATTTTCGCTGTGTGTCTTCCAATTTCTTACAGTGGTATCAGAGCCATGCCATTTTTTGTTTAAGTTAGGCTTGATTGTTGATTGATATGATATGTGTTAGTCATAGCCGATTATATAATATGCGTTTTATGTATGACATATAAGGAATCCGTGTTATGTATGACATAAAAGGAATCTAAAAGGGAATTGAAATCGGTGGTGATGCGCTTTGATTTGATCAATTAACATAGATGGGGTCTAAGAAAATTGAATGCAGATTCGTGATTATTTATGAAATCAAAGCGGGACCGCCGTGGCTACCTGTTCGTAGCGCAACATAACCGTAACATATGTTATTTGGTGAATGTATTAGATATGAAACATTAATTAACCTTGAATTAAATCTGAATATTGATTCTTGAATGTTTGGGTATGGTGAACAATATGGCTCTAGATTGCAAGTGTTGTAATTTTTAAATACGGCCTGCGTGTCGTGCCTTCCTCTATATACTCTTAATGTACCTTCTCTTCTCATCTCACTCCCCTCGAATGTTAAAAGAGGTTTCTATATGTAATTTCCCTTTTCTTACTAGAGAGCTCCTCTCATTGGCTTGAGGGGAGTTAGGATAGGTGAGCCATATTGTATCACGTTTAGATTATGCGTATTATGATTATATCAGCACATGCATATTACTTGTATGAGATACAAACTGAGAAACATGCGTTTTTATAAACCAGATAGTTAAATTAGGCCCTCTAAATGAAATCTTAAGTCATGATACCGTCAATTTATGAACACTTATCAAAACCTCAATCGCTCAATTGTCGACTCCACCAAAGTGGGTGCTTTTGAGTTATCTTGAGGAGATAAGCAAGAGTAATGGTGCTACTCTCACATGTTTATTATTGTTTGACTTAATTGAGATTAACAAAACGGTTTTGGGTCTCAAGGCATTAGATGGGATTAAAAACATGCCAGATCATATGATGATAGAATCCCATTAACATCTAAGAGTTACATTTGATGTAATTGGTAAAGGTATTACTTACCTAAATAACTTAATTTAAGCATCCTGCCAAAGCGGACTTAAGTTTAAGCCAAATATGGATCTTAGCCCACTAAATAATGCATTGAGGGTTATTTATTTAGTGGGAGATTGCTAATTGAATTGCATATTTTAATTGTAGAATCATGACGACTAGTAATACTACTACATTATCGCTGCGATCTGTCCTTGAGAAGGACAAACTTAATGGGACAAACTTTCTTGACTGGTTTAGGAACTTGAGAATTGTTCTCAAGCAGGAAAGAAAGGCGCATGTCCTAGATCAACCCATTCCTGAGGAGCCAACGGCCAATGCTCTTAGAGCTCAGAGAGATGCTTACACAAAGCATAAGGAAGACTCTGTCGATATGGGATGCTTGATGCTAGCCACCATGGTTCCAGAGCTCCAAAGAGATCTTGAACACATGGAGGCTTATGAGATGATTATGCATCTCAAGGAAATGTTCCAGCAACAGGCAAGACAAGAGTGGTATGAGACCACTAAGGCTTTACATTCCTGCAAGATGGCTAAAGGTGCATCAGTCAGTACTCATGTCTTAAAGATGAAAGGGTACATTGATCACCTTGAAAGGCCTGGATTTCCCATGAGCCAGGAGTTAGCTACGGATTTGATCTTAAACTCACTCCCAGAAAGTTATGACCAGTTTGTCATGAACTACAACATGAATAACATGGAGAAATCTATTTCTGAACTGCATGGGATGCTTAAAACTGCTGAGCTGAGTCTTAAGAAGAAGCCCAGTGCTGTTTTGATGGTTCAGAAAGGAAAGAGTATGAAAAAAAAAGGCAAAGGCAAGGGGAAGGGTCATGGCTCATCAGGTAAGATCAAAGAGTCAGGCAAGCCCGAAACCAAGCCTACACCAAAGAAGGCAAAGCCTCCTAAGGAAGGAGTCTGCTTCTTCTGCAATGAATCTGGTCATTGGAAGAGGAATTGCAAACTCTACCTCTAAGATCTGAAAAAGAACAAGAAGGATAGCGGGGCTATCGCTTCAGGTATTTATGTTATAGACATTCATCTTTCTACTTCCACTTCATGGGTATTAGATACTGCATGTGGTTTTCACATTTGTACAAATGTGCAGGGACTAAAGGACAGTAGGAAGCTGAAAAAGGGTGAGGTTGACCTACGAGTTGGAAACAGAGCAAGGGTTACTGCGTTAGCTGTAGGCACTTATGAATTAGTTCTGCCCACTGGGCTTTTGTTAGTTTTGAACAATTGCTATTATGTTCCTGCTTTAAGTAGTAACATTGTTTGACTTTCTTATTTGGATAAGGAAGGTTTCACTTCTATTGCTGGGAATAGTAGATGTTCTATTTATCGTAATGATGTTTTCTATGCTCATGGTGATTTGCATGTTGATCATTACATATTAAATTTGGAACAACCCAATCATGGAAATATCTATAACATAACTGCCAAAAGGGTTAAACCGAACGATTTGAATCCGACATACCTCTGGCACTGTCGTCTGGGCCACATAAATGAGAAACGCATTTCCAAACTCCATCAAGATGGATTTCTAAACTCATTTGATTTTGAATCATATGACACTTGCGAATCTTGCTTGTTAGGAAAGATGACAAAGTCACCCTTCACTGGGCACAGTGAGAGGGCCACTGATTTATTGGGCCTCATACATACAGATGTGTGTGGACCGATGAACACAAATGCCAGAGGAGGTTATTCGTACTTCATAACATTCATAGATGATTTCAGCAAATATGGGTACATCTATCTGATGAAACATAAATTTGAGTCTTTTGAAAAGTTCAAGATATTTCAAAATGAAGTACAAAACCAGCTTGGCAAAACAATTAAAGCCCTTCGATCTGATCGGGGTAGTGAATATTTGAGCTAAGAGTTCATAGATTATCTTAGGAGTTGTGGGATAGTCTCACAATTGACTCCTCCAGGGATACCACAATGGAATGGCATTTCTGAACAGAGGAATCGAACACTATTAGATATGGTTTGATCCATGATGAGTCGAACAGATCTTCTGCCCTCCTTTTGGGGCCATGCCCTAGAGACAGCTACGTTCACACTCAATCGTGTTCCATCTAAGGCAATCGAAAAGACTCCGTATGAGATATGGACTGTAAGGACGCCTAGTTTGTCTTTCCTCAAGATTTGGGGATACGAGGTCTATGTTAAGCAACAAGCCTCAGACAAATTAGCGCCCAAATTCTCAAAATGCCTCTTTGTAGGATATCCTAAGGAAACCAAGGGATATTACGTCTACAACCCTGTTGATAACAAAGTGTTTGTTGTCAGAAATGGTATCTTTCTCGAACGAGAATTTATCTCTAAAAGAACCAGTGGGAGTAAGGTATACCTCGAAGAAGTTCGAAAGCCACAAGACACCACAGAACTGCAGATGGAAAATACAGAAGACTCACAACAAGTTGTTGAGACTCCTCAAGTCACGCAAGGTCCACGGAAGTCTAATAGGACACGACTTCAGCCTCAGAGATATGGATTTCTGATTTCTGACAGTCGTGATGTGTTGCTCATTGAGCATAATGAGCTAACTACCTATCGAGAAGCTATAGTGGGACCAAACTCTGAAAAGTGGCTTAATGCCATGAAGTCTGAAATGCAATCCATGTACGACAATAAGGTTTGGACCTTAGTCGACCCACCTGAAGGTGTAAAAACCATCGGGTGCAAGTGGGTTTTTAAGGAGAAAACTGACATGGATTGCAATATAAATGTCTTCAAGGCACGACTGGTTGTAAAAGGATTTACTCAAACTTATGGTGTCGACTATGATGAGACCTTTTCCCCAGTTGCAATGGCCAAATCAATCAGAATTCTCTTTGCCATAGCATCATATTATGACTATGAAATATGGCAGATGGACGTCAAGACAGCCTTTCTTAATGGAAAGCTCCTTGAGGATGTGTACATGACACAACCTGAAGGGTTTGTGCGTTCTGAGGACCCTGGTAAAGTGTGCAAGCTTCAAAGGTCCATTTATGGACTGAAGCAAGCCTCTCGGAGTTGGAATCATCATTTTGATGAAGTAGTCAAAGAGTTTGGATTTCTTCAAAATATTGATGAACCTTGTGTGTACAAGAAGGTTAGTGGGAGCACAGTTGTGTTTTTGGTACTCTATGTCGATGACATCCTACTTATTGGGAATGACATTCCTACCTTGCAGATTGTCAAGTCTTAGTTAGGAAAGTCTTTCTCGATGAAAGACTTGGGTGAAGCCACCTACATCTTAGGAATCAGGATCTATAGAGATAGATCTAAAAGACTTCTAGGACTCAGTCAGAGTACATACATAGACAAAATACTGCATAGGTTCAGTATGCACGAATCAAAGAGGGGTTTCATACCCATGTCTCATGGTAGTCACCTCAGCAAAGATCTGTGTCCTAGTACACCTGATCAGCGAGGTCCCATGAGTAAAGTTCCATATGCCTCGGCCATAGGATCTATCATGTACGCTATGTTATGTACTCGACCGGATGTCTCCTTTGCCTTAAGTATGACTAACAGATATCAACAGGACCTTGGTGAGGGCCATTGGACTGCTGTCAAGAATATCCTTAAGTACTTGAGAAGGACTAAGGACTTATTCTTGGTCTATGGTGGATTGGATGACGAACTCTGTGTAACTGGTTACACAGACGCGAGTTTCTAAACTGACCAGGAAGACCAAAAATCACAGTCTGGATATATATTCCTCCTTAATAATGGAGCAGTAAGCTGGAAGAGCTATAAGCAAGGCACTGTAGCAGATTCTGCAACGGAAGCTGAGTATATAGCAGCATCTGATGTAGCTAAGGAAGCTGTCTGGATCAGGAAGTTCATCACGGACTTAGGGGTGATACCTACCATCTCAGATCCAATAACTTTGCTCTGTGACAATAGCGGTGCCATTGCACAGGCCAAAGAGCTTAGGTCACATCAAAGGACCAAGCATATACTCAGGCGATTTCATCTCATCAGAGAAATCAACAATAGAGGTGATATAAAGATATGTAAAGTAGCAGGAGAAGACAATGTTGCTGATCCTCTAACAAAGCCGCTTGTGCAAGCAAAGCATGAGCGTCATGTTAGGTCAATGGGAATTACTCAAATTAATGATTGTACCTAGTGCAAGTGGGAGGTTGTTGGAAAATGTGCCGTAGGGGCCAATCATTGTCTTATGAACATTATTGATTTATGAATTTATTAATTGTGTTATCATATTATTTGCATGTTTATTGTGATGACCATCCTTGGATAATTTATGATCTTATCCTAAATGTCCCTAGTCGGTCATCTATACGGGAGCAGAGATGAAATAAGACCAGTATGACTTTGAAGATGTATAGAGATATAAATCAAAGTCATAGGCACATGTAAGAGTACATAGTGTTGGATCGACCCGCTATGAGAGAACTGCATGGGTTACGTCATAAGCTTCTCTCATATACAAACCATGTCACTATACCCTTTAACCTGAGATCATCATGGATTCCTACATGACAAACGCTCAGCTTTGACCTAGTCAAAAGTCACTTTTGACCGAGTGATCATAAAGACTATGTTTGGACTTAGTGGTTTTTCATGTGGAGGAATGTGAATGGTCAAGATAGAATTTGTCCCTCACATTCGTAGAGAGATATTACTGGGGCCCTCGATGAGTGAGTCTAAGAAATGTATGGTCATACTATAATGGAAAGGTAGTTTTATTTCTATAGTCAGACTACTCAGGGATCGAGAAAGTAACAGTCAGGAATATGATGATGACATTATTCATGCCTCATCCATGACCAAAATATCGCGTGATATAAGGGACATGATATGGTTGTATAAAAGGTTACATTGTTTAACGATCCTCATATGATTTGGGTAGTCATTATATCTTGCTAGAGACCGCTTGCGACTTGTGGGCCAGTATAGCAAATGGCCCACTGCAAACTTCATATGGGCATATAGGGTCGCACACAAAATAGCCCAACATGAGCTATGATGTCCAGATTCATTGAATCTAAGACATGTCCAGATTCAATGAATGATCAAGGGTGGATGTATATATTTATTTATATTTATATTCGTATATATATATATTATATATATGAGATATATGAGATTTAATTTATAAGGATAAATTAAATCTCTATCACGTATGAATTTGAAATTCAAATTGATAGGATATCTCATATAAGAGATATTTATAAGATTTAATTTATAAGGATAAATTAAATCTCTATCACGTTTGAATTTAAAATTCAAATTGATATGATATCTCAAATCTGATTTATGAGAATAAATCAAATATAGTTAAGTCTTATCTTTATTTTAAGTTAAATAAATAGGTGAATTAAATCTGTGGGACGGATTTAATATAAATATTATTTATTTAATTAGTTTCTTATCAAATTATACAATATATGATATTGTATTAATTTCAGAATTAATATAAGATTAACTCCAAAAAAATCCAATTCGGTAGAGGAAAACGGATTGCATCCTATATATCTGATTTTAGGAGCTACGTTTTAAAAGATATAGAACACAGAAAGGCCGAAGGGGAATTAGCAAAAGGTTTGCAGATAAGAAACTGTCGAAATAGAGACGGAGAAGACGAATTCTTGAGAAAGCTCTGGAGGGACAGGAGACGCTAGCACGTCGTTCGTGGTTAGAACGATGTTCGTGTGGATACCAGTAGAGGAAGCTGACCTGAGTCGTCGACTTCTTGCAATCAGAAAGGGAGCACGAGCCGCGGAGAGAAGCTGTGAACGTCGTGACCAGAAGCTGTGGAAGTCGTTGAGGAACACTGAGAGTAATGCTTCTTCCCACTTGACTTAAACACATACGGTAGATCCTGACAAGGAATAAAAATTTTTTTAAGTTAATTTCCGCTACGTGTCTTCCAATTCTTTACAGGGAGAAAATTAAGTAAAATGATTATAATATTTTTTTTAAAAAATATAATATTAACTAATTTTCTTAATATAATAATATTAGTTAAATATATCTTATATTAAAGGTAATTATAACAAAGTTTATAATTGTATAATTTTCATTATATACTGAATATAAGTTTTTGAAGATTATGTACATTAAATGCAGTTGGGCTTCATCATAAATCATGGATTGCTATAGAAGAACGTTTGAACCAAAAAGGGAATTTACAGACAAACCATCTCCTGGTCCAAACCAAAATTTATTCTAGTCTCCCAAAATTTATTCTCTATTTGCGCCCTTGAAACAGGTCCTGGTCCAAACCATCTCCTTCTTGACCGATCAGCCACACGTTTAAAGGTTTCCAAGGTGTACTGCTTACCCGGCACAAAACCAAAGCTGTACCTATCAGAATTCAAGCAATTAAAGCAATAACAGTTTCCTCGAGGAATTTGCTTCAAGTGTGGTGAGAGACAGTATATATGCCAGCCCTTATCACACCTATCACACAAAAGCATCACGTCCCCACGCAAACCACTTCTATATTGCTCACAAATCTGGCCATGTTCTTCCTCTTGCACTTTACAATCCTTAACTTTCAAACAATCAGAACTTCTTCTCATCCTCTTGGATCCTGATGATCGAACACCATTATCACTTTTATCACCCTCAAGCATGCCTTTCTTACCTGTCTCTTGATTCAGCTGATTATAGAAATTCTCATAATCATACAAATGTTCACGGTACAATTGTGATAGGACATGCTTTGCACAGTCTGTAATTTTTCTTCCCGGCCTTACAAACCGTGAAACATTCCCCCATTTCTTTTCCTTCACAACCTTATCATATCCACCAAATCTATTAACAGCATTAAACTGTATACACAAGCCCATTTCTTCCCCTTCAAATACAATTTTCTTCCTTGACTTTTTACCACAGTGATCCTCTAAAAACCTAGAGTACTCCAAATCAAAAATCTTGGAGCCACACGCAGCAGGACGAGCCTGTAACTTGTGAATTTCCTGTGTTTTAGTCATTGTTTGATAGGAGGGATTTTGGAGAGGGGAGAGGAATAGAAGGATTTTGCTCCCCTCCCCTTGTTTGGCTTAAGAAAAATATTAGGAGGGAAAGGAAAATTTAGACCCAAAGCAAATGGCGGTTTCCAACTCTTTGGTGGTACATTCTTACAAATTCCATATGGCTCCGCTTTAGGCCTAATCTTATAAATATATTCCAAGGGGTCTGAACTCATCCTCGGTGGGAAAATATTCAGGCCCTGACGGTGTGTTCAGTGACCGGGACGATGAAGCACTAAGACTCTGCCCTGCTACACCTTTTTCCACAGCCCTAGGTCTACCTTTCCCCATTGGAATCACCCAGAATTCATAACTCAATGCAGAATGCCCAGAAAAACTCACACTTCACCAATGAAATATGCAGTTAGCATAAAATCAAGTGAATAAGAGTGACTTCAAGGACCTGCAGCTTACCTTCACAGAGAAGGAGACTAGGGAAGAATTTCGTGGGAAGATTCACTTAGTTGGAAAGGCGTAAAAGTAATTGGGTTATATATTAAGGGTGTGTTTGAAAACCTTTTTGATAAAACTTAAATTTTAAAAAATTTTAAAATAAATAGTTATATTTATTAAATAGTTTTTTTAATTAAACTATAATTTAAAATTAAAATTTTAGATAAATTGGTCAGAGTAATTTATAGAATAATAAAAGAACTTATGAACTAATTAATTACTATATTACCCCTACTTTTTCTTATAATCTCCCTCTCTCTTCTTACACCTTCTCTCCTTTTATATTTTATCTCTCCTCATTTAATACCCATACCTTTTTTTATAATTTAATAATAATAAAAATATTTCTAAAAATAACTATCTAAACACTCATTTATTCAAAATTATTTTTTTTCATACACTATTTTCTAAAAACTCTTTTCTATAAACTACCTAAAAATTTTTTTTTTTTATAAATCTATTTTTAAAATTTTATCTAAATATACAAGACCTAAAGTTAGAAGAAATCACCAAATTTCCCCAACTTTGTCACTTGTTATATCGGGTCGGACTCTGATACCCGAGAAACTAACAAGATATTTTCGTCGTTTCTCTGCTCTTCATTTTGTTGTCAAGTAATCCACGTGGCCTTTACCGTCGATGCCCATTGTTGCCCATTAACCATTGTGGTTGGCCGCCGGGCGGTTGTATATTAATGGGTATTTTTTTTTCGGAGCATGGGTATTTTCAAAAAAAAAAACAAGAAGAAACTATCCTCAATACAATGTCAACTCGTTATCACTAGTCATAAAACACGTATGCCTTCATACTGATTTATAAATTAAAAGAAGCGTGAATTATTGTGAGTCCCAAAAAAGCAAATTAATTACACAAAAACTTTTAATTAACAATTGAGTAATATAAATTTATCATGATTTCTAGCATTTGAAGAATTTGTATTCTATTCTTTAAAAGTAAAACTTTTTATCACCTCAATTAATAACTTGTTAATTATAGTATAAAGATTTTATAGTTGTCTCTACCTTTTAGTCACTACGTTAATAATATTTTTCACTCCATAATGAATTTTGGAGTAGAACTTGTTGCATGTGAAAACATATTAATTTAGGATTAAATAAAAAAAATTATAACCATATAAAGTTAATATTTGTGCTAGAGTATCACTTAACTTGAGTCAACCAAAAGTTTTGTTACAAGTCAAAATCCCTCAAGTCACACATCTTGTTGCAACATTATATTTTAAGTCTTCTACTCATGGCATCTAAAAGTTACACTGCTTATAAAAAATGCCATTAGTCACAACTTGAGCTAGAGCTTCCAAAGTTCAATGTTATTATTTGGGATTATTATTGTAAGATTGAAATCAAACTTGAACTTATCCTAAATAGTCAAACATCATTAAAACAATACATTTTGTAGGAAATTAAACAAAGATTGGAGTTCAAGGATATACAATGTTCAAAAGTGTTTTTAGTCAAAAGTTTCCCACGGCTAGCTCCAATGGTCAAATACTCAATGATAAAACAGAAAAGCTCGACGAGAAAGAGAATATGTTTAATGGTCATCACCCAATATCACCTACGTATAGAAGAGCATCAACTCTGAATCCAACATATCTATAACTCTAACATTGTGATTGAATAACAATAAAGGTTTATTGAAAGTGCAACTTTATTTTTAAACTTTTGTTGTGAATAGATAATAAGGATTTGTTAATTGCTAAATTGAACTTGTTAATTTCAAAGTATGTTTTGTTGTAAAAATTAGCAAGTTCAATTTAGCGTAACAAAGTTTTTGTAACGTGGGTTAAATCTAATAGAATATGTTAATCTCTCATAATATGATAAACCAATGTTTAAATCCTTACTAGGACAGGTGACCACATTTTGTCCTCAACAGTGCCTATAATAGAATTGCTTCCAATAGGAGGATACATATGCTTAATAAAAAAAACAAGTTGTCACTATCGTCAGAGCACCAACAACCATCGCCAGAGCTCCAGCCACAGTCGACAAAGTTCTGACAATTATCGCTAGAGCTTTGGCTACTAGCGATTTGCCTCTAAACTACTATAATTTTGTTGTCATTTGACCATAAATAGTGTCAACGATGACATTTGTTGTTGTTAAAACCACTATAAATATGGCGCCAACTTAGCGCCATTTGGCCCAAACATTTTGTGGCAACATTTGTAGTGGTTTAAACCCCTACAAATCTTCACGCTAAAAGGCACAAAGAGTTTTGGCGGTTTAAACCACTACAACCTTCCCAATGGATCAGACACTATTGGCATAATGTAGTTGGCAGCGAGTTTGCAGCAATTTGAACTATTGCAAATAGAGATGAAAAAATAGGCTAGCCTACCACAACCAGCGAGGCGAGCTGTGCAACCTGCCATAATTAGCCTGCCACCTTTTTTTAAAAAAGTATTTTTTAATACTTTTCAGAAAAAATATTTTTAAATTTTTAAGATACTAATAAAAAATTCTAATATAATATGAGCAAAATAAAAACATTGCTAATGTTATACTTTTAAAAATTCTTAATTTTTATAAAAAAATCATATTTTACAACTATAAATATAAATAAAGATTAATATACTATTAATCAATTACAATATGTCAACACATATCAACAAATAAGTAATCATCTTTACTACTATTAAAAAATAGTAGTATTTAAAATAATATTTAAGTAAAATAAATAATAATATTAATCATTTAAAAAAATTAAGAACAAAAACAAACAGCCCCATTATTTTTTCTACATTTTTTTTTTGTTTTGGAAAAGTGATCCCCTATTGAAAAACTACTTCTTAACACAAATATTGCTATTGATCATCGACGACTACCTCTGTTATAAGTCGTCGATGACCACTACTACTAATGAGGACCCCACTATTGATAACAACTACCACCACTGACGACCGCCATCACAGGCAATCACCATTATTATTGACTGCCATTAATACCCACCACGACCAGTAATTGCCACCACCACAAATAACCTTCATTGTCGACTACCGCCACCAATTATTATTTAAAATGATCGTAAGAAAAATTATTTTCCACTTGTCTACATCGTCTGTCAATTCTTTAACTCTTTATCCATCGTCACTGTACTCTCTACTCTATCTCTCACATTCTCTTAATTCTCAAAGTTAGTTTTTAAAACAATTGTTCTAAATAAATTTTTATTTTTTTTCAAATACAAATTCTTGCAACAATTATCCAAACTGATCTTTTTTTTTTCAAAAACTTGTTTTTAAAAATAGTTTTATAAAATAGTTTTGAGAATAAAAAACAAAGAATAGAAACAAAGAGGTCAATAGGAGTTAGTTTACTCATTTCCCCTCTTTGGCAACTCTCCTCTCCCTTCATGCTTTGTGTTATTTGTTGTGTTGCTTAATCGGAGTTTAAAACTATGATCACATTTCGTGTGGGCACTTCAATAAAAATCAATCAGTTAGATTGAAGATATACCAAAACCCTATAGGACCAAATCGCATCATGCTTGAGGCTATCTAATCAAAAGAGCAAAAAAAGTAATATATTTGTCGCAGAAAAATATACTCTTCTAATTTAGCGAGTTTTTCATAGGATGTATCTGATTCTATATAGACCACTTTCTGTGAATCCAATATTAATGGAGATCATCCCTCTCAAATTCTAATCAACTTTTAGTTGCTACAATCTACTATATTTGTTGTATCTTCGCCAGATTTTTTGAGATATGTATATCTTTTGTCCTTAGTATTTGTTAATTTTGTTTTAAGGTAACTAGAGGTTCATTTGGTTCTGAATTTTTTTAAATTAGGTGCACCTGTCCATAGAATTATATCTAACAACAAAAGGAGGACATGGCTAAAAGTCAAGGCACAGAGGAAATTGTTAGTGATCATGATTTGCATTGGCAATGTTGTTAGTGATGGATGGTGAAGGAAATAATAAAATAATGGAGGAAGAGTATTGAGGTTGGATCTATATTTGTATCCAAATCATACAGAGAAGAGAAAGAGAGCCAGAACATTCAATGGGTAGGATTATGTATATAACTGAGCGAGGCACCCATTTATGAAGGTGTAATAACTCTCACTTATTACAAATTCTCCTTATTGCTCATCAATTATCAACTAGGAATAAATATAGATTAATTTCCTATTAATTAATGAGGGGTTCTCATGCCCTAATTCTCTTTAGGAAATTTTTTTTTGGTACAAGCGAAGGCTAATGTGCCCTAAATTAAAAGAAATTAATCAACGTGGGGATCAAATTTCAAATACGCCTTGACTACAATAGCCCTTAAATGAAACGGGTATGAATATAACACTTCAGTAGTTCTCAAACCTTCTTTTGCCAATTTATCCGTCAGCTGATTTTGATCTCTAAATATATGTTGTATTTGTAGCTCCCAAGATAGATTTAGCATCTTCTGTATCTGTGTAACTAACAAACTACATTTATAGATTGTTGAATTTATCAACATGTCTACCATATTCTTGGTATCTGATTCAAGTATAATTTTTCTAAATCCGAGCTCCCAAGCTAGATTTAGACCCTTAAAAGTGGCCCATTATTCAGCTTTAAGGACAGTACATGAACCAAGAACACTCGTAAATCCTGAAATCCAATTTCCAGAATTATCTCTAATAACACCACCACATCCTTCTCTATTATGAGCTACCGTAACTGCACCATCAACATTCAATTTCACCCATTCTGATGGTGGAGGTTGCCAAATGGATAAAATTGATAAGCCGAAGGTATTAGACACATAATCCTCATGCACCTGCACAAAGCTTTTCCATGTTTGCATAATGATCGAGTAGGGATCCACTAGTTTAACAAAATTATTATAAAAAATGGTCTTATTCCTCCACTTCCATAGATTCCAAATTGAAACCCCCCCCCAAATTTGACTCCAATTACCCCCACCCTAAACTCCCAATTGCTTCTTGAGATTCATGGCAAACCAATCCCGTAAGGATGCTCTAAAGAAAGAAGACCAATTTATGGGATGAATTAATTTAGACCAAATATCTCTAGCATAACAATAGTCCCGGAGTATATGCGAGATATCTTCTATCTCCTCATTACAATGCTGACATGTTGCATCAGTCAAAGACCATCTACTTCTCCAAGCATTGGTTGCTAAACGATTATTGAAGGCTATCCACATAAAGACACGAATACGTTCAGCACCTCTCCACATAGACATGACTATAGTCCTGGGTAGAGTTCTTCTCAATTAGGAAGTAAGCACTTTTAATAGAAAAGGTACCTTCATTCGTAGCATTCCAAACCATCAAATCATTCCCCGCTCCCGACATCAGTGGCATCATAACAATTAACCTTTAAAATACCCTACTTGGTACAATAATAGCAAGTCTCTGGTAATCCTAAGTCCCACATGAAATCCAATCCGCAACTTTACTTCTTTCTTCTTCCGTAGTAAGTGGTCGAATACATAACTCCTTTAAACTTTTATCTGGAAACAACCACTTATCCGTGAAGAAATTCACAATATGTCCACTTCTAATATACCACCTTGTACCCATTTCAACAATATCCTGCTGTTGTGAAATAAATTTCCATAGAGCAGAATCTTCTTTTCTTGCATCAAGTAGATTGTCTTCATTCCTTAGCATATATTTATGTAATAGAACATCTACCCATAGACCTTTCTCTCCATTAACAAGTTTCCAAGCTATTTTGGCTCTACAAGCACGGTTAAACGATGATAATTTCTTGAATCTAAGACCTCCATACAATTTATGTTTCATAATCTGATCCCATCCAATTGGATGAAATCTATATGAGCTTTGACTATGGCCCCATATAAAGTTCCTTTGCAATATTTCCACCTCCTGACACACGGACATAGGAACTTTGGCCACTTGCATAAGATACACTAGTATAGAGCTTAAAACAGATTTTGCTAAAGTGATCCTTCTAGCCACTAAAAGAGTACTCTCTTTCCATACAGCAAGTTTAGTTTTGACTCTATCAATAATGTACTGGAAAGTATCTCTGGGTTTCCTCCCTCTGATGATTGAAAAACCCAAATAACTTTCTATCTCAGCAGAAATACCCATACCTGTAATGTCTCTAATCTTATTTCTAATGCTGCCATTTACCTTAGGAGAGAAGAAGACAGAGGATTTACTCTTGTTGATTTTCGCACCTGAAGCATTACAAAATTTATCAAGACACTTCATCATACTTCGTGATTGCTGTTTAGATGCTACTCCGAATAGAAGAATGTCATCTGCAAACATCAGATGAGATATAGAAGGACCTCCATTAGACACTATAATTGGTTTCCATTCATTTGAATTCACCGCATCTGTAATACTATGTGATAATCTGTCTATACAAAGAACAAACAGAAGAGGTGAGATAGGATCTCCTTGTCGAAGTCCTCTTTTGGGAAAGAAAAAATCAGTTTGAGAACCATTCTATAAAACATTATATGAAGCAGAAGTAATATAACTCATAATAAGATTAATTAGGGAATGCTCCATACCCACTTCAATAAGGACCTGATGAATAAAATCTCATCGAATATGATCATATGCCTTCTGTAAATCAACCTTTACAGCCACTAATACATTTTTCCCTTTAGCTTTCTTCATTATGTGCATGATTTCTTGGCCAATAATAATGTTATCTTGAATATGTCTGCCTTTGATAAAGCTTGATTGATAAGGGGAAACAATTTCATCCATCAAATTCCTTAATCTGCTAACAATCACCTTAGTAATATATTTATAATGCACATTACATAAGGCAGTGGGTCTAAAATGTTCAATCTTCTGTGGATGTGCATTCTTTGGTATAAGAGAAATTAAAGTCTTGTTAGTAGTAGACTCTACACACCCTTTTTGAAAAGTTGTTTTAACAAATTTGCATAAATCACTACCTACAATATCCCAATTTGTGTGGTAGAAAATTGGTGAAAAACCATCAATCCCAGGAGCCTTGTAAGGCCCCATAGAAAAAAGAGCTTCCTTAATTTCTATATCTGTTGGTTCATAGGACATAGTATAGAGTTTAAATTTAACTTCAATAGGAAAATTGGTCTTTGTAATTAAATTACAATGAGAATTATCAGACCAATCATACAAATTCTTGAAATAACTCAAAACCATACCTATCAATTCTGATTCATTTTCAATCCAGTTCCCCCTATCATCTTTAAGACTTACAATTCAATTTCCTTTTCATCTCATCTTTATTTTAAGATGATAATAGCATGTGTTTCGGTCTCCTTGATTAATCCAATCAGTTCTAACTTTTTGAAACTATTTTATCTCTTCTAACTTGATAATATTATCTAATTCCTCTTGCAACTCCTTCTCCAGAGAATTTAAATAATTTGAATAAGTATAAGCTGGAGATCTTTGAAACCATTCAAACGGGCTAATAAAATCTTTTTTTCCTTTCCAACAAAACCAAAAACATTTTTATTCCAATCCATCAGAGATGCACCCAATTTTTCCAAAGTCTTATTAAAATCAACATAATCAGACCAGGTTGTAGAAATAAAATTCTTGAAATTATCATGAGTAAGCCACATGCCTTCAAAACGGAAAGGTTTATTCTTCCCCCATTCAAAGAATTTATACATTACAAAACAATAGGGTTATGATCAGAAAAATTTGTTCTATGGAGAACTTTTAAAATGCATTCTGATAAATCACGAATGAAATAAGTATTTGCTAAGGCCCGATCTAATCTTTCATATAATCTAGAATAGCTAGCAATCCTAGGACCCTTCCATGTGAATTTAAGCCCCTGAAAGCCCAAATCTGTAAGGCCACAATCACTCACTCTATCATGGAACCAATTAATTCTATTATAAGAATAACCCACTCCCCCAATTCTATCTATAGGCTTTAAAATGTCATTAAAATCTCCAAATACAACCCACGGCATAAAAATAGAATTAGATAAATTTTTTAAATCATACCAGAGTACCTGACAAAAATTTGAATGCGGAATAGCGTAGACTGCCGTCAATAAGAACGGAGGTCTACTAACCATTTTACATCTAAAATGGAAGAATTGGCAGTTCTCTGAAAGAATAGTAACTTGTATTGAATCATTTCTCCAAGCTGCTACTAATCCTCCAAAGCAACTTGAGCTAGGAATCATCTTTAGGGAATCAAAACCCCAAGAATTAAAAAATTGAAATCTAGATAAATTCTGACATTTAGTTTCAGATAATATAATAAGACTTGGTCTTTGTCCCATGCACACAACCTTTAGATTTCTGAGGAGCCCATTATCACACGCTCCTCTAATATTCCAATAAAGCATACTATCCATAAATAACTAAAATATTTAAATTCAATACCAATACACCAAGAGACATCTATTACCCTTAAATAAATTGGGTCTCTTCTACAATAATATCCTCTGCTTCTTCTAACTCCACATTCATTATTGGAGCTAAATTTGAGTCCACATCATCCATTGGTCCAGTACCATCCTCACCTGGTTCCATTTCCTCAATTCCTATACTTTGTCCAAAATTATTAGAAGTGTACTGGGCTTGGTCATGAACCATCCCTTCCATTAATTCTTGTGGCCCATTTAAAATCTCCTCCCTATCACATACCATATCCCCCTGAAGCCCATTCTCATTTTCACATGAAAGCCCATTTTGAATCCCTTTCTCATTATCACGTGGAATCTCATTTAGTAGCCTAAAATCACTCATGTCTTCAAACACTTGATCCATGTCACTCCCAATATCTACCCATTGAATCTTCTCCATTCTTGTCCTCTTTTCTTTTCTCAACGTCACATTTCCTTCTCTTCCCTCATTTAATGCATTTGTAAATTGCCTACCTACTCCTTTATTGTCATTTCGCCCCTCTGCACTTATAGTCTTATCTCCATTCCTTCCTCCAATGTTCACTCTCCATATACTTTTGCCTTTTTCTCAACATAGTCAGCATCCTCTGTTCAATCATCATTGCATGTTGTACAACGTCATATCCTACGCCATTTCCTTGTTCAGTAACTTCAACCAAGAAGCCGAAACTTGAACCCCTGTTCTCCGACCGGGCATTATCAGTTTTGTTCTCCTTTGGCTTGCGTTACCGTCTTGATTTTTGGACAATCCGCCATTGCTCTCCTTCTCTCAGTGAAGATCCCGCTTCTCTCATCTCCTGTACTTTTCCATTTCTCAACTCATTTTCGTTGACATCTCTTAATGCTGATTTATTCTCTTATTTGATTAGGAGGTTTCCCATTTTCTAATCTAATCAAATAGTTCAATCCGTCACGAGCGGACCTGGACCCAAAGTCCAACATATGACAATCAAATGTCATGTGCGGTTAATCTTTTATGAGCAACCCAAATTTGTTTGGTCGGTGGCTTTCTAACACCAATTAGATATCTTAATTTATAAAGATGTGAGCACTACCACCTTCTAGAATTTTAGGCAAGAATTGATATTTATAAACGGTAACAAAATCTCCAATTATTATAATTATAGTGTGAGATGCATTATAGGAAGGACTTTCACAGTTTACAATCTTATGATATATATCCAAATTCAAATATCAAACACATGTCTACTTAGTTGGATCAATAATAGCTATACATGATTTTATAATTAAAATATCACCTTCTAGAATTTAGGCAAGAATTAAGATTTATAAACGGTAACGAGATCTCCAATTATTATAATTAAGATATCACCTTTTAGAATTTAGGTAAGAATTAAGATTTATAAACGGTAACGAGATCTCAAATATCACCTTCTAGAATTTAGGCAAGAATTGATATTTATAAACGGTAACAAGATCTCCAATTATTATAATTATAGTGTGAGATGTATTATAGAAAGAACTTTCATAGTTTGCAATCTTATGACATATGCCCAAATTCAAATATCAAACACATGTCCACTTAGTTGGATCAACAATGGCTATACATGATTTTATAGTAAGGAATTCTAAAACTGATGTAGAATTCACATGCTACAAATGAAGGCATAGTTAAGTATGAGAATAATAAAACAAACATATATAGAATAAAAATAAACTAGATACTAATTTTTGAGAATGTTGTATGATATTCTCTGCATCTTCAAGATTACAGTTTGATCATTATAATAGGCTCACTCTCCATGATTTTTGCTAACTATCAAATATCATATCTCCCACTATCCAAAATAAAACTGAATATTAGGAAGCTCCTAACAGACCTAAAAAATAGGAAACTAACAAAGTTAGAAAAAGGGAGACGTGGACAGGTCCCACGTTTTGATTTAAGAAAATAAACAAAATAAATAAATAAGATGTCTCATGCATGAGAATCACGTGCAGCAAGGTTTGCACTAATTTGTGACACTCCCCTTTAGTGCGAACCTTCTATCAGCGACTCCGAGTGCACTTCAAAAACTTTTGAATTTCATTTTTATCAATGCTTTGGTGAATATGTCTGCTATTTGAGCATTTGTTCGAACACCCACAAGTTCAACTTCTCCACTCAATACTTTCTCGCGTATGAAGTGATGATGCACTTCTATATGTTTTGTTCTTGCATGAAAGACAGGATTTAGTGCTAGTTTGACAGCACTCTCATTATCACATTTGATCTGCATAGTATAATTAGCCTTATGTGATGTATCCTCAATTAGCCTCTTCAACCAAACACACTCCTAAGCTACCATTGTTGCAGCTACATACTCAGCCTCTATATTTGACAAAGCAACTATATCTTGTTTCTTACTATACCAAGAAACAACAGCTGACCCAAAACTGAAGCAATAACCTGAGGTTGAGTACCTATCATTTGTATCTCCAGCCCAATCTACATCAGTGAATCCACTTAGCACAAGACTGTTAGGCTTCCTGTATAGCAGACCATATCCGACAGTTCCTTTTACATAGTGTAGGATCCTTTTGGCTACTTCCAGGTGAGGGACTCTTGGATCCTGGATGAACTAAGATATAACTCCCACAGCAAATGCAATTTATGGTCTAGTGATGGTCAAGTAAATTAAACTTCCAACAAGTTGTCTGAACCTTGTCAGGTCTTTCAGTAGCCTGCCTTCCTCCTTTAATTTCATATTAGTTCCATTGGAGTGGCCTTTTCCCTTGACTCCCCCATGTGAAAACGCTTCAATAAGTTCATTGCCTAAGCCTTTTGAGACACAAAATATCCTTGGTTTAGCTTTTCAACTTCCAAACCAAGAAAGCAGCTGACCTCCCCCAAGTTTTTCATTTCAAAGCGAATAGATAGATTCCCTTTTCAGCCTCATTGTTTCCAGTTATTATCATGTCATCAACATATAATAATACAAGCAAGTGCACACTTAATTCTGATTTAATGAACAAGCTAGAATTTGAATCAGATATTTTGAAGCCATAAAAACTAAGGTATTGAGCAACTTTACCATATCAAGCTCGTGGAGCTTGTTTCAAGCTGTAGAGTGCCTTCTTCAAGCAACAAACATAATTTGGGAATCTTTCTGAGATGAAGCCAGGAGGTTGCTGCATAAATACTTCTCGATCAAGCTCACCATAAAGGAAAGCGTTCTTCACATCAAGATGCCACAGTTTCCACCCTTTAAATGCAGCAAGTGATATAATGGTTCTTACTGTAACCATTTTTGCAACAGGACTAAATGTTTCCTCATAGTCCAAACCATAATTTTGGGACAAGCCATGAGCAACCAAGTGAGCTTTGAACCTGTCAATAGAGCCATCATATTTCTTCTTTAGCCAGAACACCCACTTGCATGTTACTAGAGCACAATTTTCCAATTTGGGTACTAAGTCCCATGTTTCATTTTTGGTTAAGGCATCATTCTCTTCCTGCATTGCTTTCTCCCACTCTAGGTTTCCCTTTGCCTCCTCATAGCTCATTGGTTCTTCTACAGCCAATGCTTTTGTAAAGAAGCAAGCAGTTACAGTGCAGCTGTTGACATCATAGTCTTTTAAATAATGAGGTTGTCTTTTCTCTCTTGTTGATCGCCTGACGATTTACCCATTATTTTCTATGCTTTCATTTGGTGACTTATCCTCCACCTCCTCATTGTTTGGTGCTCGCAGATTTGTTTTAGAAAATAGGTGCTCCAGATTGTCTTCATCACCATCAAGAGCAACAAACTTGGGAGCAGGGAACTACATTGAAATTTTATCAAACACAACATCTCTAGAAATGGTAAATTTCTTTGTTGTTGGATCCATGCACCTCCAGCCCTTCCTATATGGATCATAACCAACAAACACACACTTATTTGCCTTTGGGTCAAGTTTGGTTCTATTTCCTTTGGGAACATGAACATAGGGTGTACAGTCAAATACTCTAAAATAGTTCACATTTGGTTTTTCCTCATACAGTATTTCAAATGGAGATTTCTGTGTACCTGTCCAAGGGGGTAACCGGTTTGTTATATGACACGCACACTGAAATGCTTCAGCCCAGAGTTCTCGTGGGAGATTTTTGTCATGTAGCCAGGAGATACATACTGTAGTGAGGTGTGCAAGCTTTCTTTCTATGACTCCATTTTGCTGTGGAGTATCTAGGCACGTCATTTGACGAAGGATACCATTTTTGTCACAAAATTTAAGGAATTCTTCAGACATGAATTCTCCCCCATTGTCGCTTCGGAGACACTTTATCTTGGTTCTGAACTCTTTTTCAACTGTTTCTTTAAATTCTGTAAACTTGGATAATGCCTAAAAACTTCACCCAAGTGAACCTTGAATGATCATCGATTAACACCATGACATATCGTTGACCACTACAACTGAGTGTTCTTGTTGGCCCCATCAAGTTTGTGTGAATCAAGTCAAGGATTGCAGAGCGTCAACTTGATGATTTACTGAAGGGTAGGCAATGGGACTTGCCAAGTTGACAACCTTGACAGATAACTTCTTCACGAACATTCTTTAAGATTGGCATCCTATCTACTAACCTTCTTGATGAGATCTGCTGTAGCATTTGATAGCCTACATGACCCAATCGAGCATCCCAGATTACAGCGTTGTCAGTTTGGCTCATTTTCTTTACGTATGCTTCACCTGCTGACATAACTACAAGGCACCCTTCTTTTTCCCAGAGAAAACAATGTCAGCAGAGACTTCCTTTACGTTCTCAAGCACTTTAACATCCTTGAGACCAAATAATATATATTTTCTAGACTCAGTAATTTGAGGAACTGAGACTAGGTTTTTAGTCAAACTTGGAACATGATAGACATCACTGAGCTTGAAGCCTTATGAGCGTGCATCTTCTGCCACATCAATTACTACAACGCCGTCTTTAGTTACTAGGTGTGTCGAGTTGTCAGTAGTGACTATAACTCGGTCTCCAAGATGATCACGTGTTTCTAAGAACAATGTTTCATTTCCTATCACATGATGGGAGCAACCCAAGTCGATGATCCACTCCTCTTCTTTGTTGCATGCAAAGTTCACAAAGATTTTAGTGGACTTTTGTTCAATGGCCTCAACTGTGAAGCAATGATCCCATGTAGTCTGATCTTCTTCTTCACTTGTGCATGCGACATTTGCTTTAGACAACTTAACTCGACAGTACTTCTTTATATGCCCAATCTTTCCACACCAAAAGCATGTAACAGGTTTCTTAGTAGGTGTGTCACCATCTTCTTCTACACTAGAACCCTCCTCTTTGTTCTTGCTGCTAGACGTCGGCTTTGCACTTAACCTCCTCTTAGAAAATAGAACAGCATCCGTCTCATAGCTCTTACTCATATGTTTCGCTAAAGCCTCTTGATTTGAGAGAAGATTCTCTAACTCTTCAACAGAGGGTTGTGTCGGCCACCCTTGGGCTGAAGTGACAAATGGGTCGTATTCCTTCTTCAGGCCACGAATAAGGCAACGATGCGGACGAGCTTCACTGGTCATTTCAGTTTCATCGATCTCTAAGATCTCAGCACAAATGCTCTTAATCCATAAGAAATACTCAGAGATAGATATACCTTCTTGTGTCAATATAGCCAATTCATTTTTTAGGAATTGTAGCCTTACCGTGTTCTTCTTGGTGAATAACCTCTCAAGTGTTTGCCAAACTTCCTTTGGAGAGGTAACATCATGAACATGATCAATGAACTCTTTGCTAATAGATGTCCTCAAGGCAAAGAGAGCTTTTCTGCATTTGATCTTCCAATTGCGTCATGACTTAACATTCTCTAGAACATCAGGGGGAATTCTATCAGCACCAACCACCAACTCCCACAGATCTTGACCTTGAAGGTACGCCTCCATACACATACTCTAGTACATGTAGTTGTTTCCTACAAGTTTCTCCATTCCGTTTTGAACACTTCCTCCATTTAAAGCTTCCATGGTTGCAAGCAAACGTAGCTCAGTTCACCGAACTAGGCTCTAGTACCATAAAACAAACAGATGTAGAATGAAAATAGACCACATACTAATTTTGGAGAATGTTGTATGTTATTCTCTGCAACTTCAAGATTATAGCTTGATCTTTATAATGGGCTCACTCTCCATGATTTTTGCTAACTATCAGATATCAGATCTCCCACTATCCAAAATGAAACTGAATATTAGAAAGCTCCTAATATACCTAAAAAATAGGAAACTAACAAAGTTAGAAAAAGGGAGATGTGGACATGTCCCACATTTTGATTTAAGAAAATAAACAAAATAAATAAATAAGATGTCTCATGCATGAGCATTACGTGCAGCAAGATTTGCACTAATTTGTGACAAATAATTATCAAGTTAGTGAGGCATATTCCTCATCAAATTTAACTAAATAATCTTCAAGACAAATGAATCATGTTTGCTACATAATTAGAGTTCAAATTTACAGCACATGCAGAACAATTAGTTATGTAATATTATTAATTTAGTTAAAAAAACTTAGATTTTCTGAGTCGTAATTTATATTTTTTATTCATTAAGTAGATCTAATTATGTATTTTTTTAGTATTTACAAATAGTTTTGTCAATAACACAGTGACCCTTTTCACCATGTCCTTTGTTAATCATTATATATCTAAATATGTTTTTCAGTCATATTTGAGTTTGTCAAAATAAACTTTTTAAAAAATAGTATTCAAATATAAATTACATTATAATAACTGATTTTTTACCCAATTTTTACAATCTGTAGTTTGTAGAAACTTTAGTTTTGTAAATATCAGTCCAAACAAACTTTAAATACTCCTTAAAAAATTATCAATAACACTGTAGGAAGTGCATTTTAGTGTAACTTTTCTTTAGGCCACAAGCTTCTTCTTCTTCTTCTTCTTTGCGTATGCACCCCAATATTCCAGACCAACCCCTTGTTGTTGGAAACTCCATTGACCCATACTCATCCAGACTTAACGCTTGTCACGGGGAACTCTATTGGCCTAAACTAATCTAGATTTGAAGCTTGACCATTTTGTAAGATGTACCTCTACAACGTTATACTGCATTTCCAAGTATAAATCTAGAGACGCTTGATTAAGCTAGGATGACCCCTATAAGTCAATCTAAGGCCACAAGAAATTTATTGCAACAAGAAACTTCCATTTTTGGGTTACACTTCATCAAAGCTAAGTAATGTATCTCATTGTTGGTGTCTAGTGAATAATGCCGCATACAAGAAATTTTCATGCATGCATATATACATAGATATGGACACACGTACATACTATTCAATGATCATATTATTAATAAACCTGTGTGATATACAAGTTCATATTTATCCTACGGTTGATGGTCAATGCTATCCACAAGCCAATGGCTTCATGCTCATAAATCAAAACTTGAATAGACATTATGCAGGCCAGAATATTTCGCGATCAATGAGTTTTGTTACTCGAAATATTGTTATATTGTGTTTTCTGAGCATCCCAACTAGGCACATCCGTTTGCAAGATTAATGGGGATTAAAGGGGCCTTAATACTCCATCTCCATGCTTCTAGATTCTTCAAGTGCAAGCATATTCTGTAACCTGTTTCAGGGGGGGTTGGGACACTTAAGTAAATATCTTCACAAAATTTATACAGTTAACAAAGAATTGTGAGGATAAAAAAGAAAAGCTCTAGGGCAAGATTTTAGTATATACTCTCAATATTTTCAATAAAACTTTGATATGTGAAGGAGTCTTTTTTTTTTCTTTTTATTCAATTAAGGGTATTCCCAAGTCACTTTGGGCTTACAAACTAATCCCTTTTGAGACTTAGAATACAAAATTTTACCTCTTATAACAAGGATTCGAACTTCTGTTCTTCTTCTTATAGGATTGAGGCCACTTACCACATCAACCAACTAATTATTAGTGAATGAACCTTTTTTTTAATGATTTATAATGTGATGCTACATGCCATAATTTTATTAGAAAACCAATAGTAAACATCCAAAGAATTTTGTGTGTTTTGTTCTGGAAAAAAAATTGTGACCTGCTAGTGCCGCTGCTCAGCAATTTCTTCAGCAGTCAAGCCCGCCTGGAGAACCGTAAGAAACCACAGTCAAAGAGCTGTTTTTGAAATTAAGGATAGAAACAAAAGCAATTTTAAGAAGTAAATTTCAATTTTTTTTTTTTTGAAGATTTAGTATCTATCAAGTACGTATATCATACCTGCTTATAGTTATTAAGATTAAGCCATCAAAAGAATTAATCACAACTAGAAAACACAAGGAGACATCAACGAGATGAACTGTAATTATCATCACACATCCTAACACTGCAAAGGCCTGAGAACCACAGAACCTTCCAGCATCCAAGCTAAAAGTAGATTAATTTCTTTTCATGGGTATAAAATATTACATCATATAGACAGAGTTCACTGACGAGTGACATCAAAGGCCTGCGAGCTTAAATTATATATTAGTAATAGAGAATCCTCTTGCGCAGACAGCTTCAAAGTTCTGATGAAGGCAAAATTACTAAGAGATATCGTACCTTCAGTTCCTCGGATGACATATTGATCATTTTCGAAGGTTCCAATTCTCCATTTAGTAGACGGTGTGTTAACGATGCACCATTCTATAAAAGACATAAAAAAAGGATAATACAAAATATAACCAAACCAGATGTAGATGACATAGAGCTTTCAAGCCAAAAGAATTCAAAAGAAGGTGGTGGTGATAGTAACAGTAATATTATGAATGTTTCTGCCAGCTAGTTCTTCTCATTCATTTTCGCCAAGCGTCCAACAGGTGTGCATTCAATATCTTTAGTGTCAAAACACATCAACATCCAGAAACTGGCTTTATTTATTATGCCTTTGTGAAAAAAGGAGAGGGACGCAAGGGCACTTTTAATTCCTAACCATTCCTAGCTCTATCTTAAAGTATTTCTTGAGTATATTTACTGCCTGAAAATTTATCATACTTTGACATCCATATCTCTCATTCTGATCAACATAAAGCTGTTCTTTATTTGGTAATGTGAATGAGACTGCCTAACTGATACAAGCCCTGTGGCAAAACACAAATAACACTGATGGACTTTCACTCAATCATCCTGTCAAGTTCAACATATTATTTGAGTTATGACCGTACAAAAAAATCCACCTTTTCAATTGAACAAAGTGCCAACCTAAAACCCCTTACAAACCTAATCACAATTGAAAATTATTTCAATTCATAAATAAAAATATGCCGTTCAGACAAATTAGCAATTCCAAACTATGTGATTAGTATTTAGTAATGCACTGTTAGTTTTCATGACCTTTACATGATACATAAGAGTACCAAGCCATTTTGTTAGAAACAGTTTCCCTATATGCTTCTACTGCTTTACCTTCAATGCTCCAAGAACATTAATGCATGAACTAATTATTCAGTTATTTAGTAGTCAGTAATTTGATCATCCAACCTTCCAATTGTGTTTTTCTTTGTTTGAACAAAAAGATAAAAATATCACACATTTAACCACCGAGAGGCTCGCTTTTGACAGTAATATAAACATTAAATTCATACAACAACGATGGTCACACCTTATCCAGAACCAGAAGTCAACATCTAATGTCAGAACAGTATATTAGTTTTCAATGAGTTAATATGCAGAAAATAAGATTATAAGACCATTTTTCTAATGACAAATAACTAATGAAAATATAATTATATTACAATGAAAATCACAAGTATAATACCATAAAAGTTACTTTTAAGGGGATAAAACAAAATATACTCTAAATAAATAAAATCTAAAGTGTGACAAATTTAAAATTAATGAAAAAATAGCTACAAATGATTGGAAAATAGGAAAGAAAATAACAGCGAGCCCCACAACCACTTCCTTTTCTATTTCCAAATGTCTCTTGCAGCCTTGCTGCAGATGAAATTCTCCTTCTTCAAAGGCGTGGACATGCATAGTGGTCTAAAATCTCAGCATCTGCCTTCAACAGATGAAGACTACAGCCAAAGAAATTAAGGGAGGGGAAGGCCGTGAAGTATATTATCACAAAGGATTTGGGCTAGTTTTATAATTTTCTTTCGATGTGATCCAAGAGGCTAATAAGCTAACAATTAGGATAGTAAGATCTTGGGACTTGGATCTAAAATTGGTCAGGCTCAATATTCAGATTTGTTTTGAAGGATTAAAGTTATAGGGTATTTGGATTTGGAACTAGTAAAATCTTAGAAATAGGATCTCTAGCTTGGCAATCATGGTTATTAGTGTCACAAACTGCTCATTGATGTGTTAGTAATGCATACAAACAAGCGCTAATGCTTGTAGCATTTTCAAATTATGAAGCATATGCAGAATGGAAGATTCTTACCTTGAGATTAAATACTAATGCCCGTAGCTTTTGGTTATACTTCATACTACTCGAGAATAGAGCTTCATGTGAAGCCTTTTCCAAAGCAACTATGGCTGGAACAGCAGAGTCAGGCCAGACAAAAGACTTGGAACTCTGTAGAGTGCAGTGCAACAAATTCTGAATTCAAATACCCCTTAGGAAAAAGGAGATGAGATATAAAGAATACTATGATGACACTGAATAATCCCGTACAAGAGTCAACGACAATAAATAGAAATTTACTGAGTACCTTCTGACCCTTATCTCGACATTCATTTGCTGTTTCAGAACTTCTATTATTGTTTTCATTTTTTACATCAGAATTATCCTTTTCTTTGTCATGTCTCTGTATGTTGTCATGAGAGACGCATATTCCTTGAACAGATATAAGCAACCTCTCCAACCACTTGTCACGGCGCATATCTCCAGTTAATGCTTTAAAATTTGCTAAAATGCAATAATTCTCTGGGTCAATATCTACAAAACTTCCTGGAGTTCCAGGTTGCAGATGTTGGTCATTCTTGGGGCTGGGAGTTTCTTTCTCCTCCCTTGACACATTAAGGGGTGAAATGCTTCTTCTCTGTAAGCTTTTTTTAGTCTTCATCTGATTTTCCTGATCAGCAGGGGCTTCTTCAGTCACAATGTCTGGTAGATCGCCCAAACGTTGTAAAGTTTTCTGAACAAGATCATCAATTTCTTGCCGTCTATTTTCCTCATAGTCCTTGTCAGATAACTTCAAAAGTTTCTTTTCTATACAGTCATACACCTTTTGCACGATAAACCCAGGATGCTGTTTACGACTTGGAACCTGTTTGTGTAAGGGAACAAAATGCACCATACATTTATGCATAACAGACTCTGCAGGAACCTCATCATGGTGGAAACTATAAAACAGATCCCTTGTATCATGTGATTGCCAGTTTCCACCACCTTGTCTTTCAGCTTCCTCGGGACGGTAAAACCACTGCCCTGTTACCATCATACTGCCATTTTGGGATTGCGAAATGTCCTAAAAGCAGAATAACTCTGTCAGAAAGGTAAATGTCTAAACTTCATAGTATAAGAGAATGGAATAGCCGTTCCCTTGCATGAAAAAGAAGGAATAATAAAGATGGGGAAAAACTTAACACCAAATGAAGTACAAACTAGTAGACAACACCATATTGCATGCACTAAACCAAAATTTGACAATTTAGTTATTGAAACTCGTAAGCAACAGTCAACAGCAGACTAAAAAATAACAATCTTCCTCCAACACATGCATGTGCATGGCAAGAACTTCTAAGAGAATATGAAATCACAGTGCCAATGTAAATATACCAACCACATAACATTGTGAAGCAGAATATAGGTAGAAAATCTACTGTCCTGGCTAAATTTATTACCTCTTCATCAATGCATAATGCCATGGTTGGAATGCCGGCATAATCTACAAATTAAATAATTAAACAACTGGGGTCTGGCACTCAAAACTAACATGTTATCTGCTCAGTTAACGACTAATTAGAACTTTTTAATTATAATATATATCAAAGAATCTTCAAAACTTTAGGTAGGATTAATAATTGGCAAGCAAGTCACCTTGATAATTGCCACATAAGGCTTTTGGTGTTTATCCTCCGGAACAAGAAGTACAGGATCCTCCTGTAGAAACAAGATGTCAATAATGATAGTTACAGGTAGAAAACAAAAAATGCAATTGTCATCCGATTGCAGCTGCAAATATCTAACCAACTAAACACATATGATTGTAAGGGAAGCCATGAAAAACAGAGAAATTTTACTTGTCACATCCCATTGCAAAAGAAATTTTCTGGAGGCTTAACTACTCTCATTTCCTCAAATTGCTACTAAGCTGAATCAGCAGCGAAAGGCTCATCCATCAAGTAAACAAGCAATGTAAAAGCGCATAAATTCCCAATAATATAACTTACAATCACATATTGGTTCCCATCAAATTCGAAAGACTCGTAATGTTTCCTTCTCCCTCTTCCTCTTCCTGAAATCCTAACGGCATCACCAATAGGCTTAGCGTCCTCGTATGGATGAACCTCTTCTCCACCAGCACTTTTCAACTCTTCCATTTCCTTATCCTTCGGCTTTCTTTTCTTTTTCTTATCCGCTTCCTCCTCCTGTTCATCGTCTTCCCCTTGAATCTTCACCATCTTCCTACGCAGCTTCGACCAGTTTTCTTCAGAAGCAGAAGACTGTTGTTGCTTCTGCTGGTTCGATGGGCATGGTGATTCATCTTCATCGTCACTGGTGGCGACCATAGTCAACCTTCGGATCCCCATATCGCCCTCGACACGATCTTCACAGCTGAATAAAAGAGTCTTCTCAGCAAACCTCAAGACTTTACAGAGAAGACACCGTTGAAAAAGATAGGGAAGCAATTTCGGCAAAATAACGGAATTGCCACTACAAGCAAAAAGTTCCGTTTCAGATCGTCTGTGGTATTAACGCAGTTACAAATTCCTGTAGGAAAAATGACACATTGTGTGTGTTTGGGTAGTCCATTAACACGATTTTAAAAATTCTTTTGAGTCACACTGTACTTTTAAAAAAATAAACAAAAAAAAATTAAATATTAAAAATTTTTATAGATTTTAGATAAATGTATAAAAATAATATTTAGATAAAAATAATAATTTAGAAATTATTATTTTTATTTTTTTTTAACTTCTCTCCGTCATTATCTCGTCATGTCTCATCATCTTCTTCTCCTGAGTCCACATTTGTCCACTTTTGCTGCTACTTCTCGTTGTTGGCTTCTCTTTTGCCTAACACAACCGTCCATGTGACTAGAGATGGAGGGTGTGATGAAAGGAGGAAGCCGCGACTGGGTGGGATCCAAACGTTGCTAAGCTTCAGATCTTACTGAACAATAATCATTGCTATCTTCTTCTTTCTCATATCGAGCATGATTAGTGATCGCTTTTTTCTTTTATTGTCGCAGTCGCTGGTTTGTTTACTGTCGTAAGAGATGAGGAAGAATGAGACGAAGAATAAATTATTTTTTATTTTTATTTATTTTATATTTTTTATAATAATTTATCAATCATAAAATTTATTTTATTAATAACTATTTCAACACTTATTTTATTTAAAATTATTTTTGTATAATTTTTTAAAAGATTTTGTAAATTACTTATTTTCCATAAAAAAATTAAAAATTAAATTAAATAGGCATATTAATAGTTAAGACTATCAAATAAAATAAATGACAATACAGGACCATAGCTACATCTTGGGATCGTGACTTGAAGAGTATTACTTTTGAATGTGCTCGGCCTCTAAATATGTGTTTTGAACTGTTTGGGTGTGCATAAAAGAGATGATAAGACTTGCCTGGGTTTGCTCGAATTCGGTATAATCAGAAAATCTAATTTGGTTGCTGATATCATTACAAAGCAGTCTTCATAGGAAAAATGGATACTCCTACGTTGATGTGGCTCCTCAATATGCATGAAGGTTGAAGCTAACTTTAACCTGAAACTTGTACCAAGTTTTATAATTTTTTTTTTTATATTTGTTTCCAAAGAAAATCAACCGTTGAAAAAAAAACAATAAATATTAATAAATACTCCTCCACTATACATAAAAAATATTTTATTAAAAAAGATAAAATTTACTTCACTATTCTTTATGTTCAGAATAATTAATCTTTAACTATGGATTAAATAATACTACTTGGAGGCTACCAAAAAAAATAATCTTTAATTTTAAATATAAGAGCTAGTTAAAAATTGAGTTTGATCATAAATATAATATACAAATATTCCTTATCTCTCAAATTTATATTTTTTTTCTTAAAACATTATTTTTTATTGTACATATTAAGGAAACTTTTATCAAAGATAATTCTATTGTTGATTAAGGATGGTATATTAGGAAAATTAATACACATTTGTTATAAATAATTAATTTAACTAACTTTTTTAATATTCATAAATTAGTTATCTAATTTTTATATTAAAAATGAGAGTAAGTAATAAATAATAGTTTTATAATTTAATTTTAAAATAATAGAATGATAAAATTATTTATTATTTAAATATAATAAGTATCGATTCATTTAATATCAAACATAAGTAATAAAAAAAATAGGGTCATATTTTTCACAAGCCTTTAATAGTTCATGCATCTTAAAAAGTTTGTTTTGGCAAAAGAAAATCTTAAAATGCGCATACATAATTAATTCATCAAGATTTATTCCTTATAATTTTTTCTTTTTATTTAGTTCTTATAATTTCCTCAATTATATACATCAATCACTATATTTTTGTTAATATTTATAAAATTTTCCTAAAATATAAGTAATATTAATTCCTTAAACCCATTTTATACACAATATAAATTAAAAAAATATTATAGATGAATTTAGTTTATTTTAAAAGAGTTAACTAGAGTAGAAAAGAGTTTTACTAAAATTTAATAAAAGCTCTACTTTAATTATAAAAATATTTTTCTTAATAGACAAATAATTATGAAAGAAAAAAATTATATTAATCAAATTATTTATGATATATAAATTGATGAATTTCTTATAAATTGTATATTATACCTAAATAGATCCTAAAGTATAATTAATTGTATAATATAAATATTATATTTTTCTATATATATATTAATTAATAAAATCATAACTATAGAGTCCTCTATAAAATATTCTTTAAAATATTAAAAATTAGATTAAAGTGTCTATATAAAATGACATAAGACTCTATACAATTTTAATAAAATTAAAAAAATAATTAATAATTTAGAAGAATATATCATAGATATTTAGAATATTATCTCTAGGATAAACTCTCATAATCAAATCTAAATAAAGTATTATATAATATTAGAGCATACATAATGAAACATACAATAGCAATATATAAGTATTATACACAAACATTTAAAGGAGAAGACTATACAATTAATATAGCTTTAATCAAGTCTCAAAAGTTTTTCCCGGGATCCTAAGATCATATTATCACCTGAAAAATAAAAAAAATAAGGTGAGACAAACATCTTATAACCAGCAGTTATACTCATCATGCAAACTAACATGTGTTCATAAGGGGTCAAGTAAGACATCACAAAGTACAATATACAGAAAATAACATATTATTATAATAAAATCAAATGGATAACCTACTCAAATTCCTCTCATCAATCCAACCGAATCGCCTTATTCCTGCCAACTGAATCCATGAGCTAGTGATAACTGACCACTCAAAAAGCTAATAGATCAAGTGATATGGATAAGCTAAAATCCACAGAGTATCTGATAAGATCATAGGTTCATTCTCCCTCAATAAACATGTAGAGGTGTCACAACCCCTTAGTAAATTGATAGAATAAAAGTCAACTATCGAACTCCAATGGAGACTATACCAAGTAATAGAAATACAACTCCATCATCACTCATCCCTAATGCATAATTTTAAAAATAATCATATTAATAAAAAAAACTCAATAGCTTTGATAAATATCACAAAATGGTTTTTCTCAAGATAATAATTTTTTTCAAATTTCAGTTTTAAGATATAACAAGTTTATAATCTCAAATCAAATTTTCTAAATTAAACTTTAAATCCTACAAGACTATTTTTAATAAAAAATATCAAACAAATTTCTCAGTATAATCATATCAATATCAATATATTTATATATATCAAGTCACTCACAAACTTCATATTAACACACACAACTAGAAGAAAGTGATTACCTCTCACCTAAATATATGAATAATTATTATAAAATATCTTAAAGGTAAATTTTAGCTTTGGGTGAGTTAAACTAAGGGCATGTTTGGGAGGAAAACAGAGGTGATATTCTTTAAGAATAGAAAAGAGACTAAGAGAAATAACTAAAAAGAGAGAGGTCGACTCAATAATCAAGTTTGAGAAATAACTTATGGCTTTAACTCTATTTATAAAGTTATAATAATAATTCAAAATTTAAATCAATATATAAATTTGAAGCAAATCCTAATAATTTCATAATTAATAATAACAATCAAATTATAAAACCTTAAATAAAGATAATAGTAGGATAATTCTTATATCATATTTTATTAAAAATAATAAACTATAATAATTTAATTAGATAATATTTTTAAGTTATTGATAAATAATATTTTTAATTATACTTAAATATAAAAATAAAAATTAGGATGTTACAATAATGACTAAATGACTAAGTTATCGCTAAATATAAAATAAAAAGGCTTTTAAAAAATAAATTTTATTTATTAACATAAAAATGAAAAGTTAATATGCTCATAATCATCTCCTTGCGTTTGTGTATATAATCTATAATATATAATCTAATTGATTTAATTATGTGTATAGTGGCCAATTCTTATAATTAAGGAAACTATAAAAACTCTAAAAATAAAAAATATGAAGACATAATTAAAAATGAGGTAAAATTATAAATACTTACATATTAATTTCCCAATCTATTAAACTTACCCTAATTTATTTATCATTTATTAATTTATAAATAAAATATCAACTTGTTATGACCAAAAAAGTTATATGAATACTGTATATTTCATTCATTAAACTACTACATAAAGGCCAAATGGTGGCGTTATCCTTGTATATCTTTTATAACAACAAAATAAACTTGTCCTTTTACATAAAATCACAATCCCTTGTTAGGTTTGACTCAAGTGCTTGCAAACATGTAAGTTGTACTAATTATTAACATAGAAAAGATGTTTAAGTTTGTACAAAATTGTCAAACCAAACTCGACAATACAGTGCGTTTTGCATGTAGAGACATTTTTTTGTGTAGGCCAAAAAATATAGTGAAAATTGCTAAAAACGTACGCCATTAAAATATTTATTGTTAAAAGATACCTAAATTTATTCAAAGACATATATCCTTACATGAGCGCAACTCATCTTACAACTTTTTTTAGAAGTGTGCAAAATAAAAAAAATTGTATATAGTTGAAACTAATTTATTTGTTAATACTTTTAAATCTTATATCCTAAAAATGTTAAATTTTTACTTCAATTTCCTAGAATATATGTTTCTGGGATCCAGAGTTATTGGGTAGACTGAGCTTGATTATTTTGTTTTGTTGTTAAAGATTCTTCTATAGTTTGCATATTTAAAATAAATACAAAGATTTGGCAAAAGGTGTTTTTTCTAAAGTATCTATTACATTATTTTCTTTGAGTCATTATTTTTTTATATATTTTCTGTATTTAATACTTGTAAGTTTTTTACGAGAGTTGCACACACCATATTTCAAATGCAAAACAAAAAGTATTTAACTATAACTAAAGATATATTGCATATAATAAAAAAAATTTAGTAAACTTTGTACAAATTTCAGATACTTTGGATAATAAATATTTCAATAAAGAATATTTTAGTAATTTTCCTATATATATATATATCAACCCATTTATCTGAGGGAAAATCCTCAAAAAATATCATTTAAATTATTAAATTCTAAAAAAGTATACAAATATATATATAAAAAAAAGCCAGATTAACCACAAATATCAATCTAGAATTTCAATATTTATGATAAAAGACAAAATTACCCCTAAACCTAAAATAAGTAATCAATCTTATTATTAAAATGATTAAAACTATTATATCTATTGTTAATTTTATTATTAATTTAATCAAAATCCATGTACCACTAATTTATCAAATAAAAAAGTCAATTTCATCAACAAAATGATTAAAATCATAACATATATTACCAATTTTATTATTAAAGTAGTTAATACCTCGTAACATAATCCAATTATTTGATCCACTAGAAGGAGTTGTCAATTTATTATCGAAATTATTAAAATCATTATACATGTTTTCAATTACATTATTAGACTAGTTAATATCCACAATTTAAGAATATTTTTGTCTTTTTCCATAAATATTGAAATCTCAAACTGATATTTATGATCAATATATCTTTTTATATATCCACATAACCTTTTTGGAATTTCAGAATTCATGTGATATCTTATAGAAAATGTTTCCTTTATCTGACAATCAAAAATCAAAATCACTGTTTCTGTCAAGAGAAATGTCACAAGAAAAAAGTAAGGTACTGAAAACCAAACTAATTGATAATTAAATCAACCAATGCAGTGAGTCAAGGGATTCAAAGGCCAACTATGTTTAAACAAGGGTCAGTATAATCTTAACTAAAATAATATAATTTAATTAAAATATAAAAAATATTTATATATAATCTTGAAAAGAGTGTAATATTTTAAATAAAAATAGCATTAATATTTATATATAAAAAATATTAATATACATGTAAATAGAGTATTCATACATAAATTATACATAATCTAACGAAATAAAGTCATTAAAACAAAAATCTGATGGACTGCTATGCTTTTTACTAAAAAATACCTTGTTTCGAGCTTAGCAAAAGGGAGAAAAAAAATATAAAATTTAACCTAGTCAGTGTTCAAAACTCTTGACAAGACTGACAAATGGAATAGTTCACCAATTCATTAGTCTAATAAATTGACCTACATTAAGTTTTAATATCATGGAAAACAGACTATTCAGCATATTTTATAGAAATATCAAGGAAGAAAAATAAAATAAAAGATTCAAATTGCTACCTCTTCCAATATAAGAAGCATTTTCCCATCAAAAGATGAATGGAATAGATAAATTAGCAATGCGGCTTTTATTCTCGCTGCTCTCAGCAATTTCGTTCAAACTAGTCCAAGATTTTCTTCTTCTTTTGCTTGATGTGCTAATTGCTTTTTCTGCAGACATGCTGGCACGTTCAGATGCTTTATTAGACCCCAACCTATTTCTCTCTCTTTTACTTCCTTTCAAAGCTGTAGTAAGACCTGTACTTGGTGGCGTTACTGGACCATGTATTGTGGGAACGTCAGTGGCTGCAACTTGTGAAAACATATTTGTTTCATTGGCTTCATCTTTATTCATAATTCCCTTTTCTGATTTGCCAGATTCATGTGATGGGATTTGCCGATGTTTAGATTCAGTCGATGATTTCTCTTTCGATGGGCATATCCCCTTCATATGTCCCTTAGAAGTCCCTTTCTTCAGATTCTGATGCGAACAGTAATGGCACTTGTACACCACATAATTTTGAGTGACATTGGCAAACTTCTTACGCCTATGCTTACCCTTTGTTCTTGTCTTCTCAATTCGTATAGTACTGTTAAAGCCTGGATGTAGAACAATTTCACATCTGTAAAGCAGTCAAATGATGATCATGGTAGCCATATGATAGAGCTGGTGCAGAATAATAGAAACTGACTATGAATTATATTAAATCAAATACTCTTCCCACTCAATGAAATGAACCCTATGTTTGGATGGGAAGAAAGTTAGAGGAAAAAGTACCATGGAAAACTCCCAAAAATAGTGAATTTTTTTTTATTAGAAATTTTCCTTCCTAGTATTCCTTCCCCCATATTTTCCCCTCACTTTTCTCTACACCCAAACATAGCCAAAAGGGAGTTACAAAATAAGAAAACTCACACAAAACTTACACAGATGATAAAAATGGAAGCACACAGAAACTGAAACAGAAAATGAAGAAGAAAGATGTCTTTCCTCCACCTCCAGCTAGCATTTGAGAGGCCAGCCACTCTCCTAACCACACTCAAGTTACAAAAGTCTCCCTGCTCTCAGCCAAAGCAACGACTTAAAAAGAGTCAAACAACAACTAACACAGTCCCCAAAACACCCTTTTGACCACAAGCAGATCTAAGACATCCTAAATAATAGTAGCTCTATGCTCTTTCTCCAATATAGTATAGTCAACATCCTGGTTATAAGAAAGTAACCCCTATTGCATGAATCTTCCTTGATTTTCCTTTTATGGGTCTGACCAGTAAAGCAATCCCATCACTATAGATACTTTAAAGTGGTTATTATAAAATTCACAATTACCATTACAATTAGTGAGTGACCTTTATATCTTTCCGCTAAATTAGTGAGTGAACCAGGTAAGTCCAATTAGATATCCCAACTAATTTAAAAATCATCCAAATTAGATTTTCATCTGATATAGTTAGCACCATAAGAATAACCGAAAGTTACTGTTAGCCAACTAAAACTTAAGAAGTGTACAGACTTCAAGATTATCTCAAGTTCCTTGGCTTGATAGTTATAAAATTATATCATGGATGCTAAGCATCAATGTTGATAAAAACAGAATACTACAACAACAACAAAAAACTTACTAAGCGGGTTCAGCTACAAGAATTGCACTACACCAATAATAAGAGATCATGGCCAAAGTTGGAATAAGAGATTTTTGCCTATACCATGTTTATATTTATCAATTTATATCCTAGTGCACAAAGGGACAGGAGAAATCCTAGTACAGTGACAACACACTGTTTTACAAAATAACGCAATTAACTTCTTGGAACTTCAGACTTACAACATATAATATATGGATCATATGTTACCATGTACTCATGTTACAATTTCCATTGATATTATCCGAAGTAAATAAAAGCATAGAAACACGATGATAAAAAGGACCCGAGAGAAACAATTGTTCAAGTAAAAAGAATATGGGGGAAAACAAATGGAAGAGCATACCTTTCACAAGTTATTAAAGAAGGATCAGGTGGTGCGCACAGGGCCTCCTCAGCACTAGCAAAACATTGCCCGTAGAAGGCACCCAAAGATGGTATTGAAACCTCACTGCTAGCCCATACTGCAAGGTTTTTCAAGTGTTCAAGCTTCAACATTGACTTGACATTTGAGCCTGTCTTCTTATGCAACTTCCCAGTGGCTTCTTCCCTTAACGATATTGGATTGTGAGGCCCAGTTGTTGAATTTGATGATCTTTTTGCTCCTCCTTTCTTTCCCATGTTTAGCTTAAGATCTCAATTCGTTCTTATCAGTAATTTCACTAAGCACCTACCATGCAATCAACAACAAATTTTAAAACCCAATTTTTGAGAGAAATATTTAGGTTACCTATTAACTTGACAGCTACTGAACTCAATTTTCAGATTTTATAATAGAATCATATCTAACAACTAAGACAAGAAAAAACGAATCACTTGGGATTGCCCGCAATTCGTGAACTCCTAAATACAGGATCACTTGGGATTGCCCGCAATAGGGAAGACCTGAACTGCAAGACCAGAAGAAGCTCATGGCAATGTGAGAAGAGATGGAGAGTGAAGAGGACCAGAATAACAGTGAATGAGGCAGACCGAGAAACTTGCAAAATGAGATGCCAAATCAACGTCTCACTGCAATTACCAAACAGTTAAGGGCATAAACAAGAAGAGGAGAAAACGTAATCACTGATCACTAACTAATAATGAAAATAGTAATCATAGCTTAAGAAAGGAATAATCGTTTCTCTCTGTTTTTTTCCCCTAAAAACGTACTTCACTCAGCTCCAACCCCAACACATTTTTTTTTTGAATTTTTGGGGCCAAAGAAGAACAAACACTAACAACATACAACAATAACGTTACTCCTTAATGAGGACGAGAAGGACGGGGCAGCTATCATCGATGACGGCGGCGTCGGCAAAGGAAGCGAGAGAGGAGGCTTTTCGTTCGTCGGCGCCAAAGTAGTGGCTCTGAAGAGGCTTCTTGGCCAGTCAACTTCGCAGGGATCGCTCACCTTATCCTCACGACCTCCATATCACTCGCCGGAGCCGTTCGCATCATTCATTCACCAGAGGAATTCCGACCACGATGTTGCAGGAGGAATAGTTATCGACGAAGGCAGAGGACTACTGGTTGAAGCCGGCGTTGATTTTGTTCTCGGGTCTAGTAGGTTTGTTAGGCTGTTTCGTTCAGGGTATAGGGGATACAGTTACGCTAAAAACAGGAGGATATATAATTATTTAAAATATATTTAATTTTAAAAAATATTATTTTATTATAATTTTAATCATATTATTTAAAAAATATCTTAATTTTTAATTGTGTAAATTTATTAATAGATAATTTACCCTATTCTATATTAATATTACTTAAAATAAAGATATATTTTGTTTTGCCTTTCAATTATAGAAGATCATAATAATTTTTTTTAAAAATAATATATAAAAAGAAGAAGAGTTAAAAAAAGAAAGAAATTTTGACTATATTTTTTTGTTTAGTTTAAAAAGAATAGAAATGATGTTGACAAACACATTATTATTTTTTATTTAAATTTATTTATTTTATTTATAATATTTATATTAAAATTATTATTTTTTAATTTATAAATCTTAAAAAAATATTTTATATTATTTATATATTTATAATAAAATTAAAAAAAATTAATAAAATTTTAATATTGTCTTATTAATTTTATAACTATTGTGTGTGTTTGATAATAGATTTTAAAAATAGATTTTCTAATAAAATTATAATTTAAGTATATATAAATTAAATATTATTTTTTTTAAAAAAATTAATTTTAAAATTTAAATCATAGTTTGAGTCTCGAAATCATGATTTTTATTAATTGGGCACTCTGCAGCTACTGAATGAGCAGTACGAGGGAGGAAATAGGGAACTGCAACTTGTTGAAGGGAAAAGACCAAAAAGGGCAGAATGTGGATACATGCATGTAGTAAATATTTTCTTACCTTAAAAGGGGTTGTAAACTTGTAATAATATGGGAAAATCTTAAAAACAAAATTCTAGAAATTGCTATGTTTTAAATGGAGACTTTTGTAAATGTTATAAAGTTTTAAATTATCCACACAAATTAAATTAAAAAGTACTATTTCAATATAAAAAAATTAAAATGTAAATAAATATTGTAAATTTTTACCTTGATCAAATATATATGTATAATATTATTTTTTAATTACTTAAATGAAAAAATTTAAAATTAAATTTATTTTTTATGTAATTATGATATTAGTTTACCTATGAAAAAGTGATTCTACTATTAATTATCTAAACATCTCCAATTTTTAAAATCATTTTTTTCCAAAATCTGTTCTTTATAAAATATATTCTCTATAATCTATTCTTCTCACAATCTATTCTCCAAAAGCTAATTCAAACACACCCATCATATATATTAATATAATATATAAATTAATAAAATTATTTACAATGCTTAATATATAAAAGAATCAAACTATGTCACTAGATATCTCGTTAAATATATTATAATTTGTATATTGTAATTTATTGATAATTGAAGAAGCTTAATATATGTTATTATCAAATATCATTTATATAAGTGCATAGGCAAGTCCAACCCAGATTTCAGATTCATTATCAGCAACTCCAACTTCTGGAATTTTAGCACTTCCATCTCTTTGAATAAACGGAGTGCTCCCTCTGTCTCCCTCCTGAAGCACCCTGGATTGGATCATCGCCTCATAACTAATAACAAGTCCAGGAGAATATTTATGACTAACTTCAGTTGCATCACTTAAAAATTTAGCAGCTGCAAGAGAATTTTTTGCCTCCTTTGATTTCCTTAGCATTTCCAGGACCATGTTTGATGTTGAATCTAGATCCCCAAATTTCAAATGGCATGAGAGCAAACAATTGAAGAATTGGCGGAACTGAAAATCAGTAAGATTGGGTGCTTCCTCTATATGCCTTCGCAACTTCTTAAGCTCTTCTGTTCGATCATTCTTATCATATACATCTGCCATTATTATTAGTAAGTTTGCGTGAGCCTTGACACAAATTCGAGGCATCAAATCTAGAAGCTTCTCTGGTTTCCTAGTAGTCTCAAATAGGAGACACCCTGCCAAAGCAATGTTAAAAGCAATAGTATCAGGCTTCATAGCTACCAAAGGTGAATTGCTCTTTTTGCGTGGATCCACTCTATTATTCTGGAACAAATAACTTATTTCAAGAATCAACTCAGCAGCAAGATAACTTCCATCTGCTGTTTGTGACATGTGGGCCAAAACTGCAGACCATGCAGCGACTGGGGGAAATTGCTCCACATTTATCATCTTTCTTAAGACAGTTGATGCAGGAACTGGTAGTCCAGCTTTGGCAAGACAAAAGCAGAGATACATAAGTACTTCCTTCTCTAACAAGTTCTGTTTACCTTCCTCAACAGCCTTTTCTACCAACCCATAAGCTTTTTCTAGCCATTGCGCATCAAGGCTTTCTACAGAAGCGGTTATAAGCTTGTTGAAGATAAATTTTCTAGGAAAGCCATCTATTTGCATATGCTGCTCAAATAACTTCCATGTATCATCTAATTTATTCTCATCAATAGCATTTTCTATTTCCATATTCAGTTTAGCAGGGTCTCGAGCCTGGACCAGGATTGTTTCAGCCATACTTGAATAGTTGTACCTTTTTTCTTTCTTGGGTCTGAGCTATAATGCATGACATAACCAATCTACATTTACGTACACCATGCGAAACTCAACAATGAGATACACCACAGCTAAAAGATAATATAGATTTTGAACCTGAGTTCTAAAAAATTCCCAGACTGATAGGCAAGTAAATTACCACTTGAACTATCGTTTACCAAACTTGGGATAGACCTCATGCGGCAATAAAGAACAATGATAATTTTTTCACAAAATAAGTTCATTAATCTCAGAAAATCAATTCAATTATTCATATCAATCACCAAACCAACATTAATAAAAAACAAAAAAAAATAAAGAAAGAACAAACCAATTTCACATATTCTCTTCACAAGAGTTCTAAAACGAAAAGGTAAAGCTGAGAATGAGTCTTACCGGATTTTTGGCCCCAACAATTACACGATTCCGAGAGTCAATCATGCGCTTAACAATCCCTATCTTGCATTTATCTTTGCCCCTTATAATTTCTGAATGAGATAAATGAAAACAATAATACTCATAATCGATTGCCCATATTTTTGAGAACTAAATAGAAGCTCTGAAACCACTGTCAACACACTGATTTGGCATAAGCTGAATGAAAAATAAAACACACACTCAAACACTAATTTGAACGAAAGCGACGGCGGTGGTTGGAGGAGCAGGTGGCAGCAAGTAGCGGCGGTGGCTGGAGGAGCGCCGACGACTAGAGGAAAACTGGAGGAGCAGATCTTCAATGACACAGGAGCCACGATACTGAAGAGACAATGGAATGGAGAGAGAAAGTGTTTTTAGTGAGAAGGCCAAAATTAGAATATTAAAAAATTATCAAGGATATTTTAGTCTATATAGATATAATATTTCTCACATTCAAAAACACAAAAATTTCCCCTCCCATCCTCTTTTTAAACCAAACAAAGAAACACCCCACTATTCCCCTATCCTCCCCTTAAAAACATTGACCAAATAATGTCTCAAGGTCTATTTTGTTTAACTAAGGAGAGAAAAATAAAGAGATTTTAATAGAAGAAAGGGGAGAGGAGGAGAGGGGAGAGGAGAAAAATAGTGTTAATATTACCTTATTTGAATTGATTAGAGAGAAAAGGAAGTGAGTAATTTTAATATTACCTTATTTAATTCATGAAAGGAGGAAAATAAAAATATTTTTATATAAACAACTTTATCTTTATTTTATTTAAGTCATTTTTTAATTTTTTTACAATATTTAATCAATCATATAGAATATTAAAAAAAATATTTTTTTTAAAAAAAAAGGCAATGTTAAGTAATCCTTTTCTTCCTCATCTTTAATTTTTCACCTAGCTATAGAAACCTTAGTTACAACGTCTCTTCCCACTTTTACTAGTGACATATCTTCTTCATCATCTTTCACGATTGAAGGTAGGAAAGATCGGTGTCGCTTTACTCTGAGATGAGTTGGAAGATGGTTCCAACTATGAGATCCTTGGTCACGAATGATAATAGCGGCTAGTAGGAGTTCAAAGACTCTATAGATGAAGATTAGGGAGAAGGTGAGAATGAGGAAGAAAGTTAAAAGGGTATTGTGGAAATATTAAAAAATTTTATGAGCATATTAATCTATATAAACTAAAATATTACCCTTCCTTTCTAAGGGGAGAGGAGGAGACATTTTTTTAAAATTTTTCTTTCTCTCCTAAAATTTTTACGTTACCAAATAAGAGGAGGGGAAAAAATCCCCTCCCATCTCGTGCCTTCTATTCCCCTATAACCAAATAGACTATTAAAAAAAGCTAAGGCCTCTGCACTTGTTAAGCCAAAACAAAAAACATAAAAGCTAATTTAAACCAACTATTACCTCATCGTTATAATTATAAGAAATAGTTAATTTTTTATATATATATAAAATTAAATAAATTAATTAATTATAAATAATATAAGAGCTAATTAATTAATTTAGATATATTAAAAATATATAATATAAATTTATTTTGAAGAGTTAGATTTAATTATAATTAATTAATTTATTTAATTTTTATAATTTATCTAAAAAATATGACTCTTATAATTAAAGTAGGAGTGAGTATTAAAATTTGAATTATAACTTCTATAAAAAAGAGTGTTATTATTTGATTTTCTAGAATAGAACCAGCTTAATTAGTTTTTTTTGTTAAAGTATAAGTTTGTTCTTTATATTTATATTACGTTTCACTTTAATATCTATTTTAAATGATGATTATGCAATTAATTAATTGCAAAATTGTTTAAATTTTAATTTTAATTTTAATTTTTAATATAATTATTTTTATATTTTAAAATTAAACTTAGCCATCTACAAACATAAAAATCTAGAATTGCTATAGGGCTATTCCTCTTAAATATATTTTTAATTAAAAATTAATGTATTAGCATCTAAATTTTGTTAATATTTTTTATTTGCTGACTGAACATAGGTTGAGTCAACATTTCTTGTTAATGAAATTAACGATGTTAAATTTAATGGATTAAGAATGTATTTTTAAAACCTTAAGGAACTAAAATAAGATTGGATATAAATATAAATGATCAAATATATATTTTATTATTATTATTTTTTATATCAAACCTATTAAACATTATCACATGGTCTTATCAATTTGTTTATGGTTTTAATATTTAGTATTTTTTTTCATGGTCTCTTTTTTTAAATGAATTTATAATTTTTTTATAGATAAATATTTACCTAATTTTTTTATGCCCTCTTAAATAATTTTTTATAGATACCATATAAAAACTCAGTGGTGTTTATTTTATTTTAATGGTCTTTTTACTATCTGTATGTGTTTATTAGGGTTTCACTGTTTTGGGCTTCGTGGTAATGGTAAGTTTATCTTCTGAGATATACAGGCATAATTTGTGTATACTAATCCTAAATATATACTAATTTAATTAATTAAATTAAATTAATTATTATAGTATATTTTTTAATATACTATAATTATCTTATTTAACTCTCTCTTTTATTCTTTTATTGATTATTGTTGAGAATATCAATAGGAGTAATTTAGGAAATAGTTAATAATTTTAAAAAATAACTATATTTAAAATAAAAATTAACTCATTAATTAAATAATATATTTAAAATTTAAAAAATATTAGTTTACTTTCTTTTAATAAATGGTCTTCCTATTATTAAGGGGGTATTTGGTTTAAAAGGAGTGAGATAGGGAAAATAATAAAAATGGAGAGATTTTAATATTATATTATTTATTTAGTTTGATTTGAAAGGAAGCGAAATAATGAGTTTTTAACTATATTTTATTTGGTTAGAGAAAGGTAAGAGAAAAAATAATAATTAATTTACTATTATACCCTTATAAGCTTTATGTGTTGTTTATATTTTGTATTTATATATTATGTAAACAATTTACACCTTAATTCAAGCTACATAATTGATGAAAATTGGATCATTGCTTTTTTTTTTGGATAATATTAGTAAAATTGTTTACTTTTTTATTGAAACTTGGTTCATAAAGATTTTGCCAGATTATATTTTTTAATTTAAAAAGATTTTATTGATATTTTACTAGTTCAAATTAAAAATTGAAAATATTGTGGCAAAAAAAAAATTGATAATATAAATTTTAAAACAATTATCCTAACTTTTGCGACCTTCCATCGTTCTCTGGTCATTTTTCTCCTTCTGATCTTTATTGTTTTTTGCATTGCAGACCCAACCAATCTTTGGTCCTTTGGTCCTATTCCAATATCAGTTTCTCATATTAGTTTCTTCTTGCTTTCCTGTTTCATCCTTCATTTTTCAATTGTAAATCCTTTCTAACCAAATCAACTGCGAAGATAAATTAATTAAATAGTAATTGGAATTGAGAAGCTTGTTGGTGGAGTTCTTGGATCTTTGTGTGGTTTTCGCTGGAGTGAGAAATAAAATGATCCTAGCCTCCACGTATAATCGCCCATAGCCACCGAACAACCCTCCACAGAAACAACCGTCGACCACCATAAGCCATCAGGAACTATCGCCATCGGCAAGAAATAGAAGAAATCTAACCAAATCAAGCAAAAAAAATAAAACCAAAAACAAGAACTAGAAATCGAATGGACCAGAAAAAAACTCGAAATCAAAGGACAAGAAGGCATCAGAAATCGGTGAAAAATGAATGAAATTCAAGAAGGCATCGTAGGAACTAGAAGGTATCGTGTGAGTTTGAGGAAGGAGAAGACGAAGACGAAGAAAGGAGATCATTGGGGCTGGAGAACGGAGACGACGGAGGTCTCAAACCTGCCATGGTTCGATTGTTGAATTCGCCATTCTACCATGGTCTCAAACCCAACGGAGACTCGTTGCGACAGAAGGTAGAAGGAGGTTCACCATCGTACCCACCGTTCGCGGCCTCACTGTCCGTTGAAGAAGAAGGCTAAGGTGACCGAGAGTCATGGGCATCGATTAATATAACAAATATCATGAGGATATATTATTCCAAAAATTGGGCTCCCCTCTCAGAAACACCCCAATTTAGAGGGGAGCCAAAATGGAAGAAATTTACTCCAAAATTTATCACCAAATGAGCCCATGCACACCCCTAAAGGGAAGAAAGAAAATATATATGTTTAGTTCTAAAAATAGAGAGGAAGGGATGAGAGAGATTTTTTTTTTATTTTTTTACTCTTTTACCCTCTCTCTCACCCTCTAAATATAGAGGGCTTCTGGAGAGATGAAAAATATTATATTATGTTGACTAAGTTACTTTTGCTCAATTTTTACTATTATAAATTTATCTCTCATCTTTGAAAACTTTTTTTTCCTTTTTCTCCGCAATTATAGTTATCCATCTTCCTCCTAGCTCCATCTTCCGTTTTCCCTTCACGGGCTCCACTTTCTCAAGTCGCGCCTCCAGCTATTACTGTACTCACTACCACCTACTCCTTTAGCCATCACCATTGCCTTCGGTCAAGTAAGTGTTTGAGTGCTTCTCTAGCGTTTCTTCGAACCTCCCTTCACTCCATCATTAAGGTCTGCTGGTCCTGTCATTAGTGTAGAATCTTTTATATGCCAATGCCTTTTTCTGCCATATCCATTGTTTTTTAAAACAATGATCCAAGCACTTCAATGTTGTTGAATGAAAATTTGGTTTCTTCTGTCCTTATATTGAATGGAGACTTGTGCTTGTGTACAATTGAAAAGGGTCCAATCACTGATTGTTCATGTAATCTAGATTTTAAGAATAAGATTAGATATTTGCAACTATTATTTTGAATAGTAGTGATTATGATTCAATCTTAATGCGCGTGTACTTGGGAGTAATTAAAAAAAATAGAGATTTACCATCATTTTTTTGATATTTAAATGTTTATGTTATATAGAGTTATTTCTTCAAATGATTGATGCTATACTGCTATCGGATTGTAACCCTATTGCTTATGGATGTACAATTGCTTTTGACTATGTGTTTGATTTCAGGGGTTACTAAGCACAAGTTGGGCAGTCATTTAATCGATGAATTTATATAATTTGTCATTGCAGCAAGTGTGATGTTATCATAATGCCTTGTTTATTGTAGTGTCTTCATAACAGATAACAGAATTTTCTTAAAAGATTCTCTTTAGAACAATCACTTGATGTTTGAAGCATGCTCATTTTTAGAAAGTTTCAGTTGTTTCTTTCAATATACTGTTATGGATCGCTTACTAATCTTCTTTCATAAACCCGTTTCTAAAATCTTATCCAAACGAGCCCTATATTATCTAGGTATAAAAAGAAGACTTTTAGAATTGCCTATGTAATTATGTAATAATATTGGACAATTATATATAATATTAGTCACGTACAATGTGTTCCTTAATTATTAGTAAATTTATATATAATATTTCTATCATAGCATATTAAGCTAGTAACTGAGTTTGTTAATTTATATATTATATTAATATATAATAATTAATAAACTAATGAGAGACAATGTTAAAATTTTATCAAATTTTTTAATTTTCTTAATTTTATCATATATATATATATATAAATGAGGTAAAAAGGTTTTTGAGATTCATAAATTAATAAATAATAATGTTGATATAAATATTATAAATAAAGAGTAAATAAATTTAAATAAAGATATAAGGATATATTTATCAGCTTTTAATTAACTACCCTCCATTCCCCTTCTAAATCAAATAAAAAATACTATTTCTCTTCCCCTACTTTCTCCTTTATAACTCTTATTTTTCCTTAAATTAACTTAACTTGTACTCCTATTAGTTAAACCAAACATAGCCTCAATAAAAATATTGATTGGGATGGTAATTACAACCGTCTTTATAAAGAAAAAATATAAATATAAATTTTAAGAATTAATTTCCTTATTCAAGGGTTAACCGTTTAATTACAGTTAAATTGTAATCAAATCTTTTTATAATTAAAATAATATAATTTAATTAAAATATATAAAAATATTTATATATAATTTCTAAAAAGAATAATATTTAAATAAAAATATTAATATATAAATAAAATATTAATATTTAAATTATATATAATTTAATAAAATAGGATTAGTAAAATATAACATGAAATCCAATCTGAAGTCAAAATAGGGTTACTGCTATTTTTTTAGAACTGTCATTAAGGAGAGAAAATAAAATATAAAATTCAATCTGTACTCGCCCAAAACTCTTGAACAAAATCAGCTAACTAATTCACTGTTGTACTGATTAATCCACGGATTTAGATTAAGTTTTAATATCACAGGAGCAAGTGGAAAGTTTTGCCACCATCAATCATGCATGTCAAGTACAAAAAAATAGGGCGAAGAAATTATTGTCTTTTTTTATACAAAAATTTTAAAAAAAATGTTAAACTCACTCGTGAAATCTCTTTTTTTTCTCCTAACATTACCAATTTCAAACAGGCGTTGTATCGTTTTGAAAGATATTTTTTCACATATAACGTACAAATATATGGATAAACCCAACTCTGACCTGAGCTTTGGGTATTGCGCCCACGCCACCAATTTCTGCTGCTATAAGAAGCTTGGTGCTTAGTTGTTTCCGCTCTATTGCCTTTCCTAAAACGTTTGTGTGATGTTTTTCTTTTTGGTAACAATTTTGTGTGATATCATAGAATTTGGTGCTCGAAGTATCGTTCCTTTTCTTTTGGCTATGAAATTTTCGAGGTTTTAGGATTTCGAGTTCCTTACTTGCTGGTTGTTCTAAAACAATCACTATTTTGTGTTTTGTACCTGCTAAATCGTTACGTTGGGCTAGTCGAATTCTCATTGTTCTAGCTTCATTTATTACGTCCAAGAGGATTCAAACAATTGAACTTTTGATTTCTGATCGTTGTGATTGAATGTTTAATAGAAGACTAACAATTTTACGAAATTAATCAGGAATACTTGTGCAATGGAATTGTATGAATCCTTTCTGCTCAAATATATTCTTATCTTTTGGCCCAAAAAAAATCTTAACGCTTCACTTTGTCTTATTGTAGGCCTTTCTAGGTAGGAAATGGAGCCGAAGTGCGCAATCAAGAAAGACGCCACTGAAGTAATATTTCTTCATTATTGTCCTGACACGTTTGCTTTTTCTCTCGTCTTTCATTTATATCCTTTATTTTTCTCCTTTTGCAGTTAATAGGTAACACCCCAATGGTTTATCTGAATAATATCGTTGATGGGTGCGTGGCTCGTGTTGCTGCTAAACTAGAGTCCATGCAGCCCTGCTCTAGTGTCAAAGATAAGTACAAATTCCTTTCTTTGACTATACATAGCCCTTCAATCAATTAGGATTTTTATTTAAAATCATACTCTTTCATTCCTTCTTAATATAAAAGCTAATTAAGACTAAATAAATCAATTAATTATTCTTATTATATATTTATTAATCTACCTAAATTAGTTAATTAATTCTTAATATTAAATATAATTAATTAATTCATTTAATTTTTTTAAATTAGGCAATTAATTCTTTTATATTAAGGACAATAATAATAATCTTCTCCATCATGTTCAGGATAGCTTTAAGCATGATCAAAGATGCTGAGGATAAAGGGCTAATTACACCTGGAAAGGTTGTTATGGAAGGTTTTGTTATGCATAGATTCTTTATATGCGACCTAAGGATTGGAGTTATGCAACTATGCACTTTCTCAAGTGATCTGTTTTCATGTTTTTGGTGTTTTGTCAATAATATTACTGAAATCCCAAATATGTTTGTCAATTCTGGCTGTGTTTCTTTCCTTCCAGAAGCTTCCATGATGGTAAACGTGCATGTTTCATTCAGATTTGCTAATATTGTTGCTGATATTTGTTGCAAGGCATTCATTATATAATAATTTGGCCATCATATTCAGAATTGTTCCTCAAAGTATATGTTATGTTGCACGGCACTTGGGTCCATATAGATCAATGTATGCTTCAAACAACTTTCAAGCATACTGATATTGTTTAATAATGGTGGCAAAGGACTGTTCTTGTGGAGCCAACAAGTGGCAACACTGGCATAGGATTGGCATTCATAGCAGCATTGAAGGGCTATGAAGTTTTTGTGGTCATGCCAGCTTATGTAAGTCTTGAGAGAAAAATTATACTTCGAGCATTTGGAGCCGAGGTATATTTGACTGACCCTGCCAAAGGAGTTGATGGGGTTTTAGGGAAAGCAAATGAGCTATTAAGCAAGACACCCAATAGTTTTATGCTTCAGCAATTTGATAATCCTTCCAATCCACAGGTATTACCTACATCATTCTTAATTTTAATGCCAGGTTGAGAAGATTCAAAGGCTAGGCTGAGAAGACTTGCATTCTGTTTCTTCCATTTTAATAGATCCATTATGAGACTACAGGCCCTGAGATTTGGAGAGATTCTGGAGGAAAAGTTGATGCCTTGGTTGCAGGGATAGGAACTGGGGGGACGATAACTGGTGCTGGGAAGTTCCTCAAGGAAAGAAACCCAGATATCAAGGTTTCTGTCTTTAAATTGGATTTTTCCTGGTTGAACAAAGAGATTGTGAAGGACGTTTTGTTCTTGACATTTTAGTTTCATGATTTCTACTGTTATTTTTTCCCAGGTGTATGGTGTAGAGCCAGCTGAAAGTGCGGTCCTGAGCGGAGGAAAGCCAGGTAACTTCATCATTCTCTATGTATATGATTGAATGTTTCTGGTTTTTTTGTACTGCACAAGAATTAAGTAGTTGAAATCCACAGAAGTCTTCCAGTGTTAGAGTTTATATTCTGTCAAAAATGATTCAGAACAACCCACGGAGATCAAGTTGCATAGAAAGACATCAGTAAATTTTTGCCGATTTATGAGATTAGCATGAATTTTGAATCGATATACTTCATCTAGTTATTAATATAAGAGTTAGTTGATTAATTTTAGTAGATTAAAAAAGCCAAATAAATCAATTAATTATAACTACTATAAGAGTCAATTTACTAATTTAAATAGATTAAGGATTATATAATATACATCTTGAAGGTTTAGATTTGGTTATAATTAAATATTTATTTAGTTTTTTTAATATTAAAATCAGTTAATTAGATATTATATCAAGGACGGGAGGAGTATATATTTGATGCTTTAGTCTAGATTGATTTTCATCTAAATTACAAACTTCATTTCCTAATATATCACTTATTGGTAGTATAATTGTTTGTTTAGGTGGCATGCATACATCTTTAAATACGTCACTTGTTTCATCTTGAGGAAAACGTTACGCAACAGTGTCAGAATGATAGCTGACTGGTTTTTTACTTCCATGTGTTGAAGGCAAGCATTTAATCCAAGGAATCGGTGCTGGTATTATTCCAAATGTACTGGACGTTAATCTGCTTGATAAAGTTATTCAGGTAGCTTTCAAAAATTACTATGGGAAACTCAATTCTGATCTATTGAAGGTGCATTGTGCATTAATAGACAGTGAAACGCATTGGTCCATACTAAGTATTATGCACATACGTGCATACATATATATATGTGTGTGTGTGTGTATTTTTACGTGTATAAATCCTCACCAAGCATGTCCATATTTCATAAATTTTTATGGAACTAGTGTGTGTAATGCCTCACACATTGTCTGAAAAATAAGTCACACTCATCATGACAAATAAAAAATGCGGCCTGTTAGAGTTCAGAGTCTTTTTATCATATATATTCCTCCTATCCTTAATAGAAAATATAATTAACTAATTTAATTAAATTAAAAAAGTTAGTTAATATAATATATTTTTCTAAAATACTCTAATAATCTTTTTTAACTCCTTCATTTCCTCTCTTACTTGATTATTATTGAGGGAGTATTAAAAGGGTTATTTGAGAAGTTGATAAATATAGGAAATTAGTTCCTCTATTAAGGACCAATGAATATCTATAGATATATAGATATATGCTCTATTAAGGACCAATGACTATCTATAGATATATAGATGGGTTCTCTACTATCTGCTGATGCAATAGCTTCTTGCCTATCATGGTTCTTTACATTGCAGATATCAAGTCAAGAAGCCATAGAAACTACTAAGTTGCTTGCTTCGAAAGAAGGTCTATTGGTATGGTACCAAATTATGCTTTTTATCTTTAATATAGGAGCTAGATAACTAATTTATGGATATAAAAAAATTAGTTAAGTTAATTATTTATAATAAATGTACATGCTTATTTACCTAGAATACCATTTCTAACCATGTGCATTGTAATCATCTCTTGATTGATAGAAAATTCCATACTATGAGCAATCAATATGGATATTTTGGTGAAAAATTGTAAATTTTGGAAGAAGAATGGATTGAGATATTATATTTATGACTAAAATAAATCCCTTATCTAGTCCTTATATCTAAGATTGGAGGTAGTACTAACTATATATATATTTTGGTTTCATTTTCATGGAAATGCAGAATGATTTGTGCCCATATTCTTATTCCTATTGAATATATAGGCTTTTCTTAGTGCTATGGGGTCCAAAATTTATTATTTTTTTTTTTTTGCTGATATGGAAATAATGCTTCTGCAGATGGGAATTTCATCTGGAGCTGCTGCTGTTGCTGCAATAAAGTTAGGGAAGAGACCAGAAAATGCAGGAAAACTCATTGTTGTAAGTCATCATGTTCTATAAAATTGATTGGACAGAAACTGTAACATGGCTATCTTCTAGAAATCTTCACAAATTATGTGAATCTATTTACCTTATGAATGCACAGCGTTTTACTTTGAGTACTTACTAATCAACCATATTTCCTTAAGTCCTTAACCCCACTAATTGGAGAATAATGTTTGGAACCTGGTACTTTGATTTTTGCGAATGTTTTCAACAGTGTAATCATAATTCTAGCCATTGGATGGTTAATTTGAAATTGGAGGCTAATGCACAAGTCTATCCTTGCTTCTCAGGTGGTATTTCCCAGTTTTGGTGAGTGCTACCTCTCAACACCAGTGTTTGAATCCATTAGACATGAGGTTGAACAAATGACGTTTGAGTAAGCTCTAAAACCCCAAATGCAGTATTTGGAAATGTAACAATCCAAAAGGAATTTAGAATTATGTCCGGCAAATAACTGGACATATATGGGCTCGTTTATCAAACTTATCCCATGGACGCTACATTTAGGATTCTTAATACCCCATTACCAGGGTATAGAAATATTTTGATTGTTGATGTGTCTTAAATTTGTCTTTATTTGTATGAGTCTTTGTATTCCAAAAATAGGGGAGTTACTATGTGTGAGGGTGATTCTGTATTCTAATATAACAATTGTAATTTTCAATCAATATTATTCTTCACCTCTATTGTCCAAAACATTCAAAAATTATTTTAGGGTATTCCTATCTCGTTCTGATTTGTTTATATGAAATACAAGTGGCGATTCTTTGAATCATAAAATTCGTGAACAGTATAGTTTAGCTAATCTTGATGTTCCTTGTGTCATTCACCCATATTTTTAATTATAAGCTAAATTGGAAAATATTGCTCATAGGGTAGGTTAAGTTTAATGTGGATAGAAGCATGATAGTGTCCAATAATAGAACTCGATGTGGTGGGGTGATAAGAGACCATCAAGGCAAGTGGATATATGGGTTTACATATTTCATTAGAATTGATAATTTAGTTGAGGTAGAAGAATGAACTGTTCTAAAGGGATTTCAAATTATTTGGGACAAAGGGTATAAGAGTTATATTTGAATTAGATGAAAAGTAATTGATTGACATGTTGGGAGAAAATAATACTAGTCTGGGACAGCTTATTAGTTGTGCAGATTAAGAATTTTATGTGTAAATAACAGGAATTATAACTGCAGTTTATCCTAAGAGAAAATAATCAGATTACATATGCCTTTGTGAAGGAAGGTCTCTTTAAATTTGTCATATTTGAGACGTGTCCTATATTGTTACAGGATTTGGTAAATTTAGAGTATTTAAAATTAAAATTTTTAATAGTATAATTTAATTTACTTTCAGGCTATAGTCAGTTGATCAATCAATAAAATTTAATTTTTTATAAAGAATAATTTGATTGATATTATAATAGACCTGTATGCATACACCTCCATTTATAATTATTAACCAGGTAAATGTAAAAGGGAATTTTAAATTTGAATAATCAATCAAATGAATAATTAGATTATTTATTATAATCTCTTCAAATAATTTATTTTTTATATTGGATAATTATATTTTATCATAATAGTTAAGTTTTTAAATAATTATATATTTTTTAATTATAAACTAAAAAGCAAATATATAATACAAACAATATTATATAACACACACATATATAAATAAATTATATATTTAATTAATGTTAATTAAAAATAAAAATCAAATCTAAAAATTGGCTAAAACCTATATTTATAAAAAATCGTTTAAGATTTATAATTTTTTTAATTTGAAAATAATTTTATATTAAAAATATTTCTTCTATAAAAAAAATAAATAGTAATGTAAATATATAAAAATTATTTTGTCATGATAAAAATTAAAATTAATATTATTTTAGTTTTTAATAAACATATATATAATTGTTTATGTAGTAGAATATTACATATATTAAATTTTATAATTAATGATAGTAGATTAATTATAGCTCAACTAGCAAAGGTCTTTGTATGCCCACACGACGTCGGGCTCAAGCCATGGAGAAGTAGCATTTTCAAATTTATTTGGTGGTAACACGTGGCAGGCAACAAGGTGGCGAGGTGGGGGCCCTCAAGGAGGCGACACATGGCAAGTACACGTGGTAAGCAAGTGTTGAGGTGGCGGCCGGCGGCTAACAATTCGGTCACTAATTAATGGGGAAAAACTTTCATGCGTAATCATGTTTTTTTTAGTGCATGTCGATGGAGAATGAGTTGAAAATGAGGAATTTGGGGTGGGAATCAGATCGAATGGATGATGAGGCTTGAATGAGAGCCAATCCCTAAGCAAAAATGAGTGGCTATCCCTACCATAGTTTTGACGGTTAGCAATTAGTAAGAGGTGAAGATCCGAATGTAAGATCTAAGGGCTCTTAGGGTTAGTTTAGGATGTGAGATTTTGGGGTGAGAAGAGAGGAAGAATTTTACCCCCTTTCTTATTTAAATAATAAAAAATTTTAGAAGTGGAGAATTTTTTTTTTAAATTTTATCTTTCCTCTCAAATTGGGAAAATTTAGAGAAGAGATGTAATATTTTTATTTTATAATATTAATATACTAATAATTTTTTAAATATCATAATATTACCTAAATATTATATTTTATTAAAATATTCTATAAAGTAATATAGAGATAAATTTATTTATATAAAAATATTTTTTCTCTTCTCATTTCTTGAACAAAATAAGGTAATATGAAGATTCCTCATATTCATTTCTTTAATATTAATCTAAATAAAGTAATAATAAAATTTTTCACCTTTCTTTTCCTTCTTTTTTTTTCTATTAAAATTCATCTCTCCACTTCCCTTCTATTGAACCAAACACACCTTTAGTCAAGTGAGCAAAACTCCTAAGCAATCCAATGGCCTAAATCTCCTCTTGCTCAAGAGAATTAAAAGTAAAAACAATAAAAACCCTACAATAAAAGACAAGCAGCATAACATGCATGCGGAAATTCAAATGTGGGATGGAGGGAATGAACTTAGGTGGTATTAGGACTAGATACAAACTAACCTACTAAAAAAAATAAAAGAAATTATTATTGACAAGTTGCTTAGATGTAATTCCACGCTGGCATTTTGACTAATTCTTTTCGTTTTTTTTTGTGTGTAATATTGACCCTTGGGTTGATCTATTCTATTCCTCCTTCCTTAAAGGTAGTGCCGTACTTTGGGCTTAAAAATTCCAATTGATTTAAATTCTATTTGACCATTCCAATGTTAATTTATATATAAAAAATATCACGTACTATCATATATCTTTAAAGAATTAAAATTCAATAAAAATATGCAATTAAGTTTTAAATTTCTCAAAATACTCTTGGGCACAAGTAATTATGATTAAGTCCAAACTAGCCAAATTAAAGTGTCAAAAGCCTAAAATAAAGTATGAAAAATATATTAAAAAATTGAAAAAATCATATAGTCTATGAAACCACATACTTTTTTTTGTGGTCAATATCATACATGGGAGTTCATCCTAATTTTATGTTTGTTATTTTTCTTTTTAGTTTTTCAGTGAAAATTATACACATACCTTTATTGAATAAACATGCAACATCATGTTTAAGGTGTTACATGTTTAGATAATTAGGTATTCATCATTGAAAAATATATTAGCCTGCACTAACAATCAATTACCAAAAGTTATATATGTTTATTTTGACTTGCTAATTATTCCCTCGTTAAAAAATGCAACTCAACATCAAGATAAACATTTTTTTGGTTAAAAAAAAGGAGAGAGATCTATATAATTAATAGGGGATGCCATTGGGTTTGTCAGCAATAAAAAAAGTTAGTCAACCCTCACTAATTATCAACTAATGGTGCTATCATATGGCCATTAAGCATTTGGATTGCTTGGCAGTGGGTTATTCAAACTTAATAAATAGTTCCATTATGTGTATATATTCTCGTAAACTTAACTAATTGATTGCTAATAGTGATGGATACCCGTGGATAAATCTAAAATGGTATTGTCACATGTTATATATGTCTATCCTAGCTAACTATTGGCTTGGCTAACTTTTTTTTTATTGATGAATATTCATATAACTTATGAAAGTATATACAAATATAATCTATGACAATATCATTAGTTTATCATTATAGTACTAGCTAACTAACTAACCATTTTTACACTGATGAATACTTAGTTGACAAACTATGTAATATTTTAAACATGATGATGCAGCATATTTTGATAAAAAAAATAGGTCTCAATTGCTCTACATTATTTATTTGTACAGGGTGCCAATTATTCCTCCATAAACACCTTATTAGAGGTAAAAATACCTTTTACCTGTGATGATAATTAGAAGAAAAATAATATATAGATAAGTTTTAAGTTAAAGAAATAGAGAAAAATATAAAGTTATAACGCCAAAGGGATGTATATGTCATTTAGGCAAAAGTTAAATAAAAAAATTCAAAGAAAAATAGAAAAAGGGACTTAAGTGGAGTTTTAAATTTTCAAGAACTAAGCTAAACTTTCATAATGTGTTGTAAATGACTAAAGTAGAATTTGATAAATTTAAGAACTAAAGTGTATTTTACCAAATTAATGAGTAAAAGTGTAATTATGAGAAAATTGAACCAAAAAAGGCCAAAAATTGCTTGAAAATATTTTAGTTCTAATTTTACCAGTAGGTAGAGGATAGTATTTAAGTTACGCATATTTTTTAGAATTCTTATTTGAAGTCCTAAAAAATTGATATTAATTTCTAAAGTCTAAAAATTATTATATTTATTATAAGAATTTATAAAAATGACAAAATTTAAAAAGGAGTCCTGTAGAATTTATTGAAGAATTTGAGGTGAAATATAATACTGATAAATGATTTAAAGAAACATATATAACTTTTATCAGGACTTCTATACCTTTTAAAATAAACTTTTTAGGAAATTCACTTAATGGTAGAATAATTTTTTAAAAATGTCAAAACTTTTAAAAGAGTTCTATAGAATTTATTTAAAACTTTAAAGTATATTAAATTATCCGATAAAGGAAGTTCCTTAGGATTTGTGACAAATTAATAGATTGGGCCTAGGCTAGCCCAAAATGGAGTCACATATGAGGCCCAAAATGCTAGAAATTTATCATGTGGTCAAATAGATTTTTATGCTATTTTATAAAAAAAGAAATGAAATGAAGAAATTTTAAGAAGTATTGCGGTGGCATGTGAGGTGTCATTGTAGGACCCGCACCCCCTCCAAATGGTGCAAAGTGCAAGAAGTAAGCATTATCACATGTGCTTCATTATAATAAAATAATATAAAAATTAAATTAATGATAATTAAGTTTAATTAATCCAAAATCTAACCAACGAGATGCAATATTAGAGCGTTAAAATATAAAAAAAATGGGGGATAATTTAATCATAAGGTGCTTAAAATTTCTCTATAAATACCATTTATTTCCTTCATTATGGAGCCAAGAAACTAGGGGAAACTCTTGAATTTTTTAAACTCAAAATAAAGGCAATTCAAGAAGGAAATCAAGAGCACTCTGATTAAAGGTAGCTAAGGCATAAGGTAAACAATCTTTCTAGTTATACACCTAGACAGCAATGAGAATTTCATATTTTGATACTTCAAATGGATTTAAAATGAAAAATTGTAGGGGTTAAAGTCAAGACATAAACTAATTTAAAGGATAAGGAAATTAACCACAAATAAGAAAAGTTAGGGGTTAATTGATTAACTAAGTTTAATGTTCTTAAATGTTAGTTGTAATTGGGTTATGATGAATGAATGGTTGTATGATATCTAGGCTTTGATTTGTGTGCTAAAGAGGGCAGCCACATAGCATAGCAAAGGAAAGTGATAAGGAAGAGAGTAAAATAAAATAAAGTATCAAGTTAATAAACTATCTTAAACTTGTATGTGTTTGATGTTATGTTTAGTTGTGTTATGACTTTGTTTAATTGTGTTACATATATGTAAATGATTGAAGCTCTATTTCTATGATTACTTTGACCAATTGTATTTTATATGATACATGGAAGCATGCATATTATATTATGCTTATAATATCATAAGCAAATACAAGTACTAATCAACTTAACGTATACATTTTTTAACTTTGTTTACTGCTGAGATTTTCCTAGAAATCTCACCCCCTTTTATTCCCAAAATAGCAAGACCATTAAGCACAAGACGAGAAGAATAGTTGATGATGTAATTGTTGCTTGCATGGTGTATGATAGTTGATTTTGTAATGTGTGTAAATATATGTATGGTTGCTGGAAAATCTGCATGTGAATAGTAACTTATAATGGGGCAGTGACATTTATGATATAATTAAAAATAGTAAATAATATAATAAATATATAATATTTTACTAGTAGATAGGTAACATGTCAAACTTCATTTTGATACTAAGAATGCCTTATTCTGATATTTGTACAAAGAGAACTGATTTTTCAAAGTTAGGTATCAAAATATGTCTTCGGGATTTTTGACTAAATGAATAGTGATCTTTGACGCTGAAACTATACTGATTGGCTGAGCATTTGGTCTGAGATATATTTTTCTCTTAAACTAGATAATATTAGCTTCTTGTAACCTTTTGAATCACTTCGTTTCGATATTTATTGAATTAGTTATAATTTTTTAAAGTTCATCATCTAATCTAGAAATACCAACCGTAAAGTTAAAATTTCTAAATTTTGCAAATGAACTTCAATGATAATATAAGTTATTCTAAATGATACCGATTAGTTCCTAAGGTGTTCGAAAGTAAGGTATTACAATCAACATAAATATCCCTTAGTTAAAAGTTAACATTACAACAATTTTCACAAGTAAAATATCACATTACTCCAATAAATAGTTTAAGATAATTTGTACTTTTGATGAGATATATATGTGTGTGTGTGTGTGACAAAAAGATGCCCTTTAGTCATACAAATGGAATTTGGGGACATATATAGATTGACAATTTGTTTATTACCATTCAAAAAAAACACCCCATTTCATATCAACATATGTCATCCATAATCGATTGCACTATACATAAATACAAGCACCATTTACTATATAGTGGGTGTTTGGTAAACACCCAAACCTAGGTTTTAAACCTAGGTTTTAAACCTAAGTTTGGGCAAAACTTAGGTTTTGAGAATTTTTAAAACAAATAGCTATATTTATTCAAAAAGGTTTTTGGATCAAACTATGGTTTAAAACTAAGGTTTTAGATAAACTGTTCAGAGTAGCTTATGGAACAGTAAAAGAGCTTATAGACTAACCAATTACTATATTATCCCTACTTTTTCTTATACCATCTCTTCTCTCTCATACTTTTTCTTACACCTTCTCTCATCTCTCCTTTCTTTTCTACACTATCTTCTCTCTCATCTCTCTTCTACACATTCTCTCCTATCTTATCTCTCTTCCACACCCTCTCTCATATCTCATCTCTCATATCTTATCTCTCCTCTCTCATATATTTAATAATCATACAATTTTTCATAATTTATCAATAATAAAAGTACTTCTGGAAATAACTAAACACTCATTCATCCAAAATTACTTTTTTTCATAAGCTCTTATCCAAAAGTCATTTTCTAAAAGCTATCCAATTTTTTTTTTATAATCCCTTTTTCAAACTCTTATCCAAACGGGCCTATATTCTTTTTAAAACTGCATATACTTAATTACTAAAAGATGAATCCCTTTACAAACATTAAACTTTTACAAAAGTTCTAAATATAGACCCTAGATCTATGTAGCATAAAAACAGAAAACCTTGTGCAAAGTCATTTGCATATTTCCTGTAGTAGCTACACTCTTTACAAAATAATTCTCCTTGGAGACCAATGAAGCACCCATACACAAGGAAGTACCATCCACTCCCTATACATATCAACAAGTTGTCCGACAAGGAGCTGGAAATTTGGCCACACATATATACACCATCTTGAGAACAACGAAACCAAGATCTGGATTTTTATTTATTTATTTATATTTTATTTTGAGCTTGGGGGAGGAGGTGGTAGAGATGAAGAAGAGTTAGCATTGTTTTTTTTTTTGCTTTTTTAAGTTTGTGAAGAGGAGGATGAGGGGATGGAAAAGGTATAAGGCTGTATTTTCTTGGGATGGGAGATCTGGTTGATAATAACCTCCACTAACTTATGTACCTTTTACTTTCAAGTGAAGAACCCTTTTCAAGAGCCACAAAGGCCTCTTTCTCTTGCCCCAATGCAAGAAGTGCCATAGCTTGTAAGTAGAATGCAATGTACCAGATAGGGGAAATTCTTAGTGCTTGCAATGCATCCTTCAATGCTTCTTCTGGCATTTTCTTCATGAGATAAGATAGGCTGCGGCGTGCATAAACTGTTGGAGAAACCATGTTTCTAGCATCAATGAACTGTATGCATTACAAAACAACAAAGACATCAAATGCACGTTGTAAATGATATAAACCAATAATAATTGTTTGTTACAAGAACAAATTTAAAGGGAGAATCCATCCAAAAGACTAACTTGTTATATGAGCCATTTGAACTTATAACCACACTTGTGAGGTTTTCCAATATAGGACTCATAACATCTTTAGATCATACAACAAAATTGTTAACTATGCAACTATATGATTCATCTTTCGTGTCAAACTTAGCTGCAGGTTATACTTCTTTTTGTTACAGAAAACTATTTTGTAGGTACCTATAGTTTTTTTAATTTTTAATTTAGTGCCTATGTTACTTTCTTTATTAAATAATTTAAGTTTGTTCTGTTAACATTATTAATCTTTATAACTTTCCTCTGTTAGTACTATTTTCCTTAGTATAGAAGTTAATTGTACTAACAGAACAAAACTAAAGATTTAATAAGAAAAAAAATACATTTACCAAATTAAAAATTAAGGGAAAATATGGGTACCTCCAAAATAGTTTTCCTTTTTGTTATATCTAACTTATGCAACAATTTGAGTGGTATAAATACTCAAACACACTAGAGGTATACAAATTAATACCTCAATCACCTATGTTTTGTTTACTCTCTAGGAAAATAGAATATTGTGTGTGTGTGTGTGCATACATATATATATATATATATATATATATATATATATAATTTCTAGGAAATAAGCAACTTAAAAGCTATAGAACATACAAACCTGTGTATAACTACCAATCGCGGTGCTAAAGTCTTTATGGCTAAAGGCAGCGTCACCTTTCTTCTTTGAGTTCAATGTTTTATGCATCTGGTTGGTCCAAATTTGGAATGAAAGTTTAATAATTGGAGAAAGAAAAACAAGAAAAAAAGTCAATAATAAAATGAGCATGTGGAGTTCATATAAGATTCAAGATTCATATATGCTGCATTCAACCAAATACTCATGTTCAAACCTTTAAAGGTATGTAACAATGAAAGTCCAAGTTTAATTTATGGTGACTAAACACATTTAATTTACATAATGCACATCAATCATTAACATGATATGCATTCAAAACTATACTTGATATATGCATCAACCATGCTCAACCAAATAAAAAGAAATTAGGAAACAATATTTTTTGTCCTCTAACTTTATTAAATGTTTCAATTTAGTCTCTTACTTTTATAACGTATATTTTCAATTCTTTAATCTTAACACCATTTGTGTCTGATGATGAATTTTTGTAACTTCTATCGTGATTTTAAAAATTAAACATAATATGTTAGCATTTGAAAATATTTTTTTAATATTTAAAATTTCAATGTCAATATTTTTTAGGTGATATAAGGATTAAATGACTGAAAAAATACTTTATAAAATTAAGGAACTAAAATAAAACCTTTATAACTACAGTTAAAGGGTTACAAATGCACTTTTGCCAATAAATTATTATGAATCAAGGGCCATATAAAATAACAGAAGCAGTACGTACACCAAAATATAGATACACTTTTGTTTTTCTTGAAAAGGAATAATAACAATGATACCAAAGGAACAGAAAGATTTAAATGATGTATTGCAACCATATACGAAACACACCTCAGTAGAAGTACCCTCGTCATCTTTATACCCAAGTTTTTCAAGGAACTCATGGATTGCAGCCAAATCAATTCTCAGACAAGCTTCAGCAAGTGGTGAAAGGGATGGAGTAGTATCATAATCTGGCATACCCATCAAAGCATGAGAAGGAACCTGGATAACAATATACATAAGTTTATTCCAGTTGGTTAGAAAATGACTTTGATTCTTTATTACAAATATTAAAGTCAATGGGTTGGGAAATTAAATTGCTAAGGCAAAAGTTTACATTTGGTCCTTTAATGTAGGACATAATTAGAAAGTTTATTTTATTCTTAAATATAATATTTATTTTTTATATTTATCAATTATTTTTTAAATTATCCCTATTAACACTTCCTCAACAATTATCAAAGAGGAAGAAAGAGAATTAAGGAAGATGATTATGATATTTTTTTAAAAATATATCATATTAATTAAACTAACTTCTTTAATAATCAAATTAATTAAATATACTTAATATTAAGGATTGGAGGAGTGCAAAGTTTTAGTTTGATTATTTAATTTTATAAAATATCTTGTCAGTCCTATAACCCTAACAACATTAGTTTCAAATGATATTTTTTTGTAACAATTGTTATTTTTGAAAGTTAAACCTAATATGTCAGCATTTGAGAATCTTTTATCAACATTTAAATTTTAATGGTCACATTTTTTTTTGTTAATAAAACTAACCATTTTAGGGTTAGAGGACTGAAAAAGACACCTTATAAAATTAACGGGATAAAATAAAACCTTATGCGAAAATAAAAGGCCATAAATGTCGACTTTTGCGAACTGAAAATGATGAAAATTAAATAAAGAAATCTAAGAAATTGTTTTAAGAAAAAATACATAAATAATGCAGGGAACTACTTATAAGACAATTAACCTCGGAATCCTTTTGTAGGGGTATTAAAGCAGTAACCAATGAATTTGGATGAGGACGCTCCTGCGGTTCTAATTGTAAACACTGCGAGGCTAAGTGTACCAATTCAGTTCCTTCATCATTTGAAAATTGTCCTTCTAAACAAGAATCTGTTAACATCTCAAGGTTCCTCTCCCGAATCAGGTCAAGTGCCTGAAAAATTATGAAATCAACTGTTAAATAATGTAGAACATATATAACTGAAATATGTAACTCAGTGCTTTGGCTTTGAGACAAAAAGCTTGTTCTATTATTAATGTTCCCAACAGAATAAGAATTGAGTCATCTTAGATTCACAAAGGGGAACAAGAAATTAATAATCTAAAGAAATTGGATATAGTCACAAGATATGTTTCAAATTAGGGTAAACAATTCTTAAGATATCTATAGTTTCTTTCAATTTTTAATTTGATACCTGTGTATTTTTTCTCCTTATTAAATTCTTTAATTTTATTTTATTAGCACAATTAGCTTCTATATAGAGGCTAATAATACTAACAGTTAAATAAAGTAATAGGGGTTAACGTCCCTAAAAAGTAAAATTAAAAAAAATTAATAAAAAAATAATACAGGTACCAAATTAAAAATGGAAGGAAACTATATGTACTTTAAGAATGGATTATTGTTCAAATTAAAAGGAAGAAATGCAAGCTTATATAGTTTTGCTCATAAATATATCAGGTAGATTATCCATATATTCTTGTAGCCTTATATTGTCAAGATTCTCATACACAATGCTTGGTGAACAGAATCTTCCATCAAGAAACAAAACTTACATGGCTTGGAGGAATGTGTTTTCCAGTAAGAAGGTCCAGCAAAATGGTTCCAAAACTATATGTCACACTTGCTGGAGTAATTCTACCTGCATGGCCAGAAGACACCAAACATTTGCCATTATGTGTGTGTATATATATATATATAAGAAACAAAATATGCAAAATAATAATGGAACACCATAGTGGTTAGAACTTAATCTTTTTTTTTACTGGTTTTCACATGGGACGAACAGGCATATAGAAATAACATGCACCAAAAACTTAGAATGGAGAGCATGAGATCAAATAATATAAATTGATGACGTAATTAAAAGCTTAATTATACGGTAGTACCTATCTTTAGATATTCAGGTGGAGCAAATGCCAAGTTTGAACTATAACTTTTACCATCTCGACTGTTCTTCATCAAACCAAAGCATGAGAGTCTTGGATTTCCTTCCTGAAAAAAACACATGAACAAGTATGAAAATAGTCAACCCTTACTGCAAAGGGCTCAAAAATTAAAACCTGAGTAGTTTCACTATTGATATATGGTAGAGAATAATCCCCCCTCGGGGGGGGGGGGGGTAGGGGGTGTGAGGAGGCGACTGAAATCAATTATTTATTCAACAGAAGCTAATGTAGAACACATGTATTTATACTTTTATACTGCTAATCTACTTGACTATTCGGTTGCCCTTCAATAACAGAATTATTTACAAGTCTTATACTGACAACTAGGCCCGTGCTCTTTCTAATTCCTACGTATCAATATATATAGCGTACTCTTATTTCTAGTATATTGCTACGTACTTTCTTCCCAATGGATGCCTGCCAACCAACTCTTAAAGGGTTATGAAATAATGAAAAGTTGGTCAAAAGTATGAGGCACCAATGCAGTCTTCTTATATAGATTGCAATAGAAATTCATAGTCATTTAATATGTTATTAGCATGATATAAGTATGTTGTGATTAAGTATTAATTCTTCATAGACATACATGTTTGAATATATATCAAAATTTCGTGAGTGCTTAAAAAAATTTTGTAGTCCTTGCCTAGAGAAGTCATCTAAGACCTATTTGTCTTAACAAGTTAGTGTTTTCATCTTACTTGTTAGAGGTAATAATAAAGTACAAAGCCTAGACTATGTCTCTCCTAAATCTATTCGTTTTCTTGAAAATAACTACTAGACGGACTTAATTTATTGGCCAGACAACACGTTTATATAAATACTTCCTCTTTCAATCCTAGTTCTTTTTTAATTGATCATTGTACCTCAAATCCTTCTAAAATTACATGCCTAACTTGGAAAATAATACGTCAGAAATATAAACATCCCCTTCCTCAGGAAATGGTCTTCATTGATTCACATCCTAATAATTCAAATAACCCTTACCCTAAGAAACCTTCGATGAGAACTCAGCCTGCATTCTTATCCATCTTTATCCCTAAATTAATTTCATTCTCTCTAAATTAATTCATATTATAATGTCTCACCTCTATTCAAATTATTTTTGTTATCCTCAATATATATATTATCTAAAGTTTTAATTTTTAATATAGCATAATGTTATCATATAATAAATATAGCCAACCTCATCTTGTGGGATAATGTTTGTTTTGTTCTTCATATCAAAATTGGATAAACTAAGAGTGTGTTGTGCACATTTTATGTCTCTCTTTTTAATTGTTAATCCAAGTCTTGGTTTGAAGAAATTATGCGATCTTTACAATTCTATATTTTATAATGATAGCTCCCTTTTTGATCTATTAATTAAACACATTACATTCTCTGGTAATCTAAGTAGTTCTCACTAAGTTTATAATTCATGTGGTAGTTCTGTGAAAAGAGCAAACATAACAATTTTAATGATAATTAATGTTCGCAATATGAAATCTAAAGTGTTAGAAAATAGATATTTGAGCAAATATTACCTCTTTAATTTCTCATGGGAAATTAATTAACATCGATAGTTTATGCCAACATTTTAAAGATAGCACTAAATGAAAGTGATATATAGTCTTGAAAGGTGTGCACAATATCCTTTTCACTACTATAAGTTATTCATTCTATCCTTAATATATGACATAATTGAGAAATTATTATTGATCATAAATATAAGATATATTTTCTATTTTATCATTTTTTTAATTATCCCTATTGATCCTCCTTCATCAATAACCAATTAACAGAAGGAGGGAGAAAATTAAGATGACTAAAGTGTTTTAAAGAAAATATGTGATATTAACTAATTTCTTTAATCTAATCAAATTAGTTAAATATGTAAAGGATAGATAAGTATAACAAATTTTATGATTATATAATTTTGATTGTATACTGAATATAAGTTTTTGAAGATTATGTACATATTAAATGTAGTTGGGCTTCGTCATAAATCATGGATTGTTATAGAAGAACGCTTGAACTAAAAAGGGACTTTATAGACAAAGGAAATGAACTTACATAATCAAAAAGTACTCTATAAGCATTTAGATCATGATATAGAGCACGTCCTTTGCTTGCACAGTATTCCAGCGCTTGGGCAATGTATAGAGCAACTCTCAGTCGCATTGTCCATTTCATGGGCTGAGTTTCCCCTGCATGATCATGTAATTAATTAAGCTAAGTGTTTAGTGAGGTAATAATGAACAATAATATATATAACAAGATAGTACCAAACTAAAGAATAAAAACTACGGTAGGTGGTGGATATAGGTAGAGAGAATTCAAGAGATTGATAATCCTATGAACCTAAATATAAGAGTTAGTTGGTAGTTAAATTTGATTTTAAATATAAGACTTTAATCTACTTTATCTTTCATATTTATCATTTTTACTAAACTAATTAACCTAACTTATAAACCAATATAATATTACATAGATATATTTTAGGGAGATAATGTTACATTTGTTAAAATTAATTAATTTAATTAATTTTTTTAATATATTTAAATTAATTAAATAGTTTTTATATTAAAGACTGAATGAGTAGAATATAAGATTGCAGCAATAAATATGTATTTATGTCTCGTACAATATAACAAAACTTTTGGCTAGTTGTGAGCTTACAATGGAACAAGTGAGTTGCCAAAGTATCATTGGGCATATATTCTGCAACAAGTAACCTCTCATCACCATCACTGCAGCATCCAAGTAGACTAACCAATCTTTCGTTCCTTAGATGACTAATTGCCTTGGCTTCATTCTGAAAGGAAAAAAAAACATTTCTAAAAGAAAAAAATAATAAAAAAAAGTCATACTTCAATAGAAAACCAGATTGCCTATCAAGTGGAAAACAAAATTCAAAAAATGGTGAAAAATAACTCAAGAGACAAGATGTGGAAAATGTAAATCCTAAAAGCCATAAATCAAGTGAATTACTATATATGATGCTTCCTAAATTAAGAACAAGTAATCATCCTAACACCTATATTTTAAATGGAAAAGGAAATATAGTTTTCTAAATTTATGAAGTTGTAACGAGCACAAATCTTAGGAGAACCGTATCTCAAAAATTAGCTATTGTAGATGAGGAATCAAAGGTTTATAAGGCCTATCTTTTAATTTTACCCTCCCAATACGGGATTCATAAGCCTAAAGAGAGAATATACTCTCAAGAGACTAGTATATTAGGAGCGAGAGTGCTCCTTGAGCTTATAAACATCATTTCATTTATGAGGCTTCTCAATGTGCGGGCGACTCATATCAGAACACTTGTACAAAGCTAGAAAATGTGATGTTCAGTACTGGATATGATATATAGCTGAATAAATGAAAATAATAATACCAATGATGATGATTATGAAGATATTCCATGAAGCTCAAAGAGAAGCTTGCATAAAGATTTCATTTTACTTTCTTCATCAAGTGATAGTTGGCAGTTTAAAGAAATTTTAGGTGATGCTTGCTTATATCTGTGTCAAGAGAATATATATATATAAAGCAGTTAGTACATATTGTTGTACTCCATCAACTCTGGAATGAAGAATCTAGTTAAAAGATAAACAATGGAATCCTTTTTCAAATTTACTTCAAAGTCTTAGCAGTTTAAATATTAGATCAGGTAATTTTGGTAAACACACAATCTTATACCATGGAGAGGAGAATTTAATTCAGATCGACATCTTAATCAGGAAATGGAGCAAAATCATTGTAAAGGAACAAGTTAATTCCATACAACCATGCACATTTAAGTTTGATTTGATAAAGAAACACAAACGCATAAAAACAAGAAGAAAACGTACAAAATTAGCAACGTTAATTTCAATGTTTCCCAATACAACATAGAAAAGACTTCCATTTTTTCATATAAGAACATCGATAAGTTAATCCCATGAAGGATTAGTTATCTTACTAATACAGAAGGAGTAAAAGAAAGCTTCGTCAAAATCACTTATATCAAATATATAAAAGAGTAGTTGGCATTTGGAGTCACTTATGCTTACTGAAAATTGTCGTGCATCAGGCCAAGCATTTTTATCAAACCGTTTGACAGCAATTAGTGTTTCATTTTCTATTTTTCCTTTATAAACCACATTTGGAGCATTTAATCCTTGTTCAGAAACTATATTTTCAACAGCAAATCCAGAAGTAGCCTTCATGAGCTGATGAATTGTGTATTCTTGAAATGATGGCACATCATGAGTGGTCTCACTTTTCTTTTCAATTCCTGAAAAAGCAATCAAAATTAAAATAAGTGATTAAAACCGCTCTCATGGTAGCGCGAGAGATGTGTGTATGAGTTTTACAAAAAAAAAAAAAAAAAAGATGTGTATGACTAAAACTTTTTATCATGAACCCTAAAATTGAATACATGATAATAAGATATAGTAAATAATATATATATAAAAAAAAAACTTACCGTCAACATTGACATCAGGTAATGGACCTCTTTGCTCTATGCCCGAGCAGCATGATGAAAGCTTGGAAAAATCACAACCCATAATGAACCTAGAATACATAGATCAATAACCATGAGTATCTTTAGATGCTTCAAATTTTTTGCCAACTTCCTTTTGCTTAAAACACAAGCTACATTTTTCACGACTTTAGACATAATATGCACCTATCACTGATTAAATTACATAAATATATGTTATCAAGTTTCAGTTGCCTAAGTTTCAAGATTTTATTTCCCAAGATTTGTTTTGCATTAAATAGAAGAAATTTTCAAGTAGGCTAGGATATTCACAAGTCCAGATTTCACAATTGAGTATCTCTTTCAATCTTTTTCAGCCCCCAATTTAGGTGCCTGAAGAACAAGATTGAATAATATTTAACAGAGAAAATTAAAACCGAACCTTTTTCAAACGAATACTCGTTAAATTCAACTCAACAGTGCTTCCCCGAAATGTTAACTTTCACAATGACAAAACTCGCTCTATCAATCTCAAAGCCTATTAGAGTAAAATGTGTTAGTGTGTGTTTGGTTTCTTCTAAAACCTTGGTTTGAGCTAAAAGTTAAACAAACATCTTTCAAATATCTATAAGAGCTTATGAACTAAACTATAGTTTTAAACTATGGTTTCGAATAAGTTGAAGAGAATAGCTTATGGGTAGGAAAAATAATTTATGGGCTATCTAATGACCATTTTACTCATATTTTTCTTCTACTATCTCTCATTTCCTCTCTTCTGTAGGGCATACAGTCTATTTTTGCCAATCGCCATCCCCAATCATAGCATATGCTCTGCATCTGCTGTTCGTCGTCATTGCTTCTCCTCTGTGTTCTTCTTCTTCCTCTTCTGTCAGATCTAAAACATGGTGGATCTAGAGGATGTGGACGATGCTGTCGCTTCTCCTTTGAGTCTTCTTCTTCTTTCTTTTCTGTTGGATCTGGAACATGGCAGATTTGAAGGATCTAGACGACACCGTCGCTTCTCCTCTAAAACTTCTTCTTCTTCCTTTTCTGTTGAATCTGGAACATGGTGGATATGGAGGATCTGGATGATGCCGTTGTTGCTATCATTACTGGAGATGAACATGGCGGATCTGCAGGCGACCCCATCGTTGATGTTTTCTTCTTCCTCTTATGTCGCCATTTCCACCATCGCTAGCTATGGAGGGAACTGGAGGCGACGGCTTGTGATGGACGATGATGATGAACAATAACAAATAATTATTTATTTATTTATTTATTTATTTACCATATATCTTTTATAGTAATTTACTAATCACAAAATTCATTCTAGTAATAATTATCCAAACACTCATTTTATTTAAAATTATATTTTTTTATAATCTTTTATCTAGAAAAGCTTCTCCAAAAGAGCTTTTAAATTATTTATTCTCCATAATATTATCTCCAAAAACTAAATCAAACGGCCCTTAGACCAATATTGAAATAACGCAAAAATTAACCCTACCTCTTTTAACGCAGTGGATAAACTCGTTTTGGAGAATCAAAGACCTCAAGTAATAGGCATGGAGTACACATTTATATTAAATCATGATGAAATTTAAAGAAAAATGGGAGGAAACCTATAGGTATTGAGCATTAAGACAAGCTGACGGTTTTCCACCAGTTGAATATCTCTTTCAATCTTTTTAGCCCCCCAATTTATGTGCCTGAAGCAAGCACTGAAAAAGTAGAACAAGTTTGAATAATATTTAACATTAGAGAAAATTAAAACCAAACCTTTTTAGGAGAAGCAGTGCTCCTTCAATTCACAGCAACACTTCCTGAAATGCTAAATTGCGATGATAAAACGAGCTCTCTCTGTATTTCAAAGCCTATTTGAGTAAACAGTGTTAGTCCAATAGGGAAATAACTCAAAAATTAGCCATACCTCTTTGAACGCAGTCGATGAACTCGTTTTGTAGAATCAGAGACTTCAAGTAATAGGCATGGAGTACACATTTACATTAAATCAAGGTGAAATTTAAAGAAAAATGGGAGGAAACCTGATAAGTATTGAGCATCAAGACAAACTGACGGTTTTCCCCCACTTGGATTCAGTTCAAAAAGCAGGAAATTTTGTTTTTTCTTGAGATTTGAGCGACTGTTATATAAATTTTTAAATGTAATCATAAATAATGTTGGTGTCTGTGAGTAAATTGGGCCTGAATTCCTGGTTGTCTTCTTCTAGTGTTTACGTGCTGAACAAGAATTTTCAATGTATGAGCAAACTTAAAATTCGAAATTACACACAAAATGGCAAGTAAAAAACATCTTATTACCCTTATTTTGTTGCTTTGCAATGTCAATGTGCATGATGGTGTTGTCTACCAATCCCTCTATTTTCCACCGACATAGACCCTCTTGTTCTTCAGGCTTTTCACACCTCAAAACCTCATTGGAATTGCAAATTCTGCAGCCATCTCCTTATGAGAAAGTTCATGTATAATGTTCTCTTTTAATAAAATGTTAGGTGCGTTGAGTCTCAAGTTATGCCTCACAATTTAATGAGCATTTATTGAGAGATTAAATTACTCAAATCGACAAATTCTCACACCAATAGTAAAATTTGAATGCCACATTAATTCTTGTAAGATATGTGTTGCATTCTTGTTAATTGGGATAATTTTTATTTGTTAGTAAGTTAACGTATAAATATTAATGTTAATATCTTTTATGATAAAATTTCGGTAGAATTAAGAACAAGAGTTGCACTATAGTAAAAATGTGTGGTTTTTTCATTAAAAAAAAATAGATTAATTGAATTTGAAGATTCAATCTTACAATTTGAAGCGTACTTATAGAAAAATTCACTAATTTCCCACCAAAAAATGGTTGTATGGGTCATGAGTTTTTTATATGATACGACGAATGAAATCCGTACTAATTACGTCAATATTTATTGACATTTAGTAACCTTTTTTCTTTCCAACTCCACCTAGAGTTTTTAATAAGAAAATTTTGATTCACATAAGAAAATATATATACATAATATATAATAAGTGTTATAAATATTTTCCTTTTTGTTTTTAGATATTCAGAGAACCTAATCATTATTTTCATTAGTTATTTTATCTTAAGTCCTCCCTTATTCATGATTCAAATCAAGTCATTAAATACGTGAACATTCACATGTATTAAATATATCAAGATCCATTGACTACTTGACGAAATGTACATCATATATATACATCATAATGTCAGAATAGAGATAGTGTATTATCGAAAAAATAATAGAGATAATGTAATTCATGTAATAGCATTAATGATTAGAAGTCTACAAATAGAGGCCATCGCCTCAAAGCTTTGTACGCAGATGAATCAAAGTGAATGGAACTCCCCCTCAGTATATTTCTTCTCTCTAAACGTTCCCTTGCTTTTATCAAATTGGTTATATTTTTGTTAGTTTTATAACTCTTATAACATGTTACTTTTTCAATCATTAATATATGATATAATTGAAAAGTTAATCTGATCATAAATATAAAATATATTTCTTATTTTTATCATTTTTTTCTCAAATTACTCTTATTAATAATCCCTCAACAACAATAAAGGGAGGGAGGGAGTTAAAAGAGATTATTAGTATATTTTAGAAAAATAGCTAATATTTAACTAACTTAACTAATATTCTTAATCTAATTAAATTAATTAAATAAGTTATATATTAAGGATCGGGAGTATCATAATAAGTCTCTACAAAATTAATATACAAGGTAAGAGTACGAAGGAGCTTCCTACTGGTTCTTGGTCATCTTGTGGAGATGGTCTGATCCAAAGTCCTTGTGATGACGTCTTCTCCCAACACATTCAGAAAATCTACAAATGGAGTGATAATCTTGCAATTTCAATGGAGGTACTTTTTTTATTCATACATAATTGGATATTCTTCTTCTATATTGACCATTATGTTAATTCTCATATTTCTTGTTTCATTATTCAAAGTTTAAAGGCTCATAAGAAGTGAAAACATTAGAAATCAAAACATTAAATACATGTATAAAGATGACCAGCTGCCATGTTGATTAAATTTAAAGAAATATGTATATTCGAAATCATAACTTTGCATTCAATGAATAAAGGCATGATCTAGACTATAAAATCATGAACACTGACTGATATTTGAAACAAAATTTAAACAAGCAATATATGTTGTTTAAATTATATTTGTCGTGCATATCCTTGAATAGACTAGAGAGCAAGGACTGATACGTGAGTTTTCTCAAGAGTTGGTATATGAGTGAATAATTAATTTTGTATGATGCATATATATTCCAAATTTGATTTTTAAAATATATCTCACATTAAAATTAGAGAAAATCTCAAAAACATACCACTTAAATTTTAAAATATCAAATCAGAAATTACTTAAAAATATATTGTTATTTTCTTTACAAAAATAGTCAATAACTTATAAAGTGTAACAAACAAACTGATTTAAAAAAATTTAATTCAAGTGGTCTTTTTTAATTTTTTTAAATTATGAAATTAATGTGAGCAAAATATTATAAATAGAAGGGTTAAAGTAAAATTTTAACAATAAATTTTTTCGCAATAAATATTTAACACTAATAAATTTTGAAAGTTATCAAAATAGACATAATCTTTTTAAATGTAAGCTGTTATAAATATTACATGTATATGTGAATATCCATACCCTTTAACTTTTGAGATTTATCTTAGGATTCTTTATTCTCTTAATGGCATAAACTCATAACATCCCCAATGAATGAGTTGAGAGGAGTTTCTTATTATTAGTGTCATTATATTTATTTTTATTCTTTTATAACTTTATATTTAGTCTTTAATAGTTGGGGCCTATAAATAGAGGTTATACCTAAAGCATTTGTACAAAAATGAATATACAAATAAATGAAGAATACTCTTTTATCTCACCTCTCAATCTCTTATCTTGTTATTTCTTTTCTTTCTAACTTCTTCATTTTTCTCTCATTTTTATAACAGATTATCAGCACGAGTTAGCTTCAAAAATATGAGGTATGAATTTCTTATAGATTTATATGTGTTCTTGTGGTCTATGATAATGCTTCATTTACTCAAATATTTCTTACTCAGTTATCATGTGCAACTTTAATTCTATGTATATTTACTATATTGAATATGATGTTTGTTATTTTTCAATTATTTTCGTTATCTTTTGTTATATATATTTATCATGTTATTTGTAGGGATGTGTATAAAGCTCGCGACTCGGTATGTCCACTTGAGCCCGCAATAAAAATACCATGCCCAGCCCAATAAATATATGGTAGGGCTAGGCATCAGGTTATAAAATATAGCCCATGCATTTTTTGGGCTGGGCACCTAGCATGGGGCTGCCCTGCCCTGCCCTGCCCATGAGCACCCCTTCTTTTATTTTTTATTTTTACTTTTTTTCCTATATATTAATATTGTACACTTAAAAGGGAGAATATTATAGCTACTGGTGACTAGATGATTATTTTAGAAATATAAGTAGTTAAATATGTAAGTTGTATCTTTTAATATTTATAACTATATTATTTTTTTAACTTTGTTAATTATCATATAATTATATTACAAATTATAATTATTTATTTAATTTTTTTAGATGCTTCATCTTTGTCAATATTGAGGAGATTGATACAAAATTACAATTATAAACTACTTAAACTTGAAGGTTTATTTTTTATATACAATGAATCTCAAGACTTTAATTATTATCTTTATTGTATTATTCTTAGTGAATTATAGATATTATTTAATTCTTGAGAACACATGAATATGATATTATTTTAAAAGTTTAAAATTGCAGATTTTTTTTCACAATATGAGCATAGCATCATGACTTGGGCATGCCCAGCCAGGCCATGCATAACTCGCCCATGCCCAGCCCAAAATTGTCAGGCTTTTACCGGGTAGGACCGGGTATCGAGTTATAAAATACAGTCCATACATTTTTTGGGCAAAACACCAGGCAGAGGGGTTACCTTGCCTAGCCCTACCCATGTACAACCCTAGTTATTTGTCTTATATTATGCTATTATTTTGTTTGTTATATACATTATTTTATATTTATATTTTTATGATATCTATTATTCTATATTATTTTTGTTATTTTTATTTATGTTATTTTTATTTATCTATTTTTATTATCTTTTATCTTGTTATTTATTTTTATGTTATGTTTTATATTGTTTTTTTATGTTCATAGTATTATAATTGGTGCGCATACATAATTTATGTCATTTACATTTTTCTTTCATTTTATTGGTTTGTTCACATTGTTTGGATATACACACACATACATAATATATAGTATTATATATGGTTATATAATTTGATTTATATGATCTTAGGTTTATTTATTCTTAATATTTTCTTTATATTTGATTATGAGATTGAATTTATTTAATTTATTTTGTTCTAGTATTATTATTCTTGCACCAATTTAAATTAATGTATCTATATTTTTATATTGCTAATTAATTTCCCTCCCCTCTATATTAATTTGTTTTAATAAATCTATTTGTCTCTTCTATATTCTCCATCTATATATATAATTAATTTTATGGCCAACAGCCATAATACACTTAATTTTATGATTAACTAGCTAGAAATCGTATCACTTTTAACAATGGATAGTTCTTTGTTAAAATATCATCTTGTTGTTCTTATAAATAATGGTGGAAAGAAAAAAATATTATGACAATTCAATGATTATAAATATCAAAGTATTGAATGCTAATGATTTAAATGTCAAATAGTCTAAAAGAGTTGTATAGAATTAAAAAAATATTTTTGCTATAGTCCTGAAGACTAATAGCTTATAAAGAATCATATAATTGAAGAGTGATAGTCTTGAAGACTAATTAGTATATAATTTTGAGAAATTGATGATATACTATTATAATATATAACATATCTATGAGAAAATAATAACGACTATGACTACATTGCAATGAAAAATTGACAAGTGAAAGCCAATAATATTTTGTCTTGGCTATTGAATCATAATTGTGGAAATAATAATATCTATGTGAGCAAATGTTATAATATGATCGGAAATCATATGGATAAAAGGCAAATGTTAAAATGTGATCGAAAGTCATATGAATAAATATACATGAATCTATTAAAATTAAATGTTAAAATTAGTGATGACACCAAAATGACTATTAGATTTTATAGAAAATATCAAGAGTAATTATAATGTTTGAGGCAAAGAATTGTGGAGTAAGATGCCCAAAATTATTGTAAAGCGAAAAGAAATGGACATAAACCTAAAAGGTATGTGCTATTTAATTATTATTATTATTTAAATTTATTATGATTTGTGAGAGACAAATAATTATAAGTATTTGTTATTGTGATGTTGATAAGTGTGTGATATGAAACAAAATAGATTAAATTAAAAAGATTTATTGATCATTTTATGATAGTAATATTATGCCCATTTATTTGTAAATTTCAATAAATGAAAAAGTAAATATATATCATTTATATGAATTCAATACGTTTATCATAATAATACACATTGCAATTGAATTTATTGTATGTGATATGGTTGTAGTAGTGTCTCTAAAATTTGGTGACATATGTGTATTGTTAAATTTTGAGTGAACCCTATGATTGAGATTTTTTAAAACATGTAATAAGATACATCAAAAATTTATGGAAAGAAAATAAAATGATGTCAAGTTTAAACTTAAAACTCCATTTATTTAGATGTCTATAATATGATTAAATGAATGTCATGTTAAATAGCATAAATTTTTTTTTGTGATATTTTATCAATTCATCTTATTATGAATGGTGGAATTGAATACCTTAGGAAAAAAATTATATATTTGTATTACATTTGAATTAGGAGATTGATAATTGATTTAATTTTATGAGAAAAATTATTATAAATAATTGATGTTCATCTTTGATTGGTTGGACAAAATCATTTTTGTAATGTATGTAAGCCCTATATATTGCAAGTCAAATTTATAGATACTTTTGGAATAATTTGAAAGAAAATTATTAATATCATAAGTATGTATTCTATTAAAGAGTTTTAGATTAATAATTTTTTGTTCACAATATATAATTATGAAACATGAATGATAGATCTATATATCTCCGTATAATTGTACATTCATTAGAAAATATTAACAATTTATTATTCCCTTCCATTTAAGGATTTATTGAAGATTTTATTGTATTTAATTTATATACATATCAATTGAGCGGTATATATATATATTTAAATATATTGTGATGGAAGGAGATCATTAGGGAAAATTTTATTGAGGGTTTCATTTTAAGTAATGATTATTTATTAATTTTATTCAATTTTTTTAATGTGAGATGCAAATCTACAATTTATTGAGTTATCAAAAAATATTATGAGAAGATATATATGTGGTAAAAATTTAAATACTCATGTTAAATATATGTCGAGAAAAGTAAATTTAAGTATATTATTAATAAATACTAAAATTATATAGTAATAATATATGGCAGTTCCTGAAGAATATTTTGCAACAAAACTAATATAGTTCCTAAAGAACTATAATATATTTTTTGGAACTAAGACATATTTTCTTTTGAGTAGAAAAATTAATCATAAATTCGGTTCACCAAAATGTTTGAAGTGGATAGCCCAATTATATTGAAATTCCTAATTATATATATGATAAGAAGTACCTGAACTTCCAAGTGAAATACATGAAAAATGAAAACATTTATATGACTCACACTTGAGGGGGATTGTTGGTATACAAGTGTGATCTAACATTAGATGAAATTCTGCTTAAATCTTCATAAAAGTCCAATTGATCTCCCAAAAATAGATGTCATATTGAGATTGTAAATTAGTCATATGTTATGAAAACTAAAAATCTCATTGTTGGTTACAGCAAATAAGAAGTTTACCAATCAAAGCAGATGTATTGTTAGCATGATTTGTTTGATCATAATAGACTATATATATAATGTAATAAATTATTGAATATTATGTATTGACATCCATTGACAAATTAGAAGATTATTCATAAATAGATAATATATTATAAAATTCAAGAAATTATAGGTGTTTCTTGTTTTCAAACAAAATTAATCTTGAGAATATTACTAATTATTATTTGGAATGAATTTCTATATTTATGAAAATATATCAAAGTTATATTATATGGGTCCATTCAGAAGCATGTAAGCCATACAAATATTTATTAAATTTGATAGATGTATCTATAAGATGGTTACATGTGAGATTATTATAAGTTTACAACCAGAAGTTAGCAAGATTATTTGAATAAATATAATCATTATGTTGAATGCACAATTTTAAGAGTAAGAGAATCATTTATTTATGCATCCACAAGTAATTGGATCAGTTCTTATGAGAACAAGATTTCTATTTTAATGTTAACGTATTAAATTTGATATATTACGACACATATACATATCAAGCCAATAAAATTCTCCTAATAAAAATGACTTTCAGGAGTCATATATTTTTAAATGTGCAATATTTATTAAAATATTGATCCATAATAATGCATATATATGGATATTTAAGGAAGTTTGGGATCAATATTGGGTAAGAACCTCCTTCTTGTTTATCTCTAAATGAAACACAAGGATGTTTCTAAAGAAAATAAATAGATTTAAGAGACTTATACTACATGATTTATTAATATTTAATTGACAAAGTTTTCTCAATATAAGGGGAGAAATTAAGTAGCTGGAAAGTAAAATACAATGAATGTATCATTATTATCAAATATAGTAGTATGAACTATAAGTTCATGAAATATTATATTCATAAGATATTACAAAATATCTGTTAAATATGATTATGACCTAAATGAGGATTATCAAATCTTATATAAAAATATTTTAATTAGTATAAATCAAAGTGAGACATGTTTGAAGCATGAAAAACTAATCAGTTCCAAATATAATATTAAAAATATTAGACTATGTAATTAAGATGATTGTTAACAATGGTTTTAATAATAATATCATTAAATAAGGATCTTGTGTGTAGATCTATCATGGGAAATAGATAAAAAAGTGATTGGCCAAAAGGAAAAGGAAAAGGAAAAGGATAAAGACACTATCAGAATAGATTATTCAATATATAAAAATTTATGTGAAAATAAAATTTTTTACAAAGATTATGATGAGAAATATTATTATGTGATAGATGCAATAATTTTTATATATATTACTAGTCTAATAGTATAAGAAAATAAAATATGTGCCTAATAAATATTGTTATAGCCTATGCATATGACTCACTAAATATTGAAATTTACCTAATAATCTTTTAAGGATTTAAAATATCTAGAGCCTATAAAAAAATTGTCTAGAGTTGAATACTCAATGATTTCAAAATCTTTATTTTGTCTATAAAAATATATTAAATTTAGTGGACCAAAAGTCCTATATATTTATTCTGTTACATTTATCTATTATGTTGGTATTACATGCTATACTTTTATTGACAAAATTAAGTTCTTATAGATACACAATAGATAATAAAATAGAGATATTTAATACATAAGGCAGGTGAAAAGTATATTGATAATTCAATATATGTAGAAGATAAATTAGATAAATATATGTGCAAATATTATATGATGACAATGTATCATGTATTCTCAACTAAAAGAAATATATACTCAAAAAGTATTAGAAATAATCTACTTGAGAATAGCATATTTTATCGAGAAAGTGATATAAAAAGATCAATGTTATTATGAGGGGATAAAAATGATGTGGTAATAAGGAGAAGTAAATGTAATATTATTATCGGAGAGAGTAAAAATTATGCTACACTATTTTTTTTAACTAAAATTTTATCTCACTAGAATTTTCTAATAAAGTTTTTAATGATGCAGCTTTAATATGTATTGTATACTATTTTTCTTTCACTATTTTTTTTCCAATGGGCTTTTTTTAGTAAGGTTTTAATTAGGTATAATATTTATCATGGACTTCCAATAGGGAGTATTATAAATATTATATGCATGTGTGGATATCCATAACCTTTAACTCTTAGGATTCCTCTTATAATTCATTATTCTTTTAATGTCACAAATATATAACCTCTCCAATAAATAATTTGAGAGAAATTTTTTGTTATTAATATTATTATATTAATATTTATTCTTTTATAATCTTACATTTAGTCATTAATAATTTAGGCCTATAAATAGATATCATATATAAAATATTTATATAAATATAAATATATAATTGAATAAAAAAATTTATCTCCCATCTCAATATTTTATTTTATTATTATTTTTTTCTCTCTATAACAGAAGCAATTTTCCCATCGCCGACTCAAATGTCTATTTCCCTTTTCGGGTTTTAGTTGTGGGTCCCACTCAGCTGGCAAGCATTTGAAGGTTTAGTTAGAGAACCTTCTAGAGCTACTGCTCCCTCCAATGAGGAACTCGACGCCGTCGCTAAAAAGCTGGGTGAGGTTGGATGCCGACTAGAGTTGAACTTCAACGCAAAGAGAACAGAGGAGGCCCATTTGAGGTCCATTCTTCTTCTCCTCTAGGCGCGTCCATCTTTGAGAGCTTGCAATTTCCATTTGATGGAATACTCTCTTAACTAAGTTTCAAGAAAAAGATGAAACCTCACCTCATCCTGATGATCATTGATCAACCAAGAAGGTGAATGGCTAAGTTAGACCGCTGTCAAGACTCTTTTCACAATATCTTGACTTCTTTTTGTTTTTTTATTGTCTATGAGCAAAAATCTTTTCAATTTTCCAACTTGATCAATAAAACTTGTCTGTTTTAATTATTGGCTTCTTTTTGTTTTTCTTTACTTTTTGAAGAAAGAGCGAGATTGGTGTGACTGGAAGTGAGGAAGTTCTGAGAGAGTTCCAGGAGAAAGACATTAAGTGCGGGATGATTGAGGCTGTTGATTAGAGATTACCAGTGCTCTAAAGTAGGCAACAGAGATCGACGGCAACCGGGACAATGGCAACGGTCTTCTTTGGCCCTAAAGATCTTTAAGGGAGCTAGAGATTTTGGGTAGAGCCGGTTCCCCTTTTTTTTCATTTCAAAAGTTGACTTCTTTTTTTTTTTTTTTTTCATATACAGAAGTTGAAATTTTTTCTCCCCACATCCCCTTTCATTTTCTAGCACCGTTTCAAGTAAAGTATTTTTCTCTCTTCAACTTTATAACGTTCATCAATTTAATAGAAATTACAAAATTACTCTATTTTTAAATAATTATTTATACTCTTGCACTTTTCAAAATTTAGTAGTGTTAGATGCTCATAGTGAAAATTTTCGTTCTTACAATTGCACCTTATTAGCCTTAAACATAATATGTTACATTTTGACATAAAGATGATAGGCAAATTTCTTGAAAATATATTTATATATTCATATCTTATAATCACGTATCATATTTGTGATTGGAATTGGAACATTTTATATAATGAGGTTAGATGTTATACAAGATGGAAAGGAATTAAAATTATAAATTTATGAAAGTGGAAAATTTCACTTGTCGTTTGATAGAAGCGTTTATTCATAACTCTAAAGACAAGAAGGAATCTATAAAATTAGTTTTCAAGTATGTAAATTGGAAATGATTTAATAATATAAAACACAGAAAGAAAAAGTTCGCCAGAAGCCAGTGCCCATATTTTTATATTCAAAACTCTGTTTATATGTTCATATAGTTATGAGACAGATGTTGACTTCCAATTTGAATGGATCCTGATTATATTATGATACTTATATTTACCTAGAATAATTATAGACGTACAAGATAATCCAAACATTGTGACTCAACCCAAGCACAAACTCAGTACATAATGCTAACTCGGGTAGACTCAGTTTGACTTGCATGGACTCGTCTAACTCAACAATTTTGTAGCGACTTGAGCGAGTGCACAAATGAGAGAAAATCATATTGCAAAAATGATTTAAACTTTTTGCCTACTTCTTCGGGGGTTAAATTCAACGATTTTAATAAACTACAATCTCAGGTCGTTATATCTTTTCTCAAGGAGCTTTATATTGAATCATAGATAATTTATATGTTATGTAATCTACTATTTACAAAAGGGTATACAAATAGTTTTAGATTTTCAGAAAAACAGTAAATGCAATAAATATAAAATGACATAAATTAGTATATTTTTGATATTTTTAATATATGATGGAATGTATATGGAAAATGAATGATAGGAAATCTCTTGACAATAGATTTCTTTGGCAATCATTGTTCCAAAATAATGTGGGAGTTAATGCCCTTTTTAAAAAAAGAGTTTTTTTTTCAATAATTTTTTTTCTACTAATTCAAATAGTGAATTAATTTTTATGATCATGACATATAACTCAAACTTGTCAAACATAAAATAAGCCTAATTAAAATAAGGTTTTAAATGAGATTAGAATACTAATTGAAAGATTCGCTAAGAATTGTTTCTAAAGACACTTAAGTTCAAAAAATTTAACATTCCAAGGACTCCACCTAACTAGGGGTACTTAAACCTTATAGCTAAATTCAATGCCAATATGTATGGATGATTGGTTAAAAATTATTGTTCTTTTTAAAAAACTCATCTATTAATTGCACCTAACACTATCATATTTCGCCATAGACAATCACAACAAAATTACGACATTGTATCTTATTTCAAGCTGTACCAATAGAATTGCAAAGCACATAGACCTATTTAACAACTCAATATCATATGGCTTAAAAGAAACACACACACTTGGTGTTGCTGAGTCCGGTCAGGTTGGATTTTGGGTATATAAATGGGTCTGGTTCAACAAGCAGTTGAAATTGCGCTTTTGAAAAATTGAGTAGTGGCCACAGCGAATAACACAGTGAAAATTGCGTTTCGGCTCTAGGTCCTTTTCTAACCTTGCGATTTGGTCACTTTACAATTTATGCTTCACCTACCCATTATCAAATATACTCGTAAACTTCAATTAATCTGCAAAATACTTACAATTTAAATTAAATCTTTGTAATATTAATATCTTATAAATCAATTGAAATTGAAAAGTAAACGACAGAATCCAAAATCACACGTAAGGACAATTAATTCATAAAATATATAATAAAGCCTAAATAAAATGATAAAATACCCCCTAAGATGCAATATAAAAATGGTACTTATATAAAACTATATTTCTAGGACTAGGGTTTTGTTTGGTTAGGGATTTTTGGATGAGAGATCAGATATAAGTATATTTGGTTAGAAAAAATAGAGGAAAGATGAGGTAAATTTTTTTATCTTTATGTACTTCCCTCCCCTCCAAAAGTGAAGTTTTTGGAAAGGAGGAAATTTTTTTACCCAATCTTGATAAAATTGCCCATTGTATTCTTTTAATATTCTAATTATACCCTATTGAGCTTAAACTTTTTTTCATTCTCCTCACTCATAATATTTTCTTTGATTGTTGAAGCTTAATAAGCATAGTAAATAATTTATATATTATATTAATATATATAATAATTATAAAATTAATGAGAGATAATATTAAAATTTTATCAAATTTTTTATTTTTTTTTTAATTTTATCATATATATAAATGATTTATTTTTTTTTAGATTTATAAATTAAAAAATAATAATTTTGATATAAATATTATAAATAAAGAGTAAATAAATTTAAATAAAGAGATAAATATATATTTATTAACTTTTAATTAACTCATTTCTCAATATATCTCCCCTCTCCTACTTTTACACTAATAACTTCCTCCATCACTCCCTATTCCTTTTAAATTAACTTAACTTAGTACCCCTAAAGTTGAACAAAGCCTATAAGTTGAAACAATGTGATCTGTGTACTTATATGGGTCCAGCACTTGGACATTGTAACATCTATTCTGACACTCCTTGGCAGATACACGCAATAGATTTTATATGAAACATGTAGTGGGATAGATTTTTAAAAAAAGATTTATATAAAAAAGATTTTTAAGTAATTTTTAGAAAAAAATTTTTTAGAGAAGAGCTTATGAAAAAAAATAGTTATGGATAAATAAGTGTTTAGATAATTATTGTTAAAAAGACCTTTGTAATTAAAAAATACTAGAAAGGGTATGAATTTATTAAAAATATGAGAGAGGAGAGAGGGTAGGCGTATGTATGGGCAGAGTTGGGCATGGTAGCCTCCCTGCCCAAAGAAAGTATGGGCTACATTTTGTAGCCCGATGCCCAACCATACCTGGTAAAAACCCTAACCATTTTGGGCTGAGTATAGGCGAGCTGGACATGCGCAAATTATGATATCCTGCTCATATTGTGAGAAAAAATCTGCAATTATGAACTTATAAAACAATATCATATTTATGTCTTTAAGAGTTAAATAATATCCATAATCTACTAAGAATAAGGTAACAAAAAGATAGTAATTAAAGTCTTGAAATCCATTGCATATATATAAAAAGAAAGATTAAAATATATAGGGGTCGAATATTTGTAGTGTTATTGTAATACCAATAATCGAATGCTTGGCAAGTAAAGCATAGAAACAACTTTAGTGTCTACGTAAATATAACAGTTATGTTCAATACTTTAAAATGAGCAATGAGAGTTATCAACTAAAGTAAAAAGTGTAAAATTACAAATAAAATAAGTTAAGAAAAGAAATAAAAATATGAGAAAAATAAAAAATATATATATAGGGCCGGGCCAAATAGGCAGGACGTCATACCTTGCCCAGTGTCCTGCTCTGCCCGACACTTGGCCCGGCCCTACTCTACTCAAATATATTTTGGGCAACTATTTTTAGTCCAGGCTGGACGATTGTTTTGCGGGCTCAGACGGTCACACCGAGCCATGGGCATTATGAGCACCCCTAAGAGAGGGTAAAAAAGAAAGAGGAGAGAGGAGTGAGGTGGAGAAGATAATAGAGAGGAGGGAGGAGAGATGAGAGATTGTGAAAAATATAGGAGAAGAGAGAGGAGAGAGGAGAGATTGTGGAAAAGATAAAAGAGAGATGGTGTAAGAAAAAATAAGGGTAAAATAATAATTGAGTAGTTCATAAGCTTTTTTTACTGTTCTAAAAGTTACTCCTATCAGCTTATCTGAAATTATAATTTTAAACTATAGTTTGATCTAAAAACCATTTTAAACAAATATTTAAAATTTCCTCAAATCAAAATTTAGACTAAAATCTCATTTAAAATTTTAGTTTGAGTTTTCCAAACACACCTGAAAGCAAAAAAGAATGGATGCATGATTTTAATTAATTACAAGTGGTTAGAATTTAAAATTATATTGAATTCAAAAGCTACTTTAATAACAAAAGATTATACTAAATATCGACAGAAAAAATTAATTGGTAAAAAGTCATTTTAAGCATATATATTTGATATCTATTTTTTAAATAAATTAATTCATGCATGTTTTTAAACAACAACATTATAATAAGTACATCTTTAAATAAATTTATGCCGCCGGTATATTTAATAAAATAAAGATAAATAAGCACCTTAGAGTTATCTATGTACATTGACGATTTATGTGCCAAATTTATTAAACATTTTATATAAATTTTACAAACTATAACATTTTAAAAGTTTTCTAAGAATTTCTTATTATATATATTAATTACAAAATTACATATTTAATAATTATTTATTAAGAATAGTAAACTCTTGCGAGTTTTACATTTCAAGTTTATGATATGAATTTACCTCCTATATATGAATTGATCTAAACTTACAAGTTTAATAACCTATATTTTGTGGCAAAGTTTATAATTGCAAGAGGAGTTCTGAGATGTTCAAGGAAAATAATAAATTTATGGCTATTAATGATCTAGTTCCCAAATAAATATTGGAAGCATGTATCATTATGTAATTGAATAAATGTTTTAGTACAGAAAAAAGGCCCCAAATAACATTGAAAGAAGAGGAATAATTCCTATATTTGAAAATAAGTGGTATTATTCGTTTTATAGTATAGGTAGTAATATTGATCAAGGCTAATTAAAGTATTATATACTCATAAAATAGAGTTTATTGTTTATGACATTTTCCTGAGTTTCAAATACAATTGTTGCATTGGATGCCATTTTAATTAAGATTGTAATTGTAATAAGGAAAATGTTATAAAAACTTAAAGTTTATTGTTAATTATAGTATACTAGAAATGTACTAATCTAAATATATATATAGATTGGTATGATCGACTAGATTATCTCAGATAAATCATTGCTATCTTATTTAGATCTATATGAATAAATAATCTTAATATTGTTAGTTTTACTTAACAAAAAATATTAACTCAATAAATTTAAGTGATGACAGTATAATTAAATAGGTCAAAACATGATTAAATTTTAATATTTTAATATAATATATTTATATTTTAAAGTGTGTAAAGTAAAAAAATAAATCAAATTAGTGATGAGATGAATTTAATTTTTAAAAAAATAAAATCATGTAAATTAATCTTCCATTAATTAATTTTCTTTACATTTTTATTAAAAAACTCGTTATCGGTTTTATTTTAAATATTTTTTAGTTTACATTGTTTAACATATAAAATAATACTATATTAAAAAAATATTAAAATCTAATAATATTTTGTCAGTATTTAATTACATTGTCAATGTTTAAATTTGTTAAGTTAATATTTTTGGTTAATTTAGACTAACGGTGTTCATATTATGAAGCTAAGAAATACGCTGCATAAACTTATGGGACTAAAGTGAAACTTGATGCAAGTTGAAAAGATCAAATATATACTTTAACCTTGATAGTATTCAAAATTTAATATGGCTTACTATATATAGTAAAATTTATATATAGAAGAATCCTATAATGATTTAAATGCTATGATTACGATTGTCAAACTTAAGAGTTTAAGCAAACTCGTAATAGGAATGAAAACTCAAATATTAAATTTATTAGAGTTTATTTTTATCAATAAATAGTTATTAAGAGTATATGATTAAATAATTAAAATACAAAAAAATGACAACAATTTGGTGTAAATATATTTCAAAAATAAATAATTAAAATTAAATCAATCAACATTCATAATTTATCATATTCAACCAAAAAAATGTTCTAAAGTTCACGTATGAAGTATCTAAATATAATCAAATTTAAAAAGTTAACACAAATTTAAAAATGAGTTTGCACAATTTTATAAGTTAAAAATATAAAAATGATAAATTCAATTAGTCAACTGGCGAGTTTAGCTAAGTTTACTGGTTATACAAGTTTAAATAGAATTGACACGATTTTATAAAGGTACAAATGTAAAAATAGTAGACTCATTGAGTCAACTTGCTAGTTTGCCGACAATGGCTACAAGCATGAGAAGATTCCTAAGAAAGTTCAATATTTACAATAATCCTTATATGGATTAAAATTGATCCAATTTATTCATGAATTCTATAAATAAATTTAGATTAAAATTCAATTATGTATGTTAATGATAATTGAAACTTTTAAGAACTTATAGAATGCATTCATTTATTTTAAAGAGGTTAAAATTGAAGATTATGAAAGAAAATTGATTCAACTTATGGATTGAGCACTTGATTGATTATTTGAATGAAATAATGAATGCATTGATCGAATACAACTACATCGAAGGTCATACTTGATGGTTATTTTTGGCTTTATTTGACCGTTATTAACCGTCAAGTATTAATAGTTAATTTCAATAGGTTTATTTTTTTTATTTGGTTATTGTGAGAATTTAAAATTAATATATTTTTAAAAATATTATGATTACTTGATATGGGATATTGCTAATTAAATCTGGATTAAATATTTTATTTGGGTTATTAGAGGTATTATTGAAGTTTTAATCATTTTAGAATGTTGAATAAATTGATGATTTATAATTTAACAATTTTCATGTTTGAAATCCTAAACTTTAAATTGGGAATTTTGTACAATTGAATAAAATTGTGGTTGATTTGTGATTTAAATGTGTTGTTGGGATTGAGGGATAACAGAATGTATAATTAGTTTGAAGATTTGGGATCTTTGTGAGAAATTTGAAATTTGAGTGATTTTTTATGAAATTTATTATGCTTGAAATAAGTTAATAAATTGTTTAAATATAATTGTGTTTTGATTTGTATCTACCTTAGTTGTGTAGATTAACCTTGTTGAATTAGGGTTGTGCTTTGTGATTTTGTTTCCAAGCTTGCAAGGCTAAGCTTGAAGTTGAGGTACTATAGTTAATTTATTTTATATGCTTGTATTAGATTATGAAAATTATTGTAAAATGATCATGTTATTTATTTTAGAATATGTCAAAAAAAGTTTAGTGAAGTGGAAAATATGTTGAACTCGTATCTTAGTTATATATGATATATTCTTTTGATAGAATTATTATAATATATTGTTGCGTTGGGACTTTACTTGTTTATTCTTTGGGGTTATCTGTATGGGGTTGTGATGGAGATATTATGGTGATTAAAAAGGAGGTACTTTGTTGTTTGGAAGTTCATGATAGCTTCTACTATTGATCATAATAGTTGGCAATTATTTAGGCCTAAACCCAGGTGGGAGGTCATCTCAAACCTAAGTAGGGAGTTAGACACCTCTTGAACCTAGACCTATGTGGGAGTAAGAGAGGGGACGTATTGACTCAATATGCTTTGTGAGATTTTGTCTAGGTCAAACGACACACGACAAGTCTTGGTCTATGTCATGAAGTGATAAGGAGGAGTAAGGATGACATTGTGATTGTTTTGTTATGATATACTGTTTACTTATTTTATGATTTTTACTGTTATAGCACTGCTTCACTAACTTATAATATGTTTATGCATATGTTTTAAATTAATTGTTAGTTACTAAGGCTTTATGTCTCATCTATAGTTATTCAATAGTTTTAGACGAGAGTTTTAGTGCTCAGTGATGCAAAGGGAAGGAGCCCAAGGCTTAGGTGTTGATAGCCTAATGTATGCCTCTATTTTTTGTGTGGTATTGTGTATTATTGTAAATTGTCATCTAGGGGTCACCACTTACTTTGTTAATTGTTATTTGGATTATTTTTCCATCTAGATTTCTGTTGACTGGACCAGTGCTATTAGATGGCTGGAGGCCATAGGATTATGCATGTGAATTGTTATAGATCCACACTTTTGATCAATGACTATGTTATGATATTATTTAGATATAATGTTGTGATGAGTTCTGTACATGTGGGAATGTTGTAATGGACTTGTGGTCATATATAATACCCTTAATAACCATTGTGCTATAAGTCCCAATGCTAGTAATCGTTGTAGTGGATTTGTGGGCTAAGTTTTGAGCCTCTTTATTTGTTGTGCCATAAATCTCAATGTGTTGTTGTGAGGATTATATGTGATTTGTTGTCATGGACAAGCTTTATAACCATGGTAGCATTTATGTTTCCTATTTTATTCTTTTCTACCATAGATAGGATTTGTTTGGAAATGAGTATATTTTGGTGATTTCGGACATTGTTTAGTATTTTTTCTAACCCTAATAGTATTTATTGATGTACTTTTATTTTTTTCTATCATAGTTAGTCTTTTTAAAGTGATTTGTTTCCTATTTAACCATGATAGTGTCTTTCAGAGTTAAGACTATACTTTTCTATCTTGGTTAATGTGTTGAAATGTTCAATTTATTCTTAGGTGCTCAGTGTCGCGAAAGGAAGAAGCATAAGGCTTAAGCTTTGATAGCCTAGTGTATACCTTTAGTTTTTGTGTTGTATTGTGTACAATTGTATATTGTCATCTAGGAGTCACCACTTACTTTGTTGATTGTTATTTGGATTATGTTTTTGGATCCGATTTCTATTGATTGGACTAGTGTTGTTAGATGGCCAGAGGCATAGGATTATGTATGTGACTTGTTGTGGATCTACACTTTTGATTAATGATTTTGTTATGGTATTATTTAGAAATTATTGTTGTGAAGAGTTTTGTGTGCAGGTGGAAATGTTGTAGTGAACTTGTGGGCTAGTGTAATACCCTTAGTACTAATGCTTGAGTTAAATGTAGTGGGTTTGTTGTTTAGGCTTTAAACTTTATTGTGCCTTAAATCTCAATGTGTTGTTGTGATGGGTTTGACCGATTGATATTTGATGAGGGCAGATTGTCGTGGTCCGATCCATCAAAATAAAGTTAATTACACTAAATATAATATAGTATAAGGTACAATCTTATTGTTCTTCTCAATGAGCCTTTTATTTGGAAACCTAGAAGATTGGATGTCAAAATCAATGAAAAACCTGAGCAGGGATAAAATGGTTTTTGGGGTTTTAGTGATTGATGCAATAAAAGTAGGGTGCAGAAAAGTAAATATTTTTAGTTTTTTGATTAAGATGAAAGTGAGTTGGTTTGTTTGAGAAATATGTTATGAAAGACTCTTGATGATGAAAACGTTTCTATCATTGTTCTCACGTTAAAATTGGAGTTTTGAAATCACTAAGTCTCAAAGAAAACCTTAATCGATCGATTGAGTCCATAACCCTAATTTTCCTTAAACCCCTTTAATCAAGCTGGTTTAAGAATTATTATCAAACTGTCAGAAACTACTTGGCGTGTAAGTTGAATTAGATGATGAAAATGCCCTTGAATGGTCGTCGATCGAAAACCCTAGATTCCAAGCAATTGAATTAATTAACAATGATCGCTAATAATAACCCAACTCTCTTAAAATAAAAAATGAAATATTCTATTAAAATCAAATGTTCAAATCATCCGAATTCAATTATAAAATCTAATATCAGAATGATCAATCGATATTCAAAACTTGCTCATAAAATGAAACTGTAACATCCTTACTTTCATACGTCTTAGGGACCATTCAGTAGTATTTAGAACCATTTACAAGACCTTGGAAGTCCATTAGCCAAATTTGGAATTTTACTCTTTCTCGGGTTACTGTTCATATGGTATTCCAGATTGCGCAAAGAACTTCAAAAAATCATAATTAATTATAGAAAACTCGAAATGAAGTGGTTCAAAAAGCTACCTGAACATAACATTTTGAAATTTAAGGAAAAAATAATTTCCAGAGTAAATTATTAGCCAATTGATACAGTTTATTCGTTGAATTTTTCTGTTCATTTGGTCAAAAACTCTGGAGACAGATTCTGGTCCCTTACTTTGGAAATTCATTTCTCTTGATATAAACATCCAAATGAAACATTCTATCTATTCACTTAAAGCTCTGGATGTGTACTACATGCTCATAAAAGTCCGTGAAATAATTACTTCATTTGCTAGGTCAAGCTGAAGCCACAACAAAACTGCTTTAGGACCTACGCTTTACCCTTTCAGATTCCTTTCTTTCACTTTCAAGAGTTATTCTAGAATACATAAATCATCTCTTTTGCCTTTTATGAATTCCTATACATCATGGGGTTATACAATAATTTTTTTATACAATCTCATAACATAAATAGATACTTTACATGGCTTTGACATACATGGAAAGTACATAGCATATGCTAACATCTTAAATACTTTACTTTTCTTCTTCCATGCATACATTATCCATCATGCTTGACCTAAATTGGTTGGTTATGGGAGAGTGAGATTCTAGGGAATCTCAGTAGCAAACATTACCACTTAAATATGCAAGATGGATGCTAATGCATGATATGTAATTTCATTAAATTTTCTTTAGTTAGTGACATGCCATCATGTTATATACTTTTGCATAAAAGTGCATGGCCATGGAAAACATGTTATTCACAGTACATTCAATATCATTTATCATGTCACAACATCATTCAAATATCATATACATGTCAACACATAAGCATACCACATCAAGCACATAAAGAGGTAAGTTCACTACCTTGCACTTAAGCTTTCCTCTTGATCTTTTGCACTTGCTCCCTAGCTTCCCAACCATGAAGCCTTTATGTCAATCACTTCCCAACATCTTCTTGGATGTTTCAAGGTCATAAACACATTCATATTCATCATATAATTCATTAGGACTCATGAACTCCAACCATATTTAAGACTAACTTTGTTATACTCTTTATTGTCATAACTTTCTCTAATCTTCGCTAATCCACTTGGCTATTGAACCAATTGATGTATTGACTTTACCCTACATAATTTCATCTTTTGAATCCATTGATAAGCTTAGAATAATGAAATTCTAGCTCCTTCATGTCCTGCTGTACAGAACTGAACATATATGCATACAATTCTTTCAAAAATTCTCATTTTGATTCTAATGCTTCCCATACTTGTTTCTCCACTTTACCCCACACAACTTTTCATTTTAAAACCATTGGAACCATCAAAATCATAAAATTCCAATCACTGTTCATGCAAGTGAACAGTATTATAAGGAATCTCAAAGACTACAACCTTGAGATTTTAATGTTTCCAAGGTTCAAAACCTTTCCAATCCTACACAAAATCATCATATAAACTCAATGAAAGCATTAAATCATTGAAATTCAATTTCATTCCCTCATGAACAGTGAAAACCGAATAGGGCACACCATGACAAAGTCAAGAATATCAATTTGATTCAACAACCAACCACTTAACTAGCTTGTTTAAGCTTCAATCATATGGTTCTAACTTTAATTTCTTCTTTCCCCTTTCTTGTAAGGTCTTTAGGCAGCACCTCCCATTAGATAAAACTCAACTTTCCCCCATTAAAACCCTAAGTTCAAGCTCCCAAATCAAAGGAAAATAAGTTAGGAGAGATTGCTTACCTTTAATCTCTAACTTGCTTGAACTTTTGTACCTTGAATCTTCTTTGTCTTGGCTTGAGTTTTCATTTTGCAAGAGTTTCCCCAAGGGTCCATGAATCCACGGTTTTGATGCAGAAATGAGGGGGTATTTATAGCCAAAATCTAAGAAAAATCAATGGCCAAGATTGATTTGGTTACTATTTGATCTAAAGGCTCACATTTAATCTTGGATTTTACTTTTTCATAAAAGAATAATTATGACATCATGTGGGACAGCTCATGGGACACCTAATGGGGGTATGTGATGTGCTTATAGTGTAAGGAAGCTTTTGGAAAAATTCTAGTTAAATCCGGTACCGATCGGAGTAGTTTCACAACAACCGGACTGTTTTTTATTCCGAATTTTGTTATAATATACCAGGATATGTATTCTGTCCTAGAAATCAATATCTAGGCTTATCACACCATTAAAATGGTTATACTGAATATTTATCTGCCATCCATTCCTTGGAAAATGACCAAAATACCCTTGGTGTCCTTTCTTGCACTACATTAACCCTAAGGGCATAATTGTCATTTCACCCCTCTTTACACTATCTCAGGGCATATATTGGCTCTAAATAATCATATTTATACTATGTACCACATTTTTGGCCTGTCTAAAATGACCATAATGACCTCCATCCTTTATTGGTACAGTATGGGCATCTAAGGGCATTTTTGTAATTTTACACTTTTCCTGGACTGCTCTAGACTCTGGCCCACTTAACTGTCTAGTCACCTTAATGGGCTCATGATGGCACCATTTGGGCCTTGATATGGGCTCATTGCCTATATTTCCTTTATGGCCCAATTCATAATACAACTCTCCCGATCCTATTTATCGGGTATTTTATTTCACTGTAAAATCCCGTATAGATTCTACAGGATTCCTTTTCTGAATCTTTCAATTTTATAAATTCTTATATTAAATATATGAATTTCCTATAATATCTCATATGATTCTTATGTCTGAAAAATACTGTAATAATTCTTCTGACTTCAGGAATTTATATCAATTAATCGGGACCACAAATTAAAATTATGTGTTGCGTTAAACTGACCAAAATAATTTTGTCTATCTACTGGTAAAATTTGGGTCTTATATGATTCTGGGCATTTTTGGCCTGTTTTGGCTCAACTTTCTCATATTTGCATTTAGGTCCCTGAACTTTTGAATAATTGCACTTTGGCACTGAACTTTTAGCTATTTGCATTTAAGTCCCTTAATTTTCAAAAATTACACTTAAGGGCCCAATTTTTGTTTCTACTTTCACTTTTTAGCCTTTAACCTTTTCTACTTTTCATTTTAGTCCTTCTCTTCCTTAAAGAATCATTGAACCTTTATTATTTCTTTTGATCTTCGTCATAATCCTTTCCAAACCTCTTTCCACTATCAGTACTATACGGATAGAAAAAAATTAGGATATGACAAAAAGCCTATATCTAGCAGCAATCATAACATGAGAAGATACAAATTAGAATAGTAAAAACTCCCGTTTAGTCTATGAGCTTAAGATATCAAATCCATTACCAAGAGACTAAAGATTTAGCCTCTCATGACTCTTGATGTACTGCAATCACTGTCCAGATGTGATGCTATGAAGAAATGATGAGAAGACGGTAGAATGATGGTGTAAAGATGTGGAGAAGTCTGTGGAGAGGTGTAGAACAATAGAAGATGTGGATAAGGTGATTAGAGAGTACTAGAGTACTACTTAGCCTAATCAGGTCAAAAACTAGTCTCCTCCCTGACGGCAGCCCTCCTCTCCTTTTATTTCTGCATGACCTAATTCAAAACGCGCAGTTTCAGTGATTTCGTATTTTAGTCATGACCAGATCCATGTTTTGATCGCGACCTGTAAACACAGAGAGACTTCCAGAAGAATCAAGGTCGTGACCGGCATACTATTTGGTCGCGACTAAAAGGCGTAGGAGCATGGTTTCACTTTCATTGACTTGTGATTTTTTTCCTGGTCCTTGCTGTCTTCTAAAATACCTGCAAATTAGTAAATAACATAATATATGCACTTTTGAAGAGTTAATTTACTATTTTACTATTTAATTAGCACATTGTCATGCACAATCATGTATTACTATAAAAGTACAATTTAAGGCATAAAATAAATGGTAAAGTTGTTATAAAACTCTTAAAAATGTTGCAAAAACCATATACAAAATGTGTCTTATTAATTCTCCACACTTGAACCTTTGTACTCCTAGACAAAGAAATGAATCACACCTAGAACAACACTATTCAATTCAAAATAACAACATAATCTATAGTGTACCATGAAAATAAATAATTCGTCATCTTTTGGGAATGCAAAGGCGATAATGTGAGCAATGCCAAGTAATCAACTACTAAGTGAAATCAAGCTCAACTGTATGAGCGCAATAGATCCTCTCAAAGGGTGTAAGTGTTTAGCTCTATATTTACTCTCATTGTTAGGGTTCTTTCACTCATATTCAAATTGAAAAACATCCTACCATATGCTTGTAATGGCTTTAAATCTTAGCAACTATATAGCACTTATGCAAAGAATCAAGAGGTCTTTTAGGGTTAAAATGATGGAGATGGGCCACATGGAATAGAATATGAAGAATAGAAAGTACTATATGCATTCAACAATGAATATGTAGCATGAATTCATGTCTCTAGGGATATAGTTGTGGTAATTGTGCTAATAAGAGTTGATAATAGTGCCCTCTTCTCTTCTCTTTTCTTTTTCTTGCACTCTTTTTTTTCCCAGTGCAATAAGCTTCTTTTCTCTTATTCTTTTATTTGGCACCTCATTCATGAAAGTTGTAGCACAATAACACAACAAGAATGAATTTTTGACATGAATAAAATTTTTATTTCAAAATAATGTTTATGCACATATGACTTTCTATAATAATGATGAAAAGAAAAAGTGATGGGCTCAAGAGGGGTGACTAAGAATGTAATATGTAGTAGGCTTGTGTTTGGGATAAAAGGGTTTAGAAAGAATGCCTCTGTCATGTTCAATTCATAAATGCGCAGTAATTTTGAACTCAGAGCCAAGATAAGTTCTACAGGATATAAACCAATTGAATAATCACTCAATATAGAATTTAAAGTCGATAATCCTTCCAACAAAGGTTTTGATCTAGATTGCTCAAAGCTAAAGTCTCAAACAATATTCATCATTCACTAGGCCTTAAAATACTAATCACAACTAAAAACCCTACAAATGATTATTTAAAAGTTTCAAAGTAATCACTTAGAACCATGTGATAATCTAAATCTAACAGCAAAAGCTTAGGTATTTCAAATTCAATTTCCAAGATTTTTCAAAAAATTCAAGTGAGGCAGTGGTTTCTAAGAGCTAAAAAGGTTTTGAAATAAGGGAACAATAAATCATTTGTGAAAGAATCTCAATAATAGTTCAAAAGGGATCCTTCTATACAGCTTTGCATAAGGCAAAGAGAAAGTAAACATAGGTCATAACTTAAAATAGTGAAGGTCATGACCACTTGTCACAGGGGTGCATGCTCAGGATTTTCAAAACATTTAGTCGCGATCACAAAATGTACCTTTCGCAATGCAAATACACAGAGATGAACAATCAGTATTAGGTAGGTACTCATGTCATGATTCAGATTAACAGAGAGTTATTGTTGCGACCACTATATACATAGGTCTCGACCGTAGTTCACAGACAGCATGTTAAGTCCAAAATTCCATTACAGGTCGCGACCAGTTTTTACAGAGACTATCGAGTGATAATTGTCAAAGTCCCAAAATATTTTTTTTCATGCTAACACCTTTCCAGTTATCAGCACAGTTTAAAGTGAGGATCTAATTTTCAGTAATTCATCACACACATTAAGATCAAAAACCAAAAATTTGTAATGAAAGATTGGATTAATAGAAGATTTTTTTTTACATAAGAACATCGTCCCCCACACTTAAACTTGACAGTGTCCTCACTGTCAATAGAACTAAAGTAAAAAAGATCACAATCACTTTGTAAAGTCAATCAAATCTAGCTTCAAAATAGCAGGTAGCCTAATCACTTAATGCAAATTAATAGTTCAGTATAGAGTCACATTCAAGTCTTGTAAATCAATACTAGTACGGTAGAGACGATAGGATGGGTAAGCTAAGATCATGCATGTAAGTGTATAAGTTTTACAGAGAACAATCAATGAGTAAGCGACACTTGGATAGTAACAGGTTGTTGTTCAAATAGAATAAATAGAAATAAACAAAAAATAAAAACTATCCTATTGAAACATCCCTTTCCTATCCTCAAACCATCATTAACATATCACATCAGGGAAAACTTGTAAAGGTAGGAGATAGGAAATAGATAACCTGGCCTCAAGGTAGCAAAGCAGATTCTTCATAAAGTTTCAAATGGTGACCACTACCCTATAAGATTTTGCCCTTTGCTTCCTCTTTCAATACAATCATCCCGAATTCATGGACTTTAACAACTGTGTAAGGTTCCTCCCAGCTAGTTTTGAATTTTTCATGTTTGAACTTGAACCTAGCTTGGTACCTTAATACTCTGTCACCCTCCTTAAAACTCTTTCTTAGAATATGAGCATCGTGGAATAACTTTGTTTTCTATTTATAAATTTCAGAGCTACTGTAGGCATTTAATCTAATCTTTTCTAGCTCTTGAATCTATAACAACTTCTCTGAACCAGCTTCTGCAAGGTCCTTATTGCAGGCCTTCACTACCAAAAATGTCTCATGCTCTATTTCCATAGGCATGTGACAAGCCTTCCCAAAAACTGTCCTATAAGGGGACATTCCTAGAGGAGTTTTAAAAGCTATTATGTACGCCCATAAGGCATCATCAAGTCTTAAATTCTAATCCTTATTGGATGGCTTAACAATCCTCTCTAAAATATGCTTAATTTTCCTATTAGAAACCTCTGCTAGACCATTAGTTTGAGGGTGGTATAGGGTTAAGACTTTATGTGTGACACCATATTTTACCAATAAGTGATTGATTATCTTATTGCAAAATGGGTGCCTTGATCATTGATTAATGCTTTAGGTACTCCAAATCTACTAAATATGTGAGACCTTAGAAACTTGGAGACCATTTGGGCATCATCTAGTCTTGTAGGAATGGCCTCTACCGACCTAGATAAATAGTCTACAACCAATAAAATGTAATAAAATCCTACTGAAGGTGGGAAAGGTCCCATGAAATATATTCCCATACCTCAAAAAACTCACAAAATAGAATAGGTTGTTACAGTATCTCATGCCTTTTACTTATCCCCCAAATCTTTGGCACCTATCACAGGCTCTACAAAACTCAAAAGTATCTTTGAAAAGGGAAGGCCAATAAAAACCAGATTGAAGGATCCTACATGCAGTCCTTTTCCCCATAAAATAACCACCATAAACCCATGAATGGCAAGCTTCCAAAACTGATTTGTGATCTTGGTCTAGGATGCATCGTCTTAATACTTGATCTGAGTATAACTTCCACAGAAAAGGTTTATCCCAAATAAAGTATTTAGATTCACTCTTGAGCTTTTGTGCCTAAAACTTAGACAAATGAGATGGGATTAGGCCAGTCTTAATGAAATTAACTAAATACAAATGAGATAGGATTAGGACAGTCTCAATGAAATTAACTAAATGAGTATACCAAGGTTCTACAATAGCAATTAAACAAAGGGATTAATTAGGGAAAGAATCACAAATAAGATCGAACCTAAGTACTCCCCTTGTCTTTGTTGGTAACTTGCTTAGATGATCTGCTACGTGGTTCACATTTTTAGCTTGATCCCTCACTTCTACATCAAACTCTTGAAGTGTTAGCATCCACCGCAGAAGTCTTGCTTAGATTGAGGTTTATAAAACAAATACTTGACTGCTACATGATTTTTGTAAACAACAACTCTGGAGTTAATGAGATATGCTATGAATTTATTCAAAGCCATTACAATTGCAAACAATTCTTTCTCAGTAGTGGTGTAATTAATTTGAGTAGCGTCAAGTATTTTTGGCGCATAAGCAATCACCTTAGATAAATTACCTTCCTTTTGTCCTATCATAGCTCCCACATCGTAATTGGAAGCATCACATGATAGTTCAAAAGGAAGATCCCAATTTGGTGAAGTTAGGATAGGTGGAGAAACTAACCTTTCCTTCAGTTTTTCAAAAGCCTATTTGCAATCAGCAAAAAAAAAAAATGAATTCAGTGTCTTTTTAAAGAAGTTTTGAGAGTGGCAAAGCAATTTTACTAAAGTCTTTGATTAATATTCTATAAAATCCAACGTGCCCTAAAAAGATCGAAGTTCTTTTAAAGTTGTGGGGTAGGGCAACGAGAAAATGACTTCAATTTTCACTTTATCTACCTCAATCCCCTTGCTAGATATAAGATGTCCAAGTACTATTCCATGATCAACCATGAAATGACACTTTTCAAAGTTTAAAACCATTTTTTTCTCAATACATCTAGCAAGGATGTTATTAAGGCTTTCTAGACACTCATCAAAAGAATTTTCATATATAGTAAAATTGTCCATTAACACATCCATGCATTTTTCAATGAAATCAACAAATATCGAAAGAATACAATTCTAAAATGTTCCTGGAGTATTACACAAACCAAATGGCATTCTTTTATAGGCATATGTACCAAAGGGACATGTACATGTGGTCTTTTCCTGGTCCCTCAGGTCTATTAGAATCTAAAAATATCTTGAATATCCATCTAGGAAACAATAATGGCTTTTCCCTGCTAATCTCTTAAGCATTTGATCAATAAAAGGTAAGGGAAAATGATCTTTCCTAGTAGAATCATTCAACTTCTGATAATCAATAGGAACCCTCCATGAATTTTGCACTCTAGTAGGTATCAATGCATCGTTCTCATTCTTGACTACTATTAGTCCAATCTTCTTAGGCACTACATGCACAAGAGATACCTATTCACTATATGAAATAACATATATGATTCCTGTCTTTAACAATTTACTAATCTCCTTTCTAACCACATTAGAGATCAATGGATTTAATCTTCTTTGGGGTTGTTTAATTGGCTTGGAATCTTCACTTAGCAGAATCCTATGGGTGTAAACAGTGGCATCTATCCCTTTTATATCAGCTAATTGTCAACCCAAGGCCTCTCTATTCTTTCTAAGCATATTTAATAACCTAGACTCTTCACTAACAGTCAAAGAACTGGAAATTATGACTGGCAGTTTTGAGTTTGGCTCAAGGTAAGCATACTTTAGGTTAGAAGGTAAATCTTTTAACTGTAATTCTGGGGGTTGGACAATAGAAGGAATCAAATGGGGGAGTAATTTAAATTAGAAATACTCCTTTTTGTAAATCCTTGAAGGTTGCTCATATACAATTCATTAGGACATTCTATCTTGATTGTAATCTCTTCAGGAGTTACACCCAGCTTATGTTGATCTACAGCTTCGACATAGTTGAGATCAGACTCTCTTATTCTTACATCATTATTTGAGATCAAATCATTTAAGGTATAGGATGTAATTTTGAAATGAGAATGAGGTTGAGAAGAGTTAGAATGTATTGGCCCTTTAACCAAAATAATAGAGTGTGGAACTGAAGGAGTTTGGAGTTCTCTGGTTGCGTCTAGAATTTCTAGTCGCGACATTTTAGCTTCTCGTCGTGACTCCAGTTGATAGGGTGTGTCTTTAAAACTTTTTGTCGTGACCTGTTCATCTTTTAGTCGCGACTTGGGGTCACAGAAAGGCTGTCCCTCAGTAGATTGATGTTTAGTCACGACATCTTCATCTTTGTGTCACAACTGATCATCTCTGGAGTTTTGTGTCGTGACCTTAAAGCCATTTAGTAGCGACTCAACTTCATAGTGAGTCTCAAATTGATGTTTAGTTGCATCGTTGAGGTCATTTAGTCGTGACCTTGGGTCACAGAAACTCGACCCTTCTTCAATTGTTGTACTTCCATCTTCTAGAATATCTTGGGATCCTACAAAATCACTCAATAAACCTTTTGTAAACACATTATCTTTATCATTTTCATGCAAATCAATTCATGTTCATCCCTAGTCTCTTTAACAGCATAATCAATGGCATTCAAAGCAGTAAAAACATAATTATTAGGAGATTTCATTACTTCATTCATGTTAAAGACATGCTCTCCAACTTCCATTGTGATGGACCTATGCTTTATACTAATAATAGTCTTAGAAGTTTGGAGTAAAGGTCAGCCTAAGATCAAAGTGCTGTCATTTACTAACTCATTGGACATATCCAAAACATAAAAATCAGTTGGGAACACTGAGTCGTTGACTTGCACTAGAATGTTCTCAAGGATTCCCTTAGGATACCTAATTGACCTATCAGCTAACTGGAGTACTACGCTTGTGTCTCTAAGATTGTTAATACCTAAAGCTTGATATATCAACTAAGGCATTACATTAATGGCAGCCCCTAGATCTAGTAAAGCTCCCTTAATGGGAATATTTCCTATAGTGCATGGGATTGTGTAAGATCTTGGGTTTTGGCACTTAATAGGTAGTTTAGCCTTAAAGAGTGATGACACATTAGCACTCACCTGTATTCTCTCAAGAGGCCTAAAATTCTTTTTATCAGCATAAAGTTCCTTAAATTTTTTTACATATTTAGGGTTTCTCTTGAGGAATTCAAACAATAGGATGTTTATTTCTAACCTTTTAAATATAGTATAAGCATCTTTTGTAAAATCAGGGTCAATCTTTTTCTTTCTAGCAAAGTAAGAGTTAGGAAAAGGGAGATCTTTTATACTTACCTCCTTACCTTTGCGCATAGAGGCTCCTTGCTTACTCGACTCTGGCTTCTCCTCAGGTTGCTTTTCTTTGTAGGCTAGACTTGGTACTGTACCTACTTCTTCTTGCAGCTCTTATATCTCTACTTGGGCTTGTGAGTTCTCCTCTTACGTTGGTTTCTTTATTATAAGCTGTTGTTCTTTAGCACTTTTAGATCTCTAATTTGTACCTTTCTGCCATTTCTGAGAGATATAGAATTCAGACCCCTCAGATTAATGATAGTGTTCGAAGGTATGCTGCCACTGCTCTTTCCTCGAATGTCACTCACTATATTGGAGACTTGAGTTAAGTGACTTGTAATATCTGTATTCTTGGAACTTAACTTTTCAAGTGTTTTTATGCACATCAGCATTATCTTTCTGCATACTTTAGACAATTGAAGCTATGGAGGTGAACTGACCATCATTCTCTTTGATCTTGTTGTCTATATTGGTCATTATACGATCCATATTATTCATCTGCACAGCCATACTCTTCAACAATTGAGAAGTCTTATCTGGTCTTGATGCCACTAAGGTAGTTGGAACTATAGACCTTGCATTATTTTGGAAGTTACTTGAGGAAGCCCACCGCCTTAGAATTGATTTGGCCTATCACCCCACCTAAAGTTTGGGTGGTCTCTCTAACCAGGGATTGTATGTATTAGAGTATAGGTCTCTCTTCTGGTATTGATTATCTTTCCCTTGATACAATGCTTCCACTTCTTCATACTATTTGCCACATGTACTGGTAGCATGCATCATTGAACCGCATGATCCATATCCTGTAACCAAGGCTTATGAGGTATCCACTGCATGAACTTATTTTGTGGAATATAACTCTCTTTCAATAAAATTCATCCTCTTCTCCATCCTGTTTCCTAGGGCTGCTATTTCAGCTAAGATCACATTTGAATTACCTGAAGAAGATGTAGGCATTCTCCTTGGATCTATTGTCTGATGGTCTTCATTAGCCATTTTTTGGAATAACTCCCAACTTGCCTGTGGTGTCTTATCTCTCAAGGATCCATTTGCTGTAGCATTTAAGGAAACCTGATTATGAGGAAGTACACCATCAAAGAAAATGTATACTAAATTAGCTTTGGTCATGTTATGGTAAGGGCTCGAGCCAACAGGTTAAGAAACCTTGTCCAATACTCATGTAAAGATTCTCCATCATGTTGTAGAATATTAGTGATCTCCTTCTTCATTTGAGTGGTTGTTGAAGCTGGGAAAAGCTACTCAAGATACGTTGACTTCAGCTGATCCCATGTAAGAGTGGAGAAATGAGTTGGCAAATTGTATAGGCACTCCTTAACCTTCATTTCCAAGGTAAAATGGAAACACCTCTTTAAGACATTATCCAGTGTAGTCATTGAAGGCTTCATTGAAGAACATATCATATGCATGGTTTGTAAGTGCCTATGTGGATATTCTCCTGCAAAACCATGAAATTTAGGTAAGGCTGCAATCAAAGCTCCTGTAATCTCAAAATTAGCTTCTTTAGTATAGAAACCATAAGGATCATAATTCACATGTGAATGATTAATTTCCTTCAAACTTCTATTATCTTCTGCATTCATTGGTATTTCATTTTCTTCAAGCCCATTATGCCCATTATGATTAATATCAGCCATATTCAGTTTAGTTTCAAACTCTAGAATACTAGAGGAGGAACTAGATTTTGCTTCTGCTTCTCTAAATTCTCTAAATTCTCTCTTTAGTTTCTTAAGTCTTATCTCAATTTCAGGTTCAAAAGGCACTAATGGTTTAGTTCTTTTAAGCATGCAATGTAGAAACAATAGAGAATAATCAATGCAATCAGTCAGAGTCAGTCACAGAAGTTGCACAGCAGAAAATTTTCATTTAGTTACGACTAAAGTGTGTTTTAATCACGACTCAATATCACAGAGAGCAATAGTTACGATTGAAGGTTTTAAATGTCATGACTAGTTTTCGTAGAGTAGTCAAATTTCATATGGAAATAATTAGGTCGCGACACAAATTGTGTTTGGTCGCAACTTAAAGTCACAGAGACTGATTTTTTGCAGAAACTCAGAAAAGTGTATAATGCAATGCAATTTAAAAGCTACTAAAAACTAAAATGCAAACAAAAATAAGAAAAATGACTCAGGTAGCTAATCAAATTGATAAATAATTACTAGGAAACCAATTACTTGGCTCCCCGACAACGATGCCATTAATGAGGGCAGATTATCATGGTATGAACCATCAAAATAAAGTTAATTTCACCCAATATAATATAGTATAAGGCACAACCCTATCGTTCTTCTCAAGGAGCCTTTTATTTAGAAACCTAGCAGATTGGATGTTAAAATCAATGAAAAACCTGAGCAGGGATAAAATAGTTTTTGGGGTTTTAGTAATTGATGCAATAAAAGTAGACTGAAGAAAAGTAATTATTTTTGGATTTTTGATTAAGATGAAAGTGAGTTGGTTTGTTTGAGAAATATGTTATGAAAGACTCTTAATGATGAAAATATATCTATCCTTGCTCTCACATTAAAATTAGAGTTTTGAAATCACTAAGTCTCAAAGAAGACCTCAATCGATCGATTGAGTCTGGAATCCTAATTTTCCATAAACCCCTTTGATCAAAGTGGTTTAAGAACTATTAGCGAATTGTCAAAAACTACTTAGCGTGTAAGTTGAATTAGATGATGAAAATGCCCTCGAATAGTCGTCGATCGAAAGCCCTAGATTTCAAGCAATTTAATTAATTAACAATGATCGCTGATAATAAGCCAACTCTCTTAAAATTGAAATTGAAATATTCTATTATAAAGCAAACGTTCAAATTATCCGAATTTAATTACAAAGTCTAATATGAGAATGATCAATCAATATTCCAAACTTGCTCATAAAATAAAAATCCTAGATCTACCAGCAATCATAATATGAGAAGATACAAATTAGAATAGTAGAAACTCCCCATTTTAGTCCATGAGCTCAAGATATCAGATCCATCACTAAGAGACTAAAGATTAAACCTCTTATGACTCCTGCTATACTGCAATCGCTGTCCATATATGATGCCATGAAGAAATGATGAGAAGATGATAGATTGATGGTGTAGAGATATGGAAAAGTCTATGGAGAGGTGTAGAACGATAGAATATATGGAGAAGGTGATCAGAGAGCGCTTGAGTAGTACTTCTTAGCCTAATCAGGTCAAAAACCAGCTTCCTCCTTCACGGCAGCCTTCCTCTCCTTTTATTTTTGCATGACCTAATTCAAAACGTGTAGTTTCAGCGATTTTGCATTTTAGTCATGACTAGATCCATATTTTGGTCATGACCTGTAAATATAGAGAGACTTCCAGAAGAATCAAGGTCACGACCGGCGGACTCTTTGGTCACAACTAAAAGGCACAGGAGTATGGTTTCACTTTTATTGACTTGTGATTTTTTTCCTGGTCCTTGCTCTCTTCCAAAATACCTGTAATCCAACATAAAAGCTCACTATAAAAGTCTAAATTAGTAAATAACATAATATATGCAGTTTAGAAGAGTTAATTTACCATTTTACCCGTTAATTAGCACATTGCCAAGCACAATCATATATTACCATAAAAGTAGAATTTAAGGCATAAAATGAATAGTAAAGTTGTTATAAAACTCTTAAAAATGTGACAAAAACCATATACAAAATGTGTCTTATCAATATTAGGAAAACTTTTATATCTTTGATAGTATTTGTATTCCTAAATCTTGTTCTTTCTACCATGGATATATGGTCTGTTGTATAAATGAGATTGTGTTGTGATTTTGAATAGGGTTTGTCTATTTTCTAACTAACCATATGATAGTACTCTTTGATTTACTTTTGTTCTTTTTTATCATGGTTAGCATTGGTAAAGTAATTTATTTCCTATTTAACCATGATATTGTCTTTCAAAATTAAGATTTTGCTTTTCTATCTTGGTTAACATGTTGAAATGGCTGGTTTATTCTTATCTATCAGAGCTCATCATCTAGAGGCCAGTGTCCTTATTTCACTTTTGATATGATATATGATAATCCATCGTACATGCTTTCATATATGTCATTTTACTGCCTTTACTAGAGCAAAATATGCTTTTTAAAGCCCTATTTTTAAACTAGTCCTTGCGGAGATAGTTTAAAAAAATGACCGGTGGTATTTTTATAAATAAGATAAAATAGTTACACCAGATATACACGTAACCGGTGTAAAAGATAATTACTATACCAGATACTAATATCAATAGGTGTAGATTAGCTGCATCATTTTCTAACTCTTCATTTTCTTATTTTAAAACAAATGACTGGTGGTATTTTTGTAAGTAAGATGAAATATTTATACCAAATTTACAATAAACCGGTGTAAAATATATATAACTGATGTTAAATATACTTTCTATTCTGACTTTTCAGTTTTCTATCTATGCTTTACCGCTTCTTTTCTCTTTACCTTCTCAGGTCGTTCATTTCAATTCTTTGGTTCCCAACGTTTATACTCATTATGAGAGAAGGCCAATTGCATTCTTCGATATTTTTTTTTGAAACCATTCTTATTCCTCAACAATATGTGTATCATTCCTATCATCAGTACTTTTTGTCTCATCACTTTATCTTTATTTTATTTTATTTTATTTTCTTCTATCTGAATGCTCCAATGGCTTTTTCCTCATGCATACCTCCTTCTCTGTCTCACAAAATAAATAGAGACAATTTTGAAGACAAACATCCCGACCCTTACCCTGTAGTTCCTTTTCCTCCTCCCCTGGTTGTTACTCTAATGGAGTACTTTAAGGAACTCATCATGCCCTTCAATGGCCTAGAGGACTTAGTGGAAGAACTATCTCAGAAAGTTAATAGACTAAAAGATAGTTTTAGAGCTTTCCACTCATAATTTTACTACCATCAACATAATGATAGCTTGTATAATCTTGTTGATCCTACTGACTCTGATGAATCCCAAACCTCCAAGTCTGATGAGGAGTGAAGGCCTGTAACCTTTATTTGCCCCTTCTATTTTATTTTTTTGTATGTAATGACAATAAGAGAGAATATATTATATATTTTGATATATATTGTTTTGAAAATTTCATACAAGTATTAAATATGTTAAGGGGTGAAAGAGTTTTTGGATTTTGCTAAACAAAATGGTGATGATGACAATAAAAGGATTAATTATCCTTGTGTGAGTTGTTTGAATGAGAGAAAACAAAGTCCTACAGATATGTACACTCATATAATTTGTGTGGGGTTTAACAAGAGTTACATAGTATGGGTATGGCATAGTGAAAATGTGGAAAGGTCGCGTGCATCTGAATAGTTGGAATATACCATTGATGATGATATGGATAGTGATGATCGGGTAGAGAACATGATTCGTGATAGTGGAGAAGATGCTTTTTATGTGGTCACATGCATATGGTAATATGTGCAATGATGTAGAAAAATCTCTATACATAGGGTGTAGAAAATACAACCTGTTGAATGCAGTGTTGAGATTGGTAAGTATGAAAGCAAGGCATGTGTGGAGTAATAGAGGTTTTTCATAATTGCTTGAGTTATTGCTGTTGGAAACCGTGCCCTAGGGGCTAATCATTGTCTTATGAACATTATTAATTTATGAATTTATTAATTGTGTTATCATATTATTTGCATGTTTACTGTGATGACCATCCTTGGATAATTCATGATTTTATCCTAAATGTCCCTGGTCGGTCATCTATGCGGGAGCACAGATGAAATAAGACTAGTATGACTTTGAAGATGCATAGAGATATAAATCAAAGTCATAGGCACATATAAGAGTACAGGTGTTAGACCGACCCGCTATGAGAGAACTGCATGGGTAACGTCATAAGCTTCTCTCATATACAAACCATGTCAATATGCCCTTTGACCTGAGATCATCATGGATTCCTACATGACAAACGCTCATCTTTGACCTAGTCAAAAGTCACTTTTGACCGATTGATCATAAAGACTATGTTCAGGCTTAGTGGTTTTTCATGCGGAGGAATGTGAATGGTCAAGATGGAATTTGTCCCTCACATTCGTAGAGAGATATTACTGGGCCCCTCGATGAGTGAGTCTGAGAAATGTATGGCCATACTGTAATGGAAAGGTAGTTCCATTTCTATAGTCACACTACTCAGGGATCGAGAAAATAATGGTCAGGAATAGGAGAATGACATTATCCATGCCTCAACCATGACCAAAATATCGCGTGACAGGAGGGACATGATATGGTTGTATAAAAGGTTACATCGTTTAACGATCCTCATATGATTTGGGTAGTCGTTATGTCTTGCTAGAGATCGCTTGCGACTTGTGGGCCAGTATAGCAAATGGCCCACTGCCAACTTCATATGGGCCTACAGGGTCGCACACAAAATAGCCCAACACGAGCTATGATGTCCAGATTCATTGAATCTAAGATATGTCCAGATTCAATGAATGGTTTAGGGTAGATGTATATATTTATTTATATTTATATTCGTATATATATAAATTCATATATATATATATTATATATAAGAGATACATGAGACTTAATTTATAAGGATAAATTAAATGTCTATCACATTTGAATTTGAAATTCAAATTGATAGGATATCTCATATAAGAGATATTTATAAGATTTAATTTATAAGAATAAATTAAATCCCTATCACCTTTGAATTTGAAATTCAAATTGATAGGATATCTCATATAAAAGATATTTATAAGATTTAATTTATAAGGATAAATTAAATCCCTATCACATTTGAATTTGAAATTCAAATTGATATGATATCTCAAATTTGATTTATGAGAATAAATCAAATACAGTTCAGTCTTAGCTTTATTTTAAGTTAAATAAATAGGTGAATTAAATCTGTGGGGCGGATTTAATATTATTTATTTAATTAGTTTTTTATCAAATTATACAATATATGATATTGTACTAATTTCAAAATTAATATAAGATTAACTCCTAAAATCCAATTCGGTAGAAGAAAACACAGAGCATCCTATATATCTGATATTAGGAGCTACGTTTTGCATAAAGATATATATAGAACACAGAAAGGCCGAAGGGGACTGACCAAAGGGTTTGCAGATAAGAAACTGTCGAAATAGAGATGGAGAGGATGAACTCTTGAGAAAGCCCTGGAGGGACAAGAGACGCTAGCACGTCGTTCATAGTTGGAACGTTGTTCATGTGGATACTGGTAGAGGAAGCTGACCTGAGTCGTCGACTTCTTGCGATCAGAAAGGGAGCACGAGCCGCGGAGAGAAGCTGTGAACGTCGTGACCAGAAGCTGTGGAAGTAGCTAAAGAACACTGAGGGTAATGCTTCTTCCCACTTGACTTAAACACATACGGTAGATCCTAGCAAGGAATGAAAAAAATTTTAAATTAATTTTCGCTGCGTGTCTTCCAATTCCTTTCAATTGAAAGACATGTTTTTAGAAGAAAATGTGTTATCTAAACGCTACTATGATGCTAAGAAAATAATATATCCTTTAGGCATGCAGTATAGAAAGATTCATGCATGCCCAAATAATTACATATTGTACAGGAAAGATTTTGAAGATGAGGAGAAATATTCAATATGTAAGACACCAAGGTACAGATCAAACAAGTCTCTTGCAAAGGTTTTATGATATCTTCCAATTATACTAAGGTTTAAGCGGCTTTTTTCTAATGAAGATAATGTAAAAAAATGTTATGACATGCAACTGAAAGGATTTGTGATGGAAAGCTTTGTCATCTAGCTAATTCTTTATAATGGAAAAAGATTGATGACTTATTTCTTGAGTTCGGCAATGAACCATGGAACCTAAGGCTTAGACTCAGTACATATAGCATGAACCCTTATGGTTGCCTAAGTAGTATATATAGTTCATGGCCCATCTTCTTGGTGGATTACAACCTATTGTTGGAAATCGTGCCCTAGGGGCCAATCATTGTCTTATGAACATTATTGATTTATGAATTTATTAATTGTGTTATCATATTATTTGCATATTTATTGTGATGACCATCCTTAGATAATTCATGATCTTATCCTAAATGTCCCTGGTCGGTCATCTATACGGGAGCACAGATAAAATAAGACCAGTATGACTTTGAAGATGTATAGAGATATAAATTAAAGTCATAGGCACATGTAAGAGTACAAGTTGTTGGACTGACCTACTATGAGAGAACTGTATGGGTAACGTCATAAGCTTCTCTCATATACAAAACATGTTAATATGCCCTTTGACCTGAGATCATCATGGATTCCTACATGACAAACGCTCAGCTTTGACCTAGTCAAAAGTCACTTTTGACCGATTGATCATAAAGACTATGTTCAGGCTTAGTGGTTTTTCATGCGGAGGAATGTGAATGGTCAAGATGGAATTTGTCCCTCACATTCGTAGAGAGATATTACTGGGCCCCTCGATGAGTGAGTCTGAGAAATGTATGGCCATACTGTAATGGAAAGGTAGTTCCATTTCTATAGTCACACTACTCAGGGATCGAGAAAATAATGGTCAGGAATAGGAGGATGACATTATCCATGTCTCAACCATGACCAAAATATCGCGTGACAGGAGGGACATGATATGGTTGTATAAAAGGTTACATCGTTTAACGATCCTCATATGATTTGGGTAGTCGTTATGTCTTGCTAGAGACCGCTTGCGACTTGTGGGCTAGTATAACAAATGGCCCATTGCCAACTTCATATGGGCCTACAGGGTCGCACACAAAATAGCCAACACGAGCTATGATGTCCAGATTCATTGAATCTAAGACATGTCCAGATTCAATGAATGATCCAGGATAGATGTATATATATTTATATTTATATTCGTATATATATATAAATTCGTATATATATATATTATATATAAGAGATATATGAGATTTAATTTATAAGGATAAATTAAATCTCTATCACGTTTGAATTTGAAATTTAAATTGATAGGATATCTCATATAAGAGATATTTATAAGATTTAATTTATAAGGATAAATTAAATCTCTATCACGATTGAATTTGAAATTTAAATTGATAGGATATCTCATATAAGAGATATTTATAAGATTTAATTTATAAGGATAAATTAAATCTCTATCACATTTGAATTTGAAATTCAAATTGATATGATATCTCAAATTTGATTTATGAGAATAAATCAAATACAGTTCAGTCTTAGCTTTATTTTAAGTTAAATAAATAGGTGAATTAAATCTGTGGGGCGGATTTAATATTATTTATTTAATTAGTTTTTTATCAAATTATACAATATATGATATTGTACTAATTTCAAAATTAATATAAGATTAACTCCTAAAATCCAATTCGGTAGAAGAAAACACAGAGCATCCTATATATCTGATATTAGGAGCTACGTTTTGCATAAAGATATATATAGAACACAGAAAGGCCGAAGGGGACTGACCAAAGGGTTTGCAGATAAGAAACTGTCGAAATAGAGATGGAGAGGATGAACTCTTGAGAAAGCCCTGGAGGGACAAGAGACGCTAGCACGTTATTCGTGGTTAGAACACTGTTCATGTGGATACCAGTAGAGGAAGGCGACCTGAGTCATCGACTTCTTATGATCGAAAGGGAGCACGAGCCACGGAAAGAAGCTGTGAATGTCGTGACCAAAAGCTGTGGAAGTCGCTGAGGCACACTAAGGGTAATGCTTCCTCCCACTTGACTTAAACACATACGATAGATCCTGGCAAGGAATGGAAAAATTTTTAAATTAATTTCCACTGCGTGTCTTCCAATTCCTTTCCCCTATCTCCCTTGTTGTGTTGAGACACAAATATGTAATATTGTATATGTTAATATCAGGATTGAAACAACTGAAAAATGACATAGATGTTTACCTAATTCCCTTGATCGAAGATTTGAATAAGTTATGGGAAGGTGTGGATGTTTTTTATGCTATTAAGAAGGAGGTATTCAATATGAAGGCCATGATCTTTTGTACAATTAATAACTTTCCTGCATACAAAAATTTGTCAGGGTATATATTAGGTTCATAAAGCATGTCTTATTTGTGAGGAAGGGACTTGCTATGATAAACTTTGTCGTGGAAGAAAGACAGTCTACCTAGGTTATAAGAGATTTCTAAGACATGGCCACCAATACCGTTGACTGAAAAAAAAATTTGCAGCAAAGAATTTGAAAATGCTCTGAAGCTATTGACTGGAGAACAAGTTTATGAAAAGGTGAAAGACATCAACGTTACTTTCAGTAAGACTACCAAGAGAAGTAAGAAAAATATATGGAAAAAAAGACTTGTCTTCTTTGAGCTTCTATATTAGCAACATCTTCAGGTAAGGCACTGTATTGATGTCATGCATGTAGAGAAAAATGTGTGTGACAACATTATTGGAATACTTCTTAACCTATATGGTAGTTCCAAAGACGCTTTGAAAGCAAGACTAGATTTGCAAGAAATAAGAATATGTGAGGATTTACATCCAAGGCCAGATGGTGAAGGGAGTTATTGTGTTGAAGATATTATTAATATTTTATCCAAGGATGAAAGAAGAAGTGTTTGTAAATGTTTGCAAGGAATCAAAGTTCTCTCTAGGTACTCATCTAATCTTACGAAGATTGTGTGGATGAAAGATTTAAAATTAGTAGGCAAAAGTCTCAAGATTGCCATGTCTTGATGCAATAATTACTCCTAGTAGCTATTCGAGGAATCTTTCAAGATGATTTGAGACATATTGTAACCCAACTTTGCTTTTTCTTCAATACTATATGTGGTAAAGTGTCATATCCCAATTTTTAGGCCTAAAATCCCAGTATGTAGCCTGAAAAAGGAAGACTACTAGACCATACTATGCAGGAGTCCTAGAAGTATACAGATGATATTCAAGGACTAAACTACAAGAAAGTAAAAATTTAGGGACTAAAGCGTAAATAGTGAAAGTCCCTGCGGGCATAAAGAAGAAGTAAGAAGTGTTTCTTGGGAACCAAGCCACCAGAGTGCTTGGTCTTGGTTAGAAACCCAAGATGACATTTAAAGGCCCAAAAATGTAGGCCCAGTAGTTATGGAAGTTTGAAAGGCATTAAAATAATATTTTAGTAATTTTCAATAAAGTAAAGTGACCCGGTCAAAGATAAAACTGAGGAAAGTGATCTAGAATCATGAGGTGGTATAAAAGGGACCCCCAAGGTGTCACATGGCATGATTATAGGAAAAGAAGAAAAGTTAAGGACATATGTCATGAGATTAGAAAAAGGAGAAAAAGTAAAAAGGACACGTGGCACAATCTCGACCGTTCATTCTAGGAAAAGGCTTTGGATTTCTCTGGAGAGACTGAGTCAGTTGGTGAGGTATCCCAAGGGCCCCACCGATTGTGCCATATGCCCCCTGAGGTGTCCTTGGATGATGTCATAATGGTGAGTCATCAAGGAAGATGATGTCATAATGGTGAGTCATTAAGGAGGATGATGTCATTGTGATGATGCAGGCAAAGCTTCTTGAAGAAGTTAAGTGATCTGGGCCATTCACCACGATTTGATTTGAGCCATTCATTCCACCTCCACTCACCTATAAATAGGCCACCCCTCCCTCCAAGGAAGCCACAGCCAAGAGCAAGGAAAAGGAGAGAAAGAAGAGAGAAAAGAGAAAGAGAGAAAGAAAGGAAGGAAAAGAAAGAAAGGAGGAGTTCTGGTGGAGACAAGAGCAGTCTAAAGATCTGAGGGACTGGGCAAAGCTTAAGAATAAGGTAAGTAAGTTATCTAGTCCCTGCTCTAATAAAGTAGAGGATTTCTCTTAATAGTTAGAATAGAGAAATATCTCTATTAATAAAGGTAATTAAAGAGAGAAAGAAAGTTAGGGGAATGTCAGAGTAAAAATATTACCCCTAGTTAAGCATGAGATTAAGTAGAGCTATACTGGATAATAATAAAGATATTATTATGCTATGTATAGGCTCTGACTTATGATAAGAAGGGACCTTAGAGACAAGGCTAAGAGCTGAAAGGAAAGGCTTCACGCCAGTTAGTAAACTTACCTACTTATATGCTCATACTGCTTGGATGTTTTATGTGATATTTTCTTACCTTGATGATGTGAAGCATGTATGATTAAGTAATGCTCTATTTCTTTTTATACTATGGCCATATGTTATATTTAAGTAACATGGAAGCATGTATGTTATCATGATGCAAGCATGATCATTAAGTACACACATAATAACATCAAGCATATAGTTACATGCATTGTATGGTTTCTGTTTGCCACTGAGGTTTCCTAAAAAATCTCACCCCCTTATGTAATCCTAATCCCACAGGTTTAAGATGAGGAAAGATTGAAGAAGCATGAAGAGAAGCTAGGGATTGGATAGTGCAAATATTGGGACCAAAATGCTGGAATCAGGGGAAAATGTAGGATGAACAGTAAACTTCAGATATTGATTAACATTGACCTGGTCAAGTAATGGTCAATGAGTTATTTTTTCCTAAAATAGCATTAAGTTAGCTTCGTGTAGGAATTTGAACCACTTTATTTTGATTTTTCTAGAATTAGTTATGAATTTTTGAAGTCAGGTTACTCCACTTGAATTTACATAGTGAACAGTACTCGCTAAGAGTAAAATTCCAGATTGAGTAATTTAACTTCAATAGCCTTAAAAGTGGTTCTAGATACTACCGTTTGGTCCCTAAGATGTAAGAAAAGGAGGATGTTTCATAAAGTCTTGAAGACTAAAAATTTAGATGAATTGGAGCATGAGGGTTATGTTATTTTGTGCTATATTGAAAAACTATTTGTTCTTGACTTTTTTAACATCATGGTATACCTTATCATTCATCTAGTGTGAGAGATAAAACTGTGTCACCATGTATACTTACGATGGATGTACCCATTTGAAAGATACATGAAAATCCTTAAAAGGTATATAAAGAGTCCAAATCGGACAAGGAATCCATTGTTGAAAAATATGCTTATGAAGAAGCTATGAATTTTTGTTAATACTACCTGTCTAATATAAGACTTATCGGTCTCACTAAACCCCATGCCAAATAGGGGTTAACACGGAATGCCGGTGAAGAGTATTGATCATAATGAATTACAGCAAATGCACTTACACATCTTGAATAATATTGATGAAGTTCAAGACTATATAGTTGTTCATAAAGAGCTTGTCTGGAAACAAAATAATAGAATGACAGAGCAAAAAAAGATTAGAGAACACAACAAATCTTTGCACATTGTTCAAACAGAAGGTTGAAAATGATGATTGTGTATCTGGTTCAGTTAGATGGTTGGCATATGATCCTAATTTAATGTGATATGTTGGAATTCATTTGATATCAACGAGTATTCCTTTTATACGAAGTCCCTAGATGATAAAAGTAGTGTGCATAATAGTGGTGTTATGTTAATGGCTGAAACTATGCACTTCTCTAGTTCAAAAGACAACATTTCTAAATTGGTTGCATCCCTTATTATGGCATTGTTGAAGAGATTTGGGAGCTGGACTACACCAAATTCATAGTTCCTGTGTTCAAATACAAGTGGGCTAATGTAAGCAACAGTGTTATGGTGGATCGGTTAGGATTTATATTGGTTGATTTGAATAGTACAAGTTTTGAGAATAAGCCTTTCATTATGGCAGACCAAGCAAAGCAAGTGTTCTATATCATTGATCTGACAAATAAAAGATGGTCTGTCACTCTCCAAGGAAAAAGGATTGTTAATGATGATGATTCAATTTGTGAGACCCCTTCTTTTTCAGTAAGTTTACCAAAATTGAATGAAAAAGAAGTGGATTCTGATTGATTTGTATGTGATTGCATATATTGTTTTGATGTAATAATAGCACAAGTAGATTGTTCTGATTGCATATATTATTTTGTTATAACTTACAAGTGATGGGTTAATAAAAGGTTTGGTTTGAAAAAATAACTCTAATATTTAAACCGGTTGTACATATTATTCGGTGTAAAAAGTGAACTGAAAAATTTAAGGACACCTTTTTTACACCGGATTTATATGTTATCTAGTGTAAAAAGCGACAAAAAATTTAAGGTCGCCTTTTTTACACTGATTTATATGTTATCTAGTGTAAAAAGTGATCTAAAAAATTTAAGGTCACTTTTTCTAAATCGGATTTATATGTTAACCAGTGTAAAAAGTCTTATAAAATTTAAAATATTAGTCATTTCATATCCAAAATATGATTTTTATACCATATTTAAATGTTAACTAGTGTAAAAAGTCTTACAAAAAATACTTTTTTGAAACCCGCCCCTTCGCGCGTCTCTTAATTTTTCATTTCTCAGGTTTTATTTAGTCTTATTTCTTATGTCGTTTATCATTACTCTGCTCGTCGTGCTGTGTGGTTTTCATCAGGCTTCACTGTGCTAAGTCATTCTTCTCTGTTCTCACTCTCGTTGGGTTTTTCTGTGTACATGTTCTCGACACTTATTTTCTCTTGTATGTGCTTTGCCATTTTTGTTTTTGTTTAATCTAGGTTTTGTAGTTTTCTTGCAATAAATGCTTGCACTTCTTTCCATGGATAAATGCTAAAGGAACAAATTTTATGTATTCTTAAGGAAGGCAAAAGATTTAAGTCTGTTTACTATGTTTGATTTTGTTATTGCCTATATAGAAATACGGGGATAGTGGTAATTAGAACGAGGCTACTGATGCTCCAAGTGACTCTAAGCAAAGGAGGGGCAGAAGTACGATATTATTTAATGACATTTCAAAATACAGGAAGGAAGGGAAATTACTATCGATTGAGTTTGACACACGTTGGAACCCAATTGGTGAACACAGGATCAAGTACATAAGTTATATCAGCCTCCTAGCACACAACAAGACTAACATAGCCATAAAGACTTAGAATGCTATTGATAATAGCGTGAAGAATAAAATTTAGGACCCTGTCGGGGTATAGGAACTGACTATTGTATATTATATGTAGACCAATACTAAAAAACACAATTGTTTGTTGATAACTCTTCTTTTAATGAAAATTATTACAGATCACGATGTTCCCAACAATGAAGTCTTAAAGAAGAAGACGGTGTCTTATTGTGCTGAGCGTTAGAGGGCATTCAAGACACAACTAGCTCATTAGTATGTGCATGGCGAGACAAAGATGGTCAGCCTTATCTTTCTCCATGCAACAAGTATCAATTCATTGATGAAGCTACTTGGGAAGAATTTGTTAGGCTTCAGACTACGATAGTAGTTATGGTGTGTTGATATGTCATGAAAAATGAATCTTGAATTTCTCATGTTTATTCCTTTTGTATGTATTGATTTTAACTACTTCAAGTCTTGTAGAAAAAAGAGCAAAAGCCATTGAACATGCTCTCAAGAATGATTGCCCCTACACAATGTCTCGAGGGGATTACGCGAAGGCTGAAAGAGACTTGTTGGGGGCCAAGAGTAAGAGGCTGGAAGAAAATATTGAGTCTGATTCTAGTATTACTCTTACTCCCCTATCTTTAATACGTCACAAAGATAAATGGTTGTTCGCTCACCAAAAAAGGAGCGGATCATTTACAAGCGTACACGCTTGCATATTGCGGAAACAATTATAAGTACTACTTCTATTATTTTATTTTAGTAGACTAATTATGTTATTTCTTATGTTTGCTCTTTATATATTATAGGTTGATCTTAAATAACAAGAAGCCCATGGCTCCAAGTCAGATAATAGGAATGACATCTTAACTGTTGCCATAGTCAAGCAAGAGCATAGGGTCATGTCATAGGAGTTAGAAGAGGTGTCATATGTGTCAAGGGCAGACTTGGAAGCATTGTTATCCACCATGAGCACAGAGGCTAAGGTAGAGACTTGGGCAGAGGCTAGGGCACAGGTAGAAGCTTTAATTGAGGCGCGATTACAAGAGGGTTTTCAAAGATCAAGGAATAAATGTTGTCCATGATGATGTCAAGGCAATAGGAGCCAAGTGCCCCCTAGTTGCTCTCAAATGTAGCCTGTCCTAGCACTAAAGGGAGGTGTTGAATAGCCAGGCCAGTGTCAGAGGATGCTGAACCTTATGATCTATATGTGGAGAATCCTCTCAAAAGGTTAGTGGCACATGGTTCCATCCATATTTTAGGGGCAACTGCCCACCATATCTAAATTCAAGACAATCAGTTAAAGGTAGTAGTTGAAGACGTGATAATTGAAGATGCTCTTATTCCAATTCCTACTGATGAGGTGAAGACAGTGAGTCAGGCAAAGGAGACTTTCATATTATGGCCAAAGCATCTTGTTTCAGATTACGTCGCGTCATCCCTAAGCGAACTTCCCATACCTCCTAATTTAAGTGCCATATAACGTGTGATCTGATTGGCACCTGACGAAACATTCTATGTGGATGCGTTGCCTATGGATTTAGTTATGGGTGACATGGGAGCACCTGCCTTTGTTGACCGTGCATATGTCAAATCTGTTATCACTCCTAGGAATGAACTAACCTTCGGGTGCATCCAAATGTTTTTGACATAAGTCTAATTTAAATGTAAATATATGTAATAACAAAATTCATGTTTGCTAAGTGTTTTCATTAACTAACGTCATGTTTGTATTAACTATAAACAAGGTTAGTTCTGATTCCCATGCCTATTTTAGATTTATATAAAAGGGATATCCTAATCTTTGAAACTTTAGTACATTTCAAGGAGGCTTGGTGAAACTGATATTGATTGTTTCTTCGCACCATATATGCAGGAGTAAGAATAATAATATTTCATTTTATTTCATACTAGTTTTGTATTTGCTTAATGCTAATAATCATTATTGTTTAATTAATTTACACAGCAATAATTGGCAATTAATCATACTATGTAAGCACACTTATAAAGGTTTCTTCTTATGCTCCCTCCACTATAAGCCATCAGTTTATGCCAAGAAGATTATGAACACGTGAATTTTCTTCCTTACAGAACCATGGTGTTTGTAATAAATATGATATTTGTAATAACATGGTTACTAAGTTCATAACTTTGGTCATAAGGCTATGAGGATATATGCAATTGCAAGGGGTCTTAAGAATGCCAACTCGGTGAGGGCCCTTAATAGATCACACTGAATGTAATAAAAGTATTAAGTCTTACGCTCCACGGTTTTTTGCTGATAACACATAATTTTGTTCATGTTAATTTTACATAGTCGAAGGCAACCCAAAGAAAGCAACTTGTGTGCTTCTACATGGTTAGACACACTATCAATATCATCTTGTCAAATAGGATAGACCTAACAGAGGAGATAAATTGTGTTTTTAATGATTTCATATTTCTTGTCAATTTAATATATATTAGTAATGCCTTAATTTCTTCTATTTTAATTTGATGTTTCACATGTTTGATCAATTGACCTATTTCCTAAACAAGATATTGAGGACCTGCGAATATTTATGTCATGTCCTGAAATTTGAACCATGACCAGCACAAAATATGAATAATTTCACATTTCGTAAGCCTAAAACCTTAAATGAAACGTTTGAAACAAAAATATAATAAATTACATTTCATATATGAAAAATAAGTCCTCTGTAGGAATCTCGGCAGGATCATCGTTGTATAAGCGATCTCTCGATGATCCTACAATAGACTACAAATGTTTAAAGTTTCCATAACATTTTTTCCAAAATAACCAGAATCTTTTCTAACAACCATGTGGAGAATTTACCCTTTTATCAAAATAATACAAGTACTTTATAAATGATAATTACATCAAAAGCAGTCTTGTCAAAAAATGACGCTTTGGATTAGCAACGAGGCTTTTCACTGCTCAGCGGGAGAATGAGGGTCAACTGCACTATCTAAAGCCAAATAATCTACTTGTGAATAACGTCTCGAGAACATGCTTTAAAAATGCGGAAATAAACAATACATCAACATGTTTAAATATAATTTATAATGTTTCATAATTTGATGCAAACATTTATATTAACATTTTTATTTCAGGGAAATCAATTTGAAATAATCATTTCAAATCAATCGTTTAAAATCAATCCTTTCAAAACCATCATTTTTCTGTAGGACTTCAACATAACGTAAACAGGCATGGACACACAGTCAACAAGGGTAACTAACCAATCTGGCATGGCTTGAAGCCATGCAAACAAGCGTAGACACATATTCCATGAGGGTAAATAACCATGCGTAGCATGAGGCCACGAAACAGGCGTGGACACATAGTCCATGAGGGTAAATAACCAATATGGCGGCTTGAAGCCATGAATACATGCATAGGTACGAAACCTATGAACAAATGTTGCAAGAATAAATCCCACGAATAACTATCACTAGAATAAATCCCATAAATAACTGTTGTGAATACGAAACTCATGGAATCCATCAAGCTGGGGTAACTAAGGTGCACCAAGGACTAACAATACTGCTATTAGCAACCAGCGTTATGTATTCCGTCCTTTCTAAAAATATTTCCAACATGCATGGGGTCCATTTCACATGTAATGATCTCAATCGTTTCAAATGCAATAATTTTTTATAAAACCACTTTGAATTTCAAAACCCTAGCATGAACATTTAAAATCAAATCTTAAGTTACTATGGAAACATGAAATCCATGTAGGAATATTTCATGAATAAAATCGATTCGATACAACTTTTGCCAAATTCTTTCTGAAACTTCTTCATCTATTTTCATGCATAATCGTAATTCTTTTGTAAAACATTTTGAAAATAAATAATTTCTAACAATTTAAAGCCATGAATTTGTAAAACTGGCTTTTTCTAAATCATATTTGAAATTCAACATTTTAATTGCAATAACAATTATAAAACTCCTATTTTAAGGGAACGTTATTTACTCATCTATCATGCTCTTACACCTTTACTCTTTTCAGCCAATCACTTTTGATTAAAATCACTTCTCAATTCCCTGATATCCTGACAACAATACATTAAAATTCTAATTATATCTCTAAAAGTCAAGAATCATATTCCAGTGCTCAAATTTAATACATTAATCACCACAACAGAAATAGTAAGTAATTATATACTAACCATAGTGTTTCTTTTCTGCATTTTCTACCGTGAACTTAAAGTCCTTGATTTTACCAATTTATATTTTATACCCCCTCTTATGCATGCTCATATATATATGTATATCTCAACATCATAATTCTGCCATGTTAATTTCCTTCAAAATCCTTAACTTTCTAATTTCTTGTTTATATTTAAAGAAACCCAAAACAACAACTTAGTTCCCTGTTAATCGGAATGTTGTTGTTCAAAATAGTGGATAACTCTTTTCAATCTTTTAAATTTCTCAAACACATTCTTATGCTTGAAATTATTAATTTATCATTTCCACTAGAACTTCTTTCTATTTCATCTAATTCTTTTCTAACTCCACATTCTAAACCCTATAGCCTTAACACCAACAACAAGCTTCCATCTACCGGAGTAATCCAACACCCACACATACTCCTAGTTCCCCTGCCTCCAACAATCCATATCACTTACAATAATATACATCTCAACAGCAATCCCTTCCTCTCTTAATATTCTTACTTCCTTCTTTTTAATTCCTGACAACAACACCATATATATATACCATTTAGTTCCCAAAAAGCACAATTTCCTGAACAAGGAACCACATCACCATTTAGATACCTATATATATATATATTAACCAACACAACAGCTATATATATATTTGTTCCATTTAATCCACTACAACCCATTATGATATGCTTCTGACTCCTCTTTCATTTGTCAACATTAACACACACACAAATATCTATTCTTTCACAGTGTACGCATACATAAGATATATCATTGTAGCAGCAGAAATGCTTAACCTCGGTAGCCTATTCTTATTCTACCCAAGTAACCAAAACCTGATAACAGCAATATATTCATAAAACCTTAGAAATGTCCACACAACATCATTACCATTCACTCATCCCCTCTTCGTCTCTATTTCATACACACATTCACACAAATAGAGCACAAATATATCCCAGAACCTGAATCCTCTTATCAATGCCAACAACCAGAACAACAATGGAAATTAGGCCACCCAACCAAACACACACACTTAACAGAAAAAGGGAAGTTAATAGTAAAGACAGGGGAAAACAGAAGAGGCTCACTATCGAGGAAATTTGATGCCAGGGACTCATTGTATTCTGGTTGTCAGAGTTGGAAGGACGGCCACCAATCACCCATTATATCTCTCACTAACAGAGATAATGGAGAAGCCACCGCGACGTCAACAAGGAGAAAAAGGTTAAGACTTTGGATTTGCTACAATGAATAGGATGTACTCTCTACCTTTCCCTCTAACAATGACGACCTTCACTTCCTCTACCGACTCAGTCGCGTCTTCTCTCTCCCTAGTTCACTGTGTTACTGTACTCTATCACTCTTTCCCTCCCACAGCTTTTCCCTCTAACTCCCCTCTGCTCCTTTTTATCAAGTCATTAGTACCGTGGTTGGATTGACAACTTTGGTGTGATTATACAGAGGGGAAGTTGACAAAACACAACATCAATGGCGTGTGACTTTCCTTCCTAGCTGCTCTCTTCCTCTGTTGCCATTGAGAAGTCACCTACATCATTGTGAGATTTAGAGCAGAATAAAGAAAGTACGACATCTAAAATGTTTAAAGGGGCAAGGGTAATTTTGAAATTTCACGCTTTGGAAAAAAATAAAACTCCCCTTTTGTGCAGCCACTGGGACTCAAACATTGGAACACTAATTTTAACTCCTATCACTTGACCACTCAACTAACTTGTTCATATTGAAATTTTATGCATCAAATATATACATATCCCTTTGTTAAACCAATTTTATCTATTAAATTTTTTTAGGCCATAACAATTTAGACTGAGTTTTTTGTTCAAATTATTCCTTCTTAATAGTATTTTTCATTAACAGAATACATTTTTTTATTTTTCTGTTCAAATTATTGTATTTTTTATTAAATTTTATAAATGAATAATGTAATGAGCAATTGAAGATTTGTCTCTGCTACCTTAAACTCTGTCTCTACTACTGTTTGAGTCTATATATTTGGGCAGTTTATTCATGAAGCTTTAGGGGATGGGGTTAATGAAATATTGAAAGAATCATTTTTTAAAAATGCATTTAAACTGAACAAAGAATACAGGCAGGTGTAAAAATAATATGTAAATATTACAATATCTACACCAGTTGTCTTTATGGTGAGGTGTAGAAAATTGATTAATCTATACCGGGTATAAACACAACCGTTGTAAAAAATTGATTAATCTGTTCACATAACCTGTGTAGAAATTAGTAAATTCTATTCCTGATTTCAAAAGGAATTGGTTTAAATTCTACTCATTCTACACCGGTGAACCATCCAATTTAAAAAGTATACACTTTCTACTCAGTCTGTTTCTATATCGGTCATTGTCCAATGTAGAATACCATTTTCCACTGATTTAGAAAGACTTTTTTGTAGTAGTGCTTCTATGATAATATACCATGCAATTTGTTTTCTCTAAATATAAAAAATTCTCTATAGTTTAGTTTAACCACTCTATAATTTAGTTTAACCAATTTTGTTTATTAGTTGATGAAAGCCTTGGTTGGTTACTCTTTTCGTTAGTGCATATATACATCTATTATGTTCATTTTATCCAAGTATCTTTATTTTGTGTGATTTGGAAAACTATATATGAAGAACATAATGAACGAACAATATATATGAGGAATCAAAATCAAGGAACTTTGTACAAGGAATTGAATCACTTGAAAACTAAAAACTTATACAATAAAAATAGTCTCATTGTGTAGGACTCAGAAAAACAAAGAAAATGACACTAGAAATAAGAAAAAAGGATGTCAAATGACAAGATATAAGGAAAGAAGTGTTTAGGTCTAATAGACTCGACCCATGATAGGATCCAGGTTACTAGACCTGGCTAGAAGTGGAAGATGTTAGAATGATAGTTTCACCTAAGAGGGGTGAATTAGGTGATATTGAAATGTTTAAACTTATATGAAACTAGAGATAGAGGTTAAGTTAAGAAGGATATTACAAAAGAGAGAAGAAGTAGATAAATAAGATAATGCACAGAATTTATATTGGTTCAATCTAACCACTTGGTTTACATTTAGTTCTCAGTATATCAACAAGATTCACAGGACTCTTGGTGCCTCAGTACATCAACAAGAGATAACATCTTTCACTCCCCCTTACATCGTTTAAGGTTACAATCTACCAACTTAATAGATTAACTCATGAATATCTTAGAAAGAATAAAAGATTTCTAAGTCTCTCTCAAGTATAGTGATATTGATAAACACTAATGACACTACTGGAAAAAAATCATTTAACAGTGGTTAAAAGTGATATTTCACAGCAATTTTGTAATCGGCGTGAATTCTATCGCCATTGTAAGTATACCTGTTAACAACTATTTTATAACCGCGACGTTTTATGATAAAACCACCCTAAAAATGTTAATTTTAATTTTTTTATAATCTTTCTATTAATTTTCCATTTAATATCATCCTGCATTTACCTTAATCAAGACAGACTAATTTCTAGGCAATAAAGTATGAAAAAGGCAATGCGAAATCCAAATTAAATGGTAATAAAGTTATTCAAATTTTTAATTTTGTAATGGACCAACACTAGTGTAAAAAAGGCTTTCTAAATCGGTCAAAAATAGTATTCTACATCGGATAATGATCCGGTGTAGAAATAGACCGTGTAGAAAGTGTACACTTTTTAAATCCGGTGGTTTACTGATGTAGAATGAGTAAAATTTAAACTGGTCCCTTTTGAAATCATGAGTAGAATTTACTAATCTCTACACAAGTTATGTGAATGACAGCTGTAGATTAACTATTTTTTTACACTGGTTGTGTTTACACCTGGTGTAAATTAATCCATTTTCTACATCGAACCATAAAAACAACTGGTATAGATGTTGTAATATTTACATATTGTTTTTACACCTGCCGTATTCTTTATACTGTCTAAAAGTATTTTTAAAAAATGACCCTTTCAATATTTCATTAATCCTATCCCCTGGAACTTTATGAATAAGCTGCCCAAATATACAAACTCAGAGAGACATTAGCAGAGACAGATCTTCAATTACTCATTACATTATTCATTTAAAAAAATTAAAAAAAATGAAACAATTTGAACAGAAAAATAAAACAATGTATTCAGTTAATTACAAATACTATTGAGAAGGAATAAATTGAACAAAAAACTCAACTCAAATATTGCATAGGTCCTCAATATCTTATTTAGGAAATGGGTTAGATTGATTAAACATTTGAAACTTCAAATTAAAATAAAAGAAATTAAGGCATTACTAATATATATTAAATTGACAAGAAATATGAAATCATTAAAAACACAATTTACCTCCTCAGTTAGGTCGATCCTATTTGACAAGATGATATTGATCATGTGTCTAATCATGTTGAAGCCATACAAGTTACTTTCTTTGGGCTGCCTTCAACTCTGTAATATTAACATGAACAAATTATTTGTCTTTAGCAAAAAAACTGTGGAGCATAAGACTTAACACTTTTATTACCTTCAGTGTGATCCATTTAAGGTCCCACTCCGAGTTGGCTTTCTTAAGACCCCTTGCAATTGTAAACTTTCTCACAGCCCTATGACCAAAGTTATGAATTTCGTGACCCATTTATTAGAAAGACCATATTTATTACAAACACTATTGTTGTAGAAATTAATTAAATAATAATGAATATTAGCATTAAGTAAATACAAAACTAGTATAAAATAAAATAAAATATTATTATTCTTACTCCTGCATATATAGTGCGAACAAATAATCAATATTAGTTTTACCAAACCTCCTTGAAATGTACTAAAGTCTCAAAAATTGTGAGGTCCCTTTTGCATAAATCTGAAATGGGTATAGGAATCTGAACCAAACTCGTTTATTCTTAGAAACCAACTCAGCTTGCATGTACCTACAGTTAATACAAACATGATGTTAGCTAATACAAACACTAAGCTTGCATGAATTTTTTATTATATATATTTACATTTAAATTAGACTTAAAAAAATACTTGGATGCACCCGTAGTTTAGTTCATTCCCATGAGTGATAACAGATTTCACATTTACATGATCAACAAAAGCGGGTGCCCCTGCATCACCTACAACTAAATCTATAGGTAGCGCATCCACATGGAACATTTTGTCATATTCTAATCGGATCACACGTTGCAAGGCACTCAAATTGGGAGGTGTAGGAAGTTCGCTCAAGGATGCGTGAAGTGATATGAAACAAGATGCTTTGGCTATAATATGAAAGTCCCATTTTCCTGACTCATTGTCTTCACCTCATCACTAGGAATTGAGACAAGAGCATATTCAATAATAACGTCTTTAACTGCCACCCTTAACTGATTGTCCTAAATTTGGATGTGGTTAGCAGTTACCCATAACCTATGGATGGAACCATGTGCCACTAACCTTTTGAGAGGATCCTCCACATATAGATCACAATGTGCAGCATCCTCTAACATTGGTCTGGCCATACAATATCTCTCTTTAGTACTAGGACGTGCTATATTTGAGAGCATTTGGGGGGCACTTGGCTACTATTTCCTTGATGTCATCATAATCAATATTTCTTCCTTGATCTTTGCCAACCTCTCTTGTAATCGTGCCTCAATTGAAGCTTCTGCTTGTGCCTTAGCCACTACCCAAGCCTTTGCCTTAGCCTCTGCCCTCATGGTGGATAACAATGATTCTATCTCTGCCCTCGACACATAGGGAATATCATGGAAATGCTCCAAAGTAATCTCTTATACCAGCACATCCTCCAACTCCCTTGACACAACCCCATGCTCTTACTTCCCCATGGCAATAGTCAAGATGTCATTCCTACCATTTGACTTGAAGGAGCCATAGGTTTCTTATTGTGTAAGATCATCCTATAACATATAAAGAGAAAACATAAGAAATAATATAATTAGTCTACTAAAACAAAATAATAGAAGTAGTACTTACAATTGTTTCCACAATCATGTGAGCGTGATCACTTGTAAATGATCCACTCCTTGTTTGGTGAGCGTACAACCATTTATCTTCATGATGTATTGGAGATAGGGGAGTAAGAGTAACACTAGGATCGGACTCAATATTTTATGCTAGCCTCTTCCTATTGGCCCCCCACAAGTCTCTTTCAGCCATTGCGTAACCCCTTCTAGACATTGTGTGGGGGTAATCATTCTTGAGAGCGTATCAATGGCTTTTAGTCTTTTTTCCTACAAGACTTGAAGTAGTTAAAATCAATAATACAAAAGGAAGAAACATGATAAATGAATGATTTCTTTTTCACAACATATACACTAAGGACACTCTAACCTATATCAATTCACCATAGTTATTGTCGTAGTCCAAACCCTAACAAATTCTTCCCAAGTAACTTTAAAACATCCTCCTTTTCATACGTCTTAGGGACCAAACGGTAGCATATGGAATCACTTTTAAGGCTATTGAAGTCAAATTACTCAATCTGGAATTTTACTCTTAGCAAGTACTGTTCATTATGTAAATTCCAGTGGAGTGACCTGGCTTCAAAAAATCATAACTAATTATAGAAAAATTGAAATGAAGTGGTTCAAATTTCTACACAAAGTTAAGTTAATGCTCTTTCAGAGAAAAATAAATTGTTGACCACGCCTTAACTAAGTCAATGTTAGCAAATATTTGAAGTTTACTGGTTAAGTACTTTGATGGATCGGTTCCCAAGAAATGCCTCTTACTTTTCCATTATGCCCACAGGGACTTTCACTATTTGCACTTTAGTCCATGAATTTTCACTTTCTTGCAGTTTAGTCCCTGAATTTTTACTTTCTTATAGTTTAGTCCCTGAACATCATTTGTGTACTTATAGGGCTCTTGGACAATAGGGTCTAGTAGCCTGCCTTTTTTAGGCTACATCTAGGTTTCTAGGCCTAAAAATTGGGATATGACATTTCTCCTCCCCTTAAAATAAATTTCGTCCTCAAAATTTCAGTGTCAAATCTCTATTCATACTTTGATGAATAGTTTCCTCTAAGGAGAATGTTCCTTTCATTTCATAACATTTTCTTAACTTTTTAGCTCTTCTTAACTTTTTCTTACTACCTTTCATAACTTTGTGTATTTATGATAAACTTGTATGGCATTTACACCCTTTCTCATATAACTGTGTTCTTTCTTTACTCTATCTTAGACCCTCTTCTCTAGGTCTTGCTAACCTTTTAGCTTCTTTATCCTTATCTGAAGGATTTATCTATTCATACTTTTCCATTCTCAAAACATATGGGGTTCTCTTCTCTATTCCTCAGGCATACTTCTAAAAAACTTTTGAATATCAGTACCCAGACTTGAACTTGAACTTGAACTCCATCTTCATAAGGTTAAACTAAGTTCAGTCTGTATATAATATAGGCTATAAATAAGTTTTCTAGATGAGTTAATCAACTTATGAAACTCTTTACCTTAACTTAGTCTTTGGTACTCATCTTTCCAGATAGATACTGTACTGTTCTCATTTCTTTATCGCTCCTTACTACCCTTAGGCTAGGTCTAACTGCGACCTCGGGATCTAACTGCGATCAACCGTAAGCCTCTTCAGAATCTAACTGCGACTCTAAAGCTGTTAGGATCTAACTATGACCCTTGAGCCATGCTAGGATCTAACTGTGACCCTCCAAAATCCTCTGTGATTCTGTTGTACTATATCATCATCTCTGAAAGATCTCATCCAATAGACTAAGTTATAAGGTTAATTGTTTCCACTTGTTGATAACTCAATAAAAATTTTAAAATACATTCAGTAGCCCATATTATTTTCCAAGACTTTACTTATTTTCCCTCTTACTTAGGAGTTCCTTCTCATATTTTCATAGGAATAGTATACATATGGTCGAAGAATAAGAATAGTTTCAGAAAAGAATATATAAGAATGCAATTGGCCTTCTATTATAATGAGTACAAATGTTGGGAACTGAAGAAGTAAAATGAACTGTCTGAGAAGGTGCAAAGAAAAGAAGCTAGAAAGCACAGACAAAAAATTGAAGAGTCAGAATGTAAAATATATTTAACACTGGTTACATATATTTGACACCGATTACATGCAAATCCGGTGTAAATATTTCAACTTATTTAAAAAAAGCCACGGGACATTTTTTTAAAGTGTCTCTGCAAGGTCTGAAGAAGTTATATAAAATAAGCGGGAAAGTATAGACAAGAAACTGAAGAGTCAGAATATAACATAGCTAATCTACACTTATTGATATTAGTATCCGGTGTAGTATTTATCTTTTACACTAGTTACGTGTACATCCAGTATAAATATTTCATCTTATTTACAAAAATGTCATAGGTCATTTTTTAAAAATGTCTCCTCAAGGACTGATTTAAAAATGGGGCTTTAAAAAGCATATTTTACAGTAGTGCAAATAGGTGTTTATACATCATATATACAAGGGGACTTATCCATGTGTCTTTGACCTCTAGAATTCTCTTGGGCCACAAACACGCATAAAATATATTTTACTATGGGCCCACTACTTTTTTCAATCTGCCACCTGAAATAAGTGTCTAGCTCCATCATAACACCCTCCTATTTATAGACTCTTAGCTCTTCAAATTCTTTTCTAATCAAAGTGAGACTTCTTGTGCATAGGTTATATCCCACTTACTCCTCCGAAGCCTCCAGTGGGACTTTTCACATTATTTTTATTTTATTCCTTTCATTATTTCTTTATTCCTTCCACTCTTATAATGAAATCACTTGAAGTATAATTTCTTTCTTCCAATAACCATAGAATTATAGACCTCAAAATCTCAATCTCATCCCTAAAATTGGATCCTAAACACCTCAATTTTATCATTAAAGTTTAGGATGTTCCACAATTTCCTTGTTAATTTATTAATATGTAATTTACTATTTTACTTCCCATCAATTCTAGGTGGCCAATTATGTAAGAAAGTGGACCCAAGGAAACTACTTCTAGGTCCCACAAGCACGATAAATGGTGCCATTTACCTCCCTTACGCATTGTTTGGTTAGGAGTCTTTTTAAGCGAGGGTGTGGGAGTATTGGGGGTATGGTTGTTTGGTTCAAAAAGATGGAAGGGAGCGGAGAGAAGAATGTTTGTCATTTTCTGCTTACCTCCGCATCTCACCCCTCCAAATTTGGCATTTTTTGCAAGGGTGAGAAATATTATGTCTGTTAGCTAAGTTATCTCTGCTAACTGTTCAATATTCTAAATTTACCCATCTCACTTAAAACCCTTTTTCTCTTTATTGTCTCTTACTTCAGCCATCATCTCCACCCATATTTGGCCAATCTTCCTCCACTTGTCAGCCCACCTCTAACCCCTACTATTAATCGCTGCCACCTACTCCTCTAGCCAGTATTGTCGCCTTTGTTCAAGTAAATGTTTAAGACCATTACTTTGTGGGGAAGAAGCTCATGGAAGGCCAATTTGGGACCACCTATCTCTATACGCACAAGGTATCCATTCCTTATTTGTGCAAGACCATTAATATAGATGATTTCCCTATTCATTTTTGTCACCCAAGACTACTAAGCGCTCCATCGTAATAAAAAGTGTAACTCATTTTATTATGTAATCTGACTCTTTATCGATAAGTTGAATCTACTTTAATAAAAATCCTTGTTGAAATGAATCAAGCAAGTGTTTGGATTGGCTACTTAGTCTGTAAGATTCCACGGGCCATTTTTTAAAGCGTCTCTACAAGGTTTGAAGAAGTTACAGAAAAGAAGCGGGAAAGCATAGACAAGAAACTGAAGAGTCATAATATAACGTAACTAATATACACTTATTGATATTAGTATCCGGTGTATTAATTATCTTTTACACCAATTACGTGTACATCCGGTGTAAATATTTTATCTTATTTACAAAAATATCATAGTTCATTTTTTAAAATGTCTCTTTAATGACTGGTTTAAAAATGGGGCTTTAAAAAACATATTTTGATGTAGTATAAATAGGTGTTTATTCATCTAATAAGGTCAAAATATCGTGGTCTGATCTATCAAAATAAAGTTTATTGCACCCAATATAATATAGTATAAGGCACAACCTTATTATTCTTCTTGAGGAGCCTTTTATATGAAAACTTAGTAGATTGGATGTCAAAATCAAAGAAAAACCTGAGTAGGGATAAAATGATTTTAGGTTTTTAGAGATTGATGGAATAAAAGTAGGGTGTGAAAAAGTAAATATTTTTTGGTTCGTTGAGAAATATGTTATAAAAGACTCTTGATGATGTAAACATATCTATCCTATAAGATCACTCAACAAACCTTTTGCAAATGCGTTATCTCTGTCATTATCATGTAAGCTCAGTTCATGTTCATCCCTAGTCTCTTCAACAGCATAATCAATGGCATTCAAAGTAGTAAAAGTAGAATTATCAAGAGAAAATTCTATTGCTTCATTCATGTTAAAGGTTACCACATGTTCTCTAACTTCCATTATGATAGAACTATGCTTCATAGTAATGATGGTCTTAGAAGTTTGGAGGAAAGGTCGGCCTAGGATCAGAGTGTTGTCATTTACTAACTCATTAGAAATGTTTAAAACATATAAATCAGCTAGGAACACTAAGTCCTTAACCTGTACTAGAATATCCTCAAGGATTCCCTTAGGATACCTAATTGACCTATCAGCTAACTGGAACCTAAGGTTTGATATACTGACCAAGGCATTACATTAATGGTTACCCCTAGATCTAGTAACACTCCCTTAATAGGAATATTTCCTATAATACATGGAATTATGTAGTATCCTGGGTCTTTGAGCTTAACAGGTAGTTTAGCCTTAAATAGTGATGACACATTAGCACTCACCTGGATTCTCTCAAGAGGCCTAAACTTCTTCTTATAAGCACACAGTTCTTGTAAAAATTTTGCATATTTAAGGTTTATCTTGAGGAACTCAACCAAAAAGACATTTATTTCTAGCTTGTTGAATAGAGTATAAGCATGTTTTGCAAAGTCAGGGTCAATTTTTTCTTTTCAGCAAAGTAAGAGTTAGGAAAAGGGAGATATTTTATACTTACCTCCTTACCTTGGTGCATAGAGACTCCTTACTTGCTCGACTCTAGCTTCTCCTTAGGTTTCTTTCCTTTATATGATTGACTTGGTACTGTTGTTGCTTCTTCTTATAGCTCTTGTATCTCCACTTAGGCTTGTGAGTCCTCTTCTTGGGTTGGCTTCTTCATCATAAGCTGTTATTCTTTAGCACTTTCAAATTTACCAATTTGTACGTGTAGCAGAGATGATTTCTCAAATTCAGCTTCTTCCACATCCTACCCCAGTGTATCGTTCTCCTTAAAATGCAACTTTATGCCACTTCTGAGGGGTATAACATTCAGACCCCTTGGATTGATGATAGTATTCAACAGTATGCTGCCACTGCTCTTTCCTTGAATGTCACTCACTGTATTGGAGACTTGAGTTAAGTGACTTATGATATCTGCATTCTTAGAACTTAACTCCTCAAGTTTTCTGTGTACATCAGTATTATCCTTCTACATACTTTGAAGGATTGAAGCTATGGAGGTGAATTGACCGTCATTCTCTTTGAACTTGTTGTCTATATTAGTCATTCTACCATCCATATTGTTCATCTATCCAGCCATACTGTCATATCCTTATTTTTAACCTCAATTATACTTAGTTGGAATTCATTTGAACCAATTATCTAGCCTTTTTCCTTATCAAGATGCATTTTCAAAAGATTGCTTCTCGGGTATTGTTCATGGTTATTGTTCATTTGATAATCTAGAAAATATACCTAACTTTGAAAATTTATAATTAAATATAAAAAAATCAAAATAGGGTGGTTCCAATTTCTAATGAAATCTTTTTCATTTAAATTTGAAGGAAAAATTGAAAATTGAGGTTTCATTACCCCAATGAAATCAGTTTATTCATTGAAAAATATTGTTCATTTGGTAAATCTGAAAGTTTCACTTTCTTTGCCTCAACTTCAAAAATTCATTTCTCTTTGGTTACTTGTCCAAATGAACTATGTTACCTATGGAATTAAGGCTCCAGAAGTGCTCTTTGAGCTCATAAAATTTAAAAGAAAAAATCATTTATTTACCATATGAAATTAACGTCGGAACATTACTGCTTCTAGTTGCTCACTTTATCTCAATTCCAGATTTTAACTCCAAATTAGAAAAATTATAATAAATAGAATTCTTAGCCAATTGAGGAATTCTTGGTGTACATTTAAAGCTATGTATCTTAAACATTATCCTACCAAATTTCAAGTTCAAATTTTTTGGTTAAGTCACGGTAAACATCATCATGAAGTGACAGCCTCAGAATACAACTACATGATCATACACTATACATCCCATCATATACTTCCATAGTGTCAAGTAACTCATGTGACTTATTATACAAGTTCAACCATCTATATTTACCCTCTTTCCTTGAGAAGTTCCAGCACCTTGACATGGTTATACATATGGGAGGAATGAGATTCCATGGAAATCCCAATAGCAAGTCATACAAACTATAATATCATGCATGATTAATTGGATGCTTAACATGTTATCATGAGATGGGAGCTACTTCATAATAGTACATAAGAAAAATATAACATGCATATTGTCATGACATTAGTTTCAAGGAGTTGTAATCATTCATACTTCATCAACAATATGATGGCGTAATCTCAAGCTCAACCAAACATCATAACTAACAAGCAAGTATACAATCAAGCAAACATGAAACTATAGTTAGGTATTCTTGCTACCTCTTTAGCTATCCTTGACAAAGTCTTCTTAAGATGATTTCCTTCCTTCAAAAATGTCGAAACCTAGCCATTACAAAGTAACATCAAGTTACAACTCAACTTGAAAACAATTCCAAGACTAGGTTTTTACTAACTTCCATTCTTTTTCTATTTTATGTTCCATACTTCCACCTTTCTAAAATAAATTCTCATGGTCCATTTCCGCATAATTTTTCATGTATAATCTAAATATGAAACCATAATTTTCAAAATCAAAACACCTTATGAGCTTCTATACAGAACCGAAGTGACACCCTTATTTTCTAAAAATTCACATTTTGATTCCAATGCTTCCAATACTTGTTCTCCTACGTTATTCCCACACAATTTTCCATTTTAAACTCATTGGAAACATCAAAATCATAAAATTCTAACATATAAACAGTGATTTGTATAGAGTAGTCAAGAACACAAAACCCTAACTACATGTATACTTGAATTTCTAAGCTTATACCACTTGATTCTAGCTTGTTTAAGCTTGTCTAAACTATCTATAACATAAAACTCATATTCTTATCACATATAGATAGAACTTCCAGCAGCACCAATAATGGAAATAAGTCACAGAAACCCCTTAAAACTAAGAGCTAACTTGCTAGATTAAAGTCCAAGAACAAGGGAGCTAGTTACCTTGCTTGTTGCTCTAAGTTGTGTGCTTCTTTCTTGCTTCAAATGAAATTTGGCCAGAGGTTTCCTAAGGTAACATGCATTCTGAATTCAATCTGGTTTGGGGGGGTATTTATAGAAAATCTTGGGTGGAAATGAATGGCCAAGATTAGTTTGGTTACTATTTGATCTAATGGTCCATATTCAATCTTGAAGCAAGCTTGCCTTAGAAGCCTTAACTTGATGCAATGCATGAAATCATTTAGGGATATGTTTGGCTGGAAAAAGGTAAATATACTGATAGGAAAAATTCTAGTCCAGTCTGGTACTGATCATAGCAGTTTCTCAAAAACCAGACTATTTTATGTTTCTAATTTTTATAATATTTCAGAATATGTATTCTATCATGGAAACCAGTGTCTAGGTTTCTCATACCATTGATATTGTTATACTAATTATTTATATACCAACCATCCCTTGGAAAATGACCAAAATACCCTTGTTGCTCTCTCTTGCACTATATTAACCCTAAGGGCAAAACTATCATTTCACACCTTTTAATACTGCATCAGGGCATATATTGGCTCTAAATAATCATCTTTATACTATCTTAGATGTTTTGGACTATCTAGAATGACCAAAATACCCTCCATCCATCACTAGTATAATCTGGCGACCTAGGGGCATTTTCATAATTTCATACTTTTCCTGGGTTGCTCTGAACTCTGGCCCACTTAACTGTCTCACCATATTATTAGGCCTATTGGGACACCATTTGGGCCTTATTATTGGTCTATTACCTTTATAGCACGAATCCCAATAAATCTCTTCCAACCATATTTATCGAGTATTTTATTACACTGTAAAATCCCGTAAGAATTCTACATAATTTATTTTCTGACTCTGCCAATTTTATAAATTCTTCTATTAAATATAGGAATTTATTATAAAATTTTATCTGATTCTGAGGTTTGAAAAATACTGTAATAATTCTTCCTATTTTCATAAATTTATATCAATTAATCGGGACCTCAAATTAAAATTGTGTGCTGCGTTAAACTGATCAGAAGAATTTTTTCTATCTACTGGTAAAATTTGAGACTAATCTGATTCTGGGCAATTTTGAGCCTTTTTTGGTTCAACTTTCTCATAATTACACTTAGGTCCTAAACTTTTGGCTAATTATATTTAGGTCCCTACACTTTTGTTTAATTGCATTTAGGTACGTCCTTTTGTTTCTACTTTTACTTTTGGCCTCCAACCTTTTCTAATTTTCATTTAGGTCCCTAACTTTCCTTAGTTAATAATCAGATAAGAAAATTGGGGATATGACACATACTCTTCAACAACTGGCCTTGATGTTAATAAGGTCACAGGGTGAGTTTGAACTATGAACCTTGCATTATTTTGGCAGTTGCTTGAGGAAGCACCACCTCCTTGGAATTGATTTGGCCTATCACCCTCACCTAAAGTTTAGGTAGTCTCTCCAACCAGGGTTGTATGTGTTGGAGTATGGGTCTTTCTTCTGGTATTGATTGTCTCTCCCTTGATACATTGTTGTTACTTCTTTATACTGTCTATCACATATTCTAGTAGCATGCATCATAGAACCGCATGATTCACATCCTGTAACCAAGGCTTGTGAGGTATCCACTACATGAACTTGTTTTATGGAATGCAGCTCTCTTTTAATTAGATTCATCCTCTTCTCCATTTTGTTTCCCAAGGCTGCTATTTTTGCTAAGATCTCTTTTAAATTACCCGAAGATGATGTGGGTATTCTCCTTGGATCCCCTGTCTGATATAACGTCCTCCTTTTCATACATCTTAGGGACCAAACAGTATCATCTGGAACCACTTCCAAGGCTGTTGAAGTCAAATTACTCAATCTGGAATTTTACTCTGGTGAGTACTGTTCATTGTGCAAATTCCAGAGAACTGACCTGACTTCGAAAAATCATAACTAATTCTATAAAAATTGGAATGGAGTGGTTCAAATTGCTACAAGAAGCTAACATAATAATATTTCAGGTAAAAATGACTCATTGACCATGCCTTGACCAGGTCAACATTTGTCAATGTTCCGAAATCACTGTTCATCTAGCATCTTGTCCCTGATTCCAGCATTCTAGTCCCAACTTTGATAAATCATATCTTTATGTGTAGACATCCAAATGAGAAGTTCTATATATAAAATCGAAGCTTGGAATGTCTACTATTTACTAGTAAAATATCATACATTTATTCAATCATTTACTATTTATAATTACAGCTCAAATGTCACTGCCTCCATCACGAATTACTGTTCACAATGACAATTTCCAGCAATTATACATACATGAATCACATATCAATCATGCTAAGCAATTAACATCTCTTCATGCATCTTTATCTCTTACATCTTGAGAAGACCTGTTGTAATTGGATTGATATGGAAGGGGTGAGATTTCTGGGGAAATCTCAGTAGCAAATAGCACTAAACAATGCATGCATTAATGTGAATACTTGTGCTTGCTTGTGAAAGTGTTAGCATTGCATAATGTGCATGCTTCCATGTTACATATGAAATACAATTGGCCAAAGTAATCATAGGAACAGAGCTTCATACATAAGCACATATTCAACACAATTCCACGAAGCCATAGCACATTAAGCATAACATTCAATGCATACAAGTTTAGGATTAGTTTACTACCTGACATGTAGCTTTCCTTCTAGCTCTTAGCCTTTGCTCTAAGGTTCATTCTTTCCATAGGTCAGAGCCTATACATAGCATAATAATATCTTTATTATTACTCTATCAGTATAGCTCTATTTAACTCATGCATAGCTAGGGGAAATATCCTTACTCCGACATTCCTCTAACTTTCTTTCTATCTATAGCTAACTTTATTAATAGAGATATTTCTCTATTCTAACCATTAAGAGCAATCCTTTACTTTATTAGATCAGGGACTAGATAAATTTCTTACCTCATTCCTAAGCTTTGCCTAGTCCCTCGGCTCCTTAGACTGCTCCTGGCTCCACCAGAACTCCTTCCTTTTTTTTTCCTATCTTTATTTCCTTCTCTCTTTCTCTCTTCTTTATCTTCCTTTTCCTTGCTAGGCCGTGGTGTTCCTTGGAATGGGTGGGGAGTGGCCTATTTATAGGTGAGAGGAGGTGGAATGAATGGTCCAGATTGATTCGCGATGAATGGCTCAGATTGCTTGCTTCCTCCAGAAGCTTTGCCTGCATCATCACGATGACATCACCCTCCCTGATGACTCACCACTCATGACATCATCTAGGACACCTCAAGGGACACCTCAAGGGTATATGTGGCAAAATGTGGGGCCCTTGGGACACCTCACCAGTTGACTCAACCTTTTCAGAGAGTTCCAAAGTCTTTTCCTTGAATGGACGACCAAGATTGTGCCACGTGTCCTCTTGCTTTTTCTCCTTTTTCTCTAATCATGCCATGTATCCTTTGCTTTTCCTCTTTTACTATAATCATGCCATGTGGCACATTGTGGGCCCCATTTATGTCCTCTCATGATTCCAGATCACTTTACCCAGTTCTATCTTGGACCGAGGCACTTTACTTTATTGAAAAAGCACTAAAACATTATTTTAATGCCTCTTGGGCCCACATTACTCTTGGGCTACGTTTTTGGGCCTTTAAATATCAACTTGGGTTTCTAACCAAGCCCAAGCACTCTGGTGGCTCGGTTCCCAAGGAACATCCTTAGTAAATTACCAAAATGCCCTTAGTTCTTTTTTAGTACTTATAGGAGCACTATTATATTTCTATACCTTACCAGAGTATCTCTTGACCCTGGTCAGCTATCCAGATACCCTTTATTAACTATCTAACCTTAGTCAAACAATCATAATGCCCTTCCTCTGATCTAACTCAATGACACAACACAGTGGCATGCCTTCAGTGGCATTTTCGTAATTCTTCATTTTTCTCAGTCCTTATTAGGCCTGGCCCACATATTTATCTAAAAATATCATTAGGCCTATAAGGTGCCATTCTGGACCCTCTGTATGATCCACTATCTTCATGGGCTCAATTCCCGAGAAATTCCCCTGAAACCTATCTATCGGGTCTTTTAATCTACTGTAAATTCTGTAGTAAATTCTACAGAACTCCTTTTTGAGTTCTGTCAGTTTCAAAAATTCTTATATTAATTATAGGAATTTACTGCCACATTTCATCTGATCTGAGGTCTAGAGAATACTATATTAATTTTTCTTCTCTTTAGAAATTAATATAAATCTTTCGGGACCTCATATCAAAACTTTGTGTTGCATCAAACTGATCATCATAATTTTTTTCTATTTATTGAGACCTCTGCTCAATAGGGTATGGTAGCATCCCTTTTTCAGGCTATATACTGGGCTTTAAGGCCTAAAAATTGGGATATGACATCTGATGGTCTTCATTGGCCATTTTTTGGAATAACTCCCAATTTTCTTATGGAGTTTTATCTCTCAAGGATCCATTTACTGCAGCATTCAAGAACACCTGATTATAAGGAAGTAGACCATCAAAGAAAATGTCTACTAAATCAGCTTTGGTCATGTTATGGTGAGGGCATTAAGCTAACAATTAAGAAACCTCGTCTAATACTCATGTAAAGATTCTCCATCCTGTTACAGAATATTAGTGATCTCCTTCTTCATTCGAGTGGTCTTTAAAGTTGGGAAAAATTGTTTAAGCTATGTCGACTTTAGCTGATCCCATATAAGAATAGAGAAATGGGTGGGCAAATTGTATAGCCACTCCTTAGCCTCCCCTTCCAAGGTAAAATGAAAACACCTCCTTAAGATGTCATCTAGTGTGGTCATTGGAGGTTTCATTGATGAACAGATCATATCCATGGTTTGTAAGTGTTTGTGTGGACATTCTCCTAGAAAACTATGAAATTTAGGTAAGGCTGCAATCAAAGCTCCTTTAATCTCAAAATTAGCTTCTTTAGTAAAGAAACCATAAGGATCATAATTCACATGCGAATGATTAATTTCCCTCACACTTCTAATATCTTATGGGTTCATTGGTATTTCATTTTCTCCATGCCCATTAGGCCCATTATGATTAATATAATCCATATTCGGTTCAGTTTCAGACTCTAGAATACTAGAGGAGGAATTAGATTTTGCTTCTTCTTCTCTAAATTCTCTAAACTTTCTCTTTAGTTTCCTAAATCTTCTCTCAATTTCAGGTTTAAAAGGCACTAATGGTTCAGTTCTTTTACGTATGCAATGCAGAAAAGATAGAGAATAATAAATGCAATTAGTCAAAGTCAGTCACGGAAGTTGCACGGTAGAAAATTTTCCTTTAGTCATGACTAAAGCTTATTTTAGTGGCGACACAATATCACAGAGAAAATTAGTCGCGACTGAAGGTGACAAATATTACGACTGGTTTTCACAAAGTAGTCAAATTTTACAAGGAAACAATTAGGTCACGACACAAATGGTGTTTAGTTATGACTCAAAGTCACATAGAGTAGTTGTCGTTAGGTAGCTTAGTTTAGGTCACGACTCATAGTCATATAGTGATTTTGTAGAAACTTAGAAAAGTGCAGAATGCAATGCAATTTTTAAAATCTACTAAAAAAATTATGCAAACAAAAACAAGAAAAATAACTCAGGTAGCTAATGAAATTGACAATCAATTATAAGGTGATGAGGCCTCATACTGTCATGGTCTGATCTATCAAAATAAAGTTTATTGTACCCAATATAATGTAGTATAAGTCATAACCCTATAGTTCTTCTCGAGGAGCCTTTTATGTGGAAACCTAGTAGATTTGATGTCAAAATCAATAAAAAAACCTGAGCAGGGATAAAATAGTTTTTGGGTTTTAGTGATTGATACAATAAAAGTAGGGTGTAGAAAGTAGATATTTTTGGATTTTTGTTTATGATGAAAACAAGTTGGTTTAGTTGAGAAATATGCTATGAAAAACTCTTGATGATGAAAACATATCTATCCTTACTCTCTCACATTTAAAGTTGGAGTTTAGAAACTGATAGGTCTCAAAGAAAATTTCAATCGATCGATTGAGTCCAGAACCCTAATTTTCCTTAAACCCCTTTGATCAAAGATGGTCTAAGAACTATTAGTGAACTGTCATAAACCACTTAGCGTGTAAATTGAATTTAAATGATGAAAATGACCCCGAATGGTCGTGGATCAAAAACCCTAGATTTTAAGCAATGAATTAATTAACAACGATCGCTGATAATAACCCACTCTCTTAAAATTTAAACTAAACTATTCTATTAAAAGCAAACGTTCAAATCATCCGAATTTAATTATAAAATCTAATCTGAGAATGATTAATCGATATTCAAAACTTGCTCATAAGATGAAAACCCTAGATCTAGTAGCAATCATAAGATGAGAAGATGCAAATTAGAATAGAAGAAACTCTTCTTTTGAGTCAATGAGCTCAAGATATCTGATTCATCATAAAGAGGTTAAAGGTTTAGCCTCTCATGACTCCTATTCTACTGCAATCACTGTTCAGTTGGGATGCCATAGAGAAATAGTGAGAGGATGGTAGGTTGATGGTATAGAGAGGTCGAGAAATATGTGGGGAGGTGTAAAATGATAGCAGAGGTAGAGAAGGTGATTAGAGAGCGTGAGAGTACTACTTCTTAGCCTAATCATGTCAAAAACTAGCCTCCCCTTTGATGATAGCCTTCCTCCTCCTTTTATTTCTGCATAACCTAATTCAAAATGTGCAGTTCAGTGATTTCGTATATTAGTCGCAACCAGATCCATGTTTTGGTCGTGACCTGCAAATACAGAGAACATTACAGAAGAATCAAGGTTACGACTGGCAGACTCTTTGGTCGTGACTAAGAGATACAGGAGCGTGGTTCCACTTTCATAGGCTGATGATTTCTTTCCTGGTCCTTGCTCTCTTCTAAAATACCTGTAATCCAAAATAAAAGCCACTATAAAATTCCAAATCAGTAAATAACAAAATATATGCAGTTTAGAAGAGTTAATTTACCATTTTAACCTTTTATTAGCACATTGCCATGCATAATCATGTATTACCATGAAAGTACAATTTGAGGTCTAAAATGATGGTAAAGTTGTTATAAAGCTCTTATAAGTGTCACAAAAATCATATACAAAATGTGTCTTATCAATTCCCCCACACTTGAACCTTTGTACTCCTGGACAAAGAAATGAATCACACCTAGAACAATACTATTAAATTTAAGACAATAGCATAATCCATAGTGTACCCTAAAAACAAATAATTCATCATCTTTTGGGAATACAAAGGTGATAATGTGAGCAATGCCAAGCAATCAACTACTAAGTGAAATCGACCTCAACTGTATGAGCGCAATAGATCCTCTCAAAGGTTAAGTGTTTAGCTCTATATTTCCTCTCATTATTTGGGTTCTTTCACTCATATTCAAATTGAAAAACATCCTACTATATGCTTGTAATGGCTCTAAATCTCAGCAACTATATAGCACTTATGTAGAATCAAGAGGTCTTTTAGGGTTGAAATGATGGAGATGGGCCACATGGAATGGAATATGAAGAGTAGAAAGTACTATATGCATTCAACAGTGAATATGAATTCATGTCTCTAGGGGTGTAGCTATGGTAATTGTGCTAATAAGAATTGATAATGGTGCCCTCTTCTCTTTTCTTTTTGTTTTCTTTTTCTTACACTTTCTCTTTTTTTTAGTGCAATATGTTTCTTTTCTCTTCTTCTTTTGTTTGGCACTTCATTCACAGAAGCTGCAGCACAATAACACAACAATAATGAATTTTTTATATGAAACAAAAATTTATTTCAAAATAATGTTTATGCACATATTACTTTCTATAGGAATGATAAAAAGAAAAAGTGATGGGCTCAAAATGATGTTTATGCACATATGACTTGTCAAAGGGTGCATGCTCAGGACTTTTAAAATATTTAGTTGCGTCCATGGGGTGTATCTTTTGTGACACTAACACAGAGAAAAATAGTCACAACCATGTAGGTACTCATGTCGCGACTCAAATCAATAAGGAGTTATTGTTGCGACCACTATGTTCATAGGTCACGGAAAGTAGATCAAGTCTAAAGTTTCATTACAGGTCACGACCTAAAAGCCAGTATGTCATGACCATTTTTCACAGAGACTACCGAGTGGTAATTGTCAAAGTCCCAAAATAATTTTTCATGCTAAAACCTTTCCAGTTATCAACAAAGTTTAAAGCGGGGATCCAATTTTCAACAATTCATCACACATTAAGATCAAAAACAAAATTTTATGATGAAAATAATGGATTAACAAAGATTGAGTAGTAAAAAAGCAAAGAAATCTCCCCATACTTAAACTTGGCAGTGTCCTCACGGTCAACAGAACTAAAGCAGAAAATATCACAATCACAATCATAAAGCCGATCAAATATAGCTATAAAATAGGAGGTAGTGTAATCACTCAATGCAAATTAACAATTCAGCACATAGTCACATTCAGGTCATGCAAAGGAGTATTAGTAAGGTAGAGATGACAAGATGGGTAAGCAAAGATCATGCATGTGAGTGTGGAAACTCTATAGGGAACAATCAATGAGTAAACAATATATAGACAGGAATGGGGGTGTTCAAAACAGAAAGACACCTAGAACAAACAGGAATAAACAGAAAAATAAAACTATCCTATAGAAATAGCAAGCAGAATAATGAACTACTACTTTTACTGGTTTATCCCTTTCCAATCCCCAAACTAACATGTCAAGCATATATAAATTTATAAAAGGTAAGAGATAGGAAAGGGACAACCTAGCCTCAAGGTGGTGGTGGGAAATCATAAAAGTTTGAGAAATGGTTGTTTAATTGGACAGTTTTCAAAGTTGCCCTTCCTCTCCACTTCAGCATTCCATAATCACGCATCTTAGACTGAGATTTGTCCAGGCCCATCTTGAATTCTCCCTATTTAAACTTGAACTTACCCAACTGTGGTTGGCATGTTGAGCAATAGACTTGGGAAATAATTCCTTTGCCTCCTTCATATATTTCCTGTAGTTGCTCCTCTCCAGCTTGTGTAGGCCCTCCAATTTATCATGCGCTTCCCCAAGTGTCACGCCAAGCTAAGGTTGGTCTATGGCTGCAACATACTTGGGATCATTCTTTTCCATACCTATATCATTATTAGATATTAGATCTTTCAAAAACCTAAAGGTATGAGATGTAATTTTGGAATGATAATGAGGTTGAGAAGAGTTAGAATGTATTGGCCCTTTAACCAAAGTAGTAGAGTGCGGAGCTAAAGGAGTATGGGGTGCCCTGGTTGTGTCTGGCATTTCTAGTCGTAACCCTTTATCTTCTTGTCGCGACTTAAGTTGACAGGGTGTGTCTCTAGAACTTTTGGTCATGACCTGTTCATCTTTTCGTCGTGACTTATGGTCATAGAAAGGCTCTCCCTCAACAAATTGATGTTTAGTCGTGACAATTTCATCTTCATGTCGAGATTAGAATTCTATGGGCTTTTGTGTCGTGACTATAATGCAAATTGGTCACGACTCATCTTCACAGAAGATCTCAGGTTGATCTTCCGTCATAACGAGGAGACTATTTGGTCGCGACCTTTGGTCACAGAAATTCAACCATTCTTCAATTGTTGTACTTCTAGCTTCCAAAACATCTAGGGGTCCTACAACTCAACAAACCTTTTATAAGCGCATTATCTCTATCATTATCGTGTAAAATCAGTTCATGTTCATCCCTAGTCTCTTCAATAGCATAATCAATGGCATTCAAAGCAATAAAAGCAGAATTATCACAGGGAAATTTCATTGCTTCATTTATGTTGAAGGTTACCACATGTTCTCTAACTTCCATTGTAATGGAACTATGATTCATACTAATGATGGTCTTGAAAGTTTGGACGAAAGGTCAGCCTAGGATCAGAGTGTTGTCATTCACTAACTCATTGGACATGTCCAAAATATAAAAATTAGCTGGAAACACTAAATCCTTTACCTATACTAGAACATCCTCAAGGATTCCTTTAGGATACCTAATTGACCTATCAACTAACTGGAGCACTATGTTTATGTCTCTAAGGTTGTTGATTCTTAAGGCTTGATATACTGACCAAGGCATTACATTAATGGATGTCCCTAGATCTAGTAGCGCTCCCTTATAGGGATATTTCCTATAGTGTATGGGATCGTGTAGGATCCTAGGTCTTGGCACTTAACAAGTAGTTTAGCCTTAAATAGTGATGACACATTAGCACTCACATAGATTCTCTCAAGAGGCCTAAACTTCTTTTTATCAGCATAAAGTTCTTTCAAAAATTTTGCATACTTAGGGTTTCTCTTAAGGAACTCAACCAAAGGGATATTTATTTCTAACTTATTGAATATAGTATAAGCATCTTTTGCAAAATCAAGCTTAATTCTTTTCTTTCCAGCAAAGTAAGAGTTAGGAAAAGGGAGATATTTTATACTTGCCTCCTTACCTTTATGCATAGAGGCTCCTTGCTTGCTCGACTCTAGCTTTTCCTCAGGTTGTTTTCCTTTGTAGGCTAGACTTGGTACTATTGCTACTTCTTCTTGCAGCTCTTGCATCTCTACTTGGGTCTATTGGTTCTCCTCTTGGGTTGGTTTCTTTATTACAAGATGTTGTTCTTTAACACTTTCAGATTTTCCAATTTGTACCTGTGGTAGAGATGAATTCTCAATTTTAGCATCTTCCACATCCTGTTTTAGTGTATCAGCTTCCTTAAAATCAACCTTTCTGCACTTCTGAGGGATATATCATTCAGACCCCTCAGATTGATGACAGTATTCAAAGGTATGCTGCCACTGCTCTTTCCTTGAATATCACTCACTATATTGGAGACTCGAGTTAAGTGACTTATGATATCTGCATTCTAGGAACTTAACTCCTAAAGTTTTTTGTGCATATCAACATTATCCTTCTGTATACTTTGAAAGATTGAAGCTATGGAGGTGAATTGACCGTCATTCTCTTTGAGCTTATTGTTTATATTGGTCATTCTACCGTTCATGTTGTTCATCTTTATAGCCATACTCTTTAACAATTAAGAAGTCACATATGCCCTTGATATTGATAAGGTCATAGGGTGAGCTAGAACTATAGACCTTACATTGTTTTGGTAGTTGCTTGAGGAAGCACCATCTCCTTAGAATTGATTTGGCCTATCACCCCCACTTAAAGTTTGGGTGGTCTCTCCAACCAGGCTTATATGTGTTGGAGTATAGGTCTCTCTTCTGGTATTAATTGTCTTTCCCTTGATACATTCCTGCCACTTCTTCATATTATCTGTCACATATACTGGTAGCATGCATCATAGAACCGCATGACAAAGGATTATGAGGTATCCACTGCATGAACTTATTTTGTAGAATACAGATCTCTTTCAATCAAATTCATCCTCTTTTCCATTCTATTTCCTAAGGCTGCTATTTCTGCTAAGATCTCTTTTGAATTACCTGAAGAATATATAGGCATTCTCCTTGGATCCCCTGTCTGATGGTCTTCATTAGCCATTTTCTGGAATAACTCCCAACTTGCTTATGGAGTCTTATCTCTCAAGGATCCATTTGCTGTAGCATTCAAGGAAACCTAATTATAAGGAAGTAGGCCATTAAAGAAAATGTCTACTAAATCAGCCTTGGTCATATTATGGTGAGGGCATTGAGCCAACAGGTTAAGAAACCTCTTCCAATACTCATGTAGAGATTCTCCATCTTGTTCCAGAATATTCGTGATTTCCTTTTTCTTTCGAGTGGTATTTGAAGCCAAAAAAAACTGTTCAAGGCATGTCGACTTCAGTTGATCCCATGTAAGAGTAGAGAAATAGGTGGGCAAAATGTATAACCACTCCTTAGCCTTCCCTTCCAAGGTAAAATGAAAACACTTCCTTAAGACGTCTTCCAATGTGGTCATTAGAGGCTTCATTGAAGAACATATCATATGCATGGTTTTTAAGTGCCTGTGTGGACATTTTCCTACAAAACTATGAAATTTAGGTAAGGCTGCAATTAAAGCTCCTTTAATCTCAAAATTAGTTTTTTCATTATAGAAACCATAAGGATCATAATTCACATGCGAATGATTAATTTTCCTCACACTTCTATTATCTTCTTGGTTTATTGGTATTTCATTTTCTCCATGCCTATTAGGCCCATTATGATTAATGTCATCCATATTCAATTCAGTTTCAAACTATGGAATATTAGAGGAGGAACTAGATTTTTCTTCTTCTCTAAATTCTCTAAACTCTCTCTAGTTTCCTAAGTCTTTTCTCTATTTCAGTTTCAAAAGGCACTATTGGTTTATGTAACATCCTCTTTTTCATATGTCTCAGGGACCAAACGGTAGCATCTGGAACCACTTCTAAGGCTATTGAAGTGAAATTACTCAATCTGGAATTTTACCCTTAGCGAGTACTATTCACTATGTAAATTCTAGAGGAGTGACCTGACTTCAAAAAATCATAAATAATTCTAGAAAAATTGAAATGAAGTGGTTCAAATTGCTACACGAAGCTAACTTAATTATATTTTAGGAAAAAATAATTTATTGACCACTCCTTGACTAGGTCAACATCAGTAAATATCCAAAGTTTACTATTCATACAGCATTTTTCCTTAATTCCAGCATTTTGGTCCCAACATTTGCACTATCCAATCACTAGCTTCTCTTCATGTTTCTTCAATCCTCCTCTAACATACCTATGATATTGGGATTACATAGAAGGGGATGAGATTTCTGGGAAAATCTCAGTAGCAAATAGTACTAAACAATGCATGCATTAATATAAATACTTGTGCTTGCTTGTGAAAGTGTTAACATTGCGTAATATGCGTGCTTCCATGTAACATATGAAATATAATTAGTCAAAGTAATCATAGCAACAGAGCTTTATACATAAGCACATGTACAACACAATTCAACAAAGCCATAGCACATCAAGCATAACATTCAATACATACAAGTTTAGGATAAGTTTACTACCTAGCGTGTAGCCTTTCCTTCTAGCTCTTAGCCTTAACTCTAAGGTCCCTTCTTTTCATCAATCAGAGCCTATACATAGCATAATAATATCTTTATTATTATCAAATATAGCTCTACTTACTCATGATCAACTTAGGGTAATATCCTTAATCTGACATTCCCCCAACTTTGTTTCTATCTACGGCTAACTTTATTAATAGAGATATTTCTCTATTCTAACCACTAAGAGCAACCCTCTACCTTATTAGAGTAGGGACTAGATAACTTACTTACCTCATTCCTAAGCTTTGCCCAGTCCCTCGGCTCTGTGGACTGCTCCTGGCTCCACCAGAACTCCTTCCTTTATTTCCTTTGTTTCTCTTTCTCTCTTTCTCTCTTCTTTCTCTTCTTTCTTTTGCTCCTTGGCCATGACATTCCTTGAGGGATGGGTGGCCTATTTATAGGTGGAGGGAGGTGGAATGAATGGCTCAGATCAAATCGTGATGAATGGCCCAGATTGTTTAGTTTCCTCAAGAAGCTTCGCCTGTATCATCACGATGACATCACCCTTCTTGATGACTCACCAATATGACATCATCCAAGGACACCTTAGGAGACACCTCAGGGAGTATATGGCATAAATGGTGGGGCCCTTGGGACACCTTACTAGTTGACTCAGCCTGTCCAGAGAATTCCAGAGTCTTTTCCCGGAATGAGCAACCGAGATTGTGCCACGTGTCCTCTTACTTTTTCTCCTTTTTCCTATCTCATGACATTTGTCCTTAACTTTTCTTTTTTTTCCTATAATCATGCTATGTGGCATCTTGTGGGTCCCATAAGGACACCTTTCATGCCACCTCATGGTCTATAGCCATATCTGATCACTTTTCCCAGTTCTATCCTTCACCGGGTAACTTTACTTTATGGAAAAGTACTAAAATATTATTTTAATGTCTCTTAAATCCCATAACCCTTGGGCATACGTTTTTGGGCTTTTAAATATCATCTTGAGTTTCTAACCAAGCCCAAGCACTCTGGTGGCTCGGTTCCCAAGAAACACCCTTTTCTTTTCCATTATACCCCCAAGGACTTTCACTATTTACAATTTAGTCCCTGACTTTCACTTTCTTGCAGTTTAGTCCCTGAACATTATCTGTATACTTCTGGGACTCCTGTACAATAGGGTCTAGTAGCCTACCTTTTTCAGGCTACATACTAGGCTTCTAGGCCTAAAAATTGGGATATGACAATTCAGCTCTTTTAGACCTGTAATACAGAAAAATAGAGAATAATAAATAAAATCAATCAAATTTAGTCATGGAAGTTGGTCAGCAGAAAATTTTTAGCTAGTCGCGACTAAAGAGGGTTTTAGTCATGACATAATATCACAGAGAAAAGTAGTCGCGACTGAAGGTGTAGGATGTCGCGACTAGTTTCCACAGAGTAGTCAAATTTCATAGGGGAGCAATCAGGCTATGACACAAATGGTGTTTGGTCGCGACTTAAAGTCACACAGAGTAATTGTCGTGACGCAAGTGAGTTTAGGTCGTGACTCGCAGTCACATAGACTAATTTAGCAGAAACTCAGAAAAGTGCATAATGTAATGCAATGCAATTTAAAAACTTATAAAAACTACAATGCAAACAAAAGCAAGTAAAATGACTCTGGTAGCTAATGAAATTGACAATCAATTACTAGGGAACCAATTGCTTGGCTCCCTCAAAATGGCACCATTGATGAGGCCTCAGACTGTCGTGGTCTGATCTATCAAAATGTAGTATAAGGCATAACCCTATCGTTCTTCTCGAGGAGCCTTTTATGTGTAAACCTAGTAGATTTAATGTCAAAATCAATAAAAAACCTAAGCAGGGATAAAATGGTTTTTAGGTTTATTTGGCCAATCTTCCTCTACTTGTTGGCCCCACCTCCAACCCCTACTACTAATCGCTGCCACCTACTCCTCCAGCCACCATCGTCATCTTTGTTCAAGTAAATATTTGAGAACATTACTTTGTTGGGAAGAAGCTCAAGCAAGGCCAATTTGGGACTACCTACCTCTATACGCACAAGGTATCCGACGAACAAGACGCCTACAAAATGATTCCCAAGCGGAAGCTGTTGTGCAAGGAGGATTATAAAGACGTGTTTAGAGAGATCCAGATCATGCAACATATGTTGGAGCACCCCAATGTGGTTTGGATACAAGGGACTTATGAGGATGTCATGTTTGTGCACTAGGTTATGGAGCTGTGTGCTGTGGCTGAGCTGTTTGATAGGATTATTCAAAAGGGGAATTATAGTGAGAGAGGGAGAGGCGATCAAGTTGATAAAGACCATTGTTGGCATGGTTGAAGCTTATCACTCTCTTGGAGTAATGCATAGGGATCTCAAGCCTAAGAATTTCTTATTTAAACAGATGAAGGCTATAGATTTTTGGCTCTCTGTCTTTTACAGGCAGGTTGGTAATTAGATGTCTGATCTTCCATTCGTTTTTATCATTCATTATGATTCTTGTCATTTAAATAATGCGAACAATTGATTGTATACCGATCATGTTGAGGCACGTTTTGTTGTGTAGGTTTAGTTAAAATATATTATTTCCCTATTCATTTTTGTCACCCAAGACTACCAAGCACTCCACTGTATCAAAATTGTAACTTGTTTTATTATATAATCTGACTCTTTATCGATAAGTTGAATATACTTTAATAAAAATCCTTGTTGAAATGAATCAAGCAAGTGTTTGGATTGGCTACTTAGTCTGTGAGATATCATGGGTCATTTTTTTAAAGCGTCTCCGCAAGATCTAAAGAAGTTATAGAAAAGAAGCGGAAAGTATAGACAAGAAACTAAAGATTCAGAATATAACGTAACTAATCTACACCTATTGATATTGGTATCCGATATAGTATTTATCTTTTACACTAGTTACGTGTATATCTGGTATAAATATTTCATCTTATTTACAAAAATGTCATAGGCCATTTTTTAAACTGTCTCCTCAAGGACCGGTTTAAAAATGGGCTTTAAAAAGCATATTTTGCAATAGTACAAATAGGTGTTTATACATCATATATACAAGGCGACTTATCCATGTGTCTTTGACTTCTAGAATTCTCTTGTGCAACGCACACGCATAAAATATATTTTACTATGGGCCCACTGCTTTATTCAATCTGCCACCTGAAATAAGTGTTTAGCTCCACCATAACAACCTCCTATTTATAGACTCTTAGCTCTTTAAATTCTTTTCTAGTCGAAGTGAGACTTCTTGTGCATAGGTTATATCCCATTTGCTCCTCCCATGCCTCCAATGTGGGACTCTTCACATTATTTGTATTTTATTCCTTTCTTTATTTCTTTTTTCCTTCCAATCTTATAATGAAATCACTTGAAGTATAATTTCTTTCTTCCAATAACCACAGAATTATAGACCTCAAAATCTCAATCTCATCCTTAAAATTGGATCCTAAACAACTCAATTTTATCATTAAAGTTTAGGATGTTCCAAAATTTCCTTGTTAATTTATTAATATGTAATTTACTATTTTACTTCCCATCAATTCTAGGTGGCCACTTATGTAAGCAAGTGGACCCAAGGAAACTCCTCCTAGGTCCCACAAGCACGATAAATGGTGCCAATTTACCTCCCTTAGGCATTATTTGGTTAGGAGTCTTTTGAAGCGAGGGTGTAGGAGTATTGGGGGTATGGTTGTTTGTTTCAAAAAGATGGAAGGGAGAAGAGAGAAGAATTTTTGTCATTTTCTGCCCACCTCCCCCTTTCACCCCTCCAAATTTGGCATTTTTTGGAAGCGTGAGAAATATTATGTCTGTTAACTAAATTATCTCTGCTAACTTTTTAATATTCTAAGTTTACCCATATCACTAAAAACCCTTTTACTCTTTATTATCTCTTAGTTCAGCCATCATCTCCACCCATATTTGGACAATCTTCCTCCACTTCTCTTCCCACCTGTAACCCCTGTTACTAATCGTTACCACCTACTCCTCCAGCCACAATCGTCGCCTTTGTTCAAGTAAATGTTTGAGATCATTACTTTGTGGGGAAGAAGCTTGGGCAAGGCAAATTTGCGACCACCTACCTCCATATGCACAAGGTATCTGGCAAACAAGACACCTGGAAAATGATTCCCAAGCGGAAGCTCTTGTGCAAGGAGGATTATAAAGAGTGTTTAGAGAGATCCAGATCATGAAACATCTGTTGGAGCACCCCAATGTGGTTTGGATACAAGGGACTTACGAGGATACTGTGTTTGTGCACCAGGATATGGAGCTGTGTATTAGGGGTAAGCTGTTTGATAGGATTATTCAAAAGGGGAATTGTAGTGAGAGAGAGACGATCAAGTTGACAAAGACCATTGTTGGCATGGTCGAAGCTTGTCACTCTCTTGGGGTAATGCACAGGGATCTCAAGCTTGAGAATTTCTTGTTTGATTAGATGAAAGATACGAATTTTGGGCTCTCTGTCTTTTATAGGCCAGATTGGTAATTGGATGTCTGATCTTCCATTCCTTTTTATCATTCATTATAATTCTTGTCATTTAAATAATGCGAACAATTGATTGTATACCGATCATGTTGAGGCACATATTATTGTGTAGGTTCAGTTAACATAGATGATTTCCCTATTCATTTTTGTCACCCAAGACTACCAAGCACTCCACTGTATCAAAATTGTAACTCATTTTATTATCTAATATGCCTCTTTATCGATAAGTTGAATCTACTTTAATAAAAATCCTTGTTGAAATGAATCAAGCAAGTGTTTGGATTGGCTACTTAGTCCGTGAGATGCCATGGGTCATTTTTTTAAAGCGTCTTCACAAGGTCTGAAGAAGTTATAGAAAAGAAGCGGAAAGTATAGACAATAAACTAAAGATTCAGAATATAACGTAACTAATCTACACCTATTGATATTGGTATCCGATATAGTATTTATCTTTTACACTAGTTACGTGTATATCTGGTATAAATATTTCATCTTATTTACAAAAATGTCATAGGCCATTTTTTAAACTGTCTCCTCAAGGACCGGTTTAAAAATGGGCTTTAAAAAGCATATTTTGCAATAGTGCAAATAGGTGTTTATACATCATATATACAAGGTGACTTATCCATGTGTCTTTGACCTCTAGAATTTTCTTGTGCAACGCACACACATAAAATATATTTTACTATGGGCCCACTGCTTTATTCAATCTGCCACCTGAAATAAGTGTTTAGCTCCACCGTAACAGCCTCCTATTTATAGACTCTTAGATCTTTAAATTCTTTTCTAGTCGAAGTGAGACTTCTTGTGCATAGGTTATATCCCACTTGCTCCTCCCAAGCCTCCAATGTGGGACTCTTCACATTGTTTTTATTTTATTCCTTTCTTTAATTATTTATTCCTTCCACTCTTATAATGAAATCACTTGAAGTATAATTTCTTGTGCATAGGTTATATCCCACTTGCTCCTCCCAAGCCTCCAATGTGGGACTCTTCACATTGTTTTTATTTTATTCCTTTCTTTAATTATTTATTCCTTCCACTCTTATAATGAAATCACTTGAAGTATAATTTCTTTCTTCCAATAACTACAAAATTATAGACCTCAAAATCTGAATCTCATCCATAAAATTGGATCCTAAACAACTCAATTTTATCATTAAAGTTTAGGATTTCCCAAAATTTCCTTGTTAATTTATTAATATGTAATTTACTATTTTACTTCTAATCAATTCTAAGTGGCCACTTATGTAAGCAAGTGGACCCAAGGAAACTCCTCCAAGGTCCCACAAGCACGATAAATGGTGCCAATTTACCTCCCTTAGGCATTGTTTAGTTAGGAGTTTTTTGAAGGGAGGGAGTGGAGAGAAGAATTTTGTTATTTTCTGCTCACCTCCCCCCTCTCACCCCTCCAAATTTGGCAGCTTTTGGAAGGGTGAGAAATATTTTGTCTGTTAACTAAATTATCTATGCTAACTTTTTAATATTCTAAGTTTACCCATCTCACTAAAAATCTTTTCTCTCTTTATTGTCTCTCAGTTCAGCCATCATCTCCACCCATATTTGGCTAATCTTCCTCCACTTGTTGGCTCCACCTCCAACCCCTACTACTAATCGCTGCCACCTACTCCTCCAGCCACCATTGTCGAATTTGTTCAAGTAAATATTTGAGAACATTACTTTATGGGGAAGAAGCTCGAGCAAGGCCAATTTGGGACCACCTACCTCTATACGCACAAGGTATCTGGCGAACAAGGCACCTGCAAAATGATTCCCAAGCGGAAGCTCTTGTGCAAGGAGGATTACAAAGACATGTTTAGAGAGATCCAGATCATGCAACATATGTTGGAGCACCCCAATGTGGTTTAGATACAAGGGACTTATGAGGATGTCGTGTTTGTGCATCAGGTTATGGAGCTGTGTGCTGGATGAGCTGTTTGATAGGATTATTCAAAAGGAAAATTGTAGTGAGAGAGAGAGGCGATCAAGTTGATAAAGACCATTGTTGGCGTGGTCGAAGCTTGTCACTCTCTTGGGGTAATGCATAGGGATCTCAAGCCTGAGAATTTCTTGTTTAATTAGATGAAGGCTACGGATTTTGAGCTTATCTTTTATAGGCCAGGATGGTAATTGGATGTCTGATCTTCTATTCCTTTTTATCATTCATTATGATTCTTGTCATTTATAATAAAAATCCTTGTTGAAATGAATCAAGCAAGTGTTTGGATTGGCTACTAGGTTTCCTTTGTGATATACAAATGATGTTTGATTATTGATTCAAAGGCCAATAGGCTATATATGTTTCGCACGTGCATTGATCAATTTTGGTTGTCATAATTTGGCTTTTCAATTATTTTGTCTATGTTAATTCTTCAAAAACGTATTTATCATTTATTGTTACCCTCCTCGAATTCGTGTAACGTGTTATTCTCATCTTTCGTATTTAACGAACTTTGCTTGGCCCTTGTTTTAAATTTTGTGATGCATGGACTGTGGGCTTCCCTATTAATCATCACATCATAAAGAAGTACTTGAGTGTGATTGAGATTTTTTAATTTTAACTCTATTCTCCTATCTTTATATTTATAACTTTATTTGTCTTTCTCTATCTTGCATTAAATTAATCTTACTATCCCCTTGATTAAACCAAATATAGTTTTAATGGCCCAGCCACTTGTTAAATTTCATCTTTGCCCCTTCTACAAATTGGCGTCTCATAGCATTCCTCTATATACTTGGATGTTTGACCTGCCATATCATCATTTTATAGTAGTTGTCTAAGGTCCACTCATCATTTAACTATTTTTCTTAATGTTCTAAAATACATAAAATAAAAAATACTTTAATGTAAATTAATTTAATTAAAAAAATAATAAAATCAATAAAAACATAACAAAATAACTTTTTATCACCCAATTCATATATTTAACTAAAGTACTAATTAACCACAATTACTATAATAATACCTAATAAAAGTTAGAGTTTATAAAATAATATAATAAAATAAAAATTTATCAATCTGCTTTTTTATACTACCCTTTATCCTCATGGCCCTTCCCCTACGTCTTCCGCTGGATCACAATCTACAGACGCCTCTCACGTGAGTAACATCGCTAAACTCGCTTTCGTCAATTGGTGCATGCTTAGAAGTTTTTTTTTGTTATCTACTTGGTTTACCAAAATTTTATCCCGACTATATCCGGATTCGACCCGCATCGCGTACCTAGCTATGGTAGATGAGTCTCTCAACAAAAATTTTCTGTATATGCCAACGCTCGAACTCGAGACCTTACTTAAGTGATACCAAACTGCTTACTACCCAAACTAACCCCTATTAAGTAGAAGTTGAAAAGTTGTAAAAACCAAATAGGCCCTAGGCTACTTCTGGTTTTGTAAAATGACTTTTGAAATAGGCCCTATAACCATCTCCCTCTTATAATATGTTTAGATAAGAATTTAAAAAATAACTTATAAAGAAAAGGGGCTTTTAGACAAATTTTAGAAAAGGGTTTCTGAAAGAAAACTTATAAAAAAATAATTTTAAATAAATGAGTGTTTGGATAGTTATTTCTAAAAATACTTTTATTATTGATAAATTACTAAAAAGAGTATGATTATTAAATATAGGAGAGAGAAGAGAGAATAGATCAGAGATGAGAGATGAGAGAGGGTGTAGAAGAGAGATAAGAGAGGAGAGAGGGTGCAAAAGAAAGATAAGAGAGGAGAGGTGATGTAGAAAAGAAATGAAAGATGAGAGATAGTATGGAAAAGAAATGAGAGAAAAGAGATAGTGTAAGAAAAAATATGAATAATATAGTAATTGATTAGTCCATAAACTCTTTTACTGTTCTAAAAGCTACTCTGACCAGCTTATTTGAAACCTTAGCTTTAAAATATAGTTTAATCCAAAATACTTTTTGAATAAATATAACTATTTATTTTAATTTTTTTAAACCTAAATTTTATAAAAGGATTTTTAAAACCTAAATTTGAAGAGAAATCAAACACATACTTAAACCATTTGTCCAGTAGTTTTCCTTAAACTTTAGCTATTCAGCTCAATTCTTCAAGCTTTACCTATTTAATTCATTGGTATATATACTTTCCTAAAATCATCTGGTCTTTAAGAAACTGTATTATAACTAAATCATAAAATATAAGCACTAATAGATAAAATGACTTAAATTTAACATATTAATCTCACTATTAAGTTAAACTTTAAGGATAGAGTTGTAATTGTTGATAATAAATTAATATAAAGGTAATTTTAATGTTCATTTTTATCTTTAGCTTTTTCCAACTACTAGAGGAAATTAAAAATTATTCTAGTTTTTGAGAATTGTCCAAATGTTACTCCTATCTAATTTTATAATTTAGGAAAGCCTACAAGCAAGAAATGGAAATAAGAGAGTTGGAATTGTGAACTCAACACATCATTATCTTATGGTGGATTTGGATTCCATGTCCGGGTTGATAAAGGTGTGGTGCACAAGTACATGTATACATAAAGAAATATTAAAATATTAGTAAAAATGTATAATAACTATAAATATATATAATTATGTGTTATTTCAAAAACAAATGTGAACTTATATGTATAGTACATTCAACAAATAACAAATAAAAACAAACAATATAAAATAAATTGAGTTTCTAATAAGCATATCCAGTATAAAATTAATTAATACTTATTCCCTTATTAAGATCTTTTGTAATATTTCGTTGTTATGGAGTATTTTGGTTATAAATAAACTAATTATACAAATGTTATGTCATGAACATGGAGTACAAATGATGTTTAAAAAATAAAAATTGCTAAGATCAACCACATATATTTAAGGGAGAAGGAAAATATATATTTAAAATATACAAAGTCTATTTCAGTTCTTCTAGATAGTATAATTATCCTAAAGTTCCTAAAGACGTATACGAAATTGAACTGTGAACTCAAAATGTACACACCTTTGATTTAGATTTAAAATAAAAAAAACGAAATGACAACTATAATTTCATAACTAGTAACTTTTGGGCGTTTTCATCAAAACAAAATACCAAACTTATCAAATCATAATAATAACATAAAACATAACTAAGATAGTTGACAGTAAATTTTATAAAAAAATTAAAAAAATTCTTGCTAAATATTAATGTCAACAATAATTTAATGAGTATTTAATTTAAATTTTTTAAATGACAATAATTAAGATAGTAATAATATATTTTTCTTGCTTGGGAGAAATATTTAAAACACACTATTGTCTTGCCAAAAAAGGCTAATGATCGCCAAAATTTCACCCCTCTTTCTCCGTATCTCTTACCAATGTGCCTTCCCGATTTGTCATCGAAACATGACAAATTGTCGACCATGTGAGATTGTACGTTAGACACCAAATCTCCTCAATTCTTTTTTTTTTTTAAAAGGGTGTTTGGACAAATTTTTTAAAAAATAATTTTATTGTGATGCTAGTGAGTATAAAAGATAAATTTTATCTCGATTTATATAAAAGTATTTTTAAAATTTTTTTAAATAGGTGTTAAATTTATCTTAATTAATATTTAAATAAAATATAGAATTTGTCATAAAAACATTACTCATAAACGGAAACTTATTTTTGTTTTTATCTATGCAATACAAAATATCCATTCAAAGGATTAACCAATAATAATTCAAAAGTTACTACTATGATTTAGAGTAAATTCGGATCAATCTAATAAAAATTAAAATGATATAATTTAATTAAATAAAAATAGTAATATATATAATCATAAAAAAATAATATTTAAATACAAAAGGCATTATCTACAAGTAAATATAGTATATATATACGTGTGTGTATAAATCATATATAATTTAATAAAATAAAGTTAATAAAATATAAATTTGTCAACTACTATTTTTTTATTTTAAAATCACTTCGTTTCAGTTTCAACAAAAAAATGTATAAAATCTAACTCAGTTAATTTGTTCAACACCACTCACCTAGTTGAACGGAATAATCACAATTCAAATACCTGATTTCCTATAGGTGTTTAGTGAGCAAACAACATTTAAAAGCTTAAGATAGAAATGGATGAGAACTGAAAAATAATATTAAAGGTATTGTTCTAATTAAAAATTAAATTATGGATTTACTATCAGTAATCAAAACAAGATTTTGCTCATTCCCTTGTTTGTATCAATTGTTTTATTTTCTTTCTGAAAATACAAGTACGACGCCGAAATGAATGTCAAAGTCTCTCAATAATTATCGACCTTTTATTTAGATTTAGATTCCTCCTAAAAATTTGGGATTCAGATCTTCTGCTACCTCAAAATTATGAGCTTTTAATGCTTAGCCAGTTTTGGTAAATAAAAAGGTATGCATTTATTACATCTTTTCCATTCTAATGTTGGGGATGGGACGCCGTGCCGTCGGTCTCAGTCTAAAACAGTAAAACGTAAGTCATCACCGGCTCTTCATTAATTTTCTCTTTTATATTATTTATTTATTATCTTGTCATTGATATACTATTATTATATTATTACAAAAGTCAAATTTTTCTTTTAATTTTAATTTTTTAACTGATAAATGATGAATATTCTCTCCGCTCAAACTCGTGTGTTGGGTTTTCTTGAACCCAGATACACAGAAGGTTCTCTTTTTCTGCTCTTGTTTGATTACGGATTTATAAATCTAGTTAGATTTGGCAAGAATACATGGCTGTGGGGAAGACTTGCTGGGTTGTTGTAGTTTCAGGTTTAATCCTTCTGGTTCTTCATTCGTCCCCGGTGATTGCTGGTGACATTGTTCATGACGATGATTCAACTCCGAAGAAGCCAGGATGCGAGAATCAGTTCGTTCTGGTATATCCAAATCAATCTATTCTTTTATGTAACTGTTTCTGATTTTTTTGATAAAAGACTGCTGATGCTGCTTAATTTGCTGGTTTTGTTAGTTAATGGCTTTAGTCGGTTAATGTTTCTGATGAATTGAAAACTATGCAAATAAGTATGTTCAATACACTACTGAATCGCAAGCTGTACTATATGCAGAAACGAAAAAGAAAATGCGATCTTTATTTTGAAAACAAATGTTTGGAATCCTGGATTGTACAGTGGGAAATGAGCTGCAGTTTTTCCTTTCCTCTTCTTTCTTCTTTTCTTCCCTCCCCGAAATTTTTGTCATTGAGCCGCTTATTAACATGGATTCCCCTTCACTGGTTGTACTTTTTCGTTTTCTGTGTTGATCAATAGTCTTTTAATCGTTTTCTTTGAAATGCTTGTATATTTTGTTCAATTCGATATTTGAGACTAAATAGTTACTGATTATGTTTAAAGCTCACGTAGTTATTATGGTGAAATACTTTCTCTGCTTGCAATAGGTAAAAGTGCAAACTTGGGTCAATGGTATAGAGGATGCTGAATTTGTTGGTGTGGGTGCCAGATTTGGCAGAACCATTGTTTCAAAAGAGAAAAATGCTCGGCACAGTCGCCTTATTCTTTCAGACCCTCGAGATTGTTGCAGTTCACCAAAGAATAAGGTTTTTCCCCATATATAATATGGCAATTTGTACATTGATCACAAATGTTGCTTAGTACTAAGTGTTATCAATTTCACTGTTTGTATAATCTGTTAGCTTGTGGGAGATGTCATCATGGTTGATAGAGGCAACTGCAGATTCACAAGGAAAGCAAATAATGCAGAAAATGCTAATGCTTCAGCTATACTCATTATAAACAACCAAAAAGGTGCAGTTTTTTATTTCTTTTTCCTTTTTTTCAAATATCCAAAGGGTTTTTGTCGATCAATTTTGCAGAAAATTAGAGAACGTTCTTCATGGGCACATTGAGTGAATCATATCTGTTATGGATTTCTTACAACCCCAATATCTTTTTAGACCCAAAATAATTTACTCCACACCACATAACCCTGATGGGCTGACAACGATGCTAACTAATTAACTTAGCCAAGGAATCTGTCAGCATTGATCACCCTATAAGAATTAATTTTCTTACCAAAAATGTCATTGTACATTGGCAGCTACCCACTTCGTTTCCCCTGAACTCCCAGAGAAAAGAACTTGCGTCCCCATTGCTCTATGCAATCCATTGTCTTCTTAAATGGAGTTAAAACAATTTTTTAAAAGCATTTAAAATATTAAACTTCAATTCAACTAAAAATGCTGAGGTCCAGGTTTGTTTTCGTTAATCATTTTGTCAAATTTTTTATGTTGTTTGCAGAACTTTACAAGATGGTTTGTGAACCAGATGATACTGATTTAGATATACACATACCTGCTGTAATGCTCCCACAAGATGCAGGTACGAGGTTGGAGAACATGCTGATGAGTACTTCAACTGGTGAGGTTCCTTTTAGTTTTCATTTTGATGGTGATAGGATGTATTCATCATCTTCACATGCAAAATCTTCGAATCCATTGGTACTTTTGTTTCCTCTTTTAACGTCCTGTGGGAGTGTGAAGATGGTTTCCCAATATCACGTATAGAAAAGCTTTCTAAAATTTTTCCTTTCTACAGTGTCTGTGCAGCTATATTCACCACGTCGACCAGCTGTTGATATAGCTGAAGTATTTCTATGGTTGATGGCTGTTGGTACCATACTAGGTGCATCTTATTGGTCAGCATGGAGGGCCAAAGACGCAGCTATTGAACAGGACAAGCTACTAAAGGTCAGTTTTGCCAACTCCTTTTCATATAACTTCAGTCTTTCTCTTTTTCATATACTGTTGTTGATCTAACTACTCGATGACAAATTTATATTTCTAGGATGCTGCACATGAAATCCCATGCTCTGAAGGTCGACGTGTTGGTGGAGTTGTATATATAAATACCAAAACTGCAGTTCTTTTTGTAGTGGTTGCTTCATGTTTCCTGTTTATGCTTTACAAACTTATGTCATCGTGGTTCATTGAAGTCTTGGTTGTTCTCTTCTGTATTGGTGGGATCGAGGTATATAACATTCCTGCTTTCAAAGTCAATTTAATGTTCTAAAAGCTTGCTTCTAGCTGAAATGAAATTCCTTATTTGCAGGTTATGTCCATGCTATTCATGAGTTCACTTTAGTTGCCTACTATTTCCTTTATATCCTCCTCGTAGTCATCTCTAACCTTGCAGTTTCTTGTATCTGCAGGGCTTGCAGACTTGCTTGGCTGCCTTATTGTCAAGGTGTGGAACTTTTTTCATCTCGCCTATGACTTTCTGAAGTCTATGATTATTTTTTTGTCCTCTAATCTCAACATCCAGAAAGTAATTTACCGTGCATTTATTTTTGGAAACAATTCCTGTCGTTATGTGGAAAGCTTAGCTTTTGTCACAGAGAATTAATGTCCTTTTTTTCCAGACAAAATTCTATTTATTAATTTCCGCTGGGAGAACATGCAGATGGCGCTACCTACTTTTTTCCTCCTCATTTTGGCCTTGTTTTCTCCATATCATAAAGACTATGTATGTTTATTCATTTAATATAAGATGATTTTACCTAGGAAAACCAAATTTGACCCATAAATAAAGAAGCTTGACCTGTTGATGAGCTGAATTTTTGATTTGAAAAAGAATGGAACAAGTTCTCATTTTGTACTGACATCAGGTCAAATGAACTTTTATAATTTCGGCTGAAGGCAATCCCTATGAACAGGATCGAATTTTTAAATTCCCGGGAAATGGTTTTCTATATGACTTGCATTCTTGTTCAATGCCTCACTTAATTTAGTCCAATCAATATTTAACGTTATGATATGCCGGGAGTGGATACTATTGCATTGTGTAAACAATCATGCAGTAAGATTTCTGTTCTTATTACCGTATGCTAAATGACATCTAAAGTGGATGATGTTACTGCATTTTGACCCTAAAAAGTATCAGTATTTGAAAATTGAAATGATTAATTAAAGGAGAAATATATTGATAAGATCTTGTTTTTCATTCTTGATGATATCTGAGGTTGCCCAGTCCCTGGTTTATTTACGATTGAAAAAGAGATTGTAAATCTGAAAGTTGAGAATGCTTTAGAAACATTAATTCATGGATGCTTTCTTTTATAATCTAAATTACAAGTTCTTTTCATTTAAATCTTCACGTTAGTAGTTCTTTTTTCCCCAATTTTTACTTCTTTTTTTTCTCCATGCAGATGGTTCAAACATGCTAGCGATTCATATATCAAAGTACCTTTATTTGGAGCTATCTCATACCTGACATTGGCTATTTCTCCATTCTGCATAGCATTTGCCATTCTCTGGGCAGTTTATCGCAGTGTCTCTTTTGCCTGGATAGGTCAAGATATACTTGTAAGGAATATTTTTCTCTAGCTATTATTCCCCACCTTATTCCCCGCATCAGTCATCTTGCATGTTTAGACAAAAAGATGTTTAACTTTTTGTGGAATTAAGAGTCTGAATAGTTCGATAATACTTATTCACAAAGAACAAATGAATTATATAGAGTACAAAGGGTGATCTCCTATAATCACGTTGGAAATCAGATGGTAATATGCTATCCTATACTATCCGTGATTTTCTCCCCATATCCTTCTTAATATCTCAATTATTCACAATAATTATCTATTTGCATAATTACCACACTCCCTCTTAAGTTGGATCATAAATATTGATTATGTCCAACTTGCATACAAAGCATTTAAGCACAGCTTTTGATAGTCCTTTAGTAAGGACATCAACCACTTATAACTTGGTGGATACATATGATGGACTGATGATCTCATCTTCAACTTTTCCTGTAATAAAATATCTGTCTACTTCAACATGCTTGATCCTGCTATGTTGGACAGGATTCATGGTCATACTCAGGGCTGCCTTGTTATCACAGTAGAATTTTAATGGAGAATCAAACTGAAAATGTGCTTCTTCTGCCACTCTTCAGCCATAACCCTTTCATAATACCTTGAGCTAGGGCTTTTAGTTCAGATTCTGTACTACTTTTGACAACAATTCTCTATTTTTGACTTTGCCAGGTCACTAGATTACCCTATACAAAGGTGCAATAACCTGATATAGAACTACATCATCCTGATCTCCTATCCAATCTGCATCTGTAAAGATTTCAACATTCCTGCTATTGTTCTTTTTAAAAAACAGTCCCCTGCCATGTGTACCTTTGAGGTACCTTAGAATTTTATAAGCTTCATCCAAATGCTTCTTCTTGGGAGCATGCATATGTTGACTAGCCACACTAACTGTAAAGGTAATGTCTGGCCTAGATACGAGAGATATATGAGCTTATCGACTAGTCGTTGATATTGGTCCTTGTTTGTAGCTGCCTCATTATGCTACTTTTCTATGTTTGTTGGTTTCTTCATTTTGGTACACAGGTTCTCTGCTAGGCTGACATCTGAGCATTCCTGTTTCTTTGAGAAGATAAGTATATACTTCCTTTGAGAGACATAGATCCCTTTTTGAGATCTTGATACTTCCATTCCTCAGAAATACTTCAGTTTTCTAAGGTTTTTTACTTCAAACTGCTTATTGAGCGCAATTTTAACTCTCTCCATCTCCTTGATGTTATTCCCTATGAGAATAATGTCATCCGCATACACAATGAGGATAGTTATCAATTCACCACTTTTTAACACAAACATGGTGTGATCTGATAAGCTTTGTTTGTAGCCTTTAGTCTTGAGTACTGTAGAGAACTTGTCAAACCAGGCTGTGGTCTTTAGACCATAGATTGATTTTTCCAATTTACATACCTGACCACTTTTCCCTTCATCATATAGACCTCTTCCCTTAATTCGCCATTCAGATAGGTGTTTTTGATGTCAAGTTGTTGTGTGGCCAGTCAAAATTCGTAGCAATGGAAAGCAGAACCCATATAGTATTCAGCTTAGTAACTCGGGCAAACGTCTAATTGTAGTCAATTCCATAGGTTTTGGTGAACCCCTTGGCAACTAACATTGCCTTGTACTTGTTTAATGAACCATCAGCATTAAATTTTGCTGTAAACACCCATTTACACCCCCCAGGTGCTGTTCCTTTTGGCAGTGCAGTGAGCTCCCATGTCTCATACTTTTCGAATGTTTTAATTTCTTCTATTACTGTATTTTTCCATTCTAGGCTCTCAAGGGCTTCACACAGTTTTAGGGACTTGAATCTTATCAAGGTTAGTAACAAAGCAGTAATGATTTTCAAAGAGAGTGGAATAAGACACATACTTCTAAATATGATGTTTAGTGTATGCTTGATGTTTCTCCCTTAATGCAATAGGGGGTTCTACCTCACCTGTCTCTGCTGCCCAAGTATGCTCATCATTATTCACAGGACCTTCCACCGACTCAGGGAGTGGTAAATCCTTGCGTATGTTGGACCCAACTAGCTATTTGTTTCTACGTAAGTATTATCTAACTTCTGAGTCTGGACTTCTAGGCATGGCATAACGTATGATGGGTTTGTAGGAAGCTGAATAGAAAAAGATGCAGTTATGAGTTTTAGAATAGTGTCAAGCTGAAACTTACTCCAATTCTCTCCTGGAGTGGAAGTTGAGTAAAGTAGGACTCTTGTTCTTGCAAAGATGACATCTTGGTTGACAAAGAGGTGTTTAGTGATAAAGTCATAGCATCTGTAACCTTTTTGGGAATTGGAATATCCTAAGAAGATACACTTGACATATCTGGGATCAAATTTAGATAGTGGGTGATGTTGATAGACAAAGACAGAACAACCAAAGATGCGAAGCAGTAAGGTATAGTCAAGGTGAGTAACCATGTGGGTCTCACGAAGTTTATCCAAACAAAGGACAAAACACGATAGGGAGATGGTTAATTAAATGAGTAGTAGTGAGTATGACAACCCCTAGAAAAATTTTGGAGTTTGATAGGTATATAAGAGTGCACAGACAACTTCAAGGAGTTGTTTGTTTTTTCGTTCGGCAATCCCATTTTTTTGAGTACTATACAGGCAACTTCTTTTGTACACAATACCATTTGTTTTAAGAAAACTGTTAAGTGAATGGTTAAAATATACTGACCCATTATCTATTTCAAGGACTTGTATTGTGGTGTTAAACTGATTTTTGACATAATGAAACAACTCAATACATACGGAGGAAACAGTGGACTTGTCTTTTAGCAAATAGGTCTACCGCATACGTGTGTGATCATCAATAAATGTAACAAAGTACTTAGAATGAGTACGATTTGGAATACGAGAGAGACCTCAGACATCACTGTAAATAATTGGAAAAGGGCGAGTAGTCTTATAGGTAGAGGGCGAGAAAGTAGGATGATGGTATTTGGCTAACTCATAAACATCACAATGGGAAATAATACTTTTATTCAAAGGTAAATGTGGGAACAATTTTTATAAATAAGAAAAATTAAGATGACCTATCCTTTTATGCCATAATAAAATATTATTGTTATTAGAAGTCTAGACTAAGCCACTTATTCTGCAAGAGAATGCACTCACTATAGAAGCATCAAGGTAGTAGAATCCCTCATATTTTTTAGCTGTGTCAATTGTCATCTTTGATGAGAGATCCTGAAAAGCACAATCAAATGGAAAGAAATGAGCAGAACAATTTATTTATTTAGTCAGCTTACTGATAGATTAAATTACAAGTCAGTGTGAAATATGTACAACAAAATTAAGATGTAATTTGTCTAATAGATGGACTATCCCGATGCCTGTTATAGGAAAAGATCTTGTAGCTGTTTTAACTGATTGACTTCGAGTAAGAAGAATATATGAATCAAATATTTTGACTTCATAAGATTGAAAACCCCTGTATCAACATTCTATTTGGTGGAGAGAAAGGTATGTAAGGCAATAGCATCATTACTCGCGAAAAATGAGTTTTCCATCACTAGCGAAAAGAAAGATAACTTTGGTATTCTCAATAATCCAAATCTGAAGGCTTCTTGTTCACTGGCATTGGAATTGAAGACGATCTCAATAATCCAAATCTGGAGGCTTCTTGTTCACTGGCGTTGGAACAGAAGATGATGACTTTCACTGGAACGGAGGACACTGGACGATACTGGACCCATCGTAACAGCTGGCCCTCCTGGACGATATTGGACGAGTCGTTATAGCTGGCTTGCTTGTGGGAATGGAGAACCCTGTATGATGCCGTCTCTCGCTGGACCCGAATCCTCACAGGACCCAACGCTTTGCATTGCTCGTCGCTGGCTGGACTCTGTCGGACTGTCGCTGCGGGAGCCGAATCTTCACTGGACTCGACACTTCACGTTGCTCATCGCTGACTAGACTCTGTTAGACTCTGTCAGACTGTCGCTTGCAGGACCTGAAGGTTCACAGGACCAACGCTTCACGTTGCTCGTAACTGGATGGACTCTGTCAGAACCTCGCTTGTGGGACCCGAAGCTTCACTTCACACGTTGCTTGGCTGGGCTCTGTCGGACTCCGATGGCAATATTCTGGCCTCCGGCCTCTGATACCATGTGGAATTTAGGAGTCTGAATAGTTCGATAATACTTATTCACAAAGAGCAAATGAATTATATAGAGTACAAAGGGTAATCTCCTGTAATCCCGTTAGAAATTAGATGGTGATATGCTATCCTATCCTATCAGTGATTTTCTCCCCATATCCCTCTTAATATCTTAATTATTTACAATAATTATCTATTTGCATAATTACCACACTTTTCTCACGTTTCATTTACTTGTGGACCAAAATTTCTCAAAGTACTGAATGTATATAATACTAAGTTTCTTCCTTGTGTTGATACTGAGCTGAGAAGCTATCATCTTTTTACTTGCCAGGGCGTTCATTTAATTGCCAATTTTTTCCTTGGTTGTTCAAACAGGGAATTGCACTAATAATTGCTGTTCTCCAGATTGTTCATATACCTAATCTCAAGGTAGTGATTGAACTCAAACTTACCATTGGACATGACCATTCCTGAACTTCATACTTTTAAGTAACAGCCCTTGGATATGCATTTTGTGCTAGATGTTTTGGCAATTTTAGAGATACAGTTAAGCTAGCTGTGCGTCTAGAGATACAGTTCTTGTAAGGAACAGTTAAGCTAGCTTTGCGTTTAATTTTCTCTATGTATCTGGTGTTCTGTTGCTTCTATATCTCAAGACCTGTTATATGGTCAATCAAGAAAGTTATATATGATAAGTAGAGTTGGTATAAAATATACAAGGATGTAATATTGTTACTTTATTGTCTCCCTCTCTATCTATCCATTGATTCAAGAAATACGCAGAGGAATAAACAAAGTTTTAAACACATATTTCTTTTGATTTCATTAAGCTGTCTTATCATCTACCACTCTGGCTTGTAATTAATATTTTGGCGTTATAAACATTGGTTAAACTTCGTGCTCATTGACATACGTGGGGATAGTTTGTCCTATGCTGAAGGTAACCGAATGCCGTTGAAGTAATAGATTAGGCCTAGTATGAAGAAGCTATACAGGACCAATATGCTAATATGGATGTTGTTTTCTTTCCAATTTTCAGTCAATATTAATATATCTTACTTGTCCTATTGTGTTGATTTACTTAGGGTATATAAAATTCTCCTTGATGGAAAATAAAATTATTATTTTAACAGTTGAGTGTTTTATGAACTAGGTTGGCACAGTTCTTCTTGGTTGTGCCTTTCTGTATGACCTCTTTTGGGTGTTTGTCTCAAAAAAGTTGTTCAGTGAAAGCGTGATGATTGTGGTTAGTCTTCTGACTCTTCTTATACCTTATTCTAAATTGTGACAATCACCAATACCATATTTTCATTAGTAATTTGAATTGTTTACAATACTCTCAATAGGTAGCTCGAGGAGATAAAAGTGGAGAAGATGGTATTCCTATGCTCCTGAAGTTCCCACGCATGTTTGATCCATGGGGCGGTTACAGTATAATAGGATTTGGGGACATCCTTTTACCAGGCATGCTCGTCGCATTCTCGCTCAGGTTATAGCTCCTCCCCATTCTCCCTCTTCCCATTTTATGTTGCAAATTTCAAGCATATCTCAATATCAATATCTATACGAGATGGCTAATGACATGTATTAATAAGAAGAACTGCAGTATGTTTAAAACTCATTTTAATCTTGAAATTAATTGATTTTAAGACACAGCAATGGCATGGCCAAAACATCAAAAAACATGCCTGCGCACAACAATGCCCAAATATTATGAATTGAAAACTGACTGTCCTAATTGCATTTGCAGACATTTTACTTTGAGAATAGACTAGCCTCAAAAGGAAGGAAATGTATTATTGTTGTTTACCTTGGGTTTTTGAGAGAGCATTTTCCTCTAATGGAAGAGCTAGTCCCTTTACCACATTATAATTACTGAAAAAATAATTAATAATAAGGTTCATTTTCTTTCATATACTTCTGTTATTTTTATAATTTCTGCAATTGCATGGATTATACCTGTTTGAACAAATACCTCCATGGTTCCTGCCCATTAATATGTAAAGCCCAATAAACATATCTTGAGTTGGTACGGAAATGGGATAACTAATAGCAAGAGACGAGAGATTCAAATGGGAAAAATAAGTAAATGAGCTTCTACTTGAGCCTTCAAAAATAAAAGCACATGAACTGCAATTTGATCCCCATCAAAATATGCATTGAATCCCTTAAGAACTAAGGGATGTAACCAAATAGAACTCTCTTCTACTAAAATGGTTTAGAATGCCTGTAAGCCCAATCCTTGCAGAGTAGGCTCTCTATTCAGCAATACTGTTTTTAGGCCAGCTTTCAGTTTAAGGGGGCAAAAAAGCTCGTGATCACTGAGTATATGGACCGTTCTTGCAGGTATGATTGGCTGGCGAACAAGAGCCTTCGAGGTGGATACTTCTTGTGGGTGATGTTTGCATATGGCTTTGGTGAGAATCAATGGACCCACCTCCCTCTACGATTATTGACTTAAATAACTGATGTTCAAATATTGTAAACAATTAATTGATTGCTTATGTGATGATTAATTCTCTGGGCAAATTGGCAGGTCTTCTGATTACTTATGTGGCACTGAACTTGATGGACGGGCATGGCCAACCAGCTCTTCTCTATATTGTTCCATTCACTCTTGGTAGTTAATAAGTAGTTTTAATTTAAATTCATTTATGCAAAATTGCAGCTTTGGTAGTTATAATTATCAATTGGGAAAATTAATCATTTAGTCCTTCAACTTTTAACCCAGATGTAACTTTGTCCCTCAAATTTAACTCATCGCGACTGAGTCCCTGAAGTTTGGGACATTTAACAAATCTTGGCATTAAAAATCAAACTTGAGAAACAAACTGTGTTAACTCCTTGCCGTAAACATTCAGGCCATCTTACTCTTCCCTTCATCTCCATCTTTGACACCCTATAGCAGCTTTCCAGATTCTTCATTCCTCTTTTTCCTTCTCCTTCTTTTCAGCTGTCCTTCCCAAAATTCACACGGATTTCTCCTTTTCATCTGTCCTTCCCAAAATTCACACGGATGAAGAACACCAATACTTACCATCGTCTTCATCCATGGGAATTTTGGTAAGGACAGATGAAAAGAAGGAGAAGCAAAAAGAGGAATAAAGAATGTGGAAAGCTGCTAGAGGGTGTCAAAGATGGAGATGAAGGGAAAATAAAGATGGCCTGAATGTTTACGGTAAGGAGTTAAAGGATCAAATGATTAATTTTCCCTTATCAATTATATGCTCATAGTTTCACACATCAATGCAGGGACCTTTTTGACACTGGGGAGGAAGAGAGGAGATCTAAGGAATTTGTGGACCAAAGGGCAACCAGAAACACCTTGTCCACATGTCAGACTCCGACAGAGTGACGAAGTGAGCAATGAATAATGTAGTAACATTGAATTGTATGCAATACATGCAATTTACGTAATTTTGAATAACATTGGGACCAAGACCAGCCTGTCAAAGGCTTAGCATCTCAGAGTTGTATGAAATCATCCCTTTAAATGAAGCCACGGCTCTCACATAAATATCAACAATCTGCATGTGTTTAGAAATTTTGAATAACTTGGCTTGTTTAGATCTTAGTGTATTGTCACTTTCACCTTTCTTGTGCTTGATGATCAAAATTGAAGTGCGGTCATTTCAACCATGTTGAATCATTTATTTTCTCTGCAATTAATAGGAGAAAGAAAATGAAAGGAAAAAAAAGAAAAGAAAGTAAAGGCCAATGGTTTTCATGTGTTCCAGGGTTACAAGTATACTTACAGGGTTACAAGTCTCAGTTGTGAAAATGTAGTGGTTCCAGGCTTCCCATAATTTCCAGCAAGTTATGCAAAAGCCAATCTTCCAGGAAGCATTCAGACTTGGAATCACCTAGTTTCTTCATGAGCCAAGGTACTAAACTACATCATTTCTGAAAAAGTCAGTACACATATTTTGAGGAAGGATCTTCTTCCAAAAACTGAGGAAGCTAGCGGTCAATTCTTAAAGACATGGTTAATATCTTCTATGGACATTACAAAGACTCCAACGATTAATGATGCTCATTTTCCTTCTATAGCGTTCAATATTAGTCAGAATATTTTAACATTGGGTTCTATCATTTTGGTATAAGAGCAATACAATTTGGGGAGGATGTGGAAATTGCTCTAGAAGAAGATGAGATATTGAGATCGAGGAACCTACTGGGGAAGTGTATTAGGCATGTAGACAACATGATAAACATAATAGAAGTTTGGAATGAAAGAAGAAAGATAAAGGGGTGAAGGGTGAAGCAGAGGCACAAGTTGAGGCAAAAATGTTGTGGGCAAGGATGAGAAAGAAGAGGAGGATGCTGAAACAAAGAAAACAATAGAGGACGAGATAGCTGGAGTTGTAGAGTAAGAGAGAGAAGATGAGAAAGAACTTGCAGCGACTGAAAAACAATTGAAGCTAAAACCTTTTTTAGCAAAAGAAATGAATTAAGAAGTTTTTGGTGACAGCCCAAGAGAAAACATGAAAACTAAAGCTGTGCCAAGTATTCCTACAGATGTTGAACCTACATATGTTCCAGTAGAAGAAACGAGTAAAGAAATAAAGAGAGGATGGGATGTTGAGAGGACCCGAGCACAATACTGAAGAGATTGTAGGCGTGGAAGAGATTCTGCAAAAGTGAGAGACAATGTGCCGTTTTGATTAACGATGAACAACTATAATTTTAAATGATCTTAATTTTTATAAGCGACACTTATTATAAGTAATATTGGTTTATGGTGATTTCTGTTAGAATGCTTTTTTTAATAAGTGACTTTGAAAATTTTGATTATATTTAAATTTTCTTTATTAAAATAACTTATGAATGTGTAATTACCTTTATGTATAATTACCAAAGGGTATAAATTTTATAAAGTGTTTAACATTTCCATGACTATAATTAATTATTATTTAATATAATTTAATGCATTAAGAATATTTAAATATAATTTTATTTTTAATAAAAATAACATTATTATTATAGTTGAAACTCTATCGAAATGATTCCAATTGCATAAGTTACTATTTGTCACTTATGTTAAAAGTGAGGTGGGAGTTTAAAATCACAGTTGGGGGGAATTCAAAAACTTACGCAAACAGGTTTCATAATCACTTTTTTTTAGACTTAAATAGATTTATTCGAGCTCAGACCACTATACCAAACATGTACAATGATAGCAAAGAGGAGAGGATAAAGTAGAGACTGAACCGGGTTAGGTTAATTAGTTGCAGGAGTAACCCAAAACTAAATGACAAGGGAAATATACATGGGAGTTTCTCACTCTATGAAAGGCGGATGACCCAACTACATACAACAATCACTCTCGCTGTTATGAAGAAGCCAATGGGCTTTGGGCCTTAAAGTGGATCCAATATGTCAACCTACCACGCAACAATCCTACTCATCCTCTTAAAACATATTGACGCACCAACGGGGGTTGATCCGAGTGGTAAGCAGCTCGGTATCGCTTAAGCGAGGTCTCGAGTTCGAGCCTTGGCGTATGCAGAAAATCCCCGTTGGGAGACTCACCCACCATAGCCAGGTGCGCGACGCGGGTGGGATCCGGATGTAGTCGGGGCAAAACTCTGGTGAACCGGGTGGGCAACCAAAAAAAAAAATATTGACGCAATGATGCTGTCGCGTTCTCGGAGAGTAGTGCAAGCGAACTCAAATATAGAGGAGGTGTTAGAGTGGCTGAACACCCAAAAAAAACTGAGGGGACGAATTGGAAAATATATGAAGATTTGAAGAATTTAAAAGTTTTTGGCAATATAATGAAAACCATAAGAAACAATAAAGATAATGAATAACAACAACTCAATTAGATATGTAAAATAGTTTTGCTAGAAATATAATGATGAGTGGTTTTTCATTTGAGAAATATAAATTTCTCAACTCACTATAAATCAAGGCCCTTATGTTAACCCTTTCCCCACTAATAATCCTAGCTAATAAAGCATAATCCTCCTGAGTCATATATGTGAAGTTGCCAGATTTATTGACTATGCTCCTCGAGTATATGTAGTGGATTATCTTATAATAATCATACATCTCTTTGGGTGCAAACTTGAGGTCCCCCCCCCCAGAACTTGTCATCAAGATAAGAATTTTATAGATATCTCTTATAGACAAATTAGAACTCTTCTCATACTCTATCATTTTCAGCAGGAAATTGATGATCTTAGAGTCCAATTTCATCTCTCGCCCCCTTAATTGAGGAGCCAGATAACTTGTTACTACTTCCCCTTTTTTGTTGGCTTCCTCAAAACTTTCATGTTTCAAAAGAATCTCCTTACTACTTTAGGACAATAGGAAAGATTAATGCATAACAAGTTCTAGTAGTACTTCATGGGTTTGGAGAGATCCAATTGAGTCTTATAATTGAACTTAAGATATTTCAAGTCAATATACACTATGGGTAAAAACTCTCTTTGGATATTATGCTTTATATCTTACTTCATCTACCCCTCTATCTAAATTTCCCGTGAGCAAACCTATAGATGCATGGCTAGATAGAGTAGGAATGAATGAGAGAGTGGAAGTTGTCATATCCCTAATTTTTTTACTCAGTGTACCTAATTTTCTTATTCAGTGTACATGAAGTCTTTATCTAGTGTACATGAAGCTTTTATCCATAGTACATGAATTTTAGTAAAAGAAAATGTTACAATGTAATGGTAGAAAGGGACTAAGTTGCAAAGAATGAAAGTTTCTCATGGCGTAAGTATACAGTACAAAGGGACTTAATTGTAAAGCTTTCAAGGAAAAAAATGAAAACAGTTATAGGGTACAAAGTGAATGTAAACACAAGTTGTGGGAAATTAGTGTAATTATAAAAAGTTAAGGGACCAAATGGTAATTATGAAAATTCAAGGGTATAAATGTGATTTCTGAGAAAAAATAAAAAAAGATTGGGACTGAAAAGTTATTTTTGGAAAACATAAGGGCAGATCTCTAAATCCATGATATGAAGGTAGGATCATAAAGATGAGATTTTCCTAATCAATCATGTGAACTGTAGAATTTTTTTGAGGTCTTGATTAATTGATATAATTTTTTGAATAAATAAATATTTAGAAAATATTTTAAGATAATATTGGATCAGATATTTAATAAATATATATATATATATATATATTCATGGATAGAAAATTACACAAAAAAAGATAGAGGGTCAGTATCAAAAAAATCCTAAAAAGTATAAAATGATGAAAATGCCCTTATGTAATAAAAATGAATAAAAGAGAATGGAGAGAATTTTAGTCATTTAACCAAGGTCAAAAGGTTAAAGAGGACTACAAGAATATAGTATCAAGGTCAGAAAATATTCTGATAAAGTGTAAAATGACAATAATGCCCCTAGATTAATATATTGCATAATTGTGAACCAATGTTATTTTGGTCATTGTTCATGGGACAATAATTAAATTCAAACGCTGGATTTAATGATAGAAAACATATTATGGAATGTTACAAAAATTAGATCTATAAAACTGTCTGATTTTTGTGAAATCTTACTGAGCAAGTATTGGATTAGATTAGAATTTTTTCTAATAAGATTTTTACCCTAAATGAAGCCACTTGAACTGAAAATTTTACCATGATGATGTCATTAATGAGTTAATCTTGGATTGGTGGGCAAGTTAGTTTTAATAAGAAATCTTGGCCACTGATTTCAGTAGTGCAAGAATTGATCTTGGTACTTGAATTGTATAGGAAACTTTCTCTTGAATTTGAATGGTTTAAATGGAAATTTCCCCTAGTGTTGCTGCTAGACGTGCTGAGTATATAATGAGAAAAGATGAATTTTAGGTTATGGATAGTTTAGACAAGCTTAAACAAACTAGCATGAAGTAATATTAACTTGTAAATTCATGTATGTTGGTAATTAGGGTTTTGAGATTGATTCTGCCACTGTATCGAACACTAACAACATATTATAATTTGATACTTCCAATGGGTTTAAAATAAAAAATTATGTGGGGATAATAGAGAAATAAGTATTGGAAACATTGAAATCATTAAAATGATAATTTTTAGAAAAAGGAAGGACTGCTTTCGGTTTCTATATAGCCATGAAGGTGAAGTTTTATTTTTGAAATTCTAACCTCATATTTTAATTCTACATGAAAAATTATGTGAGATGGACCTTGGGAATTTATTTTGTATAGATGGAAGTATAAGCTATAAAATTGAACAAGAAAGGGAACCTAGTGAACATAGTCTTGGAGTTATGTTTTGAATTGATTTGTAGCATGCCATTGCCTTGTAATGTTTATGTTTTGACATTTGTTTGAGAAGGATACCATTTCATCAATGACTTGTCAAGGATTCCATAAGAGGTAGCAAGTATACCTAACTTTAATGTTATTGAAGTTTGATTGATTGTTTACTTACTGATTATGACTATTTGGTTGAGCTTGGATGAAGTTTATGATGATGATGGTTAAATGGTTGCCACTCCTTCCACTTTATGTCATAAAAATATGAATCTTAGAGATTTCCTATGAATGATGATGATTAGCTCCCATATCATGATAACATGTTAAGCGCATTGATCAAGCATGCATGATATTATAGTTTGTATATATTGCTATTGAGATTTCTTTGAAATCTCATTCTTTCTATGCAAATGACCATGTTATAGGTGCTGGAAAATAAAAGTGAAAGGGGTTAAACATGGATAATTGAACTTGTAATGTGGTATATTAATGGTGCTAAATATTGTGACGTACTTTAGTAAGCTTTGGCATGTATGTAACCTAGAGGTAGTGACCATGTGACATGATTTTGAATGCCTTATAAGATGAAATAGGACTTGAAATTTTGTTTGATGAAATTTAATATAAATATCTTTAAATGGAAAATAAGAACACCTTATTTGGTTAAGTTTTCAATTTAATATGATTTTTCAAAGTTAAAGATAAAACCTGGAAAGAGGTAACTCATGTATCTTGAGCCAGTAAGGTTCCGGTGACGTTTTGAGATAGCAAATGGAAGAATTTGGCCATGATATTTTGTGAAATTAAAGTGCACATCTTGAGCTTTAAAACCATATGTAACATGACTTATTTGGATAAGTGATCAAGCCTATCCCAGCATATTAGTTCTAATGAGGTAGAGGTAAAAGTGGAGGAACCTATCTCATCCTCCCCTCTTTAGTAGTATACCCTGATATACTAGAGCTAGACCCCCAACTAGCCCCTAATTACCCTAGTTCAGTTTATTTAGATGAGTATGGTCTATCTTACCATGAACCCTTATAACCAGATGAGTTCCATCCTTAAGTCCTGGCAATAGTAGACCTCTCTCCTGTCAGCCTGTTATTCCTAATCCCTTACAACCTAATATTCCTGGACCTAGTCAACTAGATATTCTACGTCCTAATAGGATGCCATAGTTTTCTAACTAAGAGCTAGAACATATTGACCTTTTTGATGAGAGATACCCAAATAAGGGTAGCCCAACCAAATCAGTTGTACCTGGGATAGTGATACATATGGACTCCAGACCCATAGATATAGATATACTATCCACATGAGTAACTGATGAGGAATAGTCCAGGAAAGCTATGGAGTTAGCTAGGCAACTGTTCAGGATAGGACGATGTCTGATTATAGAGACAAATAAGGATTTTCTAAATTATCAGGTGTTTATAGATAGAATCAGACATGCTTACGAAGCTTTTGACCTAGATATCTAGGTATTAGAAGACTGGTTCAACATCATGAATGATATTCTGCCTACTATAGAAATTGGAAGTCAGGGTTAGATCATTAGTTGGATGAAGACCCTCCGATGACTATATCAGAGTAAATCTTTATAGCAGAAGAGTTCATCAGAAGAAATTTTAAGAAAAATATGATATGACAGTTATGCATGACATTATGTATATATGTGTGAAAGTGATGTATGATGGTATGTACATATATGAAAGTGATGTATGATAGTATGAATATATATGATAATTTTTATATTGATTGTACATTATACTTATGAATAAAATATAAGTTATTTATAAATGCCTATGCCTTTTATTTATAATCACACATATACTAGATAGTATGGTAAGAACTAGGATAACAGTTAGACTTGTACCAGAGTTACCTCAGATAGATGAGGGTAGAATGGCAATATATCCTCTTCAACTTATATTAGAACGTTTAGATCAGCAATAGAAGACTATAGAAGAGATTAGGGTTACATAGGCTCATTAGGCTGAGGAGAGAGATGTAGCCATAGTAGCGTGGTAGCTGTCGTATCCTTATTTTTAACCTCAATTATACTCAATTGGAAGTCATTTGAACAAATTACATAACCCTTTGCTTTAGAAACATGCGTTTTCAAAAAAATTCTTCCTGGTTACTGTTCACGGGTACTGTTCATTTAGTAATCTAGAACACATACCTAAATTTGAAAATTCATAATTAAATATAAAAAAAAATCAGAATGGGTGGTTCCAATTTGTAATGAAATCTCTTTCATTTAAATTTGAAGGAAAAATGTAAAACTGAGGTTTCAGTGTTCAAATGAAATCAGTTTATTCGTTGAAAAGCAATGTTCATTTGGTAAATTTGGAAGTTCCAGTTTCTTTGCCATAATTTCAAAAATTTATTTCTCTTTGGTTACTTGTCTAAATGAAATGTGTTACCTCTAGATGTAAAGCTCCAGACGTGTTCTTTAAGCCCATAAAATTCATAGAAAAGTTCATTCGTTTACTATATGATAGCGATTGAATGTCACTACCTCCAGTTGCTCACTTTATCCCAATTTCAAATTTTATCTCCAACTTAGAAAAATTATAGTAAATCGAATACTTGACCAATTAAGACGTTCTTGGTGTCCATTTAAATTTCTATATCTTAGCTATTTTTATACCAAATTTCAACTCCAAAATAATTGGTTAAGTCGTCATAATTATCATCATAAGGATAATGTCTCATATTACAAACACACTATATCATGCTAGGTATACCATCAAGTCATCTCATAGTGCCAAGTGATCAAGTTTAACCATCTATATTTACCCTTTTCCCTTGAAATGTTCCAGTACCTATAACATGGTAATATATATGGAAAGAATGAGATTTAATGGAAATCTCAATAGCAAGTCATATAAACTATAATATCATGCATGATTAATTAGATGCTTAACATGTTACCATGAGATGGGAGCTACTTCATAATAATACATAAGCAAACTCTAACATGCATATTATCACGACATTAGTTGCAACGAGTTGCAATCATTCATACTTCATCGTCATCATGATGGCATAATCTTAAGCTCAACCAAACATCATAACTAACAAGCAAGTATATAATCAAACAAACATGAAATTATAGTTAGGTATTCTTGCTACCTCTTAAGATATCCTTGTCACACTCTTCTTGAAATGGTCTTCTTTCCACACAAATGTCAAAACATAGCCATTACAAAGTAATATCAAGTTACAACTCAACTTCAAGACAATTCCAAGACTAGGTTTTCACTAACTTCCATTATTTTTTCATTTTATATTCCATATTTCCATCTTTCTAAAATAAATTCTCATGGTTCATTTTCACACAATTTTTCATGTAGAATCCAAATATGAAACTAGAATTTCCAAAATCAAAACACATCCTTGGCTGCTGTACAGAACCGAAAAGCATCAACTATTTTCCAAAAATTAACATTTTGATTCCAATGCTTCCAATACTTGTTTCTATACTTTATCCCCACACAATTTTCCATTTTAGACTCATTGGAAGCATCAAAATCATGAAATTCCAACATATGAACAGTGATTTGTATAGTGGCAGCCAAGAACACAAAACCCTAACTACATGCATACTTGAATTTCCAAGCCTATACCACTTGATTCTAGCTTGTTTAAGCTTGTCTAAACTATCCGTAACATAAAACTCATATTCTTATCACATATTGACAGAACTTCTAGCAGCACCATCAAGGGAAATATGCCACAAAAATCTCTTAAAATGAGCCAACTTGCTAGATTAAAGTTCAAGAATAAAGGAACTAGTTACCTTACTTGTTGCTCCAAGTTGTATGCTTCTTTCTTTCTTCAAACAAAATTTTGGCATAGGTTCCCTAAGGTGCTCAAATATTCTGACCCAAGTTTGATTTGGTGGGGTATTTATAGGCAAATTTGGGTGGAAATGGAAGGCCAAGATTAGTTCGGTTACTATTTGATCTAATGGTCTATAACTTACCTTTCACCAAGCTTGCCCTAGAAACCTTCTAAAGATGCCATGCATGACCTCATTCAGGGCTGTGTTTGTCTGAAGAAAAGAAGAAATACTAATAGAAAAAATTTCAGTCTAGTCCGGTACCGATTTGAACAGTTTCACAAAAATCAGACTGTTTTATGTTCCTAATTTTTATAATATTCCAGAATATGTATTCTATAATGAAAAATAATATCTAGGTTTTCCCTACCATTGACATTGTTAGACTAAGTATTTATCTACTAACCATCCCTTGAGAAATGACCAAAATACCCTGATTGCACTTTCTTGCCCTATATTAACCCTAAAGGCATAATTGTCATTTCACACCTCTTTATACTTCATCAGAGTTTATACTAGCTCTAAATAATCCTCTTGTACTTGCTTGGATATTTTTAACCTGTCCAAAATGACCAAAATACCCTCCATCCATCTCTGGTATAATCTGGCTACACATGGGCATTTTCATAATTTTACACTTTTCTGGGGTTACTCTAGACTCTGGCCCACTTAACTGTCCAACCACCTCACTAGGCCTCTGGGATACCATTTTGGGCCTTGATATGGATCCATTATCTTTATGACACAAATCTCGAGAAACCTCTCTCAAAGGTATTTATCGGGTATTTTATGACACTGTAAATTCTCGCAAGAATTCTATAAGATTTATTTTCTGACTCTGTCAATTTTATAAATTCTTATATTAAATATAGGAATTTACTATAAAGTTTCATCTGATTCTGAGGTCTAAAAAATATTGTAATAATTTTTCCTGACTTTAGGAATTCATATCAATTAATTAGGACCTCAAATCAAAAGTCTGTGTTGCATTAAACTGATCAGAATAATTTTATCTATTTAATGGTAAAATTTGGGACTAAACTACTTCTGGGCAATTTTTGGTCTTTTCTGACTTAACTTTCTCATAATTACATTTTTGCCCCTAAACTTTTGATAAATTACATTTAAGTCCCTAAATTTTTAGTAATTACACCTTTTGGCCTAACTTTTATCTCTACTTTTACTTTTGGCCTTAAACCTTTTCTAAATTTTATTTAGGTCCTTGAACTTTCATTAGTTAGTAGTCTCTCTCTTTCCTTCCTTAATCTGATTTAGTTTACTTCAAGAATCTCATGTCTATTACATATACATTAGATAAGAAAATTGGGGATATGATAGTAGCAGTCACGATGGCTAATCTTCAACAGTAGCATGTGGTACAGGTAGGTGTAGAGCCACATCTGGTACCTAAACAGAATCAGTCTGAGAGACGAACAAGACCTGTAATAGACCCAGGAGATATCCAACAGTGGATTATAAAGGTTTGCTAGCATAACCACACTGCTTTTGATGAAACTTTTGATGTTCAAGCTTTTGAGGAATAGGTCAATTGATTAGAGAAAATCTTTAGAGTTTTGAATTATCTATTAGAGTCAAGCTCATATGGCTATTTAAAAGCTAGAAAAGAATGTCGACAGATGGTGGAAAGGCCCATGAAAACTGAGTTACCTAGGAATTATATTTGGAACAATTCTATGATAAATATTTTCTCCTTTCCATCAGAGACGAAGAAAGTTTAGTTCCTAACCCTACGTTAAGGTAAAAAAGAACCATTTGACGAATATTTAGCAAAATATATCTGTCTTTCTTACTACCCACCTACTTGAAGCAAGTCAATAATGAGAGGTAGATAACAGAGAAGTTGATAAGGGGATTGAACTTAACCCTGAAGGATATGATTGCTCCTAGATAGCTATAGAGGTTTAATAAAGTAATGGAGGCTTGCCGTATTACTGATAATAACCTGAACCATAGAATGACAATCCTAGCAGCTCTAAAAGTCTAATTGGGACCTCTAGTCAGGGGAATAATTTCAACAAGAAGAGGAAGAGGTTGAGGTTGAACAAAGGGTTTAAGAAGGGGCAAAGCAAGGATGAGCATGCTACCAACCTCGATTTAAGGAATATGACAAATGTGGCAAGAACCATGGGAAAAAGCCATACTTAACAGGTCATAATTTGTGTTATACTTGTGGCAGACTGTGAGATTTTACTAGAGAGTTCTAGTAGAATGCTGAGGGTATGATACCATAAACTCAGGGAAGGGTGTTTACCCTTACTCATGAAGAGGAACATCATTCACCTAATATGATACAAGGTATGATAAAAATTAATGATTACCTTATGAATGCTATGTTTGATTCAGGCGCCAATCATTCATTCATATCATATAACTATGTTGGGCAATTAGGTATCCCCATCAGTACTTTGCCATATGACATATGTGATTATACTCCCACTAGGTCTAAATTAATTATTGCACATGCATGTTTGAACTATTTTGTCAAATATGAGCATTGTTGCACTACATTATACCTGATATGCATGATGTTCCATGATATATATGTTATTATTGATCTAAACTTCTTGTCCTCCTAAAATATACTCCTTGATTGCCAAAACAAAACCCTAATCCTTCTGTAACATCCCAAATTTTCCCTATTTGTATAAGACTGATAGAGGAAAGAGGTTATGAAGAGATTGTGATGGTAATAAGAAGAAAAGATAACGATTAAGATAAGTGTTAAGCCAAAGAAAGAGAGAAAGTATAAACTTGTAAAGCAAAAGGGGCTAAATTGCAATTTAGAAAAAGTCTAGGGACTAAATTACAATTAGTGAAAGTTTTAAATGCTCATTTTGGAAAAGAAATGGACTAAAGTGAAAACTTTAAAAATTCCATGGTGCAAAATGTAAGTAGACATAAGCTTTGGGCTATTAAGTATAATTATGAAAAATTGAGGACCTAAAGTGCAATTTTGAAAAGTTCATGGGTAAAATGGTAATTATAGAAATTTGAGCCAGAAGAGGTCAAAAAATGCCCAGAAGAATTTTAGTCCTAAATTTTATCATAAAATAGAAAAAGTTATTTTGATTAGTTTAACGCAACACAAAATTTTGATTTGAGTTCCCGAAAAATTGATATAAAATTATGAAGTCGGGAGATTTAAGAATATTAGTATAAGGAAAATGCCTTGGGATTTGTGCCAAGTAGCTATTATACTTAAAAGAGGCCCAATATGACTTGCTATGCAAGCCCAATAAGCCCAAGCAATTTTTATGTGGTCAAATGAATTTTTAGAATATTTTATGTATTTTTAAAAGATAAGAATTTAAGAAAATCCAAGAAGCATGTGAGGTGTCCTTGTGGGACCCACAAACTTTACACATGACACCAAGAAGAGGAAAGGAAGATTATATCATGTGTTAAAATGTAATAAACTAATATAAGAATTAACCTAATGATGATTAAGGTTAATTAATCTAAAAACTAACCAATCAAATTCAAGATTAAACCATTGTAATAATTAAGAAAAGTGAGGACATTATGGACCCAAGGTGCCAAAATTTTGGCTATAAATACCCCTCATATTCTTCAAAAACCGTGCACCCTTGGTTCCCTTGGAGAAAATCTTGTCATTTGAAAACTCAACTAAGATAAAGACAATTCAAGGCACTTAGAGATCAAGGTTGTGAAGGCATAAGGTATGTGATCATTCCTAGTTTATTTAGATGTGTTTTGGAAGGGTAAAACCTAGGTTTTAGTGGTTGGAAATTCTATTAAACCTAGAGTATGCTTGCTGACCAAATTTTAAGTTAAAGGATGAAGAAGAAAATAAAGGGAGAACTAGGTGATTAATGTTTAGATAAGTTGGTTTTGATGATTGGTTATTGAATTAAGTTGTGCTCTTGACTTTGTCATTGATGGAGGCATTCAGCCTAGGTTTGTTCTGGACCAAGAAGAATGAATTTCAATGATCAAATGCTTCCATTAAATTTATATGATGATTTTGTGTAGGATTGGATAGATTTGAAACCTTGGAAGCATTGGAATTGAAAGTTTTAAGTTTTAAGCCTTCTCTGTTACTGTTCATACGCATGAACAGTAATTGGAATTTTATGATTTTGATGCTTCCAATGGTTTTAAAATGAAAAATTGTGTGGGATAAAGTAGAAAAACAAGTATTGGAAGCATTGGAATCAAAATGAGAATTTTTGAAATAATTATGTACATATTTTTTGTTCTATCCAGAAGGCCATGAATGAGCTATAATTTCATGATTCTAAGTTCATAAATGGATTTAGAATATGAAATTATGTAGGGTAAAGTCAAGATATAAATTAATTCAAAGGACAAGGTAGTTAACCACAAATTAAGAAATATAGGGACTAATTGATTAAGTTAAGTTTAATGTCCTTATATGCCAATTGAGTTGAATCATGATGAATGAGTGAATATGCGATGTTTAGGATTTGATTGTGTATTCAAGAATACAACCTTACTGCAAGGAAATGTGACAAGAAAGAGGATAAGGAAAAAGTAAAGCATCAAGGTAGTAAACTTACCTAAACTTGTATGTGTTGAATGTATGGGTGATTGTTTTATGGCTTGAATGATGTTGTTCATATGTAAATATTGAAGCTCTGTGCTATGATTACTTTGGCCAATTGTATTTCATATGTTACATGGAAGCATGCACATTACATTATGTTGACACAATCACAAGCAATCACTAATACCAAGCGTTAATGTATAGATTGTTTAGTACCGTTTACTACTGATATTTCCCCAGAAATCTCACCCCAAATTATATCTCTAATCAACAAGAACCTCAAGCATGAGAGAGGAAGAATGTTAGATGATGATATAGTTTGCTTATGTGGTTATGTTATAGACAAGTTTTGGGTTGAACGTATGTAAAGTTAGTTGTTAAAATTCTGCACTAGAACAAAAGATAGTTTTCAGCTACGACACTTGGGCTGTAATTAAAAATAGTTAATGATGTAATAAATGTATGATATTTTAGGAATATATAGTTAACATGTTAATATTTGTTTTGACACAAAGTACGCCTTATTTTGATGTTTGTACAAAGAGAACGAATTTTCCAAAGTAAGGGACCAGAATATGTTTTTAGAATTTTTGACCAAATGAACAGTATTCTTTGACAAATAAATGTATTAATTGACTAAGCATTTAGTCAAAAAATTATTTTTTCCTTAAATTTCAAGATGTTATCTTCATGTAACTTTTTGAAAAACTTCATTTTTATTTTTTTAGAATTAATTATGATTTTTTGAAGTTCGTCACTTAATCCGAAATACCATATGAACAGTAACTCGAGAAAGAGTAAAATTCCATATTAACTAATGGACTTCTAAGGTCTTGTAAGTGGTTCTAAATGCTACTGAATAGTCTTTAAGACGTATGAAAGTAAGGATGTTTCACCTTCCCCATATAGAAACAATTTCCTGGACTGACATCAAACTACACTTTATAACTGAGGCCAAATTGACAAGTATTTACGGAAGGGTTGTCAAGGATATGTGGTCTTTTTCTCAGTGTAAGCTAAGGTTAAAGAAGGGATTGATGACTTCCTTATAGTTAGGGAATTTCTTGAAGTATTCCCTAAACATATCAAAAGACCACCACCAAAATCTGAAGTGGAGTTTGCCATTGATATAGTACCTTGAGTAGGACTGATATCTAAAGCCCCTTACAGAGTGGCTCCTAATGAGATGATGGAGCTCAAGAAGCATATTGAAGAGTTACTTGATATAGTTTTCATTAGACCCAGTGTCTCATCGTGGGGTGCTTAAGTACTATTTGTCAAGAAGAAAGATAGTAGTCTTAGACTGTGCATAGATTATCTGGAACTGAATAACATCACTATCAAGAACAAATATCCTCTTCCCATAATTGATGATCTTTTGGATCAATTAACTGGTACTAAAGTTTCTCAAAGATTGATCTAAGATCAGGATATTATCAATTGAGAATTAAGGTAAAAGATGTTTCGAAGACTACCTTCATAACACTATATGGACAATACACTATGAATTCTTAGTAATGCCATTTAGATTGAGAAATGCACCTACAATTTTCATGGACTATATGAATCGGGTTTTCAGGCCATATCAGGACCAATTTTTGGTGGTTTTTATAGACAAAATTCTTGTTTATTCAAAGACTCTAGAAGAGTATGAGGAACATTTAAGGATTGTCCTTAGTACCTTAAAAGTTAAGCAGCTATATGCCAAGCTTAGTAAGTGTGAGTTCTGGCTTAGAGAAGTTAAAATCTTAGGCCACATTATATCTAAAGCAGGAGTGGCTGTTGATTCCAGTAAAGTAGAGCATTATTAAATTGGGAACAACCTAAGTCAATAACTGAAATCAAAAGTTTCCTTGGCTTAACTAGGTATTACAGATGACTCATTAAGAACTTTTCTCAAACTGCCTTTCTGTTGAACAAGCTTACCCAAAAAAGTCAACCATTTTAGTGAGATAAGAACTGTGAGGCAAGCTTTCAAGAATTAAAGCAAAAGTTGCTTCTACTCCCTTGATGACCATTCCTGATCCTACTCAAACCTATATGATCTATACATATACTAGTAAATAAGGGTTGGGATGTGTTATAATATAACAAGGTTGATTAGTAGCATATGCCTCACAATAACTCAAACCTCATGAAGAAAATTATCCTACTCATGATTTGAAGCTGGCAGCAATAGTTTATGCTTTCAAATTATGGTGGCATTATCTGTATAGAACAAGCATCAAGTTGTATTATAATCACAAGGAGTTAAACATGAGACAAAGTAAATAGATAGAATTATTAAAGGAATATGATCTTCAGATCAAATACCATCTAGGCAAGGCCAATGTGGTAGCAGATGCTTTGAGTAGAAAAGCCATGCAAGTAGCATTATTGATGATTGATAGGACACAAATTATGTATGATTTCTATAACATTTTGACGGTTGTGTGACAACTTTATCATTCATTTTATGCCTAAAATTATGCTTTTATGGTAATACATGATTGTGCTTGGCAATATGCTGATTTAAGGGTAAAATGGTAAATTAACTCCTTCAAACTGTAGATATGTTGTTGTTTAGTAATTGATTAGACTTTTACAGTGAACTTTGATGTTGAATTACAGGTATTTTAGAGGAGAACCAGGGATTAATGTGAGCAGAAAAGAGATCACAAGACAAAGAGAACCAAATCAAGGATGGCAGCCTCTGTTCACTTTAGTTGCAACTAAAGTGTCCACAGGTCACAACCTCATTTCTTCTAGGAAGTTTTCCTGTGTTCATAGGCGACGACCAAAAATAGGATCTTGTTGAGACTAAAGAAGAGAATAAGTGAAGCTGTGCATTTTCTATTAGGTTTTCTAACTTTAAAAGGAGAGGGAAGTGGCAGGCGATGGGGAGGCTGGTTTTTCACTTGATACGGCAAATAAGTGATACTCAAACATTCTCTCTACACTCCTTCCATAACCTACCCTCACATCTTCCATCATTCATCTTTTCATCACTGTTCTTTCAACTTTCTTCATAGCATCACATCTGAGCAGCGATTACAGCATAGCAAGAGTCATGAGAGGCTAAATCTTTAGTCTCTGGGTGATGGATCGCATATATTGAGCTCATAGACTGCACTGTACTGGAGAGTTTTCTATTTTAATCTCGCCTTTCTTCATATTTTGGAATTGCTAGATCTAGGGTTTTCATTGTATGAGTAGGGATAGGATATCAATCGATTATTTTGAAATTAGGTTTCGTATTGGAATTTGGATGATTTGGATTTTGGTCTAATATGACTATTTTGGTTTTAATTTCTGGATAATTGGGTTTTTATCAATGATCGTTGCTAACTAATTTGATTGCTTGAAATATATGGCCATCGATCAATAATCATTCGAAGGCATCTTCATCATCTGATTTAATTAACATTAGTGGTTTTTAACAGCGCATTATTAGTTTTTGAACTAGCTTTGATCAAAGGAGTTTAAGGATTGTTAATGTTTTGGACTCAACCAATTGATTGAGGTTTCATTAAGATTTAGTGATTTTAAACCCCCATATCATATTAAGAGTAAGGATACATAGGTTTTCATCATCAAGAGTCTTTCTCAACATATTTCTTTATCAATCAACATATTCTCCATCTTCATAAAAAATACGAAAATATTTACTTTTTTGTACCCTTATTTTATTACATCAAAAATCAACCAAACCTAAAACCCATTTTTACTTTTACCCAAGTTTTCAATGATTTTGTCACCAATATGCTAGGGTTCCAATAAAAAAGGCTCCTTGAGAAGAACGATAGGGTTGTTCCTTATACTGCATTAATAAGGTACAATTACTTTTATTTTGATGGGTCAGATGACGACAATCTGCTCTAATCAATTATCAAAGAGCAAAAATTGTTAGAGAAATTTAGAGATTAGTGTCCTTTGTATCAAATGCAAGTAATAGATACATGAGGTGGAACCCAAGTAACTATTCTACTTGATGAAGAAATCAAAGAAGCACAAAATCATGATCGATTGGCTGAGATTTTTAGAAAGAAAATGTTAAAAGCATAAATAAAGAATTTTGGAACCTTTGAGAATGGACTATTGCAATTTAGAGGTAGAACATATATTCCTAAAGTAACTAGCTTAAGAGAAAAGATTCTGGATGAAGCTCACAAAAGCAAGTATACGATTTATCCAAGCATAAACAAGATGGATCATGATCTGAAGAATTTATTTTGGTAGCCTGGGATAAAGAAGGATATAGTGAAACGTGTGGCAAGTGTCTTACCTGCTAAAAGGTGAAAGTTGAGCATTGGAAACCAATAGGAAAGTTGCAACCTCTAGATATTCCTAAGTAGAAATAGGATAGCATTGAGATGGATTTCATAGTAGGATTACTGTTGACCTTAACATAGGATGATGCTATATGGGTAGTAGTTGATTGGCTAACTAAGTTAGCCTATTTCCTGGTAGTTTATACAAAAGATCCTCTTAAAAAGTTGGCTAAGCTTTACATAAAGGAGATCGTTAGGTTGTATGGTGTCCTAAGCATTTTAGACAGAGATCCTCAGTTTACATGAAATTTTTGGAGGGCTCTGAATAAAGAAATATACACTACTATCAAATTTAGTACAACATGTCATCCACAAACTTATGGATAGTCAGAGAGAATGATCCAGATGCTCGAAGACATGCTCAGACCGTGTGTTTTGGATTTCAAAGAAAATTGGGATGCTTATTTACCACTAATAAAATTTGCTTATAACAACACCTATTACTCTAATCTTTAGATGACTTCTTTTGAAGCACTATATGGCCGAAAATGCTGGTCCCCTTTGTGTTGGACAAGTTAAGTGAGAGGAGAATGTATGATCCTAATATAGTAGATCAAACTTCAACTCAAATTGAATTCATAAGAAAAGGTTGTAATTGGCTCAAAGCATATAGAAAAGCTATACGGATATTAGAAGAAAGTCGCTAAAGTTTAAGGAAGGTGACCATGTATTCCTCAAGATCATGCCAACTACAAGAGCTGGGTGATCTATTAAAACCAAGAAGCTTAACCCAAAGTATATTAGGTCATTCTAGATTCTCTCTAAAGTGGACCTATAGTTTATAAGCTGGCTCTTCCCCTGAATCTTAGTCAGATTCATGATATATTTCACATTTTCCACTTAAAGAAATATATTTCAGACCCATCATATGTAATCAAATAAGATGATATGGCAATACATGATAACCTAACATATAAGGTTAGACCAGTACGAATTATTGATCAGAAGATCAAGCAGTTGTGAAACGAGCAGATTTCCCTTATTAATGTGGTCTGGAAGGGATTAAGAGAAAATAAAGATACTTGGGAAATTGAAGAAGGAATGAAGTAGAAGTATCCAGAGTTGTTTTCTTAAGCTATGTTATAAATGTTTAGGACAAAATTTATTTTCAAGATGGATAGAAATGTCATATCCCTAATTTTCTTACTCAGTGTACCTAATTTTCTTATTTATTGTACATGAAGTCTTTATCTAGTGCACATGAATTTTAGTAAGGAAAAAGGTTACCTAGAAATGGATTAAATTGTAAAGAAAAAAAGTTTCTCATGGCTTAAGCATAAAGTGCAAAAGGACTTAATTGTAAAGTTTTCAAGGACCAAAATGAAAACCCTAAAAGTTCTAGGGTACAAAGTGAAAGTAGACACAAGATGTGAGACCTAAGCATAATTATGAAAAGTTAAGGGACCAAATTATAATTATGAAAGTTCAAGGGTATAAATATAATTTTTAAGAAAGAAATAAAGATTGGGACCAAAATTTCATTTTTGGAAAAGATTAGGGCATATCTTTAAATCCATAATCTAAAGGTAGGATCATAAAGAGGAGATTTTCTTGGTTAATTATGTGAACTGTAGATTTTTTCTTTGAGGTCTTGATTAATTTATATAATTTTATGAATAACTAAATGTTTAGAAAATATTTTAAAATAATATTAGATAAGATATTTAATAAAAATATATATCCATGGATAGGAAATTATACAGAAAAAGATAGGGTTAGTACTAAAAGATATCAAGGAAAGTGCAAAATGATGAAAATGACCCTATGTTATAAAAATGAATAAAAGATTAATGGAAGGCATTTTGGTCATTTGATCAAGGTCAAATAGGACTACGAGAATATAAGATCAGGGTTAGGAAGTATTATGATGAAATGTAAAATGATAATAATGCACCTAGATTTAATATAGTGCATAATTATGAAGTAATTAAATTTATACCCAGTATAAGAATATCAATAGTAGAAAAAATCCAAACACTGGATTTAATGGCAGAAAATATATTATAGAATGTTACAAAAATTAGATTTATAAAACAATATGATTTTTATGAAATCTGACTGGGTCGGTACCAGATTAGACTAAAAAAATTTCCTATCATATTGTTACCCTAAATTACACCACTTGAAATGAAAATTTTACCATAATGATGTCATTAATGAGGTAATCTTCGCTTGGTGGGCAAGTTAGTTTTAAGAAGCAATCTTGGCTATTGATTTCAATAGGGGAAGAATTTATCTTGACCTTGATTTTTCTATAAATATCTCCCAAATCTGAACATAGCACAACAACAAGGGTATTATAGGGAAACTTTGGTAAAATTTCCACTTGAGCAGAAAAGAAGCATCCAATCTTGGAACAAAGCAAGGTAATATTTTCCTCTAATACTTGAACCTTGTATAGGAAGCTTTCTCTTGAATTTGTATGATCTAATTGGAAATTTTTCCCCAGGTGATGCTACTGGACGTGCTGAGTATAGAATAAGGAAAGATTAATTTTAGGTTATAGTTTAGACAAGCTTAAACAAGTTAGAATTAAGTGATATTAACTTGTAAATTCAAGTATGTTGGTAATTAAGGTTTTGAGATTGATTCTGCCATTTTACAAAACACTGACTATAGATTATAATTTGACAATTTTGATGCTTCCAATGGGTTTAAAATGAAAAATTATGTGTGGATAAGTAGAGAAACAAGTATTGGAAGTATTAGAATCAAAATGAGAATTTTTAGAAAAAGGAGAAAGTGCTTTAAGTTTCTTTACAGCCATGGAGGAGGAGTTTTATTTTTAAATTCTAACCTCATATTTTAATCCTTTCCATGCAAATGATCATGTTATAGGTGATGAAACATCAAAGGGAAATGGGTTAAACATGGATCATTAAACTTGTAATGTGGTATTTTAATGTTGCTAAATATTGTTAAGTACTTTATTAAGCTTTGGCATGTATGTAACCTAGAGGCACTGACTATCACATCTTAATTTTTTCTATCTGTATAAGACTAATAGAGAAAAGAGGTTTGGAAGAGATTGTGATGATAAATAGAAAGAAAGATAATGAGTAGACAAGTGTATAAATAAGAGGAACTTAAGTGAATACCCTAAAGGTTTCATGGTGCAAAATAAAAGTAGACATAAGCTTTCGGCCATTAAGTGAAATTTTCAAAAGTTTAAGGGAAAATTGGTAATTATAGAAAATTGAGTCAGAAAAGGCCCAAAATTGCTCAAAAATGGTTTGGCCCCAAATTGTACCAATAAATAGAGAAAATTATTATGATCAATTTTAATTTAAGGTCCCGATAAATTGATATAAATTTCAAAAGTCTAAAAATTATTATAGTATATTCTGGACCTCAGAATCATATGAAATTAGTAATAAAACAAAATAACATTGATTAGGGATTAAGGTGAATTAATTAATTAGAAGTAAAAAAGGAGTCCTGTAGAATTAATTAGAGAATTTAAGGTGAAAATAACATCGATTAGGGATTAAAAGAAACATATATAATTTTTATTAGGACTTTTAAGTTTCAAAAAATTATGAGACTTTGTAAGAAATTCATTTTTTATTAGAATAAATTTCTAAAAATGTCAGAACCAATAAATGAGATGTTTAGAATTTATCTTCAAAATTATGATAATTTAAGGATATCGATATAGTAAGTGTCTTGGGATGTGCACCCAAAATTATGGGCTGGGTCTAAACAAGCCCAATATGGCATCATATAGGTGTCCATGGAGCCCAAAAAAATTGTCATGTGATTAAATGGATTTTTTAGAATATTTTATAAATGTTTAATAAATAAGAATTCAAAGAAAAACAAGGTGTAAAGTGTCATGTGAGGTGTCTTGTGGGACCCACATACTTCATACATGGTGCCAAGAAGAAGGAGAAAGGGTTATTCCATGTGCATAATTATATTAAAATAATATAAGAAATAACCTAATGTGATTAATGTTAATTAATCCAAAAACTAACCAATCAAATTCAAGATTAAGCTATTGTAATAATTAGAAAAAGTGGGGTTATTATAGACCTAAGGTGCCAAAGTTTTGGCTATAAGTACCCCCCATTCTTCATCAAAATTATGGGTGCTTGTGGACCTTGGGGGAACTCTTGTTAACCAAAATCTCAACCAAAGTAAAGGCAATCCAAGGTACTTTTATGCAAGTTAGCTAAGGCATAAGGTAAGCAATCCTTCCTACCTTATTTATATGTGTTTTGGAAAGATGAAACCTAGGTTTTAATGGTTAGAAAATGGATTTTTCCCTTGATCCTCTTGCTGACCAAAATTCATAAACAAAGAAGGAAAAAGAAGATTAAGTTAGAACTATGTAAAAGGCATCTAGATAAGCTAGTTTGGATAGTTAGTAATTGAATTTGATTGAAATTCTTTATCTTTCAAACTGTAGAGGCCTTTTGGCTAAGGGCAGAACTAAAAGGAGGAGTTTGAATTTCAATGATCTAATGCTTCCATTGAATTTAAATAATTAATTTTGTGCAAGAATGAATAAGATTGGAACTTTGGAAGCATTGGAATTAGAAGATAAAATTTTGAAGTCTTCTATGTTACTGTTCACATACATGAACAATGATATTAATTTCATGATTTTGATACTTCTAATGGTTTTAAAATAAAATTTTGTGTGGATAAAGTAGAGCAATAAGTATTGGAAGGATTAGAATCAAAATGAGAATTGTTAAATAATTATGTGCACTCTTTCGGTTATATCTAGCAGGGTAGGTAGGAGTTGGAATTTTATAATTCTAAGTTTTGTAAATAGACTTATAAGGTAAAATTGTGTAGGTTAAAGTTAAGATGCAAGTTAGTTCAAAGGATAAGGCAATTAACCACAAATAAATAAAGTTAGGGGTTAGTTAACCAAGTTCAATATTTTTAAATCTTGATGGAAAAGAGATTGTGATGCATGTATTAATATGAAATGTTTAGGATTTGATTTGTCTATTCAAGAAGACAACCTCACATCAAGGAAAGGTGACAAGGAAAAGGATAAAGGAAAAGTAAAGCATCAAGTAGAGAACTGACCTAAACTTGTATGTGTTGAACATATGGTTGATTATGTTATGGCTTGATTGATTGATGTTATTCATATGTAACTGTTAAAGCTCTATTCTATGATTACTTTGGCCAATTGTATTTCATATGTTATATGGAAGCATGCACAATACATGATGTTAAGACAATCACAAGCAAGCACAAATACCAAGCATTAATGCATATATTGTTTAATACCATTTATTACTGAGACTTTCCCAGAAATCTCACCCCAAATTATATCTCCAATCAACAGGAACCTCAAGCATGAGAGAGGGATAATGTTAGATGTGGATATGGTTTGATTGTATGGTTATGTAATAGACAAGTTTTGCGGATGAATGTATGTAAAGTTAGTTGTTAAAATTCTACACTTGAACAAAAGATAGTTTTAAACTATAACACTTGGTCTACAATTAAAAATAGTTAACGATTAATAAATGTATGATATTTTAGTAGTGGTTATTTAACATGACAAGCTTTGTTTTTACACTAATTATGCCTTATTTCAATGTCTATACAAATAGAACGAATTTTCCAATGTTAGGGACCATAAACTATTTTCTAGAAGTTTTGACTAAATAAACAATAAACTTTGACATCAGAGTTGACTGATCAATTGGTATGAGGAATCATCTTTCCCTTAAAGTACATTATGTTAGCTTCAAGTAGTCTTTTGAACCATTTCATATTGATTTTTCTAGAATTAGTTATTATTTTTCAAAGTTCGTCGCTGACTCTAGAATTACTAAATGAATAGTAACCAAATTTCACATCAATTTTAGATTTTGAGATTGAACTTCAATGGACTTGTAGGAGGTTCTGAATGCTACCGAATGGACCCTAAGGCGTATGAAATTAAGGTGTTACAGTGACCATGTTATGTGATTTTGAATTCCTTATGAGATGAAATATGATGTGAAATTTGATTTGATCAAATTTAAGATAAATATCCTTAAATGGACACTAAAAGGCATCATTTGGTTAAGTTTTCAATTTAATATATTTTTTCAAAGTTAAAGATAAAACCTTGAAAGAGGTAACTCGTGTGCCCTGAGGTAGTGTAAGGTTCTAGCGACGTTTTGAGTAGCAAATGAAAGAATTTAGCCATGAAAGTTTGTGAATTTAAAGTACACGTCTTGAGCTTTAAAACCATAGGAACACACCTTATTTGGATAAGGGATCAAGGAGAAATGATTTTTTTTATTTAAGGTTTGAAAAATAAAAATTTCCATATTTACCAAATAAACAATAATTTTTAATGATTAAACTGTATTAATTTAGCCAAAGATACTTCAGTTTCATATTTTTCCCTCAAGTTTTAATTAAGGAGATTTTAGTAGGAATTTGAATGATAGTATTTTAATTTTTCTAAAATTAATTATGGATTTTCAAAGTTGGGTTGGTAATATGGAATTACCATATGAACAATACCCAATTAAAAAGTTTTTGAAAATTGATTTTTTCAACTTATAGGTTTTCGAATGGTTCAAGTTGCTTCCAATTGAGTATAAATGAGGGTAAAAATAAGGACACAATAGAATTAGGTGAAATGGGAGATGGTTCAAGGGTACTTTGTCTCCTTCTTTGACTAGTGGAAGCAATAACAGTGTGACTAACTAATCGTTCCATATGATAAAGATTTTCATTAAAGTGAGTATCCTCAGATTCAGCTTCTTTAGACACAATCGACATAAGATGCCTTTTTCTTTTCAAAGCTTATCGTGCACTCTGTTTAACTAGGCTTGGTGACTCTTAACTGGAACTTGAGCTTGAGTTGTTGGAAACACTTGGTCTCTTGTGGGCTGTGATCCTTCCTTACTTTTGGCTTTTATTTAGAGCTTGAAGAACTAGCCTTTTTCTTTCCCTTAGACTTTTCTAGACCGACCTTATCTACTTTGCTTCTTTCCATTTCTAGGTAAGGTTAATGATGAATAGTATAAGTGAAGAGTGGGAAATATGTGGATTATGAGAGGAATTTGTTGTTTGAGTGTTGGAGAATTAATTTTGAGTGACTTAATTGATGTTTAGAAGGTATAAAATTATAAATAGTTTTCTGGGTTTAGAGAGAATGATGGATTTTTTGATAAGAAATTCTATGAACTGCACAGTAACGGTCATATTTTCCTAAATAACAAATAATTTATCAATAAGTCCTTCAATAAGTACCTTATTTAAAGTATTTATAGATAAATCTTCAAATAATGATAAAAGACTTATCGATAAGTTGTTTGATAAATTTCAATACTTTTTCACAAATTTTATCAAATAGCGTTTAGATAAGTGTTCTTATCGAAGAATCTATTGATGAAAAATAACACTGAACACTTCACAAAATAAATTAATTTACTAATTAGTTTATCGATAAAATCCTTTATCGATAAGAGTTTGATAAATTTCAGTTTTAATAATGCACAAATTTTCAAACCATTTTATCAAATAATGTATTTTATCAAATTTTCTCATATCTCTGTCTTCGAGGGGTGTAATGATAGAGATATGCCATGACAAATGGAATATGAAGGATAGAAAGTACTATATACATTCAATAATGAATATATAGCATGAATTCATTTTTTATGAGGTGTAGAGGTGATAATTGTGCTAATAGAAGTTGATAATAATGCCTCTTCATTTATTTTTTCAATTTTTCTTGCACTGTCTCTTTTGTTTTCTTTCTTTTTCTTTTGTTTAGTGCAATATGCTTTTCCCCATTTGTTTGGGCACCTTGTATATAAAAGATGTAGCATAATATCACAATAATAATGATTTTCTGACATGAATAAAAAGTTGATTTCAAAAAGATTTATATATAACTTTCTATGATGAAAAAAAGAAAAGTGATGGGCTCAAAGGGGGTGACTATTGTCATATCCCAATTTTTAGGTCTACAAGCCTAGTATGTAGCCTGAAAAAGGATATGCTACCGGGCCCTATTGAACAAAAGTCTCAGAAGTATACAAATAATGTTTAGGGACTAAACTGCAAATAATGAGAGTTCAGGGACTAAATCGTAAATAGTGAAAGTCCCTGGGGGCATTTTGGTAAATTGCTAAGGGATATTTCTTGGGAACTGAGCCACTAGAGTAGTTGGACTTGATTAGAGACCCAAGATGTCCAAAAACGTGGCCCAAGAGATATGTGAGTCCAAGTGGCATTAAAATATTAGTTTAGTACTTTTTCAATAAAGTAAAGTTACCTGGTCAAAGATAGAACTGGGGAAAGTGATCAGATAAGGCTTTAGACTCATCCAGAGCCATGAGGTGGCATAAAAGGTGTCCTCATGGGACCCACAAGGAGCCACATGTCATGAGTCTAGAAAAAGAAGAAAAAGCTAAGGACACGTGGCACAATCTCAGTCGTTCATTCTAGGAAAAGACTCTGGAACTCTCTAGAAACACTGAGTCAACTTCTGAGGTGTCCCAAAGGCCCCACCATTATGCCACCTAGCATGTGAGGTGTCCATGGATGATGTCACTTTGATGAGTCATTGAGCATGATGATGTCATCGTGATGATGCAAGCAAGGCTTCTTGAAGAATTTAAGCGATCTGAGCCATTCATCGCGATTCAATCTGGACCATCCATTCCACCTCCACTCAACTATAAATACCCCACTCCCCTCCTATTCCATGCCACGGACAAGCAAAGAAAATAAGAGAAAGAAGAGAGAGAAAGAGAAAGAGAGAAAGGAAGGAAGGAAGGAGTTCTGGTAGAGCTTGGAGCAATCCAAGAAGCTTAGGGACTTGGCCAGCTTAGGAATACGGCTCTGACCTATGAAAAGAAGGAACTTTTAAGCAAAGGTTAAAGACTAGAGGAAAGGCTCCACGTCAGGTGTCATATCCTAATTTTTTTCTATCCGTATAGTACTGATAGTAGAAAGAGGTTTGGAAAGGATTATGACGCAGATCAGAAGAAATGATAAAGGTTAAATGAGTCCTGAAGAAAGAGAAGGACTAAAACAAAAATTAGAAAAGGTTGAAGGCAAAAAGTGAAGGTAGAAATAAAAGTTGGGCCTTTAAGTGTAATTTTCAAAAGTTAAGGGGCTAAAATGCAAATAGCTAAAAGTTCAGGGCCAAAGTGCAATTATTCAAAAGTTCAGGGACCTAAATATAATTATGAAAAAGTTGAGCCAAAACAGGCCAAAAATGCCCAGAATCATATAAGACCTAAATTTTACCAGTAGATAGACAAAATTATTTCGGTTAGTTTAACGCAATATAGAATTTTGATTTGAGGTCCTGATTAATTGATATAAATTTATGAAGTCAGAAGAGTTATTACAGTATTTTTCAGACAGCAGGATCAGATAAAACTTTATAGGAAATTTCTATATTTAATCTAAGAATTTATAAAATTGACAGAGTTAGAAAAGGAATCCTTTATAAGTCTTACGGGATTTGACGGTGAAATAAAATACCCGATAAATAGGATCGGGTGAGATTTATTGGGATTTGTGCCATAAAGGTAATGAGGCCAATGATCCCATACCAAAGCCCAAATGGCACCATAATGAGCCCAATAAAGTAATTAGACATTTAAGTGGGCCAAAGGCCAGAGCAGTCCAGGAAAAGTGCGAAATTACTCAAATGCCCCTGAATACCCATATTGTACCAGTGATGGACAGAAGGTATTTTAGTCATTCTGGATAGGCCAAAAACGTGTCAAATAGTATAAAGAGGATTATTTAGAGCCCAGATACACCTTGAGGAAGTATAAAGAGGTGTGAAATGACGATTTTACCCTTAAGGATAGTATAGTGCAAGAAAGGACACCAAGGGTATTTTGGTCATTTCCCAAGGGATGGATGGCAAATAAATATTCAGTATATCTTTGTCAATTTTATGAGAAGCCTAGATATTGATTTCTAGGATAGGATACATATCCTGGTATATTATAAAAAATTTGGAACAGAAAATAGTCCGGTTGTTGTGAAACTGCTTTGATCGGTATTGGATTGGACTGGAATTTTTCTAGAAGCTTCCTTACACTATTATCATGCCACATACCCCCATGAGATGTCCCATGAGCTGTCCTACATGATGTCACAATTATTCTTTTATGAAAAAGTAAAATCCAAGATTAAATGTGAGCCTTTAGATCAAATAGTAACCAAATCAATCTTGGCCATTGATTTTTCTTGGATTTTGGCTATAAATACCCCCTCAATTCTGCAGCAAAACCGTGGCTTCATGGACCCTTGGGGAAACTCTTGCAAAATGAAAACTCAAGCTAAGACAAAGAAGATTCAAGGTTCCAAAGTTCAAGCAAGCAAGAGATTAAAGGTAAGCAATCTCTCCTAGGTTATTTTCCTTTAATTTGGGAGCTTGAACTTAGGATTTTGATGGGGGAAAAGTTGAGTTTTCTCTAAGGGGAGGTGCTGCCCAAAGACCTTAAAGGAAAGGGGAAAGAAGAAAATAAAGTTAGAACCATATGATTGAAGCTTAAACAAACTAGTTAAGTGGTTGGTTGTTGAATCAAATTGATATTCTTGACTTTGCCATGGTTTGCCCTGCTCGGTATGTACTGTTCATGAGGGAAGAAAATGGAATTTCAATGATTTAATGCTTTCAATGAGTTTATATAATGATTTTGTGTAGGTTTGGAAAGGTTTTGAACCTTGGAAACATTAAAATCTCAAGGTTATAGTTTTTGAAATCCTTCACAGTCACTGTTCACTCGTATGAACAGTAATTGAAATTTCATGATTTTGATGGTTCCAATGGTTTTAAAATGAAAAGTTGTGTGCGGTAAAGTGGACAAACAAGTATGGGAAGCATTAGAATCAAAATGAGAATTTTTGAAAGAATTGTATGCTTACGTTCAGTTCTATACAACAGGCCATGAAGGAGTTGGAATTTCATGATTCTAAGCTCATAAATGGATTCAAAAGATGAAATTGTGTAGGTTAAAGTCAAGACATCAATTAGTTCAAGAGCCAAGTGGATTAGTGAAGATTAGAGAAAGTTATAACAATAAAGAGTATAACAAAGTTAGTCTTAAATATGGTTGGAGTTCATGAGTCCTAATAAATTATATGATGAATATGAATGTGTTTAGGACCTTGAAACATCCAAGAAGATGTTGGGAAGTGATTGACATAAAGGCTTCATGGTTGGGAAGCTAGGGAATAAGTGCAAAAGATCAAGAGGAAAGCTTAAGTGTAAGGTAGTGAACTTACCTCTTTATGTGCTTGATGTGGTATGCTTATGTGTTGACATGTACATGATGTTTGAGTGATGTTGTGGCATGATAAATGATGTTGAATGTATTGTGAATCATATATTTTCCATGGCCATGCTCTTTATGCAAAAGTATATAGCATGATAGCATGTCACTAATCAAAGAAAGTTTAATGAACTTACATATCATGCATTAGCATCCATCTTGTATATTTAAGTGGTAATGTTTGCTACTGAGATTCTCTAGAATCTCACTCTCTGATAACCAACCAATTTAGGTCAAGCATGATGGATAATGTATGCATGGAGAAGAGCTAAAGCATGGAAGAAGAAAAGTGAAGTATTTAAGATGTTAGCATATGCTATGCACTTTCCATGTATGTCAAAGCCATGTAAAGCATCTATTTAAGTGATGAGATTGTATGAAACAATTATTGTATAACCCCATGATGTATATGAATTCATACAAGGCAAAAGATATGATTCATGTATGCTAGAATAATTATTGAAAGTAAAAGAAAGGAAACTGAAATAGCAAAAACGTAGGTCCTAAAGCAGTTTTGTTGTGGCTTCAGTTTGACCTAGCAAATGAAGAAATTATTTCACGAAATTGTATGAGCATGTAGTACACATCCAGAGATTTAAGTGCATAGGTAGAATGTTTCATTTGGATGTGTATATGAAGAGAAATGAATTTCTAAAGTAAGGGACCAGAATCTGTTTCCAGAGTTTTTGACCAAATGAACAGTAAACTTCAACGAATAAACTGTATCAATTGGCTAATTATTTGGTTTGGAAATTATTTTTCCCTTAAATTTTAAATGTTATATTCATGAAGCTTTTTGAACCACTTCATTTTGAGTTTTCTAGAATTAATAATAATTTTTTGAAGTTCGTTACATAATCTGGAATACCATATGAACAGTAACCCAAGAAAGAGTAAAATTCCAGATTTGGTTAATTGAGTTCCAAGGTCTTGTAAGTGGTTCTAAATGCTACTGAATGGTCTCTAAGATGTATGAAAGTAAGGATGTTACGTCATGTAGTAAACTTACCTACTTGTATGCTTATGTTACTTGGATGTTTTATGTGATGTTTACTTACTTTGATGATGTGAAGCATGTATGATTAAGTAATGCTCTGTTTCTTTTTATGCTTTGGTCATATGTTATAATTAAGTAACATGGAAGCATGTATGTTATCATTATATAAGCATGATCATTAAGTGCACACATAGTAACATCAAGCATATAGTTGCATACATTATAGTTTCCGTTTGCTACTGAGATTTTCCCAGAAATCTCACCCATTCCATATCAATCCAATTACAGCAGGTCTTCTCAAGATGAAGGAGATAAAGATACATGAAGACAAGTTAATAATTATTTAGTATGATTGATATGTGATTGATGTATGTAATATTGATTGCTGGAAATTGTCATTATGAATAGTAACTCGTGGTGAGGTAGTGACATTTGAACTATAATAAGTAATAGTAAACAATTGAATAAATGTATAATATTTTACCAGTAAATAGTAGACATACCAAGATTCGATTTGATATATAGAATGTCTCATTTAGAAGTCTACACATAGAGATATGAGTTTTCAAAGTTAGGACCAGAAATACTAGAATCAGGGAAGGACGCTAGATGAACAGTAAAATTGGAACATTGACCAACATTGACTTGGTCAAGGCGTGGTCAACAAGTTATTTTTTCTAGAAATATCATTAAGCTAGATTCATGTAGCAATCTGAACCACTTCATTTTGAGTTTTTTAGAATTAGTTATGATTTTTTAAAATCAGGTTACTTCTCTGGAATTTGCATAGTGAATAGTACTCAATAAAGTAAATTCTAAATTGTATAATTTGATTTCAATGACCTTAGAAGTGGTTACAGATGCTACTATTTGGTCTCTAAGATATAAGAAAATTAGGATGTTTCAACTATGGATATAATATGTGCGGATTTGTGTTTAGGATATAAGGGTTTAGAAATGAATGCCTCTATCATATTCAATAACATAAATGCGCAAATAATTTTCAACTCAGAGCCACGACAAGTTCTATAGGATATAAACCAATTTAATAACCACTCAATATAGAAGTTTAGGGCGAGAATCCTTCCAACTAAGATTTTCATCTAAATTGCTCATAACCTAAAGTCTCAAACAATGTCATCATTCACTAGGCATTAAAACACTTATCACAATTGAAAACCCTTTAGAATGATGGATTAAAATTTCCAAAGTAATACCCAGAATCATGTAATAATCCCAAATTTAACATTAAAAACTTGAGTGTTTCCAATTCAGTTTCCTTTTCCAAAAATTCAAGTGTGATAATGGTTTCTATAAACTATTTCATGCAAAAGGTTGAAAATAAGAGAGCAATAAATCCTTTATAAAAACTTTAATAGCTCAAAAGAAATCCTTCTATACCGCATTGTACAAAGCAAAGAGAAGGTAAATAGGCATTTGCACGCTTAGGTCGCGACCAAATTTGATAGTGAGTGTTTGCCCTGAACTTACAATAAATAGTCTCAACCAGGAATGATTTAGTCGTGACAAAAATACATAGAGTTATTGTCGTGACCTAATTGCAATCATGTCACGACTGCTTTTCACATGGAACATATTAAATCTAAAGTTCCTTGTCAAGTAGCGACCATGCAGCACATAGGTCGTAACTAAAAATCAAAGTCAGAAGAGAACTCGATAGGAAGAATAAGAGCATAAAGGGGTAGATTGTCCAAAAGCTTTAAACCCTATTTTAGGTAAGAACATTTTCCCCCTTCTGTAACTACTTTAGGCCTTCATGCCCATAGTTGATTTATTAAGTTTTTAATGCCCAAAACATCTTTTATACTAAAATCTTTTAGCCAACAATAAAACAGTTTAAAGTGAGGATCTAATTTTTAGCAATTCATCACAGATTAAAATCAAAAACCAAAACTTTTGTGATGAAAGATTTGATTAATTGAAGATTTTCACATTAACAGCACAGAAACAAGAATATCTCTCCCATACTTAAACTTGACGGTATCCTTACTCTTGGCAGAATTATAGACATCACAGTACTATATAAGGTCAATTTACACAATAGAATTCAGCTTCAGCACAACAGTTAAACATATTACTTAGGGGTGTGCATAGAGAACATGGCCCAGTATGCCCACCTGAGCCCGCAATAAAATGGCCCTGCCTAGCCCGATAAATATAGGGCAAGGCTAGGCATCGGGCTACAGAATACTGCCCAAGTATTTTTTAGGCTGGGCACTAGGCACAGGGTTGCCCTACCTATGAACACCCTTTCTTTTATTTTTTTACTTTTTCCCTTAGATGCTACACTTGGAAGGGAGAATATGATAGCTACTGGTGACTAGAGGGTCATTTTAGAAATATGAGTAGTTAAGTAGATAAGTTGTATCTTTTAATATTTATAACTATATTAATTTTTTCTTTTTTTAACTTTACTAATCATCATATGATTACATAACAAATTATAATTGTTTATTTTATTTTTTCATATGCTTCATCTTTGTTAACATTGGAGAAATTTATGCAAAGTCACAATTACAAACTACATAGACTTCAAAGCTTTTTTTTATATAAAATAAATTTCAAGACTTTATTTATTATCTTTTTGTTGTCTTATTCTTAGTGGATTATGGATATTATTTAACTCTTAAAGACATATGAATATGATTTATTTTAGAAATTCATAGTTGCAGAGTTTTTCACAACATGAACATGACACCCTGATTTGGGCATGCTTAGCCCTCCCAAGCCCAACCCAAAATGGTTAGGGCTTTTACCGGATAGGGTTGGGCATCGAGCTGTAAAATGTAGCCCATAATTTTTTTGGGCAGGGGCTGCCTTGCCTAGCCCTGCCTATGCACAGCCCTAAGTCATCACTCAATATAATTTTACGATGAAGCTCGCAGTTATATTCAAATCATACATCGCAATACAAGGAAAGAAAAGAAGACAAGATAGGTAAACTATAAGATGTGATTGAGTGTGTCATACCTTAGATAACCATCATTAAAAAATCAGCACATGGGTAACACAGGGGTATTATTCAAAATAGAACCAAACTAAAATTAAACACTATCTTATTGAATCATAAAGCAGAAAAATTAACTACTACTTCTACTAATTCATCCCTTTCCAATCATCGAACCAACATGTCAAACATATAGATCATTAAGAAAACTTGTAAAAAGTAAGAGATAGGAAAGGGACAACCTAGCCTCAAAACGGTGGTGGGAACTCATAATTTTGAGAGATGGCTATTTGATTGACAAATCTTCCCTATTGCCTTCTTTCTCTATCGTAGCATACCAAAATCGTGCACTTTGATTACATTGCGAAGCCTATCCAAGCTTATCATGAATTTTCCCTGTTTAAACTTGCACTTGCCCAACTGTGGTTGGTATAAATTAGCAACAAACTTCAGTGATATTTCCTTTATATCTTTTGTATGTTCCACTTCCTCAAGTGCTTTACCCTGTTGAGGTTGGTATACCACTGCAACATACTTATGATCACTCTCATTCAATTCATTCAAATTCTCCATCTTGCTTTTAATCTCCTCAGGTGTTTCACCAAGCTTAAGTTGGTCTACAACTGCAATATAGTTAAGATCAAACTCTTTCATTCCTGCATCATTATTTGAGGTCAAACCATTTAAGAATCTTAAAGTATGAAAGGTAATTGGTGAATGTGAGTAAGAATAAGTAAAGTTAGAACATATTAGCCCTTTAACCATAATAACAAAATATGAAGATGAAGGAAATTAAAATTCACTGGTTGTGTCTACCATTTCTAGTCATTACCTCTCAGGATTATCTTTAACTTCTTATCACAATTTAAATCTTTAATAGTAAGAATCTCTTCACGTTTCTTTTTGAACCACTTTATTTTGAGTTTTCTAGAATTAATTATGATTTATTGAAGTTCGTTGCCTAATCTAGAATACCATATGAACAGTAACTTGAGAAGAGAAAATTTCAAATTTAGCTAATGGACTTCTAAGGTCTTATAAATGGTTCTAAATGCTACTTAATGGTCCCTAAGATGTACGAAGGTAAGTATATTTCATATCGCATATCTTGAGCTCATGGACTATACTGTACTGGGGAGTTTTCTGTTTTAATCTCACCTTTCTTATGTTTTAGAATTCCTAGATCTAGGGTTTTGATTGTATGAGTAAGGATTGAATATCGATCGATTAGTCTGATATTAGGTTTTATAATTGAATTTGGATGATTTGGATGTTAGTTTTAATATGAATATCTCAGTTTTGATTTATGGATAATTGGGCTTTTATTAATAATCGTTGCTAACTGATTCGATTGCTTGAAATCTATGGTCATCGATCGATGATCATTCAAGGGCATCTTCATCATCTGATTTAATTACAGGCTAATTTGTTTTTAAACAGCACATTAGTGATTTAACTTACCTGAGTCATATTTTTTGTTTGAATTTTAGTTTTTGTTATTTTCATTCCATATCATTCTATATTTGTTTTCAAGTTTCTGTGAATTTGCTCTTTGCACCTTTGAGTCACAACCAAACATAATTGTGTCGCAACCGTATTGTTTTTTGTGGTACTTGATTACATTATGTGAGTTTTAGTTGTGATAGATACAACTTCTCGTTGTGACTGTTTTGGAAAATTTACTCTCTGTGATTTATGGTCACTACCAAAACTCATTTTAGTCACAACGCTGAATCCAAATTTTAGAACTTTTACTTTCTGTGTAATTGGGTCACGACCTGAACACCCTTATGTCGCGATTAGTTGAACTTTTCTACTGCAAAACTTCTGTGTCAAATTGTGATTGCTTGCTTAGTTATTCTTGATTGTTCCCATTTTGCATGAGTAGTAGAGCTGAACCATTAGTGCTTTTTGAACTTAAAATTGAGAGACAACTTAGGAAACTAAGGACAAAGTTTAAAGAAGAGGCAAAGTCAATAGAATCTAGCTCATCCTCTAGTGTCCATGAATATGAAATTGGGCTTAATTTAGAGATTCCATTAGAAATTTCTAATATGCCTGAGATTAATCCTAATGAGCATAATGGTCATAATAGACAAGGAGAAAATGAAATACCAATGAATTTAGACAATAATAGAAGTGTGAGGGAAATAAATCATTCACATGTGAATTATGATCCTTATGGTTTTTATACTGAAGAGGCTAATTTTGAAATTAAATGACCTTTGATTGTAGCGTTACCTAAATTTCATGGTTTTGCAAGAGAATATCCACATTGGCACTTACAAACCATGCATATGATCTGCTCTTCAATGAAGCATCTAATGACTATATTGGATGATGTCTTACGGAGGTGTTTCTATTTCACTATAGAATGGAAGGCTAAGGAGTGGTTATACAATCTACCAACTCATTCCTCCACCCTTACATAGGATCAGTTGAAGTCAACATATTTAGAATAATTCTTGCTAGCCTCTAAGACAAATTAGATGAAGAAGGAAATTACAAACATTCTGTAACAGGATAGAGAGTTATTACATGAATATTGGACAAGATTTATCAACTTATTGGCTCGATGTCCATATCACAACATAACAAAGGCTGATCCAATAGACATCTTCTTTGATGGTCTACTCCCTCACAATTAAGTGTCCTTGAATACATTAGCAAATAGATCTTTGAGAGATAAGACTACACAAGCAAGTTGAGAATTATTCTAGAAAATGGCTAATGAAGACCATCAGACTGAGTATCCAAGGAAAATGACCTTATCATCTTTAGGTAATTCAAAAGAGATTTTGGCAAAAATAACAGCTTTAGGAAACTGAATGGAAAAGATGATGAATTTAATTAAAAGGGAGATGCATTCCATAAAGCAAGTTCATGTAGTAGGGACCTCACGAGCGTTAGTTACAGGATAAGAGTCATGTGATTCAATGATACATGCCACAAGTACATGTGATAGATAATATAAAAATGTAGTAGCAATATATCAAAGGAGAGACAACCAATATCATAAGGGAGACCTATACTCCAACACATACAACCCTGGCTAGAGAGACGATCTAAATTTTAAGTGGGGGAGTGGGAACAATAGGCCAATCCAATTCTATAGAGGTGGTGCTTCTTCAAGCAACTACCAAAATAATGCAAGATCTATGGTTCCTACTCACCCTAATGCTTTAACAACATCAAACCAGATGAGACTTCTCTATTGTTAAAGAGTATGGCTTTATAAATAAACAACATGGACAATAAAATGACTAATATAGATCACAAGCTCTAAAAAAATGATGGTTAGTTCACCTCTATAGCTTTAATTATTCAAAGCATGAAGAAGGATAATGCAAATGTACACAGGAAGGTCGAGGAGTTAAGTTCCAAGAATACAGATATTACAAGTCATTTAACTCAAGTTTTCAATACAGTGAGTGATATCGAAATAAAAAGTAGTGACAGTATACCTTTAAATACTGTCATCAATCTGAGGGGCATAAATGCTATATCACTCAGAAGTGGGAGAAAGGTGCACTTCAAGGAACATGATACACCAAAGGAGGAAATGAAAGACCTTGAAGCTGAAAATACAACATTGTCATAGATGTCACGACTTGAGGATAATGAAGTTGCAATAGCATATCATGATGCTAAGGAATAGTCTCTCTGTGATTCCAAGTAATGACAAAAAGATGACTACGTCATGACCAAACATTTTAGAGACACGCACTATCAGTTTGAGTCATGATGAGAAGTTGAAGATAAACCTGAGAGGCCATGACCTGAAATGGCAGACACAAATAGTGAATTTCACATTCCTTAAGTCCCACATTCTCTAATTTGGTTAAAGGGCCAATATGTTCTGACTCTATTTATCCTCATTCATATTCAACAATTACCTTTCATACTTTAAGATTCTTGAATGATTTGATCTCAAATAATGATGCAAGAATGAAGGAGAGTGGTCCTATATTGCAATTATACCAACCTCAACTGGGTAAAGTACTTGAGGAAGTGGAATATACAAAGGATATAAAAAGAACACCACCCAAGTTTATGGTTAATATATACCAACCACAGTTGGGCAAGTTCAAGTTTAAATAGGGAAAATTCAAGACAGGCTTGGATGGGCTTAGCAATGAAATCAAAGTGCACAATTTTGGGATGCTAAGGTGGAGAAAGTGGCAATGGGAAATATTTTTCAATTAAACAACCATCTCTCAAAATTTTGAGTTCCTCCCATCGCCTTGAGGCCAGGTTATCCCTTTCCTATCTCTTACCTTTTGATAGTTTTCCTCATGAAATTTATGTTTGATATGTTAGTTTGATGATTGGAAAGGGATAAACTAGTAGAAGTAGTAGTTAATTTCTTTGTTTATTGTTTCTTAGGGTTTTTGAATAAAATTCCTCAGTGACTTACTTTTCTTTTCAGCTATCTTTCTATCCACATACTCACATGCATAACTTTAGCATACCTATCTTGTCATCTTTGCTTTTCTTGTATTGCGATAAATGATTTGAATGTGGCTACATGCTTCATTGTAAAAATTGCATTGATTTTTATGATTAATTTACTGTGGAAATGGGTAAGGGTCATTTAAGAGAAGTAGAAAACAATTTGGTATTATACACTGGCCGCGACTATATACCATACGTCACGACTAATATAGTTATGGGAAGAAGTTAGCTCTCTGTGTATTCTGGTCGCGATGTTAGCGAATTGAGTCATGAAAAGATCTCCCTAAGTACTTTGGTCATGACCTTAAACATTTTTTGTTGTGACCTTGTTAAAGTATTCAGCATTGTGCTTTACTACCTTTCAGTTTTCTCTCTTTCACAGCGCTTTGCTACCTTGTTTTTATCCCTATATCACTCTACATTTATGTTTCTCTCCTTCCAGTGCCATTTTCTCTACTCCTGAGGCATTTTCATTCTCCTATCCCTCACATCAAGTCCTGCATAGTCATTACTGCGCCCTAGCAACCGCCTATTTCTTTTTTAAAATTGAAGACTCAAACTGTCCCACTCTTTTCCTGCAAAAATCAAAGGTGATTCTTTGTTCCTTTCTATTTCTTCTTCTTTGTATATAGAGTCTAAGTTTTAGGTAGTTTTGGATTTAAGGGATATTTAGAAAATTGGAAATGATATTGTAGAACTAGGCTTGGGATAAGTTTTAGGTTTGGAAAATCGGAACATTACTGATAAGTATCGATGATTTGAAAAAATGTGTTTAGGTCATGACCCTAAAGTCCTATTGCCATGACCAAAAGTGACATAGGTGCACTATCACGATAGATGAGTTGTTAGGTCACGACTAAACACCTAAAACTGCTATTTTGAACTCATTTTGCACGATAATTAGCCAATGTACCATAAATTTTGCTAGAAGGATATTCTTTTCAAGGATTAGGGAATGGCTTTGTATTGATTAGTATTGCTTCTATATGAGTTTAGATGGTTCAAACTAAGAACCCCACTATGAGCAAAAGATCTCGATCAAGGGCCCCTGTTAGGTTAGACCAAAAGACAGTTGAAGCCATGTTCAACATCAAAGGCATGGAACAAGAAAAAGAATTTCCAGCAACGAAGGAGTTTTATGTTTATAAGTTAGCTTTAGAAAGTGGATTTAAGGAATTACTGAAAAAGAGATATAAGGTTAATGTTACTTTAGTGAGAGAATTCTACATTACATCTGTCTTATAGGAATCTTTAGACATTAAATTTTGAAATAAAGAATTTTCATTAATGATTTTGACATTAAAGCTTTTTATAAACTTCCTACTTTATATGAATGTTGATTTCATCATTTGAAAAATCATTTAGATGAGGTCCTATGGGATTCGGTGTTGGCCATCTTAGGAGAGGAAGAATCGAAATGGACCTTTAAAGGTGAAAAGAGATATCTGGAAAGAAAGGTCATGAATGATAAAGCAAGGGTTTGGCTCAATTTTATGACTTATAATGTGATGCCTCAGGCTCACATTTTTTATATTAATGAGGAAAAAGCCATTCTACTTTATTTGTTAATGACACAGCAACCTATTGAAGTTACCCATATTATTTATAACTCTATTTACCATTGTATAAATTATGCAATAGCTCTCCTTATTTTCCCCTATTTCATTACTGATTTATGTAAGAAGCACGCAGTCCCTGTAAGGAATTGGAAGACACGCAACGGAAATTAATTTAAAAATTTTTCCATTCCTTGCCAGGATCTACCGTATGTGTTTAAGTCAAGTGGGAAGAAGCATTACCCTCAGTGTTTCTCAGCGACTTCCACAGCTTCTCTCCGCGGCTGGTGATCTCTTTCCGATCGTAAGGAGACGTCCACAGCTTCTCTCTGCGGCTCGTGCTCTCTTTTTTATCGCAAGAAGTCGACTCCTCAGGTCGTTTTCCTCTACTGGTATCCACACAAACAGCGTTCCAACCACAAATGACGTGCTAGCATCTCCTGTCCCTCCAAGGCTTTCTCAAGAGTTCGTCCTCTCCATCTCTACTTCAGCAGTTTCTTATCTGTAAACCTTTTGCAGATTCCGTTCAGCCCTTTTTGTGTTATGTGTTGTGTTCAAAATGTAGCTCCTAAAATCGGATATATAGGATGCTTTGCGTTTTTTCTCAACCGAATTGGATTTTGGAATTAATCTATATTAATTCCGAATACAATATCACATATTGTATAATTTGATAAGAAACTAATTAAATAAATAATGTTTATATTAAATCCATCCCACAGATTTAATTCACCTATTTATTTAATTTAAATAAAGATAAGATTGGACTGTATTTGATTTATTCTCATAAATCAAATTTGAGATATCCTATCAATTTGAATTTCAAATTCAAACGTGATAGAGATTTAATTTATCCTTATAAATTAAATCTTGTAAATATCTCTTATATGAGATATCCTATCAATTTGAATTTCAAATTCAAACGTGATAGAGATTTAATTTATCCTTATAAATTAAATCCTATATATCCCTTATATATAATATATATATATACGAATTTATATATATACAAATATAAATATAAATAAATATATACATCAACCCTGGATCATTCATTGAATCTAGACACGTCTTAGATTCAATAAATCTGGACATCATAGCTCGTGTTGGGCTATTTTGTGTGCGACCCTGTAGGCCCATATGAAGTTGGCAGTGGGCCATTTGCTATACTGGCCCACAAGTCGCAAGCGGTCTCTAGTAAGACATAACGACTACCTAAATCATATGAGAATCGATAAACGATGTAACCTTTTATACAAACATATCATGTCCCTTCTGTCACGCGATATTTTGGTCATGGATGAGGCATGGATAATGTCATCCTCCTATTCCTGACCGTTACTTTCTCGATCCCTGAGTAGTCTGACTATAGAAATGGAACTACCTTTCCATTACAGTATGGCCATACATTTCTCAGACTCACTCATCGAGGGGCCCAGTAATATCTCTCTACGAATGTGAGGAACAAATTCCATCTTGACCATTCACATTCCTCCGCATGAAAAACCACTAAGCCCGAACATAGTCTTTATGGTCACTCGGTCAAAAGTGACTTTTGACTAGGCCAAAGCTAAGCGTTTGTCATGTAGGAATCCATGATGATCTCAGGTCAAAGGGCATAGTGACATGGTTTGTATATGAGAGAAGATTATGACGTAACCCATGCAACTCTCTCATAGCGGGTCGGTCCAATACCTTGTACTCTTACATGTGCATATGACTTTGATTTATATCTCTATACATCTTCAAAGTCATACTGGCCTTATTTCATCTCTGCTCCCGCACAGATGACCGACTAGGGACATTTAGGATAAGATCATGAATTATCCAAGGATGGTCATCACAGTAAACATGCAAATAATATGATAACACAATTAATAAATTCATAAATCAATAATGTTCATAAGACAATGATTGGCCCCTAGGGCACATTTTCCAACAGTCCCTACCCTCAACACTAACACTTTCCTTGAACCTTCTACCACCAAATGTTATAGTGTTTCAAAGGCTAATAAGAAAGCTGGTGAGTTGAGGAGTGTAAAGAGATAGAAGAGGGTAGTTGAGGGGAATATAGAGGAAGAGCCCATTGAGAAGGAAGCTACTAAGGGTAACTCTGGCTTGCATGAGTAGCTTACAGTAATATCTGATCAATTGGTTGAAGTCACTTCACAGCTACAGGAGAATATAGCAATCATTATGAACCAAGAATTTCAAAGACAACAGTTTATTGATTATTTAGTTCTTAAAATTGCTCAGTCGCTTAATATAGCTTTGCTTCCAAGGTTTGAAGAGGCATTCTTCAAGAGCAATATTCCTGCCTCTACCTTATTTCCAGACGAATCGGGTGAATCTTCAAGGGCAGGGGCTGTAGATGCTAAAGAAGATGGAGGTGCAACTGTTATAACGAATGAGCAAGACCGCACTACTGAGGGCACTGCAAAGTAGAGGGATGAGTAGCATAAGAGTTATTCTTGTTTTGTATTTATTTTTCCCTTGTTTCTTTTATTGATGTGTACTTGAGAAATAGATCAATACCATGGTTGTATACTGCTCTCACTTAATATAAATGCCTTGATTCTCATTGCTTCCCCATTGTGCGTCTTTTTATTTCAATTCTGCTGACAGTGAGGACACTGTCAAGTTTAAGTGTGGGGGAGATGTTCTTGTTTCTATGCTATTTAATGTGAAATTCTTCAATCAATCCAATCTTTTATCACAAAATTTATGGTTCTTTGATCTTAATGTGTGATGAATTGCTGAAAATTGAATCCATACTTTAAATTATTTTGTTGTTGGCTAAAAGGTTTTAGTACAAACTATATTTTGGGAGTTAAAAACTATCAAGTGGTAGTCTCTGTGGTTTTTCGTCGTGACACAAGTGCAATTAGGTCGCGACAATATCTCTCTGTGTATTGGTGTCGCGATTTAATCATTACTAGTCGCGACTATCTATTGTAAGTTCAGAGCAAGCACTCACTGTGAAATTTGGTCACGACCTTCATTGCTATCGGTCGTGACCTAAGTGTGGAAATGTCCATTTACCTTCTCTTTGCCTTGTGCAATACTGTAGATAAGGATTTCTCTTGAGCTACTAAGGTTTTATAAATGATTCATTGCCCTCTTATCTCTAACTTTTGCGTAAATAGTTTATAGAAACCATTGTCACACTTGAATTTTTGAAAATGGAAATCGAATTGGAAATGCTTAAGCTTCTACTGTTGGATTTAGGATTATTTAATGATTCTGAGAGATTAATTTGAGACTTTTAATTCATCATTTAAGAGGGTTTTCAATTGTGATAAGTGTTTTAATGCCTAGTGAATGATGAACATTGTTTGAGACTTTAGCTTGTAAGCAATTTAGATTAAAGCCTTAGTTGGAAGGATTATTGGCCTAAATTTCTATATTGAGTGGTTATTCAATTGGTTTATATCCTCTAGAACTTGTCTTAGCTCTGAGTTAAAAATTACTTGCATATTTATGTTATTGAGTATGATAGAGGCATTCACTTCTAACCCCTTTTATCCCAAACTTAAGCCAGCGCATATTATATTCATAGTCACCCCCTTTGAGCCCATCACTTTTCTTTTTCCATCATTTATCCTAAACACAAGCCAGCACATGAACATCATTTTGAACTAAACTTCTTATTCATGTTAGAAAATCATTATTATTGTAAAATTATGCTACATCTTTTATGTACAAGGTGCCAAATAAACGAGAGAGAAAGCATATTGCACAAATATAAAAAAAAACAAAGAGAGAAAAAAGGGGGAGATAGTGCAAGAAAAAAATTGAAGAAAGAAAATTCCAATGAATGAGGCACTATTACCAACTCCTATTAGCACAATTATCGCCTCTACATATCTTAACACTCTCTCCACAACTTACCCACATATCACCGTTCTTCAACTTTCTTAATGGCATCATATATGAGTAACAATTGTAACACAATAGGAGTCATGAGAGGATAAACTTTAGTTTCTTGGTGATAGATCACATATCTTGAGTTCATGGACTGCACTACACTAGGGAGTTTTTTTTGTTTTAATCTCACCTTTCATATGGTTTGAAATTCCTAGATCTAGGGTTTTGATTGTATGAGTAAGGATTGAATATCGATTGATTAGTCTAAGATTAGGTTTTATAATTTAATTTGAATGATTTGGATGTTGGTTTTAATATAAATATTTCAGTTTTGATTTATAGATAATTGGGCTTTTATCAATGATCGTTGCTAACTGATTCGATTGCTTGAAATCTATTGTCATTGATAGATGATCATTTGAAGGCATCTTCATCATCTAATTTAATTACACACTAAGTGATTTTTAAACAACGCATTAGTATATTTGAACTTGCTTTGATCAAAGGAGTTTAAGGAATATTAATGTTCTGGACTCAATCGATCGTTGAGGTTTTATTTATGACTTAGTGATTTTAAAATTCTCGTATCATATTAAGAGTAAGGATAGATAGGTTTCCATCATCAAGAGTCTTTCTCAACATATTTATTTAACAACCCACTCATTTTCCATCTTAATCAAAAATACAAAAATATTTATTTTACTGCATCCTTATTTTATTGCATCAAAAATCAATCAAATCCAAAATCTATTTTTTACTTTCACTAGGTTTTCAATGATTTTGTCACCAATCTACTAGGGTTCTAATAAAAAGGGCTCCTTCAGAATAACGATAAGGTTGTGCCTTATACTGCATTAATACGGTGCAATTATTTTATTTTGATGAACCGGACGACGTCAATCTGATCAAATCACAAGCCCAATAAGCTACACCTTATAAAAAAAAGTAGACCCCTCCCAATTTTTGCACCTTATATTTTGAACAGGAGGTAGTACTAGTTAATCAATTGATGATATATTTATTACTCAAACTTTTTCTCCAGCATTTGATGTCATCAAAACTAAGAATATCTAATAGGAGGTAGAAGATAGAGTAGAGGCAACTTGTTTTTCTACAGAAAAAGCACACAAACCTCACTATGTCATTGTTGTATGTATATCAATTACCAATAAGATGAGTTCCTTTCCTTGTCCTATGTCTATAAACAATCAATAAGATAAGAGAAGAGTTTTCTTCATCGTTTAATGAAGAAACAAAATGAAGTTGAAGGCATTGACAACTAGTTAGCAAGATATGTTTATTATGTTTATTTCCCTATTTAAGGCTAAAAAGATGAGGAAGAGGGAGAAACACTATGAAAGGAAAGGAATAAAGGTCAAGGGGCACTAAAAATAATTTCCAAGGTTCAAGTTGATGAAAGCATAGTTGCATACACTGAAGTTCTTAGGTTTCATCAAGTATTATATAGTACTCCCTTCATTCCTTAATATAAGATACAACTGAATTTTTTGGATATGTTAAGGAAACTAAAAAAATTAGTTAATCATAACTAAATTTAAACCCTCAAGCCAAATTCATATAATATACTCTTTAATATACCCAAATTAGTTTACTAGCTTTTATATTAGTTATAATTAAACTGATTTTTTTAGCTTTCTTAATCTATCCAAAAAATTCAACTAGGTTTATATCAAGGAATGGAGTTAGTATAATGAATTGAAAAGATAGTCAAATGGTGAAGGTTTAGAAGACTCCTCATCTTTAGTTCAAAAGGGAAAGCATGTTAGTTTTGCTAAGAGCAAGCTTTCTTAATCAAGAGATAAGTAATAAAACTTTAAGGCAGCGTACAGACATCTTCTATATAAGTTAAGAAAATGTGAGTAAAATCAAGTCTTCCATCAATGACAAAATTGATATTCAATCCAATAAAAAAGAGTCCGATAGTTTGATGTACACAAGCAAACAAAAAAAGTTGAGTTATACATGGAGAAAGCCACCAATACTTACTACTAATTCTCACCTTGAGGGCAAGGTTAAGCTTAGAGAATGGGTAATGATGGAGCATTAGCTAATGGGCTCTTATATATTGGGCAAAGGCAAGGTCATGTGGAGTGTGTAGTTAAAGAGAAAGAAGAAGGGATTTGTGCTGTATATATTTGGGCATATTGTTTAATGAGAGTTAGGCTGACAATGGGAACTGTGAAGGAGAGACTCTAGCCTCTCAAATGCAAGGGAAATAGTGAGTGTGTAAGTGAGTTTTGCTTTATTCTACTATTTTTCAAAATCTTGTAGCTATTCTAACTTATACTTGCACTCTAGCTAGATTTATCATCTCTTAATAGTATATTAAGACACATTTTGTATATGGCTTCTATGATATTTGTAAGAGTTTTATAACAACTTTACCATTCATTTTATGCCTTAAATTGTACTTTTGTGGTAATACATGATTGTGCGTGGCAATGTGCTAAGTAAAGGGTAAAATAGTAAATTAACTCTTCTAAATTGCATATATTCTGTTATTTACTAATTTGGACTTTTACAGTGATCTTTTATGTTAGATTGCAAGTATTTTGGAAGAGAGCAAGGACCAGGAAAGAAATCACAAATTAATGAAAGTTAAACTATGCTCCTGCACCTTTTAGATACGACCAGGATTCTATTAGCACTGAATGTGTGTTTTCCTCCTTTATTTCGAGTTAATGCCCAATATCCCATGAAGACCCTATGTAAGAAAAATATAATAGTAGTGATTGATATTGGGTTACTTTCATAGGTTGTTGATTCTATTTTTTTCAAGAATTAATATTAATCCATGTAGAGTCTCTCTGATCTGATCGAGCCATATTTAGGTGTTTTATTTGATGTTTTTCATAATTTTATCCAACTTGAATTATGAGGTTGCAAATGCAGAGTGAGTTTTTTAAGAAAATAAAAAATATTGGGAAAAAAGACAAAAAAGACCTTTTGAAATTCAGAAGGACAAAAATGACCTCTAAATTTCAAAAATGATAGATTGGGCATCTTGCCCAATCTGTCATTTGTAAATTTGAGACAAAAGACAAAATTGCCCTTTGGTAATTTGCAACTCCTATAATGTGATTTACAACATGAATAATAGTTTTGACAACTTTCCCTGAGATATTTACAGCTCTGTAACAATGTACCACGACCACAATGCCATCATTATCAATCTATCTCCGCTCTCGTTAGTCTCCTCTCCTAGACTCACTGTCAAAGTCATACTTTAACTCTCTATCAAAACTGTAGATCGAGGCTCCCAGTTCACCATTGAAGTCATGCTCGAGGACCCTTGTTCATCATCGAAGTCGTAGTTGTAGATATAGGCTCCTAGTTCATTGTCAATATTGCTACTCTAACTTGTCACCCAATCTGGCTCATTACACCGTTGTTATCTTTGTCTGTCAATATGCCTTGCTATTGGGCTGGTATTGTCATCCTACTCTATTGTGCTACCGTCGAAGTCGCACAGTAGTAAATCCTATTGCTCAAGTTGTCAAAATTATTTCTCAAGTCATAAATCCTTTTGCATGAGTTGTAAATGACCAAAGCAATTACTTGTAACTCAGTTTGTACTAAGAGTAGTAAATCCCATTACTCAAGTTGTCAAAATTATTTCTCAAGTCATAAATCCCATTGCAGGAGTAGTTACGTGTAATAGCTTTTGGTTTGTAACTCCTACAATATTATTTAAAACATGAGTAATTGTTTTGACAACTTCCCCAAAGACATTAACAACTATATATAACAACGTACTTGCAAATAATAGCTTTCGGGTTTACAACTCCTGTAATGAGATTTACTATATGAGTAATGGTTTTGACAACTTACACTAAGGCACTAACAACTCTCTTTAATAACGTACTTGCAAGTAATAACTTTCAGGTTTGCAACTCCTACAATGGGATTTACAAATGAGAAATAATTTTAACAACTTCCCCTAAGACATTTTCAACTCTCTATAACAACGTACTTGCAAGTAATTGCTTTCGGGTTTACAATTCCTGCAATAAGATTTACAACATAAGTAATTGTTTTGACAACTTCCCCTAAGACATTTATAATTCTCTGTAACAATGTACTTGAAAGTAATTGCTTTTAGGTTTACAACTTATGTAATGGAATTTATCACTTCAACAATAGTTTCGAAATCCTTCATGTACGCCTAAATCATCTTATTTGCTCTTCCTGTCCTAAACTGCTAATGTATATTCCGCTATTCCTACAGGCATAGTTGCTGGCAAAATTAAAGTTATGCGCGTACCAAAATCGTGTTACGATCTTCGATGAGGCGTTCGAGAACTTGGATGGTGGAGGCGTCGGGGCTAGCTAGCACATTTAAAGGAGGGAGACCGTGTAGGTACGCAATTGGGGATGTGGCGGCGGAGGGAGGGAGTGACAATAATGGCATTGTGGCGATGTTACATTGTTACATAATTATAAATATATTAGGAAAAGTTGTCAAAATTATTGTTCAAGTTACAAATGTCATATCCTATTTTTTTCCTATCAGTATATTACTGATAATGGAAAAATGTTTGGAAAGGATTATGACGAAGAACAGAAGAAATAATAAAGGTTAGATGATTCTTTAAGGAAGAGAATGACTAAAATAAAACGTAGAAAAGGATAAAGGCCAAAAGTTAAAGTAGAAACAAAAGTTGGGCCAAAAGTGGTAATTTTCAAAAGTTAAGGGATTTAAATGTAATTAAGTAAAAAGTTCAAGGACAAAATTCTAATTATGGAAATGTCAGCCCAGAAAGGGTTAGAACTGCCTAGGAGTTTTTTTTAGTCCCACATTCCATCAGTAAATAGAGGAAGTTATGCTGGTTAATCTGGCATGATACAGAAATTTTATTAGGGCTCCAGACAACAGAAATTTATCTGATAGTCTAAAAGTTATTTGAATTTTTATCAAATTCTATGGACATCAGATATAAGTGGGGGAATTACAGGAAAGTGTGCCCTATAGTGTCAGATGTTATGAATCTGACATAACCCTGAAAGAAGTCCTGTACAAAAAGTTATTCCCGTAATAGTGAATTTTGATGGGAGTTTGAAGCCACCCGTGATCCGATAATAGAATTTATCAGTAAATAAACCTAGATGAAATGAGACTAGATGACCTCATATATGGTCCTATGATGAAGCCAAGGAGGGCCCAAAACCCAGAGTACCAGTTCATCAGCAGAAGAGGCCAGTGTCCAAAAAAAGGGCAAAATTACGAAAATGCCTCTGGATGCCCATATTGTACCAGTGATGGATGGAGGGCACTTTGGTCATCTAGGACAGGCTAAAAATATGGCATATAGTATAAATGTGATTAGTTAGAGCCAGTATAGGCCCTAAGGCAGTACAAAGAGGGGTAAAAAGATGATTTTACCCTTAGGGTCAATATAGTGTAAGAAATGATATCAAGGGTATTTTGGTCATTTCCCAAGGGATGAATGGCAGATAAATATTCAGTATAAACATGTCAAGGGTATGAGAAGCCTAGAAATTTATTTCTAGGATAGAATACATATCCTAGAATATTATAAAAAATTAGGAACAGAAAACAGTCCGGTTGTTGTGAAACTGCTCCGATCGGTACCGGATTGGACTGGAATTTTTCCAGAAGCTTCCTGGCATGGTGAGCACGCCATATACCCCCATGAGGTGTCCCTTGAGTTGTACCACATGATGTCATAATTATTCTTTCTGGAAAAAGTTAAATTCAAGATTAAATGTGAGCATTTAAATCAAATAGTAACCAAATCAATCTTGGCCATTCATTTTCTATGGATTTTGGCTGTAAATATCCCCTCAATTATGCAGCAAAACTGTGGTTTCATGGACCCTTGGTGAAACTCTTGCAAAATGAAAACTCAAGCCAAGACAAAGAAGATTCAAGGTACCAAAGTTCAAGTAAGCTAGAGATTAAAGGTCAGCAATCTCTCATAGCTTATTTTCCTTTGATTTGGGAGCTCGAACTTAGGGTTTTCATGGAAGAAAATTTAATTTTTCTCTAAAGTGTGGTGATGCCCAAAAACCTTAGATGAAAGGGAAAAGAAGAAATTAAAGTTAGAAGTGTATGATTGAAGCTTAAGCAATCTACTTAAGAGATTGGTTGTTGAATCAAGTTTATATTCTTGACTTTGTCATGGTGTGCCCCATTCGGTCTGCACTTTTCATGATGAAGAAAATGGAATTTCAATGATTTAATGCTTCCATTGAATTTAGATGATGATTTTGTGTAGGATTGGAAAGGTTTTGAACCTTGAAAGCATTGAAATTCCAAGGCTATAGCTTTTGAAACCCTTCTCTATTTCTGTTCACCCGCATGAACAGTAATTGGAATTTCATGATTTTTATGCTTCCAATGTTTTTAAAATGAAAAATTGTGTGGGATAAAGTAGAGAAACAAGTATGGGAAGCATTGGAATCAAAATGAGAATTTTTGAAAAAATTGAGTGCAATTTTGGTTCTGTACAGCATGTGATGAAGGAACTGGAATTTCATGATTTTAAGCTCATAAATGGATTCAAAAGATAAAATTCTATAGAGTAAAGTCAAGACATCAATTGATTCAGAGACTAAGTCTATTAGTTAAGATTAAGGAAAGTTAATGGGCTTAATGTTCAAGAAGTTATGTTATTTAAAGTGAGTTTAATGCTCAAGGAAGTTAGATTGTGATGAATGAATGATTATGTGATGTTAGAAATTGATTGGTATGCTCCAAGAGAGGCAGCCACATGTTCAAGAAAAGTGAGAAGAAAGAAGCAAGATAAGGAGAAAGAAAGTCAAGTGCTCAAGGTAGTAAACATATCCTAAACTTTTATGCATTGAATGTTATGCTTGCTTGTGTTATGGCTTTGGTGAATTGTGTTGCAATTGTGCTTATGTATAAAGCTCTATTTCTATGATTACTTTGGCCAATTGTATTTCATATGTTACATGGAAGCAAGCACATTACACAATGGTAACACTTTCACAAGCAAGCACCAGTAGTTATATTAATGCATGCATTGTTTAGGTATGTTTACTACTAAGATTTCCCAAAAATACCATCTCTTTCCATGTAATCCCAATCCAACTAGTTTATGAATGATGAAAGAGGATGATGAAGCACGAAGAAAAGCTAAGGATTGAATAGTATATGTGTGTTATGTGAAGAATTGTTAAATGTATTATTGCTGTATGACCAATATGAGCAGTGAGGGTCATGATGTAATGAAAAATAATAAATGATGGAATAAATATATGAGATTTTACAAACATTTAGTTAATATGTCAAGCTTCATTTTGACACTAAGAACGCTTTATTTGGATGCCCATGCAAAGAGAACTGAATTTCCAAAGTAAGGGACCAGAATCTATTTCCAGAATTTTGACCAAATGAACAATAAACTTCAATGAATAAACTCTATCAATTGAATAATCATTTGGTTTGGAAATTATTTTTTCCTTAAATTTTAAGATGTTATCTTCATGTAACTTTTTGAACCACTTTATTTCAATTTTTCTAGACTTAATTATGGTTTTTCGAAGTTCGTAGCATAATCTGTAATATCATATGAACAGTAACACAAGAAAGAGTAAAATTCCAAATTTAGCTAATGGACTTCTAAGGTCTTGTAAGTGGTTCTAAATACTACTGAATAGTCCCTAAGACGTATAAAAGTAAGGATGTTACAGCAAATCTATTATATGAGTAGTACATGACCAAAGAGCAATTTCGTCTTTTGCCTTAAATTTACAAATGATAGATTGGGTAAGAGATCCAATCTATCCTTTTTGAAATTCATATGTTCTTTTTATTTTTTAAATTTCAAAAAGTTTTTATTATCTTTTTCTCAAAAGTATTTAACATCATAATTCTATACATTCTCAACCTGTGCGAGTGAGAAAACTTCTCTAATTATTCATCATTTAACTGTGTTTCGTATCTATTAAAACTAAAATCGATAGAAACAAAAAAAAGGGAAATTATACAGAAAGATCGAGGGAGAAAAATATTTACAGGATCTTAAAAATTGTAATTATTTAAAAAGACTAAATATTAAAATATAAATTTAAAAATACTAATTTGACCCTCCAACAGTATGAAGCTCCCTCAACCTATATTCAAACAATAGGTAAATTACACAATAACTTTGACAAATTCTAAGATTAAATTTATAAGGGTTTAGGTGTAAATATACCAATGAATTTAAAAAAAAAAAAACTGAATCCAACACTATAGATTTTTCTTAGGTGCAAAAATATCCAAAAAAAATTAAAATGGAATTAAAAATACTTGGACTGTTAAATATAATCTAATATCGTTACTTTTTGTGATAGGTACCGTGCTATTTTCATAAAAGTACCAAAATTCCTCAAAGTCAAAAACCTAAAAGGTGTGAAGGTGCTAAAATAAACATGAACATTTACTCCATATGCATCAAACACCGTATAAATTTCGGAGGTACAAAAGCACCAATGAAAATATAAATAAATTAATTCTTTCAATTTTAATAAAATAAAAAAATCTATTAAATTTTACTATACTATTATAATATTAATAATTTTATGGTTAATGTATATATTTAATCTATAAATTTATATCTAGTTTTAATTTAATTCTTTATGTTTATAAAGTGTATTTGAAGTCCTTTAATATTATACTATTAGTCTTATTAACATAAAATATGAACTCAATAAACTTAAATGGTGAATCTGAAATTAAAAATTAACATATCAAAATATTTAAAGAAGATGCCGCCTAATCTTTAACATTAACAAATGATTAAATCATAAACATATTTTGTCAAAATTTAATTGTAGAGTTATAATCTAAATTCGTTGAATTAGTATTTTTTTTTATTAATATTAAGGGACTAAAAAGACATTTTATAAACTTAAGAGATTAAACTAAAATCGAATATAAACTTATAGGACCAAATGTATACATTAATTATAAAATTATTAGTATTATAATTGTATAGTAAACTGTAATAAATTTTTTTATCTTACCAAAACTAAAAAATTAATGTATTTACACTTTTATAGGTATTTTTACACTTCCAAAAATTATATGGTGTTTTGTGCACTTAAGATAAAAGTTTATAGGTATTTGTACACCTTTACACTTTTTAATTTTTTGAGTTAGATGTATTTTGGTACTTTCAAAATAATAGCACAGCTCCTACTATAAAAAATAGATTATATTTAACAATCCTAGTATTTTTACTCCCATTCTAAATATTCATTAGTACTTTTGCACTTTTCAAAAATCTTTGGTATTAGGCGCACTTTTGGAAAAAGTGCATGCATATTTCTATACTTTTACCCAATTCATAAGCATATTCTGATTATTAAGTGTTCACAGGTAGAAGATTACCTTGCAACTTCAACGCAATTCTTAGCTTGGGCTGCAAAAGTTCAGGCAATTCCCCGTAAGAGTTCTTTTTTTTTATTGCCCATCTAGTTTACTGGAATTTTACCCCGATTACATCCAAATTCGATCCACGTCACGCACTTAGTTATGGTAAATGAGTCTCTCAATATAAATTTTCTGTATATACCAAAGCTCGAACTCATAATCTCATTTAAGTACCTGTTTGGGTACCATGGTTACAAAATCAATTTTGGACAAAACATCAGTTTAGAAAAATTTCATACAAACAGTCATTTTTGTCTAAAATTGATTTTGGCCAAAACCATAGTTTGAAACCATGGTTTTGAATAATGTACTGAAAATAGCTTTTGGAACAGTAAAAGAGCTTATGGACTATCCAATTATTATTTTACCCCTACTTTTTCTTATACCCTCTCTCCTCTCCCATCTCTCTTTTTCATCATATCTCCTCTTTCCTCTCTCTTCTCTACACTCTCTCCTCTCTCCTATTTTTTCTCTACCTTCTCTCCTCTCTCATATTTATTCTCTACCATCTCTCATACTTTAATCAAATCATACCCTTTTTAGTAATTTATCAATATAAAAAGTAATTCTACTACTAATCATCCAAACATCTCTATTCCCAAAATCTATTCTCCCCAAAATCTATTCTTCAGAATCTATTCTTTCCAGAATCTATTCTCCAAAAGTTAATCTAAATAGGCCCTAAGTGATACCAAATTGCTTACCATTCAGACCAATCCCTATTGATCGAATTGGAGTTCATTTCATTGAGGATTTGCTCGGTTTGCGGAGGATTAAGCCCATGGGTATGCTGAGCAGGAGCCCACTGATGGGAATAAAAAAGATGAAAAAGATACCAAAGACATTTAAAAACTATTTTGTTTAATGTTAAATCTGTCTTATTTATTTGAATTTTGAATCTTTACCATGTAATCGCATTTAATTCTGAATTTTATTATTTATTGTAATCGCATTTAATTTTGGAATTCTAGAATATTCTCCTAGGGTGAAATTAGAGCCTATAAGTAGAATATCAACTCATTTACTCTATTACACTTGAGTGATATTAAAATAAGAATTGCATTTACCTCCTCTATAAAGTTTCTCTCTGAACACTCTCTTTCTTCTTCCTCTCTACTCCCCATTCCCCATTCCCCATTCCCCATCACTCACTGAGCTTCTTATTAATTATATTCTCCTGTAATCCTTTTTTGTTGTGAAACAACCTACAACAGTCACAAAGCGCCCAGAAAATTTTCAAATTCCATGCTTTCCCACTCAATGCATATCGCATTTTGAATTTTTTAAAATCCAAAGGAAAGCAGAAGATAATCCTGCAACCGCTCAAAGAGAAATTTAATTCCACTAACCATCAAATATGTGGGACGTAGAGAGGGAATGGAGAGAGTTTGATTGAGGGAAGTTTGGCAGTTTTAAATTTATATTTTGATATTTGGTCTTAAGATCCTCTTTAACAAATATCATTTCTTTGAAGTCTCCCAGTCTAATTTTCCCAAAACAAAAATAGTTTTAGAGAACTCAATTATAATCACCCTAATTTGTTGCAAATTCTAGGATCTGTATGTAATTCTTTTGAGGAACAAGTGGTTTGTTTTCCAAAAAGAAGATTTTTTGTTATTGGAATATATGAAAAAAAAACGCATTCCAAGATTTTACGACAAAGATTCAGCAGCTAATTGCGCTTAATTATCTTTTTACCGTTCATACTATTTTTAGCACAGTCCAATTAATTGGAGGGACCTCAAAAGCCTAATTTTAGCCTACATTACTTTCCTCTTTAGCAAAATAAAAATAAAAAAAAGTGGTCATTGGTCGTACCCCAACGGCAGGCTGTTTCACACAAATTCTATGGTCCATTTAAATATTTTATAACAAAACTATTCATGTCTAGTTCTAGCGACATATTTAAATTTGTGTCAAGTTAGACTTTAAGGTCAATAAGTTCTTTTAACTTTCCTTTTTTTCTATATTATTGAAAATTGGAACGACCATTGAATCGCAGTAGTTATTATATACAAAAATGTTCATATATAATCATAAAATAATATTATTTAAATAAAAAATATATTATCCACAAATAGATATTATTTCCATTCCTTAATATAAGGGCTATTTTTTATAGATTAAAAAAATTAAATAAATTAGTTAATTATAATTTATATAAATAATTGATTTATTTAATTTTTATAATTTATTCTAAAAATCAATTAGCATTAAGTAATGAAAATAGTAGAATATTTGTGTATAAACCACATGTAATCTAAAAAATAATTACTAAAGTAAAAATCTAATTGATTGCTATTTTATTAACTTAAAACTATTTTATTTTAGGTTAAGTAAGAAAAAGAAAAATCAATTCGTCCAAAAACTCTCAATCGAATTAATTAGGAGACTGATTTAGCGTCTTACAATATGACCAGTCGACTTACATTATGTTTTAACACTATGATTTTATCATTTCATAGAAATTTAAGAATTTACTTTAAGAAGTGTTGAGTTTCTTATTAAATCCAATTGTGGTTAGGATCCTCTATTTCTCATTAAACACTAGTTTTATAATGATATACTACATATATTTTCCCAGTGTAATGCTCAGAACACATAATAACTTAAAATTTCATTAAATTTTATAATTACTTTTCTAACATTTAAACAGCATTAAAATTTTAATTGAGAAATTAATTTTAGTCCCAAATATAAAATATATTTTTTATATTTATTAACTTTTTTTAAATTATCCTTATTAATACTCACTCAACAATAATCAAGTAAGAAAAGAAGATAGAAGTTAAGAAAGATGGTTATAGTGTTTTAGAAAAAATATATTATATTAACTAATTTAACTATTTTTTAATAAATTAAATTATTTAAATATATCATATATTAAGGATCGAAAGAGTATTAATTATTTAAATTGTTAAAATTAAATTTAGATTATTTGAACATAATTTTATTATTATTTAAAAATTCACAGTTAATATGATCAAAAAATTTGAATTGTCCAGTCAAATTAAGATGCCTATTATATAAATAGCAGCATCAGAAAACTTGATATCACTCTCTGTTGATATAATCAAAACTTCAATAATGATCTATCTTTTAGTTTAGGAAAAATGACACTAGAAGACTTAAGAAGACAAATCTTAAATTTTGAATACGAAAAATTGCAGCTTCACTCTTTCACTTTATGTCAGATTTTATTTTAATTTTTTAATTTTATAAAATATCTTTTTAATCATTTGAACCTGACACTATTGTTAATTTTATTAACAAAAAAAATGCCAAATTGAAAGTTGAGACATTTCCAAAACATTCATCAATACTAATATTTTATTGCTTCTCATATTCTCCCCTCGTCCAAACACAATGCAAGTCTTGGACTCAAATTCAAGTGAATGGAAAAAAAAAAAGATTAAAGAGCTACCTATTGAGAATCGCAATACTTGAATCCTAATTGATTGTACTAATAGTTGTATCCATATATATATATATATATATATATATATATATATAACAAAAACAAGTTATAAATATTAAATATACAATAAGAAAAAAAATATATTAAAATTAATACTCCATCCTTAATTTATATTAAGGACCGAGGGAGTATTATAGGGATAATAAATTATGTTAGTTATTTGGAAAGATTAAAGAAATTAGCTAATTATGTTTGATATCTATAGCAAATATAGAAATCTATTAATATATACAATCAATAAAACTATACTTTGAAAAAAATTATAAATTTATGAGATAAAATGAATTAGAGTTTTATATTTATGACTAAATCTAATCCCCAACTAGCTTTTATATAAAAGACTAAATATTAGATATAGAATGATAAATAATTAGGATTTTAGATATTTAGCATTACTATAGAATATTTGGTTTTAATTTTAATTTATTGTTATCTTTTACTATTGTTATTTGCATTGAATTTTAGGTTTTTAGAATATTTTGCAATTAAATCTTATCTATTATAAATGCATTCTAAATTATTATGCATTTACTTCCTAGGGTTAAATTGGGGCCTATAAATAAGATATTAACATTTTTGCTTTGCATACCCTTAATTATGAATTGAATATTGAGTATCAATTGTTTCCCTTCTTCTTTTCATATAGTCTCCGCCCCCCTTTTTGTTGCTCTCCTTCCTCTAGTCTCTCTTATCTCTCTATTCCCTCTTCTCATTCCCCTTCCTATATCAATTTGGCATGAGAGCAAGGTTCTAGTGCTTTAACTTTTCAAAATGACCAAACACACTCTAACCACAAAGCCTCTCTTGCCACTTTCATTTCCATAGTCATTTGCCAACATTCTGATGCCCATTCACCAAACCTCTATTTAGAGGTGAGAAACAAGCTGGCCCGCTTAAAAATGAGCCAGCCCGCTAACATTGGCGAGCTTTTTTGGGGCGGGTTGTGTGGCTCGCCCTAAAATACCAGCGTGAGGGGCCAGCTAGCCCACGACCCATATTTTTTTTAATTTTAATATTTTAAAAAAAATAATTTTAAACTTTTAAAATACTAATAAAATTTTTTTAATGTTATATTAGTATAATAAAAAAATTGTTAATGTGATACTCTTAAAAAATCCTATTTTTTATAAAAAAAATCTCAAAATTTATAATTATAAATCTAAATAAATATTAACATAATATTAATCAATTATAATATGTCAACACATATCAACAAATAAGTAATAATCTTTACTAGTATTCAAAGTAATATTTAGGTAAAATACATAATAATATTAATATTTTTTTTAAAGCCAGCCCATTTCTAGCCTATTTTCTGGAAAAACGGATTGCTAAACCTGTTTTCCCAACTCTACCTCTATTGTATGTGCCAAATGTTCCAGTTTATCGTTCTTTAATGTTTCGCATTGTTTTTGCATGGTTTTCTATTATTTTGAATCTATCTTAAGACAAGAATTATCATACATAACATTTTTTTAGTCTAAAGTTTCTAACTTTAGGCTCCTAAAGTTATTTGGGTAACTTTTTCTCTTTCCATCGATTTATTTTTCTTATTAAAAAAGTGAAAAAATAGTAGGAAAAGATTTAGAAAAAATGGCAGAAAAAGAAGAAAAGAGGTTCAAAAAGAAAAAGAAAAAAGGCAACAAAAAAAGTTATAAAAAAAGAGGCAAGCAAAAAAGAAAAAGAAAAAAAAAGAAATTGTTGCTTCTATAAATTTTAGATTTTTATTATTTCTTAATATTTTTGTTTAGATTTATTTCTTTACTTAGTTATTTCTTTTCATCTTCCCATTGACTTTACCCACTATTCTGTTGGAAATTGTGCCTTAGGGGGCCAATCATTGTCTTATGAATATTGTTGATTTATGAATTTATTAATTGTGTTATCATATTATTTGCATGTTTACTATGATGGCCATCATTTGATAACTCATGATCTTATTTTAAACGTCCCTGGTCGGTCATCTATGTGGGAGCAGAGATGAAATAAGACCAGTATGACTTTGAAGATCTATAGAGATATAAATCAAACTCATAGGCACATGTAAGAGTACAAGGTGTTGGACTAACCCGCTATGAGAGAGCTACATGGGTTAAGTCATAAGCTTCTCTCATATACAAACCATTTCACTATGCCCTTTGACCTGAGATCATCATGGATTCTTACACGACAAACGCTCAGCTTTGACCTAGTCAAAAGTCACTTTTGACCGAGTGATCATAAAGACTATGTTCGGACTTAGTAGTTTTCCGTGCGGAGGAATGTGAATGGTTAAGATGGAATTTGTCCCTCATATTCATAGAGAGATATTACTGGGCCCCTCGATGAGTGAGTCTGAGAAATGTATGGCCATACTGTAATGAAAAGGTAGTTCCATTTCTATAGTCAGACTATTCAGGGATCGAGAAAGTAACGATCAGGAATAGGAGGATGACATTCTCCATGCCTCATCCATGACCATAATATCGTGTGACAAAAGGGACATGATATGGTTGTATAAAAGATTACATCGTTCATCGATCCTCATATGATTTGGGTAGTCATGATGTCTTACTAGAGATAGCTTGTGACTTGTGAGTCAGTATAGTAAATGGCCCACTGCCAACTTCATATGGGCTTACAGGGTCGCACACAAAATAGCCCAACATGAGCTATGATGTCCAGATTTATTGAATCTAAGACGTGTCTAGATTCAATGAATGATCCAGGGTTGATGTATATATTTATTTATATTTATATTCGTATATATATAAATTCGTATATATACATTATATATAAGAGATATATGAGATTTAATTTATAAGGATAAATTAAATCTCTATCACGTTTAAATTTGAAATTCAAATTGATATGATATCTCATATAAGAGATATTTATAAGATTTAATTTATAAGGATAAAATTAAATCTCTATCACGTTTGAATTTAAAATTCAAATTGATATGATATCTCAAATTTGATTTATAAGAATAAATCAAATATAATTCCGTCTTATCTTTATTTTAAATTAAATAAATGGGTGAATTAAATCTGTGGGACGGATTTAATACAAACACTGTTTATTTAATTATTTTCTTATTAAATTATACAATATATGATATTGTATGAATTTTAGAATTAATATAAGATTAATTCCAAAAAAAATAATCCAAGTTTGTGGTAACACACATAGCATTCGATATATCTGATATTTAGGAGCTACGGTTGGGACAGAAAAAAAGGGTGAACGGGAACTGCAAAAAGGTTTGTAGATAAGAAACTACTGAAATAGAGACGGAGAGGACGAATTCTTGAGTAAGCTCTGGAGGGACAGGAGGCGCTAGCATGTCATTTGTAGTTGGAACGTTGTTTGTGTGGATACCAGTAGAGGAAGCTGACTTGAGTTGTCGCCTTATTGCGATCGAAAAGAGATCACGAGCCGCGGAGAGAAGCTATGGATGTCACAATCAGAAGCTGAGAAAGTCGCGACTGAATACTGAGGGTAATACTTCTTTCCACTTAACTTAAACACATACGGTAGATCCTGGCAGGGAATAGAAAAAAATTTAAGTTAATTTCTGCTGCGTGTCTTCCAATTCCTTACAGTGGTATAAGAGCCATGCCATTTTGTGTTTAAGTTAGGCTTGATTGTTGATTGATATGATATGTGTTAGTCGTAGCCGATCATATGATAACATGTGTTTTATGTGTGACATATAAGGAATACATTTTATGTATGACATATAAGGAATCTGAAAGGGAATTGAAATCGGTGGTGCATGCATTTTGATTTGATCAATTAATATTGATGGGGTCTAAGAAAAATGAATTCAGATTTATGATTATTTATGAAACAAAATTTTTTTCTCTGGCCGCTGCCCCAGACCTCGCCCTCTAACCGGCTAGCGGGACCGTCGTGGCTACCTGTTCGTAGCGCAACATAACCGTAACATATACTGTTTTGTGAATGTTTTAGTTTTAAAACATTAATTGCCCTTCAATTAAATCTGAATGTTGATTCTTGAATGCTTGGGTATGGTGAACAATATGGCTCTAGATTGCAAGTGTTGTAATTTTTCAATACGGCCTGCGTATCGTGCCTTCCTATATATACTCTCAATGTACCTTCTCTTCTCATCTCACTCCCCTCGAATGTTAAAAGAGGTTTCTATATGTAATTTTCCACTTCTTACTAGAGAGCTCCTCTCATTGGCTTAAGGGGACTTAGGATAGGTGAGCCATATTATATCACGTTTAAATTATGCATCTTATGATTATATCAAAAATATGCATATTACTTGTATGAGATACAAACTGAGAAACATGCATTCTTATAAACCAGATAGTTAAATTAATCCCTCTAAATGAAATCTTAAGTCATAATGCCGTCAATTTATGAACACTTATCAAAACCTCGATCGCTCAATTGTGGACTCTACCAAAGTGGGTGCTTTTAAGTTATCTTAGGGAGATAACCAAGAGTAATGGTGCTACTCTCACATGTTTATTATTGTTTGACTTAATTGAGATTAATAAAACGGTTTTGGGTCTTAATGCATTAGATGGGATTAAAAACATGACAGATCATATGATGACAGGATCCCATGAACATCTAAGAGTTATATTTGATGTAATTGGTAAAGGTGTTACCTACCTAAATAACTTAATTTAAGCGTCCTACCAAAACGGACTTAAGTTTGAGCCAAACATGGATCTTAGCCCACTAACTATTGCATTGAGGGTTGTTTATTTAGTGGGAGATTGCTAATTCAATTGCATATTTTAATTGTAGAATCATGATGACTAGTAATACTGCTACATTATCACTGCGATCTATCCTTGAGAAGGACAAACTCAATGGGACAAATTTTCTTGACTGGTTTAGGAACTTGAGAATTGTTCTCAAGCAGGAAAGAAAGGCACATGTCCTAGATCAACCCATTCCTGAGGAGTCAGCAGCCAAGACTCCTAGAACTCAGAGAGATGCTTACACGAAGCATAAGGAAGACTCTGTCGATGTGGGATACTATGCTACCCACCATGGTTCTGGAGCTCCAAATAGATCTAGAACACATGGAGGCTTATGAGATGATTGTGCATCTCAAGGAAATGTTCCAGCAACAGGCAAGGCAAGAGAGTTATGAGACCACTAAGGCCTTATATTCCTGCAAGATGGCTGAAGGTGCATCAGTCAGTACTCATGTCTTAAAGATGAAATGGTACATTGATCACCTTGAGAGGCTTGGATTTCCCATGAGCCAGGAGTTAGCTACGGATTTGGTCTTGAACTCACTCCCGAAAAATTTTAACCAGTTTGTCATGAACTACAACATCAACAACATGGAGAAATCTATTTCTGAACTGCATGGGATGCTTAAAACTGCTGAGCCGAGTCTGAAAAAGAAGCCCAGTACTGTTTTGATGGTTCAGAAAGGAAATGGTATAAAAAAGAAAGGCAAAGGCAAGGGGAAGGGTCATGGCTCATCAGGTAAGACCAAAGAGTCAGGTAAGCCTGAAACTAAGCCTACAACAAAGAAGGCAAAGCCTTCGAAGGAAGGAGTCTATTTTTCTGCAATGAACCTGGTCATTGGAAGAGGAATTGCAAACTCTACCTCGAAGATCTAAAAAAGAACAAGAAGGATAGCGGGGCTATCGCTTCAGGTATTTATGTTATAGACATTCATCTTTCTACTTCCACCACATGGGTATTAGATACTGCATGTGGTTCTCACATTTGTACAAATATGCAGGGACTAAAGGACAGTAGGAAGCTGAAAAAGGATGAAGTTGACCTATGAGTTAGAAACAGAGCAAGGGTTGCTGCGTTAGTTGTAGGCACTTATGAATTAGTTCTACCCACTGGGCTTTTGTTAGTTTTGAACAATTGCTATTATGTTCCTGCTTTAAGTAGTAACATTGTTTCACTTTCTTATTTGGATAAGGAAGGTTTCACTTCCATTGCTGGGAATAGTAGATGTTCTATTTATCGTAATGATATTTCCTATGCTCATGGTGATTTGCATGTTGATCATTACATATTAAATTTGGAATAACCCAATCATAAAAATATCTATAACATAACCGCCAAAAGGGTCAAACCAAACGATTTGAATCTGACATACCTCTGGCACTGTCGTTTGGGCCACATAAATGAGAAACGCATTTCCAAACTCTATCAAGATGGATTTCTCAACTCATTTGATTTTGAATCATATGACACATGCGAGTATTGCTTGTTAGGAAAGATGACAAAGTCACCTTTTACTGGGCACAGTGAGAGGGCCACTGATTTATTAGGCCTCATACATACATATGTGTGTGGACCGATAAACACAAATGCCAGAGGAGATTATTCGTACTTCATAACATTCATAGATGATTTTAGCAGATATGGGTACATCTATCTGATAAAGCATAAATCTGAATCTTTTGAAATGTTCAAAATATTTCAAAATGAAGTACAAAATCAACTTGACAAAACAATTAAAGCCCTTTGATCTGATCGAGGTGGTGAATATTTGAGCCAACAGTTCATTGATCATCTTAGGAGTTGTGGGATAGTCTCACAATTGACTCCTCTAGGGACACCACAATGGAATGGCATTTCTGAACAGAGGAATCGAACAATTGTGAGACTATCCCACAACTCCTAAGATGATCAATGAACTGTTGGCTCAAATATTCACCACCTCGATCAGATCAAAGGGCTTTAATTGTTTTGTCAAGTTGATTTTGTACTTCATTTTGAAATATTTTGAACATTTCAAAAGATTCAGATTTATGCTTTATCAGATAGATGTACCCATATCTGCTAAAATCATCTATGAATGTTATGAAGTACAAATAATCTCCTCTGGCATTTGTGTTTATCGGTCCACACACATCTGTATGTATGAGGCCTAATAAATCAGTGGCCCTCTCACTGTGCCCAGTAAAAGGTGACTTTGTCATCTTTCCTAATAAGCAATACTCGCAAGTGTCATATGATTCAAAATCAAATGAGTTGAGAAATCCATCTTGATGGAGTTTGGAAATGCGTTTCTCATTTATGTGGCCCAAACGACAGTGCCAGAGGTATGTCAGATTTAAATCGTTTGGTTTGACCCTTTTGGCAGTTATGTTATAGATATTTTCATGATTGGGTTATTCCAAATTTAATATGTAATGATCAACATGCAAATCACCATGAGCATAGGAAATATCATTACGATAAATAGAACATCTACTATTCCCAGCAATGGAAGTGAAATCTTCCTTATCCAAATAAGAAAGTGAAACAATGTTACTACTTAGAGCAGGAACATAATAGCAATTGTTCAAAACTAACAAAAGCCCAGTGGGTAGAACTAATTCATAAGTGCCTACAACTAACGCAGCAACCCTTCCTCTGTTTCTAACTCATAGGTCAACTTCGCCCTTTTTCAGCTTCCTACTGTCCTTTAGTCCCTGCACATTTGTATAAATGTGAGAACCACATGCAGTATCTAATACCCATGTGGTGGAAGTAGAAAGATGAATGTCTATAACATAAATACCTGAAGCGATAGCCCCGCTATCCTTCTTGTTCTTTTTTAGATCTTTGAGGTAGAGTTTGCAATTCCTCTTCCAATGACCAGGTTCATTGCAGAAAAAACAGACTCTTTCCTTCGAAGGCTTTGCCTTCTTTGTTGTAGGCTTGGTTTCAGGCTTACCTAACTCTTTGGTCTTACCTGATGAGCCATGACCCTTCCCCTTGCCTTTGCCTTTCTTTTTTATACCATTTCCTTTCTGAACCATCAAAACAGTACTGGGCTTCTTTTTCAGACTCGGCTCAGCAGTTTTAAGCATCCCATGCAGTTCAGAAATAGATTTCTCCATGTTGTTCATGTTGTAGTTCATGACAAACTGGTTAAAACTTTTCGGGAGTGAGTTCAAGACCAAATCCGTAGCTAACTCCTGGCTCATGGGAAATCCAAGCCTCTCAAGGTGATCAATGTACCATTTCATCTTTAAGACATGAGTATTGACTGATGCACCTTCAGCCATCTTGCAGGAATATAAGGCCTTAGTGGTCTCATAACTCTCTTGCCTTGCCTGTTGCTGGAATATTTCCTTGAGATGCACAATCATCTCATAAGCCTCCATGTGTTCTAGATCTATTTGGAGCTCCAGAACCATGGTGGGTAGCATCAAGTATCCCACATCGACAGAGTCTTCCTTATGCTTCGTGTAAGCATCTCTCTGAGCTCTAGGAGTCTTGGCTGCTAGCTCCTCAGGAATTGGTTGATCTAGGACATGTGCCTTTCTTTCCTGTTTGAGAACAATTCTCAAGTTCCTAAACCAGTCAAGAAAATTTGTCCCATTGAGTTTGTCCTTCTCAAGGATAGATCATAGTGATAATGTAGCAGTATTACTAGTCGTCATGATTCTACAATTAAAATATGCAATTGAATTAGCAATCTCCCACTAAATAAACAACCCTCAATGCAATAGTTAGTGGGCTAAGATCCATGTTTGGCTCAAACTTAGGTCCGTTTTGGTAGGACGCTTAAATTAAGTTATTTAGGTAGGTAACACCTTTACCAATTACATCAAATATAACTCTTAGATGTTCATGGGATCCTGTCATCATATGATCTGTCATGTTTTTAATCCCATCTAATGCATTAAGACCCAAAACCGTTTTATTAATCTCAATTAAGTCAAACAATAATAAACATGTGAGAGTAGCACCATTACTCTTAGTTATCTCCCTAAGATAACTTAAAAGCACCCACTTTGGTAGAGTCCACAATTGAGCGATCGAGGTTTTGACAAGTGTTCATAAATTGACGGCATTATGACTTAAGATTTCATTTAGAGGGCTTAATTTAACTATCTAGTTTATAAGAATGTATGTTTCTCAGTTTGTATCTTATGCAAGTAATATGCATGTGCTGATATAATCATAAGATGCATAATTTAAACATGATACAATATTACTCACCTATCCTAAGTCCACTCAAGCCAATGAGAGGAGCTCTCTAGTAAAAAAAGGGAAATTACATATAGAAACCTCTTTTAACATTCGAGGGGAGTGAGATGAGAAGAGAAGGTACATTAAGAGTATATAGAGGAGGCACGACATGCAGGCTGTATTTAAAAAATTATAACACTTGCAATTTAGAGCCATATTGTTTACTATACCCAAACATTCAAGAATCAATATTCAGATTTAATTGAAGGGCAATTAATGTTTCAAAACTAAAATATTTGCAAAACAGTATATGTTACGGTTATATTACGCTACGAACAGGTAGCCATGGTGGTCCCGCTAGCCGGTTAGCGGGCGAGGTCTAGGGCAGTGGCCTGAGAAAAAAAAATTCATAAATAATCACAAATCTGAATTCGCTTTTCTTAGACTCCATCAATATTAATTGATCAAATCAAAATGCATGCACCACCGATTTCAATCCCCTTTCAGATTCCTTATCTGTCATACATAAAATGGATTCCTTATATGTCACACATAAAACGCATGTTATCATATGATCGGCTACGACTAACACATATCATATGAATCAACAATCAAGCCTAACTTAAACACAAAACGGCATGGCTCTGATACCACTGTAAGGAATTGGAAGACACGCAGCAGAAATTAACTTAAAAATTTTTTCATTCCCTGCCAGGATCTACCGTATGTGTTTAAGTCCAGTGGAAAGAAGTATTACCCTCAATATTCTTTTGCGACTTTCTCAACTTTTGATTGTGACGTCCACAGCTTCTCTCTTTGGCTCGTGATCTCTTTTTAATTGCAAGAAGTCAATGACTCAGGTCAGCTTTCTCTACTGGTATCCACACGAACAGTATTCCAACCACGAATGACGTGCTAGCGCCTCCTGTTCCTCTAGGGCTTCCTCAAGAATTCATCCTCTTCGTCTCTATTTCGGCAGTTTCTTATCTGTAAACCTTTTTGCGGATTCCCGTTCACACTTTTTTTTATCCCAGCCGTAGCTCCTAAATATTAGATATATAGGATGCTATGCGTGTTACCACAGACTTGGAATTTTGGAATTAATCTTATATTAATTTTAAAATTAATACAATATCATATATTATATAATTTGATAAGAAACTAATTAAATAAATAGTATTTGTATTAAATCCATCCCATAGATTTAATTCACCCATTTATTTAATTTAAAATAAAGATAAGACAAAATTACATTTGATTTATTCTCATAAATCAAATTTGAGATAACATATCAATTTGAATTTCAAATTCAAACGTGATAGAGATTTAATTGTATCCTTATAAATTAAATCTTGTAAATATCTCTTATATGAGATATCATATCAATTTGAATTTTAAATTCAAACGTGATAGAGATTTAATTTATCCTTATAAATTAAATCTTATAAATATCTCTTATATATAATATATATATACGAATATAAATATAAATAAATATATATATCAACCTTGGATCATTCATTGAATATGGACTGTCTTAGATTCAATGAATCTGGAATCATAGCTCGTGTTGGACTAGTTTGTGTGTGACCCTGTAGACCCATATGAAGTTGGCAGTAGGCCATTTACTATACTAACTCACAAGTCACAAGCGGTCTTTAGCAAGACATCACGACTACCCAAATTATATGAGGATCGATGAACGATGTAACCTTTTATACAACCATATCATATCCCTTTTGTCACACGATACTTTGGTCATGGATGAGGCATGGAGAATGTCATTCTCCTATTCCTGATCGTTACTTTCTCGATCCCTGAATAGTCTGACTATAGAAATGGAACTACCTTTCCATTACAGTATGGCCATACATTTCTCAGTCTCACTCATTGAGGGGCCCAGTAATATCTCTATACGAATGTGAGGGACAAATTCTATCTTGACCATTTACATTCTTCCGCACGAAAAACCACTAAGCCCGAACATAGTTTTTATGATCACTCGGTCAAAAGTGACTTTTGACTAGGTCAAAGCTGAGCGTTTGTTATGTAGGAATCCATGATGATCTCAGGTCAAAAGGCATAGTGACATGGTTTGTATATGAGAGACGCTTATGACTTAACCCATGCAGCTCTCTCATAGCAGATCGATCCAACACCTTATACTCTTACATATGCCTATGACTTGGATTTATATCTCTATACATCTTCAAAGTCATACTAGTCTTATTTCATCTCTGCTCCCGCATAGATGATCGACTAGGGATATTTAGGATAAGATCATGAGTTATCCAAGGATGGTCATCACAGTAAACATACAAATAATATGATAACACAATTAATAAATTTATAAATCAACAATGTTCATAAGACAATGATTGGCCCCTAGGGCACAATTTTCAACAAACTTGAGCCATATGGTCTATATCACGTTCAATGTCAATCCTAATAGTGGAATAATCATCAACTATTAATGTCCCCTCATGAAAATGTCAGTGGTTCCCTCTATGTGATCATCTAATAGACAATCACTACCATTAATCACATTATTCTCAAGAAACTTGGCATTCCTAAACTCTACAAATATTTTAGAAGGTGGAGGACAATAAAACTTATAACGCTTAGACCTTTCCGCATAGCCTACAAAGTAAACTCTAATAGTCTTAGGGTCCAACTTCTTCTCCTGTAGATTGTACACTCTTGCTTCCGCAAGACAACCCCATACCTTGAAATGATTTCAACTGGGTTTCCATCCTTTCTAGATTTCAAAGGGTGTCTTAGACACTGCCTTTGTTGGAACCCTATTTAATATGTATGTGGCTATCTTGAGTACTTCCTTCCACAAGGAAGATGACAGTTTGGAGGTACTCATCATGCTCCTAACCATATCCAGCAAGGTCATATTTCTTCTTTCAGCTACACTATTCATGTCAAGCGATCCAGGCATAGTATATTGAGCTACTATACCTTGCTTTCAAATAAAATTAGCAAATAGACCTGCCGCTTGTCCTTCACTAGTGTATCTGCCATAATACTCACCACCACGATCTGATCTCACGATCTTGATTGGTTTCCCAATCTATTTTTCTACTTCTACTTTATATTCCTTGAAAGCGTCTAGTGCCTCACCTTTACTATAAAGCATGTAGACATACATGCATATGAGTAATCATCAATAAAGGGGATAAAATACTTTTGATCATGTGTAGTCAAGTCAAGACAATAAATATCTGTGTGTATAATTTCTAGCAACTCATAACTTCTTTTAGCCCCTTTATATAACTTATTTGTCTATTTTTCCCTTATGCAGCCCACACAAGAATCAAATTTTGAATGGTTTAAAGATGAAAGAATTTCGTCTTTATTTGACCTTTTGATTATGTCAACAGAGATATGACCTAATCTTCTATACCACAAGCTATAAGAATTCTCATTGATGACACTTCTCTTAGTACCACATGAAACAGAAAAAGATTGAGGCAAATCACAAATAATTTTGAATAAACCATCAATCATAACCAGATTCGCAATCAAAACAGAATTCTTTGTCAGTCATAAGTTTCTTAGAAAGAACTAGATGATAATCGAATAGAATGAGCTTTGACATAGGAATCAAATTCTTTTTGTAAGAGGGAACATAAAAAAATTATAAAGTTCCAAAACATGATTATTTAAAAAGGTTATACGAAAAGTTCTAACTCCTTTCACAAGATCTCCTCTCCCACTACCTAAAAGAACAATTTTCTCATTGGGATGTGGAGACCTGCTTGAAAGAAAGCCCTGCATGGTAGTCGAAATGTGGATCATCGAACTAATGTCAATCCACCAAGTTTCATCGTTAATGCTAGAAAAATTAGATTCAAAGGTAACACACGATAAAATCATACCTCTCATCTCTATTATATGTTGTCTCACGTCGCCAATACCTGTAAGCCTCACAGCATATAGTTCAAAATGATGGCACCACCCATCTGCTTGTCTGTCAACTTGAATTGCTTATATAAGGCTTCTAGGTTTCCTTTGGCTATGTTGCATTTAGGGATTACTCCCGTAATACTTCTAGTGATCATTTGTTTTATAAGCAGAAGAGATAAGTAGTTACTCTACTCCCACATATTATACCTCCCTTTGCCTCTCTGTCATTAAAGGTATCATCAGGTCTTAGAGATTTATCATACCTCAAGGCATAATCCAAATCCAAGAAACCAAGCTATAGCAAAACATCATCTCTCCAATCAGCAAAGTTAATGCTACTATCTAAGATTGTTTTGTTGCTTACATCAACCGTAATCCTGGGGCAGCAATTGGATCTGTAAAATGAAAATAGACAAATGTACAAATAAGCTCACAAGTAAGAATTTGAAGCAATCGCAAGTCATTGTGCTATGTATGCATGCTTAGCTCAAATGTAGCATGCAAGTAGTATAAATACGTATCACCAATATCTACCTGTGGGTAAAGACATTAGCATAGCCATGTATTTATCTCAAATGATGGAATCAGAATGAATTCGTAATTTTTCAATACCTGTGGGTTAATTAGAAAATAACTAGGTCATTCTATCCCACCCTAATTAAATGTACAATTATAAGATATCTACATGTTGGCAAAGATAAATCATAGCTATACATTTAATTACAAATGATATTTCAAATCCATGTGATTAATGAATGCATGCAACAAATTCAATAAATAAGAATGATGTGGCTACTCCTCAAAGAATTGCACGCTATCCACAAATATCATTTATGTGTATTGAAAATCCAAATATGCACAACTTAATGGAGAAATTAATTCTCCCCTAATTAAATGTACAATCATGAGATATCTACTTGTGGGTAAAGATAAATCATAACTATACATTTAATTATAATTGATATTTTAAGTCCATACATGATTAATTAATGCACGCAACAAAGATGAATAAGGATGTTGTGGCTACTCCTCACAAAACTGTATGCTGATCACAAATATCAATAACGTGCATATAAATCTAAATATGCACAACATAATAGAGTATTTAATAAATTAATTTAATCAACAAATATGACTAAATAATTTAATTTAAATTCTTCCACTATTTCATGTACCCAAAAAATGTCTAATAAATTAATTTCAACTCAAAAGATTTTTATAAAAAATAAATAGTTAATTTAATTGCCAAGGGAGAAATTAATAGGCAATTAAATAATATAAAAATTAAAATTTATAAAAACATTTTTCAAAAATTAAAATAATAGAGAAATTAATTTAAACATTTACAGTGGATGTAATAGTAATTAAAATTTTCTAAAAAATTAAAGTAAATGGCTAAAAATAATTTTTTAGAAATAAAACCAAGTGACCCATACACAAAAGTCCAAAATAGGGCCCAAAATAATTTTTAGAAACAATAAAAGATCCAGGTCCAAAAAGTATTTTCCAGAAGCAAATAAAAAAAATATGTTTAGCCCAAAAATGCAGGGTCCAATAGGCCTTTAAAAAAATAAATAAACAACAGTAGCCCAAAACACCACGGCCCAGCAGACTCTTTAAAAAAAATATTCTGCCAGCCCAAAAGTAATGCGGCCCAGGCAGTTTTTTTTAATTAGATGGCTCAAAAAGTTCCGCGACCCAGCTAGAAGTGAAAAAAACTATATATTTGTTTTGGCCCAGAACGTATCTCAGCCCATTCTGTAAATTTCAAAAAAGAATCTGAACATGCCCAAAACATTAATGAAACGGTGCATTTTGGTCTTTGTCTCATGCTGAGTTAGGTTAACCTAACCCGACTTAGCAACCAGAGACACAAGGGAATCACAGCCGCGATACTTCTACAACGGCAAGGACTTCTGGCGAGCTTTAGCAGGAGATTTCTGGCAAATATAGGGCTCCTTTGCTGGTGGATTCAACGGAGTCATGTCCAGAAACCATGGATGATGTTGCATGGTGACTCTCATAGCCACAGGATGGCGTCTCCCTCTCTCTCTCTAGAGGCAATTTCATGGAGAGTTTGTTATCCATATTCCAGTGATCTTCACGATGACTTTCACCGTCACAGCAACCTCTTCTCTCAGCAAGTTCAACAGCAAATATGGCCTCTCAGTTACTGGCAACTCTCGCCATTACAGATCAACAAATGAATGGTTAAAAGATTCAAATAAACAAAATTATAATAAGCAAGGCAAGGATGATCTCAAACCTGTCTCTAATGTCACATGTTATAAAATAAATATCTCACACACAATATAATCAATCCAGATTATAAGATATATAAATATAAAATATATATGATATAACACGGAAGACTTAAAATTACCTCTAGCCATCAGCTTGATTGATCTGAGAAGAATTGGAACTCAAATAAGATACCTGTCAATCAGAGAGCACTGTTAGATAAACAACAGGTTCTTCCAGCTGGTGATTAAACATAGTGATGGAAACTTGTGTACTACCGTCATCAGTAGGGAACCTTCAAGAGTGAGCTAAGAAAATAGGTTTCACTCTAGAATCAGAAACTATCGTACGATAATTCTCAATTGTTAATTTCTACCATCAGAAAATTAACCTTAAATAAATTGAGTTAACAACCCACATTGAATTGGGCCCAATGACCAGGGGCCACATTCAGAAATATTTATTAATTATCCTAATTAATATCTAAATATGTTATAATAATAAATATATCACAATACTAGTACCTATCCCATAATAGGCTTTACTGGACATTCCTATGACTCATGATTGAGAACTTTGATCACCTTGTCATTCCCAAGAAATATTTTGAGTATTGATCAAGTTGTCAATACTAGAAAAAATGCATACAACGACGGTTAAAGTGGCATTTCACTACGGTTTTAAAAGTGCTTTAATTCCACCTTTGTTATAATAAGTCTACTTTTTAAAGACAATTTTATAATTGTCGTTAAAGGTAACATTTCACTGCAGTTATAAAAGAACCATCGTTAATTGCTTCATTTTTTTTTGCTTTTCTCGGTCGACATCCACCATCAGTCACCTCGGTCATACTCATCAAAAGCATCAGACCATATATAGAGAGAAGAAGTTAAATATCTGATGAAGAAACTAAAACTCCATAAACTTCTTTCATTAAAACTCTTTGAGCTCTTTTCAACAAGGTCTATCTGCTATCACCTACTGTTAGCTACCACAGTCAACCTCACTAAAAAGTCGAAGGTCTAGCAAAAAAGTTGAAGATGTAGAGAAAAGTTACAAATATGGCAAAACAAAGAGCAAATGAAGAAGTTAAACGGTAAATTATGACTTTTACTATAGAGAATGACGATGGAGATGATGGAGAACAACAGTAACAATTGATATGGGCACCAAAACTAAAGGAAAATGTCAAAAAATGACCTTCATCAAAATCTATGGTGGTATAGAAGATAAACGAGACCACAGATGATTGTGAAAAGTGAAACTAAAATTAAAATTAAGTCCATAGTTTTTAAAATTTTTTAGGGACTTTTTATGGCTGTTTTTTGAAAAATCGCCATTAAAAATCTCACCTGATAACTTTTATGGTGGCTTTTATAAAAATCACCATAAAAAGTCACACCTGAAGACTTTTAAAGGTGGTTGTTTAAAAAAACAACTGTTAAAAGTTTTAAAAATGAACTTAATTATTAAAATACCATAACTTTTTTAACAACGATTTTTCTTATAACGGTCATGAAATAGCACCGTGATAAATATTTTTTCTAGTAGTGTGTCCACCATACCTAGTGCAAGTGGTTCCTTATGAAATTGTGAACAACAAGAACCAACTTAATCCTAATGTAGTTCCACCTCATCTACAAGCTGCACCTCCTAAGGTTGATCCCCTGCTTAACAGTCCTCTCCATGAGTATCTTTTTCTATCGGAAAGGCTTTTCATATATTCTCAATGATCAAGCTAGTTATTCCTTTCATGATCTTCTCTTTCAATACCTCACATGTTGGAAAGTATTTCCAAATGGAAGTACTATATTAAAGTCTTCTCAAGCTACTTATGTTTCCCATGGTTTTCTGTTTTGCTATCTCATTTGTTAGCAAGGTTTTCAGGACATTCATTGTCATCAAGCTACTCACTCCTGTCATGGTTTCCTCTTTTGTTATCTTACTTGCTTGAAAGGATTCTTTGATCGAAACGCCACCCTTTTCCTCTAACTATGTGCTTCCATTTTAAGTCGTCAGGAGTTGAGTTGTTCTAGCAAGGGAGAAATAATGTGATAATGAATAATTAGGATTTTAGATATTTAACATTACTATGGAATATTTGGTTTTAATTTTGATTATTTGTTTTCTTTTATTATTAATTTTTATTTGAATTGAATTTTAGGTTTCTAGAATTTTCTACAATTAAATATTATTTATTGTAATTACACTCTAAAATATTCTGCTTTTACTTTATAGGGTTAAGTTGAGATGTATAAATAGAACCTTGACACATTTACTTTAGATTATGAATTGAATATTGAAAATTGAGTTGTTTCCTTTCTCCCCCCTTTTCACCTAGTCTTCCTCCTCCTTTTTACTTTATCCTTCCTCTACTCTACTCTCTCTATTTCCCTCTTCTCATGCCTCGTCCTGCATCAATCGGAGATAGTATCAATAAAAATATATAGATAAATAATTTATTGATCCATTATGAATGCCACATCTTATTTCTCCAACAAATTCTTCGACATTACATTATATATTTTAAACATTGTGCAATACATGAGAAGTTTAACCACGTCTGAAAATAATTTATAAAAATCTAATATATGGACAGCTTGTGTAAATTTAAGCATGCAAATAATTATATAAATATGAAAAAATTATACTCTTAAATTAAAATATTATTTAAGAGGAAAACATTTATTTTAATTTTAAAATAAATGGATTAAAAATGCCTAATTTTTTTTGGAAGGGATCAAATTTAACACACCACAAATATCCAAACATTCACACCCACCCAAAGAAACGCATGTTACAACGGTAGAACCTGTGGCCTCCTTGTAAGGGAGGATTCCGTCGTCACTAGACCAAGAATCTTTGACAAAACATGCGTAATTATGCTACATTAGTGAGTCAGTGGAACGGACCAACCTAAGGGCCTTTTTCATGGTTGAAAAATGAGTACTATGTAGTCCACCTGTTAAAAAAAAAAAGTAGAGGTACCGTCTCTTTTTTTTTAAAAAAAAATGAGTACTATGAAAAAGAAATAAAAAGAAAAAAATATATCTTATATGATTGAAAGACGAGAGGAAAAAAATATAGAGTTTTATTTTTTTTGTATAAACTCTATAACCTCTAAGAGAAAGTTATGGATCTGAAGTTACAAAAAAAAAAAAAAATTAACTTCTTAATTCTCTTGTAATTTGAGTATTTTTATATTTATTTTTTATCTTTTTGTCTAAATATCATCCTTCAAAATATTAAAGAATTATAATAGCAAATAAAAGTATATTTAATTAAATTTTTTATTATAAATTAATAGTAATAGTATTATTTAATTTTAATAGTAATAATTTTATAAAAAAATAGTGGCTATATGTTTATAATAAGAGAAATTTAGTTATATCTCTTATAGGAAATGAAAAAAAGTTGTAGGTAGGAAAGTTTAAACCTTAAAAAGAGATTATAATAATTTTTTATTTATTTAAAAGAGGAAGAAGATCCTTCCTTAACTCTAATTATCTTGGGTTAACCTGTGGCAACGAGAAGTGGATGAAGGATGACACGCACGGTGATGGGCCTTCGCGATTAAAACGCAACTCAGTACCTCCTCACCTTCTCATTCAAACACAACTCAGACTCCATTCAAGCACAACTTAGATCTATCCCCCTTCTCCTCAGCGACCTTTGCCCCCAATATCGATCGAAACTTAGTTTTCTTGTCGCTCTTCCTCAAATCTCCACGCACAACACAATATTTTTTGGTTTAATGGTTGACGAATCTGGATTCAACTTTATTATCTTCGGCTCAACCCATCATTTTATAGTGAATTGAGTTACTAAATTAACAACCTATTTTAATGCGTGTTTTTTTGATCTGTTATCTCTAAATCTTACATTTATAATGGATAGATTAGTCCACTTTTTTTAATTTTTTTTATTATTTATATTATATTTTATTCATTATAGAGTTTTAGTTAAATTAAAATTTATATTACACTTCATTTACACTAATTTTATCTTATTAAATTATTTTTTTATATATATATTTTAATTTATTATTATTTTATTTATGATAGATTTATCTATAGATAATTAATATAATTATAAATTATTTTTAAAAATATATATATAAAAATAATTTTTTAAAATATATATATAAATAATTTTTTTACAAAAAATAAAAATTAACCCGTAAACGCGTTATGGCGGGTTTAGATTGGTATTATACCAATCTATCAAGAAATAGACCTCTTAAATTAAGTCCGCTTTTAACCTAATATGCTGTAGGTTAACCGTATCAGGCACACGTTAACCCGCATTCCCATCTCTAGATCTAGATCTGAAGATGGACGCTGTCAAGTTTCAGCCATTGTCACGAAGGTCGCTGTCGCCGTTTGTTTACGGAGGTCACCTGGTTGCTGACAGAGGTCACCGAGTTGCAGGGTACAAGAGGATGTTGGAAATTTTGAACAGTGCACGGTTTTCACAAGGAGGAAGATGAAGTTTTTGGCCAGATTTCTTGTTTTTTTTTAAAAAAAAAATGAACAGGCTTTTACTATTTTGCTGCGTGGTGGATTTTAAAAAATGACATGGAAAATAAAAAAATTATGTGGACAAGGGTTAACGGAATTTTCTAACAGAAATTAGTAAAAAATATTGATCACACCTTAAAAAATTATTTTTTAAGTATAAATTATATATTTAAATATTTTAAAGTATTAATTATACTATTAAAATTATTTTTTAGATATTAAATATACTTTAATTCTATTAAAAATAAATGACAATATATATATTATTATAAATATTATATGTATGTATAGATATCTATAATTTTTAATTATTAGAATTCCTCTTAAGATTTCATCTTTTCTTAATTTCACAAACTCTTAACCTCCCCAATAAATTATTTCAAAGAAATTTTTTATTGTTAATGATATTATATTTATTTTTATTCTTTTATAATTTTAAGATTAATCTTTAATAATTGATGACCTATAAATAGAAACTATACACAAAGCATTTGTATATATATATATATATATATATATATAAATATATAAGTGAATGAAAAATAATCTCTTATATTTTTTTTAGTCTCTTTTTTTGTTATTCATTTTCTCTCTAACTTCTTTATTTTTTCTCTCTATAAAAAGGAGAATAAATCGTTAAAAGGTGTACAAAGCAGTTGGGATATTATGTACAAGCCTCAACCTAATTAGGAATTATTACATAACATACTAAAAACATTAAAATTAAGACAGTTTAAAAAGTCAAGCAATTTCACCCGGTCTAAAAGCTCAAATAAAAAATTAAAAAAAAATATTTTCATCTGGATTTAAGAGAAAAAATCCAGATGAAACAAAATGAAATATAAAATTTGTGAAGAAGTTTAGATCGAATACAAATCAAATAAAATCACAATAAATCTATATTGAAATTTTAAAGAAGTTAAGAACAAACCTAAATAAATAAATTGCTTCTCTCATATTGAATCATAATAGGCAAGAGCAGAAAAATAGATATAACAGAAAGAGGAGAGAAAAATCATTTCCAAACTATAAAAATTAAAAAAAAATATGATAGCCAGGAGTAGGGCTGAGTAATGGGCAGACTGGGCTAGCCAGATGGTCAGCCTGTGCCCCGCCCATTTATTTTTTTATGGGCATGGGCTCAACCCGTTTAAGCCCGTATTAAACGGGCTGGGCTGAACCCGTTTGGATTCTAATGGGCATGGGCAGCCCATTTATAAAAAATAAAAATATTTTTTTTATTTAAATCTATTTAAAGTTTTAATAACAATAAAAATAAAACAACAATATTATACACATGATATAATTGTTCATCTTAAAATTAAAAAATAAAATATCATAATAATAGCTACAAATTTATAACCACACAGTCTACAATGATTATATAATATAATCATTTATAATCTTAATTATTCAATTGAATTATAATTATACATAATATACATTATATTTATTTGTGATAGTTGTAGATATAATTACCCATACCTCTACAAAACAAATTTAAAAAAGTATATTAGTATATAATAAAAATAAATTTAAATAAATATAATATAATAATTAATAAAAAAATATATGGGCGGGTTGCGGGCTGCCCAATGGTCAGCCCGCAGCCCGCCCATATAATTTACTGTTTAAACCCGTTTAAACCCGCCCGTTACAGGCCTATTTTGGACGGATTTAAATAGGTTCAAATAGTACCGAGTTACGGGAAGGTCCATGAGCTCCGGGCTAATTGTTCTCCCCTAGCCAAGAGAGATATTTGCTACTAGCATAAATCCAACAAATAGGGGGATGAAGACGTATAAACAAATATCACTAGAGCAGCGGTGGCCGACACAAGTGAAGATGGTTGAGGCTAAGACCAGAAGATCGAGAGAGATGTCCTAGAGCTTTCCTCCCTCAAGCACGCCTTTAACTCTTTAGGAGAGCTACAGTAGCATCGATGTGCATCCCCAAAGTGGGAATGGATGGACAATGATGCGACTGTTACTAGTGCGAATTGCTTCTCTGGCGAGATATGAGATCTAAATCATATCTAAGCTATTATATAATTGTTTAATTATTCGTCAACTAATTGTCTTTACCGTCAGTGTAAAACATATATTTTAAACTGGTTATATTTTAGATTTTCAATTTGGTGTAAAAAATATCTTTTAAACTAATTTTATATAGAACTAGTCTACAAATTTATTAATATTTATAAAAATAATACTAGTCATTTTTTTAAATTATTTACTTAATAGTCAGTTTAAAAAACCTTTTTATTTAGGTTTGGATCAACCCTTGATTGGCCAAATTGTTTGATTTGAGAGATTAAGTCTAATCAAATAATGGACTAGATATTATAGATTGACATGAATATTTAATTAAGATATTCACCTAATTAAATATAATATAAATTAAATACTTGATTTAATTTTTATCTAATAATTTATGTTAAATAATATAGTATTATATTCTGCATATTAGATATTATAATTAGTCATTCAAATAAGTTTAAATTCAAACTAAATATATTATCCAATTAGTGAAGATACAAAGAGAATGTATCAACTGAAAGGATATTTTGCATTTCCAAAATATCCCTAGCCACTATTATATAAAAGGGCCTCCTGTTACAATTGATGCACAATTGAGTTTTATGGCTCTCGCTTCTTCTCTCTGTATTCTCTCTCTCTTGTGTAGTGCTTTGCAATGCAAAGATAAATCTAGGTTCTAGTAATTTGGACTTAGCATGAGCATAATTAGTTTGACTTGTAGAGCTTCAAATGTTTGACCTGAATCTAAATATGGATCTGACTCGGTACGTATCTCGGGTTTTTACCCATTATTTCTAATAGTGGCATTAGAGCTGCAATGATTCTGAAGCTGTAATTATGTGATTTTTTTAAGCATCATTATATTATCACTATGCATGATTTTCCTTTATTCTATTGTGTTGTTGCTTTATTAACTTAAAGCTTGATTTCATGTGAATGTATCATGTAAGCTTTTAGGTGTACCTTGAATCTTCTCTTGTTTACTGAAATAGCCACGTGAAACTAGAACACCTTCTGCAGGCTCACAATTTGTTTGCATAGCAAATGACATCGATGGAGGAAAAATGAAAGAGTTTGGGCATAGAGAGGATATGAACAACAGAGAACAAATACAATACACACCATACTGGCATGTAAAAAATACAACCTTAAAAGCATATATTAACTTCAATATACTGCTTGTCTCATGTCCTAAAAATGTGCATTGTGGAGGATTGGGATACCGATAACTTCCCACTACCTCATTTTCCTCCTTTTAAATAAAATATGTACCTAATCCACTATAGGTGGACTTGCCCATTTTTCAACATCTCCTACTTACACTTGGTGGATTAGATAATATCTCTAATCTTATTTTCTTCCTTCTTTCATATTAGGTACTTTGTCGTGATGGTGTAAGCATAACGTCTCCATTCGGGCATTTGTATTAGAAATTCCTTTTACAGATACCAGCACAAAGCAACCCTTTAGTATAGCTTAAACATAATATATTATAATGCCTTGAAAATCCTAAATTTACCCATATACACTTTTCTTATGGTTGATCTCTCTTGAGTTAACATATAACTCAGATAGCCACCACTTATGCATAGTATTCACACTTATGGAATGAACAAAATAATATCATAAGTGACTAGTCACAAACACCAACATGGATGTGTATATTTTAGCAATCTTTCTTTCGCCCATATATCATTTTGATATGAATCAACCGCTTTCCTAGCATAATACATTTGGTTCATATATAATTTGACTATAGGACATATACTAAAGTAGCAATTGCTGAAACATACCTCCATAATACTATCAAAGTTAAAGGACATTAATGAAAGAATGATACCTTTCTAGAACTCACACAACAATGAAGCAAGGATTGATTCACTTGCTTTCTATATGTGGTTCTTTAGCACATGTGGTAGGAATCACATGTTACGGTGTTCCTCTTATCCTATAAGAGTGTACGTCACTTTGATTCTATCAATTACACCGTACAGACTTAAGTCTAGACACTCATAGTACTTAAACCCAACCTCATCAATTCTTTTCACATAATATGATATCATTTTTAAAGAATTTGTTATATGGCTACATGTTTCATGGATATGGTTATCCATAGTTCGATCCATATCCCTACTCACGAATCTCATCTTTATATACTACATGTTTTAAGCCAAGGTGACATTTATTGTATTTCTTCTCTATCATATCAGTACTTTAACTGCTTTACTGGTGAACACATGTCTCATTTTTTAATACTTCTCTAGCATCAAAGGCGGTTGCTTGTGTGAGAGAGCTAACCTTTTCAACCTATATGACATACTAGACATTGTACACTTTTACCTATACATATGAGTAATAATAAATGACATGATATTATTAATGAAAAATAAAATATTACATACAGTCTAATTTTATACTTTACACATGCAATGGCTTTTACATATTTCTCAAATATTTCTTTCCCTATTGGTTTAGTCAGGGGGTTTACAACCATACATTTGGTTTAAATATATTGGTCTTACTATGATATTTAGGGTCTTTGGTGTAGGCTATAGTTGAAGTATTGTCACCGTGTATCAACACCAAATTGGTACTCTCATTCCCAAATTCTAGGTGTTCAATAAATCTTTTCAACCAAACAACCTCTTACACTGTTGCAATACATGCCACAAACTCAGCTTCCATAGAGTGTAAATCAATACAAGTTTACTTATTGCTATTCTAACATATAATGCCGTTGTTAAGTAATAAGGTGTATCATAAAGTTGATCTTTATTTTCCTTCATCACCACCTATATTAGTATCAAAATATTCGACTAGACATAGATTGCTTCCTTGATAACACAATACATAGTTAGATGTGCCCTTTAAGTATCTCAAGATTCTCTTCACTGCTTTCCAGTATTTCTCACCATTGGACTAGAATCTGCGAACTAGCCCCATGGCATAATAAATATTTGGCATATGGAACTCTTTCCATTTTCTTTTTGTCTAATTCATTTTTGAAACACGTGTCTAGAATTAAGTCTACTCCAGTGGCTATAGGGATATCCACGGGATTGAAGTCACTCATATTGAATCTTTCAAGTATCTTCTGATATAATTCTCTTATGAAAGAGTGATGATTCTTTTAGAGTGATTCCTTCAAATCTTTACTCTAAGTATGTATTCTGCTTCACCCATGTCTTATCTCAAAATTTGATGAAAGACATTCTTTAATAGCTATCACCGAGTCAAAACTATTTCGGGCTAAGAGTATGTCATCTACGTATAAGGATAATATTTCAAAGTTACCCTCAAACCACTTAACATAGACAAAATGGTCTTCCTTTATCATCTGGAAGTTATAGAAGGTTATCGCCTTGTGAAACCTTAAGTACCACTGTCTGGATGACTGTTTTAATCCATAAATAGATCTTTTGAGTTTACATTTCTTGTGTTTAAACCCTTTTTCAGTGAAATTTATTGGTTGTTCCGTATATATTTCTTCATCTAGATCATCATTCAGGAATATGGTTTTTACATCCATCTGATGTAACTCCAGGTTTAAACTATTTACTATTACCAGAATAAGTTTTATCGAGTTGAAGTGCATAACAGGTAAAAAAGTATCCTCATAATCTATACATTTATGTTGTGTATATCCCTTTGTAACCAATCGAACTTTGAATTTGTTAATTGATCCATCTACCTTTTTTTGATTTTGAGAACCCACTTGTTTCTAATGGCTTTACGTCCATTTGGCATATCAACCAATTCCCAAAATTGGATTTTAATCATTGAGTCATTTTCCTCTTTCATTGCTTTCTTTCATTCCTTCTTGGTAGGACTTACCAAGGCCTCGTGAACAGTGCGGGGTTTATTATCCCCTTCTAGAGTAACTAAGAGTACTTTGTCTTCTATTTGGAAGCTTCTCTTTGGAACACTTTCCCTATTACTCCTTCTGATTAGAGCAACTTACTTATCTTTTCTCATTTGTCTCAGTCTTTGTATTTACTGTTCTTGGCTCCCACTCAGATTGACATCCTAGAGGATTCTGGTCTATCAATTTATTCCACACTATCCTGTTCTTGAGTATCATAAAGAGATACAGTGCGATCAACATCTCCCCTAATGGGAAATTCAGTTTCAATGAATACAACATCTTTTGATTCTGTTTCAGTCACTATCTCATCTTCAATTTCACTTATGAATACATATCCTTTTGAGGGTTCAAAGTACCTTATGAAAATACATTTCTTCCCTCTAGGACCCAATTTCCCATGTCTATGAGAACTATCATGGATATAGGCCGTTAAGCCCCAAGGTTTAAGGATGCTTAGATTTGGTTGCGTTTAGTCCATAACTCACAGGGTGTGGAAGTGACTGACTTGGAGGGCACACAGTTAAGTATGAAAGTTATCATCAATAAAACATCACCAATGTGAAATTGGAAGGCTACGCCATCATAGACCTAACCATGTCTAGAAGAGTTATATTTCTTCTTTCGATAACCCCATTCTATTGAGGGGTGCTAGGGATAGTTAGTTTCCTAATAATCCCTTTTTCTTCACAGAGCTATTTGAATTGATCTGAAAGGTATTTATGACCTCGATCAGTGCATAATACCTTGATCTTATTGTCCATTTGAGTTTCTTAATAATCCCTTTTTCTTCACATAGCTGTTTGAATTGATCTGAAAGGTATTCATGACATTGATCAATGCATAATACCTTGATTTTATTGTTCATTTAATTTTCTACTTCATTTATGTATCGTCTAAAGTACTCTAGTGCCTTTGACTTATTTAAAATTAAATAGATATGACCATATCATAAAAAATCATCAATAAAGGTAATAAAATACTAAGTTCTGTGTCTTGCCCTCATACTCATTAGACTACAAATATCAGAATAGATTAATTGCAATGGATTTGAACTCGTGTTCCCTTACCGAATAATTTTCAAGTAGCCTTACCAACTAGACATCTTTCATATAATGACATATCCATGTTAGGGATTACCCCAAACAAGCCTTCTTTTGCCAGTCTAATCATTCTATTTTGATTAATATGTAATAGTCTAGCATGCTAGATATTCATTTTAGGATTATTCGAAGTAATAGCAAAATAATCGTTAGAATTAAAATCACCAGCAAGATCCAAAATAAAGAACTTTTGAAATCGAAAAGTTGACATAAAATATTGAGTTACTATAAATGTATGCAATTTTACCATAAAAGTTTACATTGAACCCAAAGTCTAATAAGCAAATTATAGAAATTAAATTATGTCAGATGTCAGGAGCATGAAGCACATCATGCAGCATCAAAGTCTTTCTACCATGCAAAACAAGTTTGCAGGTGCCAATATCTCGAATCTCGATCCTTGCATTATTGCCAACGTAAAGCCACATTCTTTAAAATGGCAACTAATGGTATTCTATGAAAGATCCTCGATCTCAACTTATGTGGTTTGTGGAGCCTGAGTCAATAATCCAAGAAAAGGAAACATGCTATGTCAAAAAAATAGTATTAGAAACAAATGATACATGTAAATTCACATAATTCACTGTTACCTTTCTGCTCTCGGTCTATTTAGAATAGTCACGTGCGAAATGTCCCATATTGTGGTAGTCAAAGCATTTGACTTTTTTTAAGTCTAGCTTTTTCTTGTCACCTTTCTTTCCCTTCTTCTTGCATTATTGCTTGCCTTTCGTGGGTGGAGGACCACCTTTCTTTATATTTCTCTAAAAGTTCCTACTCTTTTTAAATTTAGGCTTTGAATGGGAAGGACCGTATCTTTGATCAAATAGACTTGTCCAGTGGCCTTATAAACCTCCAGACGTTCATCGTATAGCTTCAAATGCTGAGCTACATCATTGAAAGTGATGACATTTTCATTATAGATCAAATTAACTTTCATGTGCTCCCAACTGGTAGGGAGTGACCTAATGACAACCTGTACTTACTGCTCGTCAGATAAATTATGTCCAGCCTCCTTTAGTTCTCGAATCATGTTGGACATTTGTCTTACAATATGCCTCATAGGATTATTTGGCTTTAATTTATAGGCATCAAATTTAATTGTCAACCTTCTAAGCTTAGTAGTGGAGACTCTACCAATCTTATTCTTCAAGGCAATCGACATAGCTTATGTCATTTTGTGTGTCTCAAACTCACATCAAATCATCAACCATTGCACTCAGCAGTGTGATTCTTGCTATGCTTTTTTTCCTTTTCTAGGACATGAATGCTTCCTGGTCTTTCTTGTGCTGGACTATATTTTCAACCTTAGGATTTACTATTGCCATTGTTAGTGGCTCAATTGCATCATATTCTTCTAGAATATATTGGACCTCTAGGTGCCAAATATCCTAATTGTCCCCGTTGAGTTTTTCAATTGTTTAATTCAGCAATAATGTTCTTTGGTGCCCTTGTTCAATATTGATTATGTGACAAACCTATCCCACATTAACTTATTGAACCATAGAACATTTAAGTGAATTTATATATATAGCACATGTAAAGTATACAATGTCATGTACTTTTATTATTTTATCATAAAATAATAACATCATTAGACCTATAATTAGCAGAATACGTTTGTACTTCCCATACGTTGGCACTAGCATTGCCATCACTTCCTATCAAAATTAATATAAACACTATTCTCATCAAATTTTGCTTTTATAATACTCATTATATAAAATCCTCCCACTTATAAAAAGTATACATGAATCATAACTAAGAGAAAGAAATAAAATGAAACATGTTTCTCTTGCATATAAAGCATGTAATAAATAGCAAGTCTTTACAAAGAAAAAGTAATAAAATATGTCTTCAACAAATCAAAGTAGTAGAATTAAATACAAATATACATTATTTGATATGAGCAATACAGTATTCTAACATTGTTTTTCTTAGTTTCTTAAGCTTACGAAGCAGCTTGTGAATGTTATATACAAATTCTATTGCTTTAAACTAATACATTTTGCTTATGGATCCTCGTCTAGGCTTACCTCTAACCCTAATTGCTATTATATACTCCATTATGACTTTTAGGTAGAATTTAGTATTCTCCTTATTTGTCATGAATCTTATGTAATCGCCAATCACACTATTGATGCCTTTTATATTTGTTAGTTTGGCTGCATCTCTTTTAGTTATGCTCATGCCTAAAGCAGGGGTAAGAGATTAGTTCACTTCCTCTTTATCCTCAACTGGAGATTCATCATGAAGAGTAGGTACCATCTTGGAGTTTGAGTTTGAAGAAACCATGAAAGGCTACTCAGGAAGGGGTTCGATGAGGAATAAATTTTTTAACCTCGGTCTGGAATCATACATTACTTTGGTTCCTCTTATAGAATTTCCTCTACCAACTTCTCTAGGTCTTCTTCAAAAAGTTCATCAAGTTCTTGTTCTGGTCCTCTTGAAGGTTCTCCCCTAAGTTATATATTGACATCATCCAAGAATGAGATGTCATCATATAAGCTATATCTTAAGGATTCAGTGCTAAATGAAGTCATTTTCACCTAAATAATAATAAAAATTAATTATTATATTTTTTTAGAATTTTAAAAACACTAAAAGAACTAAAAAATATATTGAATATTCAAAAATAGGTCCAGAATTGCCTATAAAATTAGGTAAATTATATATCAAAATAAAGATATTGATTTTAGGATTTTTTAGGAATAAACCGTACCTCAATTGGATGTCCCATACTCCCTCACGCGCCACAAGAAGAAAAATTTAAAAAAAACTCAAAAAACTGAACAATGCTTACTCTCAGTCACTGGCGCGTATTACACGTACCAGCTAGTGTTGCCACTTAGCCATTACCACGTGTCACTCACCAGATTTTTTTCCTTTTTTAAATTGATTTTTTTCTCTAAATCCTTTTTTAATTGTGGGTCCGGGTGGGATCTACTAATTTGACTTGGCCTATACCTCTACTGCAAAAAAAACTTTTTTTGTTTTTGAAATGCACTTCACACAACCTAAAAATTTTTTTTTTGTTTTCTGCTGGGCTGGATGGGACGCAACCTAGTTTGTAGAAACAGAGTCTTCTTCTCTATTTTTTTAGTGCTAGCGTCTCAAAATGACATTGTTTTGGGGATGATCAAAACACAACATTTTGATCATCCTTAACCTCCAGCCTCATCATACAGACCCGACCTGCCTCATTTTTTGTCATCATTTCTCTGTCTGACGTCCGATTTTGACATTCTTGGTTTCATTTTCTTCATTTGTCCATGATATACACAATGGGACTAATTTTAAAGCCTAAAATTGCTATTTTCTAATGATCAAATTTTGAACAAAAGATCTTTGTTCAGTGGACGGTAAGTGTACTTCTATTTTATAGTTTAAAAGCATGCTTCATACATCTTATAACAAAATAAACACTTTAAAACAGAAATAAACAAATAGAATAGTGTATAACCAAAAAATGAAAAAGTCATAGAGAAGCATATGAAAGCACATAACCTTGCTCTTATGCCACTGTAAGCTTTTGGACGTACCTTAAATCTTTTCTTATTTACTGAGATAGCCACAAGAAACTGGAACACCTTTTGTAGGCTAACAATCCATTTGCACATCAACTATCATAGACAGAGGAAAAATGAAGGTATCTGGATGCAGAGAGGATATGAACAGGGGAAAGTAGATACAATACGCACCACACTAGCCCATAAAAAACGTAGCCTTAAAAGCATATATTAACCTCCCTATACTGCTTGTCTCATGTCCTAAAATATGTATTATGGAGGAGTGAGATATCGATAACTTTCCACTCCCTCATTTTGCTCCTTTCAAATAAAACATGTTCCTTCCAATGAACTCCTCATATAGATCTAGGCCTAATTTATCATGGGTGGATTGGCTCATTTTCCAACATATCATGTGCGTATCATGCTTGATTGAACTTGTAGTTCGATACACATTAAGATGTTACTAGAGTTTCCATCAAGTACTTTTGTGTTCTTCAATGGTTATAGGAAGATATCCTTATTATGCTTTATCAAGGTGAATTTAACTTGCTGAAACTTGCCATTTATATTAGGCCAAGCCTCTTCATGAATTCCCCAGGTTTATAAAAGTTTATCGCATGTACTCTTCTTAATGTGCATAACGTCCAAATTGCGGCGCAACAAATTATACTCCCAATAAGGAAAAATGAAAAATATACTTCTTTTTCTCTACTGTATAGGCTGACCATCAAATGTTCCATGAGACCATCATCCCACTTATTTAAGATCCTCATTCTTGCTAAATTTGACATCAACATCTTGTAACTACCGCAAGACATCTCCACTAGACAAAGTAACATAAGGTCTTTCCTTTCTTGGTTTCCATTAAATAGAATCCATGGTGATTTAAATATGTTCTAGGTGAAACATCCTACTTTTAACCTCTTAGAGTACGTATTCAGAAGCGTATTTAACTAGCAGAAGCGTTACTTTAGCCTAAAAATTTGACTCTCGGTTATTGTTCACTTGGTAAATTATAGATTGACAGTCAAACTTTAAAAATTCATAAATAATTCTAAAAAAATTGTATGGTGGTGTTTCAAATTTATACTTGAAGATATTTCATATATATTTAAGGGAAAAAAATATAAATATGGAAATTTACATTGCCAATCAATACAGTTAAATAGTTACTTTTTACGGTTCATATAGCAAATTTTAAAAATTCCAGATTTTGTCTCTTAACTTTGGAAATTCATTTTTCTTGATATACACATCCAAATAAGGTGTGTTACCTATAAATTTAAAGCTCTAGATGTGTAATACTTGATCATACAATTTTATGAATTAATTCCTTCATTTGCTAGGTCAAACTAAAGTCACAACAAAATTGTTTCAAAACCTACGTTTTTACCATTTCAGTTTCCTTCCTTTAATTCTCAATACTTGTTCTAGCATGCATAAACCATCTCTTTGGCCTCTCATACATTCATATAAAACATGGAGATATTCCATAATTATTTTATACATTTTTATTTACATAAATAAGTACTTTACATACCATACATACATGGAAATTCATAGCATCTACTAGGACATCCATTACTTCATTTTCTTTCTTTCATATTATAGCTCTCCTTCATGCATATATCTCCCATCATAATTGGCCTATATTGGTTGGTTATGGGAGGGTGAGATTATGGAGAATCTCAGTAGCAAATGGTACCATTCAATGCATATAAGATGAATGCAAGCGCATGACATGTTTCACTTATCTTTCTTTAGCTTCCATTTGCATACTATTATGCTCCATGCCTATCACTATCATGCATGACCATAAACTCATAAAGGGTAGAGCATATATCATTCATACATATCATACATCATTATCACATATCATAAGCACCATATACATCAAGCATACAAGAATGGGTAAGTTCACTATCTTGAACATAAGCTTTGTCTTTTGTTCTTATACTTGCTCCCTAAGCTTCCATCCAAATATTGGTTACTTACTCATCCTATTAAATCATTTACTTTGATATATCATGGCCCTAAACACAATCACAATGTGTATACAACTCATTAGAGACATTACATAACATGAACTTCCTTAAAACTCCTAACTCTTAACTTAAGTCTTGGAGTTAGTGGTTTAACTTTGTAATAATTATTTTCTTAGACCAACCCTATATAATTTTACCCAAAGAATCCAAATATGATATTGGAATTATGAAAATCAAACTCCTCATATGAAATCTGTCCAGAACTGTACAACACCTTCATAAAGTCCAAAAATTCTCATTTTAATTCCAATACTTTTAATACTTATTTCTCTACTTTATCCCACACAATTTTCCATTTTAAAACCATTGAAAGCATCAAAATCATGAAATTCAAACTCCTTCCCAGGTGATGAACAATGACAGAGAGAGTCTCAAGATTACAATTCCAATTTTACATGATTTCCCAAGCTCAAACTACTTAATTCTAGCTTGTTTAAGATTGTCTAACCATTCCATGACTTAAAATTCCTATTTCCATTATAATTCTAGATCATTTACAGCAGTCAAGATGAAGAGAAAAATAGCATTTCAACCATCCAAATCCAAGGGAAATCTTCCTACAATATAATACAAAGATAGGAGAAAGAAGTTACCTTGAATCCTTACTGGATTGGCTCTAAGATTTGCCTTATCTTGCCCTGAGATTTCATTTTGGAAGCACCTCCCATGGTTGTCCTTTGCCTTATATGATACTACATATTTGAGGGGGTATATATAGAAAAAATTGGGTGGAAATGGATGGCCAAGATTACTTTAGTTACTATTTGATCTAATAGTCCATAATTCACCTTCCACCAAGCTTGCCCTAGAAGCTTTAGAATGCCATCATCCATGACATCATATGGGGCTGTGTTTGGCACAAGGAATAGAGAAATACTGATAGGAAAAATTCTAATACAATCTAGTATCGATCCAGTCAGTTTCACAAAAATCAGACTGTTTTATAACTCTAAGTTTTCTGAGATTCCACAATATATTTTTTTACCTTAAATCCAGTATCCAGATTTTTCCTACCATTGACATTGTTGGACTGAGAATTTATTTGCTTACCATACCTTGAAAATGATTAAAATACCCTTGGTTCCCTTTCTTACACTATATTAATCCTAAGGGTATAATTGTTATTTCACACCCCTCTACACATTATCAAGGCATATATTGATTTTGATTAATTTTTCTATTTTTCTGGTCTTTATTAACACTTGCTCATATACTTATCTAAAAATATAATTGGGTATATGAGGTGCCATTTTGGCCTTCTACATGGTCCCCTGCCTTCATAGGTTCAACTCCTAAGAAATTCCCCCGAAAAGTACTTATCGGGTGTTTTATTCCACTGTAAATTTTATAATAAATTTTACATAACTCTTTTTTAAGTTCTATCAATTTCATAAATTATCATATTAATTATAAGAATTTATTGTAAAATTTTATTTGATTGTGAGGTCCAGAAGATACTGTACTAATTTTTCTTAACTTCATAAATTCATATCAATCCATCGGGACCTCAAATCAAAATTCTGTGTTACGTTAAAATGATAAACATAATCTTCTTTATTTACTGATAAAATTTTGGACTAAAATGTTTTCGGGTAGTTTTGGGCATTTTCTGGCTCAACTTTCTCATAATTACGATTTTACCCTTGAACTTTTGATAAATTACATTTAAGTCCCTCAAACTTTCTGATATTTAAGTCCGTCATCCATCGTTCATCATCCACCTATCGCAGGGAAGTGGAATACTGGGAAAGACAGATGAACTTTGCCAAGTACTCGTCAAAAGATTCTTTTTCTCCTTATCTCAGCACAAGGAATTCTACTTCTCTTTCATCCCGCACTGACTGGGTAAACTACTTCTCGTAGAACTATTTAAGGAACACTTTCCATGTGATAGGAATGTGACTTGCCTGCAATACTAGTTCTATGTTCTTCCACCATCTGTCAGCATCTCTTTCTAGCTGGTAGATTGTCATCTGTGCCTTGCTCTCACACGGACAACCCAGTACCTTAAAGATCTTCTCTAGTCTGCTGATCCAATCCTCTGCTTTCTATATATCAAATGTTCCCTCAAATGTAAGAGGACTATGCTTACAGAATTTAGCCATCCACTGTTGAATGCCAGCAAGATCAACTGTCTGTCATGTCTGTCTTTGTGGCTCTATTGTCTGCTGAACCATCTCTGGTTCTGTATCAGCCATACCTGCAGACTTTGGGTGCCTGAGGTTCTCCACTACTTCAGCTATAGCTGCTGCTATAGCAGCATCCCTTTCCTATTTGCTCCTAGCCTGAGTTGCTCTTACTTCTTCAATCAACTTCTGTTGTTGTTCCAGTCATTCTAAAATTAATTGGTTAATGTCTCTGGCATTTTGAGGTTCACCCGAAGAACTAGCTCTTCTTGTTCTTACCATTTTATTTTACTATAGTAATAGGAAATAGGAAAGGAATACTATAATTAACATAATTCATTCAAAACATAGCATACAACAAGTTTAACAACATTATATAGACTTTTCATAACATACATACATATACAATAGCCTCACTGTCATAAGTACATTCATAGGTTCACTTATGTATCAGTCTAAAATAATCTATTCAAAGCATTTCTTAAGCCAGAATCCTATGCTCTAATACCAAAATATCACATCCTTATTTTCAACCTCAATTATACTCATTCATAAGTCATTGGAACCAATTACATAGCCTTTTGCTTTAGAAACCTTCATTTTCAAAAGATAACTCTCAGGTACTATTCACTTTTTACTATTCATTTGATAATTCTAGAACAAGTACCCTAATTTAAAAATTCATAATTAAATGTAGCAAAATTGAAATGAGTTGGTTCCAATTTCTAATCAAATCTATTTCATTGAACTTTGAGGAAAAAATGTAAAACTGAAGTTCCATTGCCTTAATAAAATCAGTTTAATCGTTGAAAAACATTGTTCATTTGATAAAATCTAGAAGTTCCAGTTTCTTTACCTTAACTTCAAAAATTCATTTCTCTTGATTTACTTGTCCAAATGAACCGTGTTACCTATTGAATTAAATATATAGATGTCCTCTTTAAGCTCACAAAATTTCATAGAAAAAATCGTTTATTTGCTATATAAAATCAATGCGTGAACGTTATTGCCTCTAATCACTCACTTTATCTCAATTCCAGATTTTAGTTCCAACTTTGGAAAATCATAACAATTCGGATACTTATCAAATTAAGGTATTCTTAGTGTACATTTAAATCTATGTATCTTAACTATTATCATGCCAAATTTTAGACTAAAACTCATTGATTTAAGTGTTAGAATCATCATCACAAGAGTCACCCGCAAAACATAGTTACAAAATCATACACCATGTATACTAGCATATCATCCCATAGTGCTATGTAAGTCATGTAACTTATTATACAAATTTATGTTGGAAATCATGCCCTAGGGGCCAATCATTGTCTTATGAACATTATTGATTTATGAATTTATTAATTGAGTTATCATATTATTTGCATGTTTACTATGATGACCATCCTTGGATAATTCATGATATTATCCTAAATGTCCCTGGTCGATCATCTATGTGGGAGCACAGATGAAATAAGACCAGTATGACTTTGAAAATGTATAGAGATATAAATCAAAGTCATAAGCACATGTAAGAGTACAGGGTGTTGGACTGACCCGCTATGAGAGAACTGCATGGGTAACGTCATAAGCTTCTCTCATATACAAACCATGTCAATATGCCCTTTGACCTGAGATCATCATGGATTCCTACATGACAAAACGCTCAGCTTTGACCTAGTCAAAAGTCACTTTTGACCGAGTGATCATAAAGACTATGTTCGGGCTTAGTGGTTTTTCATGCGGATGAATGTGAATGGTCAAGATGGAATTTGTCCCTCACATTCGTGGAGAGATATTACTGGGCCCCTCGATGAGTGAGTCTGAGAAATGTATGGCCATACTGTAATGGAAAGGTAGTTCCATTTCTATAGTCAGACTACTCAGGGATCGAGAAAGTAACGGTCGGGAATAGGAGGATGACATCATCCATGCCTCATCCATGACCAAAATATCGCGTGACAGAAGGGACATGATATGGTTGTATAAAAGGTTACATCGTTTATCGATCCTCATATGATTTGGGTAGTCGTTATGTCTTGCTAGAAACCGCTTACGACTTGTGGGCTAGTATAGCAAATGGCCCACTGCCAACTTCATATGGGCCTACAGGGTCGCACACAAAATAGCCCAACACGAGCTATGATGTCCAGATTCATTGAATCTAAGACATGTCCAGATTCAATGAATGATCCAGGTGAATGTATATATATTTATTTATATTTATATTCGTATATATATAAATTCATATATATATATTATATATATGAGATATATGAGATTTAATTTATAAGGATAAATTAAATCCCTATCACGTTTGAATTCAAAATTCAAATTGATAGGATATCTCATATAAGAGATATTTATAAGATTTAATTTATAAGGATAAATTAAATCTCTATCACGTTTGAATTCGAAATTCAAATTGATAGGATATCTCATATAAGAGATATTTATAAGATTTAATTTATAAGGATAAATTAAATCTCTATCACGTTTGAATTCGAAATTCAAATTGATAGGATATCTCATATAAGAGATATTTATAAGATTTAATTTTAAGGATAAATTAAATCCCTATCATGTTTGAATTTGAAATTTAAATTGATAGGATATCTCAAATTTGTTTTATGAGAATAAATCAAATATAGTTCAGTCTCATCTTTATTTAAAGTTAAATAAATAGGTAATTAAATCTGTGGGACGGATTTAATATTATTTATTTAATTAGTTTCTTATAAAATTATACAATATATGATATTGTATTATTTTCAGAATTAATATAAGATTAACTCCTAAAATCCTTTTCGGTTAGGGAAAACGCAGAGCATCCTATATATCTAATATTAGGAGCTACGTTTTGAAACAGACACACACATAGACCACAGAAAGGCCGAAGGGGACTCTGCAAAAGGTTTGCAGATAAGAAACTGCCGAAATAGAGACGGAGAGGACGAACTCTTGAGAAAGCCCTGGAGGGACAAGAGACGCTAGCACGTCGTTCGTGGTTGAAAAGCTGTTCGTGTAGATACCAGTAGAGGAAGCTGACCTGAGTCGTCGACTTCTTGTGATCAGAAAGGGAGCACGAGCCGCAGAGAGAAGCTGTGAACGTCGTGACCGAAATCTGTGGAAGTCGCTGAGACACACTGAGGGTAATGCTTCTTCCCACTTGACTTAAACACATACGGTAGATCCTGGCAAGGAATGAAAAATTTTTAAGATAATTTCCGCTGCGTGTCTTTCTATTCCTTACAATTTAATCATCAACATCTACTCTTTTCCTTTGAGAGGATCCAGCACCTAAAACATAGTTATACTTGTGGATGGAATGAGATTTCATGGAAATCCCAATAGCAAGTTATACAAACTATAATATCATGCATGAATAATTGGATGCTTAACAAGTTATCATGAGATGGGAGCTACTTCACAATGGTAAATAAGAAAACTATAACATGCATATTATCATGACATAACTTGCAAGGAGTTGCAATCATTCATAGTTCATCATCAACATGATGACACATTCTCATGCTCAACCAAACACCATAATCAACAACCAAGCAATCAATTAAGCAAATATGTAATATAGTTAGGTACCCTTGCTACCTCTTAGCTATCTTTGTCAAGGTATTCTTGGAATGATTTCCTTCCTTCACAAATGTCAAAACCTAGCCATTACAAAATAATATCAAGTTACAATTCAACTTAAAACCAAATCCAAGACTAGGTTTTTACTAACTTGCTTTCTTTCTCCCTTTTATGTTTCATACTTCCATCTTTCCAAAATAAATTCTCATAGTTTATTTCCACATAATTTTTCATGTAGAATACAAATATGAAACTAGAATTTCCAAAATCAAATCATACCACTTGCTACAGTACCAAACCGAATGCATGCTCTTGTTTTCCAAAAATTCACATTTTGATTCCAATGCTTCCAATACTTGTTCTCCTACTTTATCCCCACACAATTTTCCATTTTAAACTCATTAGAAGCATCAAAATCATGAAATTCCATCATATAAACAGTGCCATATACAGTACCAGCAAGAACACAAAACCCTAAATTCAAACATACTTGAATTCCCAAGCTTATACCACTTGATTCTAGCTTGTTTAAACTTATCTAAACTATCCATAACATAAAACTCATATTTTAACCATATATGAGCAGAAATTCCAGCAGAAACTATAAGGGAAATATATTATGAAAACCCCTTAAAACCATGAGCTAACTTACTAGAACAAAGCTCAAGATCAAGGGAAATGATTACTTTGATTGTTGCTTCACTTTGTGTGCTTCTTTCTTGGTTGAATGGAAATTTTGTGAGATTTTCCCTATGGTTCACCATGCATACTGAAATGATCTGAATAGGGGGTATTTATAGAGAAATTTGGGTTGAAATGGATGGCCAAGATTGATTTGTGCACTATTTGATCTAAGGGCTCGCATTTAATCTTGAATTTAACTTTTTCCAAAAAGAATAATTATAATATCATGAGGGACAAATCAAGGGACACCTCATGGGGGTATGTGGTGCCATTTTCATGTAAGGAAGCTTCTAGAAAAATTTTAGTCTAATCCGATACCGATCGGAGCAGTTTCACAACAACTGGACTGTTTTCTGTTCCTAATTTTTTATAATATACCAGGATATGTATTCTATCCTGCACATCAATGTCTAGGCTTCTTATACCATTGACAATGATATACTTATCTGAGTATCTAGCAAACTTTTCTAAACATCCCTATATTATTGCATGGAAGATGTAATATCCTAATTTTTAGTCCCAGAGTCCCAGAAACATACAGAGAGTTTTTCAGGACTACACTGTAAATAGTAGAAGTTTAAGGACTAAATTATAAATAAGTGAAAGTTCAAGGACTAAGTTGCAAATAAGGGAAAGTGTAAGGACTTAAATGCAAATTAGAAAAGTCCCAAAGCCAAAAATGGAAGTAGAAACAAGTTATGAGCCATTAAGTATAATTATGAAAAGTTGAGGGCTTAAAGTACAATTTTTAAAATTTAGGGGCAAAATGATAAATTAAGGAAATTTAAGCCAGAAAATGGCAAAAACTGTCAGAAGCATTTTAGTCCCAATTTTTACCATTTCATAGAGAAAGGTATTCTGATCAGTTTAACGAAACACATAATTTTGATTTTAGGTCCCAAAAAATTGATATAAATTTCTAAAGTCGGTAGATTATTGCAGTATCCTCTATACCTCATAATCAGATGAAATTTGGTAGTAAATTCTTATAATTAATATAAGAATTTAAGAAATTTATAGAAGTCAAAAGGGAGTCCTGTATAATTAATTATAAAATTTAAGGTGAAATCAGACACCGATAAAGGGTTAAAGGAAATGTAGGGAATTTTTATCAAGACTTCTAGTCTTCAAAAATTATGACACTTTACAGGGAATTCATTTTATATCAGAATGAATTTTTAAAAATTTCAAAACCATTAAAATATATGTCTAGCATTTATCTCAAAAATTATGGTGATTTAAGAATATCGGTATAAGGAAATTACCTTAGGATTTGTGCCAATTATCTATTGAACCCAAGGAATGTTCAATATTTTATCCTAGGGCAGTCCAATAAGTACCAAAAGTTGTTTTGGAGCCAAGTCCAATAATGAATAGTTTATGAATTTTTAGAAAAAGAAAAAAAGAGATAAATGAGAATTAGGGTTTTGCACATGGTGGTCCCACAAGCTTTACACATGGTACCAAGAAGAAGAAAGGAAGATTATCCCATATGTTAAAATATAATAAAATAATATAAGAATTAACCTAATGATGATTAAGGTTAATTAATCTAAAAATCAATTAATCAAATTCAAGATTAAGCTATTGTAATAATTAGGAAAAGTGAGGACATTATAGACCCAAGGTACCAACATTTTAGCTACAAATACCCCTCCCATTCTTCACAAAACCATGCACCCTTGGTTCCCTTGGTGAAACTCTTGTCATTTGAAAACTCAACCAAGATAAAGTCAATTTAAGGCACTTAGAGATCAAGGTAGCCAAGGCATAAGGTATGTGATCCTTCCTAGTTTATTTAGATGTGTTTTAGAAGAGTAAAACCTAGGTTTTAGTGGTTGGAAATTCCATTAAACCTAGAGTATGCTTCCTGTCCAATATGTAAGTTGAAGGAGGAAGAAGAAAATAAAGGTAGAACTAGGTGATTGAGGTTTAGATAAGCTGCTTTTGATGATTGGTTATTAAATTAAGTTATGCTCTTGACTTTGTCATTGATGGAGGCATTCAGTCTAGGTCTGTTCTAGACCAAGAAGAATGAATTTCAATGATCTAATGCTTTCATTGAATTTATATGATGATTTTATGTATGATTGATGGTATTATGTGGGATAAAGTAGAAAAATAAGTATTGGAACCATTGGAATCAAAATGAGAATTTTTCAAAGAATTATTTACATGTTTTTGGTTCTATCCAGCAGACTATGAAGGAGCTATAATTTCATAATTCTAAGTTCATAAATGGATTTAGAATATGAAATTGTGTATGGTAAACTCAAGACACAAATTAATTCAAAGGACAAGGCAATTAATCACAAATTAAGAAAGATAGGGGTTAATTGTTTAATTTAAGTTTAATGTCCTTATATGCCAATTGAGTTGAATCATGATTAATGGATGAATATGTGATGTTTAGAATTTGACTGTGTATTTAAGAATACAACCTTACTGGAAGGAAAGGTGACAGAAAGAGGATAAGGAAAAGTAAAGCATCAAGGTAGTAAACTTACCTAAACTTGTATGTGTTGAATGTATAGTTGATTGTGTTATGGCTTGATTGATATTGTTCATATGTAAATGTTGAAGCTTTGTCCTATGATTACTTTGGCCAATTTTATTTCATATGTTACATGGAATCATGCATATTACATTATGTTGACACAATCACAAGCAAGCACTAATACCAAGAATTAATGCATACATTGTTTAGTATCATTTACTACTGAGATTTTCCCAGAAATCTCACCCCAAATTATATCTCTAATCAACAGGAACCTCCAGCATGAGTGAGGAAGAATGTTAGATGATTATATGGTTCGTTTATATGGTTATGTTAAAGACAAGTTTTGGGATGAATGTATGTAAAGTTTGTTGTTAAAATTATGCACTAGAATTAAAGATAGTTTTGAGCTATGACACTTGGGCTATAACAAAAAATAGTTAATGATATAATAAATGTATAATATTTTAGCAATATATAGTTAACATGTTAAACTTCCTTTTGACACCAAGTACGCCTTATTTCGATATTTGTACAAAGAGAAAGAATTTTCCAAAGTCAGGGACCAGAATTTGTTTTCAGAATTTTGACCAAATAAACAGTAATCTTTAACGATTAAACTATATTAATTGGTTAAGTATTTGGTCATGAACTTATTTTTCCTTTAAATTTAAAGATATTAGATTTGAGTAGAATTTTGAACCACTTCATTTTGATTTTTCTAGAATTAATTATGATTTTTTGAAATTTATCACTTAATCTGGAATTACAATATGAATAGTAACTCAAGAAGAGTAAAATTTCAGATTTAGCTAATGGAATTCCAAGGTCTTGTAAGTGGCTCTAAATACTACCGAATGGTCCCTAAGATGTATAACAGTAAGGTGTTACAGAAGATCTATTTCTTAACATCCCTTAAACTGATCATTCGTATATCATTGTATCACATCAACTGGCTCAACTACATATTATATCAATCCTCTAGCTGATAAACTTTAGCTAGGTTGGTGTCTTTATTCTTGTCATCAGATCTTTGTGCATCCTAGTCACAACCTGAGTACTAGCTAGTCATAACTCATATTATCTGTGAACTTTAGTCGTGACCAACTCGATCTACTCGTCATGACTTAACAGCCCTGTGTCCTTCAGTTATGATCAAAGGTCTTCTCCTGTCACAACTGAACTAATCTGTGCACATTAGTCGTGTCCTATGACCTGACTTATTGCGACCTAATAGCTATGTGACTTTCTGTCACGGCTAATGGTCTTTATTCGTCATGACCAAAATACCTCTGTGAATATTTGTCACGACCCATGTCTTAACTTGTTGCAACTTTACTTCTCTGTAACTACTAGTCGCTACCAAAACATCTTCACATCGCTACTTGGACATAGCTTTCTCTGTCATATCCTAAATTTTTCCTATCTGTATAATACTGATAGTGGAAAGAGATTTAGAAAGGATTATGACAAAGATCAGAAGAAATGATAAAGGTTAAATGAGTCTTGAAGGAAAGAAAGGGACCTAAATGCAAAGTAGAAAAGGTAAAAGCCAAAAGTTAAAGTAGAAACAAGATTTAGGCCAAAAGTGGTAATTTTTAAAAGTTAAGGGACTTAAATGTAATTAAGTGTGTGTTTGGGAGTGTCATATCCTAATTTTTAGGCCTAGAAGCCTAATATTTAGCCTGAAAAAGGTATGCTACCAGGCCCTATTGAGCAAAAGTCCCAGAAGTATACAAATGATGTTTAGGGACTAAACTACAAATAATGAGAGTTCAGGGACTAAATTGTAAATAATGAAAGTCCCTAGGGGCATTTTGGTAATTTGCTAAGGGATAGTTCTTGGTAACTGAGCCACCAGAGTGTTTGGGCCTAGTTAGAAACCCAAGATAGCAATCCAAGGGTCCAAAAATGTGGCCCCAATGATTATGGGGGTTTAAGTGATGTTAAAATAATATTTTAGTATTTTTTTCATAAAGTAAAGTTACCCGATTAAGGATAGAACTGGTAAAAGTGATCAGATAAAGCTTTAGACCATGAGGTGGCATGAAAGGTGTCCTCATTGGACCGGCAAGGCACCACATGGCATGATTCTAGGAAAAGAAGAAAAGCTAAGGACACATGGCATGATTCTAGGAAAAGGAGAAAAAGCTAAAGGACACGTGGCACAATCTCAGCCGTTCATTCTAGGAAAAGACTCTGGAATTCTCTAGAAGTGCTGAGTCAGCTGGTGAGGTGTCTCAAGGGCCCCACCATTGTGCCACCTTGCATGTGAGGTGTCCTATGGATGATGTCATTTTGGTGAGTCATGGAGGAGGGTGATGTCATCATGATGATGCAGGCAAAGCTTCTTGAGGAAGCTAAGCAATCTGAGCCATTCATCGCGATTCAATCTGGACCATCCATTCCATCTCCTCTCAACTATAAATAGCCCACCCCTCTTTCCATTCCATTCATGGCCAACCATGGCAAAAAGAAGAGAAAGAAGAGAGAAAAGAGAAAGAGAGAAAGAAAGGAAGGAAGAGAAAGAAAGGAGGAGTTCTGGTGGAGCTAGGAGCAGTCCAAGGATCTAGGGACTTGGCAGAGCTTAAGAATAAGGTAAGTAAGTTATTCTAGTCCCTGCTCTAATAAATTAGAGTATTGTTCTTAGTGGTTAGAATAGAGAAATATATCTCTTAAAGTTAGCTGTAGATAGAAAGAAAGTTAGGGGATTTACAGATTAAGGATATTACCCCAAGTTAAGCATGAGTTAAGTAGAGCTATACTGGATAATAATAAAGATATTATTATGCTATGTATAGGCTCTGACCTATGAAAAGAAGAAATCTTAGAACAAAGGCTAAAAGCTAGAGGAAGGCTATATGTCAGGTAGTGAACTTATCCTAGACTTGTATGCATTGAATGTTATGCTTGGTTGTGCTATGGCTTTGTTGAATTGTGTTGCATATGTGCTTATGTTTGAATCTCTATTTTTATAATTACTTTGGTCAATTGTATTTCATATGTAACATGGAAGCATGCATATTATATAATGATAACACTTTCAGAAGCAAGCACCAATATTTACATTAATGCATGCATAGTTTAGTACCATTTGCTACTGAGATTTTCCAAGAAATCTCATCCCCTTCCATGTAATCCCAATCCCATAGGTTTATGATGAGAAAGTATTGAAGAAGCATGAAGAAAAGTTGGGGATTGGATAGTACAAATGTTATGTAAAGTTGGGACCAAAATGTTAGAATCAGGGAAAAACGCTGGATAAATAGTAAACTTCAGACGTTGACTGAGTCAAGGCGTAGTCAACGAGTTATTTTTTCCTAAAAAAACATTAAGTTAGATTTGTTTAGAAATTTGAACCACTTCATTTCAATTTTTATAGAATTAGTTATGATTTTTTGAAGTCAGGACACTCCTTTGGAATTTGCACAATGAACAATACTTGGGAGAGTAAAATTTCAGAATTGTGTAATTTGACTTCAATGACCTTAGAAGTGGTTCCAGATGCTACCATTTGGTCCCTAAGACATAAGAAAATGAGGATATTTTAGGGAGCAACTTTTAGAAATCAATTTTGAACAAAATCTTAGTTTGGGAAAATTTTAAACAAACAATCATTTTTGTCCAGAATTGATTTTGGTCAAAACCATGGTTTAAAACCATGGTTTTGAATAAGCTACTGAAAATAGCTTTTAAAATAGTAAAAGAGCTTATGGACTATCCAATTACTATCTTACCCCTACTTTTTCTTATACCCTCTCTCCTCTCTCCTCTATCTTCTTTCTCCTTTTTTATCTCTCTTATTCACCCTATCTCCTCTTTCCTTTCTCTTCTCTACACTCTATCATTTCTCCTATTTATTCTCTATCCTCTCTCCTCTCCTTCTCTCTTTTCTACACTCTCTCCTTTCTCTCTCATCTCTACACTCTCTCCTCTCTCCTCTCTCTTGTTTCTTCTATACCCTCTCTCCTCTCTCATACTTTAATTAAGTCATACATTTTTTGGTAATTTATCAATATAAAAAGTGATTCTACTACTAATCATCCAAACATCTCCATTTTTAAAGTCTATTCTTCCTAAAATCTATTCTTCCCAGAATATATTCTCCAAAATCTATTCTTCCCATAATATATTCTCCAAAAGCTAATCCAAACAAGCCCTAAGTAAAAAGTTCAAGGGCAAAATTGTAATTATAAAAAGATCAGCTCGGAAAGGGTTAGAACTGCCCAGAAGTATTTCAGTCTCATATTCCATCAGTAAATAGAGAAAGATATGCTGGTTAATCTGACATAATACAGAAATTTTATTAGGGCTCCAGAGAGCAAATATTTATCTGATAGTCTAAAAGTTATCTAAAATTTTATCAGATTTCATAGACTTTAGATATAAGTGGGAGAATTATAGGAAAGTGTGCCTTATAGTATCAGATGTCATGGATCTGACAGAACGTTAGAAGGAGTTATGTATAAAAAGTTATTCCCATATAAGTGAATTTTGACGGGAGTTTGAGAACACCCATGATCCGATTATTGGATTTAGCAGTATGTAAGCCTAGATAGACTGAGATCAGATGACCTCATATATAGGCCTATGATGATGCTAAGGAGGGCCCAAAACCTAGGGTACCAGTTCATCAGTAGAAAGGGCCAGTGTCCAGAAAAAGTATGAAATTATGAAAATGCCCCTATGTAGCCATAGTGTAATAGAGATGGATGAAGGGTATTTTGGTCATCTAGGACAGGCCAAAAACATATAGTGTAGTATAAAGATGATTAGTTAGAGCCAGTATACACCCTGAGGCAATATAAAGAGGTGTGAAATGACAATAATGCCTTTAGGGTTAATATAGTACAAGACAGTGAACTAAGGGCATTTCAGTCATTTTCCAAGGGATCTATAATTAAATTGTGGCCCAGTACAAAAATATCAATGGTATAATAAATCTAGACATTGATTTCTAGGACAGAATACATATCCTGGGATATTATAAAAAATTAGGAACAGAAAATAGTCTAGTTTTTGGGGAATCAGACCGAGCCAGTATAGGATTGGACTAGAATTTCTCCAAAAACTTCCTCCCCATGAGAATTACGCCACATAATCCCATGAGTTGTCCTATGAGTTGTCCCTTATGATGTCAGGATGATGTCATAAATCTCCTTTTTGAAAAAAGTTAAATCCAAGATTAAATGTGAGCCTTTAGATCAAATAGTGCACAAAGTAATCTTGGCTATTGATTTTCCATGAAATTTTCTATAAATACCCCCTCAAATCTGGTTCAAAACCATGGCCTCATGAACCTTAGGGAAACACATGCAAAATGGAAACTCAAGCCAAGATAAAGAAGATTCAAAGTACTAAAGTTCAAGCAAGCTAGAGATTAAAGGTAAGCAATCTCTCCTAACTTATTTTCCTTTGATTTGGGAGCTTGAACTTAGGGTTTTCATGGGGGAAAAGTTGAATTTTCTCTAAGGTGTTATACTTCCCAAAATACTTAGATGAAAGGGGAAAAAAGAAATTAGAGTTAGAAGTATATGATTGAAGATTAAACAAGCTAATTAAGTGACTTTGCCATGGTTGAACATATTTGGTATGCACTGTTCATGATGGAAGAAAATGAAATTTCAATTATTTAATGCTTCCATTGAATTTATATGATAATTTTGTGTAGGATTGAAAAGGTTTTGAACCTTGGAAACATTAAAATCTCAAGATTATAGTTTTTGAAATTCTTCTCTGTACTGTTCACTCGCATGAACAGTAATTGGAATTTCATAATTTTGATGCTTCCAATGGTTTTAAAATGAAAAATTGTGTGGGATAAAGTGGAGAAACAAGTATGGAAAGTATTAGAATTAAAATGAGAATTTTCGAAGGAATTGTGACATGTTTTAGTTCTGTACAGAGGCCATGAAGGAGCTGGAATTTCATGATTCTAAGCTCATAAATGAATTCAAAAGATGAAATTGTGTAGGGTAAAGTCAAGATATCAATTGGTTCAAGAGCCAAGTGGATTAGTGAAGATTAGAGAAAGTTATGATAATAAAGAGTGTAACAAGGTTAGTCTTGAACATGGTTGGAGTTCATGAGTCCTAATGAATTATATGATGAATATGAATATGTTTAGGACCTTGAAACATCTAAGATGTTGAGAAGTGATGGACATAAAGGCTTCATGATTGGAAAGCTAGGGAGCAAGTACTAAAGATCAAGAGGAAAGCTTAAGTGTAAGGTAGTGAACTTACCTCTTTATGTGTTTGATATGATATACTTATGTGTTGCCATGTATATGATATTTGAATGACGTTGTGACATGATAAATGATGTTGAATGTATTGTGAATAACATGTTTTCCATGGCCATGCATTTTATGTAAAAGCATATAGCATGATAGCATGTCACTAATCAAAGAAAGTTTAATGAAATTACATATCATGCATTAGCATCCATCTTACATATTTAAGTGGTAATATTTACTACTGAGATTCCCTAGAATCTCACTCTCCCATAACCAACTAATTTAGGTCAAGCATGATGGAAAAGGTATACATGGAGAAGAGCTAAAGAATGGAAGAAAGGAATTGAAGTAATTGAGATCTTATTATATGCTATGAATTATCTATGTATGTAAATACCATGTAAGGTGTCCATTTATGTGATGAAACTATTTGTAATAATTATGGCATACGTACACGATGTATATGAATATTGAGAAGCTTATTTGATGGCTTATACATGTTGGAACAATTATTGGAATTGAAAGAAAAGAAACTGAAATGGTAAAAACGTAGGTCCTGAAGTAGTTTTGTGGTGGCTTCAGTTTGACCTACCAAATGAAGGAATTATTTCACAAAATTTTATGAGAAAGTAGAACACATCTATAGATTTAAGTGCATAGGTAGAACATTTCATTTAGATGTGTATATCAAGAGAAATGAATTTCCAAAGGGACCAGGATCTGTTTTTAGAATTTTACCCAAATGAACAGTAAATTTTATGAATAAATTGTATTGATTGGATAAGCATTTGGTTTGTAAATTACTTTTACCTTAGATTTCAATATGTTAGCTTAACGTAGCTTTTTGAACCACTTTATTTCGATTTTTCTAGAATTAATTATGATTTATTGAAGTTTATTGTGTAGTCTGGAATACCATATGAACAGTACCCCGAGAAAGAGAAAAATTCCAAATTTAGCTAATAAACTTCCAAATACTTGTAAGTGATTCTAAATGTTATTAAGTGGTCCCTAAAATGTATAAAAGTAAGGATGTTACACTTCCCAACATCTTCCTGATAATATCAAATAACAATTGATATAAATAATAAATAATATAAAATAATAATAATTTTAGAAATAAACAAACTAAAAAAATAACTTTAGAAATAATTAAGAGCTAAATTTCTATTATTACCTTGAAATGTGGGGTACTCTATAGATTTGGATCTAGATTTGGTTTATGCAAGGAATTCAGTAGAGTTTAGCCTCAGAGCTAGCCAAAAGTGCAAAATAGGGGTAACACTATATATATATGTTGCATTTTCTAACGGTTGTCCCCAAAATTGCTAGAAAATGTAAACCCTAAATAAACCACCACATGCCATATGTCCCAACCCTTTGGTAACCCAAGACATTTCTAGTGGTTATGGGGATGACCACTAGAAATTTCTTTCAATATTTCTAGTAGTTGTCTCATAACTGCTAGAAATGTCCATAATTACCCCTTCCATGAGTCAAAACTATTAGAAATATCTCAAACCGCTATAAATGTCCATAAACTTTCTACCAATTTGTTGAACCACTAGAAATTAAGGTGACCTTCTATACTTTCTAGCGGTTGGTTCTGAACCACTAGAAACGTGGTCAAAATGGTTAGAATTTCTAGCGGTTAGTTGTATAATTACTATAAATCTTCTGAGTTTCTTGCAATTCACATGAACAGCTAGAAACTAACAGCTGCCAAAACCATTTTTTGTAGTGTGATATCCATGATTCTTCCTATAGTTGGGAAATTAGTGTCATAAGATAAGAAGTACATCTTCATCCAATCAAAAGACAACAATCTTTAAAGCTAAGTTATATACCATAGAAAGCATTAATCACACCAAATTTGTTTGGAGGAATATTAGTGAAGAGGAACCAGTAAGTTTTCCTTAGTCTACTTATCTGAGTGAGAGGGTTAAGCTATTTTCATAACAAGAAGACACAAGAAGTAAAAGATAAAAGGTAAAATGTTACAAGAAGATATGAGAAGTCATAATTGGAAAAAGAAGATATAAGAAGACCTTACTTAAACACATGAAGTGAGTCCTATATAACAAACCCCACTATAGAAAGGAAAATGGGACAAGGCCTGTTGTAAAGACACTTTCACTTGTTGTATGTTTCAACTGTATAAGGCTAATCCTAGCTATAATGCCAAGCTTAGACTTGGAATTACGTTAATTAGATGTAAAGACCACCTTTCTAATGAGAACTAGATGGTGTACTCTATATGAGTAACTTGTGTCCACTTGCCAGCTAAACCAAATCCTCCATGTAGTGGTAATGCATACATCAAGTAGTTTAGAGATAATTTTTTATTATTATCCCTCTATGTTAATGACATAATAATAGCTGAAATAATTTTAATGTAAGTTAAGACAATCAAGGATTGGTTAGTGAAGAGACCAATATTTCATAGTCATTTCATATCATTTTATAGAGTTTTTAAGCTTTAATTGCATATCATTTGATTATAATGAGTCCAAGGTCCAAACATGTGATTTTGTGTTTAAAAGGGTATTTCAGTCATTTATTTGTACTTTATAATTTTGATTGAGTTCAAAGATATTTGGTATTACAAATATTTAAAATTAATTGTAAAAAAATGGAGATTAATTGAAGTTGAGAGTAAATTTGAAGAACAAAGAAGGACATAGGGAAAAGCTCCCAACTAACATAAGAAGGACCAAGGAATGGCCCAAATTAATGCCAGAAAAGGACTTAAGGACAAAATTAGACCTTCATTAAAATTGTTTCTTTTAGTCACGATGAACGTGTCATTGGTCATGACGAACGATAACAAAATTTGCATAATCGCGTTTTAAGCTGAGATTTCATCTTGGATCCAACTGTAACCATAATTTTCACACTTGAGCCTTATTCCTAACCTAATTTTTAGCCTAAAACCTCTAATTTTAGTCACCACCAATTCATTCATTAATCATTAATTCACCTCTATACAATTCCTAACTCTGGCACACATATTCTCTCATTTTCTTTAATCCCCATCATCATTCCCTTCCACTTTCCTTCACTTCATCCATAACTATTATTTTGATTGATATGGTGGTGATAGCACCTACTCCTATACATTGCTAGAGAGCTTGGTTCTTGAGGAATGAAGCTTAGGTTTATGTTCTAGGACTTAATGGGAAGTTATCTTGCTCTAATCTATATTTTCTCTATGTATTTTTATTTCCTAGATCTAAGTTAATTCAATTTATGTATTGAGATTAAGATTTTTTCTTCTTGAAGGACTCCATGGATTGATTATTATAATTAGATTGATTTTCAAGCTTTAGATATTATATATTTGATTATGTTTGTGATTATCGTATAAGTGCATTGATGGATTTGCCTTAATATGTCTATATGTTGAGTGTGAGTTCATTCTGTATTTGATTAAATTAGTAATGTTGTGGCCAAGCACTTGTTCATAGAAAAGGAGTTAGCTTTATTGAATTAATCTTTTTGTAAGTCAATTAACTCCCATAATTAATTGAACTAGGATAATCCAATCCCATTCCCAAGAGGTTTTTATCATATCACATCTTTTAAACCAAATTCCATTCCACTCATTTCCCAATAACCTAAAAACATCTAATTTCATTGCATTGCCCTTAATTATTTTCAAATGAATTATTAAAACCCCACATGTTTACGTGCTTTCTATCAGCCAGCCTTGAACTCTGAGATAAAGAACATGGATAGAGTAGAATATATCTTCAAAGCCAAGATAAGTAGAGATATGACAGGGAGACTATTGTGTTTGTTAGAAAAGACTTGCATAAATAGCACCTTAAACATCTCAATATCTTATGATGAAAATGCATGGACACACCTAGACTTAAATGACACGGCCTAAATGATGTTATGCATAATCCAAAGGAATTTGAAATAGAACACAAGAAAAAGTCTCGTACTCAAGAGTCGTTGGTAATTTAAAGTACATAACACTATGTACTAAACCAAATACGTGTTATGCAGTTGGACTTGTAAGTCATTATTAGTCCAAATCAGAGAACAAATGATAGAAATTGTGAAAAGGATCACGGGATGCTAGAAAGGAACCATGGAATATGAGTTGTGCCAAAAGCGCAACAATCCACATTAGAAAGGATACTTTAACACTAATTGGATCAAAGACCTAAATGAGCAACATTCAGCTTAAGGTGTTCCTGTTGAATGATAGAGCAAGGTAAGCGAGAAAAATATATGTATGTTTATTTTCCATGGAACCTAAACTAGAGTGTGTTTTACCACCATTCAAGAAGTACATGACTTGAGAGATTCCTAGAGTGACTAGGAATGAATGGTGAATAAAAGGGTATAATTTCAACAAACTGTCATATCGAATCGAAGCTTATGCCAAATACCCTCACTAACACAAAAAGGACTAAATATATAGATATGATGTCACATCCCCATTTTTAGGCATAAAAGCCCATAATGTAGCTTAAAATAGGTAGGCTATTAGGCCCCTTTGAGTAGAAGTCTCAAAAATATATAAAGGGTTTTAAGGAACTAAAATACAAATAGAGAAAGTTCTTAGGACAAATATGTAAGTAAAGTTAGGAACTCCATGAGAGTCTCAAGGGCTCAAAAAGAGAAAAGAGGATAATTATAGGCCTAAGGTTGAGGTAGATTTCTCAAAGTGATAGTTTATAATGTTGAGCCCAAGCAAGGGCAAAACCGTAATTTTATAAAATTTTGGGCCAAAAGGGATAATTATGGATAAAAAGCACGAAAATATCCAAAAAATTATAGAAAAAATTCAAAAAATGGGAAATGAGGTATAGATGCCTTTTATGAGTATAAATTACAAAATACCCTTAAAGTAACTTTAATGGATTTTTAGTATAATTGCTCAGTTTAAGGTATTTAAATGGGAATAATTATTTGAGCCATGAGAAGGCCTAAAAAGCGTACATAAAATAGGAAAAAAATAGTTAAGAGACTAAAAAAGTTTATAAAATTAGTCTAATTTCTAAAAGGTTAGTAGTGTGAGCTACAGAAATACTAGAAGCTCAAGATGCCAACAAAAGGCATTTTGTGGGAAATGTAAAAAAAAATAGCTAAAGGAAGAGTTATGCACCAAGAAATTTTATAAAATTTTCCTATAATTAAAGGAAGATTATATAATACACAGAAGAATTGTTGAGCTCCAGAAGGCCCTTGAGAAATCCAAATAAATATGAGCCAAGTAAAGTAGGAATATGTTTAAAAATCAAGGGCCAAGATTTGATGTTCCTCCTTCCTTCATTCAAGATTTCACCACATAACCATGTGATGAAAGGAAAAAGAAGGATGATTCCATGAAGATGTTGCAAGAGGAAGAGAAGATGATGTAAGAAGGATATGTGGTGCAATCTATACCATACATATGATCTTGCAATTTTAATCAACTTGAGGGCATTTTAATAAGTGGAGTTCTATAAATACCCCCCAAGAAGTGCACAGAAAAGAAAAAAAAGAGTGAAAACTATGAAAAAATTTGGAGAGAAAAATAGAGAGGAAGGCAACCACAGATGAAGAAGAAAGCAAGAGTAAGGATCAAGTTGAAATCAAGGTAAGATAACAACTCTAGCTCTTGATCTTGTAGTAGTTTGTATTCTTGAGCTTGGGTAGTAATTTTAATAGATTTCAAGATTAAATTCTTGTGTTGTTTCTTCTGTTTTGAATCTAGAATTTTAGAGAAAGATAAGTATGATGTTAGATATATGTGTAAAGGATAGAATAGAGTAGAATTCAAGTGGTTCTAGCTTGTAGTTGATTGAATTTCATGACTTGGTTGCCTAGAGGAGTGCCATGAACTTGCTATTTTTTTGTGCCTAATATATGATTTTGATAATTATAATGCTTCCAATGGAATTATAATGGAAAATTATGTGGAACCAAGTTGAGAAAGTGAAGCTAAAAGCATTGGAATCAAAAGTGCAACTTTGGCACTAAGAAGGGTAACCTCTCGGCCAAGATAGTTTCATGGGGAAGGAGTATGAGTTTGATAAATACAATCTTATATTTGGATTCCTCATACAAAATTGTGTAGGATTGGCTTATGAGAATAATTTTTAGAAAGCTAGAACACTAATCCAAAATAAAGAGAAAAAGGTTAAGTAAAGAGAGTAAGTCTTGACTATGGTGTGAGTTATTGGTCCTAATGAGTTATATGATCAATGTGGATGTGTTTAGGACCTTGAGACACTCAAGAGGATTATTTTATAAGGTTGATTTAAAGTCTTCATGGTTGGGAAGCTTAGGGAGCAAGTTTAAGAACAAGGGAAGAGATTATGGTAGAAGGTAGTAAACTTACTCCTTTATGTACTTGATATGGTATGTTTATGTGTTGATATGTATAAATTGATTAAATGACATTGTGACATGATAATTTTTTTTGTAAATTCTGTTGATAATATTATTTCCATGTCCATGCATTTTTATATAAAGCATAAAGCATGATGGTATATCATTAGCTAACATTAGTTTAAGTAAAAATGACATATCATTTATTAGCATATATCTTGTGCATGTATATAGTAATGTTTGCTACTAAGATTTTCCTGAATCTCACCTCTCCCTTAACCAACCAATATAGTTCAAGTATTATGGAAGATGCATGCATGAAAAAGAGCCAATGAATGGAAAAAGAAAAGTAGAGAATTACATGTTCTAACATGGAAATGCTTGATTCTCCAATTATGTAAATGTTATGTAATGTGCCAAATTATATAGTGAAAGTGTATAGAATAATTATTGTATGTTCATATGAGTATAATAATGTATGAGAAGCCAAAATAATGGTTAAAGCATGCTAGAATAATTAAAAAAATTAAATAAAGAAGTTAGTAAAGCAAATTCATAGTCTCTAGAGTAGTAATGTTCTAGCCCTAGTTTAATCAAGTTAATGGTTGAATCTAACCACAAAATTTGGTGAGCATGTAGTACACATCCCAACATTTAAAATCATGGGTATTTTGCCTTAATTGGATTTTTATACTATGAGAAACTAATTTTTAAAATTAAGGTATAGAAACTGAAAATCCAGAAATTGACCAAATGAACAGTAAATTTTAATGAATTAACTATATGAATTGACAAGGATTAACAATATTTTTATATATTTTTCGTTATAGAGTATTGAAAGAGCTTCAAATAGAGACTTGAAACATCTACATACAATATTTCTAGAATTAGTTATGATTTTTCAAATTTAGACTATTGAATATGGAAAAATGCCTAGTAAACAGTACCCGAGGACCAATTTGTAGGATTTTAATTTTTGTGCCTAAGTAAAGCTTCCATGCATCTAATTGCTTTAGAACACGTACTCTGAGGGATAAAAGTAAGGATGTTTCACATGAATTGTCTCTATGAGAGATATGATTTCTAAGATTCAAATAATAATTCAGAACTTCCTACCCACAAAGATTTGGCAAATCCCTTTACAAAATCCACTTAAAGATTCATTAGTGAGACATGGAAAGAATTTAGACTTACATTAAACATAAGGTCTTGAACACCTTTTATTCTAGAATAAAAGAATTGCATTCTCATTATGTATGTTATGTGTGAATAACAGACATATGTGTGTAAGGTATACACTAACTAGTCTATTGTATGGGATAAGGTTAGCTTTATCACACGAGTAGCCACCTTCTATATTCATGAGGAACGTAATCACCATCCTATAAGAGAGTGTGGAGAGAATGTTGGAGTACTAGTTCTTTGCAGGATTAAGCTAAAAACCAGCCTCCCAGTCACCTGCCACTTCGCTCTCCTTTTAAAGCCAGATAAACCTAATAAAAAATGCTAGCTTCACTTATTCCCCTCTTTGGTTAGGACCATATCTTATTTATGGTCACGACCTATGAAAGTAGGAAAATTTCCTAGAAGAAATTAGGTCTGTGGATACTTTGGTCATTACTAAAGTGTACAGAGGCTGTCATCATTGATTTGGTTCTCTTTATCTTGTGATCTCTTTTCTGCTCACATTAATCCTTATTTCTCCTCTAAAATACCTGCAATTCAACATTAATGCTCACTGTCAAAGTTCAACCAGGTACTAAAGAACAACATATATGTAATTTAAAGAAGTTAATTTACCATTTTACTCTTAAATTAGCATATTGCCAAGCACAATTTCAGGCAGAAAATTAATGATGAAGTTGTCATAAAACTCTCAAAATGTTATAGAAATCATACATAATTTGTATCTTATCAATTCCACCACACTTGAACCTTTATACTCATGGACAAAGATATAAAATACACCTAAGCTAAGGCTATTAAATATGAGGTAATAACATAATCCACAATGAAACCTTAAGAGAATTAATGCACAAACTTTTGGGAATGCAAAAGCAATAATATAAGCAATGCCAAGTAATCAACTACTAAATGAAATCAACCTCAACTATATGAGCGCAATAGATTTTCTCTAAGGATGTAAATGTTTAGCTCTCTATATCCTTTCATTGTTAGGGTTCTTTTACTCAAATTCAAATTGGAAAGCATCCTACCATATGCTTGTAATGGCTCTAAATCTCATCAACTATACAACACTTATGCAAAGAATCAAGAGGTCTTTTAGGGGTGTAATGATGGATATAGGCCATATGAAATGGAATATGAAAGATAGAAAATACCATATGCATTCAATAATGAATATATAGCATGAGTTCATGTCTTCCGAGATATAGAGGTGATAATTGTACTAATAGGAGTTTATAATAGTGCCTCATTCATTTTGTCCTTTTATCACCAGGCTGGTTTATCACCCCTAAAAGTAGGAGTTGATGATAATGCCTCGTCATTTCTCTTTTCTTTCTTTTTTCAATTTTTTTTCTTGCACTTTCTCTTTTTTTTGTTCTTTTTCTTTTCTTTTTAGTGCAATATGCTTTTCCCCTTTTCTTTTTCTTTTTTTTAGGCACCTTGTATATAAAAGATGTAATACAATAACAATCAATTTTTGACAGGAATAAAAAGTTTATTTCAAAGAGATGCTCATACATATATAACTTTCTATGATGGACAAAGAAAAGTGATAGGCTCAAAAGGGGTAGCTACGGATATAAAATGTAATTGGCTTGTGTTTGGGATAAAAGAGTTTAGAAATGAATGCCTCTATCATATTCAATAACATAAATGTGCAAGTAATTTTTAACTCAGAGCCAAGACAAGTTCTAGAGGATATAAACCAATTGAATAACGACTCAATATAGAAATTTAGGCTGAGATTTCTTTTATCTAAGTTTTTCATCTAAATTGCTCATAAGCTAAGGTCTCAAACAATGTTCATCTTTCCCACTTCTGAGTGATATGGCATTTAGACCCTTCAGATTAATGACAATATTCAAAGGTATGCTACCACTGCTCTTCATTTAGATGTCACTCACTGTATTGGAAGCTTGAGTTAAATGACTTGTAATATCTGTATTCTTGAAACTTAACTCCTCAAGTTTCTTATGCACATCATCATTATTATTCTGCATACTTTGAAGGATTAAAGCTTTGGAGGTGGATTGATCGTCATTCTCTTTGAGCTTGTGGTCTATATTGGTCATTCTACTGTCTATGTTGTTCATCTGTGCAGCTATACTTTTCAATAATTGAGAAGTCTCATATGGTCTTGATACCATTAAAGCATTAGGATGAGTTAGAACCATAGACCTTGTATTATTTTAGTAGTTGCTTGATGAAGCACCACTTCCTTAAAATTAGTTTGGCCTATTTTCCACACTACCTACCTAAAATTTGGGTGGTCCCTCTAACCAGTAATCAGGATTGTATGTATTGGAGTATGGGTCTCTCTTCTAGTATTGATTTTCTCTTTCTTGATACATAGTTGCTACCTCTTCAACTGACTGTCACATGTACTTGTAGCATGCATCATTGAACCACATAACTCATATCTTGTAACTAGTGTTTGTGAGTTTCCCACTGCATAAACTTGCTTTGTGGAATACAGCTCTCTTTTAATTAAATTCATCCTCTTTTCCATTCAATTTCCTAAAGTTGTTACTTCTGCCAAAATCATTTTTGAATTACCTGAGGATGATAAGGTCATTCTCCTTGGAGACTCAATTTGATAGTCTTCATTAGCCATGTTCTGGAATAATTCTCAACTTACTTGTCAAGTCTTATCTCACAAAGATCCATTTGCTACTGCATTCAAGGACACTTGATTGTAAGGAAGTATACCATCAAAGAAAATGTCTACTAGATCAGCCTTTGTCATGTTGTGGTGTGGACATCGAGCCAACAAATTGATAAATCTTGTTCAATATTTATGTAATTACTCTCTATCCTGTTGCAGAATATTTATAATTTTCTTCTTCATTCGAGTTGTCTTAGAGGCCAAGAAGAATTGTACTAAATATGTTAACTTCAACTAATCCCATTTAAGAGTGGAGAAATGAGTTGGTAGATTATATAACTACTCCTTAGCCTTCCCTTCCAAGGTAAAATGAAAACACCTCCTTAAGACATCATCAAATGTAGTCATTGGAGACTTCATCGAGGAGAATATCATATGCATGGTTTGTTTACCTCAATTTGGAAATTTAGTGAAACATTTATATCTATGATAGTCTTCTAATGTAAGTTTTATCATTTTTATTATGGATGTCATTTCAAAAATGAGTTGAACTCTTTTGACATGATAGTGTTTGAAGAGTGGTTTTATTTTTTTCTATCATGATTATTTATCAATTAAGAATTTTTTTTTATAATTATGGTAGGTTTCTTTTAAATTTTTGTAAAGTTATTTTGTACCATAGTTAATTCTTTTAAAACTAAAGAATTCATTTATAACTATGGTTACATTGCAATTAATTTATATTGTGAATAAAATGGGTTCAAGTAATTAATAGGAGTTATAATAGGAATAATTTTACAAATCCCACATAAGAGACTTCTAGTGCACATGCATCCAAATCGAGGACATTGTGCCCACCTAGTCACAGCAGGCACCAAGTAGGAGGCAAGACAGAGGAGTTAATCGCATGGTGGCCAACCATGAAATGCAAATGGGAAATGTGAGACTTAGGTTCGGGTCCGCTCTTTATGTGCTAGACTATTTGATTTGAGACACTTAGTAAATCAAATAACCAAAAAGATATTGTGGATTGACACAAATATTTAATTAGGATATCACCTAATTAAATATAATATAAATTAAATAGTTGATTTAACTTATATATAAGAATCTATATTAAATAATATAGTATTATATTTTGCATATAAGATATTATAGTTAGTCATTTAAATAAGTTGGAATTCAAACTAAATATTATATCCAGTTAATTAAGATATAAAGAGAATGCCATTACTATATAAAAAGGCCTCCTACCGTTGATATTTATTTACCTCAACCATTGAGTTTTGTTTTACTCTCTTCTATTCTCTATATTCTCTCTTATGTGGTGTTTTGTGGGGGTTATAAGTCTAAGTCCTAATAATTTGGTCTTAGCATGAGTATTAATAGTTCAACCTATAGAGTTTTGGAGATTTGACTCAGTACATATATCGAGTTTTTACCCATTATTTCTAACAAAATCAATACTTATTGTCACAAAAAAAATGAAAGAGATTGATTCCTTTGAATAAGTTTAAATTTATGTATAAAAAATATTGATTGTCTTTAAATAAGCTTGAAATATAATATTGAGAGTTACTCTAAATTGAGCAATTTAATATTTAAATTTAAACCAATAATACTATGAACAAGGTATTTGTTAAAAAAAATATAATCCATTAGTAAAAGAATATCTCAAAATGATCCCTCTTTCCATAACTAAGGAAAAGTGATTAAATCATTAATTTTTTTATAAAAAAATTTTATATTTATTTTTCTTATTAAATACAATTATCCTTCTATTAGAAACAATTTTATTTGAGAAATTATTAAACATTAAATATTATCAATATCTTTCGGTACTCTAACTTTAATTCATGATATTTTAAGAGACTAATCCGTTCTGCTAGAATATTAATAAAAAATTTATATTTATATTCTATTTTTTTAATAGTTATGACTGAAAATAAGGGTGATATTAAGAAAATTAATTAATATTTTACCAATTAATTTATAATAAAGTCTTATAAAGTGAAAAATATAGAAAAAAATATTTTTTTATAAATTAGAGACTTTTGTCATTTCAGCTTTTTACCTTCGGGGAAGGTCCTACGCGCTAACCATATTGGGAGGCATGTTCTGTTCTTTTCCTTCAACCAATGATGGTTTATGTAATAGCGACAAAAATTAAAATCCATGCTCTCTAAATGATGAAAACTAAGCCTAAAGAACTTTTCATTGTTGGAAGGAATTTTTTTTTAATACTATGATTGTAAGGAAATTATGATAAGTTTTTCCCAAAATGTTATGACTAGTTTTATTCTAATAATATAAAAATAAATAAATTATACTATGAGATTGAGAAGAGAAAATACTTACTAATCTTAAATATGAGAATCAATTGAAAGTTTTGATCTGGTTTTAAATACAATATCCAATTCCTCTTATCTCCTATATTTGTTGTTTCTTTCCCAATATACCCCTTTTTGCAGGGGTATTTTTCTATCTATGCATTAAATTCTAATCTTTAATAAATGATAGGGAATTTGTGAAAAAACGTCAACAATTCTTTACATGTTAATTATAAACAACTATTTTAACTCTTTTCTAATGTTCTACTAATTATTGCCTCTAGTTCTCTATATGAGAGAATTTCTTAAAAATGATATGTTTATATTTATAAGAGACACTAATAGTCTATTTAAAATTTATAATATCACTTTCCATTTTTTCCTCTTAATATTATTGGTTAATTCCCTATATTAATTATCTCCCATGGTCTCTCTCTATAAATAATAGTGTTATAAAAAATAAGTTATATTTTTATATATTTAATATATTTTAATTAATTTTAATAAATTTTTTAATCTATATAATTAAATTATTTATATTTTATAAATAAAAGAAAGAATAGAGTAGTTAAAATATCTTATATTTAAAATAAAAAATAAAACTATATATTAAAAATAAGATTTTATGTAGTAGTAAGAAAGAAAAAGAATGATTAGTTGAAGATTTGATTTTTAGGTCTTGGGCCCCACTTAATGATAAAAGAAGTGGCCGAAAAGAAAGGGAACAAAGCCCTTTGATGTTGTTACGGATTGGACTCAAGTCCAATTCAAACTTCTCTTTTTGTCCCTTTAAGTGTGACGTGTATCAATCAAAACCGTCCATACAAACAAGTTTCCCAGATGGTCCCACCCTCACATGGGGGCACGTGATCCCACCATAATCATCAATATATCCCTAAAAAGTTATAACAAGTAGGTCATGGTACAATAGAAAGTTTTGTATGAAAATAGGAAAAGGAAATGGGTCATCTATGGAATTAAAATCAATTTGTATGTTTGGCGGGAAATTGTTAAAAGAACAGCAGTAAACATGAATATCATTTATAAAATGAGAGATATTTAGTCTTGAATTATAAAGAGTATAATTTTTTATACAATAAGGTTTCAGTAATTATTTTCATTAATAACATTATAATCTCTAACAGAAGTGGCATTTTCTTAATTGTCTTAATTAAAAGATTATTTTCATATTTGATGGAAATGTGTTTTCTGATGGAAAAGTTATTTTGACTTCTCTTTTTTATTGTTGACTTTATAATATATTTAAATTAGTTAATTATAATAATTATGTATTAATTTTTTTAAAATATTATTTTTAATAATGTGTATTTGAATACTTTTAATAGAAATATTCTCAATATATATAATCATATAAGGGTATTTTGAATGATAAATTATAATTTTTAAAAATAAAATAGATTAGAGTATTATATTTAGATAACATTTTTTCTCTCATTTCTCTTCTTTTCTATCTACAAAACATGGCTATAATGTCTATGAGACATAAACACTATTATTTATATTGAGCTTCTTATATTGTACCCAAAAAAAATTCTTATAAATACATGTGGCTTACTATATAGTTTTATTTAAGAACTTATCCAAAGTTGTTTACCATAATTTCTATTATATATCAGGAGTATTTGTACCCTGAAATCATGAAAATTTTAGCCATTAGTTACTATGCACATTTCATTATATTTTTATTATTTAAAATGGATAGTTTGTACTTTTTTAAGTAAATATTAAATTCAGATAATTTAAATATTTCAGAGAAATCAAGATAAAATATGTATCCTATCAATATGCAATGTGCATGAAATTTATAGAATAAAGTGAAAAAGGAAATAAAATAAAAATTGATTTTATCATTATAAAATGCCTTTAACTATTTTAATAAAAAATAAAATATGATTGTTGATATATAGTAGTAATAATAAAACATAATAAATATAAATAGTAATCTAATATATATAATAAATTTATAAGAAAAATTCTATTAATATATAAGTAATAGAAATGCCAATAACAAATCATCTTATATCTAAATCCACGTGGGACTCCGGATTAATCTGAATTACAGCATTTGGATCTTTAAAAAAAAAATCTACATTAGACCATAAAAAACCTGATATTAAAACCTACTCCTAATTTTTTTTTTCATTTACATAGATTTAAGCATAATATTTAATATTTAAGCAGTAGCAATCCTTTCTATTAGGATAAATTACATGTTAGTTTTTACTTATCAAAGGAGAAAAACATATAAAGAGAAAAGACCACCAAAATATGAGTCTCAAAATGATCCCTCAAAACGACTTAATTCTTTGAAATCTTTAGAAACTATTCTATAATTATTTTTTTATGAGATGGCATAATTATCCTTACGGAAAAAACTTCATCGTCATAGTTATAGTTGTTATGTTATTGTGAAACAACAATTGAGACACTAGCAGCAATAATTAAAGACAATCACAACTAAAGTGGTGTGGAAAGTTATTTCACAAAATATTAATTTTGGAATAATCCTCATCATCTAAATTAAGTCATTTTGAATTAGTATTTTGAATTTGATCCTTATACTTTTCTTCCTTTGATAACTAGATTTGGGCCTTAAATGAAATACAATTAAAAAAAATAATTTGAATTGAGCTAAAAATTCTGCTATAAAAATAATCTCCTTCATTTTTTTTTAGAATTATCCACGGTAGCTTCTATTACAATAACCGATTAGTTAAATTTGTGAGAATGTAAGTTTATAATAAAAAAAATTATTATTTTTAAATAATTATCGTGACTATATATATAAAATTTAAATGTAAATTTAAGTGTTTAGTGGTATCTTGAATAATTTAAAAAGGGTGTTCTCTTCTTGGAGTTTTGTTTTATTTGATGGGTCACTCTTTTGGAACTACGCTGAACTCGAACGGGACATCCTACCCTAATGCATTTGCTTTCAAGTCAACTCAAAACTCTCCTTCGTGTGAAACTCCTTATTTTATTATTTATAAAATAATAACAACAATGAAGCCAAAAATGTCGGAAGTTTAGAAACATTTTTCTTGGCTACCACAATCCGAAACATTCATAATATTATTTGGATACTTTTGTATGTAAAAATACAAACTCACTCACATGATGTAGAATTAATTTAGAAAACAAATTAAATTTGGAGGAATGAAAAATGTGGCATCAGTCAGGAGTCATACATATTCATGACAAACCTCAGTTAAATTATTCACATATTTTAAAAAAGATGAATACATTATGATATTCATATTAAATTTGAATTGTTGATGTTAAAATTGAATGATTTAAATTTTTTGTTTATAAAATTTTGATATGTTTTATTCCCATAAGAGAAGATAGATTAAAACATTTGAATTATTAATACTTTTACAAATATTTTCACTTTATAAAATTTTAAAATTAAATAATTCACATCATCATTATCCGTGAAATGTGAGTGCCCAAGTCAAAACGGAATTATTTATAAATTTTAAGATTTTTTATTTTAAATAAGCTATATCAAAGCTAAAAGGTATATTTAAGTTATTGATAATTTTAACATATTTTAATATTAAGATATTAAAAATCGGACGGCTCATTCAGTGGGAAACATAGTTCAAGGGTAAAAAATCTAATTATCCTTACCAGATGTCAATCCAAACATATAAAATACTTTTTTATTATTAATATAAAATATATTTAATTAATTTAATTTAATTAAAAAATTAAATTAAATTAATTAATATAATTTTTTTCTAAAACACGTTAATTATTTTCTTTATTTAATTATTATTAAAGGAGTATTAGTAAGGATAATTTATAAAAAATTGATAAATATATAAAATAAATTTTATATTTATAATTAAAATTATTTTTTTAATAAAATAATATATTAAAAATCAGATGTATTAAATATCATAAGAGTAATATAATTTAATTAAAATATAAAAATATTTTTATGTAACTTAAAATGAATACTATTTAAATATAAATGCATTTAGTCTATAAATAAATAGAATATTCATCTTTAAAACAACATAAAATATACTAGAGATACTAAAACAAAAATTTGAGACTAATATTTTTCAGTTTTACTTAGGCCGACGTGGTTTCAAATTCATTAATAGAAGAATTATAAAACTGGTTCACTATTTGAATTGACCTGGTTGAGTTTTTAATATCATGTTTAATATAAAATTAAAAAATAAATAATTTATTTTAATAGATCAATGTAAAATATAATTTAGTCCGGTTGAGTATTGGGAGTATAAAAAATTATTATATTGTTGATAAGTTATAAATAAAGTAATAATTTAGCAGATTAAATCATAGAGGCAAAGCGACAAAAAGAGAGTGAAAAAACAAGCAAGTAATAATTAAGCGGGGCTGCTTTGCTCAGGATTATAGAAGCTAAAATAATGTCAGTCACATGTATTATTGATTGTTTTGGACTGTGCCACAAATTAAAAGACCGCATGGAAACAGCTAGCAATTTTCAATTTTCAATTTTCAACTTCATCATCTCCAATCGGAATCCCAAATGAGTGACCAAATCAAAATCATCCCTCTGGACTCTGAATTGATTCCTGCATATTTATTAACAGTGTTATAAATGGGCGTGCACTGTAGTGGAGCCTACTTCTCCCTCCTCATCGTACCCTATTCAACCCCCATCACCATCCAAAGCTCTCCCCATTTTCTCCTTACCCAGCTCCCAATCTCTCATTCTACATTTTCCCAGCAAGATACTTGAAGAAAATCTAGCGGCACCAGTGATGAAGACGATTTGAACTGAGAGAGAGAAAGAGAGAGAAGACCTGCTTTCCCAAGAACAGTTCACTTGCCGATTTGAGAGGACTCTGATAGGTGGGATATTTTGTAGTCATTTACAATCAATTTCTTTGTTGGTTTTTTCTTTGTTTTTTTTTTTTTGAAATGTTCCTTTCCCTAATTGATGGAGATAATTTCTTAAATATCTCACTAAATGCCCAGGCTTTCTCTATTTTGGCATTTCCCTTATTAGTTACCGATATGATTTATTCCACCCCTGGATGATGGTTATGATATGTTTGAAAGTGTGTTTAATAATGATATATTTTTATGGGCTGCTTATTTTCCTCTTTCCTTTTCACTGGAATGGTACTTGTAAAGTTGAGTAGTACCCACTTTTGATGCTTGAACGTTTTGGCATTTGTCATTTTGTTGAGAGAAATTTGAGTTTCAGTTAGCTGAAGGCAAAGTTGTGAATCTAAGAAGCCGTGTTTCAGTTTCGCAGCTTAGTCAGTGTTTAGATCTGAACCATGGTCCTGTTTTAGCAATTTTTTGAATCCGATAATATTGTTCTTTTTTACTTTTCTGCTCTGGTTCTAGTGGAAAGTATTTCAAGTTTGATGGGTAAATCGCCAGCCACAAATTCTATATCTTGAGCTTGATTATACGTTCCTAATCCTAAGAATGGCAAATATCCCAAATAGAATTTCCGCACTGTTCCTAACTGTTGTCTTCTATCTCTCAATCATATGTAAGGAAAGATTTTGTCACTGACGAAGACGTTATTTTGTTCACTTCTCCAGACCTCTAAATTGTGCGTGCATGGGCTTTGATATGTTCCATAGTTGGGAAACATACAAACACAGGTATGGATATTCAAGAAGGAAACTCCACATTTGGGTCCCTCAGAGCCATTACTTCTAGGAATACGTCGTCATCATCTTCTGTGTTTTATTCAGCAAATCAGTCACCCTTCTTCTCTCCTAGAACATCATCCTGCCATTTATCAGAATCTATGAGACTTGAAGCTTCAACTGATAGCATTCGTTTAGATGGCACTCCCCCAACCACCAGTTTAGTTGTTTTTGAACCATTGTTTGTAGGAAATGTTAAATGTACCTTATCAGATGTTCCTGCATCTCCAGTTGGCTGTAACTCTGGTGATCTGGAGAAGCTTGATTGTATATCTTCCTCGGTTGGCATATCTGGAACAAGTGCATCTAGTTACTGCCAAACCAATGATGATGTTTGTTCTAGGAAGAAAGAGAAGAGAAGAAAGAAAGGAAGAAGCCAAAGAACCTCATCAGCTCCAGGTTTCATTTCTTTATCTTCTTATGGACTGAGGAGTTATGATGTCTTTATAGGGTTACATGGCAGGAAAGCAGGTTTACTTCGATTTGCCAACTGGCTCCGTTCTGAGTTAGAAATTCAAGGCATCAGTTGCTTCATGTCTGATAGGGCTCGATGTAGGAACTCTCGCAAGCATGGCATTGTTGAGAGAGCTATGGATATTGCTTCATTCGGGATTGTTATTATTACAAGGAAGTCATTTAAAAACCCGTATACCATTGAGGAGCTGCAATATTTTTCTAGGAAGAAGAATTTGGTACCTGTTTACTTTGATTTGAGTCCAGCTGATTGTCTTGTGAAGGATATGATAGAAAAGAGGGGTGAGCTGTGGGAAAAGCATGGAGGAGAACTCTGGCTTTTGTATGGGGGATTGGAACAAGAGTGGAAAGATGCTGTTCATGGCCTTTCTCGGGTGGATGAATGGAAATTGGGAGCTCATGATGGCAAATGGAGAAATTGCATATTAAGGGCTGTCTCGTTATTAGCTACTAGGCTAGGCAAGAGAAGTGTTGCAGAATGTTTGACAAAATGGAGAGAAAATGTAGAAAAGGAGGAGTTTCCTTTCACTCAAAATGAAAATTTTATTGGAAGAAAGAAAGAACTTTCCCATCTGGAATTTATGCTTTTTGATGATATTCTCAGTGATTCAGAGCGAGACTATATCGAACTTAAGGCTAGAACTAAGCGAAAGAACTTAATTATTGGTTGGGGCAAGAGCAATGTTTTGGATGAGAGATGGAGGGAAAGACATATGGGGAATGGCAGGAAGAAAGAAAAAGAACCAGTTGTATGGAAAGAGTCAGAAAAGGAGATTGAAATGCATGGAACTGAATTTGCTCAAAGGTACTACCAGTCAAGGCTCAAACGCCGTGGAAAGTATACCAGGCGGAAAATAGCAATGAACAATTTGCTTGGGAAAGGAATTGTCTGTGTGTCAGGGGATTCAGGAATTGGCAAAACAGAGCTTATTCTTGAATTTGCTTACAGACACCATCAGAAATACAAGATGGTTCTATGGATAGGTGGAGAGAGCAGGAATGTCAGGCAAAACTTTCTCAACCTTCGGTCAATTCTAGAAATTAACGTGGGAGTTGAGAATAACTCAGAAAAAACCAGGATGAGAGGCTTTGCAGAGCAGGAAGAGGCAGCAATTTCTAGAGTTCGCAAAGAGCTTATGAAAAATATTCCATATCTTTTGATCATTGATAACTTGGAAAGTGAAAAGGATTGGTGGGATCACAAACTCATAATGGATCTTCTCCCTCGTTTTGGTGGGGAGACCCATGTAATTATATCAACACGCCTTCCTTTCATTATGAACTTGGAGCCTTTGAAACTTTCATACTTATCTGGTGTTGAAGCAATGTCTTTAATGCTAAGAAGTGGCAAGGACTACCCAGTTGCAGAAGTTGACGCACTAAGAACACTTGAGGAGAAACTTGGAAGGTTAACTTTAGGCCTTGCCATTGTCAGTGCAATCTTGTCTGAGTTGCCTATAACTCCGACCAGGCTTTTGGATACCATAAATAGAATGCCTCTGAAAGACATGTCATATAATGGTAAGGAAGGACAGTCATTTAGACAAAACACTTTCCTTCTACAACTCTTCGAAGTTTGCTTCTCAATATTTGATCATGCCGATGGGCCGAGGAGCCTGGCATCTAGAATGGTCCTGGTGGGTGGATGGTTTGCTCCTTGTGCAATTCCAGTTTCCTTAGTGTCACTTGCTGCTGACAATATTCTAGAAAAGCGTCAGAGAGCTTTCTTCTCTACAAAATTACTGCAAATTCTAACATGTGGATTTACATCATCGTACACCAAAAAATCAGAATTGGAAGCATCTTCTCTGTTGCTAAGATTTAATATTGCAAGAAGTAGTACCAAGCAAGGCCATATCCAATTCCACGAACTCATCAAGCTTTATGCTAGGAGAAGAGAAGTGTCTGGAGCTGCACAGGCAATGGTTCAAGCTGTTATCAATGATGGGTTAATATCTCAAAATCAGGAGCATCTATGGGCAGCATGTTTTTTACTATTTGGATTTGGCAACGATCCTGTAGTAGTAGAGCTCAAGGTGTCGGAACTTTTATATCTCGTGAAAAGAGTGGTTCTTCCTCTTGCAATTCACACATACATTACATTCTCTCGATGCACAGTCGCGGTTGAGCTTCTACGCTTGTGCACAAATGCATTGGAAATCGCGGATGAGGCATTCATTACTCCGGTTGATAAGTGGTTCGACAAATCGGTTTGTTGGAGGTCCATCCAGAGTAGGACTAAGGCTTCGTTGAATCCTTGCCTTTGGGAGGACCTGGCATTATGTAGAGCCACTGTGCTCGAGACTAGAGCCAAGTTAATGCTAAGAGGTGCACAATTTGACGAAGGGGTTGATCTAATTAGGAAGGCTGTTTATATCAGGACTTCAATTTGTGGGGAACATCATCCAGATACCATATCAGCTCGTGAAACATTAACCAAACTCACCAGGGTTATTGCCAATGTCCAGACACATTCTTCTTAGGTTTCTCTACCTTGTAAGAAATTTCCTAATTTACTTATACAAAAGGTCATTAATAATTAACCAAACTCTTCTGTATACTATTCAAAAGATTTTCCTGCAGCATTTTGATGAGATGCCTTCCATTTCAGAATGGTGTACATAATCTAGTTTGTTATTGGCCCTTATATTATTGCCCTCATTATATGCTTCAATCCTTCTAATGTAAGATCCTTTTGGTAGCTAGGTCCTGGTATATTCGTCATTTAGGGTGAAGCTTGTTCTTCTGTTTTAAATCTCCTTATATGTTAACTTGCTGATGAGCTCTCAGAACTGCAAAATGGTTTCATTTATTCTCTACGTTAGATGTATAAAAGGTTTTATTTATGGGTACTATAGCATCTAATATTCTAATTTTATTTATTGAGTCCAATATTCTAATTTTATTCATGGTACAATTTTACTCATAATCTTTTTAATTTGATGCAAGGTACTTGAGAAATAAGATTATGTGTAAAATTGTACAAAATTAAAAAGATTATAGATAAAATTGTACTAAAATAAAAAAAAAATTATAAGTAAAATTGGACTACAAATAAAATTATGATACTAGAGGATATATAATAAATAAGATAAATATATTAGATGTTATATAACCTATTTATTTATTTCTCTTGTATCTCAAGGACATGAGATGATTATGCAGTTAAGCAATATTATAGCGCAATAAATTCTTTTTTTTAGTGAATAGTAAGTTATTGTCTTTATTAATTTGATGTTCACATTTTTTTATTTCACTTTATGTTATTTTTTTATTTTTTATTTTTATTTTTTTGGTTGTCTACCTGATTTACTAGAGTTTTGTCTCGACTATATCCAGATCTAAATCGCATCATGCATCTAGTTATAGTGGGTGAATCTCTTAATGGAGATTTTTTATATACACCAATATTTAAACTAGAGATCTCATTTAAATGATAATGAATTATTTACTATTCAAACTAACTCTAGTTGGTATGTCATTTTTTATGAATACAAGCACAAGTCCTGCGACAAAACGAGGCCTCCATTCTAAGTCCAAGATAGAGGAGGGCACTTCTAAGAACCAGACAGCTTTTTGGCTTGCTGCAGTGCCTGATAGAACTTGGCGTTAACACTTTAAATTAATTATTAATTTTAACTTTATATGTGTAAGAGCTAACCTGAAGTTGATCTTAAGGCAGATTCAATATGTAGTTTAACTCTAGATTAATTAATATGTATAGAAGGATGAGTAGAAGAGAATTTGTTTGATTAATGACTTTTGAAAAATAGAGATAATAAAAAATAAAATAAAAGCAAGAGTAAATGATATCTCTAATATGATGACTATTACTAAAGATGTTAATAATATATCAGAGTTATAACAATTATATATGTTAAGTCTTTCCATATGAAGCGTAATATTCTTTTGTAAAAATATGATAATTAATATACAATTCACAATGAAAGATAAAAACCAAGATAAACCAGCAATTAAAGTTGAGTGAAATTAATCACACCCAATATGTGCACTCAAAGGTTAATAAAGCTTTATATCCAAGTAAAACATTCTGCTAGGTTAGACAATCCTCCCTATAATTTCCTTCAACACAAGGGTTCTCTTCAGATTTTAGACAATCCTCCCTATAATTTCCTTTAACGTAAGTGTTCTCTTCAGATTTTAAGATAGCATTGTAATACATTTGAGGATGAGAGATATTATTGATGAGAGCGCCCCTTAATATAAATGAAAACCACTTGATAATTAATGTGTGAATTGATGCTTTATTATTTGAAAGATTACTATTCTCCATTTTTTCATCCAAAGATAAATTCCTTAAAGATAACTCTCCTCCAAATTTGGTCCTTCAAAGGAAAAACTTCTCAATTTAGTCTTTGAAAGATAAAACCTCCTAGTTTGCTTATCATTTTCTCCTAATCAAAATGGTCACTTCGGGGATCCTAGCTAATACAAAGGAACCTAGCTCTAATACAATGTCAATTTGGGGCTGAAAAACTGGGCAAGACCATTGGGGGTCTTTTTCTTCCTAATACAGAGACCATATTGACAAGGTGAAAAATGCTCGGGGACTATATTGACAAACTTTATCCCTGGAAAATCAAATTGAAAGGATAATGATCTTCAAGGGATTGAATTGAAGGGATTTATCTTTGGATGACTAAGCTGATTCAAAGGAAATCTTTTAGGTATGTTTGGTATGAGCCTAAAATAATCTTAATCCGATATCGCATTGGAATTACTTAAAAAATTTAATTAAGGATTGCGTATAGTGTAACCTCATGTTATTCTGTTTGAGGAGTCAAAAATTAAAATTAAATTCTTGAATAATTATATGCAATGCAACCTAAGTTAGAAAATTAGAATTTATTTTAATTAACTAACAACTAAATGCAATGATTAAAAATAAATTTAAATAAAATATTTTTGGTATTTTTAATTTAAAGAAATAAATAATGAATGATAATAAGTAATATAATAAATTAAAAGGTGATTAATAATAATAAAAGTAATCATCAAATTCAATAACGCAGGTAATTATAATTTCAACAAATATGGGAGTTATAAATAATAACTTAAAAATTATAATTTAGCTTTTAATCCAATAATCGAGCCACCTCGAATTGTCACAAAATATTTTTTAAAGTCCTAATTTATTAATTGTCACCAGAATAATAAAATAGGAATAAGGATATTAAAAACTAATGCTCAATTATAACTCAATAATTTATAAAAATATAATTTAAACTAACAAGAGACACAATGATATAATAATTCAAGCAATTTTAAAAAATTACAAGATATTCATAATAATCTTAATACAATATCTCACCTAGATTAAAGTAAATAAAATTAAAATTAATTAAAGAATAGTGTCAAATGTTAAATAAAAATTCAGTCACAATAATCCTCAATAAACATAAATAAATTAGTATAAATATTCTCAATAATTATAAAATTAATCCTAAAATCTAGGAGTTATAATATAATTATTGGGTAGAGAATTATAGTAAATTATATTTTCCTTTAAGATCTTAAGCTTATGTCTTTATTATTGAATAAGAAGATAGAACGTTTTAGCCACACATCTAAATATCATATCTGCTTCACATGTCATCCCAAATTGTTCAGCCATAGATAGCGCTGCCGTAGATCACTCACGGGTCTGTACCTTTAATGTTATGTGCTACTATACGTTGCTGCACAAGGCTTTTCTTTGCGGCACAGTGCTCCCCTGCGTGAGTGGTTTTGAAGTCGCCTTCCCCTCTGCGTTCCAATTGGCCTCTGCGTCTCAGCTTGTGCGTGTCTCATCCTTAATTGTTCTGCGGCAGCGTCTTCAAAATGGCTTCTCTCGCGGCGTCCTCCTCCCCCTGTGCATGCGCCTTGCACCAAATATAAAGTGAAGAGTTAGAAGAAATAACCTAATGGCCAAATCGTTTAGCTCACGGGTCTTTCAGTATAATTTTTAAATTAATAATTTTTTATTGTCATTTATAAATTTTAGTTTCTCTTATATTCCTGAAATATACAATCATAATAATATAATAAATTTTATTCTAAAAATAATTATTTAGAAAAAATTATAAAAATATGACAATTATATCCTATTATAAAATAATTTAATATAAGATACACTAATTCAAATGATGCACAAATAATATAATTAAGGACTAAAATATTGATAAAAACTCACTAAAATAATATGAATAAATATATAAAAATATAGATTTATCAAAATCATTTAGAAGGGAGAGGAGGGTAAAAGAGTAATTTTGTCAACTTTCTCTTGTTCCACACCATTAAATTTTTAGTGGGGGATAGAAAAACTTTTCTTTACCCTCCTCTCTCAAATTGAGAAATTTGTAAGAAAAATTAAATTTTTGCCTTGTATTGATAATTATATCTATAACATTTTTTAATATCTTTAAAATGCTATTTCAACATTTTCTAATTGTTTATATAAAAATACTATTTCTCATCTTAGTTTCCTGAACCAAATAATATAACATTAAAATAACTCCACTACCCTCCTCTTTTATCAATATAAACAAGATAATTTTAAAATCTCTTAATTTCTTTTCTTTTTATTTCCTTCTATTAAAATCCTTCCCCTACCTCCCTAGAGCCAAAATTGTTTAATGACTAGATTATTAGCTTGCTCATAATTGTTTAGTGACACAATAATTGTGAATTAAGTGAACTCAAAATACTTGCGCCAATTAGCTTCTTGTAAAAAATAATTTTAAAATCGGACATTTGAAGCATGTAACATTTCATGGTGCTTTGATTATTCAGAGGCTGATCTGAATTCTGAGAAGTAAGTATTTTGATGCCAATTAAACAGGAGTCAGAAAGACAGCAAAAATCCATCAGATGTATTGCTCTTTTGCAGAAAAAAAAAAAATCTAAGGATGGCAATACTTCATAGCTGTAAAGAATTCACTTACTTTGCTCTGAAAACCAGTCAACCTCAGAAGACAGTTCGTTCCCGATTCGCGGACATGCCCGGCAATTCACTGAAGAAAAAGAGCTAATCAAGATATTAAAAAATTAAACAACATAAAGAGAGAAATAAAAATATAAAAACAAATGGAACAGTATGTGGTCCAATATGGCAATGTATCAGTGCAGAATTGGCTCAAGAAAAGAATAGAACTAATTGCAGCAACAAGTCCTATCTTGACCTTCTATTCAAGCACATAGAAAGAGTTAGAGACAGAGTGAGCACAACTGGACCTGTAACATACAAGAAGAACGGTTATATTTAATTTGTGCAAGAGAATTTAAACCTAAAAGCGAAAGATAATTTATTCTATAAAAGTTTTATTAAATTATCAAATAATTAAATAGTCTTAAAGAATATAGGGTAATAAATTGAATTTGTGAAATTATCAAGTTATCTTGATGCACAAATAACAATTTTTTTAATATATGACAATAACTTAAAATGACACAAATAACAATTGAGAATAAATAATGATAATTTAAAATAATATAAATAATAACTGAAATAATATAATAATAATTTCATGTTATACAAATAATAACTGAGTTTTTATTAGATGCCTATAATTATTATTTATATTTTTTTAAGTTGTCATTTTATAGTCTTAGTTGTTATTTATGCCAATTTAAATTGTTATCGTATTTTTAATAATTTATTATTTGTACATAAAAATAATTTAATAATTACATAAATTAAATTTATTATCTCTAAATCTGTAAAACTATTTAATTATTTGATGATTCCATGGCCCCTTTTGGTAATAAGTTTTATTCTATGAGACCGCTTGAATAAATTCTACCTAAGAATAAGGATACGGAGCACTACATGATCCAGATACATGGCTAAATATAACGTGTTTTTTAAGCACGATTGAGGTATGTTCAAATTGAGTAGATATGAAATGAAACTGGATGTTTGAATTAAACCTGTATCAATTTTTTTTCTCTGTTCTCTCCATTCAAATCCGTTTTTGAAGTCTTTCAGCTTAACTCCTCACACATAGCGATTGGCGATCATAAACTGCACATCGTAGCTCGTCGAAGACGATGCGTAAGAGTCGATAAGAATAGTGACGTGGCAATGGCATAGGAAGCGCGGCTAGATTTTACTCCCGCTGGCATTAACGGGAGCTCAATCTAGACTGGGTTCGTATTCAGCTGGATCGGACTTCGGAGAAAAGGATGAAGTTGGACATCATTCCTAATCTGATCCAACGGTCAAGTGTAATTTCTTATCCTAAAAGCGTATATTTTATTTTTACCGCAAAAAATAAGGGATGGGGTAGGGGTGTGCATGGGCCGGGTTGGGCAGGGCAGCCCCCCTGCCCGGTGCCCTGCCCGGAAAAACCATGGGCTGCATTTTGCAGCCCGATGCCCGGCCCTGCCCGGTAAAAGCCCTAACCAATTCGGGCTGGGCATATGCGGGCTGGGCATGGGCGGGCTGGGCATGCCCAAATAGTGATGTCCTGCTCATATTGTAAGAAAAAAATCTGCTATCATGAACTTATAAAATAATATCATATTTATATTTTTAAGAGTTAAATAATATATATAATTCACTAAGAATAAGGTATCAAAAAAATAGTAATTAAAGTCTCAAAGTCTATTACATATATAAAAAAGAAATATTAAAATATATAGAGGTCGGATATTTGTAGCGTTATTGCAACACAAAAAATTGAATACTTGGCAAGTAAAGCAGAGGAGCAACTTTGGTATCTACATAAATATAAAAGTTATATTTAATATTTTAAAAATGAGCAAGGAGAGTTGCCAGCTAAAGTGAAAAGTGTAAAATTACAAATAAAATAAGTTAAGAAAAAAATTAAAAAATAATAAATATATATATATATAGGGCCGGGCCAAATGGGCAGGGCAGCATGCCCTGCCCGGTGCCTGGCCCGGCCCGACAACTGGCCCGGCCCGGCTCTGCCCAAATATATTTTGGGCATTTTTTTTAGGGCCGGGCCGGGCGATTTTTTACCGGGCTCGGGCGGGCGGACCGGGCCACCGGGCACTATGAACACCCCTAGGATGGGGTGTCCTTTTTCCCATCCCCTCCTCACTTTTTTTCCGGAGGTACCACGCTTTATTAGAAAATAAATATCTTAATTATAATATAATTATTTTAGATTATAACATATATGAATACAAAATATATATGAAATACAACAGAAGACTTAAAATTACCTCTCGCCATTAGCTTGATTGATCTGAGGAGAATTAAGATCAAAATAGGATATATATCAAACAAAGAACAATATCAGATAAATCACAAGTTCTTCCAGCTGGTGATTAGACACAGTGATGGCAACTTGTTTTCAGCCGTTACCAGTGAGGAACCTTTAGAAGAGAGTTGAGAACTAGATTTCGCTCTGAACTTAGAAAGAGATCTCACAATAAAAAATGAATTGTTCTCAATTGTTAATTTTCACCATTAGAAAATTAATTTTAAATAAATTGAGTCAATAAACTATCTTGAATTGGACCCAATGACTACGGGCCATACTAAAAAATATTTATTAATTATCCTAATTAATATCTAAATAAGTTATAATAAATAATAAATATTTAACATGCTCATCATAAATTTAGACTATTGATTTTAATTTTAGACAATTCATATTTAATATAATTTAATATTTATATTTTAAATATTTTTTAATATATATAAAATTTAAAATAAAAATAATTTTATAACTGTCACTTCACTCAAAAATATATTTCTCATTGAAATAAGTTATAAATTAAAAATTTTAAATTCAAAATGTTTAGATTTGATTTAAATGGTCTATATCTCATCACAATGATAAATATTTGGTGCTCATCATTGTAATAATTGGATAATAATTGGTCTATATCCCTATTTTCACTACTAAATGTTTAGATTTGATTTAAATGGTCTATATCTCATCACAATGATAAATATTTGGTGCTCATCATTGTAATAATTGGATAATAATTGGTCTATATCCCTATTTTCACTACTATTGGATAAAAATTTTAATAATTTTAATTTAATATTTTATAAAATTATTATTATCATCTTAAAAAATATATATAAATAAATCGGTTAAAATTTTATCTTAAAAAGTTCACACATCTCTTATTTAATATGGAAGTGGAGAAAATTCTCTTACCAAGATTAATACCTACTTTTTTTTTTCTTCATCGACTGAAGTCTGAAGGTTTTTTGGTTCCAATTATGCTTCCTAGAACTAGCTTCGTTGACTTAAACTAGGAAAGCTTTTTAATACGTTTTATTAAGTCTAAAGTAAGCCACAATATTTAATATTTATTAAATAGATAATAAATGTTAGAAAATGGGTCAGTCCACCTTTGGTGTATTAAGCCCAGGTCCATGAGAAATAAAAATAGAGGGAACAATTATATTTATTAAATAGATGATATATATTAGAAAATGGGTTAGTCCACCTTTGGTGTATTAAACCCAGGTCTATGAGAAATAAAGATAGAGGGAACATTTATATCTTTGAAGGGAGAAAAATGAGGGAGTGGGAGTTACAAGTATCACACTCCTTCCATAAATTACACACGAGAAAACAAGAAGTAGTGGGCAAAGGGAAATCAGTTTTTGGACTCTCAATTTTTCTGTATAGCAGAAAGAAAATGAATGTACCCTCTTTGCTCTCCTCTTCTGTTCTCCTTCCATTTCTCTGTTAATAGGTGCTCTTCATTTTTTTGGTAAATTTGTTGTGAAACGCACCAGAATTCATACAAGGTGTTCCGACTGCGTGTAGATATCTCAGTAGAAAAGAAATCATTTCAGGTACGCCCAAAAATTTTCAATATATATATCACATGAGAAGGAAGAAGGATTGAAATAAACGAGAAGATTTTTTACCATACAAGATTTTTTTCCCAATTGCACTTGCCAAACACCTCTGCTGTATTTTGAATTTCTTCTTCGAAGCAATGCAATAGTAAGTTATAAACATGCTATAACATCAAAGATCAGCAAAACGCATTCACCAAAGGAAGATCAGCAAGAGGAGAAAAATACAAGAATCCTTGTCAAATCATGAACCTATAATACACGTAAAAATAAAATAATAAGGCACATTTAAAACTTCAGGATTGAATGGTCAGACAAGTGTTACAAATAACATCACTATTGTTTCCTCTTACACTGTTACTCTGTTAGATAGTTTCAGCTGCCGAAGCTAGCGCATACCCCGAACTTGATGCTACCACGTGGCAAAACCATCTGCTTCTGTAGCTTCCATCCGCATATGAATGCAGTTAGGACGCATCCCCTGTGTCTGCTCCCAACTTGGGTTATTAGCATCTGCCAAATTTGGAGAATGCATCTGAACTTGTGCTTGGTCTTGTGGCCATAACTCAATGAAGTTCAATACTTCCTGGGGATTGCAACTTCCTGTGTTTCACCATGTTGTAGAAATTTGGGGGTTTCTCAGCATGAATGCCATTATTTGAGGGTGAAGGTTTTCGGGTGTACCTGGAATCGTTTTCTTGATACACTAGATACCCACACGTAACCGGAGTACCCTGTATGGACTCTGGTTCGTTTCCACAACAAATGCACCGGAAGGAAATGCAGAAACAGAGCGTCGAAAAATAGAGAAGTATATGTTCTGCCACACTCCCATTTATGTCTGTGTATGTACATATATATAGCCTGTGGGAGGGGAGTTAGATAACTGTATCTAACTCCCTCTGTTTTGAATTCAAAACACCCCCTTCAACTGCTCCTCTCGGCTCTCCGTTTTTCCAGTCGGGTTTGATCCACCATGGGTGGATAGCCCGTTTCCTTACATCTCCCACTCACACATGGTGGATTATATATCATGGCTCAAATCTCATTTTCTTCCTTCTTTCATACTAGGTGCTTTGCCGTGACCGCATAGGCATGACGTCTCCTTTTGGGCGTTTGTACTAGAAATCCCCTTTACAGAGACCAGCACAAAGCAACCCTTTAGTGCAGCTCGATCAAATAAATTATAGTGCCTTGAATGTCCTAGATTTGCCCATATACACTTTTCTCATGGCTAATCTAATCCCTCTTGAGTTAGTATACAACTCAGATAGCCTCCACTTATGCATAGTATCCACACTTATGAAATTAACAAAATAATATCACAAGGGACCGGTCAAAGACGCTAGCATGGATATGTATATTCTGGCAATCTTTCTTTCGCCCATATATCATTTTGAGATGAATCAACTGCTTTCCTAGCATAATACCTTTGGTTCATATATAATTTGACCACAGGACATATACCAAAGTAGCAATCGCTGAAACATACCTCCATAATATTGTCAAAGTCAAAGGACATTAATGAAATGATTATACCTTTCTGGAACTCACATAATAATGAAGCAGGGATTTATTCACTTGCTTTTCATTTGCGGTTCTTTAGCACATGTGGTATGAATCACATGTTACGGTGTTCCTCTTATCCTTAAAGAGTGTACGTTGTTTTGATTCTATCAATCACACCGTACAGATTTAAGTCTAGACACTCAGTATCTAAACCCAAACTCTTCAATTATATTCACATAATATGACGTTAATTTTTGAAGAATTTGTCATCTGGCAACAGGTTTTATGGATGTGGGAATCCATTGTTCGATCCATATCCTTACTCATGGATCTCATCTCGACTCACTGCACTTTTAAGCCAAGGCGACACTTATTGTGTTTCTTCTCTACCATATCAGCACTCTTGCTGTTTTACTGGTGAACACATGTCTCATCTTTGAACGCTTCTATAGCATCAAAGGCGGTTGCTCGTGTGAGAGAGCTACCTCTTTCAACCTGTACGACATACTAGACATTGTATACTTTTACCCATACATATAAGTAATAATAAATGACATGATATCATTAATAAAAACAAAAGTATTACATACAGTCTATAACTTTACATTTTTAACATGCCAATGGCTTTTACATGTTTCTCAAATGTTTCTTTGCCTATTGGCTTGGTTAGGGGATCTACAACCATACACTTGGTTAAAATGTATTGTATAGTTATAATTTTCTGTGCTATATAATTCCTCACAAAGTTATATTTTATATCAATGTGTTTGGTCTTACTGTGATACTTAGGGTCTTTAGTGTAGGCTATAGCTGCAGTATTGTCACAGTGTATCAACACCGGATTGGTACTCTCGTTCCCAAATCCTAGGTGCTCGATAAATCTCTTCAGCCAAACAGCCTCTTGCGCTGCTGCAGTGCATGCCACAAACTCAGCTTCCATAGAGTGTAAAGCAATGCACGTTTGCTTCTTACTACAACATATGGCGCCGTTGTTAAGCAAGAAGGTGTATCCTGAAGTCGATCTTCGTTCTTCTTCATCACCGCCTACATCAGCATCGGAATATCCGATTAGGCGTAGATCGCTTCCTTGATAACACAATGCATAGTCAGCTGTGCCCTTTAAATATCTCAAGATCCTTTTCACTGCTTTCCAGTGTTTCTCACCAGGGTTGGACTGGAATCTGCTAACCAGCCCTACGGTATAACAAATATCTGGTCTTGTACACATCATTATATACATCAGGCTACCAACGGCACTTGCATATGGAACTCTTTCCATTTGCTTTTTATCTGATTCAGTTTTGGGACACATGTTAGAACTCAAGGCCACTCCAGTGGCCACAGGGATATCCATGGGTTTGCATTCACTCATATTGAATCGCTCAAGTATCTTATTGATATAATTCTCTTGTGAAAGAGTGAGGATTCTCTTGGAACGTTCCTTTGAATCTTGACTCCAAGTATGTATTCTGCTTCACCCATGTCTTTCATCTCAAAATTTGATGAAAGCCATTCTTTAATAGCTATCACAGAGTCAAGACTATTTTCGGCTAATAGTATATCGTCCACGTATAAGGATAATATCACAAAGTTACCCTTAAACCGCTTAACGTAGACACAGTGGTCTTCCTCTATCATCTAGAAGTTATATGAGGTAATCGCCTTGTGAAACCTTAAGTACCACTGTCTGGATGACTGTTTTAATCCATAAATGGATCTTTTGAGTTTACACTTCTTGTGTTCAAACCCTTTTTCTATGAAACCTATTGGTTGTTCCATATAGATTTCTTCATCTAGATCACCATTCAGAAATGCGGTTTTTACATCTATTTGATGTAACTCTAAGTTTAAATTGTTTACTATTGCCAGAATAAGTCTTATTGAATTGAAGCGCACAACAGGTGAAAAAGTATCCTCATAATCTATACCTTCCTGTTGGGTATATCCCTTTGCAACCAATCGAGCTTTGAATTTGTCAATTGATCCGTCTAGCTTCTTTTTGATTTTGAGAACCCACTTATTCCTAATGGCTTTACGCCCTTTTGCCAGATCAACCAATTCCCAAACTTGGTTTTTCATCATTGAGTCCATTTCCTCTTTCATTGCTTTCTTCCATTCCTCCATTGCAGGACTTGTTAAGGCCTTATGAATAGTGCGGGGTTCATCATCCCCTTCTGGAGTAACTAAGAGTGCTTCTCCTTCTATTTAGAAGCGTCTCTTTGGAACACTTTCCCTGTTACTCTTTCTAGTAGGAGCAATTTGCTTATCTTTTCTCATTTATTTCGGTCTTTGTGTTGACCGTTCTTGGCTCCCACTCAGATTGACATGCCTAGACGATTCTGGTTTGTCAATTTGTTCTGCACTGTCCTGTTCCTGAGTCTCATAAAGAGATACAGTGCGGTCAACATCTCCCCTACTGGGAAACTCCGTCTCAATAAATACAGCATCTCTTGATCCTGTTTCAGTCACTGTTCCATCTTCAATTTCACTTATGAATACATATCCTTTTGAGGGTTCAGAGTACCTTATAAAAATATATTTCTTCCCTCTAGGACCCAGTTTCCCATGTCTATGAGAATTGTCATGGATGTATGCCGCCGAGCCCCAAGGTCTAAGGATGGTTAGATCTGGCTGACGTTTAGTCCATAACTCGTAGGGTGTGGAAGTGACTGATTTTGAGGGCACACGGTTAAGTATGAAGGTTGCTGTCAATAAAGCATCACCCCAATATGAAATTGGAAGGTTTGCCTGAGCCATCATAGACCTAACCATGTCTAGAAGAGTTCTGTTTCTTCTTTCGGCAACCCCATTCTGTTGAGGTGTGCCAGGGATAGTTAGTTGCCTAATAATCCCTTTTTCTTCACAGAGCTGTTTGAATTGATCTGAAATGTATTCACGACCTCGATCAGTGCGTAATGCCTTGATTCTTCTGTCCATTTGATTCTCTACTTCATTCACGTATCGTCTAAAACACTCTAGTGCCTCAGACTTATGTGAAATCAAATAGACATGACCTTATCATGAAAAATCATCAATAAAGGTAATGAAATACCAAGCTTCGTGTCTTGCCCTCACACTCATTGGACCGCAAATGTCAGAATGGATTAATTGCAATGGGTTTTCAGCTCGTATTCCCTTACCGAATGGTTTCCTGGTAGCCTTACCAGCTAGACAGCTTTCGCATAATGACATATCCATGTCAGGGATCACCCCCAACAAGCCTTCTTTAGCCAGTTGAATCATTATATTTTGATTAATATGTCCTAGTCTAGCATGCCAAATATTCATATCAGGATTATTTGAAGTAATAGCAAAGCAATCATGAACATTAAAATTATTAGCAAGATCCAAAATAAAGAAGCTTTGAAACCGAAAAGCTGAACCATAAAATATTGAGTTGCTACAAATATCTGCAACTTTATCATGAAAGTTTACATTAAACCCAAAGTCTAGTAAGCAAATTACAGAAATTAAATTCTGTCGGATGTCAGGAGCATGAAGCACATCATGCAGTATCAAGGTTTTTCCACTACGCAAAACTAGTTTGCAAGTGCTAATGCCTCAAACCTCGATCCTTGCATTATTGCCAACGAAAAGCCACTTGCTTTAATATGGCAACCGACGGTATTCCACGAAAGATCCTCGATCTTGACTTACGTGGTCTGTGGAGCCTGAGTCAATAATCCAAGAAAAAGAAATAGGTTCTGTCAGAAAAACAATGCTAGAAACAAATGAGACATGTGAATTCACATAATTTACTGTTACCTTTTCGCTCTCAGCCTGTTTAGAACAGTCACGTGCGAAATGTCCCATTTTCTGGCAGGCAAAGCATTTGACCTTCTTTAGGTCTAGCTTTTTCTTGCCTCTTTTCTTTCCCTTCTTCTTGAACTGTTGCTTGCCCTTTTTGGGTGGAAGACCGCCTCTCTTCCCATTTTTATGAGATTTCTTGCCCTTTTTAGATTCAGGCTTTGATTGGGAAGGACCAGCATCTTCAGTCAAATAGGCTTGTCCAGTGGCTTTATAAGCCTCCAGACGTTTATCCTCTAGCTCCAAATGCTTAGCTACATAACTGAAAGTAATGATATTTTTATTATGGGTCAGATTAACTTTCATGTGCTCCCAACTGGCAGGGAGCGATCTGATGACAGCCTGCACTTGCTGTTCGTCAGATAGATTATGTCCGGCTTCCTTCAGTTTACGGATCATTGTGGACATCTCTCTTAGATGTTGCCTCATAGGATTATTTGGTTTTAGCTTATAGGTATCAAATTTAATAGTCAACCTTCTAAGCTTAGTTGTTGACACTCCTCCAAACTTATCCTTTAAGGCAATCCACATTGCCTGTGCCGTTCTGTGTGTCTCAAACTCACACATTAAGTCATCAGCCATTGCCCTCAATAGAGTGATTCTTGCAATGCTATTCTTCTTTTTCCAGGATTGGTAAGCTTCCTGGTCTCTCCTGTGCTGGGCCGTATTGCCAGCCTCAGGTTCTACCATGGCCATTGTTAATGGCTCAATAGCATCCTGTTCTTCTAGAATATATTGGACCTTTCGGTGCCAAATATCTCAGTTGTCCCCGTTGAGTTTTTCCCCTTTGTTTAATTCAGCAATAATGTTCTTTGATGCCATTGTTCAATATCGGTTCTATGACAAACCTTTCCCACATTAATTTATTAAACCATAGAACATTTAAGTGAATTTACATATATATAGCACATGTAAAGTATACAATGTCATGTACTTTTATTAATTTTTTTGATCGGAAAATAATAATATCACTAGACCCATGATCAGGAGAATACATTTGTACCTCCCATCACACAAGCACTAGCAACGCCATCATTCTCTATCAAAATTAATATAAGTACTTTTCTTATGAAATATTGCTTTTCAGAATACTCATCATCTAAAAAACCTCCCACTTATAAAAAATATACATGAATCATAACATATAAAGAATTAAAATGAAGCATGTTTCTATTGCATACAAGGCATGTAATAATAATAAGTCTTTACAAAGAAAGAGTATAAAAGCATGTCTTTAACAAAGTAAAGCAATGGAAATTAAAGTACAAACATACATTATTTAATATGAGTTTTACAATATTCTAACGTTGCTTTTCTTAGCTTCTTAAGCTCACGAGGTGGCTTTTTAAGGTTAGATACAAATTCTATTCTTGTAAGCCAATTTTTCTTTCTGATGCATCCTGCATTGGGCTTTCCTCTTACTCTTGTGGCTCTTATAAATTCCATTATGACTTTCAAATAGAATTCAGTATGCTTCTTATCTGTCATGCCTTCAATGTATTTTCCAATGAAGCCATTAATGCCTTTCATGTTTGTTAACATAGCTGCATCTCTTTCAGTTATGTTCATGGCCAAAATAGGGGTAAGAGGTTGGTTAACTTCATCTCCATCCTCAATTTGAGATTCGCCGTTAAGAGTAGGTACCCTCTTGGAGTTTAAATCTGAAGACATCATTAAAGGCTGTAGAGAAAGTGGTTCGATGGGGAATAATGTTTTCGAGCACGGTCCGGAATCATCTCTTTCTTCTGGTGCCTCTTGTGGAACTTCCTCCATCAATTCCTCTGGGTCTTCTTAAGAAAGGTTATCAAGATCTTGTTCTGGGTCCCCCTCAGGTTTCCCCTCGGGATCTTCTTGAAGATTTTCCTCTAGGTTATTGAACTCATCCAAAAATGAGATATCATTATTTAAAGTATATCCCAGAGATTCAGTGCTAGATGAAGTCATTTTCACCTAAATAATAACACATATTAATTATCATAATTTTTTGGAATTTTTAAACACAAAAAAAACGTCAGAAAATACACTGAATATTCATAAATAGGTCCAGAATTGCCTTCAAATTTAGGCAAATTATATGTCAAAATAAAGATCTTGATTTTAGCGATTTTTAGGAACAAACCACACCTCAATCGGAGGTCCCACGCTCCCTCACGCGCCCCAAGAAGGAAAAATTCAGAAAAAATAAAAAAACTGAACGAAGCCCACTCTTGCCTCTAGCGCGTGTACTGCACGCGCCATTCTGGTGCTGCCACGTGTCGCCACCAGAATTCCCCCAAAATAATATTTTTTTTAAAGAAAACGAAATTTTTGTTTTTTGTTTTTTTTTCTCTAGGCCTCTTAAAGCCCAAACTTCTTGTTTTTTTTTGTTTTTTTTTTGTGTGACTGGGCTGGACGCAGCCCAGTCCGCCGTGAATAGTGCCATGGGATTTTTTTTTTAAAATAAGAGGCAAAACGACGTCGTTTTGGGGATGAACAGTGTCATCCCCTACCTCCATCCGGGTTTGCACAGACCCGACTGGAAAACGGGTCAGATCCGACTACCCGACTCGTTTTTCACCCATAACTTCTCCGTCCGACGTCCGATTTTGACGTTCTTGGAGTCGTTTTCCATCGTTTTTTCGTGCTCTACACAATGGGATCATTTTCAAGTCCTAAATCCTCTGTTTTCTAATGACCCAATTTCAAAAAACGAAAATTTTCAATTCGGTTTACGTTGAAAATGCTTCTCTTTATCGTTTAAATGCATGTTCTATTCATATTATCACTAAAAAAATACTTTAAGATACATATATGCAACAGAACAATGCATAACCAGGAAAAAACAAAAATACAGAGAAGCATGCGGAAGCGAATAACCATGCTTGATACCACTGAAGGTTTTCGGGCGTACCTGGAATCGTTTTCTTGATACACTAGATACCCACACGTAACCGGAGCACCCTGTATGGACTCTGGTTCGTTTTCACAACAAATGCACCGGAAGGAAATGCAGAAACAGAGCGTCAGAAAACAGAGAAGTATATGTTCTGCCACACTCCCATTTATGTCTGTGTATGTACATATATATAGCCTGTGGGAGGGGAGTTAGATAACTGTATCTAACTCCCTCTATTTTGAATTCAAAACACCCCCTTCAACTGCTCCTCTCGGCTCTCCGTTTTTCCAGTTGGGTCTGATCCACCATGGGTGGATAGCCCGTTTCCTTACAGAGGGTGCCAAGTCTTCAGTAGGAACTGGAGTAGGAGACCTCCCTCTACATCTGGGCTTTGGCGACTGCTGTTCAAAATGTCCAAATTCTGTTTTCCCATCTAAATTCAACTCTCTCTTAGGATCTCCATTATTCATATGTTGCCACGGCTTGTCTTCTAACCCATTCATAGAAGACAATGAATCTTCTATTTTGGATGTTGTACTCAAATCTCCGTATATAAGTCTATTCCATGACATTTGCAGTTCCAACTGTAGTTGTGATGTTTCTCTCGTTATGCAAACTGGGCTCTCTTAAGAAGTAGGATCAACTGACAGCTGCAGGTTAGGAGTGACAGGAAGGTTTGGAGCAGGCAATGAATAAATTGTTTCACTTGGTTCTAAACTAGGAAAGGTCATTGAAGTGAGAGTTTGGTACTAAAGTCGTAACTGCTCGGTTTGTTGATGAGGATTTCTATCTAGTTTGGGAGGCCTCCCACGACCGCGGCCTCTACCTTGACCTTGAGGTCTCAACTGCAGCTGCTTCTTAATCTTGTAATATTTGGGCTTTTGCTTGTCAGCAATGCTACCATCTGAGGGCAACAATGACACCTCTGGATAGTCTGCAAAAGACTTCTCATAAGGTTGTCACTCAATGCATTGAGGTATTGGCATGTGCTTCTCCAGATCCCCATAAGTTGTGTTCTCTTGCACCCTCCTTTCAGGACTTCCTGGTGTATCATCATGTGGTTGTTTGTACCGGTTAACAGTAATAGCAGCGAGAGTTTTGGTTGCTGCGTGTAAATCAGTCTCTGGAGTTCCACACTTTGAGGTTTGAATCAGTATTTGTGTTGGGGTTAATTCTATCCCTTCTGATGGTGTGTGCTCCAAGAACTCAGTAGAAATAGGTAGTACTGTCAGACAATTCTGGGAATTGGAAGTCAGATCAACTGGAAGGTCTGGCGCTGTAGGCAGGGATGACCAAGCAGTTTCCATATGAAATTCAGGACCCTCCTGACCCACAAGTAATTCACGGGCACCAGAGAATTTCTGCTGGACAGAAGGCGTCTCATTCTGATGCTGTTCTTCTTGCTCTGAAATTTGCAATTTCTCCTCTGGAATAACTGCAATAGTAGGACTACCAAGTGAGGTACTCAAGTTTTCATCATTACTGCTTTCATCTGAACAGAACCTTGATATCTCAGTTGTGGCCTCAATTTGTTATGCAAGTGATTGATTTTCTGCAATAGTAGGACTGCCAATCCAAGCACTCAAGTTTTTAATATTATTGATTTCATCTGAACCGAATCTTGATATCTCAGTTATGGCCTCAATTTGTTGTGTAAGTGATTGACTTTCTGCCACGGCCAACAAATTATTTGCCTAATTCTTCCATTGATTTTCTGCAATAGAAGGACTACCAAGTGAAGCACTTAAGTTTTCATTATTATTAATTTCATCTGAATAGAACCTTGACATCTTAGTCATGGCCTCAATTTGTTTCTCGCATTCGCTTTGTCGTGTTTCTGCTTCACTTTGTCCCTGAACCACCCAAGTTGCCCTATTTCAGATTTTCCCAGTTCCTCAATCATTTCATTATTCCCTGTCCCATGTAACTAAGAAAGATGTTTTTGTTCTTCATTGTCGCGCTCTTGCAACTCATTACATCCCTCTACACCTTCAGTTCTTTCCAATGTCTCTCCACCTCTCATATTATGTGGCTGTTTCTCACATGGAATACGTAACTTTATTTCCATAGAGTTCTGTTTTTCCACCATATGAGGCTCCGTGTTCATAATTTTGCTTGAGCTGATTTTGTCATTTAACTCCATCATTGCCTCCCACATCAAAAGTAAGACAAAATATAAAATATATCTCAACCACAAATAATGAGAGATGATGACACAAATTTCTGACAATTAAAAAATTTCATTAGATCAATATAAAAAAATAGTAACAACAAAGAATAACAAAGTAATGCAATCGAAGGAACTTATAACAAGTGAAATCATATTTACCTGAAAAATTGACATAACAAAACCAAAAAATGCAGAGTAATCAAGAACAAAATTTCTGCCCCATTTCACACATTTCAAGTTTTTAAAGCAATGGACTTTTATTTCCTTCTACCATATGTGTTTTGTTGACAAGCATATTATCGTGAAAAATAGAAGGATCCATCTGCACTTTTTAACATGAAGCAAATTAAAAATAATAAGTTCATTCAGAAAACAACCTCAATGCTTTATCTTTCCAGCCAGAAAGTACATATCATAGTGACTCTCAAAGGAAGGGGATATGCACACTCTTGAAAGTTCTTTGGACGGAGTTGTAATGAGAAAGTTAAGATTGCGAAATCTGATATGCAGCAGATAGTAGGTTAGTTCCATGCACTAATTTACAGGTTAGAAGTGGAAGAAAAGAATGCATGGTGAGCTTTATGAATGCAAGGTGAGAAAACACATGAATTCCTTACATTGTGTTTGTTACGGATGTTTTAAAGAGGAGAGATGGGAATGGGAGGGTTGTTATTAGCCTCGCCTCGTTTGGCTTAGAAAAAGGATGGAGGGAAGTTCCCTCCGATAAAATATTTTTAAAAGTGGGAGGAGTTAGGCTCTTCTCCCTTTAATTTTTTTAGCCTCTCTCCAAAAGGAAGGTTTTTTTTTAGTGGAGAGATAAGAGATAATATTTTTTATAATATTAATCTTAATAAAATTAAATAATTTTTCCTTTATCATTTATATTTTATAACTTTTTCCTCTTTATATCAGTCTCTTATGCCTTATCATTAGAACATATTTTTTAATCAAGTGTTTCTTTTATTTGATCGCTTATTTGACTATATAACGTTTAGTTTTAATTTTCTTTCTTGGGTTTTAAGATTTTGTCCATATAGTTCTGTTACATGTATATATTTAATTTATTTTTTGAGACGTAGGACTAACATAGTAATACCAATTTTTTCACTATAGGACTACCATAGTAATACTAAATTTTCCACTTGATTATGTTTAATAATAATTAGACCCATGACAATACAACTATATAATAATAATTAATCTATTTAAATTTTAAAATTTTAAAATAATTAATTTTTTATTTACTTCCCTCCCATAACCTCTTAAACTAAACAAAAAATTATTAAAATCCCTTTCTCCCCGTACCAATCAATTTAAATAAGAGATTATTAAAATTCTTTCTTTTTTCTTCCCATTCCATTCCCGCTAACGAGCCAAAACATAGCGTGTAAAGTGTTATTGTTTTAAAAGGTTATAATGATGATGTTGTTGTGTTGTTATAATATGTTAATTTTGATTTCAAAAAGGTTATCTAGATTTTGTCTGTTAATGCACTTATTCCTAGGAAAAGAATGCATGGTGAGAAAAAAAAAAGTGAATCAATTATGCGTTATTATTTTAAGAGGTAATGGAGATGCTGTTGTTGCTGTATTTTTATTTTTATTTTTTAAAATGGCTGTTTAGCTTTTGTCTGTTAGAATATTAGCTTACTTACACAAAAGCGAAACCCCAATACTACAAATGAGTAGACTAACAAAAAAGAAAAAGCCATAAATTATTGTTAAATCACACATTACCTGAATTGGTTCGTCGGTGTTTTCATTTTGTCGCGTTCCTGCTTCCCCTTGTCCCTGAACCACCTGTCCATGGCACTCTTCACTCACCCCCAGTTGCCCTATTTCAGATTTTCCTTGTTCCTCAATTGTTTCATTAGTCCCTGTACCATGTAACTCAGAAAGATGATTATGTTCTTCATTATCGCGCTCATGCAAGTCATTACATCTCTCTGCACCTTCAATTCTTTCCAGTGTCTCTCCACCTCTGTGATATCTTCCCCTTCTGTTTGTCTTTCTCCGTCTGCCACCCCTCCATCCCTTCTCTTTCCTCTCATCAAGCTATAGTAATCATCCATAAGCATATATCTACCCCTATCTGTGCGAAAAAGCTCCTCAGCCTGGCAGCAGTAGGAGCGCAGAAATTTGAGTCGAGAGTCGAAAGCAGAGAGACCTTACCCTTAATCTGTTCAAAACTTCATGTGATATTTATAGTTACGGATTTTTGGCGCTGTGTAGATTATTTTGTTTTTTCCAAATTGGAGTTGTGTACTGGGTAGAAATGTAGAATGTAGATTGAATAAAATAAAATTAAAAAAACGAAGGCATAAACAAAATAAAAGAAAAATAATTGTGTAAACAAGATAGTGAAACTAAATTTGAAATTTAAGAGCTAGAAATAAACTTAAATTTAAGAAACTTACTTTTCGTAACAATATAAGTCAAATTCAGTAGGTCTTAGGATAAACTAGAAATTTCTTCCCTTATAATAAAAGAATAGTTTATACTTAATTAATTATTTATAATTATTATAAATTACTTTTATAGTTATACATTTAAAATATTATAAAATTAATTAATAGAATTACTAACTAATTATAATCAAGAGACTTAAAATTTTTTAAAAATCAAAATAAAATTACTTATTGAGATTATTAATTACTGCTTATCAACAAAAAAATTAAAAATATTAAGTTGGATTGATACATACTTATTTTTAACTTACATATTATCAAATTTTAATAGTATTATCGATATATTTGATGACAAAAAATATTAATATTTACCTAATCAGACGAAACGAACTTTCCTTAATAATATAATAACGATAATAAAAAATCAAGATAAAGGAGCCATGTCATCTAATCAGAAGTTTATACTTCTGTTTTTTTTTTATCCAAAAGAAGGTTATCATTTTATTTCTTAATATTTAAAAGTATAAATATCATCTTTAAATATGAGATTACTTATACATCATTTGAAAAATGAATCATGATATTTATTTGATAATGCATTTTTCATAAATTTTATTTTATATATTATTTTGTGGCCTGAATATTGTGTATTGATTTTTCATTTTTGCTTTTGGACCATGAAAATAGAAACTCATTATTTAAGTCTAAAGTTATATTATTTTAACTGATGGTTTATCTAATTTATCTTTCTTGAGATTTTCCATTAACCAAGCAAAAAACGTGAAGAACTTCACATTCTCTGTTTTTTTTAATACTAGAACCTCACATTCTCACTGTTGTCTCTCAGCTTTCGTGTTTCTGCAAGAATTTGCTAGACTTTTCTCACAGTCATCTATATTTCTTGTCCGTGAGAAAATTAGAAATTTTCTTCATTTGATTATTTATTTATTTAGTTTATTTGTATGTTTATTGTTAATTTAAAATTCAAAAAATCAAAGTGAATTATACATGCATCCTTCCAGAGTTCTGAAGAAATTTACGAACCCTCCACTCTTGACCCAAAATCTACACTACCTCATAATATATTACTCCCATTTTTTTTAATAGATTAAAGAATCTAACTAAATAAGTTAATTATGATAAATATTAAAAATTAACTTACTAATTTAAGTAAATTAATCAGTATATTATATAAATTTGTCTTGAAGATTTAGATTTAGTCATAATTAACTTTATTTACTCATTTGATTTCCTTAATATCCCAAAAAAATTAGTTAGATATTATATTAAGGACTGAAAGAGTATTTTACAGTTATACTAATCAAACCAAGATCTCTTGTAATAATTAAAAAACTTAAGTCTGACCTAATTTAATCATCATCTATGCATCTTAAGAAGCTTAATCTATGAGATTGAGCATTGAATCATAAAGCCTCATTTAACTGAAATTTCCCTATATCACAATGTCATTCTATGAATAGGAAAATTATTTAAATGGCTATGGGTTGAAACAAAAAGAATAAGCAAAGACTCAAAGGGTTAAAGACAAAGGATATTGAATGAAAATGGTTGGCTTTTTGGCTTATCTGGATAAAAATATGAAATGAACGCCTTTAACATATTTATGAATGCAAATGCTTAATATGTGGTCTCAAATAAGATTCTAGTCAAGTTCTAGATCAAAGAAAGAGAGATAGGGGTATACGCATGAAATGTGAAACATCCTAACTCTTACCTCTTACAACACGCGTTCAGAAGAGATTTGATACTCCTAAGCTTTACTTAGGCCAAAAAAAATTAAAATTTTACAAATTGATCCTCAGGCTATTGTTCTTTGTGTATTTTTTTCAGATTTGACAGTTCAACTTTAAAAAATCATAACTATTTCTAGAAAAATCATATGGAGGGGGTTTAAATTTATGCTTAAAGTTATTTCAATGCTTTTTGAGGTAAAAATATCAATCTAGAAATTTACTTGACCAATTAGTATAGTTTATTCATTGAACATGACTGTTCATTTGGTCAATTTATGGATTTCTAGTTTCTATGCCTTAAATTTGGAAATTCGTTTCTCCTAGCATACACATACAATATAATTAAGGCAAACTACAATGATTTTAAAGTTTGGGATGTGTACTACATGATCACTAAATTTTGTTATCAGATTTAATTGTTAACGTGGTCAAACTATGGCTAGAACATTACTACTCGAGAACCTATGAAATTTATCTTACTAACTTCTTTCTTTAATTCTCTTTAATTATTCTAGCATACTTGAACCATTATCTTGGATTTTAATACACTCTTTTACTCATGTAAACATGCCATAATTATTCTCTTCAATTTCATTACATAATTTGGCACATTACATAACATTTACATAATTAAAGAATCTAACATTACAACACAATACATGTGATTCTCTACTTTTCTTCTTTCATTCATTGGCTCTTCTTCAAGCATACATCTTACATAATGCTTAACCTATATTGTTTGGTTAAGGGAAGGGGGTGATATTTGGAGGAATCTCAGTAACAAAAAATACCATTTATGCATGCAACTATATGATTGAAAGATAACATGCTTGCTTTCATGAACTAATATGAACATTATGACATTCATGCATTCTTGGTTTCCTACATCATACAAATGGCCATGGCATATATAAAAACAGAAACATATTTCACTCATACATGCTTAACATATTCAAGTAAAGCATCCAAATATGTTACACACAAGAATAGCACATAAGCACACAATGAAAAGGTACATTTACTACTTTATACATAAGCTTTTCCCTTGTTCTTGAATTTGCTCTCTAAGCTTCTCAACTAATAAGTGTCTTGACCAACCTCATCAAATATTCATATTGGATGTATCAATATCCTAAACACAGCCATGTTGACCATACAACTCATTAGTACCAATAACTCACACTATAGTCAAGACTAACTCACTTGAACCTAATTTCTTTCTCTTGATTTTATGATTAATGTTCTAGCTTTCTAAAAAATATACCCATAGGTCAATCCTACAAAATTTTGCATGAGGAATCCAAATATGAGATTGGAATTATCAAACTAACACTACTTACCCATGATTCTATCTTAGCTAAGAGGTTATCCATCTTGGTGGCAAAGTTTTACTTTTGATTCCAATGCCTTCAACTTCACTTCTCAACTTAGTTTCACATAATTTTCTATTCTAAATACAGTGGAAACCTTTGAATCAAAAAAATCACATACTAGGCACAAGAACACAGCAAGGTCGTGGCACTCCTCTAGGCGACCAATTCATGAAATTCAATCAACTAGAAGCTAGAACCACTTGAATCCTATTATTTTCTATCATTTACACATATATCTATCATCATACTTATCTTTCTCTAAATTTCTAGATTCAAACAAGCAGCAATATCCCTAGAATTCAAGCTTCCAAATCCATTGAAAGTCCTACCCAAGCTCATGAACACAAACTACTACAAAAACAATGGGTAGAGTTGTGTTTTTACCTTGATTAAAGCTTGCATCTTGCCCTTGCTCTTCCTCCTCCACAACTCCCTTACCTTTCTCTCTCCTCTATAATTTTTTCTAGAATTTCCCCTTTTATTCATATCTTGGCCGTGCACTTGAAGGGGTAATTTATAATACTCCACTTGCTAAAAGCCCTCCAAGTTATAAGAAATTATAAGATCAAATGGATGGTCAAGATTTGATCCTCATGGCCTTCTTGCATCATCTTCTCCTCCTCTTACATCATCCTTATGACATCATCCATCTTCTTCCTTTCATCACCAAGCTTATGAAGTGAAAATCCATGGGAAGAAGGAAGATGAGATTAAATCTTGGCCATTGATTTCTAACCCTTTTCTTACTTTACTTGGCTCACATTTATTGAGCTCAAAAATTCTTCTACCTATTCCATAATCTTCCATTAATTATAGGAAAATTGTATAAATTTCCTTGGGACATAACTCTTCCTTTAGTTATTTCTTTTTTAATTTCCCATAAAATGCCTCTTACTAATATCCTGAGCTTTTACTATTTTTGTAGCTTACACTGCTAACCTTTTGGGAATGAGACTAATTTTATAAACTTGTTTAGTCTCTTACCTATTCCCCCCCATTTTTACATACATTTATAGGCTTGCTCATTGCTCAAATAATTCTATCTAGATAACTACCTCAAATTGAGCTATTATATTGAAAATTCAATTAAATTCGCTTTAGAGGTATTTTTGTTATTTATTCTCATAAAAGACCTCTATGCCTCATTTCCCATTTTCTAGATTTTTTTGTGTTTTTTATATTCATAGTTACTTTTGTTTTATGAAATTATGATTTTGCCCTACTTGGGGTCAACCCCATAAATTATCCCTTTGAGGTCTCCACCTCACCTTTAGGCCTATAACTAACCTCTTGTCTCTTTATGAGCAATTGAGACTCTTTTAGAGTTCCTAACTTTATTTACATATTTACTCACATGAACTTTGTCTATTTGCACCTTAGTCCCTAACTTTCCTCCATTTGTAGTTTAGTCCCTTAAAATCCTCTGCATATTTTTAGGATTTATACTCAAAGGAGTCTAGTATCCTACCCATTTTAGGCTATTTTTTGGGATTTGAGGCCTAAAAATTGAGATGTGACATTTCTTTCCATCTTAAAAAAAATTTTGTCCACAAAATTTTAGGGTTAAATCTTTACTCTTACATTGACTAAGAGGTCATCAGAGGAGAATATCCTTTACTTTTCTTCTATCTTGCTAAACTTTGTGCATTTTTGTCGAAATAGCTTTCCTTTCTTGCATTTGCATCCTTTCACATAACTTCCCAAGTCTCACCCATCATTGGGCTACTCTTGCCTGAGCATACTTAACTAAAAAGTGCTTATAGGAATCTAAAGTATTAGTGCTGATAGGTTTATACCCTAGTACTTTACTGTCTTAAACCCATTGCTCTTTATGTGTTGGGTGTTTTCTACTTACATTCTCATTTTAGCCTCATCTTAGGGATCTGCATGTCAATACTCAATATGTTTTTATATCACAAGGGTTCTCCTTATATTTGGGTCTAGCATAATACTTATTGTCTAAGACTTATGACTCTAACTCTTCTAACTTTAGATTTCCTTTGTTAGTTGGAAGATAATTGAATGCAGCCTAATTGATGATAAGGTTATATGGAAGAAAGTCACGGGTACTTTCTCTGTATTAGTTAACCAACTTAAGAGGTTTTTTCAGCTTGTCTATGGTCAATGTCTTCCCAAAGAGATATTGTACTCTTACTCTTGTTGCTTAACAACTTTCCTTAGGCTAGCTCTACTGTGACCTCAGGATCTACTATGATTTACCATAAGTCTCTTGAGGATCTACTATAACCCTTGAACTTTATCTCTCTGCCAGTGTAACACCTTACTTTTGTACATTTTAGAGATAATTCGATAGCATTTAGAACTACTTACAAGCCTATTGACATTCATTCTGAAAATATGGAATTTTCATGTTCATAGGTATTATTCATGTGGTATTTCCAAATTAAGCAACAAAATTAAAAAAATCTTAGTTAATTCTATAAAAATTGAAATAAAATGTTTTAAAAGGATACTAAAAAATAACATAATGTAGTTTAATGTAAAAATAAGTCTTAGAACAAATGCTCAGTCAATAAGTATAGTTTAATTGTCAAAGATTACTGTTCATTTGGTCAAAAATTTAGGAAAACAGTTTTTGCTCCCCAACTTTAAAAATTTCATTCTCTTTGTATAGATATTGAATAAGATATTCTTAGTGTCAAAACGAAGTTTGACATGTTAAATAAGTGTTGGTAAAATTTCATATATTTATTCTATCATTTACTATTTTTAATTACAACTGTAAGGTAACTACCTCATCATGAGTTAATGTTCACAACAAAAATTTTCTACAACTAAGCATATGTACATACATTTTGAAATGCCTACATTACATTTTCAAATAAACAATCAGCACCATCATCAAGTGCCCTATCTTATTGTGCTTGAATGTCCTATGGTTGGGAGTAGAAGTAGGGGTGATATTTCAAGAAAAATCTCAGTAGCAAACAGATACCATATAATATTTGCAACTAAATGCTTGATATTAATATGTGTATACTTAATGATCATGCTTGAATAATAATAACTTACATGCTTCCATGTCCCTTAATTAATCATACATACTTCACATAATCAAAATACGTAAACACCACATAAAACATCAAAGGAATATAAGTATACAAGTAGGTAAGTTTACTACCTTGTTACTTTACTTTCTATTACTTTCTTCCTTGTCTCTTTTCCTTTCTAAGTGGCTGCCTTCTTTGAGTCCACAAAATACAGCCTAACCATTGCATATTCATATATTCATCATGATCTAAATTACCTAACATTCATAACATTAAACTCAATTAACCACTTAACCCTTAACTTTCTTTAATTATGGTTAATTGCCTTGTCCTTTGAATTAATTTGTTCCTTAAATATATCCCACACAATTTTATCCAAGGAATCCAAATATAGATTCAGAATTTGAAAATTTCAATGTCACCTTTAGGTCTGGATAGAAACAAAAACAAGGCATACAACTTGCCAAAAATTCTTCTTTTCATTTCCAATGCTTCCAAGGCTTTAGCTTACTTAACCCTACACAATTTTACATTTTAAACCTATTGGAAACATAAAAATCATAAAATTCTAATAACTATTAATATGTATGAACAGTATAGAGAAAGTTTCAAATAATCCCTTTCTAAATTTTAATGTTTCCATGGTTCCAATCTTATTCAATTCTATGCAAAATCATCATATAAATTCATTGGAAGCATTAGAACAATGAAATTCAATCTTCTTTCTCCATTTTTGTCCTAGGATAAAAGGTTATATAAATTAGGATTTCAAGGATTACACCATTAATTCAAGCAATAACCAATAATCTAAGTCTTTCTAAGTTAATATTTCATGGTTGTACCTTACTTTTCTTCTTTCTTCATTTCTATCCAGATTTGGACAGCACCATTACCAAGAGAATATCTCACTTTTCTTCCATTAAAACTTAGGTTTTATCCTTCCAAAACTCATACAAATAAATTAGGAATGATTACATACCTTAAAATCTAACTACCTTAGATCAACGTGCCTTGAACATTCTATCTTGACATCTGATGGAGTTTTATCAACATCTGCAGTAAGTTCATATCTTTCTCATGCTGCTATGCTTATTCTTCCTTGATCAACTTTATAAAGTGGTAGTTTTCTTCTTTTTGTTGCTTATCCATTTGTTATCTATCTATCTACTTATACTTATGAACAACTAATTATACTGGACTTACAAGTAGTGTCTATTTCTTTCATACTGAACTGTCTAAAACTTTGGTATACTCTAGTCTCTAGAGTTTGGTTAGCTACTTGGAATATGTTCTATATGTCTATCTCTTTCCTCTTCATAGTTCCTCTTTTTGGAACTGATATAAAGAAATGCTTTTCATCTAACTATCTTTTCCTTTTTATCTCTTTCTTTCTATACATTTCCTCTTTTTAGAATTGATACAAGGGATAATGAAGTCCCTTATTTATCTCTACTGAGCTCTTATGTTATTCGTTGTTTATGCTATTCTTTCTTTCTTTCTATGCTACTTTTTTTTCTATTCTAGCTAGCAATGTTCTTTCTCAATATACTATAACTCTTTTCTAACTTTGTGACTCAACATTGTAGTTCCACTGGGTCACCCATCTCTGGGCTTATCTGGCTTGAGCATTTTTCAATTAAGTGTGATGCTAGGCACTCCGTCCTGAAGAGTAACTAGGACCAATTTAGTCATGTTTTCATGTTCCAATTAGACACTTTCCTTTTTTGATTATTCTCAAAGGAAAAGATTATTCTTTTTACCAAACATATGTGGATCCAATTATGATCTTCTTTATGGAAATAAGAAAGAATCCAAGGGGATCCCCTCTTTTTTTTTTCAATTGTATTCTATTCTTTTGTTTTTTGGGTTCCTATTCTTCTTTTTTTATGTGTAAAACAAAAAGGGACTTACAAAAATTAAAGGATTATTTCATTTTTGTTAGTTATTTATTTAATCAGTGGATAGGAGCATACTCTGGATCAGAATTGTGGGGAGTACTGCCTTATTTTTTCTACCAACTTAAAGCCCCAATTTGTATTATTTTTTATATTATGAAGCATGTCGTATCACTGGAGAATTCTAAGAATATTTCATTGTTATTGGATAGGGGCTCGGTTATACTTCATATGACTTTAAACCCTAACATACTATTTCTCATAGAACTGTGTTCTATCTTAACTTAGCCTTGGACCCTCTTCTCTGAGCTCTATAGCCTTTTAATCTCTTTATCCTCATCTAGAGGATCTATCTGCTCATACTTCTCTGGTCTCAAAACATATGAGATTCTCTTCTCTGTTCCTCAGGCATACTTCTAGAAAACTTTGAATATCAACACTTAGATTTGAACTTGGACTCCGTCTTCATTTAAAAGAAAACTAAGTTTAGTCTATATATAATATAGGCTATATGGGGAAAACTATTATAAGTACTTTCTCTAGATGAGCTAATCAACACCTTATAGGGTTAACTACTCCCTTTATGTTGATAACTCAAACCCATGAAATTGTTTTCAAAAATATATCCAGTAGCCTTTATTATCTATTAAGACTTTACTTATTCTCTCTTACTCAGGAGTTCCTTTTCATTCTTACTATGTTGTGGCTTACCATGGGCAATTTCCGTGTGCAATCATGGTCTGACCACCTGCTATTACTTTATGTTATTTTGGCCATAACATAACTTCTCATATAAATCTGTGTTCTAACTGTGAGCAATCTGTATCTGAATTGTACTCTTATCTGAAGAGTAATCTGCATTAAATCTAACTCTCATTTGAAGAGTGATATGAACTCATATGAATCTAGCTCTATCAAGATAAAGCTATTTGTTTCAGATCCAACTCTTATCTATAGAGTGTTCTGAATGCAATCTTTTTACTATTGTCTATAGTTCTTTCTGTATACCATTTCTTTTGATAGAGTTATAACACTACCACCCTCTTGGTACTTGTTATAACCTTACCATAGGAAATGGCCTTGAGTACTGTGTTCACAAGTATGTAAAAATATCCAAGTAACCCCAAACATCATGTTACAATTGTTTGTCCCACTTATTGAGACTATATGTCTGTATGGGTTTCTTTCTTAGTTATCTAAGGTACTTACCTATTGTTATCTCATCTCAAGTTTTATTTTTAATCTTTTATCCTAACTTTAATCCTAATTTCAATTCTGATATAAATTATAATGTCTACGGGATTTAACTAGACTAACTAATATGTCTAAGTTTTCTCTACTTCCTACTCTTTCCACATAAGTCACTCAACTTGAGAGGTTCATCCCTGGTCATAAACTTCCTAAAGAGATATTGTGCTCTTACTCATATAGCTATGTAACTTTTTCTAAGCTAGGTCTACTACAACCCTTAGGATCTACTATGATCAATTGTAAGCCTTTTCATAATAATTTACAATCTTGAAACATAAACTCTGCTAGCCATATTAGGATATTCTCCAAAATCTACTACGATTCCGTTGTACTGTATCTTAATCTTTGGGAAACTTTACACCAAAGGATTAACTTGTCTCTACTATACCTCTATCGCATTGTCTTCAAGATCTTGTTCATTCATTCAGGAATCTAAGATAACAACTTCATTCAACTACTTTTGCTTTTACAAGGCCATATTTACTCATATAGCTTAGGTTGCCACATTACCTTCTTTCTAGGGTATAGACTCAACCCTTGACTATTTTATCTGGTTATTGTTCATTACTCTTTATTAAACAGGGGAGTATTTTCATCTTTGAACTGTGGCTAACTGAGCATTGTAAACTTTTCTTTCATAACTAGATACTCTTATACTTCTTAACTACTTTTGCCTATCTGCTAGTGCTAATCTATTTTTAACCAGACTGCGGTTACTTCTTGGTCATCATAAGGAGAATATACTGTTAAGCATTCCTTTAACTGATCATTCTTGTCTCTGTTCATCGTACTATATAGCAAATCTATACCTTATGCCCATCCTCTATTAGATAAATTTCTGTGAGGTTAGTACCTTCCTTCTTATTATTATTGTAATATTTGGTCTATGCTATTAAGGATTTCAGGTTCACAGAATGATTCTATTTCGTTTCACGTAGCGCTACCTTAAGCTAATTCTTGTATCTTATAGCTTTCTTAATCTTTGTACTTGTCAACCTCTTAGACTTATACTGATTAACTCCTGTCTCTACCAGCAAAGAAACTACTTCTCGGTCACTATTCCACTTAGTCCAGACACATCATGTTAAGAAACATGAGACTGTGAGGTATTGGTTGACTAACACTAGTATACTATAACTGTATCCTTGAAGACTGTGTCATAAGGCTATAAGGCCAGGGTATAACGCAACATGCCCATTTAAGGGTTACTGTCACTTTTAGTCACTTCTACCATACTAGTTCGTCTTATCTAAATATTTTTTATCTATTTGTTGCAACTAGAGTACTGGCTTACCGTGAATACTAAAACTTTACCATTCTACTTAGTTTACTAAGAACTCTAACCTCTGACTAATTCAGAGCATCACTAGGTTAGAACCTTATGTTCCATGGCAAAATCTTATGCTCTGTACTCATATCTTGGACTCTACTCTATACTCATCTCAAATTAAAAAAATATAGTTAATTCTAGAAAAATTAAAATAAAGTGGTTTAAAAGGATACTTAAAGTAACATAATGTAGTTTAATAGAAAAATAAGTCTCATACCAAATGCTTAGTCAATAAGTACAGTTGAATCATCAAAGATTACTGTTCATTTGGTTAAAAATTTTGAAAACAGTTTCTGGTTCCCAACTTTAAAAATTTTGTTCTTATAGACATTGAAATAAGGCATTCTTAGTGTCAAAACAAAGATTAACATGTTAAATAAGTGTTGGTAAAATTTCATATATTTATTCCATCATTTACTATTTTTAATTATAACTCCAACATCACTACCTCATCATGATTTACTATTCACAACAGAATTTTTCTACAACTAAGCATATGTACATACATTTCCAAATTCCTACATTACATTTTCAAATAAACAATCAACATCATCATCAAGTGTCCTTCTCCTATTGTGCTTGAATGTCCTATGGTTGGGAATGGAAGTACGGGTGATATTTCTAGAAAAATCTCAGTAGCAAATGAATACCATACAATGTATGAAACTATATGTTTGATATTAATATGTGATGCATGTAATGATCATACTTGTATAATGATAACTTACATGATTTCATGTCCCTTAATTATAACATATGGCCATAGTATAAAAATAAAAAGAGCATAGATTAATCATACATGCTTCACATAATCAAAATAAGTAAACACCACATAAAACATCAAAGCAATATAAGCATACAAGTAGGTAAGTTCACTACCTTGTTACTTTACTTTCTTTTACTTTCCTCCTTGTCTCTTTTCCTTGTTAAGTAGCTACCTTCTTTGATTCCACAAAATATATCCTAACCCTTGCATGTTCATACATTCATCATGATCTAAATTGCCTAACATTCATAAAAATAACTCAATGAACTACTTAACCACTAACTTTCTTTATTTACGGTTAAATGCCTTATCCTTTGAATTAATTTGTGCCTTGACTATATCCTACACAATTTTATCCAAATAATTCAAATATGGATTCAGAATTTGAAAATTCCAATGTCTCCTTTAGGTCTGGACATAAACAGAAATAATGCATACAACTTGCCAAAAACTCCTCTTTTCAATTCCAATGCATCCAAGACTTTAATCTTACTTAACCCTACACAACTTTTCATTTTTAAACCCATTAGAAACATCAAAATCATAAAATTTTAATCATTGTTCATATCCATGAACAGTAATATAGAAGGTTTCAAATCCTCCCTTTCTAAATTTTAATGTTTCCAAGGTTTCAATCTTATTCAATCCTACACAAAATTATCATATAAATTTATTGGAAGCAATAGAACAATGAAATTCAAACTTCTTCCTCCATTTCTATCCTAGGCGCAAAGGTTACATAAAATTAGATTTCAAGTATTACACAATTAATTCAAGCAATAACCAACAATCTAAGTCTATCTAAGTTAAGATTTCATGGCTCTACCTTGTTTTTCTTTTTTCTTCATTTTTGTCCAAATTTGGACAGCACCATTACCAAGAGAATATCTCACTTTTTTTCCATTAAAACTTAGGTTTTATCGTTTCAAAACTCTTACACATAAACTAGGAATGATTACATACCTTAAGCTTTAACTACCTTGGATCAAGGTGCCTTAAAGTTCCTCTTGGAATTGCCTTGGATTCGATGAGTTTTCATTTTGCAAGAGTTTCCCCTTAGCTCCACTTTGGCTCAAGGTTTTGTGAAGGAATGAAGGGGTATTTATAGTGAAATTACAAGGGCTTAAGGACTATAATATCCCTCCTTCAACTAATTATTACAATGCCTTAATCTTAATAGGTTTCTGAATGATTTGATTTTTAGTAATGATGTAGGTATGAAGGACAACAAAATAAAGTATGTTGCAGCTATAGATCAACCTAAGCTTGATACAACATAGGAAGAGATTAATAGCCAGAAAGAGAGTTTGAATGAGCTGAAGATGAGCAACTTCCAAGAATCTACAAAAGGGAGTATTTATAATTTCACTGATTCCCCACATCTAATCCCTTATATTGTTCAACCCCCAAAATTAGAATTAAAATATTTACCTTCTAACCTTAAGTATGCCTACCTTGAGCCAAACTCAAAGTTATTAGTTATTGTTTATAGTTCTCTAACTGTTAGTGAAGAGTATATGTTATTACGAATGCTTAGGAAGAATAGAGAATCTTTCAGTTGTCAATTAGCTTATATAGAAAGGATATATACCACTGTTTATACTCATAGGATTTTGTTCAATGAAGATTCCAAAAAATTAAACAACCCCATAGGAGATTGAACCCATTGACCTCTAATATTGTTAGGAAGAAAATTAATAAATTGCTGAAGGTACGGATCATCCATGATATTTCAAATACTAAATAGGTATCTCTTGTTCATTTAGGTGCCCAAAAAGAGTGGAATAACAATAGTAAATAATGAGAATAATGAATTGATACCTACTAGAGTGCAAAATTCATGGAGGTTTTGTATTAATTATAGGAAGTTGAATGACTATACTAGGAAAGATCATTTTCCCTTGCCTTTTATTGATCAAATGTTAGAGGGATTAGTAAGGAAAAGTCATTATTTTTTCTTAGATGGGTATTCAGGATATGTCCAAATCCCAATAGGCACAAAGGACCAAGAAAATACCACATTTACATGTCCCTTTGGTACATATGCTTATAAGAGAATGCCATTTGGTTTATGTAATGCTCCTAGTACATTTCAACATTGTATGCTTTATATATTTGTTGATTTAATTGAAAAATGTATGGATGTGTTCATGGATGATTTTACTGTATATGACAATTCTTTTGATCAGTGTCTAGAGAGTCCTGATCAAATCCAAGCTGATGTGTTGAGAAAAATTGGTTTTGAACTCTGAAAAGTGTCATTTCATGGTTGATCATGGAATAGTACTTGGACGTCTTATTTCTAGCAAAGGAATTGATGTAGATAAAGCAAAAATTGAAGTAATTTCCTTATTACTCTACCCTACAACTTTAAAAGAACAACTATCTTTTCTAGGGCATGTTGGATTTTATAGAAGATTCATCAAAGACTTTAGCAAAATTGCTTTGCCACTCTCAGAGCTTTTGCAAAAAGGCACTGAATTTGTTTTATCTACTGAATGTAAAGAGGCTTTTGAAAATTTAAAGAATAGGTTGATTTCTCCACCTATTCTAACTTCACCATATTGAGATCTTCCTTTTGAACTATTATGTGATGCTCCCAATTATGCCGTGGAAGCTATGTTAGGTTAAAAGGAAGGTAATTTATCTAGAGTACACTACTGTAAAATATTCTTTCTAAAGCCCTATTTTTAAACCGATCCTTACAGAGACGTTTAAAAAAATGACTAGTGGCAATTTTGTAAATAAGATAAAATATTTACACCAAATTTACATGCAACTGAGGTAAAATATATATAATTGGTGTTAAATATACTCTCTATTCTGACTCTTCAGTTTCTTGTCTATATTTTCCCGCTTCTTTTCTCTATACCTTCTCAGACCATTCATTTCACTTCTTTAGTTCCTAATGTTTGCACTCATTATGATAGAGGCCAATTGCATTCTTTGGTATTCTTTTATGAAATTGTTCTTATTCCTCAACCATATATATACCATTCCTATAATCAGTACTTTTTGTCTAATCACTTTATCTCTATTTCATTTTTTTCTTCTATTTAAACCCTTCAATGACTTCTTCCTTATGCACACCTCTTTCTCTATCGCATAAAAGAAATAGAGACGAATTTGAAGACAAATATCTCGACCCTCACCCTATAGTTCATTCTCCTCCTCTCCTAGTTGTCACTTTGATATAACACCTTGAGGAACTTATCATGTACTTCAATTGCCTAGAGGACCCTATGGAAGAATTGACTAAAATAGTTAATAGATAGAAAGATAATTTTAGAGCTTTCCATTCAAAAGTTTGCCACTATCAATAGACTGATAGCTTCTATAATCCTGTTGATCCTACCGACTTTGATGAATCCCAGACCTCCGAGTCTGATGAGGAGTAAAAGCCTGCAACCTTTATCTGCCTATCCTATTTTTTATATAATAACAAAAAGAGAGAATATATTATATATTCTTATAGATATTGTTTTGGAAATTTTAAACTTTTGATATAAGGTTATTAGTAAAATTGAATGAATGAAGTTTCTTGTTCTGATGACATGATGTTCTTTTTTCTGAAAACAAAAAAATATAACAGATTAAAATTGGACATATCATTATCAGGTGTAAAATATAATGTCCAGTTTAGAAAAAGTTATTTCTATACCAGTGTTCCATTTTATCCGGTATAAATGTTATAATTTATAATATTATAGAATATCCGATTTAGAAAAAGTTATTTCTACACCGATGTTCCATTTTATCCGATGTAGATTTACTTATGAAATACAATTTAATTTAATTGAAACCCCTTTCGTGCCTCCCATCTGTCATTTTTCACTAGTTCGCGCGTTTAAGTCTTCTCGACCCTTCATAGCTGGTGAGTTTTGTTTTGAACTCCTTGTCTTGAGAACTAAAAATTTATACAATACTAGCGATAACTTTTATTGTTATTTGCTGGATTCATTGTTGTCATATACCTATTTCATTTGGTAAGTTCTTCTACTTGTGCATGATGTATTCTCTCCCATAATTAGTTGCAAGCTAGGTTTTCTTATTTTCTATTTTTCTAGATTTTTAGTCTTCCACAAATATGAATCGTAGTTGGATAAATGCTAAATGAACAAGTGTTAAGAATACTGAGGGGTGAAGGAGTTTTTGGATTTTGCTAAACAAAATGGTGTGATGATAATGAAATGTTTTATTGTCCTTGTGTGAGTTGTTTGAATGAGAGGAAAGTGTCATATCCTGATTTTTAGGTCTAGAATCCCAATATGTAGCCTAAAACAGGTAGGCTACCAGGCCCTGTTGAGCAAAAGTCCTAGAAGTATACATATGATGTTCAAGAACTAAACAACAAGTAAGTGAAAGATCAGGGACTAAATTGTATATAGTGAAAGTCCCTGGGGGTATAATGGTTGTGTTGAAGAAAGAGAGCGACTAAACTAAAAAGTCTAAAAGTCCCAAAGCCAAAAATAAAAGTAGATACAAATTGTGGGCCATTAAGTATAATTATGAAAAGTTTAAGGACTAAAGTGCAATTTCCAAAAGTTTCCAAGGGCAAAATTGTAATTATAGAAAGTTCAGTCAGGAAAGGCTTATAACTGCCATAAGCATTTCAATCCAAAAATTCACCAGTAAATAGAGAAAATTATGCTAGTTAATCTAGTATAATACAGGAATTTTATTGAAGTTTCAGATAGCGAATATTTATCTGATAGTTTGCAAGTTATCTAAAATTTTATCAAATCTTATGGACCTCAGATATAAGTGAAAAGTTATAGGAAGGTGTTCCCTATGACATCAGATGTCATGGATCTGACAGAACCCTAAAAGGAGTTCTATGTGAAAAGTTATTTCCATATTAGTGAATTTTGACGGGAGTTTGAGAATACCCGTAATCTGATTATGAAACTTAACAGTATGCAAGTTATGACTGAATGAGCTCAGATGATGTCATAGAGAGGCATATGATGATGCCAAGTGAGGCCTGAACCCGTGATATCAGTTCATCGATTAAAGGGGCCAGTGTCCAAAAAAAGTACAAAATGACGAAAATACCCCTATGTTGTAAAATAATTAAATAATGGGTGAAGGTATTTTGGTCATTTAATTAGGGTTAGATAGTCAAGGAAGGTTATCTGAATAATTGACTAGGGTTAGGAAATACTATGGTAAAGTATGAAATGACAATAATGCCATAGAATTAATAAAGAGTAACCAAGGGCATTTTGGTAATTTGCTAAGAGACATTTCTTAGGAATTGAGCCACCAGAGTGCTTGGGCTTGATTAGAGACCCAAGATGATATTCCCAGCTATCCAAAAAATGTGGCCCAAGAGTGATGTGGGTGATATGGGTCTAAGTGGCATTAAAATATTAGGTTAGTAATTAAAGTAAAGTTACCCGGTTAAAGATAGAACTAGGGAAAGTGATCAGATAGAGCTTTAGACTCATCCAGAACCATGAGGTGGCATAAAAGGTATCCTCATGGGACCCACAAGGTGTCATATGGCATGACTATAGGGAAAAAAGAAAAAGATAAGGATACGTAGCATGATCTCATCCGTTTATTATGGGACAATACTCGGGAATTCTCTAGAAATGCTGAGTCAGTTGGTGAGGTGTCCCAAGGGCCCCACCATTATGCTACTTAAGCATATGAGGTGTCCCATGGATGTTGTCATTTTGATAAGTCATCTAGGATGATGATGTCATCGTGATGATGCAGGCAAGGCTTCTAGTGGAAGCTAAGCGATATGAGCCATTCATCGTGATTCGATCTTGGACCATCCATTCCACTTTCACTCAACTATAAATACCCCACCCCTCATTACATTTTATTCACGACAAGGAGCAATGAAAATGAGAGAAAGAAGAGAGAAAGAGAGAAAGAGAGAAAGAAAGGAAGGAAGAGAAAGAAAGGAAGGAAAAAAGAGGAGTTTTGGTGGAGTAAGGAGAATCCAAGGAACTTAGGGACTTGGTGAGCTTAGGAATAAGGTAAGTAATTTATTCTAGTCCCTGCTCTAATAAATTAGAGGATTGTTCTTATGAGTTTAATAGTTAGAATAGAGAGTATCTCTCTTGATAAGGTTAGCCGTGGATATAAAGAAAGATAGGGGTTGTCAGATAAAGGGTATTACCTCAAGTTAAGCATGAGATAAGTAGAGCTATACTAATAGGATAATAATGAAGATATTATTATGCTATGTATAGGCTCTGACCTATGAAAAGAAGGAACCTTAGAGAAAAGGCTAAGAGCTAGAGGAAAGGTTGCATGTCAGGTAGTAAACTTACCTACTTGTATGCTTATATTGCTTGGATGTTTTATTTGATGTTTACTTACCTTGATGATGTGAAGCATGTATGATTAAGTAATGCTCTATTTCTTTTTATGCTATGGCCATATGTTATAACTAAGTAACATGAAAGCATGCATGTTATCATTATGCAAGCATGATCATTAAGTGCACACATAGTAACATTAAGCATATAGCTGCATATATTGTATGGTTTCTGTTTACTACTGAGATTTCCCCACAAATCTCACCACTTCTATATCAATCCAATTATAGCAGGTCTTCTCAAGATGGAGGAGATACAGATGCTTGAAGAGAAGTTAATAATTATTTACCATGATTGATATGTGATTAATATATGTAATTAGTTGCTGGAAATTGTCGCTATGAACAGTAACTCGTGGTGAGAAAGTGACATTTAAGTTATAATTATAAATAGTAAATGATTGAATAAATGTATGATATTTTACCAGTAAATAGTAGGCATATCAAGCTTCGATTTGATATACATAATGCCTCATTTAGATGTCTACACATGGAGATATGATTTTTTAAAGTTGGGACAAAAAATACTAGAATCAGGGGAAGGATGCTGGATGAACAATAAACTTTGAGCGTTTACTAATGTTGACTAAGTCAAGGCATGGTCAACAAGTTATTTTTATTGGAAATTGTGCCCTAGGGGCCAATTATTGTCCTATGAACATTATTGATTTATAAATTTATTATTTGTGTTATCATATTATTTGCATGTTTACTGTGATGACCATCCTTGGATAATGCATGATCTTATCCTAAATATCTCTGGTCGGTCATCTTGCGGGAGCACAGATGAAATAAGACCAGTATGACTTTGAAGATGTGTAGATATATAAATTAAAGTCATAGGCACATGTAAGAGTACAAGGTGTTGGATTGACCTGCTATGAGAGAGCTGCATGGGTTACGTCATAAGCTTATCTTATATACAAACCATGTCATTATGCCCTTTGACCTGAGATCATCATGAATTCCTATATGACAAACGCTCAGCTTTGACCTAGTCAAAAGTTACTTTTGACCGAGTAATCATAAAGACTATGTTCGGGCTTAGTGTTTTTTCATGCGGAGGAATGTGAATGGCCAAGATGGAATTTATCCCTCGCGTTCGTAGAGAGATATTACTGGGCCCCTCGATGAGTGAGTCTGAGAAATGTATGGCCATACTGTAATGGAAAGGTAGTTCCATTTCTATAGTCAGACTACTCAGGGATCGAGAAAGTAACGGTAAGGAATAGGAGGATGACATTATCCATGCCTCATCCATGACCATAATATCGCGTGACAGAAGGGACATGATATGGTTGTATAAAAGGTTACATCGTTTAACGATTCTCATATGATTTGGGTAGTCGTTATGTCTTGCTAGAGACCGCTTGTGATTTATGGGCCAGTATAACAAATGGCCTATTGCCAACTTCATATGGGTCTACAGGGTCGCACACAAAATAGCCCAACATGAGCTATGATGTCCAGAATCATTGAATCTAAAATATGTCCAGATTCAATGAATGATCCAGGGTGGATGTATATATTTATTTATATTTATATTCGTATATACATAAATTCATATATATAAATTCATATATATACATTATATATAAGAGATATATGAGATTTAATTTATAAGGATAAATTAAATCTCTATCACGTTTGAATTTAAAATTCAAATTGATAGGATCTCATATAAGAGATATTTATAAGATTTAATTTATAAGGATAAATTAAATCTCTATCACATTTGAATTTGAAATTCAAATTGATATGATATGTCAAATTTGATTTATGGGAATAAATCAAATATAGTTCAGTCTTATCTTTATTTTTAAGTTAAATAAATAGGTGAATTAAATCTGTGGGACATATTTAATATAAATATTATTTATTTAATTAGTTTCTTATCAAATTATACAATATATATTGTATTAATTTCATAATTAATATAAGATTAACTCCAAAATCTAATTCGATAGTGAAAAACGCATAGCATCCTATGTATCTGATTTTAGGAGCTACGTTTTAAAAACACATAGAACACAGAAAGGCCGAAGGGGAATATGTAAAAGGTTTACAGATAAGAAACTGCCGAAATAGAGACGGAGAGGATAAATTCTTGAGAAAGCCCTGGAGGGACAAGAGATGCTAGCACATCATTCGTGGTTAGAACGCTGTTCGTATGGATACCAGTAGAGGAAGCCGACCTGATTCATCGACTTCTTGCGATCAGAAAGGGAGCACGAGCCGCGGAGAGAAGCTGTGAACGTCATGACCAAAAGCTGTGGAAGTCGCTGAGGAACACTGAGGGTAATGCTTCTTCCCACTTGACTTAAACACATACGGTAGATCCTGGGAAGGAATGAAAAAATTTTTAAGTTAATTTTCGCTGCGTGTCTTCCAATTCCTTACAATTTTCCCTAAAGGAGCATTAAGTTATCTTTGTGTAGAAATTTGAACCACTTCAAGTGATCGCTCTCACATGATTACGAAAAAAATTGTAAGTATTACTTCTATTATTTTGTTTTAGTAGACTAATTGTATTATTTCTTATGTTTGTTCTTTATATGTTATAGGCTGATCTTAAACAACAAGAAGCCTATGGCTCCTTCAAGTCAGATGGTAGTAATGATATCTTGACTATTGCTATGGGTAAGCAAGAGAATGGGGCTGTATTAGGGGAGTTGGAGGAGGTATCGGTATAAGAGATTACTTTGGAGAATCTCCATAATATTCCCCATATATGCCAAGAGCAGAGTTGGAATCGTTGCTATCCACCATGAGGGCAAGTCTAAGGCAAAGGTTTGGGTAGAGGCTAGGGCACAGGCAGAAGCTTTAATTGAGGCACGATTACAAGAGGAGTTAGTAAAGATCAAGAAAGAAATATTGTTCATGATGACATCAAGGCAACAAGAGCCAAGTGCCCCTAAATGCTCTCAAATATAGCCAGTCCTAGCACTAAAGGGAACTATTGCAAGCCAGGCTGGTGTTAGAGGAGGCTGAACCTTGTGATATGTATATAGAGGATCCTCTCAAAATATTAGTGGCATATGGTTCCATCTATAGTTAGGGAAAATTGCCTACCACCTCCAAATTGAAGATAATATGTTAAGGTTGATAGTCAAAGACGTGCTAATTGAATATGCTCTTGTCCCAATTCCCACTGATGAGGTGATGACAGTAAGTCAAGAAAAGGAGACTTTCATATTAGGGCCAGGGCATCTTGTTTTAGAACACATCGCGTCATCCCCATGCGAAATTCCCATACCTCCCAATTTGAGTGTCATGGAACGTGTGATCCTATTGGCATATGGCAAAATGTTCGATATGGATGTGTTTCCTATTAATTTAATTGTGGGTGACGTGGGGGTACCTGCCTTTGTTGACCATATGGATGTGAAATATGTTATCATTCCTAGGGATGAATTGACCTCCAGGTACATCCAAGTGTTTTTTATGTAAGTCTAATTTAAATGTAAATATATGTAATAACAAAATTCATGCAAGCTGAGTGTTTGTATTAACTAACATCGTGATTGCATTGACTATAGGCACATGCAAGTTGAGTTGGTTTCCAAGGGCAAACAAGGTTAGTTTGGATTCCTTTGCCCATTTCAGATTTATGCAAAATGGACCTCCCAATCTTTGAGACTTCACTACATTTCAAGGAGGCTTGGTGAAACTATTCGCACCATATGTGCAGGAGTAAGAATGACCCACAAAGTGCCACATGGCATGAGTCTAGGGAAAGAAGAAAAAGCTAAAGGGCATGTGGCACAAGCTCAGCCATTCATTCCAGGAAAAGACTATGGAAGTGTTGAGTTAGATAGTGAGATGTCCCAAGGGCCCCACCATTACGCCACCTAGCATGTGAGGTATCCTATGGATGATGTCATTTTGACGAGTCATTAAGGATGATAATGTCATCGTGATGATGTAGGCAAGGCTTCTTGAGGAAGCTAAGCAATCTGAACTATTTATCGCGATTTAATCTGGACCATCCATTCCACCTCCTTTCACCTATAAATAGGCACTCCCCCTCCCATTTCATGCCATGGCCAGCAATGGAAAAGCAAGAGAAAGAAGAGAGAAAGAGAGAAAGAAAGAAAGGAAGAAAGGAAGAGAAAGAAAGGAAATAAATGAAGGAGTTATGGTGAAGCTAGGAGCAATCCAAGGAGCTTAGGGACTTGGCAAGCTTAGGAGTAAGGTAAGTAATTTATTCTAGTCTTTGCTCTAATAAATTAGACGGTTGTTATAATAGAGAAATATCTCTCATGATAAGGTTAGTCGTGGATATAAAGAAAGTTAGGGGAGTGTCAGATTAAGGATATTACCTCAAGTTAAACATGAGTTAAGTAGAACTATACTGGATAGGATAATAGTAAATATAGTATTATGCTATGTATAGGGTCTGACCTATGAAAAGAAGAAACCTTAGAGCAAAAGCTAAGAGCTAGAGGAAAGGCTACACATCAGATAGTAAACTTACCTACTTGTATGCTTATGTTGCTTAGATGTTTTATGTGATGTTTACTTACTTACCTTGAAAATGTTAAGCATGTATTATTAAGTAATGCTCTATTTCTTTTATGCTATGGCAATATGTTATAATTAAGGGACATGGAAGTATGTAAGTTATCATTATGTAAGCATGATCATTAAGTGCACACATAGTAACATCAAGCATATAGTTGCATACATGGTATGGTTTCCGTTTGCTACTGAGATTTCCCCAGAAATCTCACCCCTTCCATATCAATCCAATTACAGCAGGTCTTCTCAAGATGTAGGAGATAGAGATGCATGAAGACAAGTTAATGATTATTTATTATGATTGATATGTGATTGATGTATGTAATATTGATTGCTGAAAATTGTCACTTTGAACAGTAACTCGTGATGAGGCAGTGACATTTGAGCTATAATTAGAAATAGTACATGGTTGAATAAATATATGATATTTTCCCAGTAAATAGTAGACATTCTAAGCTTCAATTTGATATATAGAACATCTCATTTGGATATCTACACATGAAGATATGATTTTCCAAAGTTGGGACCATAAATGCTGGAATCAGGAGAAGACGCTAGATGAACAGTACATTTTGACCATTGACCGAAATTGACTTGGTCAAGTTGTGGTCAACAACTTATTTTTTCCTGAAATAGAATTAAGTTATCTTTGTGTAGAAATTTGAACCACTTAATTTTGATTTTTTTAGATTTAGTTATGATTTTTTGAAGTCAGGTCACTCCTCTAGAATTATAAAGTGAACAGTACTCGGTAGAGTAAAATTCCAGATTGTATAATTTGACTTCAATGACCTTAGAAGTGGTTCTAGATGCTACTGTTTGGTCTCTAAGACATAAGAAAATAAGAATGTTACACAAACTGACCCCCATAAACCCATGAATGATAGGTTTCTAAACCTAATTTGCGATATTGGTCAGGGATAAATCAGCTTAATAATTGATATGAACACATCTTCTGTAGAAAAGGTTTGTCTCAAATAAAGTATTTAGACTCACTCTTGAGCTTTTGGGCCTAAAATTTAGACAAATAGGATAGAATTAAGTCAGTATCAATAAAATTAACTAAATGAGCATACCAATGTTCTACAATAGCAACCAAACAAAGAGATTGATCAGCGAAAGAGTCACAAAAAAGATCAAAACTAAGTACTCTTCTTGCCTCTGTTGGTAATTTGCTTAAATGATATGCAACATGGTTCACATTTCCAGCTTGATCCTTTATTTCTATATCAAACTCTTGAATCAGTAGCATCTATCATAGAAGTCTTGGCTTAGATTGAGGTTTATGGAATAAATACTTGACTGTTGCATGATCTGTGTAGACAACAACTTTGAAATTAATAAGATATGTTATGAATTTATCCGAAGCCACTACAATTGCAAATAATTCTTTCTTAGTAGTTGTATAATTAATTTGAGCACCATCATGTATTTTCTAGGCATAGGCAATTACCAATATTGTAAAAAAAAGGCTTTCTAACTCGGTCGAAAATATTATTCTACACCAGACAACGATCCGATATAGAAACAGACTGTGTAGAAAGTGTGCACTTCTTAAACTGGACGGTTTACCAGTGTAGAATGAGTAGAATTTAAACTGGTCCATTTTGAAAATTAGGAGTAGAATTTACTAATATCTACACGGGTTATGTGAATGTCAACTGTAGATTAATAAATTTTTTACACTAGTTGTGTTTACACCCGGTGTAGATTAATCAATTTTCTACTCCGCACTATAAAGACAACTGGTGTAAATGTTGTAATACATACATATTGTTTCGACACCTGCCAATATTCTTTATCCATTTTAAATGTATTTTTAAAAAATAACCCCTTCAATGTTTTATTAGCTCTATCCCCCGAAGCTTCATGAATAAACTTCCCAAATATACGATTCAAAGAGACAACAGCAGAGACAGAGTTTAGGATGGCAAAGATAGATCTTCAATTGCTCATTACATTATTCATTTAATAAAATTAAATAAAAATACAACAATTTGAATGGAAAAATAAAGAAAAGTACTCAGTTAATGACAAATACTATTGAGAATGAGTGAATTGAACAAAAAACTCAGACCAAAGATTGTGTAGGTCCTCAATATCTTGTTCAGGAAATGGATCAGATTGATAAAATATCTGAAGCATCAAATTAAAATAAAAGAAATTAATGCATTACTAATATATATTAAATTGACAAGAAATATGAAATCATTAAAAACATAAGTTACCTCCTCAGTTAGGTCAGTCCTATTTGACAAGATGATATTGATCATGTGTCTAACTATGTAGCAGTTGCACAAGTTACTTTCTTTGGGTTGCCTTCAACTCTGTAATATTAACATGAATAAAATTGTTTGTCATCAGCAAAAACTGTGGCGCATAAGACTTCATACTTTTATTACCTTTGGTTTGATTTATTTAGGGTCCCTTATCGATTTGGCGTGCTTAAGACCCCTTGCAATTGCAAATGTCCTCATAGCCCTATGACCAAAGTTATGAACTTAGTAACCCATTTATTGCAAAGACCATATTTATTACAAACACCATTATTCTGTATAGAAGAAAACTCACGTGTTCATATTCTTCTTGGCATCAACCGATGGCTTGTAATGGAGGGAGCATAAGAAAAACACTTTATAAGTGTGCTTACATAGTATGATCAATTGCCAATAATTGCTATAAAATTAATTAAACAAAAAAAATTATTAACATTAAGCATATACAAAACTAGTATGAAATAAAATTAAATATTATTCCAGCATGCATTCCTAGCATCAAATCCAAACAAAGATCTCATCATATCAAAGTATGTAAAATGAGTGGCAATATATAACTATTTCACACATAAATTAAGAGGAAGAGGCTATACAATTGATATAGCACTAATCAAGCTTTCGAAGCCTTCGCTGATGTCTTAGTATGAAACTATCACATGAAAAATGTTAATAACCACATGGTGAGATAAACATCTCGGTAACCAACAATCCTACTTATCATGCATACTAACATGTGCTCGTGAGGTGTCAAGTGTGATAGTTAATAAAATACACGAGAAAGAAAATAATACATTAGCATAATATGATCAAATAGAAATACTACCCTAGTTCCTTCCATCAAACCAACTGAACTGCCTTATACCTGTCAACTGAACCCATGGGCTAGTGATAACTATCATATGACTAGTCACTCAAAAAGCTAACCGATCGAGTGTTATAGATCAGCCAAAATCCACAGAACACAAGATTAGACTATGGGTTCATTCCCCCTCGATAAACTGGTGGGGGTGTAACCCCTCAGTAAACTGGTGTGGCAAGTCACTCAGTAAATTGGTGGGACAAAAGCCAACCATCGAGCTCTAATGAAGGCTATACCACGTGATAGAAATATAACTCAATCATCACTAATCCCCAATACATAATTCTCAAGATATTCATAATAATCAAAATCTCAATAGCTCAATAATAAAAAATATCAATAAATATTACAATAGAATTTTTCTCAAGATAATAACTTTTTTCAAATTTCAATATCAAGATATAACATGTTTATGTTCTCAACTCAACTTTCTAAATTAAACTTTAAATCCCATAAGACAATTTTTAATAAAATTATCAATAAATATTTCTCAATATAATCATACAAATATCAGTAGATTTATATATATCAAATTACTCATAAACATCACATTAGCACACACAATGAGTGTAAAGTGGTTACCTCTTGCCAAAGCTAATAAAAGTACTATAAATGAGGAGCCACGTGCTTAATTCACAATCACTAGTCAATCTACATCATTTATATAAATGTGCATCAATAAGTTATTAATTTGACACAACATATACTTTCAAATAAATGCTCACATTTCTCTTCTAACTTTATTTTATTTAAAAATTATTAATTCAATACCATAACTTAATTTCTCTACCCCAATCACACATCTATTTTCCACATTATCATTCTAGTGATAATGCTATATTGTCTCAACTTTATTCTACTCATATAAATTCTTATTTAACATCAAACTCCTCAAACAATCTAAAAACCTCAAATTTACAACCCTTAAAGATTCACCCAAAATTTCCAATATGCACATTCCATAATAAACCTCAAAAAGCATAATTTATAATTTTCAATTAAACTCTAACTTTAATTTACTTAAATCAACTACTAAATCTGCCAATTATACAAAATCCTCAAATCCTTAACTTATAATTAACACTCAATATGTTAAATCTTGAGTTTCATCACCAATCAAATTGTTAAACAAATAATCAATTTAATTACATAAGTTTAAAGTTCCCAATTTTTACCTCTAATTTCTAAATCTCACTCACAATATACAAATCTTCATTTTAATATTAAATCACATCGTTCATAGATTTAAATAATTCATTTGCACAATTAATTAACCCATAATTATTCAATTTGATCAAAATCCACAATTTCTCCAATCTAAGTTTCAACAAAAATACCCATTTTTAATTTATAATCTCTAGCCACAATATAAACTGATTAAATATCAATTATACCTCCAATAAACATAATCCAATTATTAAACTCAAATTAAATCAACAAAATTTTCATATTAAATCATCTCTACTCTCAAATTAAATCAACAAAATTTTTATATTAAATCATCTTTACGCTCTAACATTTAAACCCTAACTCTAAACCTATTAAATAATACAAATAGAAAAATTCTAAACTGATTAAATGCAAGTATTCACATACCTCTACAATTCCATGGTTCCTATTTCTTGAAAATTCACCCTTATTCCAAGCCCTAATTCTCAAATTTATTTTGTTTCTAACATAAATTATATTTCAAAAGACCTCTCTTAGCATAGAAAAATAATTAGAAAATAACTATGGTAGTTGAAAGATTTTATGAGAACAAACTAGAGCTCAAATGGATCTTATGAATGAATAAGGTGCTAGAGCAATTGGATAGAAATCGTGAAGGAAGAAGAAGAAGACGCCGCCGTGGATTCTTGTGTGGGGTTGAAAAATTATAAATGGGGTGTGGGCCCCACTTTAATTTTTTAACATTATATTATATTATATATTTTAAAAGAAATTGGGCTTTTGTTCTTCTTTTCCCTTCTTTTTTTATTATATTATATATATATATTAATAGGAGGTACATTGCTTCTTCTTCTTCTTTTTTTTACTTTTAATAGAAACAATATTTTTTTTAGATAAACTATTTTAACTTATGTAATAAAATAAAAAATTCATCTACTAGAAATTAATTTTTTCTAATACTAATTAAATCCTAAAATAAAAATAGGGATGTTACAGTATATTTATCACAACTATATACAATATGGTCACAACTAATGTGGTTATAGGAAGAATTAAGCTTTTTGTGCCTGTTGGTTGTGACATGAGTACATTTTAGGTGCGACTGTACCTCTGTGTGTATTTAAGTCATGACCTGATCCTTTTCTAGTTGTGACCTCAATAAAGTATTTAACTTTGTTTTTGAGCCTCAGACTTTTTAAACTTCACTAACCTACATACCCTACAACCCTAGTTAACATGTGCAACCCTCCTGCTTTATTTTTTTCTCTGCTACATTGTGCATCTATGTTTATTCTCTTCTTTAGTTTACTCTATATTTCTTCTTCTCTCCTTCCAGCACTATTCTCTTTATTCCTAAAGTATTTTTGTTCTCCTTTATATGGCCACGGTTGTCACCTATGAGCTATCAAGTTCTGCTTCAGCCATTTATGTGCCCTAGCAGTTTTCCATTTCTTCTTTAACAGAAGTTCAGACTTCCCATTCTTTTGCTATAGTGATTCAAGGTAGTTCTTGTTCCCTTTTGGTTTTCTTTAAGTTTTTTTTATTCCTTTTATATAGATTTTAGGTTTTAGTTAGTTTTGATTTTAAGGGACATTTGGAAACTTAAAAAATATGTTGTAGTAGTGGGTAGTGATATCTCAGGTTTCATATATGTTTTAGGCAAAACTTTAGCGGGTTTGGTTTAAGTTTGATAGTCATTGCTGATATTCTTAATGATTTTAAAGTTTTATCTTTTGGTTGCGACTTTAAACTATTTTAGTCATGACCAAAAGTCACAAAAGTACAGGTCATGACATGAGAGTCATTGGGTCATGATTATACACCTTATACCACTATTTTGAACTTATTTTTATAAAAAAAGGGTCAACAATATACCATCAATCTTTTCCATAGGGATTTTTTTTCAAAGAATAGGGGATGTCTTTGTATTGATCAGTGTTCTTAGATGTGTCAAACAAAGAACCCTGAAGTAAACAAAAGATCTCAATCAAGAGCTCCTGTTAAGTTAACCCGGAAGATGGCTGAAGAAATATTCAACAAAAGAGGTATAGTTCAGGAAAAAGAATTCCTATAAATTGATCAGTTTTATTTTTATAAGTTAGCTATAGATTAAGGATTTAATGTATTGATGGAGAAGAGGATTAAAGCTAATATTTCTTGAGTGAAGGGATTCTATATTACTTTTGCCATATATGAGTCCTTTGGGATTGCATTTAGAAATAAGGAGTTCTTCATTGATGACTTTGATATTAAATCTTTTTATAAATTCCCTACTCTTTTTAAATGTCAATTTCATCATTTGAAGACTCATTTAGATAAGGTCCCTTGGGATACAGCGTTGACTATTTTGGGAGGGGAAGGAGCGGAATTGACTATTAGGGGAAAAAGAGATATTTGGAGAGGAAAGTCATGAATGATGAAGCTAGAATCTGGCTTAACTATATGACTTATAATGTGATGCCATAGGCTCATATTTATGATATTAATGAGGAAAAAACTATTCTACTTTATTTGTTGATGACAAAGCAACTTATTGACCTTCCTCACATTATTTACAACTCTATTTCCTAATGTGTAAATTCTATTATAGCTCTGCTTGTTTTCCCTCACCTGGTTACTAATTTATGTAAGAAGCATATGATCCTTGCCCTAAAACATAACCTTTTTCTTGACCCTTCCATCACCAAGTGTATAGTGTGTAAAAGGCTAATAAGAAATTTGGTGAGTTAAGGAGTGTTAAAAAGGGAAAAGGGTAGTTAAGGGTGACTTGGAGGATGAGAAAATTCTAGAGAAGGCTACTGAAAGTGACTCTACTTTGCGTTAGCAACTTGTAGCCATATCCGATTAGTTATGGAAGTTACTTCACAGCTGCAAGAGCAAATGTCAATCATCATGAACCAAGAATTTAAAAGACAATAGTTCATTGATCTATTAGTTCTTAAGATTCCTCAGTCACTTCATATAGCTTTTCCTTTAGGATTTGAAAAGGTACTTTTTAAAAGTAATATATCTGCCTCTACTCTCTTTAAAGAGGGTCTAGGTGAATCTTTAGGTAGAGCTGCATATATTGGAGAAAATGATATGACAACTGCTAGAGTGAATGAGGAAGGACGCGCTATTGATGGCGCTAAAGAGTAGAGGAATAAGTAGTGTAGATGTTATTTGCTTTGTATTTTTCTTTGCTTTTATTTGGATTATTTTGTACTTGAGAAGGATGTTGATGACTAAACTATCATTGTTGTTCATTGCACTCGCTTCATATATATGCCTTAACTCTTATTACTTCACTGTTATGATTGTGTTTTTATAAATTTGCTGATAGTGAGGACACTGTCAAGTTTAAGTGTGGGGCAGATGTTCTTGTTTTTGTGCTAAAGAATCCCAATTTTTTTTCATAAATCAAATCTTTCATCATAAAATATTTTTTTGCATTTATCTTAATGTGTGAAGAATTACTGAAAATTGGATCCTCACTTTAAGCTGTTTTGTTATTTGTTAAAAAAGGGTTTAGTGTAAAAGATATTTTTAGGCTCTGAAAATTATCAATTGATAGGCTATGTTGAAAGTAGTCGCTACTTATGCGTTGATTGGTCGTGACCTAATAATGAATTATGGACTTAATGTGCTCTTTGTGCAAATGAGTCATGCCTGCATACAGTTTTATAATGACTAAAGGTCATAAGTTTAGAGAAGTCACTCTCTATGGAATCTAGTCGTGACCTACACTATTTCCAATCACGACTAAAATGTGAAAATTTCTATCTACCTTCTCTTTGCTTTGTGCAATATTATATAGAAGGATTTCTTTCGAGATAGTAAGATGCTTTTATAATTGATTGATTGCCCTATTATTTTTAACCTTTTTGCATAAATAGTTTTATAGAAACCATTGTCACACTTGAATTTTTTAAAATCTTGAAAATTGAATTGAAAACACTTTAGTTTTTACTGTTAAACTTAGGATTATTACATGATTATGAGCGATTACTTTGGAACTTTTAATAATCATTTAAGAGGGTTTTCAATCGTGATAAGTGTCCTAATACCTAGTGAATAATGAATATTTTTAGAGACTTTAGTGTATGAGCAATTTAGATACAAACCTTACTTGAAAGGATCGTCGGCCTTAATTCCTGTATTGAGTGTTTATTCAATTGGTTTATATCCTCTAGAACTTGTCTTGGCTCTAAGTTGAAAATTACTTGTGCATTTATATTATTGAATATGATAGAGGCGTTCATTCTAAACCTTTGGGCCTAAACATAAGCCATAAATTTTGATCCATTATTTACCCATTGGACCCTCATTATTCTTCCATTGTTATCCATTTTTTGTTTATGTCTAAATTGCATTATAATTAAGTTAAGTTCATCATTTTATTTGAACCCATATAACCTTCAAGGAGCTTGTGGAAGCATTGTATATGAGATGGTTGATTTCTGATTTTAAAAAAAAAGAGTTATAGCATTGTCAAGAAGTTATAGCAAAAGAATAAAGGAGAAATAAGTACTAATTTATAATAGAAGAATATGGTCTGGGGTATTTAGATTAAATATGACTTACATCATCTTTAATTAAGACACTCAATTTTATTCCTTTCCCTTTTCCTCGATATTTTCATCATTCTTCCCTTAAAAGACCTCTTGATTCTTTGCATGAATGTTGTATAGTTAAGAAGATTTAGAGCTATTACAAGCATATGGCAGGGTGTTTGCCAATTTGAATTTGAGTTAAAGAACCCTAACAATGAGAGGATATAGGGAGCTAAACACTTACATCCTTATAGAGAATATATTACGCTCATACAGTTAAGGTTGATTTTATTTAGTGGTTAATTACTTGGCATTGCTCATATTATCAATTTTACATTCCCAAAAGATGGTGAATTAATTGCTTTAAGGTTTCACTGTGGATTATGTTGTTATCTCATATTTAATAGCATTAACTTAGGTGTGATTCATTTCTTTGTCTAGGAGTACAAAGGTATTTAAGTGTAGGGGAATTGATAGGATACAAAATGTATATGGTTTTTTTGAAATTTTTAAGGGTTTTATAACATTTTTACCATTCATTTTATGTCTATAATTGTGATTTTATGGTAATACATGATTGTACATGGTAATCTGCTGATTAAAGGGTAAAATGGTAAATTAACTCTTGTAAACTGCATATATGTTGTTCTTTAATTAGTGGGACTTTTATAGTGAGCTTTGATTTTGAATTGTAGGTATTTTTAGAGGAGAACCATCCAAGGACCAATATTAAGTAGAGAAGGAATTACTAGACAAAGAGGACTTGAATCATAGAAGTAAGCTTTTGTGATGTTTAGTCGCGACCTAAACGTCCACTGTTCGCAGTGTATTTTTGTCCTATGAGATTTTATGTGTTCTCATGTCACGACCAAAACAAGGAACTAGTTGTGACTAAAATGATAGGTTATTGAAGTTTTACGTTTTTATTTAGGTTACTCTGCAATTAACGCAAAGGGGATACAACCAGACAAGGGGAGGCTAGATTTTTGCCATATTTGGCTAAGAGGGAGTTGCTCATTCTCAAAATTCTCTCTACAACCTTTAATAAAATCTTCCATTTTTCTTCATCTTTCCACAAATTTTCATATTTATAAACCGATTAATCTATTTCTACCATATTTTCATTACATTTCCATCACTTTTTTCTGCATACTTCATGGCATCATTTCTAGACAATGATTGTAGCATACTTCATGGCATCATGTATAGAATAAAAAATCAATTTAAAAAAATCATAATGAAAATATAAAATATTATCGCAATATAAGATCAAATAACATTGATAAGCTAAATAAAACCCCCACCTATAACCAATTTCGGATTTCAATTTTAATATATATATATATATTAAAAGAACCCACATATGTCCCGCATAAACACACCATATCAATATATATAATAGTCCCTTCCGTGGTTTTCTGGTCATGTATATATTAAATAAACAATCAATCTGAAATCAGACTTGGGCATTTTGTCTGTCGTCATTTTAAGAATGTGTATATGTACATATATTAAATAAACAATCAAAAGGTATGGAAAAAAGTCAGAAACACCTTTTTCTTTGATATGAAATTTTCTCTGCACTTAATTGGGATAACTTCTTCTAATCTTCAATGACAGAAAGTTAGAAAGGCATTTCCCTCCAAAAGTTGGCACCAAACTAGAGATTTGTATGCTAAGTCGATGCCTTGCCCTCTCCTCTAAAGACTAAAAAGTGAAATATATTGATATGACAAATAAAAAAATGGGTGGCTAAGATTATAATTGAACGGACAGCCAAGATGTTTTTGTTGTAAACAAAACAGTATGCAAAATGATTAGATCCCCATGCTTATCATTATGCTACATAGAAATATTGGTTCTATAGTTGGGCTAGTCTAGGAAAGTTTGAGTGAAAGAACCCCAATAAGGTCAGATAGCGAAACGTTATATCCCTGAGAATACTCTCTTTTATCATGTTCCCCTATCTTAAATTTGTTCACAAAAAATGTTCGTATTGTATTTATTATTATGTGATCACTGTCAACTTTAAGGAAATGATAAATTGGATTATCCCTCTTATGCTCAAACTTGATTGATTCCTTTACTTCTCTTAATGACTTGGGCTTGAATAAATTAGGTCCTTTGCTATAGCAAAATGTACATTGTTAACTCCTCTTTTCAACTTCTTTGACCTACATTTTGAACCATTCCAAAAGGGTAATATCCACATCTATCACTCTATTTGAGAGAGAAACTTACAAATCTTTTATCATTTTATTTGAGATACTCAAGAGTAGGTCTAGTGAGTTGGTTGATTGTAACCTTATGGGTACCTACTAACAAAAGGCATTTTCATAGTAGTTTTATGATCTGCATGTATTTTACCACCATTGTAAATCAATTATTTAATGACAGTTTGTAACCGCCGTTAAACATATACGTTTAATAGCAGTTTTTCCCCTCTAAAATTGCATTAAATGTTATACCTTTAACGATGGTAACAAGGAAAACCACCATTAAAGGTTATCTTTCTATGGCGGTTCTGCCTAAAACTACTGTGTAAAGCTTACTTTTGTTGGTATTTTCTTTTTTAATCTTTACACAGCAGTTCTCAGTTTAATTGCTGTGGAAAGTTATATTTTTTTTGTTAATTTTTATTTAATATGTCCTATATTTAGCATAATCAAGATAGAGCAATTTTTTGGTAAAAAAGTATGAAGTGAGGATTGCAAAAATCCAAATAGTAATAAAATATTCCAAATTGGTAATGTTGTAATAAACCAAATAGGCATTTGTACATCATATATATAAGGAAATGGTTGAATGATTAATACTAAACAAGTTAAAAAGCTATATACTAAATATTTACCAACAATTTTGACAAGTACTTTATCTTTAAGGCATTTATAGAAGTATTGTTCTTGCCAAATCATCCCTCACTTAGTTTACTATGTCATCTTCATAGTTGATATTGTTATCAAATGATTGTATGTTAGAAGTAATAAGTAAGTATTAAAGATGTGAATAAATTGAAGAATAACTAGATATTAATTGTGTCATCTTCATACTTCATGTAAGTTCTCTATGAGTTATATCTCAATGATCTCGTGAATGTAGCAGATCATATAGTATCCACATTCAACACCACTAGGTTGACCATGTTACATCCTAATTTTTTCCTAGTTGTATAAGATTAATAGAGGAAAGAGGTTTGGAAGGGATTGTAATGATAAACAGAAAGAAAGATAATAACTGGACAAGGCTATAAAGAAGAGGGACTAAAGTGAAAACCCTAAAAGTTCTATGGTGCAAAATGGAAATAGACATAAGCTTTGGGATATTAAGTATAATTATAAAAAAGTTGAGGGCCTAAAGTGTAATTTTCAAAAGTTCAATGGCAAAAAGGTAATTATGAAAAGTTGAGCCTAACAAGGCCCTAAATTGCTCAGAAATATTTTTGGCCTCAAATTTTACCAATAAATAGATAAAATTATTTTGATCACTTTTACGTGATACATAATTTTGATTTAAGTCTCGATAAATTTATATAAATTTTTTAAGTTTAGAAATTAGCACATTATCTTCTGGACCTCATAATCAGATAAAATTTTATAGTAAATTTATATAATTAATATAAGAAATTATGGAACTGACAAAAGTAAAAAAGGAGTCTTGTATAATTAATTAGATAGTTTAAGGTGAAACATGACACCGATCAAATATTTAAAGATGCATGAAGTTTTAATAGGACTTATGAGTCTCAAAAAATTATGAGACTTTACAAGAAATTTATTTTATATTAGAATAAATGTCTAAAAATGTTATAATCATTGAAAGAGCTCTATAGAATTTATCCTAAAAATTAGGATAATTTAAGGATATATGTATAGGAAATTCCTTAGGATTTGTGTATGGCATCACATGAAGGACCAAGAAACCAAGAAATTTATCATACAGCTATATAAATTTTCTAGGATATTTTAAGAATTTTTAAAAAGAAAGAAATCAAGAAAATCAAGAGATAAGGCTAGGTGGCATGTGGGGTGTCCTTACTAGGACCCACACTATGTGCAAGAATACCACTTGGAAGCCAAACAAGAAAGGAAGAGTTTTTGCACATGTGGAATTATATTAAAATAATGTAAGAATTATTTTAATGGTAATTAAGGAATTAAGCAACCAATAAGATTCAAGATTAAAATATTATAATAATTAGTTGAATGAGGGGTAGATTAGTCTAAGGAGCCTTGAAATTTCACTATAAATACCCCTTCCTCCTTGATAATTTTGTGCACCTAGAGGACCCTTGGGGAAACCATGCCAAAATGAAGACAGAACTCAAAATAATATCAAGGAGAAGCCACTCAAGAAAGTACCTAAGGTAAGAGATCTTTCCTAATTTATTTGTAAGTATTTTGGAAGGATAAAACCTAGGTTTTAATGGTTTGAAAAGGGATTATTCCCTTGGAACATTTGCTGTCCAAAATTCAAAGTTAACGGAGGAAGAGGGAAATTAAGTTAGAACTATGAAATTGATGCATATATGAGATAGAATTAATAATGGTTGTTGAATTCAATTGTGTTATTGAGGAAAATTAGTTAGAACTATGAAATTGATGCACAGATGAGCTAGAATTAATAATGGTTGTTGAATTGAATTGTGTTATTGACTTTACCATTGAAGAGACAATTATGCCACCTACTATACAAGACCAAGAAGAATGAATTTCAATGATCTAATATTTCCATTGAACTCAAATGATTATTTTGTTTAGGATTTGATAGGTTTTAAACTTTGGAAGAATTTGAATTGAAAGTTATAATTTTTAAGTCTTCTATGTTATTGTTCACATGCATGAATAATGATTGAAATTTCATGATTTTGATCCTTTCAATGGTTTTAAAATGAAAAGTTGTGTGGGATTAAGTAAATAAACAAGTATTAGAATTATTGGAATAAAAATGATAATTTTTGAAAGAATTATGTACAATTTTTCAGTTTTGTCCAGCATGCCATAAAGGAGCTAGAATTTCATGATTCTAAGCTCATAAATGGATTCATAAGGTAAAATTGTGTAGGGTAAAGTCAAGGTACAAATTAATTCAAAGGATAAGACAATTGATAATAGATTAAGAGAGTTAGGGGTTAATTGATTAGGTTAAGTTCAATGTCCTTATATGTTAATTGAATTGAATCATGATGAATGGATGAATATATGATGTTTAGGATTTGTTTTGTGGACTTAATAAGGAAAACACTTAGCAAGGGAACAGGACAAGAAAAAGAATAGAAGAAAGTAAAGCAATAAGGTAGCGAACTATCCTAAACTTGTATGTGTTGGATGTTATGCTTAGTTGTGCTATGGCTTTGTTGAATTATAATGCCTATGTATATATGATTGAACCTCTGTTTCTATGATTACTTTGGGCAATTTTATTTCATATGTTACATGGAAGCATGCACATTACATAATGTTAACACTTTCACAAGTAAGCATAAGTATTTACAATTATGCATATATTGTTTAATACCATTTACTATTGAAATTTCCCCATATATCTCACCCCTTCGATGTAATCCTAACCCAACAGGTTTATGAATGATGAAAGAAGATGAAGAAGAATAAAGAGAATTAAGAGATTAGATAATGTAAATGATATATGATGAATGTAATGACCCTGGAAAATACATAGTTAGATAATACAATTTTAATATATATTATTTCTTGCATTAATTTTTTCAAGAGGAATTGGATGGTTAAGTGGTTGAAGGTGTTGTATCTGGGTAAGAGGTCCAAGGTTCGAACGTCAGCTCAAGCCCAAATGGAATTTTATTTTAGACACTATGTGAAATGACTAAACCACCCTTTTTTCTATTTTATTCAGCAACTCCTTTTTCTTCTTCTAGTCGACACTGAGAGTTGGGGAAATTAGAATAAGAGCGTCGTGACACTAAGCTTGAGGTTGCAGTGAAATCTTGTCATCCTGCTTTACCTGAGTTGCTTTCACCGTCGTCGAGCTACTCTGCCGTCGCCATATTCTTCCTGGACTCGTGCATCTCGATTCATGACAGGAGCTTATTCCTCCTTCTATTTCTTGCTAGCTAATGCCACGAATAATAGAGAGAGAGTAAGACGGTAAGAGTAAGAAAGAAATGAGAGAGCAAGATAGCGATAATGAGAGAGTGAGAGAGACAGAGATGAGGAGCAACATTGAGTTAGAGATACGACAAAGGAAGCAGAGGCCGTCATTCTCTAAGAAAAGGTAAGAGAGTATACATCAGAGTATATCTCAACCAAGGTAAGCCTCCTAAATGTCTTTCCTTAATTGTTTATGGCGATCTGCAATGTTTACTGGTTAAGTCACTGTAGCTATCAGAAATAGAGAGGAATATAAAGGTTGTCATCGGGTTTAGGCACTGGTTTGGTTTTGGAGAGGATATATGTATATATATAGATATATATAAGGATACTAAAATTCTGGTTTGAACTAAACAGAATACACATACCCACATATATATGCATGTTGTGCGATGTGCTATTGTGGACAGAGAATGCTGTGTATGTGTATATATATGTTAGTGTGTATCAGATTGTGCTATTGGGTGTCATGGATTTGGTTATGTTTTAGAGAAAGAATGAGCGGTCATTGCTGTCTTGATATATATATGGTGTTGTTGTTTGGGAAGGTACTTGGCGTATGTATATATATAACTGCTATATGGAAGTTAGGTTATTGTTTTGGTGATGACTGAGTGGTTGGAATTGATTTAGTAAGGCATGGATAATGTTGGGTAAGGGTTGTCTGATGAAAGAGTCTGCCAGTCCTGACTTTGATTCTTCTAGAAGTCTCTCTGCGTTTATAAGTCACGAGCAAAACATGGATCTGGTCACGACTAAAATGTGAAATCACTGAAATTGCACGTTTTGAATTAGGTCATGTAGAAATAAAAGTAGAGGAGGGCTGCCATCATAGGAGGATACTGGTTTTTTACATAGTTCTACACCTCTTGACATAGTTCTCCATATCTCCACACTATCACTCTACCATCTTCTCATTATTTCTTTATGGCATCTTATCTGAATAGTGATTGCAGTACACCAGGAGTCATAAGAGGTTAAATCTTTAGTCTCTTGGTGATGAATATGATATCTTGAGCTCATGGACTAAAACGGGGAGTTTCTACTGTTCAAATTTGTACCTTCTCATGTTATGATTGCTGCTAGATCTAGGGCTTTTATCTTATGAGCAAGTTTTGAATATCGATTGATCATTTTCATATTAGACTTTGTAATTGAATTCGGATGATTTGAATGTTTGCTTTTTAATACGATATTTTAGTTTAGTTTTTAGAAAGTTGGGTTATTACTAATGATCATTGTTAATTAATTCAATTGCTTGAAATCTAGGGTTTTCGATTGACTGCCATTCGAGGGCGTTTTCATCATCTAATTCAACTTACACACTAAGTGGTTTCTGACAGTTCACTAATAGTTCTTAAACCAGCTTTGATCAAATGGGTTTAAGGAAAATTAGGGTTCTGGACTCAATCAATCGATTGAGGTTTTCTTTGAGACTTAGTGATTTCAAAACTCCAATTTTAATGTGAGAGCAAGGATATATACATTTTCATCATCAAGAGTCATTCATAACATATTTATCAAACAAACCAACTCATTTTCATCTTAATCAAAAATCCAAAAAGATTTACTTTTATGTACCATACTTTTATTGCATCAATCCCTAAAACCCCAAAAACTATTTTATCCATGCTCAGGTTTTTCATTAATTTTGACATCCAATCTGCTAGGTTTCCAAATAAAAGGCTCCTCGAGAAGAATGATAGGGTTGTGCCTTATACTATATTATATTGGGTGCAATTAACTTTCTTTTAATGGATCGGACCACGACAATCCACTTACCTCATCAATGTCGCCCTTGCCGAGGAGCCCAGTAATTGGTCCCTAGTAATTGTTTATCAATTTCATTAGCTACCTAAATCATTTTTCTTATTTTTGTTTGCATTTTAGTTTTTCGTAGTTTTTAGGTTGCATTGCATTATGCACTTTTCTGAGTTTTTGCAAAAAAAATTAGTCTCTGTGATTATGGGTCACGACCTAAACTCATATGCGTCGCAACAACTACTCTCTGTGACTTTAAGTTGCGACCAAATACCATTTGTGTTATGACCTAATTGCTTCCCTGTGAAATTTGACTACTCTGCAAAAACCAATCGCCATATTTAAAACATTCAGTCACAACTACTGCTCTCTGTGATATTGAGTCACGACTAAGACACACTTTAGTCTCAACTAACTAAAAATTTTCTACTGTGCAACTTCTGTGATTGATTGCATTGATTATTCTCTATTGTTTCTGTATTGCATGCGTAAAAGAGCTGAACTATTAGTGCCTTTTGAACCTAAAATTGAGAGAAGACTTAAGAAACTAAAGAGAGAATTTAGGGAATTTAAAGAAGAAGTAAAATCTAGTTCCTCCTATAGTATTCCAGAGTCTGAAACTGAACATAATATGGCAGATATTAATCATAATGGGCATAGAGAAAATGAAATACCAATGAATGCAGAAGATAATAAAAGTGTGAGGGAAATTAATCATTCGCATGTGAATTATGATCCTTATGGTTTCTATACTAAAGAAGCTAATTTTGAGATTAAAAGAGCTTTGGTTGCAGCCTTACCTAAATTTTATGGTTTTGCAGGAGAATGTCCACACTGGCACTTACAAACCATACATATGATCTGTTTTTCAATGAAGCCTCCAATGACCGCACTAGATGACGTCTTAAAGAGGTGTTTTCATTTTACCTTGGAAGGGAAGGCTAAGGAGTAACTATACAATTTGCCCACCTATTTCTCTACTCTTACATGGGATCAGCTGAAGTCGACATACCTTGAACAATTTTTCCCAGCTTTAAAGACCACTCGAATGAAAAATGAAATCACGAATATTCTACAACAGGATAGAGAATCTCTACATGAGTATTGGATAGGGTTTCTTAACCTGTTGGCTTGATGTCCTGACCACAACATGACTAAGGATGATTTAGTAGATATTTTCTTTTATAGTCAACTTCCTCATAATTAGGTTTCCTTGAATGCTACAGCAAATGAATCCTTGAGAGATAAGACTCCACAAGAAAGTTAGGAGTTATTCCAGAAAATGGCCAATGAAGACCATCAGATAGGGGATCCAAGGAGAATGCCCACATCTTTTTCGGGTAATTCAAATGTGATCTTAGCTGAAATAGCAACTCTGGGAAATAGAATGGAGAAAAGGATGAATTTGATTGAAAGAGAGTTGCATTCCACAAAACAAGTTTATGTAGTGGATACCTCATAAGCCTTGGTTACAGCATGTGAATCATGCGATTTAATGATGCATGCTACCAGTACATGTGACAGACAATATGAAGAAGTGGCAACAATGTATTAAGGGAGAGATAATCAATACTAAAAGAGATACCCATACTCCAACATATACAACCTTGGTTGGAGAGACCACCCAAATTTTAGGTGGGGGAGTGGGAAAAATAGGCCAAACCAATTCTAAGGAGGTGGTGCTTCCTAAAGCAATAACCAAAATAATATAAGGTCTATAGTTCTAACTCACCCTAATACCTTATTAACATCAAGGCCAAATAAAACTTCTCAGTTGTTGAAGAGTATGGCTGTGGAGATGAATAATATGGATGGTAGAATGACCAATATAGACAATAAGCTCAAAAAGAATGATGGTAAATTCATGTCCACTGCTTCAATCTTTCAAAGTATACAGAAGGATAATGCTGATGTGCATAAGATACTTGAAGAGTTAAGTTCCAATAATGCAGATATCACAAGTCACTTAACCCAAGTCTCCAATATAGTGAGTGATATTCAAGAAAAGAGTAGTGGTAGCATATCTTCAAACACCATCATTAATCTAAGGGGTCTGAATGCTATATCCCTAAGAAGTGGCAGAAAGGTGCAAATTCGAAAATCTAAAAGTGCTAAAGAACAACATCTTATAATGAAGAAGCCAACCCAAAAGGAGAACTCATAAGCCTAAGTGGAGATACAAGAGCTGCAAGAAGAAGCAGCAACAATACTAAGTCCAGCATACAAAGGAAAGCAACCTGAGGAGAAGCCGGAGTCGAGCAAGCAAGGAGCCTCTATACACAAAGGTAAGGAAGTAAGTATAAAAGATCTCCCTTTTTCTAACTCTTACTTTGCTGGAAAGAAAACAATTGACCCTGATTTTGCAAAAGATGCTTATACTCTATTCAATAAGTTAGAAATAAACATCCATTTAGTTGAGTTCCTCAAAAGAAATCCTAAATACGCAAATTTTTTTTAAAAAACTGTGTGCTGATAAAAAGAAGTTTACACCTCTTGAGATAGTCTATGTGAGTGCTAATATGTCATCATTCTTTAAGGTTGAACTACCAGTTAAGTGCCAAGACCCAGGATCCTACACAATCCCATGCACTATAGGAAATATTCCTATTAAGGGAGCATTACTAGATCTAGGGGCAACCATTAATGTAATGCCTTGGTCGATATATCAAGCTTTATGTATCATCAACCTTAGAGACACAAGCATAGTATTCTAGTTAGCTTATAGGTCAATTAGGTATCCTAAGGGAATCCTTGAGGATATTCTAGTACAGGTCAAGGACTTAGTGTTCCCAGCTAATTTTTATGTTTTGGACATGTCCAATAAGTTAGTAAATGACAACACTTTGATCATAGGCTGACTTTTCCTCTAAACTTCTAAGACCATCATTAGTATGAAGCTTAGTTCTATCATAAGAGCATGTGGTAACCTTCAACATGAATGAAGCAATGAAATTTCCTTCTGATAATTATGCTTTTACTACTTTAAATTCCATTGATTATGCTATTAAAGAGACTAGGGATGAACATGAATTGAGTTTGCATGATAATGATAGAGATAATGCATTTGCAAAAGGTTTGTTAGGTGATCTTGTAGGATCCCAAGATGTTTTGGAAGCTAGAAGTATAACAATTGAAGAAGGGTCGAGTTTCTGTGACCCAAGGTCACGACAAAATAACCTGTACATCATGACTAAACATCAATCTGAGACTCACTGTGAATCTGTGTCGTGACCAAATGGCTTTAAGGCAATGACACAAAGTTCTAGAGACTATCAGTCACGACATGAAGTTGAAGATGCTGCGACTAAACATCAATTTGCTGAGGGAGAGCCTTTCTGTGACCCCAAGTCACGACTGAAAGATGAACAAGCCATGATAATAAGTTCCAGAGACACACCTTGTCAACTGGGGTCGCGACGAGAATTTGAAAGGTCACGACCAAAGATGCCAGACATAACTAGGGAACTCTAAACTCCTTAAGTTACACACGCTACTATTTTGGTTAAAGGGCTAATACATTCTAACTCTTCTCAACCTCATTCTCATTCCAAAATTACATCTTATACCTTAAATGATTTGATCTCAAATAATGATGTAGCAATGAGAGAGTATAATCTCAACTATGCTGTAGTTGTGAACTAATGTAAGCTGAGTGTAACCCTTGAAGAGACTACAATCAAGATGGAATATCCTAATAAATCGTATATGAGCAACCTCTAAGGATCTACAAAAGGGAGTATTTATAATTTAAATGATTCCTCCATTTGATTCCCTCTATTGTCTAACCCCCAGAATTTGAGTTAAAAGATTTACCTTCTAACCTAAAGTATACTTACCTTGAGCCAAACTCAAAATTGCCAGCCATAATTTCCAGTTCTTTGATTGTTAGTGAAGAGTCTAGGTTATTAAATGTGCTTAGAAATAATAGAGAGTCCTTGGGTTGGCAATTAACTGATATAAAAGGGATAGATATCACTATTTGTACCCATAGGATTCTACTGAGTGAAGACTCCAAGCCAATTAAACAACTCTAAAGAAGATTAAATCCATTGATTTATGATGTGGTTAGAAAGGAGATTAGTAAATTGTTAAAGGCAAGAATCATATATGCTATTACATATAGTTAATGGGTATCTCCTGTGCATGTAGTGCCTAAGAAAAGTGGATTGACAATAGTCAAGAATGAGAACGATGAATTGATACCTACTAGAGTGCAAAATTCATGGAGGGTCTATATTGATTATCGAAAGTTGAACAATTCTACTACAAAAGATCATTTTCCCTGACCTTTTATTGATCAAATGCTTGAGAGATTAGTAAGGAAAAGCTATTATTGTTACCTAGATGGATATTCAGGATATTTCTATATCCCAATAGACTCGAGGGACCAGGAAAAGACCATATTTACATATCCCTTTGGTATATATGCCTATAAAAGAATGCCATTTGATTTGTGTAATGCTCCAAGCACATTTCAGCATTGTATGCTTTCTATAATTGTTGATTTCATTGAAAAATGCATGGATGTGTTCATGGACAATTTTATTGTATATAGAAATTCTTTTGATGAGTGTCTAGACAGCCTTGATAGCATCCTTGCTAGATATATTGAGAAAAAATTGGTTTTGAACTTTGAAAAGTGTCATTTCATGGTTAATCATGGAATAGTACTTGGATATCTTATATATAACATGGGGATTGAGGTGGATAAAGTGAAAATTGAAGTCATTTCCTTGTTGCCCTACCCCAAAACTTTAAAAGAACTTTGATATTTTCTGGGGCACGTTGGATTTTATAGAAGATTCATCAAAGACTTCAGTAAAATTGCTTTGCCACTCTCAAAACTCCTTTAAAAGGACACTGAATTTATTTTTTCTGCTGATTGCAAAGGGGCTTATGAAAAATTAAAGGATAGGTTGGTTTCTCCACCTATCCTAACTTCACCAAATTGGGATCTTTCTTTTGAACTATCGTATGATGCTTCTAATTATGCTGTAAGAGCTATGATAGGACAAAAGGAAGGTAACTTATCTAGGGTGATTGCTTATGCCTCAAAGATACTTGATGCTGCTCAAATTAATTATACCATTACTGAGAAAGAATGTTTGCAATTGTAGTGGCTTTGGATAAATTCATAGCATATCTCATTAACTCCAGAGTTATTGTTTACACAGATCATGCAGCAGTCAAGTACTTATTCCATAAACCTCAATATAAGCCAAGACTTATACGGTGGATGCTACTGCTTTAAGAGTTCGATATAAAAATGAGGGATCAAGCTGGAAATGTGAAACACGTTGTAGATCATCTAAGCAGGTTACTAACGGAGACAAAGGGAGTACTTAATTCTAATCTTATTTGTGATTCTTTCCCTGATCAATCCCTTTGTTTGATTGTTATTGTAGAACCTTGGTATGCTCATTTATTTAATTTCATAAAGACTGGCCTAATTCCATCTCATTTGTCTAAGTTTCAGGCCCAAAAGCTCAAGAGTGAATCTAAATACTTCATTTGGGACAAGCCTTTTATGTGGAAGTTGTGCTCAGATCAAGTATTAAGACGATATGTTCTAGACCAAGATCACAAATCAGTTATGGAAGCTTGACATTTATGGGTTTGTGGTGGTCATTTTAGGGTAAAAAGGACTATACATAGGGTCCTTGAATATGTTTTTTATTGGCCTTCCCTTTTCAAAGATGCTTTTGAGTTTTATAGAGCCTTTGATAGGTGCTAAAGATTTGGGGGGATTAGTAAAAGGCATGAGATACAGCAACAACCTATTCTATTTTGTGAGGTTTTTGATGTATGGGGAATAGATTTCATGGGACCTTTTCCACCTTCAGCAGGATTTTGTTACATTTTATTGGTTGTAGACTAATTATCTAGGTGGGTAGAGGCTATTCCTACAAGACTAGATGATGCCCAAACAGTCTCCAAGTTTCTAAGATTTCACATATTTAGTAGATTTAGGGTACCTAAAGCGTTAATCAGTGATCAAGGCACCCATTTTTGCAATAAGTTAATCAAATGCTTATTGGGAAAATATGATATCACTCATAAAGTCTCAACCCCATACCACCCTCAAACTAATGATCTAGCAGAGGTTTCTAATAAGGAAATTAAGCATGTTCTAGAGAGGATTGTTAAGCCATCCAATCAGGATTAGAATTTAAGACTTGATAATGCCTTATGGGCGTACAGAACAACTTTTAAAACTCCTTTAGGAATGTTCCCTTATAGGATGGTTTCTGGGAAGGCTTATCACATGCATGTGGAAATAGAGCATAAGATATTTTGGACAGTAAAAGCCTACAATGAAGACCTTGCAGAAGCTGGTTCAGAGAGGTTATTGCGGATTCAAGAGTTGAAAGAGATTATATTAGATGCCTACAGCAACTCTAAAATTTATAAGCAGAAAATAAAGTTAATCAACGATGCTCATACTATGAGAAAAAGTTTTAAGGCACCAAACTAGGTTCAAGTTCAAACATGGAAAATTCAAAACTAGCTGGGATGGACCTTACACAGTTGTTAAAGCCCACGACTTCGGGATGATTGAATTGAAAGAGGAAGCGAACAGCAAAATCTTATAGGCTAATGGTCACCACTTGAAACTTTATGAGGGATCTGCTTTACCACCTTGAGGCCAGGTTGTCCCTTTCCTATCTCCTCCCTTTACAAGTTTTCTTCTACGATATGTTTGATATGTTAGGTTGAGTATAGGAAAGGGATGTTTCAAAAAGATAGTTTTCATTTTATGTTTATTTCTATTTATTCTAGGTGTCTTTCTGTCTTGAACAATAACCCCTGTTACTGTCCATGTGTTGCATACACATTGATTGTTCTCTATGGAACTTACACACTCATATGCATGATTTTAGCTTACCCATCCTGTCGTCTCTACCTTACTAGTATTGCATTGCATGACTTGAATGTGACTGTGTGCTGGACTATTAATTTGTATTGAGTGATTAGGTTACCTGCTATTTTGGAGCTAGATTTGATGAACTTTACAAAGTGATTGTGGTCTTTTCTACTTTAGTTCTATTGACAGTGAGGATGCTGTCAAGTTAAGTATGGGGGAGATGTCTTTGCTACTGTGTTACTCAATATTTGTTTCTGTGATACTCAATGTGACATTCTTTGTTTAATCCAATCTTTATCAAAAAAATTTTGTTTTTGATATTAATGTGTGATGAATTGCTAAAAATTGGATCCCCACTTTAAATTGTGTTGATAACTGGAAAGGTGTTAGCATGAAAAATGTTTTGGGACTTTGACAATTATCACTCGGTAGTCTCTGTGAAAACTGGTCGCGACATATGTGCTTTTTGGTCATGACCTATAATGGAATTTTGGACTTAACATGCTCTCTGTGAACTACAGTCACGACCTGTGCATATAGTGATCACGACAATAACTCTGTTGATTTGAGTCGCGAGATGAGTACCTACGTAGTCGCGATTGTTCCTCTCTATGTATTTGCGTCGTGAAAGGTATATTCTATGGTCGCGTCTAAGTGTTTTGAAAATCCTGAGAATGCACCTCTGTGACAAGTGGTCGCGACCTTCACTGTTTTTAGTCGTGACCTATATTTGAAAAATGTCCAATTACCTTATCTTTGCCTTGGGCAAAGATATATAGAAGGATCCCTTTTGAACTATTAAGATTCTTTCACAAATGACGTATTGTCCCCTTATTGCAAAACCTTTTTAGCTCCTAGAAACCATTCCCTCACTTGAATTTTTTGGAAAATCTTGGAAATTGAATTTGAAACACATAAGCTTTTGCTATTAGATTTGGATTATCACATGGTTTGAAGTGATTACTTTGAAACTTTTAACTCATCATTTATAGGATTTTTAGTTGTGATAAGTGTTTTAATGCCTATTGAATGATGAACATTGTTTGAGACTTTAGCTTATGAGCAATCTAGATCAAAACCTTTGTTGGAAGGATTCTCAACCTTCAATTCTATAGTGAGTGATTATTTAATTAGTTTATATCCTCTAGAACTTGTCTTGGCTTTAAGTTTAGAATTACTTGCACATTTATGAATTGAACATAATAGAGGAATTCTTTCTAAACCCTTTTATCCCAAACAAAAGCCCATTACATGTTACATCCTTAGTCACCCCTTTTGAGCCCATCACTTTTTTCTTTTCATCATTCTTATAGAAAGTCATATGTGCATAAACATCATTCTGAAATAAATGTTTATTCATGTCAAAAATTTATTATTGTTGTGTTATTGTGCTGTAGTTTCCATGAATGAGCTGCCAAATGAAAGAAGAAGAGAAATGAAGCATATTGCATTGAAAAAAAGAGTGCAAGAAAAAGAAAAGATAAAGAAAAGAGAAGAGGGCACAATTATTAACTCTTATTATCACAATTACCACAACTACATCCCTAGAGACATGAATTCATGCTACATATTCATTGTTGAATGCATGTAGTACTTTATAATCTTCATATTCCATTCCATGTGGCCTATCTCCATTATTTCAACCCTAAAAAGACCTCATGATTATTGGCAGAAGTGTTATATAGTTGCTGAGATTTAGATCCATTACAAGCATATGGTAGGGTGTTTTTCAATTTGAATATGACTGAAAGAACCTTAACAATGAGAGGAAATAGAGAGCTAAACACTTACACCCTTTGAGAGGATCTATTGTGCTTATACAATTGAGGTTGATTTTGAAAGGAATTGGAAGACACGCAGCGGAAATTAATTTAAAAATTTTTCCATTCCTTGCCAGGATCTACCATATGTGTTTAAGTCAAGTGGGAAGAAGCATTACCCTCAGTGTTCCTCAGTGACTTCCACAGCTTCTGGTCACGACGTTCACAGCTTCTCTCCGTGGCTCGTGCTCCCTTTTCGATCGCAAGAAGTCGACGACTCAGGTCGGCTTCCTCTACTAGTATCCACACGAACAGCGTTTCAACTACGAATGACGTGCTAGCATCTCTTGTCCCTCTAGGGCTTTCTCAAGAATTCGTCCTCTCTGTCTCTATTTTGGCCGTTTCTTATCTGCAAACCTTTTGCAGATTCCCTTCGGCCTTTCTGTGTTCTATGTGTATCTCTATACGAAACGTAGCTCTTAATATCAGATATATAGAATGCTTTGCGTTTTCTTCTACCGAATTGGATTTTAGGAGTTAATCTTATATTAATTCCAAAATTAATACAATATCATATATTATATAATTTTATAAGAAACTAATTAAATAAATAATATTAAATTCATCCTATAAATTTAATTACCTATTTATTTAACTTTAAAAAAAGATGAGACTGAACTATATTTGATTTATTCTCATAAATCAAATTTGAAATATCCTATCAATTTGAATTTCAAATTCAAACGTGATAGAGATTTAATTTATCCTTATAAATTAAATCTTATATATCTTTCTTATATAACGTATATATATGAATTTATATATATATACGAATATAAATATAAATAAATATATACATCCACCCTGGATCTTTCATTGAATCTGGACATGTCTTAGATTCAATGAATCTGGACATCATAGCTCGTGTTGGGCTATTTTGTGTGCGACCCTGTAGGCCCATATGAAGTTGGCAGTGGGACATTTGCTATACTGGCCCACAAGTCGTAAGCGGTCTCTAGCAAGACATAACGACTACCCAAATTATATGAGGATCGTTAAACGATATAACCTTTTATACAACCATATCATGTCCCTTTTGTCACGTGATATTTTGGTCATAAATCAATAAATTCATAAATCAATAATGTTCATAAGACAATGAATGGCCCCTAGGGCACGATTTCCAATAGATTTCCCTTAGTAGTTGATTACTTGGCATTGTTCACATTATCACCTTTACATTCCCAAAAGATGACAAATTATTTGTTTTTAGGATACACTATAGATTATGTCGTTATCTTGAATTTAATAGTGTTGTTATAGGTGTGATTCATTTCTTTGTCAAGGAGTACAAAGGTTCAAGTGTGGGGGAATTGATAAGACACATTTTGTATATAGTTTCTGTGATATTTTTAAGAGTTTTATAACAACTTTACCATTCATTTTCTGCCTTTAATTGTACTTTTGTGGTAATACATGATTGTGCGTGACAATATGCTAATTAAGGGTAAAATAGTAAATTAACTCTTACAAACTGCATATACTATATTATTTACTGATTTGGACTTTTACAATGAGCTTTTATATTGGATTATAGGTATTTTGTAAGAGATCAAGGACCAGGAAAGAAATCACAAGTCAATGAAAGTGAAATCACGCTCCTACACCTTTTAGTCGCGACTAAAGAGTCCGCCGGTTGTGACCTTGATTCTTCTGGAAGTCTCTCTATGTTTACAGGTCATGACCAAAACATGGATTTGGTTGCGACTAAAATGTGAAATCATTGAAACTACGTGTTTTGAATTAGGTCATACAGAAAGAAAAGTAGAGGAGGTTTGCCATCAAAGGAGGAGGCTAGTTTTTGACCTGATTATGCTAAGAAGCAGTACTCGAGCACTCTGTGATTACCTTCTCCACATCTTCCATCATTTTACACCTCTCGACATATTTATCCATATCTCTACACCAACACTATACCATCTTCTCATTGTTTCTTTATAGCCTCATCTGAACAGCGATTGCATTACAGCAGGAGTCATGAGAGGCTAAATCTTTAGTCTCTTGGTGATGGATCTTATATCTTGAGCTCATGGACTGAAACAGGGAGTTTCTACTGTTCTAATTTGTATCTTCTCATGTTATGATTGCTGCTAGATCTAGGGTTTTCATTTTATGACCAAATTTTGAATATCGATTGATCACTCTCATATTAGACTATCAAATTTAGATAATTTGAATGTTTGCTTTTTAATAGAATATTTCAGTTTTGATTTTAAGAAAGTTGGGTTATTACCAGTAATTGTTGTTAATTAATTCAATTGCTTGAAATCTAGGATTTTTGATCGATGGCCATTCGAGGGCATTTTCATCATCTAATTTAACTTACACACTAAGTGATTTCTGACAGTTCACTAATAGTTCTTAAACTAGCTTTGATCAAAAGGGTTTAAGGAAAATTAGGGTTCTGAACTCAATCGATCGATTAAGGTTTTCTTTGAGACTTAGTGATTTCAAAACTCCAATTTTAACGAGAGCAAGGATAGATATGTTTTCATCATCAAGAGTCTTTCATAACATATTTCTCAAATAAACCAACTCATTTTCATCTTAATAAAAAAATCTAAAAAGATTTACTTTTCTACATCATACTTTTATTGCAACAATCACTAAAACCCCAAAAACCATGTTATCCTTGCTAAGGTGTTGCATTGATTTTGACATCAATCTGTTAGGTTTCCAAATAAAAGGTTCCTCGAGAAGAACGATAGGGTTGTTCCTTATACTATATTATATTGGGTGCAATTAACTTTATTTTGATGGATCAGACCATGACAATCCGCTCACCTCATCAGTGCTATTTTTTGGGGTATCTTAATGTTAAAATTATAATAAAAATTTTATGTTATTGGACTATGTTTTAATTTCTTAAAGAAATGATTACATTCATTGATGGAATGTTTTATTTTCAAGAAATTTAGGGAAATAAAGGGAGAACAATATTTTGAAGCTAAGAGCAAGAGTAAGTTATATTGGAGCATTACAAGTAAGTGAATAACGTCCCTTAAAAATAGTATTTTTATTAATAACTTGTTATTTGATGTATTTCATTTAAAGTGATAAATTTGTAAAAATTATTTACGAAAAGCAAATTATATGAATTCATGGCTTTAATTGTTAGACATGGTTTTTCTTTCAATTTGGTTATTAAGTGACCAAGTTTATGTGAGAAAACGAATAAAGAGAGTTTTGGAAAAAGATTGTTATAAATGTTATATTGAATTGATTTTTCTCCCTGAAATATTTTTATATGAATTTCATAATTTAGAAAATTGTTCCATATGCGTTAAATAAATCTCTTAATATTTTATTTAAATGTTCATGCTGGGGTTTTTAAATTCAAAGTATTCTTACTGAAGATTATTTCATTAGAAAGTACTATGATCATTACATGTCAAATAGATCCCACGCATGCTAGAATGGTTTTAGAAAGGATTGAATACATAACGCTAGTTACTAATAGCAGTACTATGTGTCTCGTACTCATGCCAGTTATCCGTGGGATTTATTCTTGCGTCTATTTCTCATAGGTCTTGTACATGTACCTGTTATTTGTAGGTCTCGTGCTTGCGCCTATTTTGTGGCCTTGTGCTATGCTTGGTTATTTACCCTCATAGACTATGTGCCAATGCCTATTTTTGTGTCCTCAAGCATTGCCAGATTGGTTAATTTCCCTCATAGACTGTGTCCACACCTATTTTTGTTCTGTTGAAGTCCTACGGAAAAATGATTATTTTGAAAGGATTGTTTTAAATGGTTTTCCTAAAATAAAATAATTACAAAAATTATTGTATTTGATTACAAAATGTTATGATTTACATTTAAACATATCAAAATTGTTTATTTCCACATTTTAAATTATGTTTTTGGGATGTTATTCACAAGTAGATTATTTTGTAATCAGATAGTGCAGTTGACCCTATTCCTCTAGCTGAGGAGTGAAGAGCCTCACGTTTGATCTGAAGCATTGATTTTGTGGCATATCTATTCTGATGTAATTATAATTTCTAAAACACCTGTATTATTTTATTTGAAGCTTAGATGCTCCACCTAGTCTATGGATAAGATTCTGGTTATTTTAGAAAATGTTACAGGTGATTTTAAAATGTTTGCAATCTATTGTAGGATTGTCAGGAGGTCGGTTATACAACAATTATCCTGCCGAAATTCCTATAGAGGACTTGCCTTTTTTATTAAAATTGTAATATATTATGATTATCATTTCAAACATTTTATTTAAGGTTTTACGCTTAAGGAATATGAATTTATTCATATTTTGTGCCTGTCACAGGTAAAATTTCAGGACGTGACAATGAATGTATGAATTGTTGTATGCAATAATGTGATATAATCAGTTTGAGTAACGATGTTCAGGATGTAAGAAAAAATAGTAAATGATAAAATAAATGTACGATAATTTACAAGTGGTTAGTTAACATGTCAAGGTTTATTTTGATATCAAGTACACCTTATTTTTATGTCTAGGTAAAAAGAATAGAATTTTCAAAGTTAGGGACCCTAATATATTTTTCAAAATTTTTGACCAAATGGACAGTAAACTTTGACGTCAGAGTTAACTTAGTTCACTAGTTAATTGGTCTATAGAAGTATTTTTTTCTTTAAATTTTATTATGTTAGCTTCATGTAACTTTTTGAGCCGCATCATTTTGATTTTTCTAGAATTAATTATGATTTTTTAAAGTTCATCGTCAAATCTAGAATACCATATGAATAGTAACTCATGAAGAGTAAAATTTCAAATTTAGCTAATAGACTTTAAAGGTCATGTAATTGGTTCTAAATGCTACCAAATTGTCCATAAGACATATGAAAGTAAGGTGTTATACTTTACACAATGTTAACAATTTTATAAGTAAGCAAAAGTATTTACATTAATGCATACATTATTTAGTACCATTTGCTACTAAAATTTCCCTAGAAATCTCACCCCTCCCTATTCCAACCACAACGGGTATTTCACATGAAGAAGAAGATGAAGAAGCATGAAGAGAAGTTAGGGATTGGATAATATAAATGTTTTATGATGAATGTATGAATTGTTATATGTAATGATGAGATATGACCAGTTTGATCAGCGATGCTCATGATGTAATGAAAAATAGTAAATGATAGAATAAACGTATGATAATTTACCGATAGTTATTTAACATGCCAAGCTCCTCTTTGACACCAAGTACGCCTTATTCTAATGTCTATATAAAGAGAACGAAATTTTCATAGTTAAGGACCATAATCTATTTTTTAGAATTTTTGAAAAAATGGACAGTAAATTTTGATGTTAGAATTAACTCAGTTGACTAATCAATTGGTATGAGAAAGTATATTTTTACTTAAATTACATTATGTTAGCTTCAATTAGCCTTTTGAACCACTTCATTTTGATTTTTATATAATTAATTATAATTTTTTAAGTTCATCGTTGAATATAAAAATACCATATGAACAGTAGTTCATGAAGAGTGAAATTCAGCTTTAGCTAATGGATTTCAAAGGTCATGTAAGTGATTCTAAATGCTATTAAATGGTCCTTAAGATATATAAAAGTAAGTTGTTACAGATGGTGATACTAACAAAATAGAAAAATATATATCACATTAGGGACTAACTTTCTACCTAATAAATTATAAAAATGAAAATTAATTAGTTGAAAATAACTTACTGTAGGAGCAATCCATGTAGGATTAGTAATATGTGTATGGACTTTGAAAAGATTGATGCCTTGCACAACCTAATCACCAATTGAAAAAAAAGATATCATATAACTTGCTAAATTTCATGCTTAATAAATCTATAAAAAAAGCTCTTGTGTTGATGATGGCTACAATCTCAAGATTTGACTGTCCAAACATTGAATCGAACTACTATACCACATTGACTTGAGGGGCAATGACAAGAAAAGTCCGATGCATACAATAAAATATCAACGTTATATATATGTGTGCTAAGTATAAGAGTATACTAACTCTTTAGTGTAAGGTGCAAAATATATCCTCCTCTTGATTCGGGGCATGACATCAACATGTACATCATCCTCAAGCTCCATCGGTACCTGTCTCTTGGAACTTTGGTAGACACATGAAGCCATATATGTCTCCTTTTGCTTCATCCAAGCATTTACGGTAGAAGTGGCTATTGTTCAAAAGAGAAATGAATCAATTCGCCAATGATAAAACATAAATTATTTAAATAAATTTGCAATTTATAATATGGCTAACTGGATGATAGTTAAATCCAGTATATGAAAAAAATTAAGAATTGTACTTTGTCATTCTCATCTAGGGTGAATTTATAAGACTCCTTTGTACTCAAAATCACTAGTGGAATTGTGAAACTAAATACTTCCTCCATATCATTTGCCAAAGTATGAAGAGTTGTTATATTATCATATCTATAGGATATGTTCTAACGAAGAGGTTGGAGCTTGTCTATAGGATATGTTCCAATATGTGGACCTCATTAGTGGGCAGGGAACTAATGTAGTGTCAAAACCTTTTATAATAGCATGTACCATCACCTTGGCTCTACCATATGGAATTCTCTTCTAGTTAGGGTTAGGGTCAAGATCAAATGGTTGGGAGACAAACTTCTCCTTCTTACTGTTATTTGCCTTTCCCACTTGTCACCACAGAAGGACTTTGAAAATATGAAAGAAGTTACTCAAGACAAAATACATGTTAAATGTCCCTTGAAAAGAAGTGAATATTTTTACCAATGAACATTGGCTATTAGTGGGGAAGCCCATCATCATCATAGTTTAGTGGAGTCAAGCATCCACAGCCTTATTGAGTCTAGCATCTATGTCCTTGTGCATCTTTTGTAACTCTTCTTGATGCTATGTAGTAAGTTGAGCAGTAAAATCATCTTGAACCTTTTAGAGCTCATCTCTAGACACCATGTATATGGAGGATGTACTTTTACAGCTCATCTCTAGACACCATCTCTAACTCATATGTTTCCCTTTGGGGGCCCTCTTACTAGACTTGGGTGGTCAGGCCTCCCAATAGTTGTATCTAAGATATCCATTACTGTTTTAGGAACTAAAGACCCTTAGGTTGCTTGTTCCTCTAGTGTGTCCTATAACATATAAGTAATTAACTTAAAATAACTGAAGAGTAAGTAATAATATATAAATTCTTACCATTTAAATTAATTATTTACAATTCACTTAGCAACAATAGTAACCTTTAGAGTGATATAATGTCCCTTCTTAACCCTCACTGCTTTCTATTTTTATTGGTGAGATGGACATTGCACAAATGCAGTAGGGTTTAATGTAGTAGGATATGATACAGTAGCTTGTTGCACAGCCTTCAACTTATCTTCCATCATTTTTCTCTCTAGAACACTCTGCCCCACTAGACATGTAATGCTGGTACATATTCTTCTTGGCTATTTCCTTATTGTTCTTACTCTTCCTCTAAAAATAAAACAAAGTTAGATTAGTTGATTAAAATGGACATTTATTATTAATTAAGTTAATTAAAACATAAGTTTACACACACCAAAAATTATAAGTAGCCTCTTCATGTAGTTGACGAAATAGTGTATATGCTTTGTACTAACATTAGGGTATGTGTCATTTGGATGCTCTCCCATCTTACTTCCTAGGAGATAGTCCTTTGTGTTGGAAAGAATGTTTTGATAATGACAAAGTAGCAAAAAGTTTTTAGTAAAATGTCAAATTAAGTGTTTTATACAAGACTGCTGAATTACATGTTTTAATCATATCAAATATGAGTCAAGTAACTTTTGTCAAATTATATGATGCCAAAGTTATTAAATCTACTCCATGTTTGATTGATATTATGTCTTGTGGCCAAAGTTAGTCAAGTTTGATTGATATTGTATCTTATCAAATGATGTTTAAAATAATCAAAAAATATTTGTGTTTAAATGTTATTAAAAGAATAAGTTAATCGAGTAATAAGTCTATTAATGTTAATTAATCGATTAGTTGTTCGATTAATGTAAGGGCAATGTTATGAGAAATATCAATTAATCAATTAGTTAATCGGTTAATAAGTATTCATTAATCGATTAAGTGTTCAATTAATGTCTAAAGCTTACCTTCTGGAAGTAAATCGATAAGCCAATTAATCAATTAGTTAATCTATTAATTGAAAGCTTGCCTTCTGGAAATTTATCGATTAAGTTATTGATAAATAGATTTTCTATTGAACAAAGATATTGATATTAATCAATTGGTCAATCATTAATATAAATTAATAGATTAATTGTTTGATGGATCTGTGTTGAAATACTTTATGATCAAATTCTTCCAAAGATATTAATTCACTAAGTATTCGATTAACTTGCATTAATCGATTAACTTCAGAAATTTCAAATGTCCTTATATGTTTACACTAAAACTCATTTCATCTATTTTAAAATTACAGATGATTTATTTAAGTTAAAGAATGCTTATGTTTCTCATCATTCTTCATGATAAACCTATTGAGAAACTTGTCTTACTAAAACTACATCATATATGCTTGAATAATCTAATTAGTGTTATGCTCTATTTTCTGTTTCACTTATTAATTGAAATATTGATCAAATTAATGATGATTAATTGATTAGTTAATGAATTAATATAGTTTATTTTTCAGTGTGGAAAAATCAAAGGAACTGTGAAAAAGGCATTAAAAGAAGAAGATTTATGAATTTGACTAATCAACTTCAAGAATCAAGAAATTAATTGAACTCTTGATTGAGTAAACAAAGGAGTGAAGAAATAGCAAAGGGAAAAGATGATTGTCATATCCTAATTTTTTCCTATCTGTATAATACTGATAGTGAAAAGAAGTTTGGAAAAGATTATGACGAATATCAGAAGAAATGATTAAGGCTGGATGAGTCTTGAAGAACGAGAAGGACTAAAATGAAAATTAGAAAAGGTTGAAGGCAAAAAGTTAAAGTAGAAATAAAAGTTGGGCCAAAAGTTATAATTTCTAAAAGTTAAGGCACTTAAATGTAATTAAGTGAAAAGTTTAAGGGCAAAATTGTAATTATAGAAAGTTCAACTGAAGAGGTTTAGAACTGCCCAGAAGTATTTCAATCCCATATTCCATCAATAAATAGAGGAAGTTATACTGGTTAATCTAGCATGATATATAAATTTTATTAGGGCTCCACACAGTAGATATTTATTCGATAGTCTGAAAGTTATCTAAAATTTTATCAGATTTCATGGACTTCAGATATAAGTGGGAGAATTATAGGATCTAAAATTATAGTGTCAGATATCATGGATCTGATAGAACCCCAGATGGAGTTCTATATAAAAAGTTATTATCATATAAGTGAATTTTGACGGGAGTTTAAAAATACCCGTGATCCGATTATGGAACTTATTAGTATATAAGCCTAGATAGATTGAGATTAGATGACCTCATATATAGGCCCATGATGACGCCAAGGAGGGCCCAAAACCCAGGGTACCAATTCATCAGTAGAAGGGGTCAGTGTCAAGAAAAAGTGCAAAATTATAAAATGCCCCTATGTAGCCAGAGTGTACTAGAGATAGATAGAGGGTATTTTGGTCATCTAGTATAGGTAAAAACCATTTAGTGTAGTATAAAGATGATTAGTTAGAGCCTGTATACACCCTGAGGCATTATAAAGAGGTGTGAAATGATAATTTTACCCTTAGGGTTAATATAGTGCAAGAAAGGACACCAAGGGTATTTTGGTCATTTTCCAATGGATCTATAATTAGGTACTGACCCAGTACAAGTATGTCAATGGTATGAAGAATCCAGATACTATATTTAAGGTCAGAAAGCATATTATGCAATCTTAGAAAAAATAGAATTATAAAACAGTTCAGTTTTTGGGGAATCGGACTGAGCCGGTACTGAATTAGACTAGAAATTTTCTAGAAGTTTCTTCCTCTAGAAATGGCGCCACATAACCCCCATGAGTTGTCCCTTGTGATGTCATAGATGATGTCATAATTCTTCTTTTTGAAAAAGTTAAATCCAAGATTAAATTATAGCCTTTAGATCAAATAGTGCATAAAGTAATCTTGGCCATTGATTTTCCATGAAATTTTCTATAAATACACCTCAAATCTGGTTCAAAACCATAAGCTCATGGACCCTTAGGGAAACTCTTGCAAAATGGAAACTCAAGTCAAGACAAAGAAGATTCAAGGTACCAAAGTTCAAGCCAGTTAGAGATTAAAGGTAAACAATCTCTCCTAACTTATTTTCCTTTGATTTGGGAGCTTGAACTTAGGGTTTTCATAGAAAAAAATTTGATCTTTCTCTAAGGTATTGTGCTGCCCAAAAACCTTAGATGAAAGGGAAAATAAGAAATTAAAGTTAGAGACATATGATTGAAGATTAAACAAGCTAGTTAAGTTATTGGTTGTTAAATCAAATTGATATTCTTGACTTTGCCATGGATGAATGTCACATCCTTACTTTTAACCTCAATTATACTCCATTAGAAGTGATTGGAACCAATTACATGATCATATGCTTTGAAAATATCCATTTCCAAAAGATTTGCTTTCGGGTACTGTTCACTGTTACTGTTTATTTGGTAATTCCAGAACATGTACCCTACTTTGAAAATTCATAATTAATTGTAGAAAAATCAAAATAATGTGTTTCCAATTTCTAATGAAATCTATTTCGTAAATATTTGAGGATAAAATATGAAACTAAGGTTTTCTGGTCCAAATGAAATCAGTTTATTGGTTAAAAATCACTGTTCATTTGGTAAAAATCTGGAAGTTCCAGTTTCTTTGCTTAACTTCAAAAATTCATTTCTCTTTGGTTACTTATCAAAATGAACTGTGTTACATATGGAATTAAATATCTAGACGTTCTATTTAAGCTCACCAAATTTCATAGAAAAATTCGTTCATTTGATATATGAAATCATTGCGTGAACGTCACTGCCTCTCAGCACTCATTTTATCTCAATTCCAGATCTTACTTCCAACTTTGGAAAATCATAACAATTAGGATACTTATCCAATTAAGGAGTTCTTGGTGTTCATTTAAATATATGTATATTGAATTTAATCATGCCAAGTTTCAGTCTAAAACTCGTTGATTTAAATGTCATAAACATTGTCACATCACCACGGCCTCAAAACAGGGTTACAGAAACATACACCCTACACACTAGCATATCATCCCATATTGTCATGTAAGTAATATAACTTGTTATACAAACTTAATCATCAACAATTACTCTCTTCCCTTGAGAGGATCCAGCACCTAAAACATAGTTATGCATGTGGAAGGAATGAGATTTCATGGAAATCCCAATAGCAAGTTACACAAACTATAATATCATGCATGAATAATTGTATGCTTAACATGTTATCATGTGATGGGAGCTACTTCATAATGGTACATAAGAAAACTCTAACAAGCATATTGTCATGACATAACTTGCAAGGAGTTGCAATCATTCATACTTCATCATAACATGATGACATAAGCTCAAGCTCAACCAAACACCATAATCAACAAGCAAGCAAAACAATTAAACAAACATGAGTTATAGTTAGGTATCCTTGCTACCTCTTAGCTATCTTGGTCAAGACCTTATTGAAGTGCTTTCCTTCCTTCACAAATGTCAAAACCTAGCCATTACAAATATCAAGTTACAACTCAACTTGAAACCAAATCCAAGACTAGGTTTTCACTAGCTCCCTTTCTTTCTCTAATTTATGTTTCCTACTTCCACCTTTCCAAAATAAATTCTCATGGTTCATTTCCACATAATTTTCATGTAGAATCCAAATATGAAATCAGAATTTCCAAAATCAAAACATACCAATTGCTACAGTGCCAAACCGAAATGCATGCTCTTGTTTTCCAAAAATTCTCATTTTGATTCCAATGCTTCCAATACTTGTTCTCCTACTTTATCCCCACACAATTTTCCATTTTAAACTCATTGGAAGCATCAAAATCATGAAATTCCATCATATTAACAGTACCACATACAGTACCAGCAAGAACACAAAACCCTAAATCCAAACATACTTGAATTCACAAGCTTATACCACTTGATTCTAGCTTGTTTAAGCTTGTCTAAACTATCCATAACATAAAACTCATATTTTAACCACATATGAGCAGCACTTCCAGCAGCAACCATAAGGGAAATATAGCATGAAAACCCCTTAAAACCATGAGCTAACTTGCTAGAACAAAGCTCAAGATCAAGGGAGATGATTACCTTGCTTGTTACTTCACTTTGGTTCCTTCTTTCTTGGTTGAATGGAAATTTTGCAAGAGTTTCCCTATGGTTCACCATGCATGCCGAAGTGTTCTGAATAGGGGGTATTTATAGAGAAATTTGGGTTGAAATGGATGGCCAAGATTGATTTGGTTACTATTTGATCTAAAGGCTCACATTTAATCTTGGATTTTACTTTTTCTAAAACAAATAATTATTACATCATGTGGGACAGCTCATGGGACACCTAAGAGGGTTAGGTGGCGTGCTTCCCATGCAAGGAACTTTTTGGAGAAATTCCAGTCCAATCGGGTACGGATCAGTGCAGTTTCACAACAACCGAACTGTGTTATGTTCCTAATTTTTTATAATATACCAGGATATGTATTCTATCCTGGAAATTAATGTATAGGCTTCTCATATCATTGAAAATGTTAGACTGAGTATTTATCTGCCATCCATCCATTGGGAAATGACCAAAATACCCTTGGTGTCCTTTCATGCATTGTACTGACCCTAAGGGCAAAATCGTTATTTCACACCTCTTTATACTGTCTCAGGGTGTATATGGGCTCTAAATAATCCTATTTATACTATATGACACGTTTTTAGCCTGTCTAGAGTGACCAAAACAATCTCCATCCACTATTGGTATAGTATGGGCATCTAGGAGCATTTTTGTAATTTTGCACTTTTCCTGGACTGCTCTGGTCTCTAACCCACATAAACTGTCTAGTCACCTTAATGGGCTCATGATGGTGCCATTTGGGCCTCACTATGGGCTTATTGCCTGTATTGCCTTTATGGCCCAATTCACACTATAGCTTCCCCGATCATATTTATCGGGTATTTTATTTCACTGTAAAATCCCGTATGGTTTCTACAGGATTCCTTTTCTGACTCTCTCAATTTTATAAATTCATATATTAAATATATGAATTTTCTATAAGGTCTCATCTGATTATGAGATCTGAAAAATACTGTAATAATTCCTTCAGACTTCAGAAATTTATATCAATTAATCGGGACCTCAAATCAAAATTCTGTGTTGCGTTAAACTGACCGGAATATTTTTGTCTATCTACTGGTAAAATTTGGGTCTGATCTGATTTCGGGCATTTTTGGCCTGTTTTGGCTCAACTTTTCCATATTTACATTTAGGTCCCTTAGCTTTTGAATAATTGCACTTTAGTCCCTGAATTTTTCATTAATTGCATTTAAGTCCCTCCTTTTTCTTCTACTTTCACTTTTCACCTTCAAACTCTTAAATTTTCATTTTGGTCCCTATTCTTTCCTTAGTTATTAATCCTTCCCTTTCCTTTCACAATCTGATACAGTTTATTCCAAGAATCTTATATCCATTGCAGATAAACTATACAGGTACATCAGGTCAGAAAATTGGGGATATGATAATGAACCTGTTCAGTATGCACAGTTCATGATGGAAGAAAATGGAATCTCAATGATCTAATGCTTCCATTGAATTTATATGATGATTTTGTGTAGGATTGGAAAGGTTTTGAACCTTGGAAGCATTGAAATTCCAAGATTGTAGTTTTTGAAATTCTTCTCTATTACTGTTCACTCGAATGAACAGTGATTGGAATTTCATGATTTTGATGCTTCCAATGGTTTTAAAATGAAAAATTGTGTGGGATAAAATGGAGAAACAAGTATGGGAAGCATTATAATCAAAATGAGAATTTTTGAAAGAATTGTGTACATGCTTCAGTTCTGTACAGCAGGCCATGAAGGATCTGGAATTTCATAATTCTAAGCTCATAAATGAATTCAAAGGATGAAATTGTGTAGGGTAAAGTCAAGATATCAATTGGTTCAAGAGCCAAATGGATTAGGGAAGATTAAAGAAAGTTGTGATAATAAAGAGTGTAACAAGGTTAGTCTTGAACATGGTTGGAGTTCATGAGTCCTAAGGAGTTATGTGATGAATATGAATTTGTTTAGGACCTTGAAACATCCAATAAGATGTTAGGGAGTGATTGACATAAAGGCTTCATGGTTGGAAAGGTAGGGAGCAAGTGCAAAAGATCAAAAGAAAAGTTTAAGTGCAAGGTAGTGAACTTACCTCTTTATGTGCTTGATGTGGTATGCTTATGTGTTGACATGTATATGATATTTGAATGATGTTGTGACATGATAAATGATGTTGAATGTATTGTGAATAACGTATTTTCCATGGCCATACACTTTTATGCAAAAGTATATAGCATGATGGCATGTCACTAATTAAAGAAAGTTTAATGAAATTACATATAATGCATTAGCATCCATCTTGCATATTTAAGTGGTAATGTTTGCTACTGAGATTCCCTATAATCTCACTCTCCCATAACCAACTAATTTAGGTCAAGCATGATAGAAAATATATGCATGGAGAAGAGCTAAAGAATGGAAGAAAGGGATAGAAGTAATTGAGATCTTAGTGTATGCTATCAATTATCTGTAAGGAATTGGAAGACACGCAGCGGAAATTAATTTAAAAATTTTTCCATCCTTGCCAGGATCTACCGTATGTGTTTAAGTCAAGTGGGAAGAAGTATTACCCTTAGTGTGCCTCAGCGACTTCCACAGCTTTCGGTCACGACGTTCATAGCTTCTCTCTGCGACTCGTGCTCCCTTTCTGATCACAAGAAGTTGACGACTCAGGTCGGCTTTCTCTACTGGTATCCACACGAACAGCGTTCCAACCACGAACGACGTGCTAGCATCTCTTGTCCCTCCAGGGCTTTCTCAAGAGTTCGTCCTCTCCGTCTCTATTTCGGCAGTTTCTTATCTGCAAACCTTTTGCAGAGTCCCCTTTCGGCCTTTCTATGTTCTATATTTTTCTCTGTGCAAAACGCAGCTCCTAAAATCAGATATATAGGATACTATGCGTTTTTCTCTGTCAACCGAATTGAATTTTGGAGTTAATCTTATATTAATTCCAAAATTAATACAATATCATATATTGTATAATTTTATAAGAAACTAATTAAATAAATAATATCAAATCCGTCCCACAGATTTAATTACCCATTTATTTAATTTTAAATAAAGATGAGACTGAACTATATTTGATTTATTCTCATAAATCAAATTTGAGATATCCTATCAATTTGAATTTCGAATTTCAAACGTGATAGAGATTTAATTTATCCTTATAAATTAAATCTTATAAATATCTCTTATATGAGATATCCTATCAATCTGAATTTCGAATTTCAAACATGATAGAGATTTAATTTATCCTTATAAATTAAATCTTATAAATATCTCTTATATGATATATCCTATCAATTTGAATTTCGAATTTCAAACATGATAGAGATTTAATTTATCCTTATAAATTAAATCTTATAAATATCTCTTATATGAGATATCCTATCAATTTGAATTTCGAATTTCAAACGTGATAGAGATTTAATTTATCCTTATAAATTAAATCTCATATATACATATAATGTATATATACGAATTTATATATATATACGAATATAAATATAAATAAATATATATACATCTATCCTGGATCATTCATTGAATCTGGACATGTCTTAGATTCAATGAATCTGGACATCATAGCTCGTGTTGGGCTATTTTGTGTGCGACCCTGTAGGCCCATATGAAGTTGGCAGTGGGCCATTTGCTATACTAGCCCACAAGTCGCAAGCAGTCTCTAGCAAGACATAACGACTACCCAAATCATATGAGGATCGATAAACGATGTAACCTTTTATACAACCATATCATGTCCCTTCTGTCACGCGATATTTTGGTCATGGATGAGGCATGGATAATGTCATCCTCCTATTCCTGACCGTTACTTTCTCGATCCCTGAGTAGTCTGACTATAGAAATGGAACTACCTTTCCATTACAGTATGGCCATACATTTCTCAGACTCACTCATCGAGGGGCCCAGTAATATCTCTCTACGAATGTGAGGGACAAATTCCATCTTGACCATTCACATTCCTCCGCATGAAAAACCACTAAGGCTGAACATAGTCTTTATGATCACTCGGTCAAAAGTGACTTTTGACTAGGTCAAAGCTGAGCGTTTTGTCATGTAGGAATCCATGATGATCTCAGGTCAAAGGGCGTATTGACATGGTTTGTATATGAGAGAAGCTTATGATGTTACCCATGCAGTTCTCTCATAGCGGGTCGGTCCAGGACCTTGTACTCTTACATGTGCTTATGACTTTGATTTATATCTCTATACATCTTCAAAGTCATACTGGTTTTATTTCATCTGTGCTCTCGCATAGATGATCGACCAGGGACATTTAGGATAATATCATGAATTATCCAAGGATGGTCATCATAGTAAACATGCAAATAATATGATAACTCAATTAATAAATTCATAAATCAATAATGTTCATAAGACAATAATTGGCCCCTAGGGCACGATTTCCAACATTATCTATGTATGTAAATGCCATGTATGTGAGGAATTGGAAGATACGCAGCGGAAATTAACTTAAAATTTTTTCCATTCCTTGCCAGAATCTACCGTATGTGTTTAAGTCAAGTGGGAAGAAGCATTACCCTCAGTGTTCCTCAGCGACTTCCACAGCTTCTGGTCATGACGTTCACAGCTTCTCTCCGTGACTCGTGCTCCCTTTCCTATCGCAAGAAGTCGATGACTCAGGTCGGCTTCTTCTACTGGTATCCACACAAACAATGTTCCAACCACGAATGACGTGCTAGCATCTCCTGTCCCTCCAGGGCCTTCTCAAGAATTCGTCCTCTCCATCTCTATTTCGGTAGTTTCTTATCTGCAAACCTTTTACAGATTCCCCTTTGGCCTTTTTGTGTTCTATATCTTTTAAAACATAGCTCCTAAAATCAGATATATAGGATGCTATGCGTTTTCCTCTACCGAATTGGATTTTGGAGTTAATCTTATATTAATTCTGAAATTAATACAATATCATATATTGTATAATTTGATAAAAAACTAATTAAATAAATACTATTTATATTAAATCCGTCCCACAGATTTAATTCACCTATTTATTTAACTTAAAATAAAGATAAGATTGAACTATATTTGATTTATTCTCATAAATCAAATTTGAGATATCCTATCAATTTGAATTTCAAATTCAAACGTGATAGAGATTTAATTTATCCTTATAAATTAAATCTTATATATCTCTTATATATATAATGTATATATACGAATTTATATATATACGAATATAAATATAAATAAATATATACATCCACCCTGGATCATTCATTAAATCTGGACATCATAGCTCGTGTTACGCTATTTTGTGTGTGACCCTGTATGCCCATATGAAGTTGGTAGTGGGCCATTTGCTATACTGGCCCACAAGTCGCAAACCGTCTCTAGCAAGACATAACGACTACCCTAATCATATGAGGATCGTTAAATGATGTAACCTTTTATACAACCATATCATGTCCTTTCTATCACGCGATATTTTGGTCATGGATGAGGCATGGATAATGTCATCCTCCTATTCCTGACTGTTACTTTCTCGATCCCTGAGTAGTCTGACTATAGAAATGGAACTACCTTTCCATTACAGTATGGCCATACATTTCTCAGACTCACTCATCGAGGGGCCCAGAATATCTCTCTATGAATGTGAGGGACAAATTCCATCTTGACCATTTACATTCCTCCGCATGAAAAACCACTAAGCCCAAACATAGTCTTTATCATCACTCGGTCAAAAGTGACTTTTGACTAGGTCAAAGTTGAGCGTTTGTCATGTAGGAATCCATGATGATCTCAGGTCAAAGGGTATAGTGATATGGTTTGTATATGATAGAAGCTTATGACGTAACCCATGCAGTTCTCTCATAGCGGGTCGGTCCAACACCATGTACTCTTACATGTGCCTATGACTTTGATTTATATCTCTATACATCTTCAAAGTCATACTGGTCTTATTTCATCTCTGCTCCCACATAGATGACTGACCAGGGAGATTTAGGATAAGATCATGAATTATCCAAGGATGGTCAACACAGTAAACATGCAAATAATATGATAACACAATTAATAAATTCATAAATCAATAATGTTCATAAGACAATGATTAGCCCCTAGGGAACGATTTCCAATAATGTAAGGTGTCCATTTATGTGATGAGGCTATTTGTAATAACTATGGAATATGTACATGATGTATATGAATATTGAGAAGCTTATTTGATGGCTTATACATGCTGGAACAATTATTGAAAGTGAAAGAAAAGAAATTGAAATGGTAAGAACGTAGGTCCTAAAGAAGTTTTGTTGTGGCTTTAGTTTAACCTAGCAAATGAAGGAATTATTTTATGAAATTTTATGAGCATGTAACACACATACAGAGATTTAAATTCATAGGTAGAACGTTTAATTTGGACGTGTATATCAAGAGAAATAAATTTCCAAATTAAGGGACTAGAATCTGTCTTTAGAATATTAGACCAAATGAACAGTAGATTTTGACGAATAAATTGTATTAATTGGTTAATCATTTGGCCTGAAAATTATTTTTTTCTTAAATTTCAAGATGTTAACTTCACGTAGATTTTTCAACCACTTCATTTCAATTTTTGTAAAATTAATTATGATTTTTCGAAATTTATCGCGTAATCTGGAATACCATATGAACAGTAATCCAAGAAAGAGAAAAAATTTAGATTTACCTAATGGACTTCCAAAGACTTGTAAGTGATTCTAAATGCTACTGATTGGTCCCTAAGACATATGAAATTAAGGATGTTTCAATGATGATCAATATAGCAACTCAAATATACAAGTTTTTTTTGAAATAATCGATTAATTCTTCATTTTTAGTACTCTGTTCTGCTCTGCGTTAACATAAGTTGAGTATTTTGACCATATTTCAAGATATAATGATACAAGTAAGGTAAAACTTGATTAATATAAAACTAAACTCATAATACGATTCAATGATACTAATTTTATCACCAAAGAGTCTCATATGAGGGAGATATGCCTTTTACAATATGGAACATAGGATTAATGCTTTGGCCATGACCTCTACTCACTAAATTGATCATATTTTTCTATCTAAAATTCATTTTGAGTCACACTTTGTTCATTGGAAATTAGACATAGAGAGATTTCTGGGGATAGGTCATTTGCTATGTTTGGAGTTAAATATAGGAAGTTATGAAAATTGAACGAAGATCATTATTTCTAAACTTAAAGATAATCAGAGGATGGTAGAAGGTCAAGTGCTGAAAGATTATTTCCAAAACTTCTCTTGATTTTGTCAAACTTCATCTAAGGTATCCAAAGACATGATTAGAATAAGATTAGATAAAGCTTAAAGCCAACGGACTCTCAACAGTAAAAAGGTCCTTTGTGTCAGAAGTTTTAACTCCTAGTTCTAACGATCATATTCTCATTGGAAGAAGAAAAGCTTAACATAGAAAGAGATTATGCTCAACGGTCAAAAGCTCAAACTTCATCTATAAATAAAAGATAATTCAAGAAGACGAGAGAGAGATGAACTAAGAATGTATCATCATAATGCCAAAATATCGTTAGATTGAAAAAGCCTCATTATTTATCATCATCATATCTTGAGAGAGAGAAATATCATGCACTACAATATATCATTTACTCTATCTAAGAGAGTTTTATATTTTATCATACTTATCCAAATCTGAGAGTAAACCTTGGAATCGGGGATTCAGTGTGGGATTTGCTCTTTAGTCTGTAAGGGAGAGTGTTGCCACTGGAGAGTGGGGTAACCTCAAGAATGAGGTAGTTCTCAATTAATAGTAAAAATTGAAGTTGTAAAGGCTATCAAGAGCCCATTGTAATCTTAAAAAATACTAGATTAAAAATCTCAGTGGGGAGCTAAGCACTAGATATAGGTCAAGGAAAGATTGAACTAGGATAAATCTATCGTGTGATTTCTCCGTTCCTTAACTTTTTCATTTTCAGTAATATATTTCCATTATCTAATCAAAGTTTTTCAAGTTGATTTGTTTCACTGATCATATTTCAAAAATTTTTTGAAAAGTTTTTAAAATTCGTTGCACACTCAATTCACCCCCTCTTAGGTGATCCAGCCTAAGAGGAAGAACAACAAGAGGAAGAAGAGAACCAAGAAGAGCCCAATGTATTAGCAAACTTAAATGTATTAGCAAACACAGAACAACAAGAGGAAGAAGAGAACCAAGAAGAGCCCAATGTACATGAATCTACCAAATGATTATTCAAAGTTCAAAATCCTTTAACGGTCAAAAGTTCCAATTCTTCTTGTGAATTTATGAAAAATGATGATATGCTTTTTCAACTAATCATTGATTCTTTTTTTAAAAGAAAAAATTTACATTTCAAATATGGTGATATCACAAATAGGAAAGAAAATTTGCCCAGTAATCATAATATGCTTTAACTCGACCAACACAATACATGCGAATATACAACAAAAGCATATCATCTTGTTGTCTATAATTATTGTGGTAAACTAGGTCATATTTCTCACACTTGTTATATTAGTAGAAATTCTAATGTGAGAAATAAATTTATTTGGGATCCTAAAGGACAACAAAGGTCCAAAACTAATACTCAAGGACCCAAAGTTAAATTAGTACCGAAATATCTTTTCAGTGTTTCTAATATGTAGGATAACATTAAGAGGAATAGACATAAAAGGGTATCCAAGAGGTTCTGGTGCATGAAAGCTTCTCATCTTTTAATTTTATGAGCATACTTGAGTGTGTTCGGTAGCGATTTGTATTAAGTCAAGAGCTTGCACAACTAAAGATATCACTGCCTTAATTTCAACCTCTGCAATGCATGACAAAATCTATGTAGACTAGTCAATAGCAAAACAATAGCTTTCTCCTCTTGAGGAAACTCAGTAGCTAGTATGAATACCAATTAGAGAAACAGCAACAGTGACATTAATTAGTAGCATCACTACTAGATAAGATAGTCATCTAGCATTCAATACCAATAACATAATGCAAATAATCAATGGGCTTAGTTAGCAAAAAAAAAAAATCAATGGGCTTAGATGGACTATCACAACCACTACATCCGGAAAAAACACCGACATGCAGAGCATTAAGGGAAACAGAAGACCCAACAACATTACTGTAATCAAAAGAATTAGCATGTATATCAATCCTAAATCAAGAAGAGTCATCTAGCTAGCCTAGAACCCTCATCTGAATAAGTAACGGAAACAACCATATAGTACTATCAATGGTTTTTCATTTATATCATAAATCCTCCATTAGGACACTTGGCGTCTTCTGTTTATATATAAATCCTCCATTTAAATCATAGTTTATATTTAAACTATAATGAAAAATAAATGAAAATATTAATCCACAAAAAATAGAAAAAATAAAAAATTTGCAAATTTGATCCCAAAGTTTCTATTATTATACATTTTCCCCAAAAAAATAATTAAAATAATGTCTAATAAACCCAAATTAACTCAAAATCATTATTAAAATCATAGATAAATATATAATAAAATATATAGAAAAGCAATCAATCAGTTCATCTGCGTTGTATATAGTCTGAGATAGTAATGGTATATGAACAATCCAGTATTTTTTTTATAGATTTTATATTCAATATTGAATTTTGATAATAGAGTAAGATATTTACGTGCAAATAGTAAGAAGAGACATATGTGACCCACAAAAAGACCAAATCCATTTTGATCTAATTATTGTGGCTGTGGTGTTCTCTCTCTCTCTCTCTCTCTCTCTTCCCCTCAACAAGAAAGAAGAGAAGTTCTTTCGGGTTTGGCATTTGTTAGTGGAGTTGAATTGAGTGCGTGGCTGACACGTGGAAACGTCACTAAAGTTGTCACAGTAAAAAATTTGGCGAGGGAGATGCTTTGAGGTGTAAGTTTAGCTTTTGTGGATACTCATACTCTTTTCTTTTGTGAGGAATCTTTGTTGCTAGCGAAGACCTAGGAGAATACCAAGCATTTGACTACTTTTGAAGATATTCTCTTTGCTTTAAGTTATGCCAAAAGCACTTGATTATGAATTTTTCCATTAATTAATTAAAGTAAACCGTGCCATTAACTGCTTTGGGACGTTATGTGAAAAGCATATTCCCTTCATTAACACAAATTTTCTGGCTTGCTCATCATTAATGAGTTCTCACATACTCATGTCTTTGAGGGATATGTGGGTCAGTACAGGAACATTCATTCTCACCAACAGTATAAATTGAGGCTTCAAGTAAACAAAGCAAAGTAAAATACTTCAGGTAATAGATCTAATTTATCATCATTTAGCCAGCAATTAAATATATTATATAGATAAATCAGATAAATAAAATTAGCGAATGAACGCTTAAAGGAATACGCCCCAATGTATATTAATTATTTTTTGTTTGACCTGTTTTTTTTCCAAATGCATAGTCCATACTTGTACTCGCAATTTTAAGTGATGCAGATTTACAGATATAGCCATATTACTATAGATATAAGTAAATAATACTCTCTTCATTATTTAATATAAGAGTTAGTTGATTTTTTTACAGATATTAAGAAAACTAAATAAATCAGTTAATTGTAATTAAATCTAACTTTTCAAGATAAATTTATATTTATATCATTTAATCTATATAAATTAGTCAACTAACTTTTATTTTTGTTATAATTCACTTTTTTAATGTATTTAAAAAAATTAGATAGCTCTTATATTAATTAATAAGTGGAGGTAGTAGATGCATACACATACCCCGCCCCACCCCACCCCACCCCAACCCACGCACATGTATGCATTACTATAGTAAAGTTCATATTTGATAGTTATTTTCGGTCTTATCTAACATTTAAAAACCGTCAAATATACACGCATCATTTACTCTGATCCTATATTTGACTTTTATCTCCGTAAAATAAAGTTTGTTTATTTTTTTAAAAAAATTATATTGTATAGAACAGGACCTTGGGAGATGGTGGAACTATTGTTGAAAAATGAATAGCTTGTGAAGTGGTTTAGGGATTGGTAGAGCCCCTTATGCATGATCATGGTTAGCGTTACAAGTGAACAGCTGAAACCCAGTATTGCCAAGAATAAAATTTTAATAATGAAGTTTGCAATGAAAATGAAGAAAAATCTGTTGCAACTTGATTTGACAAGTTTCCCTCACAAATGGATGTAGCAAAATTTCTGCAACAAATTTTGTTACGGATTAATGATGGAATTTTTTTATCAAAAATAGTGGAAAGAATTTTTATAACAAATTCCTGTTTTTTTATAATGAAAGTTTTCTATTTTACTGTATGAACGTTTGATTAATTCTCACACTTATGTTGTTTAATAAGGCTTGACCATATGTTGTCCACTAAAGAATCACAAATGAACCTCATACTTGTGAGGAGCAAAATATACGAATCAATTGATTGATTATCGTTAATATTCAAATCTCTTCAAAAACTATTCTCACAGAAATGGAATATTATAGTGCATGATGACTAAAAACTACATGTTATCTTATAGTCTTGGATTATTTATGAATTGCTTCAGGTAAACTTGAAAAATTAAAGGAACTAAAAAACGGATCATTCATTGAACCAATTGAGACAATAGATTAAGGGTAAGTATCATGATTAAAATAATATAAATTTTATTAAAATATATAAAAAGAATCATCTATAAACTTGAAAAGAATAATATTTAAATAAAAATATATTAATCTATAAAGAAATGAAACATTCAAGTGTAAAACACAGATAATCTAACAAAATAAAATCACTAAAATATATGTTAAAATTGTTAAAGTTGTTATCCGTTAAACACTGTTATTATCATTGATATCCAGGAAGAAATTTTACCATTGTAACTGTCTTAATTGTTATCAATTGATAAGTTAAGTTATTATTTATTAAACTAACATTGATATTTCATTTTTTTAAATTAAAGACATTTAGGTAATTTTGCTATAAAATTTAATCCCAGATTAGTTCTGAGGAACTTCAATGATTAAGCCTATTTGGGGATTTGCAAATTTTGTGTGGTTTTCTATGTTCTTTCAGACACACACATATTATATATGTATGTGTTAGAAAATTTGGGATGATCCACCTTTAGCGGATTAGACCCAAATCCAATAGGTATTGGGATAATAGAGGGAATGGAGGGAACAATTTTTCTCTTTAGTTTTCAAAAGGAGAAAAATATAGGAGTGGGAAGTTATAAGTATCCTACCCCTACCACATACAGACATGCACAGAAGAAGCGAGAGAGAGGGTGTTCAGTCTGCTTGGGTGTGTGGTTTTTGCTTTACAGAAGTGTGCTCTTCGTTTCGCTCCTCCTCTATTCACCGAAACTCTTTCTTTGGTAAATTTGCTGTAAAACGTACTAGAGTCCATACAAGGTGCTCTGGTTACGTATGGGTATCTTAGTGAAAAGGAAATCATCTCAGGTACACCTGAAAACCTTTAGTATGGAATCCCAGGAAGGACCTGATTATTTCCACGCTCAAACTCACAGCATAGAACGATGGTAATTGATTATATATATATATATTCAATCGCATCAAAAGAATTAAAATTAATCAATTTAAAAGAAGCAAATTACGACTGAATCTTTCCTCTAAGGGCTCTGGTCCAAAATTCTGTGATACCACTGGTAATAATAAACTAATGAAACTGGTCGCCCTGTTACGATAAGAATATATAACATAGAATACAAGATAGAGGGAAAAAGAGCAATCAATGACAAGAGCAGTAAAGAAAAAAGAAATTATTATAAAAATTTATCTTAAACACACCCAAAATTATTCCCAAATCCCCACTTTTGACCATATATGAATATAACAACTATTTTCTTTAAAATTCTGCTTCAACATCCTATCATTGCGCTTCTATTATAAATTTTAAACTCATAGGTTCTTTTCACCTAGGCCTAGCTAGCCGTATTCCATCCACAAGGCAAGACTTTTAATATTTTCTCCGTTAGATAAATAAACATATCAACCAGTAGTTTCCTAGCCGGTTTTATTAAGAATTTTGGATAGATAGATTATGTTAGATTTTATATTTTTTTTATTGAGCCTAAAATGAAGTTGTTTTGAGTGTAAAAAAATAGAACTCCATTGTATTTATTAAGACAGTAATAATTAATTTCATTTAGAGCAATTTAGTTATTTCAAAAAATAAATTAGAATAATTCATAGGAATTAATTATTATGGGTTCTCTTTTAGCGTTGCTTGGACAACACATGGTTCCTTGCTTTATGCTATCCTTTAATTTCAATGAGAAAAACAATATTTTAATGTGCTAACGTATAATTAGATATTTGAATTCAAATATTTCTTTCTTTCTCTTTTATGTTTTTGTCAGAATACACATATAATGTCCCTAATATATGGTCTTATAAACCAAAACGATTTCATTTTCAATATATTAGATTTATTTTTTTTATAAAAGACAATTTATTCAACTAGATGATAAAATATAACCTATAAAACCCCCAAGTGATCCTATATAAAGACTAAATCAAGTTGCAAAGTTTAGAAACATAAACACGATACAAAAGATGAATAAAAGTGTAGACCTAATAATTGAAATGATGAAAATAAGAAGTCGCAACAAAAAACTGGGGAAAGTTGTGTGAGTTTTTTTTTTCAATAGAAATTAATCATAACTTGTCCACCCTTGGTACATAAGGTAATATAGTATAAAATATTGACATATTTAAAATTTGTCAAAATTAAAATGATATGATATCATATCATTTCGTGTGTGTGTCTATATATATATATATATATATATATATATATATATATATAATTTGTGTCGCGGTAATCATTACAGGAACGACGAAATTGTATTTGTCAAGTGGGAAAACATGACCTTGGGGCTTTGGAGGCGATGATTCCGGCGGCAAAGCAAATTGCATGTGTCGTTTTCTGGACAGAGTAATATTTAGGGTTTAAATTTAAAACAAAAATTACAATATTTAGTATATATTTTTTTTTGATATAAAAATTTTTAGAAATGGGTTAAACTCACCCATGATTTAAAGGTAGCGCAAAGTCTTTTTTCCTCTTAGACAATACTAATCACAGGTAAGGTGAACCATCTATTACCGTAAAGTATAAATTTAGACATATAAGTGTTAGGATACCTCTCCAAATCTCGTGATTATAACTATAATAAAATAATATCCTCTAAGAATCAAACACACTGTAAATGGTCATATCTCTCACTATTTCCCCAGTTGAACCTCCATAACAATAAGTTAAATTTACAGATGTATGATATGTGAATAAGCTAGTTTACTTTTGTAATTGAATTATTTGACTCATGGGATATTGGTGAAGTCCCACTTGCCTTTGGAGGCTTATTTCAGCTGCAAAGCAGACTATTTACATATTGCTATGTGTCTTTCTCTCTAAGAAAAGTGAAGGTATTGATTTGGAAGCAAAAAAAAAATTAATATAATTTACAAATGATTTGTATTTGTAAAAAAAGCCAATTTATTTTTATAATTGATATTTAAAGGATGTGTTTTTGGACAACCCTAGTCTCATTTGCATTTGGAAACAGACTATTTAAATTCTCAATTGAAAACAAAAAATTCACTACCTTCGGTCTTAAACATATCATATTTGTAAGTTATAAGTATCTTAAATATAAGTTCCTAGATAATATGCGTTTGTTTTTTACAAATATTTTTACTTATTATTAAGTGCTTATTTTAAAAATCAACAAGCAAAGTTAAGAAAAAATTGTTAAGTATCTAGGGCAACCTTTAAAAAACAAAAACACATTTAATCAGAAAAACTAACTTTAGTCAATTTTTTAATATCTATAAGCTGAGTAAAGTAATTGCGACTTATATTTGGAATTGAAGTTAGACATTTTTAGTATACTTTTTCGGTAGAGTTCAGACCTTATCCCTAGCCGATAACTATAGACAAATTCAAGTTCTGTCTAAAGTAGATATATGTTTAGAAATTATTGAAGTGAATTTTACTTCCTTAATAATTTTTTTATATACACAGCTTAATTTAAAATCAAAATACTATATTTAAAGGAATCAGTCATATAATAACTATGTTTTTAGTTTAATTTATAAATATGTGAAGTGTGATCATATGTTGAGAAGCCCATTTGTTCTTTATTTTCTTTTTTAATCCAACGGAATGAAGAAGCTCATCTATTATAATGATTGATTATTGCTTTATTTGGCCGTAGTGTGATTGGAAAGCCGACGTGCCACTCGCCAAAAAGTGATGTTTTAATTTGAATAAATACTTTGTACATAAAATTTGAATAAATACAAAAACCATAAATAAATAAATGTGTGTGTGTGTGTGTTTGTGTACACATATTAATCACTTGATGTAGATGCTAATTGATAGATTTATTTTGATCATATATATAAAACTTTAATATACTTTATTTTATAAATTTATATTTTTTTAAATAATCCTATTAATTATACATACTAAAGCTTAAAGAGGGTTTTCATAAAAAAAATAATTTCTAATAAAAATTATTAGAGAAGATATTTTAAGAAAATTAATAAATATTTATTACAAATAATTAATTTAATTAACTAGTTTTATGTAAACTAATTTTGTAATTCCTACATTTACATTTATAAAATATGGGAGTATATAATTTATGCCTCTTGAACCTCGCCACCAACTAAAATATTCGTCCCGCGTTGGTGCTTCTCCTTCATGAATCTACTTAGCTCATCTGGACAAAGCTCGCATGCATGCATGCATTTAAGAGTCAACTTTTACAGTTTCTACAAATTACATTCAAGTGTCAACTTCAACTATACAAATGATTTATTGTGAGACTTCTCGTAATGGAAATCACAATTAGGTCAAAAAATTACATAGTTACAAATGTGAGAAAATTAGCCTTAAATTATAAGAAGGGAAAAAGAGACGAGTAGGTCCTTCGAAATGGCTTAATTTTTTTGTCTTTAGGAGACTATTGTGAGATTAAATTTGGGTTAAAGTGCAATATTGCTATGAAAGTTTTCAAATAGTAGGAATGTGTTGGAAATTGTGCCATAGGGGCCAATCATTGTCTTACGAATATTGTTGATTTATGAATTTATTAATTGTATTATCATATTATTTGCATGTTTACTGTGATGACCATCCTTGGATAACTCATGATCTTATCCTAAATGTCCTTGGTCGGTCATCTATGCGGGGGCAGAGATGAAATAAGACCAGTATGACTTTGAAGATGTATAGAGATATAAATCAAAGTCATAGGCACATGTAAGAGTATAAGGTGTTAGACCGACCCGCTATGAGAGAGCTGCATGGGTTAAGTCATAAGCTTCTCTCATATACAAACCATGTCACTATGCCCTTTGACCTGAGATCATCATGGATTCCTACATGACAAACGCTCAGCTTTGACATAGTCAAAAGTCACTTTTGAACGAGTGATCATAAAGACTATGTTCGGGCTTAGTGGTTTTCCGTGCGGAGGAATGTGAATGATCAAGATGGAATTTGTCCCTCACATTCGCAGAGAGATATTACTGGGCCCCTCGATGAGTGAGTCTGAGAAATATATGGCCATACTGTAATGGAAAGGTAGTTCCATTTCTATAGTCAGACTACACAGGGATCGAGAAAGTAACGGTCAGGAATAGGAGGATGACATTCTCCATGCCTCATCCATGACCAAAATATCGTGTGACAAAAGGGACATGATATGATTGTATAAAAGGTTACATCGTTCATCGATCCTCATATGATTTGGGTAGTCGTGATGTCTTTCTAGAGACCGTTTATGACTTGTGAGTCAGTATAGTAAATGGCCCACTGCGAACTTCATATGGGCCTATAGGGTCGCACACAAAATAGCCCAATACGAGCTATGATGTCCAAATTCATTGAATCTAAGACATGTCTAGATTCAATGAATGATCCAGAGTGGATGTATATATTTTTTTATATTTATATTCGTATATATATATATAAATTCATATATATATTATATATAAGAGATATTTATAAGATTTAATTTATAAGGATAAATTAAATCTCTATCACGTTTGAATTTAAAATTTAAATTGATATGATATCTCATATAAGAGATATTTACAAGATTTAATTTATAAGGATAAAATTAAATCTCTATCACGTTTGAATTTGAAATTCAAATTGATATGATATCTCAAATTTGATTTATGAGAATAAATCAAATGTAATTATGTCTTGTCTTTATTTTAAATTAAATAAATGGGTGAATTAAATCTATGAGATGGATTTAATACAAACACTATTTATTTAATTAGTTTCTTATTAAATTATACAATATATGATATTGTATTAATTTCAGAATTAATACAAGATTAATTCCAAAAATTCAAGTCTGTGGTAACACGCATAGTATCATATATATTTGATATTTAGGAGTTACAGTTGAAAAAAAAGAAAAAAAAGTGTGAACAGGAATCCTCAAAAGGTTTGCAGAGAAGAAACTGCCGAAATAGAGATGGAGAGGACGAATTCTTGAGTAAGCCCTGGAGGGACAGGAGGTATTAGCACGTCGTTCATGGTTGGAACGCTATTCATATGGATACCAGTAGAGGAAGCTGACCTGAGTCATCGACTTCTTGCGATCGAAAAGAAATCACGAGCCGCGGAGAGAAGCTATGGACATCGCAACCAGAAGCTGAGAAAGTCGAGACTGAATACTGAGGGTAATACTTCTTTCCACTTGACTTAAACACATACGGTAGATCCTGATAGGGATTGAAAATTTTTTTAAGTTAATTTATGCTACATGTCTTCCAATTCCTTACAGAATGTTGCTATGAGGGTTACCTAAATTTAAGTGTAACCATTAGTTGAGAAATACAATAACGTAACATGTTACATGGCATCTATTTCATATTTTATTTTAAGTTAACGTGTAAATTTTCTCTAGAAGTTTTCACCTAAAAGCGCTAGGTATCTAGAATTTTTTTTTTAATTCAATGTTGCCCTGCCATTAGCCAAGTTTAGTTTTAGTGTTAGTTTGACAAAATATACTGAACTCACCAGTATATATGTCATCTACCTTATTTTTTTGAAGTCAAATTTATAAGTAAAAAAATTATAAAATACATTCCTCCAAGCTCTACCGTTAAGAGAGTATCAATCTCAAGAGACTACACTTAATTTTGGTACATTTGCTTAGCATAAAGTAGATTAGAAAATATAGAAGATAACATATATAAGAGGGACTCACAATATTTCTTGAAAGAATGAATTATGTGTAAATTTTAGAAATAAGAAGAACATATGTTAACTTGTAACTTGTAAGTATAAGAAGATAATATATGGGATTATTATATACTATTTTTTGAGAGATTATCATAGTATAATCTGCTGAAAGTGATACTCTAATAATGAAGGAGCTTGGAGGGATGCATTTTTTGTTTTTTTCTTATTTATAAATATAACTGGGGAAAAAATAAAATAGATGATGTGTACTGGTTAGCTTAACATATTTACTCAAATTGAACTTGGATAATGGTCAGAGTGACATTCAAACAAAAGAAAAACTTATGGATACCCAACACTTCTAAGTAAAAACTTCCAAGACAAATTTGCATCTTAACCCAAAATAAAAGATGACATGAATGCAACGTTAGTATATTTGTCAACTAATAGTCAAACTTAGCTTTGGGTAATGATCTGGGTAACTTGCTACGATTTGAATTTTTTTGAAGTAATATTGCTTCTTAAAAAACTTCTTAGCACCCAACACTGAGTGGAAAGTTCTAGAGAAAAGGTGCACTTTAACCCATTAAGTTTTTGTGAAATAATCTAATTACCCTAAGTGAAATTAACTGTCATTGCTTTAATTATTGTTGTCACTTAATACCTTATTGTTGTTACTTATTAAACTATTGTCATTGATATTTAGCATGAATTTTTTTGTGAAAGTAGTTGTCACTTCATTAATTGTTATTGTTGTATAATAAGCTAAATTTATTATTTGTTAAACTATTATCATCTCAATTTTCTTTTCATTTTTCAAATTTTAAATTAAGGATATTTAGATAATTTTGCTACAAAATTAAATTCCAAACTATTCACTCTTTACAATGATTAGACCATTTTGAAGTATTCAGTTGAGATTTGCAGGTTTTAGAGGGTGTTTGTATATCTTTCTCCTTTATAGGAAATAACCTATGAAAATTAATTATACGTCATTTAAAACTTAGATATCCGTATTTGCAAAAACAATATAATTTAAATTGATATTTGGGTAAAGCTACAAATATACTCATAAATTTCTACCTAAACTACGTTAAAATGCTCATATTTTTTGAAAGTACAAAAGTACACATAACCTATTTTTATGATGGAGCTTACACTATTGTTATGAATAAAAAAGGTAGTGGTGTTAAGTTAATTTAATGGCTGTGACATTTTTTCTCTTATTTTTAAAATTGATAGGTAGTTTTACACCTTTAAAAAGTATAGTGTTTAGACCACTTTAGGGAAAAGTATATATAGGTCTTTTTATACCTTTATCTTTTATTTTTATACCCAATAAACAAGTTTTATAAACGTACAAATTAACTTTCCAATACGCGGACGTTCTTACCGGTTTGTGTTTTGCACAACTAACACAAGGCATTATTCTAGCTATTGTTATGTGTGAGTGTGTAACATTTTAAATTTTTTCTATCTATATAAGATTGATAGAGGAAAGAGTTTGTGAAGGTTTGTAATGGTGATGAGAAGAAAAGACAATGGTTAGATAAGGTTTAAGCTAGAGAAAGAGAGAATGTATATTGTTCTAAAATTAGAGGGACTAAATTGCAAATAGTAAAAGTTAAGGTACTAAACTGTAAATAGTAAAAGTTTAAGAACTAAATTATAAATAGTGAAAAGTTCCAAGATCTATGTGGAGTTTTGAGATTTCAGGTACCAAATTAGAATTTTAAATTTGGTAGAAAGGGACTAAAATAGATTTTGATAATTTTATAGACTAAAGTATAATTTTACCAAATTTAGGGGCAAAAGTGTAACTATGGAAAGTTGAGTTAGAAAAGACTCAAAATTGCCCAAAAATATTATAATATTAAATTTTATCAGTAAATAGAGAAATAGAATTTGAGTCAGACATATCTCTCAAAATTATGATTTAAGGTCTAGATAAATTGATATTAATTTTTAAAGTTTAGAAATTAGTACAGTACCTTCTGGACTTTAGAATTAGATGAAATTAACAATACTCAAAAAGAAGTTTTGTAGAATTAATTAGAGAATTTATGGTGAAATAAGACATCGGTAAATAATTTAAAGAAAATGTATGAAATTTTTAATAAGGCTTATGAGTCTTAGAAAATTATGAGACTTTGTAGGAAATTTATTTTATATTAGAATAAATTTCTAAAAATGTCATAACCATAAAAATAATCATATATAATTTATCTCAAAAATTATAGTGGTTTAAAGTATCCGGTAAAGGAAATATCTTGGGATATATGCCAACCATTAAGTTGAACCCAATTTTAGTGCAAAATGATGTTATGTGCAGGCCCAAGAATTCAAGAAATTTATCATATGGCCAAATGATTTTTTTAGGATATTTTATGTATTTTTTAAAGAAAGAAATCAAGAAAAATCAAGAGATAATGCAAAGTGGCATGTGAGGTGTCCTTAGTAGGACCCACACCTTGTGCAAAAATGCCACATGGAAGCCAAGCAAGAGAGGAGAAGTTTTGGCACATATTTATTTATATTAAAATAATATAAGAATTAAGTTAATGAAGATTAAGTTTAATTAAGCGAAAAAAATAACCAATGAGAGTTAAAATTAAGAGCTTGTAACAATTAGGAAATTGAGGGATGTCTTAGTCCTAAGACCCTTGAAATTTTGCTATAAATATTCCCTTAACAAGACAAAAATGTGATGCTCTTGAGGAACCAATGGGAACCTCTTGTAAAATGAAATATCCACCATTCGAAGGCAAATTCAAGAGGAGATTCAAGGTACTTTGGTCTAAGATAGTTAAGATATAAAATAAGTAATCATTCTTAGTTTATTTATAAGTGTTTTGGAAGGATAAAATCTAAGTTTTAATGGACGAAAAGTGAGATATCCTCTTAGTAATGGTGCTGCCCAAAACTATACAACGGTGAAGGAAGAAGAAAATGAAGCTATAAGTATGTAGTTAACACTTAAATAAACTAGAATTAATGGTTAGTTATTGAATTAAATTGTGTTTTTGACTTTACCATTTAAGAGGTCATTAGTCACCTACTGTCTTGTATAGAACCCAAAAGAATGAATTTCAATGATCTAATGCTTTCATTGAATTCATATGATAATTTTGTGTAGAATTGGATTTGAAACCCTTTATGTTATAGTTCACACAAGTCAACAATGATGATAATTTCATAATTTTGATGTTTCCAATGGATATAAAATAAAAAATTATATATAATTAACTATGATCAAATTCTTGGAAGCATTGAAATATAAAACAATTTTTTTATAGTTATATGAACTATTTCAATTCTCTTAAACAGGCCATAAAGGAGATGGAATTTCATGATTCTAAATTCATAAATGGATTTAGAAGTCAAAATTGTGTTGGGTAAGGTTAAAATATAAATTAATTCAAATGACAAGGAAATTAACCACAAAGAAATAAAGTTATAGGTTAAGTGGTTAATTGAATTTAATGTTTATGAATATTAGGTAATTTGGTTATGATGAATGAATGATTATGCAATATTTAGGCTTTGACTTGTGTTCTTCAAGAAGGTGGCAATACATCAAGGAAAAGTGAGAAAAGAAAAGTTAAAGGAAGAACAAGGAATAGATGTAGTGAACTTACCTACTTGTATACTTATATTACTTGGATGTTTTATGTGATGGTTGCTACTTTGATTATGTGAAGCATATATGATTAAAAAAAATGTTTCATTTTATACTATAGCTATATATTATAATTAAGGGACATGAAAGCATATAAGTTATCATTAAGTGCACACATATTAAAGCATATAGTTGTATTTATTGTATAATATCCATTTGCTACTAAGATTTCTCCAGAAATCTCACCCATATTTTTATTCCCAAACAACAGGACCTTCAAGCACTAGAGGAGAATGATACTTGATGATGATGTTAATTGTTTATAAACGTGTAATATGTGAATTTGAGAATGTATGTATATGTATGTAAAGTTAGTTGCTAGAATTTGTCACTGTGAACAGTAACTTGTAGTGAGACAGTGACCTTTGAGATGTAATTAAAAATGGTAAATGATAGAATAAATGTATAATATTTTACTTGCAATTAGTTAACATGTCAAGTTTCATTTTTATACAAAGAATGACTTATTTTGATGTTTGTACAAAGAGGACAAAAATTTTAAAGTTAGGGACCAGAAATTGCTTTTCATAATATTTGACAAAATGAACAATGTTATGTTATCTTTGAATAACCTTTTGAACCATTTTATTTCAATTTTTTTAAATTAATTATAATTTTTTAAAGTTTGTCGCCAAATTTAGAAATACCAAATGAATAGTACTCGTAGACTTAGAAATTCTAGATTTAGTAAATGAACTTCAATAGTTGTTTAAGTGGTTTTAAATATTATTGAATAGTCCCTAAGATGTACGAAAATAAAGTGTTATAGAGTGTAAGGCCACTTGTCATACCTAGATATTATTGATATGGCTATCCCATGTATCTACACAATTGTGACAAAGTTATGGTGGTCAAATGCCTCATGTGCAAGCATTGGTAAAACCTTTTCTCATGATATGTTTTGGGATAAGTAATATAAAATAAAATCTATTTGAATAATTTGTTTTCATAATGGCACCAGATGTTAACTCTAATGTACTTTTTATACCTCTTATAAGTTATCCCCTAGTTCCTACTATAACAACTTTAGCTATATAATTTCCTTCATTTTATATATAATTGATCTTATAAAAAAATAAAAAAGGTACACAAGACTATAGTATACTGCGGGTTTGGGTTATATCTTGCTTATTAAACAATCTTATGTTTTTTATGTACTTCGTTGTATCTTTATAATAAAATTGTCTTCTAATAAAAAAATGAAATTAAAATTTGAATTATATTTATATAAATATCCCTTTTTTGAAAAAAATAAAGAAAGAAAATCTCACTTCATCATTGGCATCTGAGCAACTATTGGCGACTACTTAAAGCCCTATATCAGTATCAAAGTCACCACTATCGGTCTGACATGTTGATGAGTATTTTTTTAACTAGTTTAAAATATAAAGGCATTTATGTAAAGGAAAAAGACAAAGAAAGCCTAAGTGAATTTTAAAGACAATTTGGGTAGCTGAATATTTAAAAGGACATATTAGACAGGAGGTCCAATTTGTCTTTTATAAATTTAGATAAAAAGAACAAATTACCCCTAAAATAAATAAAACATATAAGTCAAGAATCAATCTGAAGGAGAAACTATTGGCACACATAGGAGATGAACCTTGCGAGAGACATCTTTGCCTGAGTTGAAGTTGGAAAGGAGGAAGTGTAAGTAAATTTTTTATACAAATCTTCTTCTTTTACTCCTTCGATAATCACCATTGTTTTGTACATTCTGATGATAACCTTGGGAGAAAGACTGTAGCTGACATTGTAGCTTCGACTAAGTAAAGAAAGTAGTAGGAGAAATAACGAATTCATTACTATTTGTCCATTGCATTTTGTGTCCTGCAATCCATTGCTTTCTGCATTAGGGCATTCCTTTTTACCCATTCAGATTGAGCAGGAAAGAGTACTCATTTGTGAAAGAGTAAACCTTTGCTTTTTACTGAACAAAATTTACAAGTGAAGTTACAAATCCCTTAGGGGAAGTTGTAAATCCCATTGAAAAAGTTGCAAATCATATTGACGAATTTGCAAACCCCTTAGATGAAGTTGCAAATCCCATAAGTGAAGTTATAAATCCCATTGGAGGAGTTGCAAATCATATTATTTAAGTTGCAAATGTCATTACAGGAGTTACAAATGTCATTACATGAGTTACAAATGCCATTGGAGGAGTTGCAAATCCCATTGTAAAAAGTTGCAAATCCTATAGGTGAAATTACAAACCCTTTTGGTGAAGTTGCAAATCCCATTGGGAGAATTGCAAATACTATTAGCCGAGTTGAACACTAAAATATTATTGCAAATCTCATTCATTAAGGGAAAAGTATGAATTGCAAATGTCATTACAAATATAGGTCTAAGGGAAAATTTGTACATGGTCATTGCAAAATATGGTCATAGTTATTATAAAGTTGAACATTACAAAAGTTGGATAGTAAAAATTGATCATCTAAAAATTGAACTTTTCAAAAATTGAACATTGAATAGTGATTAACTAAGTCAGAACATCAGTCGATCAATGGTTGAAGTTATTACAAATACCATTGCTTATTCTCTGTTGTGGGAGTTACAAATACCATTGTGGGAGTTGCAAATACCATTGACAAAATTTCAAATCTCTTTGTGGAAGTGGCAAATACCAGTGGGAGTTATAAATACCATTGACAAACTTGCAAATAACATTGGCAAAGTTGCAAATACCATTGTGGGAGTTGCAAATACCATTGGCAAAGTTGTTAATCCCATTAACAAAGTTGCTTCTTCTCCATTGTGGGAGTTGCAAATACCATTGTGGAAGTTGTAAATACCATTGACAAAGTTGTAAATTCTATTGTGTGAGTTGCAAATACAATTGGCAAAGTTGTTAATCCCATTAGCAAAATTGCTTCTTCTCTGTTGCGGGAATTACAAATACCATTATGGGAGTTATAAACACCATTGACAAAGTTACAAACACCATTGGAAAAGTTGCAAACACCATTGTCAAAGTTACAAACACCATTGTCAAAGTTGCAGATATTATTGTCAAAGTGGTAAATACCATTATGGGAGTTATAAATACCATTGTCAGACTTGTAAATACCATTAGCAAAGTTGTAAATATCATTATAGGAATGACAAATACCATTATCAAAGTTGCAAATACCATTGACAAAGTTGTAAATCGTATTGTCAAATTTACAAATACCATTGACAAAATGAATGCTAATTTGGTCTTTGCACACAAATTTACAAATGACAGATTGGGCCTCCTGCTCAATATGTCCTTTTCAATATTAAGATGCCCAATTTGTCTTCCTAAAATTGAAATAGGTTTTTTTTTTGTCTTTTTCCTTCATGTAAATATATTTTTAATTTCATTTAAGTCCCTTAGTCTTAAATGAAATTTCCCTATTTTGTGAAACTTTAATAGAATAGAGCTCTTTCCATGGGACTAAAGTGTCATTCTCACTATGTGCATGTTGGGTTGACTCAAAAACTTAGATTTTAAAAAGATTATGGCTCAAACTTTAATTTAGAAAAAATTTAAAATAAACAATTATATTTGTTCATAAAAACTTATGAATTAAACTATGGATTAGACTAGGACGGGCAAGCACTAGCTCATTTTACAGCCCGCCTCCTCCTAGCTTACAGATTATAATTAGTTGGCTTGTTTTCTTACCTTTATACTTTTACTTACTTTCCTCTACCCTCCTCCTTCTTCCTTTGAACCTAAACAAATCCTTGGGGATAAAAGTTTGATGGAAGTGATTTAATTCTTGTAAAAGTCACATGGAATTAAGAAATTTCATTTAACGTTATAGGAACATAAATGAAATTAAAAATTGAAATAATTCAGGGTGCTTTACTTGGCACTTTCCGGTGTCGACTTTGATGCTTTTCTAATGCTCCTTTTGGCACTATTATGGCATCATTATGGTCTTGCTTAGTACCTTCTACCTCCATCCATCCTTTACTTTTTTTCGGTTTCTCTCTCTCTTTGCATCTCCACCGTCGCTTTTCTAATAACTTTTCCACTGCCATAAGCTACGATACTCTATTCTGCCATTGTCTTCATTGTCTCCTCATCTTATCATTTCTTCCTCCACCGCCTTAAACTGATATGTGTTAGCCTATCCTCCCCATTCCTTTGACTCTAAACGGTACTAAATGGTCCCTAAAATGTATAAAAGTAAGGATATTTTAGATTGCAGGTATTTTGGGAAGAGTGCAAGGACCAGAAAAGAAATCACAAGCCAATGAAATTGAAACCACGCTCCTGCACATTTTAGTCGTGACCAAAGAGTCCACCAATCGTGACCTTGATTCTTCTGGAATATTCTCTGTGTTTACAGGTCATGACCAAAATATGGATGTGGTCATGACTAATATGCGAAATTGTTGAAACTGAGCGTTTTGAATTAGGTTATGCATAAATAAAAGGAGAAGGAAGGCTGCTGTTAAAGAAGGCTGGTTTTTTACTTGATTAGGTTAAGAAGCAGTACTCTCGCGCTCTTTGATCACCTTCACCACCTCTACCATTATTTTATACCTCCCCACAGACTTCACCACTTCTGCCATCATTCTACACCTCCCTACAGATTTCTCTACCTCTCTACACTATAAACCAACCATCCTCTCACTATTTCTCTATAGCATCCTAACTGAATAGCGATCACAGTACAACATTAGTTTCTTGGTGATGAATAAGATATCTTGAGCTCATGGACTCAAATGAGGAGTTTCTTCTGTTCTAATTTGTATATTATCATCTTATGATTGCTGCTAGATCTAGGGTTTTCATCTTATGAGGAAGTTTTGAATATCCATTCATCATTCTCAGATTAGACTTTGTAATTTAATTCGGATGATTTGAACGTTTACTTCTAATAGAATATTTCAGTTTCAATTTTAAGAGAGTGGGTTATTATCGGCTATCATTGTTAATTAATTCATTGCTTGAAATATAGGGTTTTCGATCAATGACCATTAGGGGGCATTTTCATAATCTAAATTCAATTTATAAGCTAAGTGGTTTACGATAGTTCACTAATAGTTCTTAAACTAGCTTTGATCAAAGGGGTTTAAGGAAAATTAGGATTCTGGACTCAATCGATTGATTGAGGTATTCTTTGAGACTTAGTTCTTTCTAAACTCTAATTTTAAACGTGAGAGCAAGGATAGATACGTTTTCAACATCAAGAGTCTTTCATAGCATATTTCTCAACTAAACCAACTCGTTTTCATCATAAACAAAAATAAACAAATATTTACTTTTTTGCACCCTACTTTTATTGCATCAATAACTAAAACACAAAAGCCATTTTATCCCTGCTCAGGTTTTTCATTAATTTTAACATCAAATCTACTAGGTTTCCACATAAAAGCCTCATCGAGAAGAACGATAAGGTTATGCCTTATACTACATTATATTGGATGCAACAAACTTTATTTTGATGGATTAGATCACGACAGTCCGAGGCATCATTAACCATATTTCAGTTGTGACGTGGAACCAAATTTTTAGAACTTTTGTTCTCTATGTAATTGGTCACGACCTGAACACCCTTGTGTTGTGACCTATTAACTTTTTATGCTGTGAAACTATTGTGTCAGATTCTGATTGCTTGCTTGGTTATTCTTGATTGTTACTGTGCTACATGCGTAGAAGAATTAAACCATTAGTGCCTTTTAAACTTGAAATTGAGAGACAACTTAGGAAACTAAGGAAAGAACTTAGAGAAGAGGCAAAATCAACAGAATCTAGCTCATCCTCTAGTGTCCCTGAATATGAAATTAGACCTAATTTAAACATTCTATTAGAAATTTCTAATATGGCTGAGATTAATCCTAATGGGCATGATAGGCTAATAGACAAGGAGAAAATTGAATATCAATGAATGTAGAAGATAATAGAAGTGTGAGGGAAATAACTCAATCGTATGTGAATTATGATCCTCATGGTTTTTATACTGAAGGGGCCAATTTTGAAATTAAATGACCTTTGATTGTAGCCTTACCTAAATTTCATGATTTTGCAAGAGAATGTCTATATTGACACTTTTAAACCATGCATATCATTTGTTCCATGATAAAGTGCCTAATGACTGCATTGGATGATGTCTTAAGGAGGTGTTTCCATTTCACCTTAGAAGGGAAGGCTAAGGAGTGGTTATATAATCAACCAACTCATTTCTCCACTCTCACATGGGATCAATTGAAGTCAACCTATTTAGAATAGTTCTTCCTAGCCTATAAGACAACTCGGATGAAGAAAAAAAGTATAAACATTCTGTAACAGGATGGAGAGTCATTACATGAATATTGGACAAGATTTATCAACTTGTTGGCTCTATTTCTATACCATAACATAACAAAGGCTGATTTAGTAGACATTTTCTTTGACGGTCTACTCTCTCGCAATTAGGTGTCCTTGAATACAATAGTAAATGGCTCTTTGAGAGATACGACTCCATAAGCAAGTTAGGATCTATTCCAGAAGATGGCTAATAAAGACCATCAGACTAGGGATCCAAGGAGAATAACCTAATCATCTTCGGGTAATTCAAAAGAGATTTTAGAAGAAATAATAGCTTTGGGAAACCGAATGGAAAAGATGATGAATTTAATTGAAAGAGAGCTATATTCCACAAGGAAAGTTCATGCAATAGGAACCTCACAAGCACTAATTATAGGATGTGAGTCACGTGATTCAATGATTCATGCTACCAGTACATATGACATGCAGTATGAAGAAGTAGCAGCAATGTATTAAGGGAGAGGAAATCAATACCATAAGAGAAACCCATACTCCAACACATATAACCCTAGTTGAAGAGACTACCTAAATTTTAGGTGGGAGAGTGGGGAAAACAGGCCTAACCAATTCTAAGGAGATGGTGCTTCCTCAAGTAACTACCAAAATAATATAAGGTTTATAGTTCCAACTCACCTTAATACTTTAGTGGCATCAAGACCAAATGAGACTTCTCCATTGTTGAAAAGTATGGCTGCACAGATGAACAATATAGATGGTAGGATGACCAATATAGACCACAAGCTCAAGGAGAATGACGTCAATTCACCTCCATAGCTTCAATCCTTCAAAGTATGCAGAAGGATAATGATGATGTGTATAGGAAACTTGAAGAGTTAAGTTCCAAGAATGCATATATTATACGTCATTTAACTCAAGTTTCCAATACAGTGAGTGATATCCAAACAAAAACTAGTGGCAGTATACCTTTAAATATTGTCATCAATCTAAGAGACTTGAATGCTATATCATTCAAAAGTGGGAAAAAGGTGCACTTCAAGGAAGATTATGCACTAAAGGAGGATATGATAAACCTTGAAGCTAAAAATACAACATTTTCACAGATGAAGATTAGGAAATTAGAAAGTGAGAAAGAACAGCAGCTTATGATTGAGAAGGAAACCCAAGAGGAGAACTCACAGGCACAAGAGGAAACACAAGAAAAGCAAGAAGAGGAAGTGATAATTCCAAGTCCAGCATACAAGGGAAAGTAAATTGAGGAGAAGGAGGAGTCGAGCAAGCAAGGAGCCTCTACACATACAGGTAAGGAGGTAAGTATAAAAGATTTCCCTTTTCCAAAATCTTATTTTACTGGAAAGAAGAAGATTGGTTCTGAATTTGCAAAAGATGCTTTCAATATCTTCAACAAGTTAGAAATAAACATCCCTATGGTTGAATTCCTTAAAAGAAATTCTAACTATGCTAAATTTTTAAAACTGTTATGTGCTGATAAGAAAACATTTAGGGAGATAATTCAAGTGAGTGCTAATATGTCATCACTTTTTAAGGCTGAATTACCGGTTAAGTGCCAAGATATAGGATCTTACACAATCCCATGTACTATAGGCAAGGTTCATATTAAGGGGCATTATTAGATCTAAGGGCTACCATTACTGTAATACCTTGGTCAGTATACCTAGCCTTAGGTATTAATAAGCTTAAAGACACAAGTGTAGTGCTCCAATTAGCTGATAAATCAATTAGGTATATTAAGGTAGTTCTTGAGGATATTCTAGTACAGGTGAAGGATTTAGTGTTCCCAGCTAATTTTTATGTTATGAACATGACTAGTGAACTAGTGAATGGGAGCACTTTAATCCTAGGTAGACATTTACTTTCAAACTTCTAAGACAATCATTAGTATAAAGCATAGTTCTATTGCAATGGAAGTTGGAGGACATGTAGTAATTTTCAATATAAACGCAGTAATGAAATATTCTTTTGATAATTTTGCTTTTGTTGAGTTGAATGCCATTGATTATGCTATTAAAGAAACTAGGGATGAGCATGAATTGATTTTGCATGAAGAGTATGATCCTATGTTGCATAATTCCTAAAATTTTGATGAAGCATTTCAGCAGCATGAGGATTCAGATTCATCTTCGAGTGCTTATGATAACTATTTTCAATCTCTTTCCTCTATATATTCTTTTTATTGCTCTTGTGAAGGGAATGCGTCTTGTTTCCATTGTTTTGATGTGAATAGCATGCTGTTAGTTCTCAAAGATTTTTAATTCCCATATAACTTTGATACAATATCACTATTCTCTAGTGATAATGTTGTTGGAAAGGAATTTATGAGTGATTTTATGGGAATATAAGACATTATGGAAGCTAGAAGTGGAATAAACAAAGAGGGGTCAAGCTTCTATGACCACAAGTTGTGACATAAAGTCCTCCACGTTGTGACTAGATATGAACTTGATGAGGAAGAGACTCTTTGCATAATGGCGTTGTGACAAGATGACTGTTTGGTCACAACCAGAAAGTCCTAGGACAATCAATCACGACGTGAAGATGAAGAAGTCATGACAAAATATTAGGGTGTTGAGGGACAGCCTCTCTGTGCTCCCAAGTCATGACTAAATGACTATAACATTGTGACCAAATATTCTAGAGACACTTACTGCCAGTTTGAGTCGTGAAGAGAAGTCGAAGATAAACCTGAGAGGTCATGACCATAAGTGGCAGACACAACCAGTGAATTTGAAATTCCTTTAGCTCTATAGTCCGCTATTTTTGTTAAAGGACCAATATATTCTTACTCTACTTATCTTTACTCATATTCATCATTTACCTCTCATACTTTAAGATTCTTAAAAGATTTGACCCTAAATAATGATGCAGGAACGAAAGAGACTAATCTCAACTGTGTTGAAGATGTAAACCAATGTAAGCTTGGATAACACCTGAGGAGATTGAAAGCAAGATGGAGAATCTAAACAAATTGAAGGAGAGTGATACAAAGTATGTTGCAGCGGTATACTAACCTCAACTAGGTAAAACACTTGAGAAAGTGGAATATACAAAGGATATAAAGGGAACACCACTGAAGTTTGTTGCCAATTTATACCAGCCACATATGGGCGAGTGCAAGTTTAAACAAGAAAAAATCAAGACAAGCTTGGATGGGTTTCACAATTTAATCAAAGTACACAATTTTGGTACACTAGGGTGAAGAGAGAAGGCCATGGGGAAGATTTATAATTCAAATAGCCGTCTCTCATAATTATGAGTTCCCACCACCGCCTTGAGGTCAGGTTGTCCCTTTTCTATCTCACACTCTTTACAAGTTTTCTTAATGTGCTATATGTTTGACATGTTGGTTTGATGATTGGAAAGGGATGAACTAGTAGAAGCAGTAGTTATTTTTTCTGCTTAATGATTCAATAGGATAGTGTTTAATTTTAGTTTGGTTCTATTTTGAATAATACCCCTATGTTGCCCATATGCTTTTGTTTAGTTATAGTTATTTGAGGTGCGACACACTCACAGTTTACTTATCTTGTCATATTTGCTTTCTTTGTATTACAATGTATGATTTGAATATGACTGCGAGCTTCACCATGAATTTACATTGAGTGATGTGTTTAACTACTATGCTAAAGCTAGATTTAAATTGACTTTATACAGTGCTATGGTGTCTATAATTTTGTTGATAATGAGGACACTGTCTTGTTTAAGTGTGGGGAAGATGTTATTGTTTATGTGCTAATTAATACAAAATTCTTTGATTAATCCAATCTTTCATCACAAAATTTTTGGGTTTTGATTTTAATATGTGATGAATTGCTAAAAATTGGATCCCTACTTTAAACTGCTTTGTTGTTTGCTAAAAAAATTTAGTGTAAAAGATGTTGTGGGCATTGAAAACTATCAAGTGGTAGCCTCTATGATTTTTCGTCGTGACCTATGTGCTGCATGGTCGCGACCTAACATGGAACTTTAGACTTAATATGCTCTCTGTAAAAATCAGTCGGCACACGACTATATCATCCTATACAATTAGGTCATAACGTTATCTCTCTATGTATTTTTGTCACGACTATATCATTCCTGGTCATGACTATCTATTGTAAGTTTAAGGAAAACACTCACTATGAATTTTGGTAAGGACCTTTACTACTTTCAGTCACGACCAGAGTGTGAAAATATCTATTTACCTTCTCTTTGCTTTGTGAAATACTGTATAGAAGGATTCCTTTTGAGCTATTAAAGTTTTTATAAATGATTCATTGCCCTCTTATTTTTAATATTTTTGCATGAAATAGTTTATAGAAACAATTGTCATACTTGAATTTTTGGAAATGGAAACTGAATTGGAAATACTCAAGTTTTTAATGTTAAATTTGGGATCATTACATGATTATGAGTGATTACTTTGGAACTTTTAATCCGTCATTCAAGTGGGTTTTCAATTGTGATAAGTGTTCTAATACCTAGTGAATGATGAACATTGTTTGAGACCTTAGCTTGTGAGCAATTTAGATGAAAACCTTAGTTGGAAGGATTGTGACCTTGACTTGTCTTGGCTCTGAGTTGAAAACTACTTGCGCATTTATGTTATTGAATATGATAGAGGCATTCATTTCTAAACCCTTATATCCCAAACACAAGCCCACACATATTCTATCCATAGTCACCCCTTTGAGCCTATCATTTTTCTTTTTCCATCATAGAAAGTCATATATGCATGAGCATCTCTTTGAAATAAACAATTTATTCATGTTAGAAAATCATTGTTATTGTGATATTGTGCGACATCTTTTATATACAAGGTGCCAAAAGAACAGGGAAAAGTATATTGTGCTAAAAAGAAAATAAAACAAACGAAAAAAAGAGATAGTGCAAGAAATATTGAAGAATTGAAGAAAGAAAAGAGAAATGAATGTGGAACTGTTATAAACTCCTATTAGCACAATTATCACCTCTGCACCTTAGAAGACATGAATTCATGCTATATAATCATTATTGAATACATATGGTGTAAGGAATTGGAAGACACGCAGCAGAAATTACCCTCAATATTCAGTCGCGACTTTCTCAGCTTCTGGTTGCGACGTCCACAGCTTCTTTCGATCGCAAGAAGTCGATGACTCAGGTTGGCTTCCTCTACTGGTATCCACACGAACAGCATTCCAACCATGAATGACGTGCTAGCGCCTCCTATCCCTCGAGGGCTTACTCAAGAATTCGTCCTCTCCGTCTCTATTTCGACAGTTTCTTATCTGCAAACCTTTTGCGGATTCCCGTTCACACTTTTTTTCTGTCCCAACCGTATCTCCTAAATATCATATATATAGGATGCTATGCGTGTTACCACAAACTTGGATTTTTGGAATTAATCTTATATTAATTCTGAAATTAATACAATATCATATATTGTATAATTTGATAAGAAACTAATTAAATAAATAGTGTTTGTATTAAATCGTCCCACAGATTTAATTCACCCATTTATTTAATTTAAAATAAAGATAAGACGGAATTCCATTTGATTTCTTCTCATAAATCAAATTTGAGATATCATATCAAATTGAATTTCAAATTCAAACGTGATAGAGATTTAATTTTATCCTTATAAATTAAATCTTGTAAATATCTCTTATATGAGATATCATATCAATTTGAATTTCAAATTCAAATGTTATAGATATTTAATTTTATCCTTATAAATTAAATCTTGTAAATATCTCTTATATGAGATATCATATCAATTTGAATTTTAAATTCAAATGTTATAAAGATTTAATTTATCCTTATAAATTAAATCTTGTAAATATCTCTTATATATAACATATATACGAATATAAATATAAATAAATATATACATCCACCCTGGATCATTCATTGAATCTGGACATATATTAGATTCAATGAATCTGGACATCATAGCTCGTGTCGGGCTATTTTGTGTACGACCATGTAGGCCCATATGAAGTTGGCAGTGGGCTATTTACTATACTGACTCACAAGTCACAAGCGGTCTCTAGCAAGACATCATGACTACCCAAATCATATGAGGATCGATGAACGATGTAACCTTTTATACAACCATATCATGTCCCTTTTGTTACACGATATTTTGGTCATGGATGAGACATGGAGAATGTCATCCTCCTATTCCTGACCATTACTTTCTCAATCCCTGAGTAGTCTGACTATAGAAATGGAACTACCTTTCCATTACAGTATGGCCATACATTTCTCAGACTCACTCATCGAGGAGCCCAGTAATATCTCTCTACGAATGTGAGAGACAAATTCCATCTTGACCATTCACATTCCTCCGCACGGAAAACCACTATGTCCAAAAATAGTCTTTATGATCACTCGGTCAAAAGTGACTTTTAACTAGGTCAAAGCTGAGCGTTTGTCAAGTAGGAATCCATGATGATCTCATGTCAAAGGGCATAGTGACATGGTTTGTATATGAGAGAAGCTTATGACTTAACCTATGCAGCTCTCTCATAGCGGGTCGGTCCAACACCTTGTACTCTATGCAGCTCTCTCATAGCGGGTCGGTCCAACACCTTGTACTCTTACATGTGCCTATGACTTTGATTTATATCTGTATACATCTTCAAAGTCATACTGGTCTTATTTCATCTCTACTCTCACATAGATGATCGACCAGGGACATTTAGGATGAGATCATGAGTTATCCAAGGATGGTTATCACAGTAAACATACAAATAATATGATAACACTATTAATAAATTTATAAATCAACAATGCTCATAAAACAATGATTGGCCCCTAGGGCACAATTTCCATCAACCTCCCACTTGTACTAGGTACAATCATTAATTTGACTAATTCCCATTGACCTAACATGACGCTCATGCTTTGCCTACACAAACGGCTTTGTTAGAGGATTAGCAACATTATCTTCTCCTGCTACTTTGCATATTTTTATATCACCTCTATCATTGATTTCTCTGATGAGATGAAATCGCCTGAGTATATGCTTAGTCCTTTGATGTGACCTAGGCTCTTTGGCCTGTGCAATGGCACTGCTATTGTCATAGAGCAAAGTTATTGGATCTGAGATGGTAGGTATCACCCCTAGTTCTGTGATGAACTTCCTGATCCAAACGGCTTCCTTAGCTACATCAGATGCTGCTATATACTCAACTTCCATTCCAGAATCTGCTACAGTGCCCTACTTAGAGCTCTTCCAGCTTATTGCTCAATTACTGAGGAGGAATATATATCCAGACTACAATTTTTGGTTGTCCTGGTCAGTTTGGAAACTCGCATTTGTGTAACCAGTTACACAGAGTTTGTCATCCAATCCACCATAGACCAAAAATAAGTCCTTAGTCCTTCTTAAGTACTTAAGGATATTCTTGACAACAGTCCAATGGCCCTCACCAGGGTCCTGTTGATATCTGCTAGTCATACTTAAGGTAAACAAGACATCCAGTCGAGTACATAACATGGCGTATATGATAGATCCTATGGCCGAGGCATATGGAACTTTACTCATGCAACCTCGCTGATCAGATGTACTAAGACACAGATCTTTACTGAGGTGAATACCATAAGACATGGGTATGAAACCCCTCTTTGACTCGTGCATACTGAGCCTATGCAGTATTTTGTCTATGTATGTACTCTGACTGAGTCCTAGAAGTCTTTTAGATCTATCTCTATAGATTCTGATTCCTAGGATATATGTGGCTTCACCCAAGTCTTTCATCGAGAAAGACTTTCCTAACCAAGACTTAACAATCTGCAAGGTAGGAATGTCATTTCCAATAAGTAGGATGTTATCGACAAAGAGTACCAAAAGCACAACTGTGCTCCCACTAACCTTCTTGTACACATAAGGTTCATCAATGTTTTGAAGAAATCCAAACTCTTTGACTACTTCATCAAAATGATGATTCCAACTCCGAGAGGCTTGCTTCAGTCTATAAATGGACCTTTGAAGCTTGCACACTTTACCAGAGTCCTCAGAATGCACAAACCCTTCAGGTTGTGTCATGTACACATCCTCAAGGAGCTTTCCATTAAGGAAGGTTGTCTTGACGTCCATCTGCCAAATTTTATAGTCATAATATGCTGCTATGGCAAAGAGGATTCTAATTGATTTAGCCATTGCAACTGGGAGAAAGGTCTCATCATAGTCCACACCATGAGTTTGACTAAATCCTTTTGCAACCAGTCATGCCTTGAAGACATTTACATTGCCATCCATGTCAATTTTCTTCTTAAAAACCACTTGCACCCGACAGTTTTTACACCTTCAAGTGGGTCAACTAAGGTCCAAACCTGATTGTCGTACATGGATTGCATCTTAGACTTTATGGCATTAAGCCATTTTTCAGAGTTTGGTCCCACTATAGCTTCTCGATAGGTAGTCGGCTCATTATGCTCAATGAGCAACATATCATGACTGTTAGAAATCAGAAATCCATATCTCTGAGGCTAAAGTCGTGTCCTATTAGATTTCTATAGACCTTACGTGAGTTGGGGAGTCTCAACAACTCGTTGTGAGTCTTCTTTATTTTCCATCTACAGTTTTGTGGTGTCTTGTGGCTCTCGAACTTCTTCGATGTGTACCTTTCTCCCACTGGTTCTTTTAGAGATAAATTCTCGTTCGAGAAAGATACCATTTCTGACAACAAACACTTTGTTATCAGCAGGGTTATAGATATAGTATCCCTTAGTTTCCTTAGGATATCCCACAAAAAGGTACTTTGAGAATTTGGGCGCTAATTTGTCTGAGGCTTGTTGCTTAACATAAACCTCGCATCCCCAAATCTTGAGGAAAGACAAACTAGGTGTCCTCCTAGTCCATATCTCATACGGAGTCTTTTCAATTGTCTTAGATGGAACACGATTGAGTGTGAACGCAGCTGTCTCTAGGGCATGGCCCCAAAAGGAGGGTGGAAGATCTGTTTGACTCATCATAGATCGAACCATATCTAATAGTGTTCGATTCCTCCGTTCAAAAATGCCATTCCATTGTGGTGTCCCTGGAGGAGTCAATTGTGAGACTATCCCACAACTCCTAAGATGATCAATGAACTGTTGGCTCAAATATTCACCACCCCGATCAAATCGAAGGGCTTTAATTATTTTGCCAAGCTGGTTTTGTACTTCATTTTGAAATATTTTAAACATTTTAAAAGATTCAAATTTATGCTTTATTAGATAGATGTACCCATATCTGCTAAAATCATCTATGAATGTTATGAAGTACGAATAACCTTCTCTGGCATTTGTGTTCATCAGTCCACACACATCTGTATGTATGAGGCCCAATAAATCAGTGGCCCTCCCACTGTGCCCAGTGAAAGGTGACTTTGTCAGCTTTCCTAACAAGCAAGACTCGCAAGTGTCATATCATTCAAAATCAAATGAGTTGAGAAATCCATCTTGATAGAGTTTGGAAATGCGTTTCTCATTTATGTGGCCTAGACGACAGTGCCAGAGGTATGTCAGATTCAAATCATTTGGTTTGACCCTTTTAGCGGTTATGTTATAGATATTTCCATGATTGGGTTGTTCCAAATTTAATATGTAATGATCAACATGCAAATCACCATAAGCATATAAAACATTATTACGATAAATAGAACATCTACTATTCCCAGCAATGAAAGTGAAACCTTCCTTATCCAAATAAGAAAGTGAAACTATGTTACTACTTAAAGCAAAAACATAATAGCAATTGTTTAAAACTAATAAAAGCCCAGTGGGCAGAACTAATTCATAAGTGCATACAGCTAACGCAGCAACCCTTGCTCTATTTCCAACTCGTAGGTCAACTTTGCCCTTTTTTAGCTTCCTACTGTCCTTTAGTCCATGCATATTTGTACAAATGTGAGAACCACATGCAGTATCTAATATCCATGTGGTGGAAGTAGAAAGATGAATGTCTATAACATAAATATCTGAAGCGATAGCCCTACTATCCTTCTTGTACTTTTTCATATATTCGAGGTAGAGTTTGCAATTCCTCTGTTGGAAATCGTGCCCTAGGGGCCAATCATTGTCTTATGAACATTATTGATTTATGAATTTATTAATTGAGTTATCATATTATTTGCATGTTTACTATGATGACCATCCTTGGATAATTCATGATATTATCCTAAATGTCCCTGGTCGATCATCTATGTGGGAGCACAGATGAAATAAGACCAGTATGACTTTGAAGATGTATAGAGATATAAATCAAAGTCATAAGCACATGTAAGAGTACAGGGTGTTGGACCGACCCGCTATGAGAGAACTGCATGGGTAACGTCATAAGCTTCTCTCATATACAAACCATGTCAATATGCCCTTTGACCTGAGATCATCATGGATTCCTACATGACAAAACGCTCAGCTTTGACCTAGTCAAAAGTCACTTTTGACCGAGTGATCATAAAGACTATGTTCGGGCTTAGTGGTTTTTCATGCGGAGGAATGTGAATGGTCAAGATGGAATTTGTCCCTCACATTCGTGGAGAGATATTACTGGGCCCCTCGATGAGTGAGTCTGAGAAATGTATGGCCATACTGTAATGGAAAGGTAGTTCCATTTCTATAGTCAGACTACTCAGGGATCGAGAAAGTAACGGTCGGGAATAGGAGGATGACATTATCCATGCCTCATCCATGACCAAAATATCGCGTGACAGAAGGGACATGATATGGTTGTATAAAAGGTTACATCGTTTATCGATCCTCATATGATTTGGGTAGTCGTTATGTCTTGCTAGAGACCGCTTGCGACTTGTGGGCTAGTATAGCAAATGGCCCACTGCCAACTTCATATGGGCCTACAGGGTCGCACACAAAATAGCCCAACACGAGCTATGATGTCCAGATTCATTGAATCTAAGACATGTCCAGATTCAATGAAAGATCCAGGTGAATGTATATATATTTATTTATATTCGTATATATATAAATTCGTATATATATATATATATTATATATATGAGATATATGAGATTTAATTTATAAGGATAAATTAAATCCCTATCACGTTTGAATTCGAAATTCAAATTGATAGGATATCTCATATAAGAGATATTTATAAGATTTAATTTATAAGGATAAATTAAATCTCTATCACGTTTGAAATTCGAAATTCAAATTGATAGGATATCTCATATAAGAGATATTTATAAGATTTAATTTATAAGGATAAATTAAATCTCTATCACGTTTGAAATTCGAAATTCAAATTGATAGGATATCTCATATAAGAGATATTTATAAGATTTAATTTATAAGGATAAATTAAATCTCTATCACGTTTGAAATTCGAAATTTAAATTGATAGGATATCTCAAATTTGATTTATGGGAATAAATCAAATATAACTCAGTCTCATCTTTATTTAAAGTTAAATAAATAAGTAATTAAATCTGTGGGACGGATTTAATATTATTTTATTTAATTAGTTTCTTATAAAATTATACAATATATGATATTGTATCAATTCGGAATTAATATAAGATTAACTCCAAAATCCAATTAGGTCAAGTGGAAAAACGCATAGCATCCTCTATATCTGATTGGAGGAGCTACGTTTGAAAATAACACAGAACACAAAAGGCCGAACGGAATCTGCAAAAGGTTTGCAGACAAGAAACTGCCGAAATAGAGACGGAGACTTGTGAAAGCCTTGGAGGGACAGGAGACGCTAGCACGTCGTTCGTGGTTGGAACGCTGTTCGTGTGGATACCAGTAGAGGAAGCCGACCTGAGGCGTCGACTTCTTGTGATCGGAAAGAGACCACCGTCCGCGGAGAGAATCTGTGAAGGTCGCTGAGGAACACTCCATCGATTTCTTGCGATCAGAAAGAGATTACCACCCACGTAGAGAAGCTGTGAAATTCGCTGAGCAACACTAAGGGTAATGATTCTTTCCACTTGACTTAAACACATACGGCAGATCCTGGCAAGGAATGGAAAATTTTTAAAGTTTATTTCCGCTGCGTGTCTTCCAATTCCTTTCATCCTCTTCCAATGACTAGGTTCATTGCAGAAGAAGCATACTCCTTCCTTCGGAGGCTTTACCTTCTTTGGTGCAGGCTTGGTTTCGGGGTTGCCTGACTCTTTGGTCTTACCTAATGAGCCATAACCCTTCCCCTTGCCTTTGCCTTTCTTTTTCATACCCTTTCCTTTTTGAACCATCAAAATAGTACTGGGCTTCTTCTTAAGACTTGACTCAGCAATTTTAAGCATCCTATGCTGTTCAGAAATAGATTTCTCCATATTGTTCATGTTATAGTTCATGACAAACTGGTCATAACTTTTTGGGAGTGAGTTCAAGACCAAATCCGTAGCTAACTCCTGGCTCATGGGAAATCCAAGCCTCTCAAGGTGATTAATGTACCCTTTCATCTTTAAGATATGAGTACTGACTAATACACCTTCAGCCATCTTGCAGGAATGTAAGGCCTTAGTGGTCTCATACCTCTCTTGCCTTGCCTGTTGCTAGAATATTTCCTTGAGATGCACAATCATCTCATAAGCCTCCATGTGTTCTAAATCTCTTTGGAGCTTCGGAACCATGGTGGCTAGCATCAACTATCCAACATCGATAGAGTCTTCCTTATGCTTCGTGTAAGCATCTCTCTGAGCTCTAGTAGCATTGGCCGCTGGCTCCTCAGGAATAGGTTGATCTAGGACATACGCCTTTCTTTCCTGCTTGAGAACAATTCTCAAGTTCCTAAACAAGTCAATAAAGTTTGTCCCATTGAGTTTGTCCTTCTTAAGGATATATCGCAGCGATAATGTAGCAGTATTACTAGTCGTCATGATTCTACAACTAAAATATACAATTGAATTAGCAATCTCCCACTAAATAAACAACCCTCAATGCAATAGTTAGTGGGCTAAGATCCATATTTGGCTCAAACTTAAGTCCACTTTGGCAGGACGCTTAAATTAAGTTATTTAGGTAGGTAACACCTTTACCAATTACATCAAATGTAACTCTTAGATGTTCATGGGATTCTATCATCATATGATCTGGCATGTTTTTAATCCCATCTAATGTCTTGAAACCCAAAACCATTTTATTAATCTCAATTAAGTCAAACAATAATAAACATGTGAGAGTAGTACCATTACTCTTGGTTATCTCCCCAAGATAACTCAAATGCACCCACTTTGGCAGAGTTCACAATTAAGCGATCGAGGTTTTGACAAGTGTTCATAAATTGATAGCATTATGACTTAAGATTTCATTTAGAGGGCTTAATTTAACTATCTGGTTTATAAGAATGCATATTTCTCAGTTTGTATCTCATACAAGTAATATGCATGTGCTGATATAATCATAAGATGCATAATTTAAACGTGATACAATATGTCTCACCTATCCTAAGTCCACTCAAGCCAATGAGAGGAGCTCTCTAGTAAGAAAAGGGAAATTACATATAGAAACCTCTTTTAACATTCGAGGGGAGTGAGATGAGAAGAGAAGGTACATTAAGAGTATATAGAGGAAGGCACGACACGCAGGCCGTATTTAAAAATTACAACACTTGCAATCTAGAGCCATATTGTTCACTATACCCAAACATTCAAGAATCAATATTCAGATTTAATTGAAGGGCAATTAATGTTTCAAAACTAAAACATTCACAAAACAATATATGTTACAGTTATGTTACGCTACGAACAGGTAGCCACAGCGGTCCTGCTAGCCGGTTAGCGGGTGGGGTCTAGGGCAGCGACCTGAGATTTTTTTTTGTTTCATAAATAATCACGAATTTGAATTCATTTTTCTTAGACCCCATCAATATTAATTGATCAAATTAAAATGCATGCACCACCGATTTCAATTCTCTTTCAGATTCCTTATATGTCATACATAAAATAGATTCCTTATATGTCACACATAAAATGCATGTTATCATATGATCAGCTATGACTAGCACATATCATATGAATCAACAATCAAGCCTAACTTAAACACAAAACGGCATGGCTCTGATACCATGTAAGGAATTGGAAGACACTCAGCAGAAATTAACTTAAAATTTTTTCTATTCCCTGCTAGGATCTACCGTATGTGTTTAAGTCAAGTGGAAAGAAGTATTACCCTCAGTATTCAGTCGCGACTTTCTCAGCTTCTGCTTGTGACGTCTACAGCTTCTCTTCGCAGCTCGTGATCTCTTTTTTATCGCAAGAAATTGACAACTCAGGTCGGCTTCCTCTACTGGTATCCAAACGAATAGCGTTCCAACCACGAACGATGTATTAGCGCCTCCTGTCCCTCCAGGGCTTACTCAAGAATTCATCCTCTCCATCTCTATTTCAGCAGTTTCTTATATACAAACCTTTTACGGATTCCCGTTCACACTTTTTTCTGTCCCAACCGTAGCTCTGAAATATCAGATATTTAGGATGCTATGCGTGTTACCACAGACTTGGATTTTTAGAATTAATCTTATATTAATTCTGAAATTAATACAATATCATATATTGTATGATTTAATAAGAAACTAATTAAATAAATAGTGTTTGTATTAAATCCGTCCCACAGATTTAATTCACCTATTTATTTAATTTAAAATAAAGATAAGACAGAATTACATTTGATTTATTCTCATAAATCAAATTTGAGATATCATATCAATTTGAATTTCAAATTCAAACGTGATAGAGATTTAATTTTATCCTTATAAATTAAATCCTGTAAATATCTCTTATATGAGATATCATATCAATTTGAATTTCAAATTCAAACGTGATAGAGATTTAATTTATCCTTATAAATTAGATCTTGTAAATATCTCTTATATATAATATATATACAAATTTATATATATACGAATATAAATATAAATAAATATATACATCCACCCTGGATCATTCATTGAATCTGGACATATATTAGATTCAATGAATCTGGACATCATAGCTCGTGTCGGGCTATTTTGTGTACGACCATGTAGGCCCATATGAAGTTGGCAGTGGGCTATTTACTATACTGACTCACAAGTCACAAGCGGTCTCTAGCAAGACATCATGACTACCCAAATCATATGAGGATCGATGAACGATATAACCTTTTATACAACCATATCATGTCCCTTATGTCACACGATATTTTAGTCATGGATGAGGCATGGAGAATGTCATCCTCCTATTTCTGACCGTTACTTTCTCGATCCCTGAGTAGTCTGACTATAGAAATGGAACTACCTTTCCATTACAGTATGGCGATACATTTCTCAGACTCACTCATCGAGGGCCCCAGTAATATCTCTCTACGAATGTGAGGGACAAATTCCATCTTGACCATTCACATTCCTCCGCACGAAAAACCACTAAGCCCAAACATAGTCTTTATGATCACTCGGTCAAAAGTAACTTTTGACTAGGTCAAAGGTGAGCGTTTGTCATGTAGGAATCCATGATGATCTCATGTTAAAGGGAATAGTGACATAGTTTGTATATGAGAGAAGCTTATGACTTAACCCATGCAGCTCTCTCATAGTGGGTCAGTCCAATACCTTGTACTCTTACATGTGCCTATGACTTTGATTTATATCTTTATATATCTTCAAAGTCATACTGGTCTTATTTCTCCTCTGCTCCCGCATAGATGACCGACCAGGGACATTTAGGATAAGATCATGAGTTATCCAAGGATGGTGCATTAATTGTCATTTAGGATAAGATCATTTAGGATAAGATCATAAGATCAGTAGTTGATTACTTGGCCTTGCTTATATTATCACTTTTGCATTCCCAAAAGTTAGTGCATTAATTGTCTTAAGGTTTCACTGTGGATTATCTTATTACCTCTGATTTAATAGCTTTGGATTAGGTGTACTTCATGTCTTTGACTAGGAGTACAAAGGTTCTAGTATGGGAAAATTGATAGGACACAAATTGTGTATGGTTTCTATAACATTTTGAGGGTTTTGTGACAACTTTACCATTCATTTTATGCCTACAATTGTGCTTTTGTGGTAATACATGATTGTGCTTGGCAATATGCTAATTTAAGAGTAAAATGGTAAATTAACTCCTTCAAACTACATATATGTTATTCTTTAGTAACTTGTTGGATTTTTATAGTGAGCTTTGATGTTTTATTGTAGCCATTTTGGAGGATAACCAATGATTAATGTGAGCAAAAAAGAGATCACAAGACAAAGAGAATCAAATCAAGGATGGCAGCCTCTGTGCACTTTATTGGTGACCAAAGTGTCCACAAGTCGTGACATCAATTCTACTAGGAAGTCTTCCTACGTTCATAGGTCATGACCAAAAATAGGATATGGTCATGACTAAAGAAGAGAATCAGTGAACCTGTGCATTTTTTATTGGGTTTTTTCTGGCTTTAAAAGGATAGGGAAGCGACAAGTGTTAGGGAGGGATGGTTTTTCATCTGATACAGCAAATAAGCACTACTCTAACATGCTCTCAACACTCTCTCCACAACCTATCCTCATATCTCTCATCATTCATCTCTCCATCACTATTTTTTTTATTTCTTCATGGCATCACATATGAGCAACGATTGCAATAAAGCAGAAGTCATGATAGGCTAAATCGTTAGTTTATTGGTGATTGATCGCATATCTTGAGCTTATGGACTGCACTGCATTGGGGAGTTTTATGTTTTGATCTCACCTTTTTCATGTTTTGGAACTGCTAGATCTAGGGTTTTGATTTTATGAGCTAGGATAGGATATCGATCAATTATTCTGAGATTAGGTTTTATAATTAAATTTGGACAATTTGGATGTTGGTTTAATATTAATATTTTAGTTTTAATTTCTAGATAATTAATTTTTTTATCAACGATAGTTGCTAACTTATTTGATTGCTTGAAATTTATGGTCATCGATCGATGATCATTCGAGAGCATCTTCATTATCTAATTCAATTAGACACTAAGTGGTTTTTAATAGCGCATTAATGGTCTTTGAACTAGCTTCGATCAAAGGAGTTTAAGGATTGTTAATGTTCTGGACTCAATCGATTGTTTGAGGTTTTATTTAAGACTTATTGATTTCAAAACCCCCATATCATAGTAAGAGTAAGGGTAGATAGGTTTCTATCTTCAAGAGTCTTTCTCAACATATTTCTTTATCAATCTATTCATTTTCCATCTTAATCAAAAATACAAAAATATTTACTTTATTGTACCTTTATTTTATTGTATAGAAATCAACCAAACCTAAAACCCATTTTTACCTTTGCTCAAGTTTTCAATAATTTTGTCACCAATCTGCTAGGGTTCCAATAACAAGGGCTCCTTGAGAAGAAGATAGGGTTGTGCCTTATACTGAATTAATAGGGTGCAATTACTTTTATTTTGATAAGTCGGACGACGACAATCCACTCTAATCAGTTTGCTTATTAAACAAGCTTATATTTTTTATGTACTTCATTGTATCTTATATTAAATTGTCTTCTAATAAAAAAATGAAATTGAAGTTTAAAGTATATTTATATAAATATACCTTTTTTGAAAAAAAAATAAAGAAAGAAAATTTCCCTCCATCATTGGCATCTAAACAACTATTGGCGACTACTTAAAGCCTTATATCAGTATCAAAGTCACCACTTTTGGTCCAACATGTTGATAAGTATTTTTTTAACTAGTTTAAAATAGAAAGGCATTTATGTAAATATATTTTTAATTTTAGTTAAGTCCCTTAGTCTTAAATGAAATTTCCCTATTTTGTGAAACTTAAATATAATAAAGCTCCTTCCGTGGGACTAAAGTGTCATTCTCACTATGTGCCTAATGGGATGACTCAAAAACCTAGATTTTAAAAAATTTTATGGCTCAAACTTTAATTGTAATTTTTTTAAAATAAACAGTTATATTTGTTGATATAAGCTTATGGATTAAACTATGATCTAAAACTATTATTTTGAATAAGCTCTTGAGAATAGCTCCTATAACAATAAAAAGAACTTATAAATTATCCAATTATTATTTTACCCTTATTTTTTCTGACACTTTCCTCTCTCCCTTTTCACTATTTTGTTCTTCTTCTTCCCTCTGTCTCGCCGTTACCACTGAAGTTCACCGTTGTCGCTAATTATAGTTTTGCTACTACTTCTGTCCTACTCTGCTACTGAGTGCTCTCCACAACAACCCAATAGCCTTTCTGTGGAGGGGAGAAGATGAACAGTTATAGGTTATCACTTTACCGCTGGAGTTGCTCTAGTTGTCATCTTGTTCTGGAGTTGCTCTCATCGTCGTCCTATTCTTGAGTTGCTTACTATCACAAGAAAAGAGGAAAGAAGATGAATAGTGATAGGTGGGAGTGACGCTAGCGATGGGTAATTTTGTTATTTTTATCTTGTACTATTTTTGGTAATTTACCAATATCAAAAGTCCTTATAGTAATAATTATCTAAACTCTCATTTATTCATAACCACTTTTTTTTTATAAACTCTTCTCCATAAGAGCTTATATAAAAGCTATTCAAAAATAATTTTTTCCATAAGCTCTTTCTAAAAGCCTATCCAACAGGCCCTATGTTTGTAACTAAAGAAGTCCTATATGGAAGAATCAATTCTAACCTATTTTTTTTCTTTTTTTAATTCACAAAAATTGAACTTACTAGTTAAGAATTTATCCCACAACCTTCATTTAATTGTAGTCAATTTTCATAAGACATTTGTTATTATTGATATATATTAACAACTAATATAAAACCTATCAACCTATACCATGCATTTATTATTGATAACTAAGCTAGTTATATTAATAAATATTGTGGTATGTATAACGTTACCATACACCGTACACTTGTTATTAACTATTAAACTAGCTATATTAATAGTTATCGCAACATATATTAACAACTAATATTAACCTATACCATATACTTGTTATTGCCAACTAAACTAGTTATATCAATAACTATCGCTGCATGTATTAGCAACTAATGTTAACCTACACCATGCATTTGTTATTAACAACTAAGCATGAAAACAAGCCAGGACTTAGTCTTAACAAGCTAGGCTTGTTAATTGACAATATCTCATGAGCCTAGCTTTTAACCTATTAGAGGCTAAGCTTGGTATGTACAAATGCCTGACCTAGCCTAAAACCTATTAAGAAATCATGTTAAACTAATTCAATCTAAATTATAAAGAATATCTAATCAACCAACAACATAATACCAAACAAATATAACAACTTGAAAAGACAAAAAAGCAATATACTTTGTAACTCATGGCAAATTAGTATTGACCTAAAACTCAAAAAAAAAGCAAGCAGTCTTGAGTAGTATCACTTCAACCAATAATAAAAGTTATAGTATCATCACTAGTGACATAAAAGAAATACAAGGGCAATAGGGAAAACATTAGTTTTGAATTATCACTTATTCTAAAATATGGCCAAAGTATAAAGATGTATTGTCCTCTCTGTCTCTATTTTGGCAGTTTCTTATCTGTAAACCTTTTTCCAATTCCCTTTCGGCCTTTCTGTGTTATATATGTTTCAAAATGTAGCTCCTAAAATCAGATATATAGGATGCTATGCGTTTTTCTCTACCGAATTGGATTTTAGAGTTAATCTTATATTAATTCTGAAATTAATACAATATCATATATTGTATAATTTGATAAGAAACTAATCAAATAAATAATATTTATATTAAATCCGTCCCACAGATTTAATTCACATATTTATTTAACTTAAAATAAAGATAAGACTGAACTATATTTGATTTATTCTCATAAATCAAATTTGAGATATCATATCAATTTGAATTTCAAATTCAAATGTGATAGAGATTTAATTTATCCTTATAAATTAAATCTTATAAATATCTCTTATATGAGATATCCTATCAATTTGAATTTCAAATTCAAACGTGATAGAGATTTAATTTATCCTTATAAATTAAATCTCATATATCTCTTATATATAATGTATATATACGAATTTATATATATATGAGTATAAATATAAATAAATATATACATCTACCCTGGATCATTCATTGAATATGGACATGTCTTAGATTCAATGAATCTGGACATCATAACTCGTGTTGGGCTATTTTGGGTGCGACCCTGTAGGACCATATGAAGTTGGCAGTGGGCCATTTACTATACTGGCCCACAAGTCGCAAGCGGTCTCTAGCAAGACATAACGACTGCCCAAATCATATGAGGATCGTTAAACAATATAACCTTTTATACAACCATATCATATCCCTTCTGTCACGCGATATTTTGGTCATGGATGAGGCATGGATAATGTCATCCTCCTATTCATGACTGTTACTTTCTTAATCCCTGAGTAGTCTGACTATAGAAATAGAACTACCTTTCCATTACAGTATGGCCATACATTTCTCATACTCACTCATCGAGGGGCCCAGTAATATCTCTCTACAAATGTGAGGGACAAATTCCATCTTGACCATTCACATTCCTCCGCATGAAAAACCACTAAGCCCAAACATAGTCTTTATGATCACTCGGTCAAAAGTAACTTTTGACTAGGTTAAAGTTGAGCGTTTGTCATGTAGGAATCCATGATGATCTTAGGTCAAAGGGCATAATGACATGGTTTGTATATGAGAGAAGCTTATGATATAACCCATGCAGTTCTCTCATAGAGGGTCAGTCCAACACCATGTACTCTTACATGTGCCTATGACTTTGATTTATATCTCTATACATCTTCAAAGTCATACTGGTCTTATTTCATCTCTGCTCCCGTATAGATGACCGACCAGGGACATTTAGGATAAGATCATGAATTATCCAAGGATGGTAATCACAGTAAACATGCAAATAATATGATAACACAATTAATAAATTCATAAATCAATAATGTTCATAAAACAATGATTGGCCCCTAGGGCATGATTTCCAACATAAACAAACCTGGTTTGACCGCATTAGCTAAAGAGTTCATGAGCTCCTTTCCAAAAATTATTGTAGAAAAAGCATCTTCAGCATACCTAAGTTTCTTTTACAATTTAGGTCATGTTCCAATACCAAGAATGTCAATTGATTTAAGAGCTACTTTCTTTGATTCTAAATTATACCTGTTATCTTCATGTATTTCCAATGCAGTCCCTAACAAAGTTCAAGTAAACATGTCAAATTTAAATTATACATCACAGCTCAAACATACATCACTAACCAGATAATTATGATGGTACATATATAAAGTCATAAAACAAATAATATATGATATGGCAAAAGTAATTGTAAGCCTTGATTCTATAGAAGGTCCTTAAGATAAAGCAAGAACAATGGCAACATCAATTGCTTGTGAAGACTTCACAACAGTTTTAATAACCTCACCAAAACACCTAAATACAGCTGTAGTTGAAGCTGACTGTCTAAGCGTAATCAAGCCAAACCTCTTGAATCAAAGTCCTGGTATCTTAAGAATTGTTGATTGACAAAATTTTCTAGAAAAATCCTCCTCATAATAAGCTTCAGCCAATAAATCACCAACTATTGAATGGTGGGTTGCTTTAAAACAAACAAGCAAATCCATAAATTGGAATCATTAAGTCGTGTATCGTGTACAATGTTCAATGGATTTGGGCTAGCTTTTGGAATATTAGGGTTCTATTAGTGGAATTAAAAAATAGAGAGAGAGAGAATACATACCTGAGTAGCATGAGCAATGGTGAAGGCAGAGCGATGGCCTAGATATGGAGAGTGGAGATTAAATCATGAGCCACGACAAGTACAGATGATGAGACAAAGATAGACTAGAGTTGTATGAGTAAAATGAACATTAGGGTTTTGATATGGGTTTTAGAGTTTTATTTCATATATGCAAGAATATTCTTAACAATAAGATGCGATGGTTCAATAGTCTGATTCTTATATTATGTTCAATAGGTAGTGGGTTTAATACTCACTTATTACACTTCTATATTGAATATATTTTGATAATAGGCTTAGGCAGCCCAACAAGCCTAACGGGCTTCTTAAGGAGCCTGAACCTTGCTTTTTAAGAAAAATAGGTTCCATACAAGCCTGAGCCTGTACATTTTTTTAAACAGGCTATGACAGGCCAAGCCTAATATAGGCCAAGCTGTAAACCCCTGATAGGTTGTTGACCTATTTTCATCCCTATTAACAACTAAATTAGTTATATTAATAACTATCACAACATATATTAACAACTACAGAAATCAATGAGGGAAACATGGTATATTCACAATTATGTTGATTCTACCTATATCACCCAAGAGGGGTGAATTCGGTAATTTTAAAAATTTTAAAATCTTTAATTATATTAAAATAGAATCAAGAGTAGAGTTCATAATGGTATCATAGATAAAGGAAGATGATGAAGACATATTGCACATAGACGATTTATACTGGTTTAACCCAATCCAATTGGCTTACGTTAAGTCCCTAAAGCTCCTTTGAGTGTTCCACTATCTTCTAAGATTACTAGACTCTTGGTACCTCAATATATTAATGTGAGATTCCACTCACTCCACCTTACACCTTGTAAGGTAACACTAGTGAGAATCCTTCTCACTCTCCCTTATAATCGATAAGGTGATAACCACTCAAGTGACTCACTCTTGAGCAACTCAAAAAATAAAATGTAGCTTTACAAGTATATCTCACAATAGAGGAATTATGATAAACACTTAAGCACATGTTATCTAAATTTGTCTCTCTCTCAAGAATATGATATGCTTTGTAATAAAGAGAAAAAACAAAGTAAAGCAGAGATACAAGCACTGAATATGATTAAAGTGCATTGTTAGCTTTTCTCATCTCTTCTTACATCTTTCCAACTTCTTCATCTTTCTCTCTTTGACTTCTTTTTCTTTTATAGTTTAGTCATCCATAAATTTGTTAGATAGCCATTGGAGTAGCCGTTGAAGAATATGTCCGTTATTGCTGACATGTGCAGTCTAACCTTTTGTTCTTTAATCAATCTCTTCATTTGATCTTGTTTCAGAATGCAAATAATCATGAAATATGCTTTAGAGAAGTTATATAATTGTATAAGCACATAACAAATTTTTTGAATGATTTATATTTAATGATCAAAATATGGTTTAAAAGTGTTTTTCACAAATAAGCTTGTCTTATTAAATTGCTTATTGAAGAGGTACCTTATCGAAAAGGCCTTCGATAAATTACTAATAAATTGTATTGAAACAATTTTAAATCCTATCAAATAATACTTTAATAACCAGCCTTATCGAAAAGGACTTCGATAAATCTCAAATGAATTCCTTTAAAATAGTTCTTAGATTTATTCTATATGACTTTGATAATCATTCTTTTTGAAAATCTTATCGAGAAATATTCTTTTTAAAACATATGCTTGCAAATTTATCTATAGTTTTCAACATATTTCACATAACCTTATTTATCAAAGTGTTCTTCAATAAATATTCTTATCAAATAGTTTATCGATAAATGCTGAAGAGCATTCTTTCAAATAGAATTTTAAACATTCTTTGATCCTTTCTTAAATCATGTAATATATTTGAAAACAAGTAATCATGAGATCATTAATCATTTTAGATCAAGTCACAAAATAATAAGCTTATTAAATTTACTTAGAACATTAGAAGAAACCACAAGCTCAATTAAGTTAAATGTCAATTCACTAACTGTCTTTTCTTTTATTTATTGAATTGTTTATCAAAGAGAGTCCTTATCGAAAAGTACTTCGATAAATAGCCTAATCAAATAACTCTTTAGTAAATAAGCTTCTTGAATACTGAAGAGCAATGAATTATACTTTCTTTTTTCATGAATAATATTTATTAATCCTTAGATGATTAACAATATTATAAATACCAAATCAACATCAACATCGTTTATCAAAGTCAATGATCTAAGCTTGAAAACATTTGACTTTAAAACTTTAAGGCTTTCTTTTTTTTATTTTGATCTTATAATGTGTAACCAAAGTTTTCACAAATCATTTTGAGAAGAAAATAAGTAAATCAAATCACTATCAAACTCATTTATCAAGATCAAAGCTCTTTAGTGAATTGAATAAAGTTGACACAAATGAAAGGTAGACTTTTGATCTTTCTTTCTTTATTTTATAATATTTGTCAAATCAATCTTTTATAAATCATTTAAGGAAATAGAAACAAGATAACATCTTATCAAAAGTAAATCATATGCAAAGTATTGTATTAGTTCAGTGCCTTTAATAAAATAGAGATTTTCTTCATTTGTCGAAGTATTCTCGATGAATTCCCTTATCAAATAATCCTTCAATAAATGAATATTTGGAATCAATATTTTTAAAATGGAGATTATTTATCAAAGTCTTTGTTGATAATTACATTAATTGATCAGTACTTTGATAAAAGCTTTTTGTAAACTTCTTTTCTAAAACTCAGTCTGGTCATACTTAATGAATAAGCCTTCAAACAATTCAAGTTCTAAAACAAGGACTCATACTTTTTCATAATTTAAGTTCATATCAATTTCTTGAAGTATTTATCTATAAGAAATTGTAAATGTCTTTTAGAAACCAGATCTTCCTTCATAAGTTATTTCTCATTTATCGATAAACTTATAGATAAATGCTCTTTATCAGTAAGTTCTTTTTGAAATATTTTCTCAATTAATAGTCATAATCAAAACATTGAATTCTAACATTTATCTAAGAGAATAAATTTTTGGAAAGGTTTCTAGAGAATTTATCAAAGTCCTATTCGATAAATATGTTTATCGATAAGATTTTCGACAAGTAATGTATTACAAATAAAGAAGAGCTTATTCATTTATTGATCATCTCTTTGATAAATTTGAAGTCTGTGATATTTTTAAGGATAGTTCTTTGATAAGAGTACTTATCGAAGATCTCTTTAATAAGAATGAGAAAATTTCACTAACAGACTCATTGAATTCAGACTTATTTCAAAATATTATTTGCAGTAATTTATTGATAAGATAGTTCTTCGAATAAATATTCAATAAATGAGATTCAAAAAATTTAAATTTAGTCTGATTCTATATGGTATTTATCAATAAGCTATTCAAGCAAACGATTTATTGATAAGAGACTTAACTATTTTACAAAGCATTTCATTCAGGTTTTATCAAAGTCATCTTCGATAAATAATCTTATCGATAAGCTAGCTAATAATGTTGATAGCTTTTCAAATGATTTTAACAATCAAATTTTGATGCAACAGTTTAAATATAGTGTAATTATTCTTATATATTTCTTGTCGTTGTCTATCACACTCACAACATTCGCCTACCATGTTTACATTACATAATTCGAAATAAAAAGGTTGCATCTAAGAAGCTAATTGTCAGAAAATTGCATTAAATACTACCACCTACTACTGCCAACCACTTCACTTCACTCAATCCTCAATGTCTCTAACATATATCTTTGGAGATGAAACTATAAATACAAGGCAAATTGAATGCTAAAGTTAAGATACTCAACTACCTACGAAAAATATTTATCACTCATTCAATCTTATTCTCTGAGTATTCAGTGCTTATACTCTATTATCCTCTATTTTCACTTAGCATGAATAGAGAGCTTATCTGAGAGAGAATTATTGTACTTTAGTTATTATCATATCTTTTTTGTGTGAAAGACTTATCAATCCTCTATTTTTATTTTTAGTTGCTCAAGAGTATGGGACTCTTGAGTGGTGTGTGACCTAACGAGCTATAAGGGGCAGTGAGAGGGAATTCTCACGGTGATTGTACTAAGGCGCCAAGAGCCTGAGTAAATTTTGAAGGTATAGTAAAAAATCTCAAAGGGATTATGAGGATTAGACGAAAGTCATGTGGTTAAGGCAACAAGGATAAATCCCTATGACAACTTCTTCCCTCCATTACTCTCAGTAATATCATTCTTAACTTATATGTTTATTTTTCTAAATAGTTTAAATTTTTAAGAATCACCTAATTTACTACCTCTTAGGTGTAGCTGTTATACTAACATTTGGTACCAGAGTAGGTCTCTTAAAAACAGACTTAATAGTCTTAAGAGCTCCATAGTAGGATATAGAGATATTGTGTTATTAGAAGAAAAATCTATTACAAAGCCTCTAGGATTCAATGGAGAAAATTTCACCTTTTAAAAAATAAGGATGAAAATATTTATAAAGGCTTCAGAATATAGTTTATGGGAAGTCACCCAAGATGGCAACTATATTCTTACAAAACTAGTTGATAGAAGAAGAGTTTTGAAGACTGGTCGAGTAGGATGAAGATGACAAAAAGATGATTGTAATCAATGATAAGGCTGTCAACATTCTAACATATGCTCCTAGTCAAAAGGAGTACTTTAGAGTGTCTAGCTTAGAAACTACCAATGAAATATGGGAAGCACTAGAAATTACCCAAGAAGGAACATCTAAAGTTAAGCAAAGCAAAATTAATACTCTTACCATAGAGTTTAAATTATTCCAAATGAATCTGGGAGAAAGTATTAGAGAAATAGAGGTCAGATGTTCTCATTTAATGAATCATCTCAGAGCTCTTGGCAAAATATATAGTCAAGAGCACCAAGTAAGAAAAATCGTATATGGGTTTACCAGAGATTGGGATCTAAAGGTGATAATGATTGAAGAATCCAAGGGAGAATCAATGAGGTTAGTTGCTGCATGTTTTCAAAGTCTATCAGAATTCAAAAGCAAGAAAAAATATGACAAAAATCTAAAAGAAAAGCATTGAAAAGGCATTACTTTGAGGGCTCAAGAGAGTGATGAAGAATATGAGCTCGAACATGAAGAAATGAGACTTATGGTTACACGATTCTATAAGTTCTATAAAAATAGAGCCATAAGGAAAATTCAATCTAGGCGGAATTTTATAACAACATCACATCAGAGGCTCGAGATCAAATCATATACTTTGAATGTATGAAGCTAGGACACATCAAGGCAGATTGTTCTCAGCTTTTAAAGAGAGATACAGAGAAGAACAAAGAAAGATTTCAGAAGAGGAGAGCCCCTGTGTCTTCCATCTGGGGAGATAGTTCATCTTCAGAATATAAAGGGAGTGATCAAGAAGAGATTACAAATATTAGCTTTGTAGCTCAAGAAGAATCCAAAACAAAATTAAATCTTAAACCAACATATGATAAATTATTTTCTGAATTCAATAAGCTAAAAAGTTAATTGTTTAGAATTTCTAAAGATATAGTAAATTTTTAAAATGAAAATAAATGTTTTAGAAGAGCAAATTGAGATCAACTCTCATATTGCTAAAACTACATCAATGCCATGAATTAAATGTGAATCTATAGAGAAAAAGAATGAAGAGTTTACTAAAACTCGTTAAAGATTTACTAAAGGAAGTGAAGTACTTAATATAATTTTAGGGAATCAACTATGTATCTCCAATAAATCCAGAATTAGATATGATCTAAATCTAAATCTGGACAATAAAATAGTATATTATAGTGGATGCTCAAGACACATGATTGGGGATGCTGGGAAATTTCTAGAGCTCACACATAAAGAAGGGGAAAAGCTAGTTTTAGAGGAAATCAATCTAGAGAAGTTATTAGGATTAGAGAGATTATAGCTTAAATGACATGAGCATAGAAGATGTTTACCTTATAGATAGACTCTGCCATGATCGACACAGTGTTAGTCAAAGAGCAGACAAAGACAATTAGGTAATCTTTGACTCAAAAGAATGCCTAATTGTCAACAAGAAAGATCTGACAATAAACAAAGATGAATTGAAAGCAAAAGTTAGAGCACCAAATGATGGTAATTGCTATACTATTTCATTCAATTCATATCTTTCTAAAAATTGTTTTATGGGAAAAATTAATGAAAGTTGGCTATGGCATAAAAGATTAGCTCATGTAAATATGAGTCAAGTTTCAAAATTAATTAGAAAATATTTAGTCATCGGTTTAGCCAAAATAAATTTTGAAAACAATATTTCTTGTGATGCCTACCAACGAGGAAAGCAAACAAGGTCGAAGAAAATAATTTCAATTAAAAAGACAACTTCAATTACTTCATATAGATTTGATTAGTCTAGCAAGAGTAAAAAGTTTTGGAAGAAATCTATATACTCTTGTTATAGCTGATAACTATTATAGATTTATGTGGACATTGTTTCTTTGTTTAGAAGATAAGACTTTTGATGCCTTTATTGTTTTTACCAAGAAATTACAAGATGAGAAAGGTATTTCTATTGTGTCTATCAGGATTGATCGAATTCGAGAATCATGAATTTGCAACTTTCTATGATGAACATGGGAAAAACTATAATTTCTTAGCTCCTCGTACATCGCAACAAAATAGAGTAGTGGAATGCAATAACAAAGTCCTCACTAAATGGCATGAGCAATGCTAAATGAGAAAGGGGTCTCTCAAGTATTTTGGACTGAAGCTATGAGCTCCACATGCTAAATTTCAAATAAAGTCTATACTAAGTATTGCTCATATGAGGATCTTTGGCAACAAGTGTTTCATCCACAACATCAACAAAGAAAACCTCAGTAAATTTGATCCTAAATCTAATGAGGGTATATTTCTAGGCAATTCGTAAAGCATATAGAGTTTTCAACTAAAGAACTTTTTTAATTGAAGAGTTTATTCATACTATTTTTGCTAAAGTTGAAAATTTTTCAAAACCTTCTTCCCATGATGATGCTGAGGTTATTCAAAAATTTTGAAAATTTAATTCTTAACAAAAATCCAGTATAATAATATTTTGAAAATATTTGTGAAAATATTTCTCAAAAAAATGGTAATCAACTTAAACTCTGGCATTATATAAAGGATCATCCTTTAGACCAGCTCATTAGTGAAGTCAATGAAGAGGTTATAAGCTAGAGACAAGTGTTTAATGAAGTACCCTTTGCTATATTCATTTCAAACATTGAACCAACCAATATGGATGAGGCACTATTAGATACCTTCTAGATAGATTCCATGTAGGAAGAGCCGAACCACTTTAAAAGAAATCAAGTTTGGGACTTGGTACCCAAGCTAATGAATCATCCTGTTATAGGAACTAAATGAGTATTAAAGAATAAGCTTAATGAATCTATAGTCATCATTAGCAATAAAATTAGATTAGTTGCAAAGGGCCATAATCTAGAAGAAGGTATTGATTGTGAGGAAACATATGCTTCAGTAGGTAGATTAGAAGGAATACGAGTTCTCTTAGGCTTTGCCTAATTTAAGATTTTAAAGGAGTGATTTTATAAATGGTTTCATTATGGAAGAAGTGTACATGGAAAGCCATCAAGTTTTAAACATTTTAAACATCCATATTGTGTTTACAAACTCAAAAAGGCTCTATATTGTCTAAAACAAGCTCCAAGAGCTTGGTATGAATGATTGAGAATTTTCTACTAAACAAAGATTTTGAACTAGGCAAAGTGGATACTACACTTTTTTGTGAAAAGAAATAAAAATGATTTGCTAGTAGTTCAAATTTATGTAGATGACATCATTTTTGGAGCCACTAATAATGATCTTTGCTAAGAGTTTGCCAAGTTAATACAGGGTGAATTTGAGAAGTCGATGAAGGTGAGCTCAACTTCTTTTTGGGGCTTCAGATCAAACAGAAGAAAAATGGGATTTTCATCACATAGACAAAGTATCTCAAAGAGTTATGATGAGGGAAGATTGTCGGGGTCTGATCCATCAAAATAAAGTTTATTGCACCCAATATAATATAGTATAAGGAATAACCCTATCGTTCTTCTTAAGGAGCCTTTTATGTGGAAACCTAGCAGATTGGATGTCAAAATCAATGAAAAACCTGAGCAAGGAAAAATGGTTTTGGGGTTTTAAAGATTGATACGATAAAAGTAAGGTGCAGAAAGGTAAATATTTTTGGACTTTTTATTAAGATGAAAACGAGTTGGTTTGTTGAGAAATATGTTATGAAAGGCTCTTGATGATGAAAGCTTATATATCTTTGCCCTCGCATTTAAAATTTGAGTTTAGAAATCACTAAGTCTCAAAGAAAACCTTAATTGATCGATTGAGTCCAGAACCCTAATTTTCCTTAAACTCCTTCAATCAAAGCTAGTTTAAGAACTATTAGTGAACTGTCATAAACCACTTAGCGTGTAAGTTGAATTTAGATGATGAAAATGCCCTCAAATGGTCATCGATCGAAAACCCTAGATTTCAAGCAATTGAATTAATTAACAACGATCGCTTATAATAACCTAACTTTCTTAAACTTAAAACTGAAATATTCTATTAAAAGGCAAACATTCAAATCATTCAAATTCAATTACAAAGTCTAATATGAGAATGATCAATCGATATTCAAAACTTGCTCATAACATGAAAACCCTGGATCTAGCAGCAATCATAACATGAGAAGATGTAAATTAGAACAATAGAAACTCCCTATTTCACTCCATGATCTCAAGATATCAGATCTATCACCAAGAGACCAAAGGTTTAGCCTCTCATGACTCCTACTATACTGCAATCATTGTTCAGATAAAATGCCATGAAGAAACTATAAGAAGATGGTAGATTGATGGTGTAGAGAGGTAGAGAAATCTATGGAGAGGTGTAGAATAATAGAAGATATGGAGAAGGTGATCAGAGATAGCTCGAGTACTACTTCTTAGCCTAATCAGGTAAAAAACTAGCCTCCCCCTTCACTACAGCCTTCCTCTCCTTTTATTTCTGTATGACCTAATTCAAACTGCACAGTTTCAACGATTTTGCATAGTCATGACTAGATCCATGGTTTGGTTGTGACCTTAAAACACATAGAGACTTCCAGAAGAATCAAGGTCGTGACCAACAAACTCTTTGGTCGCGACTAAAAGATGCAAGAGAGTGATTTCACTTTCATTGACTTGTGATTTCTTTCCTGGTCCTTGCTCTGTTCTAGAATACTTACAATCCAACATAAAAGCTCACTGTAAATGTCCAAATAAGTAAATACAGAATATATGCAGTTTAGAAGAGTTCATTTACCATTTTACCCTTAATTAGCATATTGTCACGCATAATCATGTATTACCATAAAAGTATAATTTAAGGCATAAAATGAATGGTAAAGTTGTTATAAAGCTCTTAAAAGTGTCACAGAAACTGTAACATCCTTATTTTCTTACATCTTAGGGACCAAACTATAGCATTTGGAACCACTTTTAAGGTCATTGAAGTCAAATTATACAATCTGAAATTTTACTCTATCCAGTATTGTTCACTGTCTAAATTCTAGAGGAGTGATCTGACTTCGAAAAATCATAACTAAATCTAGAAAAATTAAAATAAGTGGTTCAAATTGCTACACAAAGCTAACTTAATGTTCTTTTAGGGAAAAATAACTCGTTGACTACTCCTTGACTAGGTCAACATCAATCAATGCTCTAATTTTACTATTCATCCAGCGTTTTTATCTGATTCCAGCATTTTTGTCCCAACTTTACATAACATTTGTACTATCCAATCCCCAGCTTCTATTCATGCTCCTTCAATCCTCTTTCATCATTAACAAACCTGTGGGATTAGGATTATATGGAAGGGGATGAGATTTATGGGGAAATCTCAGTAGCAAATGGTACTAAACAATGCACGCATTAATGTAAATACTGGTGCTTACTTGTAAAAGTATTAACATTATGTAATGTGCATGCTTCCATGTTACATATGAAATAAAATTGGCCAAAGTAATTATAGAAACAGAGCTTCAAACATAAGCACATATGCAACATAATTTAATAAAGCCATAGCACAACCAAGCATAACATTCAATGCAAACAAGTTTCGAATAAATTTACTACTTGGCGTGTAGCCTTTTCCTTAGTCCTTAACTTTTTCTCTGAGGTTCCTTCTTTACATAGGTCAGAGGATATACATAGCATAATAATATCTTCATTATTACTCTATCCAATATAGCTCTACTTATCTTAAGCTTAACTTGAGGTAATACCCTTAATTTGATAATTCCCTAACTTTCTTTCTATCCACGATTAACCTTATCAAGTGAGATATTTCTCTATTATAACTATTAAATTCATAATAAAAATACTCTAATTTATTAGAGCAGGGACTAGAATAATTTACTTACCTTATTCCTAAGCTTGCCAAGTCCCTAAGCTCCTTGAATTGCCCCTAGCTCCACCAGAACTCCTTCCTTCCTTTCTCTTTCTTTCTTTCTCTTTTTCTCTTTTTCTCTCTTCTTTCTCTTCCTTGCCATGGAGTATAATGGAAGGGGTGGGGTATTTATAGTTGAGTGGAAATGGAATGGACAATCAAGATCGAATCGCGATGAATGGCTCAGATCGCTTAGCTTCCTCAAGAAGCCTTGCCTGTATTATCATGATGACATCATCATCCTCAATAAATCACCAAAGTGACATCATCAAGGGACACCTCACATGCTTAGGTGGCATAATAGTGGGGCTGTTAGGACACCTCACCAGCCGACTCAGCATTTCTAGAGAATTCCAGAGTCTTTTCCTGTAATGAACGGTTGAGATCGTGCCATGTGCCCTTAGCTTTTTCTTCTTTCCCTAGGCTCATGTCATATGGCACCTCATGGTTCTAGATGAGTTTAAAGCTCTATCTGATTACTTTCCCTAGTTCTATCTCTTAATCGGGTAATTTTACTTTATGGAAAAGTACTAAAATATTATTTTAATATCACTTAAACCACCATAATCATTAGGACACATTTTTGGACCCTTAGAATGCTATCTTAGCCTCTAATTAAGCTCAAGCACTCTGGTGGCTCGATTCCCAAGAAATATCTTTTAGCAAATTACCAAAATGCCCTTAGTTACTCTTTATTTACTTGAATAATCCTATGGGCATTATTGTCTCTTCATACTTTACCAAAGTATTTCTTGACCTTGGTCAACTATCCAGATAACCTTCCTTGACCATCTAACCTTAATCAAATGACCAAAATACCCTTCACTCATTATTTAATTATTTTACAATATAGGGGTATTTTCGTCATTTCATACTTTTTCTGCATATTTCTAGCACTGACCTCTTTAACTGATAACCTAATATCATAGGCCTGGGCCTCACTTGGCGTCATCATAGGCCTCTCTGTGATATCATCTGAGCTTATTTAGTCATAACTTGCTTACTGCTAAGTTTCAAAATAAGATCTCGGGCGTTTACAAACTCCCGTCAAAATTCACTAATATAGGAATAACTTCTTCTATAGATCTCCTTTCGAGGTTCTGTCAGATTCATGACATCTGGTGTCATAGGGCACACCTTCCTATAACTTTTCACTTATATATGAGGTCCATAGGATCTGATAAAAATTTCAGATAACTTTTAGATTATCAGATAAATACCAGTTATATAGAACTCTAATAAAATTTATGTATCATGCTAGATTAACCAGCATAACTTTCTCTATCTACTGATGAATTTTGGGACTGAAATGTTCTGGGCAGTTCTAAGCCTTTTCTGGCTTAACTTTCTAAAATTACAATTTTACCCTCATAAACTTTCCATCTTTTCAATTAAGTCCCTTAATTTTTCATAATTACACATAATGGCCCAAACTTTATGTCTACTTCCTTTTGGCACCATTAAACCTTTTAGACTTTTTAGTTTAGTCCCTCTCTTTCTTCAAAATGACCATTTGCCCCAGGGACTTTCACTATTTACAATTTAGTCCCTAATCTTTCACTTACTTGCAATTTAGTCCCTAAACATCATATGTATACTTTTAGGACTTCTGCTCAACAGAGCCTGGTAGCCTACCTCTTTTAGGCTACATACTAGGCTTCTATGTCTAAAAATTAGCATATGACAGAAACCATATACAAAATATGTCTTATCAATTCCCCCACACTTGAACCTTTATACTCCTAGACAAAGAATGAATCACACCTAGAACAATACTATTAAATTCAAGATAACAACATAATCCATAGTATACCCTGAAAACAAATAATTAGTCATCTTTTAGGAATGCAAAGATGATAATGTGAGCAATACCAAGTAATAAACTACTAAGCGAAATCAACCTCAAATATATGAGCGCAATAGATCCTCTCAAAGGGTGTAAGTGTTTAGCTCTCTATTTCCTCTCATTGTTAGGGTTCTTTCACTCATATACAATTTGGAAAACACCCTACCATATGCTTGTAATGGCCCTAAATCTTAGCAACTATATAATACTTATGCAAAGAATTAAGAGGTCTTTTTAAGGTTACAATGATGGAGATGGGCCATATAGAATGGAATATGAAGAATATAAAGTAGTATATGCATTCAACAATGAATATGTAGCATGTTTCATGTCTATAGGGATGTAGCTGTGGTAATTGTGCTAATAAGAGTTGATAATGGTGCCCTCTTCTCTTTTTCTTTTCTTTTCTTTTTGTTGTCTTTTTCTTTTACTCTCTCTCTCTTTTCAGTGCAATGTTTCTTTCCTCTTCCTCTTGTATTTGGCACCTCATTCATGGAAAATACAGAACAATAACACAACAATAATGAATTTTTGACATGAATAATATTTTTATTTCAAAATGATGTTTTTGCACATTTGACTCTCTATAAGGATGATGAAAAGAAAAAGTGATGGGCTCAAGAGGGAGGTGACTAAGGATGCAATATGTAGTGGGCTTGTGTTTGAATAAAACAAAAATTTTGTGATGAAATATTGGAGGATCAAAAACAATAATGAATTTTTGACATGAATAAAAATTTTATTTCAAAATAATATTTTTGTACATTTGACTTTCTATAAGGATGATGAAAAGAAAAAGTGATGGGCTCAAGAGGGGTAACTAAGGATGCAATATGTAGTGGGCTTGTGTTTGGATCAAAAACAAAAATTTTGTGATGAAGGATTGGAGGATTAATCAAAGAATGTCACATTGAGTAGCACAAAAACACACAATGAGTAACACAGAAGCAAAGCCATCTCCCCCACACTTAAACTTGATAGTGTCCTCACTGTCAACAGAACTAAAGCTAAACAATATCACAATCACTTTGTAAAGTTAATGAAATCTAGCTCCAAAATAGTAGGTAGCCTAATCACTCAATGCAAATTAACAGTTCAGCACACAATCACATTCAAGTTATGCAAAGCAATGCTAGTAAGGAAGAGATGACAGGATGAGTAAGCTAAGATCATACATGTGAGTGTGTAAGTTCCACAAAGAACAATCAATGAGTAGACGACATATGGACAGTAATGGGGGTGTTCAAAATAGAAAGAGACATAGAATAAGCATAAATAAATAGAAAATGAAAACTATCCTACTGAAACATCCCTTCCCTATCCTCAAACCATCATCAACATATCACATCAGGGAAAACTTATAAAGGTAGGAGATAGGAAAGGGATAACCTGGCCTCAAGGCTACAGTGGGAAATCATAATACTTTTATAAATGGCTATTTGATTTGAAGGTTTTCCCTATTGCCCTCTCTCACCACTTCAGCATTCCACAGTCGCACACCTTATACTAAGACTTGTCCAAGTTCATCTTAAATTCTCCCTCCTTAAACTTGAACTTACCCAACTGTGGTTGGCATGTCGCAGCAACAAACTTAGGAAAATTTTCCTTCACCTCCTTAGTATATTCCCTACAGTTGCTCTTCTTTAGCTTGTGTAGCTCCTCTAATTTATCATCTGCTTCCCCAAGTGTTGCACCAAGCTAAGGTTGGTCTACAGATGCAACGTACTTAGGATCATTATTTTCTATACCTGTATTATTATTAGAGATTAACTCTTTCAAAAACCTTAAGGTATGAGATGTAATTTTGGAATGAGAGTAAGGGTGAGAAGAGTTAGCATGTATTGGCCCTATAACCAAAACAGTGGATTATGGAACTGAAGGAGTCTAGAGTTCCCTAGTTGCGTCTGACATTTATGGTCGAGACCTTCCAGCTTTTTATCTCGCTCTAGTTGGTAGGGTGTGTCTCTGGAACTTGTTGTCATGACCGTTCATCTTTCAGTCGTGACTTGGTGTCACAAAAAGGCTCTTCTTCAGTAGATTGATGTTAGTAGTGACATCTTCATCTTGTGTCACGAATGATAGTTTATGGAGTTTTATGTCATGACCTTAAAACTATTGGGTTGTGACACATCTTCAAAGCGGATCTCAGATTGATGTTTAGTCACGACGTGGAGTTCATTTGGTCATGACCGTGTGTCACAGAAATTTGACCCTTCTTCAATTGTTGCACTTCCAGCTTCCAGAACATCTTGGGATCCTGCAAGATCACTCAACAAACCTTTTACAAATGTATTATCTATATCATTATCATGCAAAATCAATTCATGTTCATCCTTAGTTTCTTCAATAGCATAATCAATGGCATTCAAAGTAGTAAAAGCATAATTATCATAAGGAAATTTCATTGCTTCATTCATGTTAAAGGTTACCACATGCTCTCCAACTTCTATTGTGATGGAACTATGCTTCATACTAATTATGGTCTTAGAAGTTTGGAGGAAAGGTTCGCCTAGGATCAAAAGTGTTGTCATTTATTAACTGGAGCACTAAACTTGTGTCTCTAAGCTTGTTTATACCTAAGTATTGATATACTGACTAAGGCATTACATTAATGGCTACCCCTAGATCTAGTAACACTCCCTTAATAGGAACATTTCCTATAATGCATGGGATTATGTAGGATCCTGGGTCTTAGCACTTAACAGGTAGTTCAGCCTTAAAGAGTGATGACATATTAGCACTCACCTGGATTCTCTCAAGAGGCCTAAACTTCTTTTTATCAGCACACAGTTCTTTAAACTTTTTTGCATATTTAGGGTTTCTCTTAAGGAATTCAACCAACGGGATATTTATTTCTAACTTATTGAATAGAGTATAAGTATCTTTTGCACAATCAGGGTCAATTTTTTTCTTTCCAGTAAAGTAAGAGTTAGGAAAATGGAGATCTTTTATACTTACCTCCTTACCTTTGTGCATAGAGGCTCCTTGCTTGCTTGACTCTGGCTTCTCCTCAGGTTGCTTTCCCCTGTAAGCTAGAATTGGTATTGTTGCTACTTCTTCTTGCAACTCTTATATCTCCACTTGAGCTTGTGACTTTTCTTCTTGGGTTGGCTTCTCCATTATAAACTGTTATTCTTTAGCACTTTTAGATTTCCTAATTTACACCTGTGGCAGAGATGAGTTCTCAAATTCAGCATCTTCCACATCCTGCTCCAGTGTATCAGTTTCCTTAAAATGCACCTTTCTGCCACTTCTGAGTGATATAGGATTCAGACCCCTCAGATTAATGGGGGTGTTTGAAGGTCTGTTGCCACTACTCTTTCCTTGTATATCACTTACTGTATTAGAGACTTGAGTTAAGTAATTTGTGATATCTATATTCTTGAAACTTAACTCCTTAAGTTTCCTGTGCACATCAGCATTATCCTACTGCATACTTAGAAGGATTGAAGCTGTGGAGGTGAATTAGTGTCATTCTCTTTGAGCTTATTATCTATATTGGTCATTCTACCGTCCATATTATTTATCTGTATAGCCATACTCTTCAACAACTGAGAAGTCTTATCTGGCCTTGATGTTAATAAGGTATTAAGGTGAGTTGGAACTATAGACCTTCTATTATTTTAGTAGTTCCTTGAGGAAGCACCACCTCCTTTGAATTGGTTTGGCCTATTTTCCCCACTCCCACCTAAAATTTGGGTGATCTTTCCAACCAGGGTTATATGTGTTAGAGTATGGGTCTCTCTTCTGGTATTAATTGTCTCTCCCTTGGTATATCGTTGCCACTTCTTCATAATGTCTATCACATGTACTGGTAGCATGTATCATTGAACCACATGATTCACATCCTGTAACTAAGGCTTGCAAGGTACCCACTACATGAACTTGTTTTGTGGAATACAGCTCTCTTTCAATCGTATTCAACCTCATCTTCATTTTGTTTTCCAGGGTTGCTATTTCTACTAAGATCTCTTTTGAATTACCTGAAGATGATATGGGCATTCTCCTTGGGTCCCCTATCTGATGGTCTTTATTGGCCATTTTTGGAATAACTCCTAACTTGCTTGTAGGGTTTTATCTCTCAAGGATCCATTTGCTACAGCATTTAAGGAAACCTGATTATGAGGAAATAGATTATCAAAGAAAATGTCTACTAAATCAGCCTTAGTCATGTTGTGGTGAGGGCATCGAGCCAACAGGTTAAGAAACCTCATCTAATACTCATGTAAAGATTCTCCATCCTATTGCAGAATATTAATGATCTCCTTCTTCATTCGAGTGGTCTTTGAAGTTGGGAAAAACTATTCAAGATAGGTTGATTTCAACTGATCCCATGTAAGAGTGGAGAAATGAGTTAGCAAATTGTATAGCCACTCCTTAGCCTTCCCTTTCAAGGTAAAATGGAAACACCTCCTTAAGACATCATCCAGTGCAGTCATTGGAGGCTTTATTGAAGAACATATCATATGCATGGCTTGTAAGTGCCTGTGTGGACATTCTCCTGTAAAACCATGAAATTTAGGTAAGGATGCAATCAAAGCTCCTTTAATCTCAAAATTAACTTCTTCAGTATATACCCCATAAGGATCATAATTCACATGCGAATGATTAATTTTCCTCTCACTTCTATTATCTTCTGCATTCATTGGTATTTAATTTTCTCCATACCCATTATGCCTATTATGATTGATATCACCCATATTTAGTTCAATTTCAAACTCTGGAATACTAGAGGAGGAACTAGATTTTGCTTCTTCTTATCTAAATTCCCTAAATTCTCTCTTTAGTTTCCTAAGTCTTCTCTCAATTTTAGGTTCATAAGGCACTAATGGTTCAGCTCTTTTACATATTCAATGTAAAAACAATAAAGAATAATCAATGCAATCAGTCAGAGTCAGTCATGGAAGTTGTACAGAAGAAAATTTTCATTTAGTCATGATTAAAGTGTGCTTTTGTCACAACTCAATCTCACAGAGAGCAGTAGTCACGACTGGTTTTCGCAGAGTAGACAATTTTCACGGGGAAGCAATCAGGTCACGACACAAACAATTTTTGGTCGCGACGTAAAGTCATAGAGTTTTTATTGCGTTGCAGGTGAGTTTGGGCCATGACTCACAGTGACAGAGACTGATCCTGCAGAAACTCAGAAAAGTGCAAAATATAATGCAATTTAAAAACTACTAAAAAACTAAAATGCAAACAAAAATAAGAAAAATGACTCAGGTAGCTAATGAATTGACAATCAATTACTAGAAAACAAATTACTTGGCTCCCCGACAACGACGCCATTGATGAGGGCAGATTGTCTTGGTATAATCTATCAAAATAAAGTTTATTACACCCAATATAATATAGCATAAGGCACATCCCTATTGTTCTTCTTGAGGAGCCTTTTATGTGGAAACCTAGCAAATTGATGTCAAAATCAATGAAAAACCTGAGCAAGGAAAAAATAGTTTTGGGGTTCTAGAGATTGATGCGATAAAAGTATGGTACAGAAAGATAAATGTTTTTGGACTTTTGATTAAGATGAAAATGAGTTGGTTTGTTGAGAAATATGTTATGAAAGGCTCTTGACGATGAAAGCATATTTATCCTTGCTCTCATGTTTAAAATTTGAGTTTAGAAATCACTAAGTCTCAAAGAAAATCTCAATCAATCGATTGAGTCTAGAACCCTAATTTTCCTTAAACCCCTTTGAACAAAGCTAGTTTAAGAACTATTAGTGAACTGTCATAAACCACTTAGCGTGTAAGTTGAATTTAGATGATGAAAATTCCCTCAAATGGTCGTCAATCAAAAACCCTATATTTCAAGCAATTGAATTATTTAACAATGATCGTTGATAATAACCCAACTTTCTTAAAATCAAAACTGAAATATTCTATTAAAAAATAAATGTTCAAATCATTTGAATTCAATTACAAAGTCTAATATGAGAATGATCTATCGATATTCAGAAGTTGCTCATAAAATGAAAACCCTAGATCTAGCGGCAATCATAACATAAGAATATGCAAATTAAAACAATAGAAACTCCCCATTTCAGACCATGAGCTCAAGATATCATATCCATCACCAAGAGACCAAAGGTTTAGCCTCTCATGACTCCTACTGTACTACAATCGTTGTTCAGATGAGATGCCATAAAGAAACTATGAGAATATGGTAGATTGATGGTGTAGAGAGGTAGAGAAATCTGTAGAGAGGTAGAGAAATCTATGGAGAGGCATAGAACAATAGAAGATGTGGAGAAGGTGATTAGAGAGAGCTTGAGTACTGCTTCTTAGCCTAATCAGGTCAAAAATTAGCCTCCCCCTTGATGGCAGCCTTCCTCTCATTTTATTTCTGTATGACCTAATTTAAAATGCGCAGTTTCAACGATTTCGCATTTTAGTCACAACTATATCCATGTTTTGATCGTGACCTGAAAACACAGAGAGACTTCCAGAAGAATCAAGGTCACAACCGGTGGACTCTTTGGTCTCGACTAAAAGATGCATAAGCGTTATTTTACTTTTATTCACTTGTGATTTCTTTCCTAATCCTTGCTCTCTTCCAGAATACCTACAATCCAACATAAAAGCACACTGTAAACATCCAAATAAGTAAATAACAGAATATATGTAGTTTGGAAGAGTTAATTTACCATTTTACCCTTAATTAGCATATTGCCACACACAATCATGTATTACCACAAAAGTACAATTTAAGGCATAAAATAAATGGTAAAGTTATTATAAAGCTCTTAAAAGTGTCACATAAACCATATACAAAATGTGTCTTATCAAGTTACTAAAGAAATTTGAGGTGGAAAACACCATATACATGTCAACCCTAAGGAGCTCGACTATATAGCTGGGTGCAGATGAAAATAGAGTGAATTTTTATATCAGTAAATATTGAGAAATGATTGGATCACTTATCTACTTGACAGCAAGTAGACCAGATATACAATATAGTATTGACATATGTACAAGGTACCAAGCTGATCCTATAGAATCACAAGCCAAAGCTGTCAAAAGAATCTTCAGATATCTTTGTGGAACCATCAATATTGGAATATGGTATCCAAAAGGAGGAAGAGAATTCCTAGTGGCTTAATCAAACTCAGATCATGTTGGATAAAAAAAACTGATAGAAAAATAACTAGTGGACAATTCCAAATTCTTGGTAATTGTGTTGTTTCTTGGTTCAATAAGAAACAATACACAGTGGCAATTTCATCTACTGAAGCTGAGTATGTAGCTGTGGGGAGTTGCTATGCACAAGTTTTATAGTTAAAACAATAGCTACAATATTTGGAAATTTATCTAAAGGAGATACCAATTCTCTGTGACAACACAAGTACCATCAATCTATCAAAGAATCTGGTACTCCACTCTAGGACAAAACACATTGACATAAGACATCACTTTATAAGAGATCATGTACAAAAGAAGAATATCAATATGGAGTTCATCCTAACGCATCTTCAGCTTGCTGACATATTCACCAAACGTTTGGCAAAAGATCAATGCACATATATTAGAGGAGAATTAGGAATGTTAAATCCCAATGAATTGTAAAATTTCCTTTAACTTTAAATCTCTTCATTTCGTATTTTATTAATGATTTTTAAGTTTAACTAACTTAAGCATTGGAATGTCTACAAATTTATTTTGCAAGAAAGTTGATAATTATCGATAAAATCTTCGATAAGAAGAATTATCAAATAAAATTTTGAAGAAAAAGGAAGTTATTATGAAAAGAAAGGCAAAATTTATTGAATTACTTATTGATAAAATAGTTTATCATACACACTTGAATAAATAAAAGTTAAAAAGCTATGTGTTTCGACTTAATTGCATTGAATTTATTGATAAACTACTCGACAAAGGAATTTATCGAGCAACTATGTGAAAAATAATTGTTTTTAGTTCAATTATCTTATTAAATTTATTGAAAATATGTTTGATAATAGGATTTATCAAAGTACTCTTCAAGAAGAATGAATTACTTTTCAATTCTGTGCAAATATTTTTTAATAGAATTTATCAAACTTCTTATCAGTAAAAGGTCTTACCGATAAGTTAATCGATAAATTGACTTATTTTAAAAAATAATTTTATCAGTCAATTCTTTGAAGAAAGGACTTATCAAATACTTATTCGATAAATTTTGTTGAAACATAATCAAATAGATTATTGATAAGTAAACTTATTGAAGATCTATTTGATAAATGTGATATGCTTGCTAAAAGAAAAGAGATGTTTCTAAAAAATAACACTATGATAAAAGAGCTTTTGAAGTTCTTTTTTGATAAATTATGTGTAAACTTTTTGAAAAAGGTAGTTATTTATTGAACAACTTATCAATAAGTATTCCTATAGAAGAGCTACTCGATAAATATCTTACCGTTATTTGAATATTTATTGATAAACACTTGAAATAGAGTTCTTTTCGAAAGCTTATCGATAATATTGTAGTTATTTGAGAAAAATATGACCATTACTGTTCAGTTCCTCTAATATTTTCTCAAATAATCCTCTGAACCGAGAAGAATTTTTAACCGCTATTGTAACCCCCCCTTCACAATTAAATCCTCCTATAACCATTCCTCAATGTTCCAATACTACTTTCTCCACAAAACCAAGATATGCTTCTTTCTCTTAGCCACATCCTGGTAAATCCTACCCATTCCTTATCTTATTTGACTAAAGACTAAACTATGGCAAGGACTAAGGTACCAGAGGTTGGAAAACAAAGGGAAAACATTAGGCATCTTCATCAAAGCCCAAGCAAAAACTAAATGAGGCAACTTTGCCTACTACACAAGTTCCTCAAGAAAATATGCAGAAAACTTCTATGAAATAGAGTACCAAACAAGCTTCAAAAATGAAAAGACATCAATTAGACTATGTTCCTGAAGAATTAGAACACAAGCACACTGATGAGAATCTTGAACAAATGGTCAAGAAAATCACAAAATCTGTTGGAGTTTCTTTAGGAAAGAAGGGAAAGCAAATCAAAAGGAAAAAGAAAATTGGAAAGAAAATCAAAAGGAAAAAGAAAATTGTGTTTTCACAAGGTACATCAGGGTCTCTCTCTCTCCATCTCACTCTGAACCTTCTTCTTCTAGCCCTCCTCAAACTAGTCATCTTCCCCTTCAACCTATTGATTTAGCTATACTTTTTGGTAACATAGATAAGGGAGTAGATTGTTAGGAATTGGAAGACACGCAGTGGAAATTAATTTAAAAATTTTTCCATTCCTTGCCAGGATCTACCGTATGTGTTTAAGTTAAGTGGGAAGGAGCATTACACTCAGTGTTTCTCAGCGACTATCACAGCTTCTCTCCGCAGCTGGTGATCTCTTTCCAATTGCAAGAAGACGTCCACAGCTTCTCTCCGTGGCTCGTGCTCTCTTTCTGATCGCAAGAAGTCGACGCCTCAGGTCGGCTTCCTCTACTGGTATCCACATGAACAGCGTTCCAACCACGAACGACGTGCTAGCGTCTCCTGTCCCTCCAAGGCTCTCTCAAGAATTCGTCCTCTCTATCTCTACTTTAGCAGTTTCTTATCTGCAAAACCTTTTTCAGATTCCCTTTGGCCTTTTGTGTTATGTGTAGTTCAAAAAACGTAGCTCCTAAAATCAGATATATAGGATGCTCTGCGTTTTTCTCAACCGAATTAGATTTTGGAAATAATCTATATTAATTCCAAAATTAATACAATATCACATATTGTATAATTTGATAAGAAACTAATTAAATAAATAATGTTTGTATTAAATCCGTCCCACAGATTTAATTCACCTATTTATTTAATTTAAAATAAAGATAAGACTAGACTATATTTGATTTATTCTTATAAATCAAATTTGAGATATCATGTCAATTTGAATTTTAAATTCAAATGTGATAGAGATTTAATTTATCCTTATAAATTAAATCTTGTAAATATCTCTTATATGAGATATTCTATCAATTTGAATTTCAAATTCAAACGTGATAGAGATTTAATTTATCCTTATAAATTAAATCTTGTATATCACTTATATATAATGTATATATACGAATTTATATATATATACGAATATAAATATAAATAAATATATACATCAACCTTGGATCATTCATTGAATCTGGACACGTCTTAGATTCAATGAATCTGGACATCATAGCTCGTGTTGGGCTATTTTGTGTGCGACCCTATAGGCCCATATGAAGTTGGCAGTGGGCCATTTGCTATACTGGCCCACAAGTCGCAAGCGATCTCTAGCAAGACATAACGACTACCCAAATCATATGAGGATCAATAAACGATATAACCTTTTATACAACCATATCATGTCCCTTCTGTCACGCGATATTTTGGTCATGGATGAGGCATGTATAATGTCATCCTCCTATTCCTGACCGTTACTTTCTCGATCCCTGAGTAGTCTGACTATAGAAATGGAACTACCTTTCCATTACAGTATGGCCATACATTTCTCAGACTCACTCATTGAGGGGCCCAGTAATATCTCTCTACGAATGTGAGGGACAAATTCCATCTTGACCATTCATATTCCTCCGCATGAAAAACCACTAAGCCCGAACATAGTCTTTATGATCACTCGGTCAAAAGTGACTTTTGACTAGGTCAAAGCTGAGTGTTTGTCATGTAGGAATTCATGATGATCTCAGGTCAAATGGTATAGTGACATTGTTTGTATATGAAAGAAGCTTATGACGTAACCCATGCAGCTCTCTCATAGCGGGTCGGTCCAACACTTTGTACTCTTACATGTGCCTATGACTTTAATTTATATCTCTATACATCTTCAAAGTCATACTGGCCTTATTTCATCTCTGTTCCCACATAGATGACCGACCAGGGACATTTAGGATAAGATCATGAATTATCCAAGGATGGTCATCACAATAAACATGCAAATAATATGATAACACAATTAATAAATTCATAAATCAATAATGTTCATAAGACAATGATTGGCCCCTAGGGAGAAACATATGCATATTTTATATATGGAACAATCATATATAGCTCAAAGAGAAATTCAATAAAATTTAATGCAACATAGAGAAATATTTTTTAAATATATAAAGTTAATCTATTAATATAAGTTACTTGAATACTTAGTCGATTAATATCTATGGAAGAATTGAAACAAAAATATTTCAACACAAATTAATCAAAAAATTAATCCATTAATATAAATTAACCGATTAATGGATTCATATTTGAATTTCTCAAAATGATACTTCACTGATTAATCGAACAATTAATAGAATAATATAAAATAATAGATTGCCTAATCAACTAATAGAGTTATCTTTTTTTAGAAGAAAAATTGTTCTCAACAAATTAACTAAAGAGGTAATCGATTAATTATAATTAATCGATTAACTAATGGATTAATTGACTTATCTATTCAATTCCACAGAGTTATCTTTTGTCATTGATCAAACACTTAATTGATTAATATACACTCATTAATCGATTAATTAAATTTCCTTTTTAGCATAGAACAATGTCCTGATATTAATCGAACAACCAATTGATTAATTTATACTCATTAATCAATTGACTAATGGATTAAGTACCATGAATTGATTGATTAATCAATTAATTTGATTAACTTCATCTTTTAAAAATATTTAAACATATAGAAAACTTGCATATTTTAAATTATTTTTGACATCATTTGAGCACATAAATGACTTAATTATTTTGAATTCCTTTTGATATCATTAAAATATTATTGAATATTGAATCTAATAATAATATATTATCAAAAGCAAATCATATGCAAAGTCTTATATTAGTTGAATGCCTTTGATAAAACAGAGATTTTCTCAATTTATCTAAGTGTTATTCGATAAATTACCTTACCAAATAATCTTTCAATAAATGAATCTTTCGAAAATCAAAATTTTTAAAACAAAGATTATTGATCGAAGTCTTTATCAATAAATATATTGATCAATCAGTACTTCGATAAAAGCTTTTTGTAAAATTCTTTTCTAAAACTCAATATGGTCATACTTATTAAAAAAAGGTCTTCTAACAATTCTAGTTCTAAAATATTGACTCAGACTTTTTTCATAAGTTTAGTTCATATCAATTTATCAAAGTATTTATCGATAATAAACTTTAAATATCTTTCATAAATTAGATTTTACTTTAAAAGTTCTTTCTCATTTATCAAAAAATTTATTAAATAATTACCTTATTGATAAGCTTATCGATTAGTTTTCTTTATCAGTTAAGTTTTTGTCTTGAAATATTTTTTCAATTAATTGTTATTATCAAAACATTAGAGTCTAACAAATTAGATTCTCTTACCCTAGGTATCAGGAGACTTGAGACTAATTTGAAAATTTCTAGGGACCTTAAAATAATAATTTATTTTGTATGGGATCTGGGAGTAATTGTCCTTTAAATCTTCTACAAAAACGTGTTTGGCTTTTCAATGAGTTAGCTCCTATAGTTGTACATTCAAAAGGATGCTCTGGACTCTATTTAGTGAATTTATTAATTTTATTGTATGTTTTCTTAAAACGTAAAAAGAGTGAGATATTCTTGCCTTCCCTTTTAAAATAATTAAAATAAATAAGATCTTAATTAATATATGAATTCAATAAATATGTTTTTTTTGCATAAATAGTATGGTATCTTATTGAATTAGTTGTTCCGAACTTAATATTTTATCATTAGTAAAAAGCTTATATTGACTCATTAGAAGACTATATTCTAATATCTACACGCATATAGATAGATAGATAGATAGATAGATAATGAGTCTTAATATTTAGTAAGTACACCCATATTTATTAGGAAAAATTGGGGTAATTTTACATATTAAACATTTCATTAGTAAGAATGACTTGTTTAATTTTTATATACACAAAGTAGGGGTGGGTAAAATTGTCCCAAACTTGGTTATCCAAACCTAGTCCCAGGTGTTAAGGGATATGTTCATCTTGTCCTATGAAGGACTAGGATTGGAATGCATCAGGTCAAGCAGGACAAGTCTTGGCCAAACCCCTATAACGTCCCAACCCATCCCAATATTGTATATACTTTTTTTAAACAAATTGTCATATGCAAGCTAGGCTGGCAGCTACAGCTACAACAACTTTCCCTTCCCTCACTTTAGGTCAGCTCAATCACTCACCTTAGGCTTCACTTTTCTCTCATCTCTTTAGATCAGCTCCATGTCTTTACCAGGAGTCTAGGCAAGTGGCACCACTGCCAGTTCCTCTCTGATTTAGTCTCCCATTCTCTACCGCTAGTCCCCTTCCCTTACGGCCTCTGTCGCTCCCCAGTGGCAAGTCATGCTTGCAAAGTCAAAATCCCTTTAGGTCTCCCATACTCCATTGCCAATCCCCCTCTCCTCATATCTTCAGTCACTTCTCCAAGTCAATATGTGCTGTCTCCAGTAGACCAGTACTCCATCGTCGTCAATTGACCTCCAATTTCCAAATCCTCTTTAGGTCTCTCGTACTTCACAGCACTTCAAGCTTGAGGTAGGTCGCTCACTTTCAAATCCCCTATAGGTTTCAATTTCTGCAGCTATTTTTTGATATTTTGTTATTGACTTTCTCTCATGCTACTTCCTGAGACTGTGAAAATATGTATCTTTTATCTCTCAACATTATATGCTTGGTTTAAGACTTGTATGCAAATTAATAAAAGATGATAATTTCATGGCAGGTTGTGTTTATGGGGCTATATGATTTAGTATAGAAGAAAACCTAACTAACATGAGTTTCAACAATTGTGAGTATTTGTCTAATTTTTGGGTGAGATTATATAGATACATGCGTGTGGTTGTTTTGTTAATAGAGGGATGCTTTTGGAGCCTTGTAATTGGGTTTTTGCTACTTGGTGGTTGCATTCTTAGGCTTGTTTTTTTATTTGCCTAATCATAATATGTTGTAACAAATCCACATGGGGATTATCTTTGTTTGTTCATTATGTTTGATTTGCAAATTCCTACAAAAAATTTACCCATCTTTGAAGTATGCCTCGTGGCCTTTAGTTCCTTATGCTATGCTCAAAGTGAAGCATGATTATGCATAGTGCAATATGCCATAGTGTTAATCCCTAAGACATACAACTTAGTCTATCTATATATAGTATATTATCCAATGTCTCATGATGAAATGTGTGTTGTGGTCAAAGTTAAGTGTCCGCATTTCATGGCTGATGCCATGGATAAAAGGAAGATAGGAGTTTGTTGCTTTTAGGGTCATAGATGATGTCACTATGTTGTGTTTATCACTCGTCCACATTTATTCACTTTGTATAGCACATAAGCTCAAAATAAGAGTTTTTAATTTTTAAAGTGCCAGCACACATGTGCTTTTGGTTGCAAATGATTGAAAGATGCATATGAACTCTTTTAAAACATAACCTTTGTCAGTTGGGTTTATTCATCTCCAAAAAAGAAAAAAGGTTTGATTTATTTACTCTCTAATGTGTTGTCAGGATAGAGTCTACCATCTTCCAACAAATTTTATCAAACAATTGTAGAATTGAGTGGTTTATTCAGTTCTAAATGAGGCTTTCTGTATTGTGATGATCATTAGCGGTTCTAATCAGGCTTTCTGCATTATGTTACTTTATTGTAACTTGTAATCATAAACTTGTAAAAGAAAACATTTAGTGTCTTCAAATGTTTGGTGGCATCATATATGTTCATAAGTTTGTTATGAGTTTGGTTTACTTGAAGAAGAATGAAGCATTATTGACTGTCATTCTCATGTTCAGTCATCAACGACTAATACAAAGTTTTTCCTATTTTACAGGAGGATGGCAACTGCACCTACCACTTAAGAAAACTTAGAACAGACTAAAGATGTTGAACTTTAAACTGTTGTTGAAGTACAAGACATAGAAGGAGCAGTAGAAAATATTGAGGAAGAAGAGAAACCAACAAAAATACTCAAATCTATTATTTGGGAGCATTTTGATAAGATTCCTTTGGATGAAAACAATAGAGATTACAAAGCCAAGTGCAAGTATTGTCTAGCAAAGATTGCTTGCAATCCTGTCACACATGGGACAAGTAGATTGTGAAAATATTTGGAGAGGTGCCCCCTAAATACAAAAATAATAAATAAGATGAGGCAAGCTATATTCACTACAAAAATAATAAATAATCAAGAGCGATGTAGACAAGCCATTGCAAAGTACATCATATTGGATGAAATGCCTTTTCAAACTGTTGAAGGTGAAGGTTTTGGACATATGATGAGTAAGGTAGAACCTCGCTTTCAAATTCCATCAAGGTCAATAGCTACTAGGGACTACTTAAAGGTGTATCTTGAAGAAGTAAGCAATTTGAAAAGTTATTTCAAAAGAACAAAAGTTTAAGTTTCCCCCACTACAGATACATGGACTTCCAATCAAAATTCCAACTATATGAGTCTCACTACGTATTGGATTGATGAAGATGGGCATTTGCAAAAGCAAATCTTGAATTTTTGCATAGTTGAAGACCATAAAGGTGACACAATTGTAGAAGAAATTGAGAAATATTTATTGTTATAGGGTATTGATAAAGATTTTACTCTCACAATTGATAATGCTTCTTCAAATGACAATGTATTATCAACTTTGAAGTCAGTTTTCAGACATTGGAATAGTCTTATCTATAATGGGGACTTCTTGCACTTGAGGTGTTATGCTCATATCATGAATTTGATTGTGTCATGTGGTGTGAAAGAAATGGATGACTCTATGGAAGCCATTAGGAATGCAATTAAATATGTAAGATCTTCTCCTGCAAGGTTCTGAAAATTCAAAGAGCTTGTGGAGAAAATGAAGATCAATTCAAAGACTCTATTAAGAATGGATTGTCCAACTAGGTGGAATTGAACTTACATAATATTGGAGAATGCTATTAAATTTAGTAGTATGTTTACAAGGATGGAGGAATTGGATACAGAGTACCAAAAAAGTTTTAAGGATAAAAAATTAATAGGTCCCCTATAGCCAAGTCATTTAAAGAAGCTCAAGAGTTTGTTGCAAACAATCCAAGTTCATTGTTGTGTCACATGGCTAAGAGTATGTAGGGCAAATATGACAAGTATTGGGGTAAGTTTGAAAACTTAAATCCTTTGTTGGTGATTGCAATAGTGCTTAACCCTAGGTATAAAATGAAGTTTTTGATATGTTTTATTATCCTACACATCATGATCCCATGTCCAAAAAGGTCTCTATAGTCTTGTATCGCTTGTATGATTATTATTCAAATGCACATGATGCATCTCAGCTTGAAACTCAAAGTACAAGTTAAAGTCAGAGTTAATCACAAGTACCAACTCAAGGTTCTTATGCACGAATGTCCTAGAACTAGAGTCTTTTGATATTGATGGTGGGGAGGGTTCTTGTGCAATTCAAAGGTTCCTTGCCCACACTGACTTTGAGATTCAATAGATAAGTATGCGGATTTAGAGAGGTATCTACAAGCTGAGTTAGTTGACTATCATAATCATATATTTGATCTTTTGGATTGGTGGAGAATGAACTCTAGCAAGTACAAAACCATTTCATTGATTACAGTGATGTGTTAGTCATGCTTGCCTCTACTGTATCCTCATAATTAGCATTCAGTACAGAGGGGCGTGTTATTAATGACTTCAAGAGTTCACTATCCTCTAAGATAGTTGAAACGCTAATTTATGCACAACATTGGTTATCTCCATCTACATTCAAATCAAAAGACTTTGATATTGACAACTTCAATCAAACTTTAGAAACAGAAAATAGTATTAGTTATATCATATTATTTGTTTTATTTATGAGATGATTTTATTTGTTTACCATTGTTTTATTTCTTAATTATACACTCTCTCTATTGTTTCTTTACAGATGAAGCAGTAACTTTAGTGGGTGAAATGGAAGAAGTAACATGTGTCTTTAGTTTTGGACTGTTTATTTCTTTGTTTTATTCCTTGGAATGTTTTATTTTAGTGTTTTCCCCCTTATATGGGTAAGTTGTCATTTTATATCAGAGAGTAATAGTGGTATTTAGAGGAAGTTGTTGTGTCTTTTTATATAAAATGATTTATGAGATGATTTTATTATAGAATTTTTTAAAGAAAATGGGATTTGGGAATTCCTAAACATATCCTGATCCTGAACAGAACCGAGACACATTTGAGATAGGAGAGACACGGGACGCATTTTGCATCTCATATCTTATATTAGGATGGGACAAAAGACGGGGTTGTCAAAATCCTGATTATCTACCAAATTTTGTACATACATCGAGTATTAATACTTTATTTTAGATTATTATTACTAATAAAAATTTTAATAGGAAATTTTCCCCTAATTTTCCCTATTTATTATTATTGTTAGTACCGACAACAATAAAAACTTCACCTAACAATCAGAGTTAAAGTTGTATTAATATTACTTTGCTATAATCCATAATTTGTCTCCAATTGATATATATTTATTTTAAAGTATTTTTTGGTGAACAAAATTCCAAAATTTAAATTTTCACACAACAAAAATCTATATATCCATAAAATTATATGTGAATTAACTGTAATATAAACAATTGTACTACCCCTTCAATCTTACCATGTATAATACTTGAAATTTAATTACTACTCATTTCGTCTTTAATATAAAATTTAATTTTTGTTATAAATTATATTATAAATTAAATTTTATATTAAATATTAAAAAAATATTTTATTCTGCAACTGGAGTGAACTATTTCTCCATGGAGAATAAAATAAAGTAGTCACTATTTTTATACCGTAGAACTCAAGTTTTTTTTTATGTTTTATAGTGGCATTCATTTCTAAATATCATTATTGAATATGACCACGTCTAACCATAGTGGGAGACATTGGATTGGAAGCAAGGCAAAGAGAAAGAGAATTCGAATCCATATTGCTATGCAACTCAAATAAACAAAGAGCAAATCACCAAAAAGATAAATAAATAAACGAAGAGCCACATGTAGCCTCTAAACCAACAACCCATTTTTAATCGGCAGGAAAGGGAGAAAAACACAACCCATTTTAACACTTTAGGAAATTTACTAAGCCAACTTTTCATTAATTAAAAATTAAAAGATTAAAGTGCAATTATACAACCGAAGTATTTAACGAAACACAATTGCTATTCTTAAGTATTTAATGGTAAAATGTTCCCTAATGTTGTAATGTTACGTTGTTCAAATTAAATATATCTAAACATTTAATCGTTAGTTACCCCGATTCTCCATATGTGACAATAAGTCTAGAGTTTTTTTTTCGCCAACTCAAAATTGTTATATCCGAAAAAAAAAATCTACCCGCCTATCATGCCTTGTTAAAATAAGTGAAAAATATCTTAAAATTTGTTAGACAAGATATCCAAGCATTCAAACGATTCAATGAGTAAGAGACATGAACATCAATTGAGTGCTAGATATCCTATATATATACGATCTGAAGCAATACCAAATTCGAAAGATTGGCAAGAATCTCACTGGCGAGACCACTAGAATGGAGACTAAGGACTCGTAGCTAAGTGAGATGACTAAGTGTGTTGGGAAGAATATCACCATATGAACGATAAACATCGCATTGGACCCCAAATCAATTGTAGGCGGAGTTGAAAGCGTTCCATGGGATCCAATTCGTGCGTGGGATTCGAGAGACGAAGGCAAGGAGGGCTTCCTGGTCTCGAGTTGGCTCCATATTGAAGTCAAACATATGAGCATGCCACATAAGCATAATCAGGTCAATTGAAAGTCAAACTTTAGGTCTGTTAAATTTTGGTAATATTGCACCATTTTAAAAATATCAATCCGCTGTTAAATACTTAAATAATAATTGCACCTCACTTGATACTTTAGGTGCCCGTTGCCCAAAATTAAAAAACTAAATGGAGAAATTAGGAAAGCCAAATTTATTTTCTTCCAAGAAAATTGCATCCAAAGACCCAAGAATTAAATTATTTAAATTGAAAAATCTAAAAAAAAAAATTTTGAAGTTTAAAATTATTACTAACTTTTATAAGATCCACTGCTAATTTTTTTTTTTAAAAAAAGTCATACTAATTTTGTACATAATAATCTCTTAATAAATTTTAAAAATTTAAAAAAATTACATTTAACTTCCTTTTAAAAATCTAATGGTAGACAAGTCTCACGGAATTTTGGATTAATTTTTTAAAATTATAAAATGATAGAATTATCCATAAGAAGAAACAACTCAAATGATAAGAATGAAAAATTCATGAGAAAAAAATAATAACTCTAATAAGAAAGAAAAAAAATAACAATTTAAATAATATAAATGATAACTCATAGAGAAAGGAATAATAACTTAGAGCAAAAGAATAATAATTGAGATTTTTTTATAGGAATAGTTCTATTATTTTATAATGTGAAAAAATTAATTTTAAGTCTCATGAAACTTCACAATTGTTTGATAATTTTTTAGGATTTATCTGTAATTAGATTCTTTATATAGAATTTAAATATAATTTTTCCTAAAAATTTCGTATGAAATTTAATATCAATTTCATACTTCAAAAATAATTACAATGTTTCAAGAGAGAACAAAAACATTTTAACACTCGGTCTTAATTTCCCTTCTTCCTCTCCTCCACAAGTGATTCAAGAAAAGAGATTCTCTTCTGCTCTCAAACCCCATAGTACTGAAACTCTGAGTAAGCTCCGAAGCTATTCCCATACTGTTGTGCTCTCACTGTTTCATCCTCTAGCTTTTCATTAAATCCTTCAATCTGCATCACAATCTCTCCCAAATATCACCATTTTGCTATTTTAACTGATAATAAATATCCCCAACTTGTTCAAAGGCAAAAAAAAAAAAAAACCTATTATATATATACACACACACTTACCCAGAAAACTTCTTCTTCTTCATCTCTGGTCGAAAAGGATACCATCGGATTCGCGATCTCAATGGTCTCATCGTTTCTTGCGAATCTTCCACGTATACGAGGTCTGTTATCAGCAAGTGTCTTTCTGCAAGTATACTGTCACCATGGAAGTAACAGAACAATATAAGAAGTCGTTCACTTTTTTTTAATCTCTTCTAAATCATACATATGATACAAAAAGCTAAACCAGAGCTAATTCATCATAATTCGTATGAAGTTCGATAAGGTAGGGAATTGTTTTTGTGTACCTTGATGGTTTTGTTGAAGTTCCTCTGTCTTCTCTTGGCCCTGTATTTAGAGATTCTCTCTTTCCTTTCGTGGGCACTGTAACGTCTAACTTTAAAGCTTGTTTCTTCCATTTGTGATGTCTGAGTTTCTTGTATGTTCTGAGAGACAAAAGAAAGAAAGAAACTTGAAGCAAAGCAAAACAGGGGAGAACAGAGATAGATGTACAGAGTACAAGAATAAGGTTACCTGCAAATCTCCAGTACTGTACACTCTTCTCATTTTGGGAGTGAAGAAATTTTGATATGGTGAGCTCAAGCCTTGGGTTTGAATAAATGAAGTTTCATAGGGATAAGGTTGGAAGAGAAAAATGGGTTTCCCATCAAAGGATTTACAGCTGAAGCTCCTTTGCATGATGAATTCGGCCACATTTTCAGAAGCTCTGTTACTGAAACTCTGAGAAACCAAGTTGTTATTATGGCTATAATCCGAACTTGGAAAAACGTTATATTCTACATCCTTCTTGTCAAGAACAGAGGAATTTATGAACTTTGTTTCTGGGTTTGGAAGATGAGGGAGGATGGTTTTGGATTGGTGAAGGATGAGATTTTGGAGGAAGGTGCTTGGAGGCGAGAAGGAAAAGAAAGAAGGAGAAAAATGATCTAGAGGAGATTCTTCTTCTTCTTGGTAGAGACCAGAGGAAAGAAAGGGAAGGTCTTGGCCTCCATTGGAGAGCAATTGTGAGGTTGAAGGAGTGTGAAAAGGAGCTTCAAAAGCATAAAGATCGGAAGGCATCTCTAAAATCGTTGCTTCAATTGGAAAGAAGATTCTCTGATTGATGTGTTCTTAAGACTTGGACTATGGTCTCTGGTACTCATGTTCTTAACAACTTAGGAGGAGGGAAGCCCAAAGAAGCTCCAATATATAAAGAGCTAAAGAAATCATTTCCTTGAAATTGCCCATCTACTTTCTATATTCTCAAAAGTGCTCCTATCCTACATATTGTCACTTGAAGCCTTATTATTCATTAGTATTTCAATATTTTGTTTAAATGAAATCTTCCCCATCACATCTTATAGATAAAATTCCATCTAGCTACCCAAACTAATTTTAAATTAACAAATAATACCTTAAAGTATTTAAGAGTACTAATGAACTAATTTTAAATATACAATAAACACTATAAAGTATTTAAATTGGTATAATTTTATCTTTTTATTGATAAAAATATAAATTTTTATCTGATACATGTCACGTAAGCTTTTTATTTCAACACATCATTATTTAAAATGTCACATGTATCATATTATTTAAGAAAGAGTACTAAATAAACTCTAAAATTGATATTGTATAAAATTCATATATGAATATTGATAAATTATATAGTTTATTTAGTGTAATTTATTAAAATAATATTATATATGTGGTATTTTAAGTAATAATGTGTTAAAATAAAAAAAAAATTATGTTACATGTATCAATTAAAAGTTTGTATTTTTGTTATCGAATTGATAAAATTATAATAATTTAAATACTTTAGATTATTAATTATACCTCTAAAATTAGTTTAAAATATTTATTATATTCTTAAATATTTTAAAATATTAATTATATTTTTAAAATTAATTGGAGTACTAATTGCCTTTACCCTCATCTTATTAAAACTCAAGTCAAGGCAGTGTCCGCACGTAAATTAATGAATCAATCATTTGACTATATGGATTAAGAGTTGTGGATGAGTTGATTTTATAATGTTTTCTCTCTCCTATTTTTAATAGCCTAAAACAGTATCATTTTAAATTTAAACAAAAATAATAGTATGTCATATTTATATTTTAATAAATATATTTTATTGAATTATATATACTTTATACATGAATTTCATTTTATTTACTTGTAGAATATTAATTTTTTTATTTAAATATTATTTTTTAGAATTATATATATTTAATTTAATTATATTATTTTAATTATAATTGAGTTAAATTCGTTCAACTACTAGGATTAGGATTGAGTCTTCAACCGCTATGTATAATGAGCAATTCAATTATTTAATACTCCTTCTATTTTTAATATATAATTTATTTAATTAATTTAATTAAATTAAATAAATTAATTAAATTAATTAATACGATATATTTTTACTAAAATATTATAGTCATTTTTCTTAATTCTTTTAACCTCCTCTTTTATTTAATTATTATTGAGAGAATATCAATAAATAATTTTAAAAAATAATAAATATAAAAAATAGATTTTATATTTAAAACAAAGATCAATTTTATATTTAGGTTATATATTAAGAATTAAAAAATATTTTATTATACATGTAGTAAAAACAACAATAGAAAAGAAAAGGAAGAAATTCATCTTTTATCAACTTACGGTATGTTGCCTAGGGCCCGTTTGTCAACTAATCAGGTCAGGAGACTTAAAAGGTTTGGAGATTTTCAATCCTTTAACCAAAATTCATTCTCAATTTAAGGGTAAAGTAAAGACTGACGACTTTTCATTATCTCTAACAAAATTCAATCATATGTAAGTCAATGTTCTTAATTTCTTTTGGATTTTCTTAAATTATTATTCTTCTTATTCGGCCTCAAAGTATTATTTTTCCCATCAGTTTATCGGTTTAATGTAACATAAGAAATTAACTTAAATTTGTTAGACATGCTTACCACTACTCTATTTGCTTTACTTGCATCCCTCATTCACTTTTAATTCTTAAAGTAAAACTTATACTTCAACCACCTTAGAATGTATTTAATGATAAAATATTCAAATTATGAATGTAACTAACTAAAGAATATTTTCTCGAAATACAAACATTTCTTCAACTTAAATCCGTCTAGGGACACAGTCCTTAATTTTTCTTAAAATAGAAATAAGATATATTTGTGACTATATCCTTGTATTATTTTACCCTTGAAAGTTGTTCATAAGTATAGGATTTCGGGCGTACCTATCGTTAGTTCACTTACTTCAGGTATCCATATGACAATCGGTCATCATTACTAGACTAAGGTATTTGGTACACAACAAATGTACACTAGAGAGGAGAATAGAGAGTTGTAGTTTCTGCCAAGAGAAGAGAGCAAACTAACGCATGCTAAGCACGCTCACATAGAAGCTTATGTATATTGTGAAAAACAATATTGATTTTATCCTTCCCTATTCATGCATGATCTATAATAGGGGAGTGGGGTAGTTACCTTATAACCATTCCTACCATCATTTTGAATATTTTAGGATATTCAAAATGAAAACCTAACTCTGTAGGTATTTTTGCTTCAACCCCATATACATATATATAGGCCTGGGCTTAATACACCAATAGTGGATTTGCCCATTTTCCTATATCTCCCACTCACACTTGGTGGGTTAGGGATCATGAGTTTATGCTCTCTTTTCCTTCTTGTTTACTAAGTGCTTTGCTGTGACAGTATAGGCATGAAGTCTTCATCTAGGTATCTGTACTAGAAATCCCTTTTATAGGATCAGCACAAGACAACATTTCCTTCGTGTAGCTCGAGTTTAATAATATACCTTAGATGTCCTAAATTTACCTATATACACGTTTTCATGACAAATATAATCCCTCTCAAGTTAATATTTGACTCAGATCGCCATTCTCATATGTGCAGTGTCCACACTTATGATGACAAAATATATAAGGGACATGTCGCAAATACTAGTACTAGTATGTATATTTCAGGTTATCTTTCTTTCGCCCATATATCACTTTGATATGGATCAACCACTTTCCTAGCATAATTCCTTAGATCGTATCTATCATGATCGTAGAATATATGCTAAAGTAGCAGTCGTTGAAACATACATCCATGATATTGTCAAAGTCAAAGGACACCAATGAAAGGATTGTTCCTTTTTTTGACTCATACAACAATGAAATAGGGATCTTTCACTTGCTTCCCTTATAAGGTTATTCTCACACATGGCATGAATTACATGTTACGATGTTACTCTTATATTATAAGAGCATATGTCATTTTGGATATATTATAAACACCGTACATACTTAAGTTTAGACACTTTCAATATCTAAACCCAAATTCTTCAATTTCATCTCTATGATGTCAATGTTGAAGAAATTGTTGTTGGAAATCGTGCCCTAGGGGCCAATCATTGTCTTATGAACATTATTGATTTATGAATTTATTAATTGAGTTATCATATTATTTGCATGTTTACTATGATGACCATCCTTGGATAATTCATGATATTATCCTAAATGTCTCTGGTCGATCATCTATGTGGGAGCACAGATGAAATAAGACCAGTATGACTTTGAAGATATATAGAGATATAAATCAAAGTCATAAGCACATGTAAGAGTACAGGGTGTTGGACCGACCCGCTATGAGAGAACTGCATGGGTAACGTCATAAGCTTCTCTTATATACAAACCATGTCAATATGCCCTTTGACCTGAGATCATCATGGATTCCTACGTGACAAAACGCTCAGCTTTGACCTAGTCAAAAGTCACTTTTGACCGAGTGATCATAAAGACTATGTTCGGGCTTAGTTGTTTTTCATGCGGAGGAATGTGAATGGTCAAGATGGAATTTGTCCCTCACATTCGTGGAGAGATATTACTGGGCCCCTCGATGAGTGAGTCTGAGAAATGTATGGCCATACTGTAATGGAAAGGTAGTTCCATTTCTATAGTCAGACTACTCAGGGATCGAGAAAGTAACGGTCGGGAATAGGAGGATAACATTATCCATGCCTCATCCATGACCAAAATATCGCGTGACAGAAGGGACATGATATGGTTGTATAAAAGGTTACATCGTTTATCGATCCTCATATGATTTGGGTAGTTGTTATGTCTTGCTAGAGACCGCTTGCGACTTGTGGGCTAGTATAGCAAATGGCCCACTGCCAACTTCATATGGGCCTACAGGGTCGCACACAAAATAGCCCAACACGAGCTATGATGTCCAGATTCATTGAATCTAAGACATGTCCAGATTCAATGAAAGATCCAGGTGAATGTATATATATTTATTTATATTTATATTCGTATCTATATATATTCGTATATATATATATTATATATATGAGATATATGAGATTTAATTTATAAGGATAAATTAAATCCCTATCACGTTTGAATTCGAAATTCAAATTGATAGGATATCTCATATAAGAGATATTTATAAGATTTAATTTATAAGGATAAATTAAATCTCTATCACGTTTGAAATTCGAAATTCAAATTTATAGGATATCTCATATAAGAGATATTTATAAAATTTAATTTATAAGGATAAATTAAATCTCTATCACGTTTGAAATTCGAAATTCAAATTGATAGGATATCTCATATAAGAGATATTTATAAGATTTAATTTATAAGGATAAATTAAATCTCTATCACGTTTGAAATTCGAAATTTAAATTGATAGGATATCTCAAATTTGATTTATGGGAATAAATCAAATATAACTCAGTCTCATCTTTATTTAAAGTTAAATAAATAGGTAATTAAATCTGTGAGACGGATTTAATATTATTTTATTTAATTAGTTTCTTATAAAATTATACAATATATGATATTGTATCAATTCGGAATTAATATAAGATTAACTCCAAAATCCAATTAGGTTAAGTGGAAAAACGCATAGCATCCTCTATATCTGATTGGAGGAGCTACGTTTGAAAATAACACAGAACACAAAAGGCCGAAAGGAATCTGCAAAAGGTTTGCAGACAAGAAACTGCCGAAATAGAGACGGAGACTTGTGAAAGCCTTGGAGGGACAGGAGACGCTAGCACGTCGTTCGTGGTTGGAACGCTGTTCGTGTGGATACCAGTAGAGGAAGCCGACCTGAGGCGTCGACTTCTTGTGATCGGAAAGAGACCACCGTCCGCGGAGAGAATCTGTGAAGGTCGCTGAGGAACACTCCATCGATTTCTTGCGATCAGAAAGAGATCACCACCCACGTAGAGAAGCTGTGAAATTCGCTGAGCAACACTAAGGGTAATGATTCTTTCCACTTGACTTAAACACATACGGCAGATCCTGGCAAGGAATGGAAAATTTTTAAAGTTTATTTCCGCTGCGTGTCTTCTAATTCCTTACAATTGTTATCTGGTTACAGGTATCATGGAAGTGGGTTTCCATGATTTGATCCAATTTTACACTAATGGATCTGATCTCAACTTGCTACACTTCAATCAAGGTGACATACAGTTTTTGTTTCTTTCTACCATATCAACACGTTGTTGCTTAACACAAAAATGTATCATCTTTATACGCTTTTCATGAGCGTCAAAGGCGATTTCTCGTGTGAAAGAGCTAACATTTTCAACCTATACGACATACTACATATTGTGTAGTTTCACTCATACACATAAGTAATGATGAATAACATGATTTCAATAATCATAAAAAAATTACATAAGGTCTCAACTTTACATTTTGAGCATGCTAATGGCTTGTACATGTTTCTCAAATGTTTCTTTGCCTATTGGTTTAGTTAGGGGATTTGCTACCATACATTTGGCAGAAATATATTACACGGTAACAATTTTTTGTATTATATATTTCCTCATAAAATTGTACTTAATATCAACATGCTTGGTCTTGCCATGATACTTGGGGTTTTTAGTGTAGGCTATTGCTACAATATTATCACATTGCAATAACACTGGATTAGTACTCTTATTTCCAAATCCAAGGTATTATGTAAATCTTTCTGGCCATAAAGCCTCTTACATTGTTGTACTGCATGCCACAAATTCAGCTTATATAGAGTGTAAGACAATAGACATTTTCTTTTTGCTACTCTAACATATGACAGCATTGTTCAGCAAGGTATGACCCCAAAGTCAATCTATGCTCTTACTTATCTCTACCTATATCAGCATAGGAGTATCCTACCAAGAGTATATCACTTCCTTCATAACATAGTGCATAATCAGTTGTGCCCTGCAAGTATCTTAAGATCATTTTCACTGTCTTCCAATATTTCTCACCGGGATTAGACTGGAACCTTCTTACCAACCTTATTGTATAACATATATCTAGTATTATATAGATCATTGCATACATTAGATTACCAATTGCACTGGCATATAGAACTCTTTCCATCTTCTTATTTGACTCAATTTTGGGGCACATATGAGGACTCAAGGCTACTCCTGTAGCCACTAGGATATCCAAAGGATTGTAGTCCTTCATATTGAGTCGTTCAAGTATCTTCTTGATATCTCTCTCTTATAAAAGAAAGAGGATCCTTCTTGAGCAATCTCTTTGGATTTTAACCCTAAGTATGTATTCTGCTTCACCCATGTCCTTTATCTCAAAGTTTGATGAGAGCCATTATTTAATAGCTACTACCGAATCTAGACTATTTTCACCAATAGTATATCATCTACATAACAAAATTATCCTCAAACCGCTTAATGTAGATGCAGTAGTCTTCCTTTATCATCTGTAAGTTATATGCAGTTATCTCTTTTTGAAATCTTAAATACTACTATTTGGATATTTCTTAGTCCATAAATGAACCTTTGATACAAACCATGTGATCTATTAATTTCTCAATGAAACCTAATGGTTGTTGCTTATAGATTTCTTCATCCAAATTACCATTCAAAAATCATATTTTTACATCCATATGATGTAATTCTAGGTTTAAACTATTTACTATTGTTAGAATAAGTTTTATAGAATTAAAGCCACACAGATGAGAAGGTATCCTCATAATCTATTATTTCTTGTTGTGTTTATCCCTTTGCTACTAATTAAGCCTTATATTTATCAATTAATCTATTCACTTTTCTCCTAATTTTAAGAACCCACTTGTTCCCAATGGCTTTATACCTTTTTGGAAGATCAACTGACTCCCTGAATTGGTCTTTTTTTCTTTGAGTTATTTTCTTCTTCTATTGCTTTCTTCCATTCCTCCTTAGCTATATAGAACTGGCCCTTCAAGATTAATAAGTGTTCATCATCCCCTTCAAGAGTAACTAAGAGTGATTCTCCTTCTATTTAGAAGTTCCTCTTAAGAATACTCCTTATCACTCCTTTTGACAGGAGGAGTTTCCTACTTATCTTTTTCTATTTGTTTTAATATTGATGTTGACCTTTCTTGGCTCTAACTCAAATTGACATAGCTAGATGTTTTTGGTTAGCAATTTGTTATGCACTATCTTGTTCCTATTCTTTGTAAAGAGATACAATATGGTTAACATCTCCTCTATTAGGAAATTCAATATCAATGAATGTAATATCTCTATATTCTATTTCAATCATTATTCCATCTTCATTTTCACTTATGAAAATGTACCATTTGAACTATTTAGAGTACCTTAGATACACTTCTTTTCTCTAAGACCCAACTTCCTATACTCATAGGAATCATCATGGATATATGTAGTTGACCCCCAGGTCTAAGGATGATTAGATACGGCTTGCATTTCGTCAATGACTCTTAGAAAATAGAAGTGACTATTTTTGAATCCATAAAGTTAAGCGTGAATGTTGTTGTCAATAAAGTGTCACCCCAATATGAAATTGGTACATTTTCTTGAGTTATCATAGGTTCTTAACCATGTTTGGAAGAGTTTTGTTTCTTCTTTTAGCAACTCCATTTTGTTATGGAGTGTTAGGGATAGTTATTTGCCTAATTTTCCTTTTTTCTTTATGGAGCTATTTGAATTGATCAGACAAATATTCACAACCTTCATCAGTGTGTAACGCTATAATTTTATTGTCCATTTGATTCTCTATCTCATTAATATATCGTCAGAAACACCCAAGGGCCTTAGACTTATGTGAGATCAAATAGACACAACCATATATTAAAAAAATAATCAGTAAAGGTAATAAAATATCAAGCTCTATTCCTTGCTCTCACATTCATTAGACTACAAATGTCAGAATAGATTAATTGTAATGGACTCTCAACTCTTGTTCCCTTGCCGTAAGGCTTTCTTGTTGCCTTGCCAGCATGACAGTTTTTACATAAATACATTTTGATATTTGCAATTGAATGTAACATTCCTTCTCTTTTCTATTTTAATCATGCTATTTTGATTAATATATCCTAGTATAGTGTGCCATGCATTCATATCAATAATACTAGAAGAAATAGCAAAGCATTAATTAACACTAGAACCACTAACAATATCCAAAATAAAGAACTTCTTGAATAGGAAAGATGGACTATAAGAGACAAAGTTGCTAAAAATGTCTGCAACTTTATTATGGAAGTTTACTTTAAACCTAAACTTTGAAAAATATAACACAAAGATCAAGTTCCATTGGATGTCAGGAGCATAAAGCTCATGATAGAGTATCAAGGTCTTTCTACCATGCAAAGTGAATTTTCATATGTCAATACCTCTAACCTTGATTCTCTCATTGTTTCATATCTAAAGCCGCTTGCTTTGATATGGAAACTGATGTTACTCCATGAAGGATTATTAATCCTTGGTTATGTGTGAAATGGCCTATCTTTTGGCAGGCAAAGCACTTGACCTTTTTCAGGTCCAATTTATGCTTTCTACATTTCTGACCCTTCTTCTTGAATTGTTTCTTGCCCTTTTAAAATTGAAGATCACTCTTTTTCACTTTCTTTTGGAACTTATTGACCTCCTTGAAATAGGGCTTTGAATAGGAAATATCAGTATCATTAGCCAAATAAGCCTATCCACAGGTTCTGTAAGCCTCCAGGTGCTCATCTTCTAACTCCAAATGCCTAGTTGTGTTGTTAAAAATAACGATATTTTCATTGTGGGTTAAGTTGACTTTTATATGCCCCCAACTAGTAGGGAGCGATCTGATCATAGCTTGCACTTACTGTTCATCAAACAAGGTATGACCAACTTTCTTCAGTTCTTTGATCATGTTGGACATCTCTCTGAGATATTGCTTCATATGAGTATTTGGTGTAAGCTTATAGGTATTGAACTTAATCATCAATATCCTAAACTTAGTAGTAGAAACACCGCCAACTTTATCCTTTAGTACAATCCACATGGCTTGAGTGATTTTGTGCATCTCAAATTCACACATGATGTCATTTGCTAACACACTAAGAAGCGTGATTCTAGCTATGATATTCTTTTTCCTCTAAGCCTAGTAAACCTCTTGGTCTCTCCTATGCTAGACTAAATTACCAACTTTAGGTTCAGCCATAACAATCATTAAATGTTCAATAGTATGTTATTCCTCTAAGATGTATTAGACCTTTCGGTGCTATATATCCCAATTATTCCCGTTCAGTTTTTTACATTTATTTAGTTCAAAAATAATATTCTTGGTTGCCATTTTCAATTCTTAGACCAATCTAGGTTCTCTTCTAAAGAGAATCGTACTAAAGAACATTTAAGTCATATATCACAGTGAAATATACAATGTCGTGTACTTATACTATTCTTGACTAGAAAATAATAATACTACAAGATAGACGATTAGGAGCATACGTTTGTACCTCCTATCACATAGATACTAGCAATAACCATTATGTGCTATCAAGAATTCTATACAAGTACTTTAACAATAAACATTACTTTTAGAATCCTCATTAAATTATACACAAATTATCAAATTGCATTTTAATTTAGCTTCATTAAATAAACTAAGACTTATATTTCATTTACAATATATGAAATCATGTCTTCAAAAGCAATAACAAACATAAAGAGTGCCAGTGCTAAGAAATATCAATCAAGATAACAGCAGGCAAAAAAAATTTAAGAACAACTCTCCTTAGTTTTATGAGCTTTGTGACTTAAGGATAAATTTTGAAGTTCTTTATCTAGCGTCAACACGAAAATATTTTCTAGTGCACTAGTCTTTGTCTCTTACTTGTATGATGTATTTCATCATGACTTTAGTGTATAATTTTTTTTCTTATCAGTCATGAACTTGGTATAATCTTGTAAAACTTTTCTAAATGCCTTTTTTTTTCTAAGTATGGCTGCTTGATCTTTAGCTATCCTCTAGCCAAAGCTAGGGTACATTGTTATATTACTTCTTCTTCTTCCCTAATTATAAGTTGTTAAGGAAGAGAAGGTGCAAAGTTATATCAAGAATATGTGAACATTAATTGAAACTCCTCAGGTAGAGGATCTTCTACTGTATCTTCATGATCCTCTTCAGGGTTCTACTCAAGATCCTCTTCTAGATCTACATCTAGATTTTCTTCATGGTCCTTATCAAGATCTTCTTCTGGACCATTAATCTCTACAAGCTGCTCTAGATCTTCTTCTTCAAGAAGTTACAGATTTGAATCCTCACTCTCAAGTTCATTTTCTAGAACTTTGTCATCGAGATATAAGGAGCTTAACGAATAATATTTAGTAATTTCAATGCTACTTGAAGTCTTTTTGTCATATCCCAATTTTTAGGCCTAGAAGCCTAATATGTAGCTTGAAAAAGGTATGCTACCAGGACCTGTTGAGCAGAAGTCCCAGAAGTATACAAATGATGTTTAGGGACTAAACTGCAAATAATAAGAGTTTAGGGACTAAATTGTAAATAGTAAAAGTCCCTGGGGCATTTTGGTAATTTACTAAGGGTGTTTATTGGGAATCAAGCCACCATAGTGCTTGAGTTTGGTTAGAAATCCAAGATGACAATCTAAGGGTCCAAAAATGTGACCCAATGATTATGGAGGTTTAAGTGATGTTAAAATAATATTTTAATACTTTTTCCTAAACTAAAGTTACCCGGTGAAGGATAGAACTGGGAAAAATGATAAGATAAAGCTTTAGACCATGAGATAGCATGAAAGGTATCCTCATAGGATCCACAAGGTGCCACATGGCATGATTATATGAAAAGAAGAAAAGTTAAGGACACATGACATGATTCTAGGAAAAGGAGAAAAAGCAAAAGGACACGTAGCATAATCTCAGCCGTTCATTCAGGGAAAAGACTCTGGAATTGTCTAAAAAGGATGAGTTAGCTAGTGAGGTGTCCCAAGTGTAACATCCCAGACCCCTCCCTCACAGGTATTGTCCCTATTTGTAGCCGTAGCTAAGAGCAGGCTTTGGTTTCCCTGGGTGCAGCCGTAGCCACCCAGAAAACGCGTATACGAGGGGAAGGTATTCGTATCCTTATAAGGCATACTTTGTTCCTCTTCCCAATCGATATGGGACTTCACATCACATCTACCCCCCCATAGGGGCCTAGCGACCTCACTTGATCAATTAGCTATTCAAGGGATAGTTACCACTAGCCTATGGGTTCGGTCGGCAGAAATAAGGCGATTCAGTTAGTTTGAGGGGAGGAACTTGGGTGGGCTATTCATTTGATTTTATTATAAATATATATTATTTTCTATATATTATATTTCGTGAGGTCCCACTTAACACCTCTTGAGCACATGTTAGTATGCATAATGAGTATAACTGATGGTTACTGAGACATTTGTCTCACCCCATGATTATTAATATTTTTCAGGGCATATTCTCATCTTAAGACCCAAGGAAAACTACAGAGGCTTGAGTAGAGCTATATTAATTGTATAGCACTCTTCCTTGAAGGTATGTGTAGAATATTTATTTATTGCCACAATAGGTTTTATTTTGCATACTTATATATCATATTACCTTATTTATATTTTAAGGAAAATATTTTTATAACCATGGTAGAGTTCATTTAGATTTTAGTTAAATTATTTTCTACCATGGTTAACTCTTTTAAAATAAACTAACTTTATTTATAATATTATTTTTAAATTATATTGGATACAAAATATATTTAAATAATTAATAATAACTATATTTCAAGAGGATTTTACAATTGGTATCAGAGCCAGACCTCCGATCGATTTGCCAGCAAGGTCGCTGGGCCCCTGTAGGGGTGGATGTGATATGAAGTCCCACATCGGTTAGGAAGGGGAACGAAGTATGCCTTATAAGGATGCGGATACCTTCCCCTCACAGACGCATTTTCTGGGTGGCTACGATTGCACCCAAGGAAATAAAACCCTGCTCTTGGCTACGACTGCAAACATGGACAATATCTACTAGGGAGGGGTCTGGGATGTTACACCAAGGACCCCACGATTGTGCCACCAAGCATGTGAGGTGTCCCATGGATGATGTCACTTTGATGAGTCATAGAGGATGACGATGTCATCATGATGATTTAGGCAAAGTTTCTTGAAGAAACTAAGCAATCTAAGCTATTCATCGCGATTCGATTTGGACCATCCATTCCACCTCTACTTAACTATAAATACCTCACCCCTCCCTCCATTCCATTCACAGCCAAACATGGAAAAACAAGAGAAAGAAGAGAGAAAGAGAGAAAGGAAGGAAGAAAGAGAAAGAAATAAGGAGTTCTGGTGGAGCTAGGAGCAGTCCAAGGAGTTTAGGGATTTGGCAAAGCTTAGGAATAAGGTAAGTAGGTTATTCTAGTTCCTGCTCTAATAAATTAGAGGATTGTTCTTAATGGTTATAATAGAGAAATATCTTTCTTGATAAAGTTAGCCATTGATAGAAGAAAGTTAGGGGATTGTCAGATTAAGGGTATTACCTCAAGTTAAGCTTGAGATAAGCAGAGCTATACAGGATAGGACAATAATGAATATATTATTATTCTATGTATAGGCTCTGACCTATGAAAAGAAAGAACCTTAGAGGCAAGGCTAAGAGCTAGAGGAAAAGGCTACATGTCAGATAGTAAACTTATCATAAACTTGTATGCATTGAATGTTATACTTAATTGTGCTCTGGCTTTGTTGAATGGTGTTGCATATGTGCTTATGCATGAAGCTCTGTTCCTATGATTACTTTGGCCAATTATATTTCATATGTTACATGAAAGCATGCACATTACACAATGTTAACACTTTCACAAGCAAGCACAAGTATTCACATTAATGTATGCATTGTTTAGTACCGTTTGCTACTGAGATCTCCTCAGAAATCTCACCCCTTCCATATCAATCAAATTATAGTAAGTCTTCTCAAGATGGAGGAGATGAATATGCATGAAGAATTATTTAGCATGATTGATATGTGATTGATGTATGTATGTAATGTTAATTGCTAGAATTTACCACTGTGAATAGTAGCTCTTGGAGAGGCTGTGACCTTTGAGCTATAATTATAAATAATAAATGATTGAATAAATGTATTATATTTTACCAGTATATATTAGACATTCCAAGTTTCGATTTGATATATAGAACGTCTTATTTGGATGTCTACACATAAAGATATGATTTTTCAAATTAAGATCATTAAGTCATCTTTGTGTAGCAATTTGAACCACTTCATTTAAATTTTTTTAGAATTAGTTATGATTTTTTGAAGTCAGGTTACTTCTCTAGAATTTGCACAATGAACAGTATTCACTAGAGTAAAATTTCAGATTGTGTAATTTGACTTCAAAAACCTTAAAAGTGGTTCCAGATGCTACTTTTTGGTCCTTAAGATGTAATAAAGGAAGGATGTTACATTTTAGTATCAGAGCATAAGGTTCTGGTATAGAATCGAGAGGGTTTTAGTACAGAGCAAAAGGTTCTGCCTTAGAGCATAAGATTCTGGCACATAATAGAAGATTCTGACTCAGTGATGCTCTGGTTTAGTTAGACTGACCCCCTTAAACAAGTTAGAGATTTGAACTAAAGAGGTTCCCTCCATAGTATGAGATATGGGGATGGTGTTCACTACTTAGAGAATGTTTCAAACAAGAGACGGTGACATCTAGATAGATGGAACGATACCCCATACCTTATAGCTTTGCAAAGTAGTCTTCAAGGAAATGACTATGACAGACTAATCTTAGTCAACCGTTACCGCTGAGGTCTTAGCACGATGGCTGGACTAAGTTGGATAATATTTGAGGAGCAGTTTCCTCTATTGATAGAGATAGGAGCTAATTAGTCTAAGATCAAAGGAAGCTATAATAGTAGCTCAAGGTATCACTATGTGGCCAGATGTCACAGTGATGATGATAATGAAGGTACCAACCTCGTTGAAGTTTATCAGCTAGAGGATTGGTATAAAGTGATCAAGCCACATAGTACAAAGGACTTAGAGATGAAAGATTAGTTTAAGACAATGTTCAAAAATAGATCCTCTATGTGAGTAAATATACATTGTGAAACAAGTTTATGATGTCTAGAGAGAGAAAGGTAGCCACAGTTTTAAAGATAAAGAGACTCCCTAATTTAAGAAAGAGTCAGATAAAGTAATGAAGGGTTGAGTCTATACCTAGTAAGAGGGTAATATGGCAACCTAAGTTAGATGAATAGTTATTTTTGGTTCTAGAATAAATTGCCAAATCCTGATCAGATAATGAAACAGATAATGTGATAGAGGAAAAAATGCTTTAAAGGATTACTTAGTTAATTGTTCAATTGTAGTGTACGTATAATGGATGGTTGAGCAAGTTTATGTGATAATGATATGGCTTATGTTGCCATAAGTTATGATGAATAGTTATATATCCTTACAGTTGTCATATGATGACACGCATGTTAGAGTATGCTATGATAAATGAATACTCCCCTCATGCAGTATATACAGGGAGTTTATGATGAAAAAGTTGCTCCTATGCCATACGACATGCAATAAGAATTTACTCAGAATGATAGATAGTCTCAGTAAGTGGACAATTGTTACAGTATGATTGGGGTTACTCAGGTATTTCTACAGACTTATGAATACAATACTCAAGGCCATTTCTTATGTTAAGGTTACATCAAGTACCAAGAGGATGGTAGTGCTATAATCTTATCAAAAGAAGTGATGTGCAGAAAGAGCAAAAGATGACAGTAAAGAGATTGTTTTCATATCACTCTTCAAATAAGAGTTGGATATGAAATAGATGGCTCTTAGATAGAGTTAGATTTTGATGAGTTCATATTACTCTTCAGACAAGAGTTAGATCTGATATAGATTGCTCGTAGTTAGAGCATAGTTCAAATGGCTTGCAGTTAGAGCACATATTTAAATGAGAAGTTATGATGAGGCCATAGCAACAGAATGCAATGGCAGGTGGTTAGACTATAATTAGTAAGCCACAACAGAGTAAGAAAGATGAGAAGGAATTCCTGAGTAAGAGGAAAAATAAGTAAAGTCTTGGTAAATAATATGGGCTACTGAATGTATTTTTTAAATTTTTTATTGAGTTATCAAACAAGTGGAAACAGTTAACCTTATAACTCAGTCTGTTGGTTTGAGATCTTTCAAAAATGATGATACAGTACAATAGAATCACAGAGGATTCTGGAGGATCACAGTTAGATCCTAGCATAGCTCAAGGGTCACAGTTAGATCCTAACAGCTTCAGAATCGCAGTTAGGTTTTGAAGAGGCTTACGGTTGATCGTAGTTAGATCCTGAGGTCACAGTTAGACCTAGTCTAAGGAAAGTAATGAGCCATGAAGAAATGAGAACAGTACAGTATCTCTCTATAAAGATGATTACCAAAGACGAAGTTAAGGTAAGGAAGCTTCACGAGTTGATTAACTCATCTAGAAAACTTTTTATAATGATTTTCCTCAAATAGCCTATATTATATACAGATTGAACTTAGTTTTCCTTAAACAAAGATGGAGTCCAAGTTCAAGTCTAAGTACTGATATTCAAAAAGTTTTGTACAAAATAAAGAAGAGAATCCCATATGTTTTGAGGAATATAAAAGTATGAATCGCTAGATCCTTCATATAAGGATAAAGAAATTAAAAGGCTAGCGAGACCCAGAGAAAAAGGTCTAAGATAGAGTAAGGATAGAACACTGTTATATGAGAAAGAATATACTAGGGCATAAAGTTATAAGAAAAGTATCCTAGCCCTAACCCAGCCAGTAGAATGTATAGCTGAAAGTTGCTCAGGTAAGGTAGCCCATGATGGATAAACCACTGGGAATTAATGAGAAAGGATGTAAATGCCACAAAGGTTTAGCATAGATACACAAAGTTATGTAATATAGTAAAAAAAAGTTAAGAAGAGCTAGAAAAGTCAATAAAATGTTATGGAAAGAAAGGGACATTCTCCTCAGAGAAACTCTTCAACAAGGAATGAATAGAGGTTTAACCCTGAAATTTCGAGGACAAAATTTATTTTAAGGGAAGGAGAAATGTCATATCCCAATTTTTAGGCCTATAAACCTAATATGTAGCTTGAAAAAGGTATGCTACCAGGCCCTATTGAGCAGAAGTTCCAGAAGTATACAAATGATGTTTAGGGACTAAATTGTAAATAATGAGAGTTCAAGGACTAAATCGTAAATAATGAAAGTCCCTGGGAGCATTTTGATAATTTACTAAGGGTGTTTCTTGGGAATCAAGCCACTAGAGTGCTTGGGTTTGGTTATAAACCCAAGATGACAATCCAAGGGTCAAAAAACGTGGCCCAATGATTATGGGGGCTTAAGTTATGTTAAAATAATATTTTAGTATTTTTTTCATAAAGTAAAGTTATCCGGTTAAGGATAAAACTGGAAAAAGTGATCAAATAAAGCTTTAGATCATGAGGTAGCATGAAAGGTGTCCTCATAGGACCCACAAGGTGCCACATGGCATGATTACAGGAAAAGAAGAAAAGTTAAGGACACATGGCATGATTATAGGAAAAGGAGAAAAAGCAAAAGGACACATGGCATAATCTCAGTCGTTCATTCAGGGAAAAGACTCTGAAATTCTCTGGAAATGTTGAGTCAACTGGTGAGGTGTCCTAAGGACCCCACCATTGCGCCACCTAGCATGTGAGGTGTCCCATGGATGATATCACTTTGATGAGTCATGGATGATGACGATGTCATCGTGATGATGCAGGCAAAGCTTCTTGAGGAAGCTAAGCAATCTGAGCCATTCATCGCGATTCAATCTAGACCATCCATTCCACCTCCACTCAACTATAAATACCTCACTCCTCCCTCCATTCCATTCATGGCCAAGCATGGAAAAACAAGAGAAAGAAGAGAGAAAGAGAGATAGAAAGGAAGAAAGAGAAAGAAATGAGGAGTTCTGGTGGAGTTAGGAGCAGTCCAAGGACTTTAGGGACTTGGCAAAGCTTAGGAATAAGGTAAGTAGGTTATTCTAGTCCCTACTCTAATAAATTAGAGGATTGTTCTTAATGGTTATAATACAGACATATCTCTCATGATAAGGTTAGCCGTTGATAGAAAAAAAGTTAGGGGATTATCATATTAAGGGTATTACCTCAAGTTAAGCTTGAGATAAGTAGAGCTATACTGGATAGGATAATAATGAAGATATTATTATGCTATGTATAGGCTCTGACCTATGAAAAGAAGGAACCTTAGAGGCAAGGCTAAGAGCTAGAGGAAAAGGCTACATGTCAGGTAGTAAACTTATCATAAACTTGTATTGCATTGAATGTTATACTTGATTCTGCTCTGGCTTTGTTGAATGGTGTTTCATATGTGCTTATGTATGAAGCTCTGTTCCTATGATTACTTTGGCCAATTATATTTCATATGTTACATGAAAGCATGCACATTACACAATGTTAATACTTTCATAAACAAGCACAAGTATTCACATTAATGCATGCATTGTTTAGTACCGTTTGCTACTGAGATTTCCCCAGAAATCTCACCCCTTCCATATCAATCCAATTATAGTAGGTATTCTCAAGATGGAGGAGATGAAGATGCATGAATAATTGTTTAGCATGATTGATTTGTGATTGATGTATGTATGTAATGTTAATTGCTAGAATTTACCACTGTGAACAGTAGCTTGTGGAGAGGCTGTGACCTTTGAGCTATAATTATAAATAGTAAATTATTGAATAAATGTATGATATTTTACCAGTAGATAGTAGACATTCCAAGCTTCGATTTAATATATAGAACGTCTTATTTGGATGTCTACACATAAAGATATGATTTTTCAAAGTTGGGACCAGAAATGTTAGAATCAGGGGAAAACGCTGGATGAATAGTAATATTGAAATATTGACTGATGTTGACTTGGTTAAAGCGTGGTCAACGAGTTATTTTTCCTAAAAGATCATTAAGTTATCTTTGTGTAGCAATTTGAACTACTTCATTTCAATTTTTCTAGAATTAGTTATGATTTTTCGAAGTCAGATCACTTCTTTGGAATTTGCATAGTGAATAGTATTCGCTTGAGTAAAATTCCAGATTGTGTAATTTGACTTCAAAAACTTTAAAAGTGGTTCCAGATACTACTTTTTGGTCCCTAAGATGTAAAAATAGAAGTATGTTACACCTTTGACTCATTTTCACATAGGAATTTAATAATATAAATTATCATAATTTTATGAAAGTTTTAAACACAGAAAACAACAAAAAATACATTGAATACTCACAAATAGGTTCAAAATTGTCCCAACAATTGGCAAATTATATATCAAAATGAATATTTTAATTTTATAGATTTTTAGAAATAAATTACGCCTCAATCGGAGTCCGAATGCACTCTCACGAGTCCCTAAAAGATTAAATTTAGAAAAAAAATAAAAAAACTAGATAGACCCACTCTCGGCACAATATGGAGTTGCCACATAGCACATGCACCATGTGGTAGTTCACTGAAAAAAATTTACCAAGTTTTTTTTCCAAAAAATTATGGATAAGGGTTAAATCCGCTTACCAGACCCAATCCAGTACCCCGAGGCCAAATCCATCTTTTTTATATTCTATATTTTTTTATTTTTAGGCTGGGCTTTTCAGTAGTCTAATAAAATTAATTTTTTTATTGGCCTGTTGGGCCTGCAGCAGTCCAAATATTTTGTTTTGCTGGGCCTATCTGTTGCGCCAAAAAACTTACTTTTTTTTCTCTTGCCATTATCTTGCCCATTTTTTTAGTAAGGTTACAAAACGATATCGTTTTGGCTGGAGGTCATCTTCAACCTCCAGCAAGTCGTATTGACCCATTTTATAGAGGTGGTGGGTCTGACTCTCTCCTCCATAACTCTAACATCTGCATCCTTTTTTTACGCTTTTGGAGTCATTTTCCATCATTTTCATGACCTTTATGCCAATTGAACTATTTTTGAAGTATAAATCGGAGGTTTTCGTTTGACCCAATTTTACCCAAAACTTCTCTCCTCCATAACTCTACCTTCTGACATCTTTTTTTGACGTTCTTGGAGTCTATTCTCATTGTTTTTGCAAGCTCTTCTTAATGGTACTAATGGTACTAATTTTATAGGCTAAATCGGTTGTTTATAGAAACCCAAAAATATATGTAACTATTATACGGTGTAGTTTTTTACTCTCTTATGTCTACAATATAAACTAATAATGAAAACCTAGCAAATATTGATTCATGCAGCTGAAATAATTATAAAAATAAGAACCTAACTTGGATATCATAATAGGATTTCAGGCGTATATGTCGTTAGTACATTTATTTTAGGTACCCACACGGCAACCTAGTACCATTATTAGACCCGGGTATCTGGTATATAGTAAAGGCACACTAGAGAGGAGAAGATATAGTGTAGTTTCTACCTCACGCATGGAAACTTCTGTATATTGTGAAAAAACAATATTGATTTCATTATCCCCCATTTATGCATGATCATATAATAGGAGAGTGGAGTGATTATCTTATAATAAAATATTTAAAATAATAATTCAACTATTTAAATATTTTTGTTTCAGCCCCATGTATACATATATAAGTCTAATCTTAATACTCTAAGGGTATATCGGACTATTTTCTTACAATAAGTAAAATAAAATAATATTTTTTAAGTGCTTAATTAACAAAATGAATAAATATACTATCAAGCTAGCTTTATTAGTACTTCTTCTTGACTAAAGCACTCTTGATATTCTTCCGCCAAAGTGGGGCGATCATAGATTTTCTTATAAACACACGGCCAATCAAGACATTTGGGGTTAATTTTAGAATTCCCTCTTAATTTTTAGCCAACACAATTTTTGTTTTCCTATTTTTCTCTGTTCTTCAGCAACGGGAAGATTTTGTCATATAGCCATATCCAGTCCGGGTAAGAGATTGATCAGATATAAAGCTATTGTGGGGACGTTCTTCGCAGGAGTTTCATTGAGGAATCGAAGTAGTAAACATGGCGTACCAGAAGATGCAGTCTCGAACAGAGTTTCGGAATACCTGGCAAACCGAAATGATGAGCACCATTACCGAAGACTGCCCTTGTAAGGAATTTCACTCTCGTTTGTCTCTGCACGTGTGCAGCTAGATTTTTTTTGTTTTCATACAAATTAGGTGTTATCATCTAGTTGTTAGTTTAGAAATTAATTTTTTAAAATATAAAAATTATTAAAATAATTTTTATTTATCTTAATAAAATATTTTTTTATACTAATCTAAAAGTTTTCAAATTATCTGTGTAACTAGAAAGATATAGAAAACTCTTCGCTCCCAATCCTCATGGGATGCATATTGTTATCCCTGTGACTTCTGGGCCCCACCTGCAGGGTGCTGCACATGAGGGATAGCACCGTGGTGTCCAATGGGTATAGGTAGCGGCCCGCATTTTGCATTTAGAGAATAGACGAAATATTGAACCTCATTGGATAGGTGGCACCCACAATTAGTACCTGTTCTAGGGGTTTATTATTTCCATTTATCTTGAATGAATTTTTTGTTATTGAATAAAAGGAGAAAAACATATAATGATAATTCAAATATGACAATTTTAAAATAGTCCCTCAAAATTTCTTAATTCATATGAAGCTATTAGGGATTATTTTAGAACTATTTTTTTTATGAAATGACTTAATTACTCTAAATAAAATTATTTGCCACTTGTTTAATTATTGTCATTTGATATATTAAAATTATTAGTTGTTAAAATATTGTTGTTGTCATCTATATTTTTTATTTTTCATATATTAAATTAATAATTTCATTATAAAATTTATCCCAATACTATTAATCCTTACGAACTTCACATTGATTTTGACCTCAATTGGAATTGCCTATTTGGAAGGTACAATCAATTTGAAAATGATGGAAGAAAGTGCATGTAATGTTAAATAGGCCTTAATATATATATGTATAATAACACAAACGTCTTCGCCATTTGTCATGATCCAATGACTACAAATTCATAGGAGAAAAATATGAAGACAATAAGCCACTATAGAGGATCTAGATTGTGGGGCCCAACCACAGTTTATCTCCTTATTTACACTGATTATTGCACTGTTGAAGAAGGTTTTATAGTTTGTGTTTGTGTATTTGTTATGCATATCTCATTCGTACTGATGATGTGTGTGAAATAATGTGCAGTTTGCTGCTTCTCATGTTTCTGGTAAGTGTTCTGAACATTCTGTTAAAAAAATGGTGGTGTTCTTAATATACATATAATTTTGTTAATCATATCAGATTATATACATGTACTTGCATTTTAGTTGCGGGGCCCATAAAAGAGAAAATATCACGATAATCAATAATATGCCACGTGCTGCATCATATACTATTCTCAAACCATAAACATTACTCCTTCCCATCCTATTTATAAAATGTACATTTGTGAATGGGGTAGTCCTTTTTATGAAGTTTATTTTGGGTTTGTATAAACATTGAATTAAGGTATAAATTTATCTTAAAAATTTTCATTTAAAAGCATTGGATATTAAAAAAGTTATTTAGGAGTAATGTTGTTCCAAAAAATTTGAAATCATAGCAATATCACCATGACCGTTAACTAAAGTTAAATTTAACTATTAGTTGACTAATACACTAACGTGACACGTCACATGACATCCACATCATTTTTTATTGGGTTAAAGTATAAATTTATCTTAAAAGTTTCATTTAGAAGTGTTAAGTATTCGGAAATTTTATTTTTAGTTTAATATTTCCCTCGCTGTTATACATGTTTAATTTTACTATTAGTTTGACCAAATATACTAAGCTAATTGGTCCACGTACCATCTGTTCATTTTTTTTGAAGTCAAATTTACAAATAAAAAAAATTATAAAAATATATTCCTCTAAGCTCCGCTATTAATAGAGTATAATTACAAGCATATGTTAACTTATAAGCATAAAATATAACATATCAGACTATAATATGTTATATTTTGAGAGATTGTCAGAGTATGGTTTGTTAAGAGTGATACTCTAAGAACAATAGAGCTTAGAGAGATGCATTTCTTTTAATTTTTCCTTGTTTATAAGTATGGCCTGGGAAAAAATGAAGTTGATGAAATATGTATTGTCCTGCTTAGTATATTTTGTCAAATTAACATAATCAAATTAAATCTGGATAATGATCAATGTGACATTGAATAAAGAAAAAAACTTCCGGATGCCTAGTGCACCTAAGTGGAAACTTTATGAGCAAATTTGCATTTTAACTAAAAATAAAAGATAATGTAGATGCCACGTGATACAGTACATCAGCATATCGGTCAACTAACGATCAAACTTAACTTTAGTTAATGGTTAAGGTGACATTGCTACGATTTGACAACTTCTAGGTTAACATTGCTAAAAAAGATCTTTTAGAAACCCAGCGCTCCTGAGTGGAAACTCTCAGGCAAATTTTTACTTTAACCCTATATACATTTATTTCTTCTCAATACTATTCCTAATTAATTATGTCTCTTTTATATCTTTTTCCTACTTATTTTCTCTCATCTCTTTTTTCACCCATTTTCTCTCACACTCATCCTCTATATATAAGGGCTTTGTTAATTTTTTTTAATATTTTTGTTTTTAACTAATTTTTTGATCAACGTAAATCGGTTATTTAAAGCTTACAAATAGAAGTGGAGGGAGTATATGGATAAGCATAAGTGATGCTTAATGTTGGGCCTTTCTCTCTCCAAAAAGAATTCCCAAGGAAGTGTTTATGTTGATGGTGAAGTTATTGTAATTAATCTTCCCTTCTGTAACTTTCAGTGGAGAAGGGATAAAAAATCATGGCCTAAGCTTTAAATATTTTTTTCAACCTTGAACCCACTTCATATGTACAACATTTAAAGGAGTTAGCAAGGGTCTTCTTCATTTATTGATCCTTTTCTCTTGTGACAATCATGTAGAATATGATAAATCCGACTTAAACTATTATTTCGATCATTAATATATGATCTAATTAAAGAGTTGATATTTATTCTAAATATAATACCTATTTAATATATTTATCAATTTTTTCTTAAATCATCCCTATTTATACATGTTAATAATAATAAAGTAAGATAAAGAAGAGAGGATTAAAGAAGATGGTTAAGATATTTTTTTAAAAAAATATTATATTAACTAATTTTTTTAAACTAGTTAAATTAGTTAAATATATATTATATTAAAGACCAGATGAATATTATCTAACTCTAAATAGGGCAGTTCTCTCATATTTAACCTCGAGAACTTACTTAAGAGGCATCGACTCCTTTCCACTTGTTCTAACGGCCATTAGTTTATTCACTAATTGATCTTTAAGCATAGGGTGACATATATTTAATGGGCATGCATTGTAAAATATTGTTTATGTATATATTTTCTTTTATTGTAGCGCATCATGTTCCTCGTATATCCTTCGAAAACGAGCAATTTACAATGACATGACAAGGTATACATAATTGATCATATACTTCATTCTTTTTTTCTCAAGCTTTCAACATTATTGAATTGCTGTCATATGTTGCCTTGTTCGTTGCAGATATGAATGTTGTGCTGGATATATGCCCTGCAGTGGTAGGTGTATGGAAAGGGAATGTCCTGAGTTTTGCCTTTGTAGTGAGGTGCATTATGTTGTACTCTTTATATCCTTACTTAGTATTATTTTTCCTTAATACAACCAGTAAGAGACAAACAAACATATTAAAAGTACACCAGAATAAAAAAAACATAGGATTATTCAAGCTTTGTGTTACTCTCTCAGATCATAAATGAAAAAACTACTTAGGGAATTTACTTTGGTTTATATAAGATTTTAATTTATTTTATCTAGAAAATTCATAATTTTTTCTCCAAGCTATATATCCCTACTGACTTCAGAAGTATTTCTAATGCAAATTTTCCAAAGCCAACATAGTTTTTTATAAATAATAATTAGTTTAACTAATTTTTGTAATATCTACAAATTAGTTATCTTGTTCTTATATTTAAGACAAGAAAATACTCTATTTGATCCTTACCATAAAAACTTTTTTTCATGATTCTTAATATAAGACCATTTATCTAAATCATTAATTTTATTATCTAATATGTTCTTTATTTGATATTACTTAATCAAGCAAACAACAACCTCTAATTAGTGAACTTCATCGAGGGTAATTCTAAAAACTTTACGGACCATTTTTGTAAAGTAGTTAGTAAGTATCCTGATAACAATGTTTCTTCCAATTTCTAGGTTTTCTGTTGCTTAGCAACTTCAGTGGCCTCAACTCGCTTTCTCTTACAAGATGAATTTAACATTCAAAATACGCAATGCGACAATTGCTTGATTGTACTCTCTCTCTCTCTCTCTCTCTCTCTCGCACTCATATTTAGACCCACAGATATTATACTGAGTGAATATTAATTATTTGGCAATGGTTATGTGTAGGCATTTATGATTATTGTGGATCAACTTGCATGCATATTTTCACTTATTGCGTGTATATTGGGAAGCGATGAATTGAACGAGTTTGCCCATGTGTTGCGTTGTATTTCTGAATTATCATATTGCACGTAAGAGTTGAGGATATCTTTCTCTCTTTCATTTTTCACTTTGATCGTGGAACATATTTTCGTACTAACTAATGTTCTATGTTTTCATTTGCAGGGTTTGTGCATGCATGCAGGTAATATATAAGTTAAGTTTGTTGAGTCATATACTAATAATAAGATTGTTAAAGGCTCACACCCATATATATATATATATATGTATGTATGTATATAACAATAACTAGATAAAGTTTATTTTTCGTCCTCCACTTTTATATAAGATTTTAGTTTAATTTTTTAATTTTATAAAATATACTTTTAGTTATCTAACCCCAAAATTGTTATCAAATGATATTTTTTGAATTAATTGTTATTATTTTTAAAAAATTAAATTTATTATGTCAATTTTAAAAATATTTATCAATATTTAAAATTTTAATATGAGTAGTTTTTGTTAACATTGTTAAAATTAGAGGGTTGAAAAGACACTTAATAAAGCTAATTAAATAGTCAAAATAGAACTTTGTGTGTAGTTAAAATATTAGAGATACACTTTTACCTAAAAATTAATCACATAATATATGTAACTAGAGAAAAAACTGACATAGTGGTGAGTGACATCAAATTCTAATTATTACCAACCATGAAGAAACCTAGATCATTTGATCATGTGGCTATAACTATTCACCGCACGATTAGAGAGAAATGGGCGTAGTATCTAATAAGTGAACTTACCACTATGTCTATCTCTATCATTGAGCTCTTATATATATATATATATTGAATACATTAATTACGTGTCATTTTGCATAGCATTTATAATCAATTGTTATAAATCAATTTTATCCAAAATTTGTTCTTCACATCTTTAATATTGCAGACACAACACAAGATAGAGATGGATAAGAGAGATGGGATGTTTGGGGGAGAAGCAGTAATGGGAGTGCCACCGGTGCAGATAATGTCAAGGGTGGAGCAACCATTGCCTCCAACTGTAGGATACCCTCCACCACCATCGACATATCCTCCACCAACAACAAATGGACAGCCCTATTATCCACCACCTCCTCATTATGCTTATCCTCCTCCTCCTCCTCCTTATGATCCCTATGCCCCTCCGCCACCTTATTCCAAGTGATTCATTACTTCATTTATATACGCACAAATACACACATCACACCATGTGTGTGTGTAAGTGTGTTATAGCATAGCAAGTAATAGGAACAAAAGGTAGACTCCATGCACATTTTTATTATTGCTTCCCTGTCAATTATACAAGAATTTTGTAATCAAGAATTTTATATTCCATTAGGTGGGGTGTGTGTATATTTATATATGTAAGTAAGGAAAAAAGTAGTATCATGCATGTATTATACTATATGATTTTGACATAGCAGTAAATAGATATTCGATATTTATTTGGGATTTCTTTTATTGGGATTCAATGTAAAGAAACATTATTCATCTTGAAATTTGGACTAAATAAATAGTGGCCTAGGAGCTTACAAAATGATACGGATGCCACAAAATGAATTTGGAAATCACGCTTAGCATAACTCTCAATAAGCAATAGAAGATAGATATACGTACTGAGTGCCACTTCCACATATAGAAAAAATTGGAATCATTAAGGGTAACAAGAACAGAGTTTGCGATAGGAAAAGAGTTTTTCTTTTCTTTTTTTTATTCACAACTGATCTCTAATGATATATTTTAAGAAATAAAAGACTCCTTAACTGATATATTTTAATAAAAAACTCTTTCTAAAAAATCTACTTGACAATTTAAACTCCAAAACCTATAATAGATTATCAGTGCATAAAACACTAATTAAATCAAATAAATAAACATGAAAACTAAAATACAATAAAAATGGAAAAACTAAAGCCTACTTAACCTAAACATGCCAGCCTTCTAGAGGTGGTAATACCGAAACTTGACGAAAAGGTTTGAGGGTAGGGGGTTAGATTCACAATATGGGAGCCTGTTTTGGAGCAATCTTTTTCAATATGCCCCACCTAGTTAGCCCATAGGTTGTTCCCACTTTATTTTTACAATTTTATTATTTTAATTTTCATAAAAAATAATTTCTTGTTTTACACTTGATTTAGGAACTTGATTTCGTGTTTAATTTCTCATTTTTTATTGATTTACCATTTTCATATTGATAGGATAATTATGTAAAATAGATTATATGTTTACATTTTCAAGTTTTGACTGAAGCACTATCAAACCGATTATTAAATATATTAATATATGTTATATATTTTTAAGGAGAGAAGGATCTATGTATAAGAGGGGATCAATGCTTAGCGGAATTATAGGAGCTGGAAAAGATGACTATGTTAGATGCTTCAAAAATTTCGTACTCCTTTATTTATACTCTCTTCGATAATCAATAATATTGCCTCATTCTCTATTTTTAAGTTCTAATATGAAAAAAAGCACAAATCAAGAAATAACAAAAATTTATGTACTCTAATACTTTTTATATAAACTTCAATTATCTCCTTTATATATAAATTAAGAATGTTATCTAAAGTTAGTTATTTCTTATAAAATCTTAAAATTAACCCCTATTGATTTTCATTAGTAATTAGAAGAGTTACATTGATTAGCCAGAAATTTTTTACTTTGAACAAATCCTTATAATTCATAATATTTCAAACCTCAACTATATTTCATATATTAATTAGAAATATTTTAAAAATAAATATTAATTATATTAAAAAATTTGTATTGAGATTTATATTCAGAAACAAAATAAATATGACTTAGTATTAACTAAACGTGACTTAAAAAGCAAAACATGACTTATTATTTGTATTATTATTATTGTATTATTGTTAAACAATATTTATTCTATATTGCTATTGACTAAACGATGCGTTTTGCTTTCATGTGTAAATGAGAATATGTTTCCTCTAATTCTAAACCCTAAGGCCAATCGCCTTGCCTATCCCGATCACTCTAGCTGACCTCTCAGCCATCGTCTTCCTCCGTACTCGCCTTCAGCCTATGCTTCCTTTGTTGCATTCAGCATTCAGCCCTCATCTTGCTCTGTCACATACTTGTTATGAATTTGAGCACATTGAAATCTGAATTTTGGCATCTAAATTTTGTAAGTTGCGTTGTTTGGAATTCTTTTCTTACATTCTGCTGATCTTGACTAGAATTTGAAGTTATTTGGTTTTTGTGTGTGGTACTTCATTATGAATTTGAGTGCTTTGTAAGTTGTGTGTGGTGATTTTTGCTCAATCTTTATTGTACACTATTATAATTTCTACATGCTATAATGGATTTCAATAAGCTATCTTTTTGGAATTAGAATGTTGCTTGAGAATTTGAGATTTATGTACTAATTACTTATGTACCAATTAGAACCTATTTTATGTACCAATTGAAAAATAGAACACGTAGTTGTTTTATGTACCAATTACTATTTTTAACAATATGACTTCATAAGGCGAAAGGCATCCATAACTACTAATACGGCTTCTCCAAATTTGCAATCAGATAATCAGGAAGAAGAACTTAACATATGGTTAGAGGTTACAGGTGGTAAGATTAATATATTTTCTATACCGGTTATGTGAAAGTCAGATATAAATTAATAAATTTTTATATTGGGTGTATTTATATCCTGTGTAGATTAATCCATTTTCTATACCTCACTAAAAAGACAATCAGTGTAGATGCTATAATATTTATATATTGTTTCTACAATTGCCGGTATTCTTTATTCAGTTTAAATATATTTTTTTAAAAAATGACCCGTTTAATGTTTCATTACCCCATCCCCTAAAGCTTCATAAATAAAATACCCAAATATACGACTCAAAGAGACAACAACAGAGACAGAGTTTAAGATGGCAGAGACAATTCAATTGCTCATTATATTATTCATTTAATAAAATTCAATAAAAAATGCAACAATTTGAAAAAAAAATAAAAAAAATGTATTCAGTGAAAGACAAATACTATTGAGAAGTAAGGAATTGAACAAAAAAATATGCTCAAAGATTGCGCAGATCCTCAGTATATTGTTCAAGAAATAGGCCAGGTTGATCAAATATTTGAAATATCAAATTAAAATCAAAGAAATTAAGGCATTAATAATATATATTAAGTTGACAAGAAATATGAAATAATTAAAAACATAATTTTACTTCCTCAGTTAGGTTAGTCGTATTTGACATGATATTATTTATAATGTTGTCTAATATGAAGAAGCCACACAAGTCGCTTCCTTGGGTTTGCCTTTAATTCTGTAATATTAACATGATAAAACTTATTTGTCATCAGCAAAATGTGGAGCATAAGATTTAATACTTTTATTACCTTAAGTGTGATCTATTTAGGATCCCACACTGAGTTATCGTGCTTAAGACCCCTTGCAATTGTAAACATCCTCATAGCCCTATAACCAAAGTTATAAAGTTAGTAACCCATTTATTACAAAAACTATTGTTATGTATAGAAGAAAACTCACAGGTTCATAATCTTCTTAACATCAACTGATGGCTTGTAATGGAGGGAGCATAAGAAATTTTTTTATAACTGTGCTTACATAGGATGAAGAATTGCCAATGATTGCTGGAGAAATTAATTAAAAAAGAATGAGTATTATCATTAAGTAAATACAAAACTAGTATGAAAGAAAATGAAATATTATTATTCTTACTCCTGCGTATATGGTGCGAAGAAACAATCAATTTCAGTTTCACCGAGCCTCCTTGAAATGTATTGAAATCTCAAAGCTTGAGAGGTCCCTTTTGAATAAATATGAATTGGGCATAAGAATCTGAACTTACCTTGTTTGCCTTTGGAAACCAACTTAGCTTGCATGTACCTACAGTTAATGCATACACGACGTTAGTTATAACAGTTAAATGTTGATATTACATACATTTACATTTAAATTAGACTTACATAAAAAACACTTGGATTCACTCGAAAGTCAGTTCATCCCCAGGAGTGATAAGAGATTTTACATCCGTATGGTCAACAAAGGCTGGTGCCCCCACATTACCCATAACTGAATCCATAGGCAACACATCCACATGGAACATTTTGTCATAAACCAATAGGATCACACATTGTATGTCACTCAAAGTGGGAGGTATGGGAAGTTGGCTTGGGGATGACATGATGTGATATGAAACAAGATGCTTTGGCTGCAATATGAAAGTCCTATTTGCCTGACTCACTGTCTGTACCTCATTAGTGGGAATTGGGGCAAGAGCATCTTCAATTATCACGTCTTCAACCGTCATCCTTAATTGATCATCCTAAATCTGGATGTGGTGGGTAGTGGCCCCTAACCTATAGATGGAACCATGTGCCACTAACCATCTAAGAGGATCCTCCACATATAGATCACAAGGTTCAACATCCTATGACATTGGCCTGGCATGCAATAGCTCCCTTTAGTTCTATGATGGGTTGTATTTGAGAGTGTTTGGGGGGAACTTCACTCCTGTTGTCTTGATGTCATCATGGACAACATTCTTCCTTCAGATTTGCCAACCCTTCTTATAACTGTGCCTTAATTGAAGCTTCTGCTTATGCCCTAGGCTCTGCCTTATGGTGGATAACAACAATTCTAACTTTGCCCTCGGCACCACATATGGGGAATGTCATTGATATGCTCTAAAGTAATCTCTTATACCCACACGTCTTCCAACTCCCTTGACACGACCCCCATGCTCTTGTTTGCCAGTAGCAATAGCAAGATGTCATTCCTACTATCTAAAAGAACAAACATAAGAAATAATATAATTAATATACTAAAAAACAATAAAAGTAGTACTTACAATTTTTTTCAATCATGCGAGCGTGATCACTTGTATATGTTTTGCTCCTTGTTTGGTGAGCGTACAACCATTTATCTTCATGAGGTATTCGAGATGGGGGAGCAAGAATAACACTAGGATACGACTCAACATTTTCTTCTAGCCTCTTCCTATTGGCCCCCTAACAATTCTCTTTCAGCCTTCGCGTAACCCCCTCGAGACATGGTGTGGGGGAAATCATTCTTGATAGCATATTAATTGCTTTTGCCCCTTTTTCCTACAAGACTTGAAGTATTTAAAATCAATATATATGATAATCTAATACATTTTCTTTTCCTTCCAACACATAAAAAAGGAAGAAACATGGGAAATGCAAGATTCCTTTTTCATAATATATACACACAGGACACTCTAAGATGGATCAACTCACCATAGTTGCTGGTATAGTTCGAATCCTAACAAATTCTTCCCAAGTAGCTTCGTCAATGAATTGATACTTGTTGCATGGAGAAGGATAAGGCTGACTATCTTTGTCCTGGTCATGCACATAATGACGATATGGTTGTATCTTGAATGCCCCACCAATGCTTAACACAACAAGACAACGTCTTCTTCTTCAAGACTTTATTGTTGGGAACATCATAAGTGAGCTACAATGATTGCCATTGAAAGTAGAGTTATCAACAGACATTTATATTTTTTGGTATTGCTCTACATATAATATAAAATAGTTAGTTCCTATACCCAGATAGTGTCACAAATTTGATTTTTCGTGCAATCATCAACATCATCCCAAGTTTGTATGGTAATGTTAGGCTAGTTACATTCTAAGAGGTTGACATAACTTATGTACTAGGTCTTGTGTTCTCCAATTGGGTTCTAACGTCTATCAAACTCAATTGGTAGCATTTTCCCTTCTTCCTATCTTTTGCAATATCTTTCAATCGCGTCACACTTCTGCCCCTCATTTGCATAGAGTCGCTTGGAGCATTGCTAGTCTCATTCTCATTAACACTACCCCCTATATTCCTATATATGCAATAACAAAATTAAATATAGTAAACACTTAACTTATTTCCTTGCTTGAAATGTTTATGTATGTAAAGTTAGTTATTGAAACTTGTCACTATGAATAGTAACTCTTGATAAGGTAGTGACATTTGAGTTATAATTAAAAATAGTAAATAATTGAATAAATGTGTGATCTTTTTCTAGTAATTAGTTAACATGTCAAGCTTCATTTTGACACTGAGAATTCCTTATTCTAACATCAATACAATATCGTATCCTTATTTTTAACCTCAACTATACTCAATTGGAGGTCATTTGAATCAATTACATAACCTTTTGCTTTAGAAACATGTATTTCTAAAAGATTTCTTCTCAGGTACTATTCATGGTTACTGTTCATTTGGTAATCCAGAACATATACCTATGTTTGAAAATTCATAATTAAATATAGAAAAATTGAAATAGGGTGGTTCCAATTTTGAATGAAATCTGTTTCATTTAGATTTGAAGGAAAAATGTAAAACTGAGGTTTTATTGTCCCAATAAAATCAGTTTATTCGTTAAAAAACACTATTCATTTGGTAAATCTGGAAGTTCCAGTTTCTTTGCCTTAATTTCAAAAATTCATTTTTCTTTGGTTACTTGTCCACATGAAATGTGTTACCTATGGATTTAAAGGTCCAGACGTGTTCTTTAAGCTCAAAATATTTCATAGAAAAACTCATTCATTTACTTTATTATATTAACATTGGAACACTGACTCCAGTTGCTCACTTTATCTCAATTCTAGATTTTATGTCCAATTTAGAAAAATCATAGTAAATCGAATACTTAACCAATTGAGGTGTTCTTAGTTTCCATTTAAATCTCTATATCTTAGCTATTAGCATTCCAAATTTCAAGTCCAAAATCGTGGGTTAAGGTGTCGTAAACATCATCATAAAGCTACAACCTCAGAATACAACCTCATGATAGTACACTATGCATCCCATCAAGTCATCATCATAGTGTCAAGTGATCAAAATAACTTATTACACAAGTTCAACCATCGATATTTACCCTTTTTCGTTGAGATGTTCCAGCACCTATAACATGGTTATGTATGTGGAAAGAATGAGATTTTATGGAAATCTCAATAGCAAGTCATACAAACTATAATATCATGCATGATTAATTAGATGCTTAACATGTTATCATGAGATGGGAGCTACTTCATAATAGTACATAAGCAAACTCTAACATGCATATTTTCATGGCATTAGTTGCAAGGAGTTGCAATCATTTATACTTCATCATCAACATGATGGCATAATCTCAAGCTCAACCAAACATCATAACTAACAAGTAAGCATACAATCAAACAAACATGAAACTATAGTTAGGTATTCTTGCTACCTCTTAAGCTATCCTTGACAAAGTCTTCTTGAGATGGTTTCCTTCTATCACAAATGTCAAAACCTAGTAATTACAAAGTAATATAAAGTTACAACTCAACTTGAAAATAATTCCAAGACTAGGTTTTCACTAATTTCTATTCTTTTTCCATTTTATGTTCCATACTTCCATTTTTCTAAAATAAATTCTCATGGTTCATTTCCACATAATTTTTCATGTAAAATCCAAATATCAAACCATAATTTCCAAAATCAAAACACGCCCTTGGCTGCTGTATAGAACCGAAGTGCCACTAGATTTTTCTAAAAATTCACATTTTGATTCCAATGCTTCCAATACTTATTTCCTACTTTATCCCCACACAATTTTCCATTTTAAACTCATTGAAAGCATCAAAATCATGAAATTCCAATATATGAACAGTGTTTCATACAGTAGTAGCCAAGAACTCAAAACCCTAACTACATGCATACTTGAATTTTGAAGCCTATACCACTTGATTCTAGCTTATTTAAACTTTTCTAAAGTATCCATAACATAAAACTCATATTCTTATCACATATGGACAGTACTTCCAGTAGCACCCTCAAGGGAAATATGTCACAAAAATCCCTTAAAACCAAGAGCCAACTTGCTAGATTAAAGTCCAAGAATAAAGGAGCTAGTTACCTTACTTATTACTCTAAGTTGTGTGCTTCTTTCTTGCTCCAAAGAAAATTTTGGTAGAGGTTCCCTAAGGTGCCAAGAATTCCAAATCAAGTATGATTTGAGGGGGTATTTATAGGCAAATTTAGGTGGAAATGAAAGGCCAAGATTAGTTTAGTTACTATTTGATCTAATGGTCCATATTTCACCTTTAATCAAGCTTGCCCTAGAAGCCTTGTAATGATGCCATGCATGACCTCATTTAGGGCTGTGTTTGGCTGGAAAAAAGTAGATATACTGATAGAAAAAATTCTAGTCCAGTCTTGTACCAATCTGAGCAGTTTTACAAAACTAGACTGTTTTATGTTCATGATTTTATACTATTCCATAATATGTATTCTGTCACATCCTTAATTTCAACCTTAGTTATACTCAATTGGAACCCATTTGGATCAATTACATAACCTTTAACATCAATAAGATGTATTTTCAAAAGTTGGTCTCCCGGGTACTGTTCATGCTCCCTCTCATTTAGTGATTCTAGAACATGTACCCATATTTGAAAAATCATAATTAAATGTAAAAAAATTGAAATAAGGTGGTTCTAATTTCTAATGAAATCTATTTCATTGAAATTTGAAGGAAAAATATAAAATTGAGGTTTCCTTGGCCAAATAAAATCAGTTTTTAATTGAACATCACTGTTCATTTGGTAAAACTGAAAGTTCCAGTTTCTTGGCCTAGCTTCAAAAATTCATCTCTTTGGTTACTTTTCCAAATGATATGTGTTACCTATGGATTTAAAGATTTAAACCTCACTGCCTCTAATTGCTTGTTTTATCTCATTTCCAGATCTTAACTTCAACTTATAAAAATCATAACAAATCGATTCTTAACCAATTGAGTCATTCTTGGTGTTAATTTAAAGCTGTAAATAGTGTCAACATGCCACTACCTCAGAACACCAACACATGAATATTCAATATACATTTAAGCATATGCTTCTATAATGTCAAGCAACTCATTTGACTTATTATACATGTCTAACCATCCATGCTTACCCTCTTTCCTTGAGAAATCTTAGTACCTAAAACATGGTTACGCATATGGAAGGAATGAGATTTCATGGAAATCCCAATAACAAGTTACACAAACCATAATATCATGCATGAATAATTGGATGCTTAACATGTTATCATGAGATGGGAGCTACTTCATAATAGTACATAAGCAAACTCTAACATGCATATTGTCATTACATAACTTGAAAGGAGTTGCAATCATTTATACTTCATCATCAACATGATGACACATTCTAATGCTCAACCAAACACTATAATCAACAAGCAAGCAAATAATTAAACCAACATGAAACTATAGTTAGGTATTCTTGCTACCTCTTAACTATACTTCACAAGGCCTTCTTGAAGTAGTTTCCTTCCTTCACAAATGTCAAAACCTAGCCATTACAAAGTAATATCAAGTTATAACTTAACTTGAACACAAATCCAAGACTAGGTTTTCACTAACTTCCTTTCTTTCTCTATTTTATGTTTCATGCTTCCATCTTTCCAAAATAAATTCTCAAGGTTCATTTACACATAATTTTTCATGTAGAATCCAAATATGAAACTATAATTTCCAAAATCAAATCATATCACAAGCTGCTGCCCTTGACTTAAGTGCACCCCCTTGTTTTACAAAATTCACATTTTGATTCTAATGCTTCCAACACTTGTTCTCCTACTTTATTCCCACACAATTTTCCATTTTAAACTCATTGGAAGCATCAAAATCATGAAATTCCAATATATGAACAGTGTCACACACCATACAGCAAGAACACAAAACCCTAAATCCAAACATGGATTTCCAAGCTTATACCACTTAGTTCTAGATTGTTTAAGCTTGTCTAAACTATCCATAACATAAAACTTATATTCCAACTCCATATGGACAGCACTTCCAGAAGCAACCATAAGGGAAATAGAGCAAAAAAGGCCTTAAAACCAAGAGTTAACTTGCTAGAATTAAGCTCAAGATCAAGGGAGATGATTACCTTGCTTCTTGCTTCAAGTTGTGTGCTTCTTTCTTGGTTAAATGGAAATTTTGTGATATTTTCCCCTTGGTTCCAAGGGCTTCCGAATAGGTCTGAAATTAAGGGGTATTTATAGAGAAATTTGGGTGAAAATGGATGGCCAAGATTGATTTGTGCATTTTTTGATCTAAGGGCTCACATTTAATCTTGGATTTAGCTTTTTTCAAAAAGAGGAATTATGACATCACAAGGGACAACTCAAAGGACACCTCATAGGGGTATGTGGCGAAATTCACATGTAAGGAAGCCTCTGGAAAAATTTTGGTCTAATCCGATACCGATCGGAGTAGGTTTACAAAAACTGGATTGTTTTCTGTTCCTAATTTTTTGTATAATATACCAGGATATGTATTCTATCCTGGAAATCAATTTCTAGGCTTCTCATACAATTGAAATTGTTATACTGAGTATTTATCTGCCATTCATCCCTTGATAAATGACCAAAATACCCTTGATGTCCTTTCTTACACTATATTAACCCTAAGGGCATAATTATAATTTCACCCCTCTTTGTACTACCTCAGGGTATATATTGGCTCTAACTAATCATATTTATACTATATGACACATTTTTAGCCTGTCCCAGATGACCAAAATGCCCTCCGTCTACCATTAGTACAATATGGGCATCTATAGGCATTTTCGTAATTTCACACTTTTCCCGGACACTGGCCCCTTTTACTGATGAACTGGTACCCTGGGTTTTGGGCCCTTCTTGGCGTCATCATGGGCCTATATATGAGGTCATCTGATCTCATTCTATCTAGACTTACATACTGATAAGTTCCATAATCGGATAACGGGTGTTATCAAACTCCTATCAAAATTCAGTAATATGAGGATAACTTTTTATACAGAACTTCTTCTGGGGTTCTGTTAGATCCATGACATCTGAAACTGTAGGGCACACTTTCCTGTAATTCTCCCACTTATATATGAAGTTTATGAAATCTGATAAAATTTTAGATAACTTTATACTATCAGATAAATATCTACTGTCTGGAGCCCTAATAAAATTTCTGCATCCTGCCAGATTAACCAGTGTAACTTTCTCTATTTACTGATAGAATATGGAACTGAAATACTTCTGGGAAGTTCTAAATCTCTTCAGGCTGAACTTTCCATAATTACAATTTTGCCCTTGATCTTTTTACTTAATTACATTTAGGTCCCTAAACTTTTGAAAATTACCACTTTTGGCCCAATTTTTGTTTCTACTTTAAATTTTGGCCTCCAACCTTTTCTAATTTTTGTTTAGGTCCCTCTCTTTTTCAAGACTCAATTAACCTTTATTATTTCTTCTGATCATTGTCATAATCCTTTCCAAACCTCTTTTCACTATTAATATTATACATATAGGGAAAAATTAGGATATGCCATATTCTGTCATGAAAACTAGTGTCTAGGTTTTTCCTATCATTGACATTGTTAGACTGAGTATTTATTTGCCAACCATCCTTTAGCAAATGACCAAAATATCCTTGTTGTACTTTCTTGCACTATATTAACCCTAAGGGCATAATTGTCATTTCACACCTCTTTATACTGCATCAGATTATATACAGGCTCTAACTAATCATACTTGTACTTTCCTATACATTTTTAGCCTATCCAAAATGATCAAAATGCCCTCCATCCATCTCTAGTACAATCTGGCTACACAAGGGTATTTTTGTAATTTTACACTTTTTTGAGATTGCTCTGGACTCTGGCCCATTTAACTGTCCAACCTCTTTACGGGGCCTCTTAGGACACCATTTGGGCCTTAATATTGGCCCATTACCTTTATGGTATAAATCCCAAGGAACATTTTTTGACAGTATTTATCGAGTATTTTATTACATTGTAAAATCTTGTAAGAATTATACATAATTCCTTTTCTAACTCTGTCAATTGTATAAATTCTTATATTAAAAATATGAATTTATTGTAAAGTTTCATCTAATTCTGAGGTATGAAAAATACTATAATAATTCTTCCTGACTTCTGGAATTCATATCAATTAATCAGGACCTCAAATTGAAATTCTGTGTTGCATTAAATTGGTCAGAATAATTTTGTCTATCTATAGGTAAAATTTGGGACAAACTACTTCTGGGCAGTTTTTGACCTTTTTCGGTTCAACTTTCTCATAACTACATTTTTGTCCCTTAAATTTTGGTTAATTACATTTAGGTCCCTAAACTTTTGGTTAATTATATTTAGGTCCTTAAACTTTTGATAATTACACCTTTGGCCCAACTTTTATTTCTACTTTTATTTTTGATCTTCAACCTTTTCTAATTTTTATTTAGGTCCTTGAACTTTTCTTAGTTACTAGTCCCTTTATTTCCTTTCTCAATCTGATAAAATGAAGAGTAATATTTGACAATTAAACTATATTGATTTACTAAGAATTTAATCTGAGAATTTTTTTATATTAAACTACATTATGTTATCTTTGAGTGTCCTTTTGAACTATTTATTTTGATTTTTTAGAATTAATTATAATTGGTTTAAGTTTGTCACTTAATCTATAAATACCAAATGAACAATACCCATGATTTGGAATTTTGTAGATTTTGAGAATGAACTTCAATAGACTTGTAAATAGTTATAAATGCTACCAAATGATCCCTATGACGTATAAAGTAAAGTATTATGTTTTTGGTATCAGACCAAAGTTTTTGGCATCAGAAAGGATAATTTCTAGACTCTAATATTAAATAGTAAATATTTTGTTTAAAGTAGGGGTCCAGTTACAATGTTAATTATGATATGAGATATGTGGTATACTATGTTTTAAATGTTTGGTATGTGTACATATGTTGTTTGTATTATGAATATATGTGTGGTTGAGAATTGTTGTGCATGTCTATAATTGTGTTTCCAATTATTAGTAGAGTCCCAAAATGAGGGGACTAATAATCAAAGCAGTAGCCTAAGCATAGAGCAGAGACCCTAACATGAGTACATATCATAAGATTATAGCATAAAACAAAAGGTTCTAGCCTAGTGATGCTCTGAATTAGTTAAAGGTAAGTAAGTAGAATGTTAAAGTTTTAGTAGTGATGATGAGCTAGTATGGTGGATGCGAGTAAAAGTGATGGTAACATCATATGGGTATGTTGAGTTATACCCTATCATTGCAGTATTATAAGATAGTCTTCAAGGATATAGTTGTAATAGAATGGTCTTAGTCAACTAAGGCCCCTAATAGTCTTGTGTTTCTTAACACGATGTGGCTAGACTAAGTGGAACAATGACCAGGAAGTAGTTTCCTCTATTGATAGAGACATAAGCTAATCAGTCTAAGGTCGAATAAGTTGACGAGTACAAGATCAAGAAAGCTAAGATACAAGAATTAGTTCAAGATAGTGCTAGAGGAATGAAATAGAATTGTTCCATGAACCTGAATTCCCAAATACTAGAGACCAAATGTTATAGTAACCATGAGAACAAAGGTACCAACCTCACCAAAGTTTATCGATTAGAGGATAGGCATGAGGTACAGATGCAGACAAGTCAGATAGTATGATAAACAGAGACACAAAGGATCAGTTCAAGGGAATGCTCAAGAGCATATTCTTAGTGTAATGACCATAAAGTAACCGTATTCTAATCAAGAACATATTAAAACTAGTAGATAGACAGAAGAAGTTAAGAAGTATAAGAGTACATAGTTATAGAAGAGAAATGAAGACACATTTTAAAGATAAAGAGACTTCCTTGTTTAAGAAAGAGTGATGAGCAAGAGCCAAATAAAATAGTTAAGGGTTGAGTTTATACCCTAGCAAGAGTATAGTGTGTGATAACCTAAGCTAGATGAGTAAATATGGCCTTGTAAAGGCAAAAGTAGTATAATGAAGTAGTTATCTCATATTCCTGAATAAATGAATAAGATCTGGAAGATAATGTGATAGAAGTATAGTATAGGTAAGTTAATCTTTTTGGTGCCAAGTTTCCTAAAGATTAGGATACAATACAATAGAATCACAGTATATTCTGTAAGATCACAGTTATATCCTGGTATAGTTAGCAGAGTTTATGTTTTAGGATCATAGAGGATTCTGAAAAGGTTTATAGTTGATAACAGTAGATCACGAAGGTCACCATAGACCTAGCTTACGAAAAGTTATAGAGCTATTTAAGTAAGAGTACAATATCTCTTTGGAAAGTCGATGACCAGGGATGAACCTTTCAACTTGAGTGACTTATGTGGAAAGAGTAGAAAGTAGAGAAAACATAGACATATTAGTTACTATAGTCAAATCCTGTAGACATTAGAATTTATATCTGGATTAGAATTATGATTAAAGTTAGATAAAAGATTAATAATAAAACCTGAGATAGGATAGCAATAGGTAAGTGATGAGGGCAGATTGTCGTGGTCTGATATATCAAAATAAAGTTAATTGCACCCAATATAATATAGTATAAGGCACAACTCTATCGTTCTTCTCGAGGAGCTTTTTATGTGGAAACCTAGCATATTGCATGTCAAAATCAATGAAAAACCTAAGCAAGGCAAAAATGGTTTTAGGGTTTTAGAGATTAATGCGATAAAAGTAGGGTGTAGAAAGGTAAATATTTTTGGATTTTTTATTAAGATGAAAACGAGTTGGTTTGTTGAGAAATATGTTATGAAATGCTCTTGATGATAAAAACGTATTTATCCTTGTTTTCAAGTTAAAATTGGAGTTTTAAAATCACTAAGTCTCAAAGAAAATCTCAATCGATCGATTGAGTCCAGAACCCTAATTTTCCTTAAACCCCTTTGGTCAAAGCTAATTTAAAAACTATTAGTGAACTGTCATAAACCACTTAGCGTGTAAGTTGAATTTAGATGATGAAAATGCCCTCGAATGGTCGTCGATCAAAAACCCTAGATTTCAAGTAATTGAATTAGTTAACAACGATCACTGATAATAACCCAACTTTCTTAAAATCAAAACTGAAATATTATATTAAAAAGTAAACATTCAAATAATCCGAATTCTATTACAACATCTAATCTGAGAATGATCAATCGATATTCAAAACTTACTCATAAAATGAAAACCCTAGATATAGTAGCAATCATAACATGAGAAGATACAAATTAGAATAGTAGAAACTCCCCGTTTTAGTCCATGAGCCCAAGATATCAGATCTATCACCAAGAGACTAAAGGTTTAACCTCTCATGACTCCTACTGTACTACAATCGCTGTTCATATGAGATGCCATGAAGAAACAATAAGAAGATGGTAGATTTATGGTGTAGAGAGGTGTAGAAATTTGTGGAGAGGTGTAGAATGATAGAAGATGGGGAGAAAGTGATCAGAGAGAGCTCGAGTACTACTTTTTAGCCTAATCATGTCAAAAACTAGCCTCCCCCATTATGGCAACCTTCCTCTCCTTTTATTTTCGCATGGCCTAATTTAAAACACGTAGTTTCAGTGATTTCACATTTTAGTCATGACCAGATCCATGTTTTGGTTGTGACCTGTAAACACAGAGAGACTTCCAGAAGAATCAAGGTCACGACCGGCGTACTCTTTGGTCGCGACTAAAAGGTGCAAGAGCGTGATTTCACTTTCATTGACTTGTGATTTCTTTCCTGGTCCTTGCTCTCTTCCAAAATACCTGCAATCCAACATAAAAGCTCAAATTAGTAAATAACATAATATATGCAGTTTTGAAGAGTTAATTTTACCATTTTACCCTTAATTAACACATTGCTACACACAATCATGTATTACAACAAAAGTACAATTTAAGGAATAAAATAAATGGTAAAGTTGTTTTAAAAATATCACATAAACCACATAAAAATGTGTCTTATCAATTCCCCCACACTTTAACCTTTGTACTCCTGGACAAAGAAATGAATCACACCTAGAACAACACTATTAAATTCAAGATAACAACATAATCCATAGTGTACCCTGAGAACAAATAATTCGTCATCTTTTGGGAATACAAAGGTGATAATGTGAGCAATGCGAAGTAATCAACTACTAAATGAAATCAGCACAATATGTAACATCCTAATTTTCTTACGTTTTAGGGACCAAACGGCAGCATTTGGAACCACTTTTAAGGTCATTGAAATCAAATTACACAATTATGGAATTTTACTCTAGCGAGTACTGCTCACTGTGAAAATTCTAGAGAAGTGACTTGACTTTGAAAAATCATAACTAATTCTAGAAAAATTGGAATGACATGGTTCAAATTACCACAAAAATATAACTCAATGCTCTTTCAGGGAAAAATAACTCATTGACCAAGTCAACGTCAGCCAACACTCAAAGTTTACTATTCCTCTAGCGTCTTGTCCCTAATTTCAGCATTTCTGGTTCCAACTTTGATAAATCATATCTTTATGTGTAGACATCTAAATGAGACTTTCTATATATCAAATTGAAGCTTGGTATGTCTACTATTTATTGGTAATATATCATACATTTATTCAACCATTTGCTATTTATAATTACAGCTCAAAGGTCACACCCTCTTCATGAGCTACTGTTCATAGTGGTAAATTCTAGCAATTAACATTACATACATACATCAATCACATATCAATCATGCTAAACAATTCTTCATGTATCTTCTTCCCCTCTATCTTGAGAAGACATACTTTAATTGGATTGATATGGAAAGGGTGAGATTTCTGGGGAAATCTTAGTATTAAACAGTACTAAACCATACATGCATTAATGTGAATACTTGTGCTTGCTTGTGAAAGTGTTAACATTGCATAATGTGCATGCTTCCATGTAACATATGAAATACAATTGGCAAAATTAATCATAGCAACAGAGCTTCATACATAAGCACATATGCAACATAATTCAACAAAGCCATAGCACATCAAGCATAACATTCAATGCATACAAGTTTATGATAAGTTTACTACTTGGCATTTAGCCTTTCCTCTAGCCCTTAGCCTTTTCTCTAAGGTTCATTGTTTCCATAGGTTAGAGCCTATACATAGCATAATAATATCTTCATTATTATTTTATCATTATAGCTCTACTAAGCTCATGCTGAACTTGAGGTAATACCCTCAATCTAACAATTCCCTAACTTTCTTTCCGTCCATGGCTTAACCTTATCAAGAGAGATATTTCTCTATTCTAACCATTAAGAATAATCCTCTAATTTATTAGAGCAGGGACTATAATAAATTATTTACCTCATTTCTAAGCTTGCCAAATCCCTAAGCTCCTTGGACTGCTCCTAACTTCACTAGAACTCCTCCTTTCTTTCTTTCTCTCTTTCTCTTTTTCTCTTGTTTCTCCATGATTTTCCATGAATGGAATGGAGGGAGGGGTGGTCTATTTATATTTGAGTGGAGGAGGAATGGATGGTCCAGATTGAATCGCGATGAATGGCTTAGATCGCTTAGTTTCTTCAAGAAGCCTTGCTTGCATCATCACGATGACATCACCCTCCTCAATGACTCATCAAAAAGACATCATCCATGGGACACCTCACATGCAAGGTGTCACAATGGTGGGGCCCTTGGGACACCTCACCAGCTGACTCAGCCTTTCTAGAAAATTCTAGAGATTTTCTCGGAATGAACAGTTGAGATTGTGCCACGTGTCCTTTTGCTTTTTCTCCTTTTCCTAGAATCCTACCATGTGTCCTTAGCTTTTCTTCTTTTTCTAGAATCATGCCATGTGGGTTCCATGAGGACACCTTTTATGCCACCTCATGGTCTAAAGCTTTATCTGATCACTTTTTCCAGTTCTATCCTTAACCGGGTAACTATACTTTATGGAAAAGTACTAAAATATTATTTTAATATCACTTAAACCCCCATAATCATTGGGCCACGTTTTTGGACCCTTGGAATTTCATCTTGGGTTTCTAACCAAGCCCAAGCACTCTGGTGGCTCGATTCCCAAGAAACACCCTTAGTAAATTACCAAGATGCCCTTAGTTCCTCTTTAATACTTATAGGGCACTATTGTCTTTTTATACCTTTCCAGAGTATTTTTTGACCCTGGTCAACTATCCAGATACCCTTTCTTGATTGTCTAACTTTATTCAATTGACCAAAATGCCCTTCGTCTGACTCTGACTCAATAACACAACATAGTAGCATACCTTCAGTGGCATTTTCGTAATTCTATATTTTTCTCAATCTTTATTAGCCCTGACCCATATACTTATATGAAAATATCATTAGGCCTATAAGGTTCCATTCTGGGCTCTCTGTATGATCCATTACCTTCATGGGCTAAATTCCCGAGAAATTCCCTCGAAACCTATTTAACGGGTGTTTTAATCTACTGTAAATTCATAATAAATTCTACAGAACTCCTTTTTTAGCTCTGTCAGTTTCAGAAATTTGTATATTAATTATTAGAATTTACTACCAAATTTCATCTAATTTTGATGTCTAGAGAATATTGTATTAATTTTCCTTTCTTCAAAAATTAATATAAATCTTTCGGGACCTCATCAAAATTTTGTGTTACGTCAAACTGGTCAGAATAATTTTCTCTATTTACTGGTACTTATGCTCAATAGGGCCTAGTAGCATACCTTTTTTAGGCTATATACTAGGCTTCTAGACCTAAAAATTAGGATATGACATTAGATCCTCTCAAAGGGTGTAAGTGTTTAGCTCTTTATTTCCTCTCATTGTTTGGGTTCTTTGACCCAGATTCAAATTTGAAAACACCTTACCATATACTTGTAATGGCTCTAAATCTCATCAACTATATAATAGTTATGTAGAGAATCAAGAGGTCTTTTAGGGTTGAAATGATGGAGATGGGCCACATGGAATAGAATATGAAGAATAGAAAGTACTATATGCATTCAACAATGAATATGTAGCATGGATTCATGTCTATAGGGATGTAGATGTGGTAATTGTGCTAATAATAATTGATAATGGTGCCCTCTTCTTCTTTTTTAAATCAGTGCACTATGCTTCTTTCTTCTTCTTATTTTATTTGGCACCTCATTCATGGAGGCTAGACCACAATAACACAACAATAATGAATTTTTGACATGAATAAAATTTTTATTTCAAAATGATGTTTATGCACATATGACTTTCTATAAGGATGATGAAAAGAAAAAGTGATGGGCTTAAGAGGGGGTGACTAAGGATGTAATACGTAGTGGGCTTGTGTTTGGGATAAAGGGTTTAAAAATAATGCCTCTATCATGTTCAATTCATAAACGCGCAAGTAATTCTAAACTCAGAGCCAAGACAAGTTCTAGAGGATATAAACCAATTGAATAATCACTCAATATAGAATTTAAGGCCGAGAATCCTTCCAACAAAGGTTTTGATCTAGATTGCTCATAGGCTTAAGTCTCAAACAATATTCATCATTCACTAGGCATTAAAACACTTATCACAACTGAAAACCCTCTAAACGATGATTTAAAAGTTTCAAAGTAAACACTAGAACCATGTGATAATCTAAATGTAACAGCGAAAGCTTAAGTGCTTTCAAATTCAATTTTCAAGATTTTCCAAAAAAAATCAAGTAAGGCAGCGGTTTTTAGGAGCTAAAAAGGTTTTGCAATAAGGGGACAATGAGTCATTTGTGAAAGCATCTCAATAGTTTGAAAGGGATCCTTCTATACAACTTTGTACAAGGCAAAAAGAAGGTAATTGGACATTTTTCAAACATAGGTCGTGACTAAAAATAGTGAAGGTCATGACCACTTGTAACAGGGGTGCATGATCAGGATTTTCAAAATGTTTAGTCGTGACCACGGAATGTATCTTTCATGATGCAAATACACAAAGAGGAATAGTCATGATCTGGTAGGTACTAATGTCATGACTCAAATCAACAGAGAGTTATTATCGCGACTACTATGTAAGTAGGTCACGAACGTAGTTCACAGAGAGCATGTTATGTCCAAAATTCCATTACACGTCACAACTAAAAAGCCATTATGTCTGACCAGTTTTCATAGAGATTATGAGTGATAATTGTCAAAGTCTCAAAATATTTTTCATTCTAAAACCTTTCCAGTTATAAACACAGTTTAAAATGGGGATCCATTTTTCAGCAATTCATCACACATAAAGATCATAAACAAATTTTGTGATGAAATATTAGATTAATCGAAGAATGTCATCTCGAGTAGCATAAAAACACACATTGAGTAGCACAGAAGCAAAGGCATCTCCTCCACACTTAAACTTGACAGTGTCCTTACTGTCAATAGAACTAAACTAGAAAAGACCATAATTACTCTGCAAAGTCAATAAAAGCTAGCTTCAAAATAGCAGGTAGACTAATTACTCAATACAAATTTACAGTTTAGCACACAGTCACATTCAAGTCATGCAAAGTAATACTAGTAAGGTAGAGACAATAGGATAGGTAAGTTAAGATCAGGCATATGAGTGTGTAAGTTTGACAGAGAACAATCAATGAGTATGTAACACATGGACAGTAATGGGGGTGTTCAAAATAGAAAGACACCTAGAATAAATAGAAATAATAAGAAAATGAAACTATCTTACTCAAACATCAAGCGGAAAAATAAACTATGACTTCTACTGGTTCATCCTTTTCCAATCATCAAACTAACATGTCAAGCATATACCACATTAGGCAAATTTGTAAAAGGCAAGATATAGGAAAGAGACAACTTGGCCTCAGGGGGCGGTGGAAAATCATAAAACTTTGAGAGATGGTTATTTGATTGTAAACCTATGGAATTGGGATTACATGGAAGGGGATGAGATTTATGGGAAAATCTCAGTAGCAAATGGTACTAAACAATGCATGTATTAATGTAAATATTGGTGCTTGCTTATGAAAGTGTTAACATTATGTAATGTGCATGCTTCTATGTTACATATGAAATACAATTGGAGAAAGTAATCATAGAAATAGAGCTTCAAATATAAGCACATATGCAACATAATTCAATAAAGCCATAGCATAACTAAGCATAATATTCAATGCATACAAGTTTAAGATAAGTTTACTACCTGACATATAGCCTTTTCCTCTAGCTTTTAGCCTTGTCTCTAAGGTTCCTTCTTTTGATAGGTCAGAGCCTATACATAGCATAATAATATCTTTATTATTATCCTATCCAGTATAGCTCTACTTATCTCAAGCTTAACTTGAGGTAATACCCTTAATTTGACAATCCCCTAACTTTCTTTCTATCCATAGCTAACCTTATCAAGAGAGATATTTCTCTATTCTAACTACTAACTTTATAAGAACAATCCTCTAATTTATTAGAGCAGGGACTAGAATAACTTACTTACCTTATTCCTCAGCTTGCCAAGTCCCTAAGCTCCTTGGATTGCTCCTAGCTTCACCAAAACTCCTTCCTTTCTTTCTTTCTCTCTTTCTCTTTTTCTCTCTTCTTTCTCTTGTTTTTCAATGCTTGGACATGAATGGAATGGAGGGAGGGATGGTCTATTTATAATTGAGTAGAGATGGAATAGATGGTCTAGATTGAATCGCGATGAATGGCTCAGATCGCTTAGCTTCTTCAAGAAGCCTTGCTTGCATCATTACGATGACATCATCATCCTCCATGAATCATCAAAGTGACATAATCCATGGGACACCTCACATGCTAGGTGGCACAATGGGGGGGCCCTTGGGACACCTCACTAGCTGACTCAGTATTTCTAGAGAATTCCAGAGTCTTTTCCTGGAATGAACGGCTGAGATTATGCCACGTGTCTTTAGCTTTTTCTTCTTTTTCTAGATCATGACATGTGGCACCTTGTAGGTCCCATGAAGACACCTTTTATGCCACCTCATGGTTCTAGATAAGTCTAAAGCCTTATCTGATCACTTTTTCCAGTTCTATCTTTGACCGGGTAACTTTACTTTATTGAAAAAGTACTAAACTAATATTTTAATGCCACTTGGACCCACATCACTCTTGGGATACGTTTTTGGATGTATGGGAATGTCATGTTGGCCTCTAATCAAGCTCAAGCACTCTGGTGGCTCAATTCCAAAGAAACATCCCTTTCTTTTTCAAAATGACCATTATGGCCCCAGGGACTTTCACTATTTACAATTTAGTCCCTGAACTTTCACTTTCTTATAGTTTAGTCCCTGAACATCATATGTATATTTTTGGGACTTTTGCTCAACAGGGCCTAGTAGCCTACCTTTTTCAGGCTATAAACTGGGCTTTTAGGCCTAAAAATTGGGATATGACAAGTGTCACACCAAGCTGAGGTTAGTCTATGACTGCAACATACTTGAGATCATTCTTTTTTGTACCTACATTATTATTAGAGATTAAATATTTCAAAAAACTTAAGGTATGAGATGTAATTTTGGTATGAGAATGAGGGTGAGAAGAGTTAGAATGTATTGGCCCTTTAACCAAAATAGTAGAGTGTGGAACTGAAGGAGTTTGGAGTTTTCTGGTTACGTCTGGCATTTCTAGTTGTGACCTTTTAGCTTCTCGTCGTGACTCCAATTGACAGGGTGTGTCTCTAGAACTTGTTGTTGTGACCTGTTTATCTTTTAGTCATGACTTGAGGTCACAGAAAGGCTCTGCCTCAGCATATTGATGTTTTGTCGTGACGTATTCATCTTCGTGTCACAACTGATAATCTCTGAAACTTTGTGTCATGACCTTAAAGTCATTTGGTTGAAAATCATCTTTAAAGTGGATCTCAGATTGATATTTAGTCACAACATGGAGGTCATTTGGTCACAACCGTGGGTCATAAAAACTCGACCCTTCTTCAATTATTGTACTTCCAACTTCCAAAACATCTTAGGATCCTGTAAAATCACTCACCAAATCTTTTACAAATGCATTATTTCTATCAATATCATGCAAACTCAATTCATGTTCATCCCTAATCTCTTCAATAGCATAATCAATGGCATTCAAAGCAGTAAAAGCATAATTATTAGAAGGAAATTTCATTGCTTCATTTATGTTGAAGGTTACCACATGCTCTCTAACTTCCATTGTGATGGAACTATGCTTCATACTAATGATGGTCTTAGAAGTTTGGAGGAAAGGTCAGTCTAGGATCAAAATGCTGTCATTTACTAACTCATTGGACATGTCCAAAATATAAAAATCAGATATGAACATTAAGTCCTTGACCTGTACTAGAATATCCTCAAGGATTCCCTTAGGATACCTAATCGACCTATCAGCTAATTGGAGCACTATGCTTGTGTCTCTAAGATTATTGATACCTAAAGCTTGATATACCGACCAAGGCATTACATTAATGGTTGCCCTTATATCTAGTAATGCTCCCTTAATAGGAACATTTCCTATAGTGCATATGTTGTGTAGGATCCTGGGTCTTGGCACTTAATAGGTAGTTTAGCCTTAAAGAGTGATAACACAATAGCACTCACTTGGATTCTCTCAAGAGGCCTAAACTTCTTTTTATCAGCACACAATTCTTTCAAAAAATTTATATATTTAGTGTTTCTTTGAGGAACTCAACAAAAGGGACGTTTATTTCTAACTTGTTGAATAGATTATAAGCATCTTTTACAAAATCAAGGTCAATTTTTTTCTTTCTAGCAAAGTAAGAGTTAGTAAAAGGGAGATCTTTAATACTTATCTCCTTACCTTTGTGCATAGAGACTCCTTACTTACTCAACTCTGGCTTCTCCTCATGTTACTTTCCTTTATAGGCTGAACTTGGTACTGGTACTGCTTTTTCTTACAGCTATTATATCTCCACTTGGGCTTGTGAATTATCCTCTTGGGTTGGCTTCTTCATTATAAGCTGTTATTCTTTATAATTTCCCAATTTGGACCTGTGTCAGAGATGAGTTCTCAAATTCAGCATCTTCTATATCCTGCTTTAGTGTATGAGTTTCCTTAAAATGCACCTTTTTGCCACTTCTGAGTGATATAGCATTCAAACCCCTCAGGTTAATGATGGTGTTTGAAGGTATGCTACCACTACTCTTTTCTTGAATGTCACTTATAGTATTGGAGACTTGAGTTAAGTGACTTATGACATCTGCATTCTTAGAACTTAACTCCTCAGGTTTCCTATACATATCAGCATTATCCTTCTACATACTTTAAAGGATTGATGCTTTGGAGGTTAATTGACCATCATTCTCTTTGAGATTGTTGTTTATTTTTATCATTCTACCGTCCATGTTATTCATCTACGTAACGATACTCTTTAACAACTAGAAGTCTCATCTGACCTTGATGTTAATATGGTATTAGGGTGAGTTAAAGCTATAGACCTTGCATTATTTTGGTAATTGCTTGAGGAAGCACTACCTCCTTGGAATTAGTTTGGCCTATTTTCCCCACTCGCCACCTAAAATCCAGGTAGTCTCTCTAACCAGGGTTATATGTGTTGGAGTATGGGTCTTTCTTCTGGTATTGATTGTCCTTCCCTTGATACATTGCTACCATGTCTTCATACTATCTGTCACATGTACTTATGGCATGCATCATTGAAACACATGATTCATATTCTGTAACCAAGGCTTGTGAGGTACCTACTACATGAACTTGTTTTATAGAATACAACTCTCTTTCAATCATATTCATCCTCTTATCCATTCTGTTTCCCAGGGCTAATATTTATGCTAAGATATCTTTTACATTACTCAAAGATGATATGGGCATTCTCCTTGGGTCCCCTGTCTAATAGTCTTCATTGGCCATTTTCTAGAATAACTCCCAGCTTGCTTATGGAGTCTTATCTCTCAAGGATCTATTTGCTGCATCATTCAAGGAAACTTGATTATGAAGAAGTAGACCATCAAAGAAAATGTCTACCAAATTAGCCTTGGTCATGTTATGGTGAGGGCATCGAGTAACAGGTTAAGAAACCTCGTCCAATACTCATGTAAAGATTCTCCATCTTGTTACATAATATTAGTTATCTCTTTCTTCATTAGAGTGGTCTTTGAAGCTGGGAAAAACTGTTCAAGATACGTTGATTTCAACTGATCCCATATAAGAGTTGAGAAATGAGTTGGCAAATTGTATAGCCACTCCTTAGCCTTCCCTTCCAAGTTAAAATGGAAACACCTCCTTAAGACGTCATCCAATGCAGTCATTGGAGGTTTCATTGAAGAACAGATCATTTGCATGGTTTGTAAGTGCCTATGTGGACATTCTCCTGTAAAACGATGAAATTTAGGTAAGGTTGCAATCAAAGCTCCTTTAATCTCAAAATTAGCTTCTTCAGTATATAAACTATAAGGATCATAATTCACATGCAAATGATTAATTTCCCTCACACTTCTATTATCTTCTGCATTCATTGGTATTTCATTTTCTCCATTCCCATTATGCCCATTATGATTGATATCATGCATATTCAGTTTAGTTTTAGACTCTGGAATACAAGAGGAGGAACTAAATTTTTCTTTTTCTTATCTAACTTCCCTAAATTATCTCTTTAGTTTCCTAAGTCTTTTCTCTATTTCAGGTTCAAAAGGCACTAATGGTTTAGCTCTTTTACGCATAGAGTGTAGAAAAGATAGAGAATAATCAATACAATCAATCAGAGTCAGTCATGAAAGTAGCACAATAGAAAATTTTTAGTTAGTCGTGACTAAAGTGTGTTTCAGTAGTAACACAATATCACAGAGAGCAGAAGTCGCGACTGAAGATTCTAAATATCACGACTGGTTTTCGTATAGTAGTCAAATTTCACAGGGAAGCAATCATGTCACGACACAAATGGTGTTTAGTCGTGACTAAAAGTCACAGAGAGTAATGTCACGATGCAGGTGAGTTTAGGTCGTTACTTACAGTCACAGAGACTAATTTTGCATAAGTTTAGAAAAGTGCATAATGCAATACAATTTAAAAAATACTAAAAAACTAAAATACAAATAAAAATAAGAAAAATGACTCAGGTAGCTAATGAAGTTGGCAATCAATTAATAGGGAACTAATTACTTGGCTCCCCGGTAACGACACCATTGATGATGGCAGATTGTCATGGTCTGATCTATCAAAATAAAGTTAATTGCACCCAATATAATATAGTATAAGGTATAACCCTATCGTTCTTCTTGAGGAGCCTTTTATGTGAAAACCTAGAAGATTGTATGTCAAAATCAATGAAAAACCTGAGCAAGGAAAAAATAGTTTTGGGGTTTTAGAGATTAATGGATAAAAGTAGGGTGTAGAAAGGTAAATATTTATGGATTTTTTATTAGGATGAAAATGAGTTGATTTGTTGAGAAATATGTTATGAAAGACTCTTAATGATGAAAACGTATCTATCCTTGCTCTCATGTTAAAATTGGAGTTTTGAAATCACTAAGTCGCAAAGAAACCCTTAATCGATCGATTGAGTTTAAAACCCTAATTTTCCTTAATCCGCTTTGACCAAAGCTGGTTTAAGAACTATTAGTAAATTGTCATAAACCACTGAGCGTGTAAGTTGAATTTAGATGGTGAAAACACCCTCGAATGGTTGTCGATAAAAAACTCTAGATTTCAAGTAATTAAATTAGTTAACAACAATCGCTGATAATAACTCAACTTTCTTAAAATTGAAACTAAAATTTTCTATTAAAAAGCAAACGTTCAAATCATTAGAATTCGATTACAACATCTAATCTGAGAATGATCAATCGATATTCAAAAATTGCTCATAAAATAAAACCCTAGATCTAGCAGCAATTATAACATGAGAAGATGCAAATTAGAACAGTAAAAACTCCCCATTTCAGTCCATGAGCTCAAAATATCAGATCCATCACCAAGAGACTAAAGGTTTAGCCTCTCATGATTCCTGATGTACTGCAACCGCTGTTCAGATGAGATGCCATGAAGAAACTCCCCTAATTAGTACATTGCTATGCACAATCATGTATTACCACAAAAGTACAATTTAAGGCATAAAATGAATGGTAAAGTTGTTATAAAACTCTTAAAAATATCACAAAAACCATATACAAAATGTGTCTTATCAGTAAGTAACTTAGAGAACCAAGAAAGATAACTAAAAGGATAGACAGTCTCAGTGAGTAGGATAGTTAGTTTCAACATGATGTTTAGGGTTACTCAAGTATTTCTACAAGCTTATTAATACAATACTCAGGGCTATTCCTTATGGTAAGGTTACAGTAAATACTAACAGAGTGGTAGTGTTATAACTTTATTAAAAGAAATGGTATATAGAAAGAACAACAGAGAACATTAAAGAGATTGCTTTTAGATCACTCTTCAGATAAGAGTTGGATAAGAAACATATGGCTCTTAGATAGAGCTAGATTCAGATGAGTTCATATCACTCTTTAGATAAGTGTTAGATCCAATACATATTGCTATCAGATAGAGCATAATTCAAATATAGATTGCTCATAGTTAGAGCAAAGATTTATATGAGAAGTTATGTTATGGCTATAGCAACAGAAAGCAATGACAGGTGGTTAGACTATGATTGCACACAATAATTGCCCATGGTAAGCCACAACATAGTAAGAAAGATGAGAAGGAACTCTTGAGTAAGATAGAATAAATAAAGTATTAATAGATAATAAAGGCTACTAGATACAATTTTGAAAACAATTTAATGGGTTTGAGTTATCAACATAAGGGAGTAGCTAAGCCTATAAGGTGTTGATTAGCTCATCCAGAAAAAGTACTTAGAATGTTTTTCCCCATATAGCCTTTATTATATGTAGACTGAACTTAGTTTTCTCTTAAATGAAGATAGAGTCCAAGTTCAAATCTAAGTGCTGATATTCAAAGTCTTATAGAAGTATTCCTGAGGAATAGAGAAAAGAACCTTATATGTTTTGAGAATAGAGAAGTATGAGTAGATAGATCCTCCAGATGAGGATAAAGAGATTAAAAGGCTAGAGAGACCTAGAGAAGAATGTCTATGACAGAGTAAATATAGAATACAATTTTATGAGAAAGAGTATGCTAGGTCTTAGAGTTATACGAAGAGAAACGTAGCCCTAACCTTGCAGCACATTTCAGTTAAGCATGCTCAAGCCAAAAAAGTCTGTAGGCAGGTGACCATTAGGAAGTACAACGTTGATTCACAAAGTTAGAAATAAAACATCCTTATTTTCTTATGTCTTTGGGTCCAAACGGTAGCATCTGGAACCACTTTTAAGGTTATTGCAGTCAAATTATACAATCTGGAATTTTACTCTACCGAGTACTGTTTACTGTGTAAATTCTAGAGAAGTGATCTGACTTCAAAAAATCATAATTAAATCTATAAAAATCAAAATTAAGTGGTTCAAATTTCTACATAAAGATAACTTAATGTTCTTTAAGGGAAAATAAGTTGTTGACCACGCCTTGACCAAGTCAACATTGGTCAATGCTCAAATTTACTGTTTATCCAGCTTCCTTTCCCTGATTCCAGCATTTCTGGGCCCACTTTGAAATATCATATCTCCATGTGTAGACATACAAATGAGGTGGTATGTCTATTATTTACTAGTAAAATATCATACATTTATTCAATCATTTACTATTTCTAATTATAGCTCAATTGTCACTGTCTAACCACAAGTTACTGTCCACAGTGGCAATTTCCAGCAACTAATTTTTACATGCATCAATCACATATCACTCATGCTAAATAATTATTAACTTCTCTTCATGCATATTTATCTCCTTCATCTTGAGAAGACCTGCTGTAATTGGATTGATATGGAAGGGGTGAGATTTCTAGGGAAATCTCAATAGCAAACGGTACTAAACAATGCATGCATTAATGTAAATACTGGTGCTTACTTGTGAAAGTGTTAACATTGTGTAATGTGGATGCTTCCATATTACATATGAAATACAATTGGCCAAAGTAATCATAGAAACAGAGCTTTATACATAAGCACATATGGAACAGAATTCAACAAAGTCATAGCACAACCAAGCATAACATTCAATGCAAACAAATTTAGGGTAAGTTTATTACTTGACGTGTAGCATTTCCTCTATCTCTTAGACTTTGCTCTAAGGTTCCTTTTCCCCTAGGTCAGATTCTATACATAGCATAATAATATCTTCATTATTATTCTATCCAGTATAGCTCTACCTGACTCATGCTTAACTAGAGGTAATACCCTTTATCTAACAATCCCCTAATTTTCTTTATATCCACAACTAACCTTATCAAGAGAGATATTCTCTATTATAACTATTAAATTCATAAGAACAATCCTCTAATTTATTAGAGCATGGACTAGAATAAATTACTTACTTTATTCCTAAGCTTGCCAAGTCCTTAAGCTCCTTGGATTGCTCCTAACTCCACTAGAACTCCTCCTTTTTCCTTCCTTCCTTTCTCTTTCTCTCTCTCTCTTCTTTTCTCTTCTTCCTTTGCTCCTTGCTGTTAATAGAATAGAGGGAAGGGTGAGGTATTTATAGTTGAGTGGAGGTGGAATGGACGATCAAGATCGAATCGCGATAAATGGCTCAAATCGCTTAGCTTACTCAAGAAGCCTTGCCTGCATCATCATGATGACATCATCATCCTAGATGACTCATCAAAATGACATCTTCCATTGGACACCTCACATGCTTAGGTGGCATAATAGTGGGGCCCTTGGGATACCTCACTAGCTGACCCAGCATTTCTAGAGAATTCTAAAGTCCTGTCCAGAATGAACGGCTGAGTTTGTGCCACGTGTCCTTAGCTTTTTCTTCTTTCCATAAACTCATGCCATATGGCACCTTGTGGGTCCCATGAGGATACTTTTCATGCCATCTCATGGTTCTGGATGAGTCTAAAGCTCCATATAATTACTTTCCTTAGTTATATCTTTAACCGGTAACTTTACTTTATTGAAATAGTACTTAAACTAATATTTTAATGCCATTTGGATCCGCATAGCTCTTGGGCCATGTTTTTGGATATTTGGGAATGTCATATTAGGTCTCTAATCAAGCCCAAGCACTTTGGTGGCTCAATTCCCAAGAAACACCCCTTAGCAAATTACCAAAATGCCCTTGTCTCCTCTTTAGTAATTATAAGGGCATTACTGTCTTTTCATACTTTATCAGAGTATCTCCTGGCCCTGATCAACTATCCAGATAACCTTCCTAGATTGTCTAAAACTTGTTCAAATGACAAAACTACCCTTCACTCATTTTTTAATTATTTTATAACATAAGGGCATTTTTGTCATTTTGCACTGTTTCCTGCATATTTCTGGCACTGACCTCTTTAACTGATAAGCTGATATCATAGGCCTGGGCCTCACTTAGTGTCATCATAGGCCTCTATGTAACATCATCTGAGCTTATTCAGTCATAACTTGCTTACTGCTAAGTTTCAAAATAAGATCTCAGGCGTTCACAAGCTCCCATCAAAATTCACTAATATAGGAATAACTTCTTCTATAGATCTCCTTTCGAGGATCTGTCAGATCCATGACATCTGGTGTCATAGGGCACACCGTCCTATAACTTTTCACTTATAGGTGAGGTCCATAAGTTCTGATAAAATATTAGATAACTTTTAGACTATAAGATAAATACCGGATATCTGGAATTCTAATAAAATGTATGTATCATGCTAGATTAATCAACATAACATTCTCTATCTATTGATGAATTTTTGAACTGAAATGCTTCTGGGCAGTTCTAAGCCTTTTCTGACTGAACTTTTTATAATTACAATTTTGCCCTTAGAAACTTTTGGAAATTACACTTTAGTCCCTCAACTTTTCATAATTACACTTAATGGCCCACAATTTGTATCTACTTTCATTTTTGGCTTTGGGACTTTTAGACTTTTCAGTTTAGTCGCTCTCTTTCTTCAACATGACTATTATAGCCCCAGAAACTTTCACTATTTGCAATTTAGTCTCTGATCTTTCACTTGTTTAGTCCCTGAATATCATATGTATACTTCTGGGACTTTTGCTCAACAGGGCCTAGTAGCATACCTTTTTCAGGCTACATGCTGGGCTTCTGGGCCTAAAAATCAGGATATGACAAGAAACATATTATAGAAATATGAGAAAAAACATTGCTAGCTAGCATTGAAAGAAAACAAAATAGCACAAAAAGAAAGAAGAGCATGAGCAAAGAAGAGCATAAATAGAGAAGAGCTTAAGTGTTCAATAGAGATAAAATAAGGGATACTAGGATTTGCTTGTATCAATTCTAAATAGAGGAACTGTATAAGAAGAAAGAGATAGATAAAAAATAATTCCTTGCATCAGTTCCAAGAAGAGGAACTGTAAGAGGAAAAATACATATAGATAGAAAGTAGTTCAAATAGTTGAGAAACCCTAGACTATAGCAAAGTTTAGACAGTTTAGCATGATATAAATGAACACTACTCACAAGTCCAGTATAGTTAGTTGTCCATAAGTATGAGTAGATGATAGATAAAAATAGATAATTAACAAAAAGAAGTAGACTTTGATTCTAAATGAGTTGATCAAGGAAAAAGAAGCATAGCAACACTAGAAAATATGAAGTTAATGCGGATATTGAGAGCACTCTACCAGATGCCTATATAGAAGATAAGAGATAGATAGCCAAATCCTTAGTCATAAAATAGAAAAGGATATAAAGAGGAGATATATCCAAGATAGTTTGACTAAGATAATAAGTAAATTTTGAGGATGAAATTTATTTTAAGGGGGTAGAAATATAACATCACAAATTTTCCCTATCTGCCTAAGATTGATAGAGGAAAGACGTTATGAAGTGATTTGGATGATAACTAGAAGAAATATAATGATTAGATAAGTTTTAAATCAAAGGAAGAGAGAAATTATAAAGTTATATAGCTAAAGGGCTAAGGGCATAATGGTTATTTTAAAAAAGAATGGGGCTAAATTGCATTTAATGAAAGTTCTAATGGCAAAATGGTCATTTTAAAAAAAGAATGGGGCTAAAGTGAAAACTCTAAAAGTTCCATGGTGCAAAGTGAAAGTAGACACAAGTTATGGGACATTAAGTGTAATTATGAAAAGTTAAGGGAGTAAAGTGCAATTTCAAGAGTTTAATGGCAAAATGATAATTATGGAAAGTTAAGCCAAAAAAGGCCTAAATTTGCCCGATAATATTTTAGTTTCAAATTTTATCAGTAAATAGAAAATGAAAATTGGGATATACTTATCGCTCAAAATTTTGATTTAAAGTCCTTATAAATTGATATTAATTTATGAAGTCTGAAGATTAATACAGTATCTTATGGACCTCATAATTATATGAGATTTTATAATAAATTTTTATAATTAATATAAAAATTTATGAATCTAAAAGAAGAGAAAAAGGAGTTATGTAGAATTAATTAAATAATTTAAGGTGAAAAAGGACACCGATAAAGGATTAAAAGAAATATATGGAATTTTGAACAGGACTTCTCATTTTCAAAAAAATATGAGACTTTACAAAATAATCATTTTATATTAGAATAAATTTCTAAAAATGTCAAAACCATTAAAATAACTTTATAAAATTTGTCCAAAAATTAGTGTAATTTGGCGATATAGGTATAAGTAAAGTGCCTTGGGATTTATGTCAATTAGCAATTGGACCTAAAAAAGGCTCAATATGGCATCACATTAAGAGCCAAGAAAAATTGAATAATTTATGAATTTTAAAAAGAAAGAAATGAAAGAAAAATCAAAAGATAAGGTGAGGTGTAACACCTTAATTTTGCATGTCTTAGGGATCATTTTGTAGCATTTAAAACCAATTTTATGATCATTAAAGCTAAACTTCAAAATCTAGAATTTCCAAGTTCACGGGTATTGTTCATTTGGTATTTCTAGATTAAGCGATGAACTTCAAAGATCACTATTCATTTGGTCAAAACTTCTGAAAACATTTATGGTCCCTAACTTTGAAAATTTCTTTCTTTGAATAGACATCGAAATAAGGTATTCTTAGTGTCAAAATGAAGCTTGACACGTTAACCAAGTTTTGGTAAATTTTTATATATTTATTTTATTATTTACTATTTTTTATACATCATAAATGCCACTGCCTCACTACAAGTTACTGTTCATAGTGGCAAAATTCAACATTTATACACACATTCATCACATAATAATTATACTATTTCAATCCCTAATTTCTTCTCATGCAATTTCATCTTCTTTTTCTTATTCATGAACCTGCTGGGATTTGGACATGGAGGGGGTGAGATTCCAAGGGAAATCGTAGTAGCAAACAGAACTGAACAGTGTATGCATTAATGTTAATGTTTGTGCTTGCTTGTGATTGTGTTAACATAATGCATGAGTATGTTACCATTTCACATATGAAGTATAATTGGACAAAGTAGTCATAGAAATAGAACATATTTCAAATACATATATGTCACAACAATTCACAAAGTCATAGCACCATTGCACATGACATTCAATACATACAAGTCTATGTTAGTTTACTATCTCACATGCTTGACTTTCCTTTCCTCCTTTCTTTGCCTCTTGCTTCTTACTTCTCCTTGATATGTGGCTACCTTCTTTAAGCATATAAATTAAATCCTAACATCATAGAATCATTCATTCATTATAATCTTAATTCACTAATATTTCATAACATTAAACACAATTAACCACTTAACCCCTAACTTTATCTATTTGGGGTTAATTTCCTAATCCTTTGAACTAACTTACATCATAAATTTACCCTATATAATTTTATCTTTTGATCCATTTATGGACTTAGAATGTTGAAATTCCAGCTGCTTCATCAAATCTGGACAGAACCAAAAAGAAGTATATAATTATTTCAAAAATTCTCATTTTGATTATAATACTTCCAATACTTCTTCACTACTTTATCCCACAATTTTTCAATTAAAACCATTGGATGCATCAAAATCATGAAATTCTAATCTCTATTCATACAAGTGAACATTAATAGAGAAGACTGTAAAATTTCATCTTTCAATTACAATGCTTTCAAGGTTCCAAACTTATTCAATCATACACAAAATCATCATATAAATCCAATGGAAGCATTAGATTATTGAAATTCAAACTCCTCCTTTCACTTCTGCTCTTGGCCAAAAACCTCTTCAATATGCAAAGCAAGGAATTTCAATCTAATTCCATAACTAATCATTAAATCTAGCTTATCCAAGTGTTAATTACATAATTCTAGCTTCAATTTCTTCTTTTCCCTAAATTTCTAGATTTTGGAGAGCAAGCATACCATGGGGAAAACTCATTTTCCTTCCCTTAAAACCATAGGTTCAAGCCTCTAAATTAAAAGAAAATAAGCTATGATAGATTGCTTACTTTAATCCAAGGGTCCATATTAAATCTTGAAACTTTGCTTGCCCCCAAGTTTTGATGACCTCATCCATGAAATCATCAATACCATTTTCGATACATAGTGGAGGAAAAGAAGAGTCTAGAAAAATTTTAGTCTAATCCGGTATCGACTTAGTCCATTTTCCTAAAAACTAGATTGTTTTCTAAATCTAATTTTTCTGAGATTCCATAATAAGTTTTATGATCTTAAATTCAGTATCTAGATTTTTTCTACAATTGACATTCTTGGACTGGGTCTAAACTTAATTATTAAACCTTTGGCAAATTATCGAAATGCCCTTAGTTATTTTTTATTTACTTTAATAACTCTAAGGACATTATCATCTTTTCAAAAATCACTAGACTATTCCCTAACCCTGGTCAACTATTTAGATAACCCTCTCTAACTTTTTTACCTTTGTCAAATGACCAAATGCCCTTTATTCTTCTCTTGTTCAAAGGTATAACAGTGACATTTTTATAATTTTATATTTTTATGGTCTTTCTAAACACTATCTGACATATCTATATGAGTATATCATTGGGCCTATGAGACACCATCTTGGTTCTTTTAATTGTTCCCACGCATTCATGGAAAGGAAAAAAAGGTTATTCCATGTGCTCAATTATATTTAAATAATATAAGAATTAACCTAATTGTCATTAAGGTTAATTAATCAAAAAATCAACTAATCAAAATCAAGATTAAGCCATTGTAATAATTAGGAACTTGAGGGCTAAAATGGTCCCTAAGCACTTGAAAATTTTCTATAAATAACCCCATGCACAAAATCGTGAGCTTGGAGGTACCTTGGGGAAACTCTTGTCAACCAAAGCAAAGGCAATTCAAGGCACTTAGTGATCAAACAAGTTAAGTCATAAGGTAAACAATCATTCCTAGTTTATTTATAAGTATTTTGGAAGGAAGAAACTTAGATTTTATTGGTTAGAAACTTCATTATACCCTTGGTAACCTTGCTGTCTAAATTTTGAGATAAAGAAGGAAGAGGAAGATGAAGTTAAAATCATGTAATTAGTGTTTTGAAAAATTAGTTTAGATGATTGGTTATTAAATTAAGTTGATATTCTTGACTTTGTCATTAATAAATCCTTTTGGCCTGCACTAGTTTAGAATGAAAGAGATGGAATTTCAATAATTTAATGCTTTTATGGAATTTAGATGATAATTTATTATAGGATTAGATAGGTTTAGAACCTAGGAAGCATTGAAATTCAAAGTCATAAATTTTAAGTTTTCTCTATTACTATTCACACGCATAAATAGTGATTAGAATTTCATAATTTTGATTCTTCCAATGGTTTTAAAATAAAAAAATGTGTGGGATAAAGTAGAGAAACAAGTATTGAAATCAAAATGAGAATTTTTAGAAACCAAGAAGACTTGTTTTGGTTCTATCCATAACACTATGCAACTGCCAAAATTTGGAAATTCTAAATTCATAAATTGATTAAGAAGGACAAATTCTGTAGGGTAAGTCAAGACATCAATTGATTCAAATGCCAAGCTAATTTGAAGAAATTAGGAAAAGTTACCCTCATTAATAACCAAGCTTAATACTCTTGAATACTAATTGGGTTTGTTCATGATGAGGGGATGATAATGTGATGTTAGGAATTTGAATTGTTTGCTCAAAGAGGGCAGCTACACATCAAGGAGAAGTAACTAAGAAGCAAGAGGTAACGAGAAAGGATAAGGAAAGTAAGGAGTAAAAGGTAGTGAACTTACCTATTTGTATGCTTATATTTCTTGAATGTTTTAAGGGACATGGAAGCATGTAAGATATCATTATTCAAGCCTGATAATTAAGTACATGCATATTAACATCAAGCATATAGTTGCATACATTGTATGGTTTCTGTTTACTATTGATATTTCCCCTTAAATCTCTCCCCTCTATGTCAAACCATAGCAGGAACTTCACATGAAAAAGAAGATGAAGATGCATGAAGAAGAGTTAGGGATTAATTGTATGCTTGAAATGTTTATACATGTAAGTTAGTTGTTGAAACATGTCACTATAAATAGTAACTCATGATGGGGCAGTGACATTTAAGTTATAATTAAAAATAGTAAATGATTGAATAAATGTATGATATTTTACCATTAATTAGTTAACATGTTAAGCTTCATTTTGACATGAAGAATGCCTTATTCCGATGTCAATACAATCAAAATGAAATTTTTAAAGTTAGGGACCATAAACTATTTTCTAGAATTTTTGACCAAATGAATAGTAATCTTTGAAGATTGAACTGTACTAATTTACTAAGCATTTGATCCAAAACTTATTTTATATTAAACTAAATAATGTTATCTTTCAGTATCCTTTTGAACCACTTTATTTTAATTTTTCTATAATTAATTATGATTTCTTAAAGTTTGTCGCTTAAACTATAAATACCACATGAACAATACCCGTGATTTGGAATTTTTCAGATTTTAAGAATGAACTTCAGTGGACTTGTAAGTGGTTCTAAATGCTTCCAAATGGTCCCTAAGATGTATGAAAGTAAGGTGTTACATTTGTATGCTTGGAGTATGACTTTGTGCTTCATTGTGAACATTTCATTAAGCTATGTGTTTGACTAATGTTCTGGGTAGGATTTAATTGATCATATTTTGAGCTTCTGTTCCTATATATCTGCTGAATGTTGAAAATTTATATAATTTTCCCTATTGATAGTGAGGACACTATCAGGTTTAAGTGTGGGGGAAAAGTCAATATGTTTATATCTATTTCTGTTTTATTGCCCAAATGCAAATTTTTCAAAAAATCAATTTTTTCATCACAAAATTTTTGTTCTTTGAACTCTTAAGTGATGAATTGTTAAATATTAGATTTTTATTTTAACTTCTTTGATACTTACTGAAAAGGGTTTGAGTTTTGAAAATGTTTTGGGCTTTGAAGGGTGAGGTGTCCCAAGGGCCCCACCAATTGTGCCACATATGCCCTGAGGTGTCCCCTGAGGTGTCCTTAGGTGATGTCATATTGGTGAGTCATCAAGGAGGATGATGTCATCGTGATGATACAGGCGAAGCTTCTTGAGAAAGCTAAGCGATCTAGGCCATTCATCACGATTTGATATGACCCATTCATTCCACCTCCATTCACCTATAAATAGACCCTTCCCCCTCACTTCATTCCCATGGCCAAGCAAGGCAAAATAAGAGAAATAAGAGAGAAAGAGAGAAAGAGAAAAAGAAAGGAAGGAAGAGAAAAAAAGGAAGGAGTTTTGGAGGAGCTAGGAGCAGTCCAAGGAGCTTAAGGACTGGGCAGAGCTTAGGAATAAGGTAAGTAAGTTTTCTAGTCTCTAATCTAATAAAGTAGAGAATTGCTCTTAATAGTTATAATAGAGAAATATATCCATTAATGAAGGTAACTAAAGGTAGAAAGAAAGCCAGGGTAATGTCACATTAAGGATATTACCCTTAGTTAAGCATGGGGTAAGTAGAGCTATACTGGATAATAATAAAGATATTATTATGCTATGTATAGGCTCTGACTTATGAAAAGAAGGAACCTTAGAGACAAGGCTAAGAGCAGGAAGGAAAGGTTACACACCAGGTAGTAGACTTACCTACTTGTATGCTTATACTGCTTGGATGTTTTATGTGATGTTTTCTTACCTTGAAGATGTGAAGCATGTATGACTAAGTAATGCTCTATTTATTTGTATACTATGGCCATATGTTATAATTAAGTAACATGGAAGCATGTATGTTATCATTACGCAAGCATGATCATTAAGTACACACATAGTAACATCAAGCATATAGTTGCATACATTGTATGGTTTCTGTTTGCTACTGAGATTTCCCCAGAAATCTCACTCCCTTCTATGTAATCCCAATCCCACAGGTTTATGTTAAAAGAGGACTAAAGAAGCATGAAGAAAAGTTATGGAATGGATAGTGCAAATGTTGGGACCAAAATGCTGAAATTAGTGAAAATGTAGGATGAACAGTAAACTTCTGATATTTCCTGAGGTTGACCTGGTCAAGGCATGGTCAATCAGTTATTTGTCCCTAAAAGAGCATTATGTTAGATTCTTATAGCAATTTGAAGCACTTCATTTCGATTTTTCTAGAATTAGTTATGATTTTTCGAAGTCAAGTCACTCCACTGGAATTTACACAGTAAACAGTAGTCGCTAAAAGTAAAATTCCAGATTGAGTAATTTGTCTTCAATAGCCTTAAAAGTGATTCCAAATGCTACCCTTTGATCCCTAAGATATAAGAACAGGAGGATGTTTCATTTTTGTACAAGAGCTGAGGATTCTGGCTTAGAGCATAAGGTTTTGGTATAGAATCAAGAGGGTTTTGGCACAGAGCATAAGATTTTGGCACAGAACAGAAGGTTCTGGCTCAGTGATGCTGTGGTGTAGTTAGAGATTTGAACTAAGAGGTTCTCCCCTAGTAGAAAATATGGGGATGTTGTTCACTACTTAGAGACAGTGACACCCATATAGATAGAACAGTAACCCATACCTTACAGCTTTATGGGGTAATCTTCAAGGAAATAGTTAGTCTTAGTCAGTTGTTACCGCTAAGGTCTCGTGTTTCTTAGCATGATGTGGCTGGATAAGCAAGATAACGTCTGGAGAGCAGTTTCCTGTAATATCCCAATTTTTAAACCTAGAAGCCCAGTATGTAGCTTGAAAAAGGAAGGCTACTAGACCCTATTATGTAGGAGTCCCAGAAGTATACAAATGATATTCAGGGACTCAAATGCAAGAAAGTGAAAATTTAGGGACTAAAGTGTAAATAGTAAAAGTCCATGTGGGCATAATGGAAAAGTAAGAGGTGTTTCTTGGGAACTGAGCCACCAGAGTGCTTGGGCTTGGTTAGAAATCCAAGATGGCAATTCAAGAGACCAAAAACGTAGGCCCAAGAATTATGGAGTTTAAGAGGCATTAAAATAATATTTTAACTGCTTTACCATAAAGTAAAGTTACCCGGTTAAGGATAGAATTGGGAAAAGCGATCAAATATGACTTTAGACCATGAGGTGGCATGAAAGGTGTCCTCATGGGACCCACAAGGCACCACATGGCAGGATTACAGGAAAAGAAGAAAAGTTAAGGATACATGTCATGAGATTAGAAAAAGGAGAAAAAGTAAAAAGGACACGTAGCACAATCTCGGCCTTTCATTCAAGGAAAAGGCTTTGGAATTCTCTGGAGAGGCTAAGTCAGCTGGTGAGGTATCCCAAGGGCCCTACCAATTGGGCCACATATGCCCTGAGGTGTCCCCTGAGGTGTCCTTGGATGATGTCATAATGGTGAGTCATGGAGGAGGAGGATGCCATCGTGATGATGTAGGCAAAGCTTCTTGAGGAAGGTAAGCGATTTGGGCCATTCATCACGATTTGATCTGAGCCATTGATTCTACCTCCACTCACCTATAAATAGGCCACCCATCCCTCCAAGTACGTCACGGTCAAGAACCAATAAAGAAGAGAAAGAGAGAAAGAAATGAAGGAGTTCTGACAGAGCCAGGAGCAATCTAAGGAGCTTAGGGACTAGTCAGAGCTTAGGAATGAGGTAAGTAAATTATGTAGTCCCTACTCTAATAAAGTAGAGGATTGCTCTTAGTGGTTAGAATAGAGAAATATCTCTATTGATAAAGATAGCTAAAGGTAGAAAGAAAGCCAGGGGAATGTCAGATTAAGAATATTACCCATAGTTAAGCATGAGTTAAGTAGAGCTCTACTGGATAATAATAAAGATATTATTATCCTATTTATAGGCTCTGACTTATGATAATAAGGGACCTTATATACAAGGCTAAGAGATGGAAGGAAAGGCTACACACCAGGTAGTTAACTTACCTACTTGTATGATATATGGCTTGGATATTTTATGTGATATTTTATTACCTTGATGATGTGAGGCATGTATGATTAAGTAATGCTCTATTTCTTTTTATACTATGGTCATATGTTATAATTAAATAACATGGAAGTATGTATGTTATCATTACGCAAGCATGATCATTAAGTACACACATAGTAACATCAAGCATATTGTTGCAAACATTGTATGGTTTCTATTTGCTACTGAGATTTCCTAAAAAATATCATCCCCTTCCATATAATCCTAATCCCACAGGTTTAAGATGAGGAAAGATTGAGGAAGCATGATGAGAAGCTGGGGATTGGATAGAGCGAAGTTGGGACCAAAATGCTAGAATCAGGGAAAAACGCAGGATAAATAGTAAACATCAGACATTGACTGATGTTGACCTGGTCAAGGCATGATCAACGAGTTATTTTTTTCCTAAAAGAACATTAAGTTAGCTTCATTTAGCAATTTGAACCACTTTATTTTTATTTTGATAGAATTAGTTATGATTTTTTGAAGTCAGGTCACTCCACTGGAATTTACACACTGAACAGTACTCGCTAAGAGTAAAATTCCAGATTGAGTAATTTGACTTCAATAACCTTAGAAGTGGTTCCAGATACTACCGTTTTGGTCTTTAAGATTTATGAAAATGAGGATGTTTCATTTCCTCTATGGATATAAATAAAAGCTTATCAATCCCAGGTTAAGGGAAGTTGCCAGACGTTACAGTGGCGATAATAATGAAGGTACCAACCTCATTGAAGTTAATCAACTGGAGCATTGGTACAAAGTATAATCAAGCCAGATAGTATAAAGTAAGGAGATATGAAAGATTAGACAATATTCAAAAGTAGATCCTCTATGTGAGTAGATCTACATTACAAAAGAATTTGTTCAGCTAGTGTTTCTTGAACAAAAGAATTAAAAGTTAGAATAAGACTAACCTAGGAATGATCCTGGCATGTAGCCTAAAGTTAGAGATGAGATGATTAATAGATAGAAAGTTAGTGTTCCCAAGATAGAGGAACTATAGTCTAGTCCAGAGTAGACTGAGACTGATAGAAAGAGATAGTTAAGAGATGAATGACTAAGAAGTTAGCTCACGGATTGAATTCTGTGTTACAAAGAAAGAAGTTTATAATGTTTAAAGAGAGAAAGGTAGCCACAGTTTCAAAGATAAAGTGACTCCCCTGTTCCTTATGTAAGAAAGAGTAAAGAAGGGTTGAGTCTATACCCTAGTAAGAGGGTAATGTGGTAGCTTAAGTTAAATGAGTATTTATTCCAGGTTCCTAAATGAATGTTTAGAATCTGGCAGATAATATGATAGAGGAAAGAATGTTCTAAAGTTTAGCTAATTGTTCAATTACAGTGTATGTATGATGGATGGTTGAGCAAATTTATATGATGATGATATAGCTTATGTTGCCATGAGTTATTATGAATAGTTACATCTCCTTGTAGTTGTCATATGATGACACACATGTTAGAGTATTCTATGAATACTCCCCTCATGTAGTACATGCAGGGTAGAGTTTATGATGAGAAAGTTATGTTGCTCCTATGCCATATGACATGCAATAAGAATGTACCTAGGATGAGAGACAGTCTCAGTAAGTGGGACAGTTGTTATAGTATGATTGGATTACTTAAGTATTTCTATAGACTTGTGAGTACAGTACTCAGGGCCATTTCTTATGTTAGGGTTATAGCAAGTACAAAGAAGGTGGTAGTGCTATAACTCTATCAAAAGAAATGGTATACAGAAAGAGCAAAAGATAATAGTAAAGAGATTGTTTTCATATCACTCTTTAGATAAGAGTTGGATATGAAACAGATGGCTCTCAGATATAGCTAGATTCAGATGAGTTCAGATCACTCTTCGGATAAGAGTTAGATCTGATACTGATTGCTCACAGTTAGAGCATAATTTAAATGGCTCGCAGTTAGAGCATAGATGGAAATGAGAAGTTATGATGAGGCCGTAGCAACAAAATGCAATGGCAGGTGGTTATACCATAATTAGTAAGCCACAATAGAGTAAGAAAGATGCGAAGGAACTCCTGAGTAAGAGGGAAAATAAGTAAGGTCTTAGTAAATAATATGGGCTACTGAATGTATTTTAAAATTTTGTTATTGAGTTATCAACAAGTGGAAGCAGTTAACCTTATAACTTAGTTTGTTGGATGAGATCTTTTAGAGATGATGATACAGTACAACAGAATCATAGAGGATTCTGGAGGGTCGCTGTTAGACCCTAGCATGGCTCAAGGGTCGTAGTTAGATCCTAATAGCTTCAGAGTCACAGTTAGATTCTGAAGAAGCTCACGGTTGATCGCAGTTAGATCCCGAGGTCACAGTTAGACCTAACCTAAGGAAAGTAAGGAGCCGTGGAGAAATGAGAACAGTACAGTATCTCTCTGGAAAGATGAGTACCAAAGATGAAGTTAAGGTAAGGAGCTTCACGAGTTGATTAACTCATCGAGAAAACTTATTTATAATGTTTTTTCTTAAATAGCCTATATTATATACAGACTGAACTTAGTTTTTCTTAAATGAAGATGGAGTTCAAGTTCAAGTCTAGGTGCTGATATTCAAAAAGTTTTGTAGAAGTATGCCTGAGGAACAAAGAAGAGAACCCCATATGTTTTGAGAATAGAAAAGTATGAATAGATAAATTCTTCAGATAAGGATAAAGAAACTAAAAGGTTAGCAAGACCTAGAGAAGAAGGCCTAAGATAAAGTAAGAATAGAACGCAGTTATATGAAAAAGGGTGTAAATGCCACAAATTTTTAGCATAATTGCATGAAGCTATGTAAGATAGTAAGAAAAATTAAGAAGAGCTAAAAAGTTAAGAAAATGTTATGAAATGAAAGGGACAATCCCCTAAGAGGAAACTATTTATCAAAGTATGCATAGAGATTTGACCCTCAAATTTCGAGGATGAAATTTATTTTAAGGGGAGGAGAAATGTCATATCTCAATTTTTAGGCCTAGAAGCCCAGTATGTAGCCTGAAAAAGGAAGGCTACTATACCCTATTGTGCAGGAGTCCCATAAGTGTACAGTTGATGTTCAAGGACTAAATTGCAAAAAAGTAAAAATTCAGGAAAAATAGTGAAAGTCCATGTCTGCATAATGGAAAAGTAAGAGGTGTTTCTTGGGAACCAAGCCACCAAAGTGCTTGGGCTTGGTTAGAAACCCAAGATGACATTTAAGAGCCCAAAAACGTAGGCCCAAGGATTATGGAGTTTAAGAGGCATTAAAATAATATTTTAGTGCTTTACCATAAAGTAATGTTACCCGGTTAAGGATAGAACTGGAAAAAGTGATCAGATATGACTTTAGACCATGAGGTGACATGAAAGGTGTCCTCATGGGACCCATAAGGTGCCACATGGCATTATTACAGGAAAAGAAAAAAAGTTAAGGACACATGTCATGAGATTAGAAAAATGAGAAAAAGTAAAGAGGACACGTGACACAATCTCAGCCATTTATTCTAGGAAAAGGCTCTAGAATTCTCTGGAGAGGCTGAGTCAACTGGAGAGGTGTTCCAAGGGCCCCACCAATTATGCCACATATGCCCTGAGGTGTCCTTAGATGATGTTATGTTGGTGAGTCATCAAGGAGGATGATGTCATTGTGATAATACAGGCGAAGCTTCTTGAGGAAGCTAAGCAATCTGGGCCATTCATCATGATTCGATCTGAGCCATTCATTCCACCTCTACTCACCTATATATAGACCCTTCCCCTCACTTCATTTCCATGGCCAAGTAAGGCAAAATAAGAGAAAGAAGAGAGAAAGAGAGAAAGGAAGGAAGGAGTTATGACCAGGAATAGTCCAAGGAGCTTAGGGACTGGGTAGAGCTTAGGAATGAGGTAAGTAAGTTATCTAGTACCTGCTCTAATAAAGTAGAGGATTGCTCTTAATAGTTAGAATAGAGAAATATCTCTATTAATGAAGGTAGCTAAAGGTAGAAAGAAAGCCAGGGGAATGTCAGATTAAGGATATTACCCCTAGTTAAGCATAAGGTAAGTAGAGCTATACTGGATAATAATAAAGATATTATTATGCTATGTATAGGTTCTGACTTATAAAAAGAAGGAACATTATAGACAAGGCTAAGAACATGAAGGAAAGGCTAAATGCCAGGTAGTAGACTTACCTACTTGTATGATTATACTGCTTGGATATTTTATGTGATGTTTTCTTGCCTTGATGATGTGAAGCATGTATGACTAAGTAATGCTCTGTTTCTTTTTATACTATGGCCATATGTTATAATTAAGTAACATGGAAGCATGTATGTTGTCATTATGCAAGCATGATGTTTAAGTACACACATAGTAACATCAAGCATTTAGTTGCATACATTGTATGGTTTCTGTTTGCTACTGCGATTTCCCCAGAAATCTCACCCCTTCTATTTAATCCCAATCCCATAGGTTTATGTTAGAAGAGGACTAAAGAAGAATGAAGAGAAGCTATGGATTGGATAGGGCAAATGTTGGGACCAAAGTGCTAAAATCAGGGAAAAACATAGGATGAACAATAAACTTCTGATGTTTGTTAATGTTGACCTGGTCAAGGCATGGTCAACGAGTTATTTGTCCCTGAAAGAGCATTATGTTAGCTTCTTGTAGCAATTTGAAGCACTTCATTTCGATTTTTCTAGAATTAGTTATGATTTTCCGAAGTCAGGTCACTCCACTGGAATTTACACAGTAAACAGTAGTCGCTAAGAGTAAAATTCCAGATTGAGTAATTTGACTTCAATAGCCTTAAAAGTGGTTCCAAATGCTACTGTGTGGTCCCTAAGACGTAAGAAAAGAGGATGTTTCAATTCATACATGGCTTGAGTGATTGTTTCGATACTTTTAATAATTATTTTAAAAGATTTTCAATTGTAATAAATGTTTTAATGCCTAGTAAGTAATGAGAGTTGTTTAAGACTCTAGTGTATGAGCAATTTAGATACAAATCATTCTTAGAAAGAATTCTTAGCCTTAATTCCTATATTGAGTGATTATTCATTTGGTTTGCATTCTCTAAAACTTGTCTTAGCTCTGAGTCAAATATTGCTTACGTATTTATGTTGTTGAATATGATAAAAGCATTCATTTCTACACCATTTAGCCCAAACATAAGCCATAAATAGTAATCCATTGTTCACCCCATTAGGCCTTCATGTCTTTCATTTTATCCATTGTTCATCCATTGTTTGTTCAAGTATCGATATTGCATCATAAATTAAGTCAATCTTATACTTGAGGCCATATAGCCTTCAATGAATTTATGGGAAGTATTGTATGTACCCAAAATATGAAAAAAGCACAAAGAAAAAGAAAGAAAAAAACACAAAAAAACAGAGAAGTTGAATAAAGTTGTAGAGATGTCAATGAGCTATAGCAAAAGAACAAAGTTAAAATAAGTACTTTCTAATAATAGAAGGTTAGGGTTTAAGCTTATTTAGATAAAACTTGACTTGCATTATCTTTAATCCAGGTACTAAATTACAACCTATTTCTATTCCACTTAACCCTAAAAGTCCATCATTTTAACCCTAAAAGTCCTCTTGATTCTTTATATGAGTTTTGTATAATAGAGGAGATTTTGGAGCTATTACAAGCCTATGGTAGGGTGTTTGCTATTTGAATTAGAGTGAAAGAAACCTAACTATGAGAGATTAGTGAACTAAACACTTGTATCCTTATAGAGAATCTATTGTCCTCATGTGTTTAAAGTTAATTGTGTAACATCCCAAATTTTCTCTATTTGTAGAAGACTGATAGAGAAAAGAGTTTAAGAAAGGATTAGGATGATAAGTAGAAGAAAAAATAGTGATTGGATAAGATTTTAGAAAAAGAAGGAGAGAAGGTATTAAGTTGTAAAGTTAAAAGGACTAAATTGCAATTAATGAAAGTTCAGTTACAAAATTGTAAAGAGTAGAAGTCCAGGGACTAAATTGTAAATAGTGAAAACTTGAAGGACCTAAATGGAGTTTTGATATATCAAGGACCAAATTGGAATTGCAAAATCGGTAGAAAGGGTCTAAAATAGAATTTGTTAATTTTAGAGACTAAAATGCAATATTTGCCAAATTTAGGGATAAAAGCGTAATTATGGAAATTGATCCAGAAAAGGCCCAAAATTCCCAAAAATTTCTCAATCCCAAATTTTACCAAAAAATAAAGGATAGAATTTGGGTCAGGTATATCTCTTAAAATTCTAATTTAAGGTCTCAATAAATTGATAGTAATTAGCTTGAAAATTTCTTCAGTATCTTTTGGACCTTAGAATCAGATGAAACTTGATGACAAAGGGACTCTCTATGCAACAGGGTCGCGATACGATGATTGTTTAGAAGAAGGAGAGAAGGTATTAAGTTGTAAAGTCAAAAGGACTAAATTGCAATTAATGAAAGTTCAGGTACAAAATTGTAAATAGTAAAAGTCCAGGGACAAAATTGTAAATAGTGGAAACTTTAAGGACCTAAATGGAGTTTTGATATATCAAGGACCAAATTGGAATTGTAAAATTGGTAGAAAGGGTCTAAAATAGAATTTGTTAATTTTAGAGACTAAAATGCAATATTTGCCAAATTTAGGGGTAAAAGTGTAATTATGGAAATTGATCCAGAAAAGGCCCAAAATTCCCAAAAATTTCTCAATCCCAAATTTTACCAAAAACTAAAGGATAGAATTTGGGTCAGGTATATCTCTTAAAATTCTAATTTAAGGTCTCAATAAATTGATAGTAATTAGTTTGAAAATTTCTTCAGTATCTTTTGGATCTCAGAATCAGATGAAACCTAATGAGAAAGGGACTCTCTATGCAACGGGGTCGCGATACGATGATTGTTTAGAAGACGGAGAGAAGGTATTAAGTTGTAAAGTCAAAAGGACTAAATTGCAATTAATGAAAGTTCGGTACAAAATTGTAAATAATAAAAGTCCAGGGACTAAATTGTAAATAGTGGAAACTTTAAGGACCTAAATGGAGTTTTGATATATCAAGGACCAAATTGGAATTGCAAAATTGGTAGAAAGGGTCTAAAATAGAATTTGTTAATTTTAGAGACTAAAATGCAATATTTGCCAAATTTAGGGGTAAAAGCGTAATTATGGAAATTGATCCAGAAAAAGCCCAAAATTCCCAAAAATTTCTCAATCCCAAATTTTACCAAAAAATAAAGGATAGAATTTGGGTCAGATATATCTCTTAAAATTCTAATTTAAGGTCTCAATAAATTGATAGTAATTAGTTTGAAAATTTCTTCAGTATCTTTTGGACCTTAGAATCAGATGAAACTTGATGACAAAGGGACTCTCTATGCAACGGGTTCATGATACGATGATTGTTTAGAAGAAGGAGAGAAGGTAATAAGTTGTAAAGTGAAAAGGACTAAATTGTAATTAATGAAAGTTCAGGTACAAAATTGTAAATAGTAAAAATCCAGGGACTAAATTGTAAATAGTGAAAACTTGAAGGACCTAAATGGAGTTTTGATATATCAAGGACCAAATTGGAATTGTAAAATTGGTAGAAAGGGTCTAAAATAGAATTTGTTAATTTTAGAGACTAAAATGCAATATTTGACAAATTTAGGGGTAAAAGCATAATTATGGAAATTGATCCAGAAAAGGCCCAAAATTCCCAAAAATTTCTCAATCCCAAATTTTACCAAAAAATAAAGGATAGAATTTGGGTCAGGTATATCTCTTAAAATTCTAATTTAAGGTCTCTATAAATTGACAGTAATTAGTTTGAAAATTTCTTCAGTATCTTTTAGACCTCAGAATCAGATGAAACTTGATGACAAAGGGACTCTCTATGCAATGGGGTCGCAATACGATGATTGTTTAGTCATGATAACTAACTCTCAAGATGTTAAGTCGTGACATGTAGATGATAAAGTCGTGATCCCAAGTCATGACTAAATGACGATTACATCACGACCAAATATTTCAGAGACACTCACTGTCAATTTGAGTCATAATGAGAAGTTGAGTATAAGCCTGAGATGCCGCGACCAATGTCATATCCCAATTTTTAGGCCTAGAAGCCCAGTATATAGCTTGAAAAAGGTATCCTACAAGGCTCTATTGAGCAAATGTCATAGAAGTATACATATGAAGTTTAGGGACTAAACTGTAAGTAAGTGAAAGTTCAGGGACTAATGGTCATTTTGGAAAAGAAATGGATGTTTCTTGGGAATTGAGCCACCAAAGTTCTTGAGCTTGATTAGGGGCCAAGATAGCATTCCAAGGGTCTAAAAACGTATACAAGAGGGATGTGGGCCCAAGTGGCTTTAAAATTTTAGTTTAGTACTTTTTCAATAAAGTAAAGTTACTCGGTCAAAGATAGAACTAGGAAAAGTGATCAGATAAAGTTTTAGACTCATTTGGAACCATGAGGTGGCATAAAAGGTGTCCTCATAGGACCTACATGGCACCACATGTCATAAGTCTAGAAAAAGGAGAAAAAGCTAAGGACACGTGGCACAATCTCAGCCATTCATTCCAGAAAAAGACTCTGGAATTCTCTAGAAATGTTGAGTCAGCTAGTGAGGTGTCCCAAGGGCCCCACCATTGTGCCACCTAAGCATGTGAGGTTTCCCATGGATGATGTCAATTTGATGAGTCATTGAGAATGATGATGTAGGCAAGGCTTCTTGAGGAAGCTAAGAAATCTAAGCCATTCATCGCGATTTAATCTAGACTATCCATTCGACCTCCTTTCACATATAAATAGGCATTCCCCTTCTATTCTACTCCATGGCAAGCAAGAGGAAAGGAAGAGAAAGACAAGAGAAAATGAGAAAGAGAGAAAGAAAGGAAGAAAGAGAAAGAAATGAGGAGTTCTAGTGGAGATGGGAGCAGTCTAAGGAGCTTAGGACTTGGCAGAGGTTAGGAATAAGGTAAGTAAGTTATTCTAGTCCCTGCTCTAATAAATTAGAGGATTGTTCTTAAAAGGTTAATAGTTAGAATAGAGAATATCTCTCTTGATAAGGTTAGCCGTGGATATAAAGAAAGTTAAGGGATTATTAGATTAAGGGTATTACCTCAAGTTAAGCATGAGTTAAGTAGAGCTATACTGGATAGAGTAATAATGAAGATATTATTATACTATGTATAGGCTCTGACCTATGAAAAGAAGGAACCTTAGAGCAAAGGCTAAGAGCTAAAGGAAATGCTATACGTCAGGTAGTAAACTTATCCTAAACTTGTATGCATTGAATGTTATGCTTGACTGTGCTATGGCTTTGTTGAATGGTGTTGCATATGTGCTTATGTATGAAGCTCTATTCCTATGATTATTTTGGCCAATTGTATTTCATATATTACATGAAATCATACACATTACGCAATGTTAACACTTCCACAAGCAAGCACAAGTATTCACATTAATGCATGCATTGTTTAGTACCGTTTGCTACTGAGATTTCCCAAGAAATCTCACCCCTTTCCATATCAATCCAATTACAGTAGGTCTTCTCAAGATGGAAGAGATAAAGATGCATGAAGATACATTAATTATTTATCATGATTGATATGTGATTGATGTATGTATAATTGTTGGAAATTGTCACTATGAACAGTAACCCATGGTGAGGCAGTGACATTTGAGCTATAACTATAAATAGTAATTGATTAAGTAAATATATGATATTTTACCAGTAAAGAGTAGACATACCAATCTTCAATATGATATATAGGACATCTCATTTGGATGTCTACATATGGAGATATGAGTTTTCAAAGTTGGGATCAGGAATACTGGAATCAGGGGAAAGACGCTAGATGAACAGTAAAATTGGAACGTTGACTGATGTTGACTTGGTCAAGCTGTGGTCAATGAGTTATTTTTCCTTAAAATAGAATTAAGTTAGCTTTGTGTAACAATTTGAACCACTTCATTTCTATTTTTTTATAATTAGTTATGATTTTTCGAAGTTAGGTCACTCATCTAGAATTTACCTAGTAAATAGTACTCAAGAGAGTAAAATTCTAGATTCTATAATTTGACTTCAATGACCTTAACAGTAATTCTAGATGCTACCATTTGGTCCTTGAGATATAAGAAAATAAGGATGTTTCAACCAGAAATGGCAGACACAGTCAATGAATCTTAGATTCCTTCAGTTCCACATTCCGCTACTTTGGTTAAAGGACCATTATGTTCTAACTCTACTTACCCTCACTCACATTCACCAATTACCTCTTCATAATTTAAGATTCTTAAATGATTTGATCTCAAATAATGATGCAAGAGTGAAGTAGACTGATCTCAACTATGTTGTAGCTGTGGACCAACTTAAGCTTGATGTAACTCCTATTGAGATTACAGGGAAGATGGAATGTCCTAATGAGCTGAATATGAGCAACCTTCAAGGATTTACAAAAGTGAGTATTTCTAATTTAAATGATTTTCCATATTTGATCCCTTCTATTGACCAACCCCTAAAATTAGAGATAAACGATTTATCTTTTAACCTAAAGTATGCTTACCTTGAGGAGCCATACTCAAAATTACCAATAATAATTTCTAGTTATTTAACTGATAGTGAAGAGTCTAGGTTATTAAGTGTGATTAGAAAGAATATAGAGGCCTTAGGTTGGCAATTAGCTAATATAAAAGGGATAGATGCCACTATTTGTACTCATAGGATTTTGCTAAGTGAAGATTCCAAGTCAATTAAACAACCCAAAGAAGATTAAATCCATTGATCTCTGATGTAGTTTGGAAGGAGATTAGTAAATTGTTAAAGGCAGGAATCATATATGCTATTTCAGATAGCAAATTTGGTGCCTGAAAAGAGCGGACTGACAGTAGTAAAAAATGAGAATAATTAATTGATACCTACTAGAGTACGAAATTCATGGAAGGTTTATATTGATTATCGAAAGTTGAACAATTCTAGTAGGAAAGATAATTTTCCCTTTCCTTTTATTGACCAAATACTTGAGAAATTAGTAGGGAAAAGCCATTATTGCTTCCTAGATGGGTATTCAGGATATTTTCATATTCCAATAAATTTGAGGGACCAAGAAAAGACCATATTTACATGCCCTTTTAGTACATATGCCTATAAAAGAATGCCATTTGATTTGTGTAATGCTCTGGGCATATTTTAACATTGTATGCTTTTTATATTTGTTGATTTCATTGAAAAATGGATGGATGTGGTCATGGACGATTTTACTGTATATGGCAATTCTTTTGATGAGTTTTTAGAGAGCCTTGATAGAATCCTTGCTAGATGTATTGAGAAAAAATTGGTTTTGAACTTTAAAAAGTGACATTTCATGGTTGATCATGGAATGGTACTTGGACATCTTATATATAGCAAGGGAATTAGGTGGATAAAGTAAAAATTAAAGTCATTTTCTCATTGCCTTACCCCACAACTTTAAAAGAACTTTTATCTTTTCTGGGGCACGTTGTATTTTATAGAAGATTCATTAAAGACTTTAGTAAAATTGCTTTGCTACTCTCAAAGCTTCTTCAAAAAGACACTGAATTTGTTTTTCCTACTGATTGCAAAGAGGCTTTTGAAAAATTTGATAGGTTGGTTTCTTCACCTATCCTAACTTCACCAGATTGGGATATTCCTTTTCAACTATCATTGATACTTTCAATTATGTTGTGGGAGCTATGATAGGACAAAAGGAATGTAATTTATCTAGGGTGATTACTTATACCTAAAAAACACTTGATGCTGCTCAAATTAATTATACCACTATTGAGAAAGAATTGTTTGCAATTATAGTGGCTTTGGATAAATTCAGAGCATATCTCATTAACTCTAAAGTTGTTATTTACACAAACCATGTAGTAGTCAAGTACATGTTCCATAAACCTCAAACTAAGCCAAGACCTCTACGATAGATACTACTACTTCAATAGTTCGATATAGAAGTGAGGGATTGAGCTAGAAATATGAATCACGTTGCAGATCATCTAAGTAGATTACTAACAGAGACAAGGGGAATACTTAGTTTGATCTTATTTGTGATTCTTTCCTTGATCAATCTCTTTATTTGGTTGCTATTGTAGAACCTTGGTATGATCATTTAGTTAATTTCATTGAGACTAGCCTAATCCTATATCATTTGTCTAAATTTTAGGCCTAAAAGCTCAAGAGTGAATCTAAATACTTTATTTGGGATAACCCTTTTTGTGGAGGTTATGCTTAGATCAAGTATTAAGACGATATCTCCCAAACCAAGATCACAAATCAGTTTTAGAAGTAAGCTATTCATGGGTTTGTGGTGGTCATTTTGTGGGGGAAGGACAACACGTAGGGTCCTTGAATATGATTTTTATTGGCCTTCCCTTTTCAAATATGCTTTTGAGTTTTGTAGAGCCTGTGGTAGGTGCCAAAGATTTAGGGGGATTAATAAAAGGCATGAGATGTCACAATAACCTATTCTATTTTGTGAGATTTTTTATGTTCGGGGAATCAATTTCATAGGACCTTTTATACCTTCAGCAGGATTTCATTACATTTTATTGGTTGTAGACTATTTATCTAGGTGGATAGAGGCCTTACCTACAAGACTAGATGATGCACAAATGATCTCCAAGTTTCTAAGGTCTTATATCTTTAGTAGATTTGGAGTACCAAAAGTATTAATCAATGACCAAGGTACCCACTTCTGCAATAAGCTAATCAATAACTTATTAGCAAAATATGGTGTAACCCACAAAGTCTCAACCCTATACCATCCTCAAACTAATAGTTAGCAGAGGTTTCTAATAGGGAAATTAAGTACAATCTAGAAATGATTGTTAAGCCATCCAATAAGGATTGGAATTTAAAACTTGATAATGTTGTATGGGTGTACAGAATAACTTTCTAAACCCCTATAGGCATATCCCCTTATAAGATAGTTTTTAGGAAAGCTTGTCATATGCCTATGGAAATAGAGCATAAGACATTATAGGCAGTGAAGGCTTGTAATGAGGACCTTGTAGAAGTTAGTTAATAGAGGTTATTGCATATTCAAGAGCTGGAGGAGATTAAGTTGCATGCCTATAGTAGCTCTGAGATTTATAAACTGAAGACAAAAGTAATCCATGATTCTCATATTTTGAGGAAGAGATTTAAGGAGGGTGAAAGAGTGTTAAAGTGCCAATCTACGTTCAAGTTCAACATGGTAAATTCAAAACTAACTGGGATAGACCTTACACAGTTGTTAAAGTCCACGAATTTGGGATGATTAAGTTGAAGGAGGAGGCAAAGGGCAAAAACTTCCAATCAAACAGCCACCTTTTAAAACTTTATGAGGAATCTACTCTGCTGCCTTGAGGTCAGGTTGTCCCTTTCCTATCTCTTACCTTTTGCAAATTTTCCTAATGTGATATATGCTTGACATTTTGGTTTGATGATTGGAAAGGGTTAAACCAGTAGAAGTAGTAGTTAATTTTTCTGCTCGATGATTCAATAGGATAGTGTTTCATCTTAGTTTGTTTCTATTTTTGAATAATACCCCTGTGTTACCCATGTGCTATTTCTTTAGTGATAGTTATTTGAGGTATGACATACTTAATTGCATGCTATAGTTTACCCATCTTATTATCTTTGCTTTCTTTGTATTGTGATGTATGATTTAAATATGGTTGTGTGCTTCATTGTTGAATTTACATTAAGTTGTGTGTTAGTTTATTGTGGGAGAAATCTATTCTACTGACAGTGAGGACACTGTCAAGTTAAAGTGTCAGGGAGATGTTATTGTTTTTGTGCTTATTAATGCAAATTCTTTGATTACTCCAATCTTTCATCATAAAACTTTTAGTTTTGATTTTAATGAACGATGAATTACTGAAAATTGGATCCCCACTTTAAACTATTTTGTGGTTAGCCAAAAGAGTTTCAGTGTAAAACATGTTTTGGGCTTTGAAAAGCATTAAGTGGTAGTCTCTATGGTGTTTCGTCATAACCTATGTGTTATATGGTCGCAACTCGACATGAAATTTTGGACTTAATATGCTTTCTGTGAAAATAAGTCGTGACATGAGTGCATTATGTCTAACCATATCTCTCTGTGTACTTTAGTCGTGACCTATGTGATGTATGGTTGCAACTACTTGTTGTAAGTTCAGGCCAAGCATCGACTGTGAAATTGGGTCACGACCTTTACTACTTCAAGTCGCGACTTGAGTGTGAAAATGTCCATTTACCTTCTTTTTTCTTTATGCAATACTATATAGAAGGATTCCTTTTGAACTACTAAAGTTTTTTTATAAATGATTCGTTGCCCTCTTATTTTCAACCTTTTGCATGGAATAGTTTATAGAAACCATTGTCACACTTGAATTTTTGGAAATAAAAATTGAATTGGAAACACTCAAGTTTTTACTGTTAAATTTGGGATTATTACATGATTATGAGTGATTGCTTTAGAACTTTTAATCTGTCATTCAAGAGGGTTTTCAATTGTGATAAGTGTTTTAATGCCTAGTGAATGATGAACATTGGTTGAGACTTTAGCTTATGAGAAATTTAGATGAAAACCTTAGTTGGAAGGATTCTTAGTCTAAATTTCTATATTGAGTGGTTATTTAATTGGTTTATATCCTCTATAACTTGTCTTAGCTCTAAGTTGAAAATTACTTGCGCATTTATGCTATTGAATATGATAGAGGAATTCATTCATAAACTCTTTCATCCCAAACACAAGCCCATCACACATTATATCAATAGTCACCCCCTTTGAGCCCATCACTTTTATTTTTTCATCATAAAAGGTTATATATGCATGACACTTTGTTTGAAATAAACTTTTACTCATGTCAAAAAATCATTGTTATTGTGATATTATGCTACATCTTTTATATACAAGGTGCCAAAAAAAGATGGTAAAAGAAAATTGAAGAAGAAAGAAAAGAGAAATAAATTAGGCACTATTATCAAGTCCTCTTAACACAATTACCACCTCTATATCTCGAAAGACATGAATTCATGCTATATATTCATCATCACTTGCATATGGTACTTTCTATCCTTCATATTCTATTCCACGTAGTCTATCTCCATCATTTCACCCTTAAAAGACCTCTTGATTCTTTGCATAAGTGTTGTATAGTTGATGATATTTAGAGTCATTACAAGCATATGGTAGGATGTTTTCTAATTTGAATATGAGTGAAAGAACCCTAACAATGAGAGACATGTAGAGCTAAACACTTACATCTATACAGAGAATCTATTACGCTCATATAGTTGAGATTGATTTCAATTAGTAGTTGATTACTTGGCATTCCTCATATTATCACCTTTGTATTCCTAAAAGATGGTGCATTAATTATCTTAAGGTTTCATTGTGAATTATGTTATTACCTCAGAATTAATAGCTTTGGCTTAGGTGTACTTTTTGTCTTTGTCCAGGAGTATAAAGGTTCATGTGTAGGGGAATTGATAGAACACAAATTGTGTATGGTTTTTGTAATACTTTTTGGCTCTTATTATGACTTTACCATTCATTTTATGCCTATATTTGTGCTTTTGTTATAATACATTATTGTGCTTGGCACAGTGCTAATTAAAGGGTAAAATGGTAAATTAACCCTTCCAAACTTCATAAATATTATTCTCTACTGATTTTGACTTTTACAGTGAGCTTTGATTTTAAATTGCAAGTATTTTGGGGGAGAACCAAGCACTAATATGAGTAGAAAAGAAATCACAAGACAAAGAAAATCAGATCACGCCTCTGTGCTTTTTAGTCCTGACCAAAGTGTCCACAAGTCACAACCTCATTTCTTTTGGAAAGTTTCTCTGTGTTTATAGGTCACGACGATAACATGGATCTAGTCACGACTAAAATAGACAATCGCTGAAGCTGTGTGTTTTAGATTAGGTCATGCGGGAATAAAAGGAAGCTGAAGCTGCAAGCGTCAGGGAGGCTACTTTTTTACCTGATTAGGCTAAGAAGTAGTACTTGAATCTTTATATACTTTATTCCCAACCTACACACTCATCTTCCATCGTTATACACCTTTCCACAGAATCTCACATCTCTACACATTAACCCATGACCTTTTGCTGCTTTCTTCATTGCATCATATTTGGACAGCGATTGTAGTACAGTAGGAGTCATAAGAGGGTAAATCCTTAGTCTCTTGGTGATGGTTCTTATATCTTGAGCTCATGGACTACACTGGGAAGTTTTCTATTTTATTCAACACCTATTTCATGTTTTGATGTTGCTTGATATAAGGTTTTCATTATATGAACAAGAGATTGAATGTCAATTGATTATTCTCATATTAGACAAATGTAATTTACTTTGGAAGATTTGGATGTTGATTTTTAATATAGTATTTTGATTTCGATTTTGAGATCGTTGGACTATTATCAACGATCATTGTTAAATAATTCAATTGCTTGAAATATATAGTCATCAATTCGATGATCATTCGAGGGCATTTTTATCATCTGATTTAATTGCATGGTAAGTGGTTTTTAACAGTTCATTAAGAGTTTTTAAACTAGCTTTGATAAAAGGAGTTTAAGAATTATTAATGCGCTAGAGTCAATCGATCGATTGAGGTTTTATTTAAGATTTAGTGATTTTAAAACTCCTATATCAAATTAAGAGCAAGGATAGATAGGCTCCCATCATCATGAGTCTTTCATAAAAGATTTCTTTCACAATCGAATTTCTACCTTAATCAAAATTACAAAAACATTTACTTTACTGCCCCTTACTTTATTGCATCAAAAATCAATCAAACCCTAAAACCCATTTTACTTTAACTCAGGTTTTCAATAGTTTTGTCACCTATTTGTAGGTCTCTAATAAAAAGCTCCTTGAGAAGAATGATAGGGTTGTACCTTATACTATATTAATAGGGTGTAATTATTTTTATTTTGATGAGTCAGACGATGACAATCTATGCTTCAAATCACTTAGAATTATAATTAAATTAAGCACTAAGGTGTTAGTGTACATTATATGATGTTGACATACTCTATATATTTTGCATTAGACCACTACTTATAACTATTACATATATGTATCTGATGTGTGAACATGACTTGTTAATATGTATGAACACTTTTCTACTGTTTGTATAAATATTTGATAATAAATATAGGAACGTTATTATACATATATTTGATTGTGTTTTCTCAATCATAGAGTAGAGGAAATAGAGACAATGGTTAACACCCATAGAATAGTTAGACCCCTAGTGGAAGAGCCCACAATGAGGGGACTAGTAACCATGTGCAAATTGTTAGGGATAGGCTAGAGCAATAGCAATGGGTATTGGATGAAATTTGAGAGACACAAGAAAGTCAGGAGTAGGAAAGAAATACTCCTATAGTAGCAGCAGTAGCACCAACTATGGCTAATTTATGATGAATAAAAAAAGGAGTCATGAAGGAACTATAGTCTGGCCAAGGATAGATTAGAACTGGATCGAATAAACAACTGGGGTTTGTAGTGAAGTAGGAAAATATACATATATGGATAGAATGAGTTTGCAGACATAATCCACTTGCATTTATGGGAGTATTTGATGTTCAAACTGCATAGGATTGGGTGAATCATTTAGAAAAAAATTGTAAGGTTATAAATTGTCCTTTAGAGAAAAAGGTACAAATAACTATATATAAGCTAGAAAAAGACACTAACCATTGGTGGAGAAATATAAAGATTATTCTACGAGCAAGAAATACCCCTCTTACTTGGAAAATATTTCTTGAACAATTCTATGATAAGTATTTTCCTCGGTCTGTAAGGGATAAGCATGAGGCTAAGTTCTTGATGTTATGACAGGGTGAGAAGGAACCCTTTGATGACTACTTAGCCAAATTCATCTGCCTCTCTCACTATTCTACATACTGAATCATATGAATGATGAGAGTTGGTCACCAAAGAAATTGACTCGAGGACTAAATTATTCACTAAGAGAAAGGATTTTACCTAGACAAATAGAAAGATTTAATGAAGCAGTTAAAGCATATAGAATTACAAAGAATAGTCTGCCATACTCTAAAGGGATAAAGATTACCCTAAAAGATAAACCTATTATAGTACCTCCAATCACAATAGTCCTAATAGGGTCGTCAGTCTCAGCAAGTGGTAATAGGAAGCAATTTAAATCAGGCTCATGATAGAGGCTACTTCTAAGAGAGGTAGGTCAGGAAGAGGCAACATGCAACCAAGGCAGAATCTGTGGTTGGAACCATAGAGGTAGGCCTTGTTTAGCAGGTCAACGAGTTTTTTATAGATGTAGCAAGCTAGGATACTATGCTAAGGAGTGCCCGCAAAAAGCCACACGAGACAAATTTTTACATTAGGGGAGAATATTTTCCTTGTATGGTGAATAGGTAATAAAGTCACTTGAGCTAATTAAAGGTATGAATTGAATTAACATTCATGCTTTACTCTCACTAGCATGAGAACAAGTACATGTTTAAATGGTATAGCTGGCATGCATACTTTATGTTACTTTAGGCCTGATGGGTTGCATCTGTATGATATGGACATGATTGTTATCCTGAGAAGACAAGTATGAGTGGAACAAATAAAAATAGGGGAAGAAATAGATAAGATAGTCAATCCTATTTAATTCATATGAAATTAAGATTAAAGTTAAGATCAGAAATAAGAGTCTACAGTCAGTTAAACAAAGAGCTAAAGCAAATAAGTTGCTCAAATGCTAAATTAGAAAGATATTAGAGGTGCACCTATAGACACATGATTACAGTTCTTAGAACGTATTCCTTTACTAGAGACATGGCATACAAATAATGTACCATGAACATGAAATGAAATGAGATATAGTTATGAAAGTAAGAATGTACCTATGAGAAAGAGAGCAGCGTCTATGTAATAAATGATATTACTCATAAAATAGAAGAAGATTGTTCTTGATATATAACCATTTTAAAGGGATGGACAGTGCAGCTCGGCAGAGAGCCATATCTAATAGATGAGATAAGAAAAGTTTTTAGTAGCTATGTGTAGAGCAATAAAAGAAAATGATGCTATGAAAAAGACTCTACCACTATTAACCGAAAGTCATAGAAAGAAAGTAAAGTTATGATTAGAAAGATGAAAATGATATGAGAAACTCCTGAATGATAAAGGAAATTAGTAAAGTCTAGATAGGTAATATTAGTTTATAAATTGTCTTGGGGAACTATAAGTTGAAGGGTTATCTAGATAAGGGACCAGATATAAGCAGGTAAGTCCTTAAAAAGAGACTAAAGAGAATAAGAGCTGTATAGATTTGATAAAGAGTAAAGGAAGATGGTCTAAGGCAATATAATAGAAGAATGTGATTATCTAAGTAGGGATAGGTAATTACCTATGGCCCTACATATTATAATCAGGTGTTAACCCCTCAATATACAGTAGTTAATCGTGCTCAAGCAAGGGTAGTATAATGATGGATGACTACTGGGAAGTCGGTATAAACACCTAGAGAAATAAGAAGTGAGAGGTTAGAACCCTTATGTTAAATTAGAAGAAAATACTTAGGAGCATAAAATCCTCCTAAGAGATTGATTGAGTCATAAGTCAAAGAGAATATTAGACTTATAGTATCCTGGAATATCCAATGAGATACACAGGGAGGATACGCAATGAGATACGTAATGAGAAGTATGGTGAGAAGTGAAGTGATTTAAGGATATCGGTATAGGATGTGCCTTGGGATTTATGCTAATTATCTATTGAACCCAAGAAAGGTTTCTTTTGTAAGCCCAATAGGCCCAAGAGAAAATCTTGGGGCTAAAGTCAAATTTAGATAATTTTTATTATAAAAAGATAATGTGAGGTGGCATGTGAGGTGTTCTTGTGGTACCCATATCCTGTCCACAAGGCGCCAAGAATGAGGAAGAAACATTATCACATGTGCTGATTTATATTAAAATAATATAATGATTAAGTTAATGAGGATTAAGCCATGGTAATAATTAGCAATTGTAAGGGTGGATTAGTCCCAAGAACCCTAAAAATTCTCTATAAATACCTTCCTCCATTCTTTCATATGGCAACAAACATAAGAGGGGAAACTCTTGAGGATTGAGAACTCAACCAAGCATAAAGAAGAGACAAGGCACTCTGATTCAAAGTAATCAAGGTTTAAGGTAAGCAATCTTCCTAATCTTTCTATATGTTTTTTTTGGAAGATTGAAACCTAGGTTCTAATGGTTAGAAAGTAGATTATTGTCATATAACCATGGCTGGCCAAATCTGTACAGAAGTGAAGAAAGATGAAAAGCAAGTTAGAACTATGAAATATTAACTTAGATAGGATTGGATTATTGGTTATTGCTTGAAATTGCGAAATCATTGAAATCTCAATTAATGTAACCTTTTGGCTGTTGGAAAACATGCCCCAGAGGCCAATCATTGTCTTATGAACATTATTGATTTATGAATTTATTAATTGTGTTATCATATTATTTGCATGTTTATTGTGATGACCATCCTTGCATAATTCATGATCTTATCCTAAATATCCCTGGTCGGTCATCTATGTGGGAGCAGAGATGAAATAAGGCCAGTATGACTTTAAAGATGTATATAGATATAAATCAAAGTCATAGGCACAGTAAGAGTACAAGGTGTTGGACCGACCTGCTATGAGAGAGCTGCATGGGTTACGTCATAAGCTTCTCTCATATACAAACCATGTCACTATGCCCTTTGACCTGAGTCATCATGGATTTCTACATGACAAACGCTCAGCTTTGACCTAGTCAAAAGTCACTTTTGACCGAGTGATCATAAAGACTATGTTTGGGCTTAGTGGTTTTTCATGCGGAGCAATGTGAATGGTCAGATGGAATTTATCCCTCACATTTGTAGAGAGATATTACTGGGCCCCTCGATGAGTGAGTCTGAGAAATGTATGGCTATATTGTAATGGAAAGGTAGTTCCATTTCTATAGTCAGACTACTCAGGGATCGAGAAAGTAACGGTCAGGAATAGGAGAATGACATTATCCATGCCTCATCCACGACCAAAATATCGCGTGATAGCAGGGACATGATATGGTTGTATAAAAGGTTACATCGTTTATCGATCCTCATATGATTTGGGTAGTCGTTATGTCTTGCTAGAGACTGCTTGCGACTTGTAGGCCAGTATAGCAAATGGCCCACTGCCAAGTTCATATGGGCCTATAGGGTCGCACACAAAATAGCCCAACACGAGCTATGATGTCCAGATTCATTGAATCTAAGACGTGTCCAGATTCAATGAATGATCTAAGGTTGATGTATATATTTATTTATATTTATATTCGTATATATATATATATAAATTCGTATATATACATTATATATAAGGGATATATAGGATTTAATTTATAAGGATAAATTAAATCTCTATCATGTTTGAATTTGAAATTCAAATTGATAGGATATCTCATATAAGAGATATTTACAAGATTTAATTTATGAGGATAAATTAAATCTCTATCACGTTTGAATTTGAAATTCAAATTGATAGGATATCTCATATAAGAGATATTTACAAGATTTAATTTATGAGGATAAATTAAATCTCTATCACGTTTGAATTTGAAATTCAAATTGATAGAATATCTCATATAAGAGATATTTACAAGATTTAATTTATAAAGATAAATTAAATCTCTATCATGTTTGAATTTAAAATTCAAATTGACATGATATCTCAAAATTGATTTATGAGAATAAATCAAATATAGTCCCGTCTTATCTTTATTTTAAATTAAATAAATAGGTAAATTAAATCTGTGGGACGGATTTAATATAAATATTATTTATTTAATTAGTTTCTTATCAAATTATACAATCTATGATATTGTATTAATTTTAGAATTAATATAGATTAATTCCAAAAATCCAATTCGGTTAAGAAAACACGCAGAGCATCCTATATATCTGATTTTAGGAGCTACATTTTTCAAAAAAAAACACATAACACAAAAAGGCCGAAGGGAATCTGTAAAAGGTTTGCAGATAAGAAACTGCTGAAGTAGAGACGGAGTGGACAAATTGTTGAGAAAGCCTTAGACGGACAGGAGACGCTAGCACGTCGTTCGTGGTTGGAATGCTGTTCGTGTGGATACCAGTAGAGGGAGCCAACTTGAGGCGTCGACTTCCTGCGATAAAAAAGAGAGCATGAACCAAAGAGAGAAGCTGTGGACGACTTCTTGTGATCGAAAGGAGATCACCAGCCACAGAGAGGAGCTGTGGAAGTCGCAGAGGAACATTGAGGGTAATGCTTCTTCCCACTTGACTTAAACACATACGGTAGATCCTGGCAAGGAATGGAAAAAATTTTAAGTTAATTTTCGCTGCGTATCTTCCAATTCCTTTCATTGGCCTAGGATAAAACTAAAGGGAGAAGGTTGAATTTTAATTATCTAATGCTTTCATTGAATTTAGATGATGATTCTGTGTAGGGTTGAACAAGATTGAAACCTTAGAAAAATTGAAATTGATAAATAGAGAATTTGAAACCCTCTCTATTACTATTCATGTGTATAAACAATGATGTTCAATTGATTTAAAATACAAAATTGTGTATGATTAAGTAAGATCAAACTCTTGGGAGCATTAGAATTGAGAAGAGGAAATTTTGAAAAGTTGTAGGCATTATTTCTGTTTCTATCAAGACCTGAAGGAAGCATTAGAATTTTGAAATTCTGAATCCATATTTAGATTGCTTGGGTAAAATTGTGTGTGATATACTTAAGGCACAAATTAATTCAAAGGACATGACAATTAACTACAAATAAAGAAAGCTAGGAGTTTATCCATTTCAGAGAATGAAACTAAATTCTTGAGGTAGGTTCAAAGCTAAATTAGTATAGATTATAATAAGTGAATTCCTCTACCATGTTTAGACTTTGATATTTGTGAAAGAGGATACCGAAATACCAAGAAAGAAAAGGTTAAAGGAGAGCTATTTCAAGGTAGTAAACTTACGTAACTTGTATGCTTTGCTTGCTTGAATGTTTGTGTGATTGGTTGCATACATTGATTAGTTTATGTTTGCTACTGAGATTTCCCTAAGAATGTCACCCATTCCATTGTACAAACATAACAGCAAAACCATCTTATGGAAATAAGGAAGTAGAACGAAGAAGTTATCCTGCATAGATACTTTATTGTATATGAGACTTTTTATGAAAGTATGTATTGTGTATTAAGTCGTTATTTCAATTATGGTGATGTTTTGTTGAAACTTAGGAAAAATATTTAACATTTGAATAAATGTATGAGACTTTACATGATGATAATATACATGTTGAACTTCATTTTGGTACCAAGAATGCCTTATTTCAATATTTGTACAAGGAGAACGATTTTTTCAAAGTTATGGAATCAAATCTAGAATCTGTGAAACTAACCAAATGAACCGTAATTTACCACTAAAATATTGTATTAATTGGCTCAAGCTATAGTTAGATTCATGTTTTTCCTTTAAAGAGGCTTATGTTATCTTTGAGTAGAAACTTGAACCACTTCATTTCAATTTTTCTACAATTAGTTATGAATTTTTGAAGTTGAGTCATTTGTCCAAAATTTTACTAAATGAATAGTAACTTGTGGTCATAAATTTCAGATTGTCCAATTTGACTTCTTTGATCATATAAGTGGTTCCGGAAGCTACTTTTTAATCCCTAAGAAGTAAGAAAGTAAGGTGTTACAAATTGCATGAGATAGTTAATTACTTGGCATTGTTCATGTTATCATTATTGTATTCCCAAAAGATGATTGATTAATTTTCTCAAAGGGTCATTGTTGATTATGTTGTTATCCTTGGTTGTGCTAGCCTATTCCTGGGTGTGATTCAATTCTTTGTCTAGGAGTATAAAGGTTCAAGTGTGGGAAGATTGATAAGATACAAATTATATATAGTTTCTTTGGAATTTTGAAAGGTTTTGTGACACTTTTACCCTCATTTTATGCATGCAACTATACATTTGTGATAATATTTAATTTTGCATGGCAATGAGTTAATTTAAGTGTAAAATTGTCAATTACTTATTCCAAATTGCAAAGGCTTTGATTGTTAATTTGCTTAACTTTAACAATGAGTTTGGTTTTGGTTGGCAGGCATTTGGAAAATATTCAAAGACCTAAAGTGGAGCAGAGAAAGAATCACAAGGCAAAGAGGATAAAAAAACAATCGAGCTAGCTCATTGTGTTTCTTAGTCCCAACTTTAGTGGCCATTGGTCACGACCTACATTCTTTTGGGAGACTTTCTTTGTTAATTAGTTAAGACCTAGATTTTTGGCATATTTGGTCAAAAGTAGTTTAATCTCATCCTGTCAACTTCTCTCGTCAACCTTCAATCCAATCTTCCATTTTCCACCAATTTCTCCATTTCCACAACAATTAATTCATCTCTACCACCTTTCTCTTCATCTTTTCATAATTTTCTTTTGTATATCTCGTGGCACCAACTTTGGATAGTGGTTACAACATGGTCAAAGCTTTGAGAGTCTAGATATTTTAGCCTCCTAGTGATGGACAATACAACTTGAGCTTATGGACTACAAAGGGGGAGTGATTCTATCTTAATCTGTACTTGTTCATATTTTGGTATTTCTAGATTTTGTGATTTCATAATATGTATGAGGATTGAATATCAATTGATTATTTCTTAGTTTAGATATTTGTATTTGATTTAGATGATGTTATTACTAATTTATATATATTTTAGTTTGATTTATAGTTAGTTGGATGATTATTGGAGATTGTTAGTAATTAATTCAATTGATTAGAATCTTTAGCTATCAATTGATAGTTAATTGAGAGCTTTTGTATAATCTAATTCAATTTACACACTCATTGGATTTCAACAGTGCATTAAGAGGTTTTTAATTTAACTTTGATTAAAGTGATTTCAAACTCATTAATGAACTAGACTCGATAGAGTGAATGATGTTTTATTTCTGACTTAGTGATTTCATAACTCTCTTATTTCAAATAAAGCGTGAGGATAGCTATGTTTTCATCATCAAGAGTATTTTTTATCATATTTCTTTCATAATCCAAACCATTTTCACACTATTAAAAAATACCAAAAGCATTTACTTTTATTGTACCTTATTTTTATTGCATCAAAGTTTGATCAAACCCAAAATACATGCCTTTACTCAGGTTTTCAATGTTACCATTCACCAATTTGCTAGAATTCTAATAAAAAGGCTCCTTGAGAAGAACAATAGGGTTATACCTTATACTACATTATTGGGTGCAGGCTTTATTTGGAAAAACCCAGTGAGAGACAATCCTGTGCTTTTTAGTGTTCCCATTAGAGGTAAAAGTTAATATTTGAGCTTCATTTACTTAGATTGATATAATTTCACTTATTTCTGATAACTTTCCATTCCATCTAGCCTTCCCATCATTACAACATTGAAAATTCCTCTTGATTCATTAAAGGATTGCTTAATTGGTAGTCGAGATTTTAGAGCTATTACAAGCCTATGGTATAATGCTTTCTGCTTGTATTTAAGTGAAACAACACCTATGATATGAGTTTGTAAGCAAAATACTTTTATGCTTAAGTGATTCTCTTGTGTTCATGAATTTTGATTCAATCATTCTTTGTGGCTAATTCTTTGCATTGCTCATTGTATTTTGTTCACTTGAGGGATGTCATTCTTTGGCATGTTGGTCTCCTTAATCACACTTGTGTCTCCTTGGATTACTTTGAGCCTTATCTTTGTCTAGGAGTACAAATGTTCAAGTGTGAGGGAATTGTTATGATTCATTTATTATATGCTTTACATGCTATTTTGAGGTGTTTAAATGTATTTTTATACCCATTTTTCATACATTTGTAACTAACTTGTGATTAGGTATCCTTGTATTGGATTGTGTTAATTAGGGGCAAAATGACCACTATTTTAGTTAATTCTTGATTACCTTGATCTATAAGATGCATGATATTACAAAGGTTTGAATTTTGTTGTTGGTACTTGAAGAAATTGACCAAAAGAAATACCAAAGACTCCATCACTCAAGAAAAATCAACCAAGGACCATATAGGGACTAAACTGTAAATAATCTAAAAGAAGTCAAAATGCAAAGTTAAAAATGTTACAAGCTCACTAGAGCGAACTCTTAAAAAGAAACACTCTGAGAGTTTGCAAGTTTGCCTAATCGAACACCTAAAATTATAAAACTAGATTTTGATAGCTAGAGTTACCATAGATGGGTTTTAATGCTTCCAGGGCATCATTTTTCATACCCAAGTCTCCAAATTTATGGTTTTGATTGGGTTCTTCATTTTCTCTCCATTCCCACTCAAACCCTAACCACAAACCTTTGCCATTATACCATTCTAACCCCATTTCACCATTTTTACACCCATTTAACATCATTCTCCTTCTTAACATTTCCATATACATTTTTGTTTTTCTCTATTGCAGCAACTCTAGATTATTATCATTATGAGTTTGATGGCATGTGAGGCTAATTCTGTGGTTCCTTGGTGATGGCAACCAAGACTTAAGCTCAATGGACATCAAGGGGGAGTTGTTTTGTTCTTTTTTGCTCTTTATATGTATTAGGATATTTTTACTTGGGGTTTTCATTATATAGTTATTAAGCCTTGGATACTAATTAGTTTTTCCTTATGATAGAACTCTTGTGGTATTTATGGATGATGTAGTTGTTGATTTATGTATATTTGATTTTACTATATATATTTTTGTGTGTGTCTTTTATGATTTGTCATGGTTGGTCGATTGTCAAGATCTTGATTGTTGACTTAATTGCCTTGAATCACTAGGTTGTCTATTGATTAATCCATTTAGAAGCCTAATTGCATCATCCATTTCAATTTAATAGTAAGTGGTTTTTCAGCGGTGCTTCAAGAGGTGTTAATTAACTTTGATCAAAGTAGTTTTCATTAATTATTTCAATGGACCTAAGTGATCCTTTGGGGTTTTAATCAACTTAGTGATTTTATAACTCGAACATCCTTTTTACAAATTTAAGGATAGTCCCAATTCCCTTTACCAAAGGTCTTCTCATCTCATATTTCCCCTAATCCAAAACATTCCTACATTATTTTGATAAAAAATATTTGATTGCACAAATAAATAGTTTTCCAAATGAATCCTTTTACCCATGTTTTCAATGATTTTTTTCTTCCAATTTGCTTATGAATTAATAAAAAACTCCTTAAGAGAATGATCCAGTGTTGCACTCTATAATACCTAGTTTTTTGTCCAATCTATTTATAATTGAACACAAAAATGTGACTAAAATGGGCAATCGATCAGTTAGACTTTGTGAAGTAATTTGTTTCCTATTTAACCATGATAGTGTCTTTCAAATTTAAGGTTATGCTTTTTATCATGACTAAGGTGTTGAAATGATCAGTTAGTTCTTTTTAACTATGGTAGCAGCTTTGATAATTAACTAAACTCTTTGTACCATGGTTAACCTTTTTGAACTATAGCTGATTTCTTTTCCCATATTGTAGATTTCCAAACAAGTCTCTTCTTTTTCTATCATAGTAAGGTTGTTAATTGTGTTTAAGATGTTAAATACTCAAATTAAGAAAATGAATGTTACAATGTTAGTTTTATAATTATATGTAAATGGTTAATTATTAAAGTTTGTACTCAACTTTCTAAGAAGGATAAGGTGGACTACCTGGATGCCTCAGGTAAGTGTTAGTATGAGGTATGTTGAGTTATAATTTTGGAATAGATCAAATAATTGATATGTCTATCATGTTAATTAGTTCTTAAAATTTTATAGAGAGATAGCTGACATCCTAACCTTTTAGGTTAGCCCTATTTGATAATTTTTGGATGTGGGAATTAGAAGTTATGATTTTTCTAAATACAAGCCATAAATCTGAAAATAGATTACGAAATTTTCTAAACATTTTTTATAATTGGGAATTCTAGCCCAAATTGTACATAAATGGTGTAAGGAATTGGAAGACACGCAGCAGAAATTAACTTAAAAAATTTTTCATTCCCTGCCAAGATCTACCGTATGTGTTTAAGTCAAGTGGAAAGAAGTCTTACCCTCAATATTCAGTCGCGACTTTCACAGCTTCTGGTTGTGATGTCCACAGCTTCTCTCCGCGGCTCGTGATCTCTTTTCGATCTCAAGAAGTTGATGACTCAGGTCAGCTTCCTCTACTGGTATCCACACGAATAGTGTTCCAACAACGAACGACGTGCTAGCGCCTCCTGTCCCTCGAGGGCTTACTCAAGAATTCATTCTCTCTGTCTCTATTTCGGCAGTTTCTTATCTGCAAACCTTTTTGTGGATTCCCGTTCACACTTTTTTTTCTGTCCCAACCGTAGCTCCTAAATATCAGATATATAGGATGTTATTCGTGTTACCACAGACTTGGATTTTGGAATTAATCTTATATTAATTCTGAAATTAATACAATATCATATATTGTATAATTTGATAAGAAACTAATTAAATAAACAGTATTTGTATTAAATTCATCCCACAGATTTCATTCACCCATTTATTTAATTTAAAATAAAGATAAGACGGAATTACATTTGATTTATTCTCATAAATCAAATTTGAGATATCATATCAATTTGAATTTCAAATTCAAACGTGATAGATATTTAATTTATCCTTATAAATAAAATCTTGTAAATATCTCTTATATATAATATATATATGAATTTATATATATATGAATATAAATATAAATAAATATATACATCCACCCTAGATCATTAATTGAATCTGGACATATCTTAGATTCAATAAATCTGGACATCATAGCTCGTGTTGGGCTATTTTGTGTGCGACCCTGTAGGCCCATATGAAGTTGGCAGTGGGCCATTTACTATACTAACTCACAAGTCGCAAACGGTCTCTAGCAAGACATCATGACTACCCAAATCATATGAGGATCGATGAACGATGTAACCTTTTATACAACCATATCGTGTCCCTTTTGTCACACGATATTTTGGTCATGGATGAGGCATGGAAAATGTCATCCTCCTATTCCTGACCGTTACTTTCTCGATCCCTGAGTAGTCTGACTATAGAAATGGAACTACCTTTCCATTATAGTATGGCTATACATTTCTCAGACATGGGTATGAAACCCCTCTTTGATTCGTGCATACTGAACCTATGCAGTATTTTGTCTATGTATGTACTCTGACTGAGTCCTAGAAGTCTTTTAGATCTATCTCTATAGATTCTGATTCCTAGGATGTAGGTGGCTTCACCCAAGTCTTTCATCAAGGAAGATTTTCCTAACCAAGACTTGACAATCTACAAGGAAGGAATATCATTCCCAATAAGTAGGATGTCATTAACATAAAGTACCAAAAACACAACTGTGCTCCCACTAACCTTCTTGTACACACAAGGTTCATTGATATTTTGAAGAAATCTAAACTCTTTGACTACTTCATCAAAATGATGATTCCAACTCCGAGAGGCTTGCTTCAGTCCATAAATGGACCTTTGAAGCTTGCACACTTTACTAGAGTCCTCAGAACGCACAAACCCTTCAGGTTGTGTCATGTACACATCCTCAAGGAGCTTTCCATTAAGGAAGGCTGTCTTGACGTCCATCTGCTATATTTCATAGTTATAATATGCTGCTATGGCAAAGAGGATTCTGATTGATTTGGTGATTGCAACTGGGGAAAAGGTCTCATCATAGTCCACACCATGAGTTTGAGTAAATCCTTTTGCAACCAGTCGTGCCTTGAAGACATTTACACTGCCATCCATGTCAGTTTTCTCCTTAAAATCCCACTTGCACCCGACAGTTTTTACACCTTCAGGCGGGTCGACTAAGGTCCAAACCTTATTGTCGTACATGGATTGCATCTCAGACTTCATAGCATTAAGCCATTTTTCAGAGTTTGGTCCCACTATAGCTTCTTGATAGGTAGTCGGCTCATTATGCTCAATGAGCAACACATCACGACTATCAGAAATCAGAAATCTGAAATCCATATCTCTGAGGCTGAAGTCGTGTCCTATTAGATTTTCATGGACCTTGCGTGACTTGAGGAGTCTTAACAACTTGTTGTGAGTCTTCTCTATTTTCCATCTGTAGTTTTGTGGTGTCTTGTGGCTCTTGAACTTCTTCGAGGTGTACCTTACTCCCACTGGTTCTTTTAGAGATAAATTCTCATTCGAGAAAGATACCATTTCTGATAACAAACACTTTGTTATCAGCAGGGTTGTAGACGTAATATCCCTTGGTTTCCTTAGGATATCCCACAAAAAGGCACCTTGAGGATTTAGGCTCTAATTTGTCTGAGGCTTGTTGCTTAACATAGACCTCACATCCCTAAATCTTGAGGAAAGACAAACTAGGCGTCCTCCCAGTCCATATCTTATACGGAGTCTTTTCAATTGCCTTAGATGGAACACGATTGAGTGTGAACGCAGCTGTCGCTAGGGCATGGCCCCAAAAGGAGGGCAAAAGATCTGTTTGACTCATCATGGATCGAACCATATCTAATAGTGTTCGATTCCTCCATTCAGAAATGCCATTCCATTGTGGTGTCCCTGGATGAGTCAATTGTGAGACTATCCCACAACTCGTAAGATGATCTATGAACTCTTGGCTCAAATATTCACCACCCCGATCAGATCGAAGGGCTTTAATTGTTTTGCCAAGATGGTTTTGTACTTCATTTGAAATATTTTGAACTTTTCCAAAGACTCAGATTTATGTTTCATCAGATAGATATACCCATATCTGCTAAAATTATCTATGAATGTGATGAAGTATGAATAACCTCCTCTGGCATTTATGTTCATCGGTCCACACACATCTGTATGTATGAGGCCCAATAAATTAGTGGCTCTCTCACTGTGCCCAGTGAAAGGTGACTTTGTCATATTTCCTAACAAGCAAGACTCGCAAGTGTCATATGATTCAAAATCAAATGAGTTTAGAAATCCATCTTGATGGAGTTTAGAAATGCGTTTCTCATTTATGTGGCCCAGACGACAGTACCAGAGGTATGTGGGATTCAATCGTTTGGTTTGACCCTTTTGGCAGTTATGTTATAGATATTTCCATGATTGGGTTGTTCCAAATTTAATATGTAATGATCAACATGCAAATCACCATGAGCATAGAAAACATCATTACGATAAATAAAACATCTACTATTTCCAGTAATGGAAGTGAAACCTTCCTTATACAAATAAGAAAGTGAAACAATGTTACTACTTAAAGCAGGAACATAATAGCAATTGTTCAAAACTAACAAAAGCCCAGTGGGTAGAATTAATTCATAAGTGCCTACAGCTAACGCAGCAACCCTTGCTCTGTTTCTAACTCATAGGTCAACCTCGCCCTTTCTCAATTTCCTACTGTCCTTTAGTCCTTGCATATTTGTACAAATGTGAGAACCACACGCAGTATCTAATACCCATGAGGTGGAAGTAAAAAGATGAATGTCTATAACATAAATACCTGAAGCGATAGCCCCGCTATCCTTCTTGTTCTTTTTCAGATCTTTGAGGTAGAGTTTGCAATTCCCCTTCCAATGACCAAGTTCATTGCAGAAGAAGCAGACTCCTTACTTCATAGGCTTTGCCTTATTTGGTGCAGGCTTGGTTTCGGGCTTACCTGACTCTTTGATCTTACCTGATGAGCCATGACCCTTCCCCTTGCCTTTGCCTTTCTTTTTCATACCCTTTCCTTTCTGAACCATCAAAACACTACTGGGATTCTTCTTAAGACTCAGCTCAGCAGTTTTAAGCATCCCATGCAGTTCATAAATAGATTTCTCTATGTTGTTCATGTTGTAGTTCATGACAAACTGGTCATAACTTTCGGGGAGTGAGTTCAAGATCAAATCTGTAGCTAACTCCTGGCTAATGGGAAATCCAAGCCTCTCAAGGTGATCAATGTACCCCTTCATCTTTAAGACATGAGTACTGACTGATGTACCTTCAACTATCTTGCAGGAATATAAGGCCTTAGTGGTCTCATACCTCTCTTGCCTTGCCTGTTGCTTGAACATTTCCTTGAGATGCACAATCATCTCATAAGCCTCCATGTGTTCCAGATCTCTTTGGAGCTCTGGAACCATAGTGGCTAGTATTAAGCATCCCACATCGATAGAGTCTTCCTTATGCTTCATGTAAGCATCTCTCTGAGCTCTAGGAGCATTGGCCACTGGCTCCTCAGGAATAGGTTGATCTAGGACATGCGCCTTTCTTTCCTGCTTGAGAATAATTCTCAAGTTCCTAAACCAGTCAAGAAAGTTTGTCCCATTGAGTTTGCCCTTCTCAAGGACAGATCGCAGCGATAATATAGCAGTATTACTAGTCGTCATGATTCTACAATTAAAATATGCAATTTAATCAGTAATCTCCCACAAAATAAATAACCCTCAATGCAATAGTTAGTGGGCTAAGATCCATATTTGGCTCAAACTTAAGTCCGCTTTGGTAGGATGCTTAAATTAAGTTATTGAGGTAGGTAACACCTTTACTAATTACATCAAATGTAACTCTTAGATGTTCATGGGATCCTATCATCATATGATATGGCATGTTTTTAATCCCATCTAATGCCTTGAGACCCAAAACCGTTTTGTTAATCTCAATTAAGTCAAACAATAAGAAACATGTGAGAGTAGCACCATTACTCTTGCTTATCTCCCCAAGATAACTCAAAAGCACCCACTTTGGCGGAGTCGACAATTGAGCGATCGAGGTTTTGACAAGTGTTTATAAATTGACAGCATTATGACTTAAGATTTCATTTAGAGGGCTTAATTTAACTATCTGGTTTATGAGAATGCATGTTTCTCAGTTTGTATCTCATACAAGTAATATGCATATGATGATATAATCATAAGATGCATAATTTAAATGTGATACAATATGACTCACCTATCCTAAGTCTACTCAAGCCAATGAGAGGAGCTCTCTAGTAAGAAAAGGGAAATTGCATATAGAAACCTCTTTTAACATTCGAGGGGAGTGAGATGAGAAGAAAAGGTATATTGAGAGTATATATATATGAAGGCACGACATGCAGGCTGTATTTAAAAAATTACAACATTTGCAATCTACAGCCATATTGTTCACCATACCCAAGCATTCAAGAATCAACATTCAGATTTAATGGCAGGGCAATTGATGTTTCAAATCTAAAACATTCATAAAATAACATATGTTACGGTTATGTTGCGCTACGAACAGGTAGCCACGGTGGTCCCGCTAGCCGGTTAGCGGTCGGGGTCTTGGGGTAACGCCCCGAGGAAAAAGTTTTGCTTTATAAATAATCACGAATCTGAATTCGGTTTTCTTGGACCCTATCTACGTTAATTGATCAAATCAAAGCGTATCACCACCAATTTCAATTTCCTTTTAGATTCCTTTTATGTCATACATAATACGGATCCCTTATGCGTCACACATAAAACGCATATTATATGATCAGCTACGACTAACACATATCATATGAATCAACAATCAATCATGATAGAGATTTAATTTATCCTTATAAATTAAATCTTATAAATATCTCTTATATGAGATATTCTATCAATTTGAATTTCAAATTCAAGCGTGATAGATGATAAATTAAATCTCATATATCTCTTATATATAATGTATATATACGAATTTATATATATACACGAATATAAATATAAATAAATATATATACATCTATCTTGGATCATTCATTGAATATGGACATATCTTAGATTCAATGAACCTGGACATCATAGCTCGTGTTGGGCTATTTTGTGTGCTACCCTGTAGGCCCATATAAAGTTGGCAGTGGGCCATTTGTTATACTAGCCCACAAGTCATAAGCGGTCTCTAGCAAGACATAACGACTATCCAAATCATATGAGGATCGTTAAACGATGTAACCTTTTTATACAACCATATCATGTCCCTTCTGTCACGCGATATTTTGGTCATGGTTGAGGCATGGATAATGTCATCCTTCTATTCCTGACTGTTACTTTCTCAATCCCTGAGTAGTCTGACTATAGAAATGGAACTACCTTTCCATTATAGTATGGCCATACATTTCTCAGACTCACTCATCGAGGGGCCCAGTAATATATCTCTACGAATATGAGGGACAAATTCCATCTTGACCATTCACATTCCTCCGCATGAAAAACCACTAAGCCTGAACTTAGTCTTTAAGATCACTCGGTCAAAAGTGACTTTTAGGATAAGATCATGAGTTATCTAAGGATGGTCATCACAGTAAACATGCAAATAATATGATAACACAATTAATAAATTCATAAATCAATAATGTTCATAAGACAATGATTGGCCCCTAGGGCATGATTTCCAACAACTTTTGCATCCAAGTAAAGTTTATGGTGTTTAGAGCACATTTGAGAAAAATGTCAAATATTTTTTGCATTTTAACCTAAATTCAAATATTGCAAATTCAATTACCTGTGTTCTAATTTGACTTTGAGATAGTCCCAGTTATCCCTTTCTATTGATAATTCATGCCTCACATCCTCACTGTTACCCAAATTTATGTTTCAAATATTAACTCAAAGATATCCTATCCTAAACTCAATTTTCCTGTTTGAATTAATATCTTGTCTTCCAAATTAACTTAGCTAAATATAATTCCTATTATCCTCTATGCACTACTAAAGAAAGGCTTTTCATGCATTACTATTAGTAGATGACAGCATTTACATCCCAAATGCGTAATTTTAATTTTTTATATTAGGTCATCCTATCCATAATCCAAATTTTAAGTTTTTGATTACCTAATTTTTGAGCCAAGATAAGATATAAATTATGCTTTCCTTCCCTTCAATTTTTGCCGCCACTTCCCTTCTACCCTATCTTCATCTTTTCATCCATTGTTTCCTTTCTCTCATCATTTTCACTGTGTCCTATCTTGGCTTATTTCCTTCATCATCCTATCCTCTTACCCTTTCATTGTTCTTCTTGATTTTTATTTTGAGTTTATATATCATCTTATCTCATTGTTACTTTGTTACTAAGGCTACCTTACCTTTTCATTTTCTCGATCATTATTTTTCATTTGTCACATGTTATCTTTTACCTTGTGCTTGGATTGATTTTATTATTAGATAATGGAATACTAAGTTATCACCTTGATCATCTTATCTTGTTATTCTTGTTATCCTCTTGTTTGTTTTTGGATTTTAAAAAATATCTTGGAAGATTAAGGGAAAGAATGAAAAGAGAATGGCTTTGGAAATATTGGAACATCAAATTTGATATAAATTGTCACCTTTAAAGAGCCAATCAAGAAGAGTCCCACATCTACAAGGTCAAAGAAGAGGCCACAGCTTAAGGATATAAAAGGATAATCTAGAGGCATTATTCCAACACCATCACTAGTTAGCAACACACACCATCTTCTTCTTTTTTAAACTTTCACCACTTTCCTTATAAGTTATTGATGAAAGATGTAGTGGCTTGAGTTTCATGTGTTTTAGAATTAGAAGTCGAACAATTTTATATTTTGATATTTTTCTTCACAAAAATTTATGATTTCTTAGATTTAGGTTTTGAGATTTTTATATGTTAGACCTGGGTTTCAATTAAGAAATATTCGTGATCAAACCCTTATGATTTATTTTTTTAATTTATGATTTGATGTTATTAGTTCATATCTTATGCTTCCTCTAATAATTATTCATGTTAGGTTTACATGTTTAGTTATAGGGCTCTCACCATATTAGAGGAACAAATCAATTATTGTTTAATATATCACATGATAAGTGGTTCTATTAAATAGTTATTCTTGATGCAATTATATGTTGTATATAAATATGATTATGAATTTAATGATTATGACCATGATCATTATCTAGGATTCTACATGTTAGGTACATAGTATTTTTAACGATAATAACCACACATTTATTAACCCTTGGGAGCATTATTCATATTAGTTGTAGTTATTTACTTTTCATTTTTCACATTTAAAATCAAATTCACTTTTAATCCTCCTTCTACACACATTTACTTTAATATAGGGTTACATCTATGCTTTGATTCAACCTAGAGAATTAACCAAGTGCTTTTCTTGTGAAAGAAGGGTTAAGTCTAAAAAATTAGCTAACAATACTCTTAGGAAATTCTTTTCCTGCTATATCAATTTGCAGTGTCTCAAGAATAGCACGTGGTAATGTCCTCTATATAGACTTCGGCTACTTCATTCTAGGATTAATGATGCAAGTTTGTCAATACACTATTTTATTCTCAAAAGATATACTTGAATTTAACCTACCAGTCTCTCTTGAGAAACTCTCTTATCTTCATAGAGACTAGATGACATCCTTTGATATGACATACACTACTAATTTTGTTGATAATTAGTTATACGTCACACTCTACCTCTATAATCTTGAATCTCAAATTCTAGTATAGTTACAACCCTTTGAAAATACCCCAAACCTTAGTTTTCTTTGGCATCACCTACTGCTATCTTTATCAAAAATCCACCCAACTAGTCTCCTATATCTCCTCTTATCGCCCCACTATACCCAACAATACTATTTGAATAACCATGCCATAAGTGTTCAACTTACACCACCCACTAGTAAGTAGCTTTCATGCTACCATAACAATCTTCTAACGACTCTCATCATTTATTTCTAGGTCACACTTATATCTATAAGCCTTAATGTACTATTTCATGAGAACTTTAGCAATCTAAGGTACAACCTAATTGTCACTATAGAGATTTAAATTCTTCTATTTCCAAATATGCCAACATCTAGCAATAAATAGTTCAACCCAATACAAGGCTTCTTCATTCAAACTCTTGAACAATAAATTCCACGACAACAATTTTTCCTAATCTACAACAAAGAACTCATATTGCATTTGGGGAGGCACTAATTTCTCCCAAAGATGAGTTACTACTGGACAATCTCGAAGTACATGTACTTGATCCTTTTTTTCTTTCTCTTATCTATTTACTAGTGGTAACTTTAGTGGGAAGACAATTATGTGTAGTCTACCACATAGATATTCTCAACCATTCCAGGACTTTAAGTTTCCATATACTCTTCCATATTATTTTCTCTTATTTGTGTTCTTTATCCACTCATACGTACTAGCAGTAGAGAAATCCATATCTCTAGAGATCTTCCATCTCATATATCATCTTCACCTTCTCTGCCTAGTGGAATCATGGTCTTAATGGTCCACAGAGCCTCTTGAGGGAGGACATCTTCTAAGGGAGTTAAATTCACTACTAGAAAAAAAATACTTACCATAGCACTAACTCATGGCAGTTAAAAGGAAAATGTCATAAAAAAAGGCGGTGGCATATTTGTAAATAAATCCCATGTTATAACTTCTTTCATAAACTATCGTGAAAGTTTATTTTAACGATGGTTCTTAGGTTCTTATAAGAACCACCGTTAAAAGAATATTTAACGGCGATTTTTAAGTAAAACCATAGTTAGACTTTTAGTGAAATTTTAAAAACCCTCAACCGGAGTATACTTTTAGTTTTACTTTTTCACTGTTGTGTGTGTTCTATTGCTTTGTCAAGCCATGAGAGACTTGCATGAATGTCATTTCCTAGCATTTTCATCCTATATTTTGTGCCTATCTCCTTCATCTTTATCATCATTCTACGTTGTCATGGCTATAAGTCACAATTTAACTTTGTTATTTGCTCATTTTTCTTGCTTTTTTAATTGTTTGTTGTTTATAAGCTGTAATACATCTTATGGGATATCATCCTTGTATTAAAGACAATATTTTTGTAGTTTTGGTTTGTTACATTGGTTTCTATTTGTTTATGGGTAAGTTTTTTAAATTTTTGTAATCTTTGTGTTTTTTTCAGTTATTATTCTATTATTTAATTTGTTTGTTATAAACTGTAATATATATTATGGGCAATCTTATCTTACTAAAAATTTCATTATTGTAGTGTTTGCGCAAATCTTGAAAAATAATACATTGTTATTGGAATTTTTTGTTGTTAACTGGCTTATTAAAAAATTAGTTCCTATTCATTTCCTATTTGATGATTTGGTTACCATGTTGGAAATTGTGCCCTAGGGGCCAATCATTATCTTATGAACATTATTGATTTATGAATTTATTAATTGTGTTATCATATTATTTACATGTTTACTATGATGACCATCCTTGGATAACTCATGATCTTATCCTAAATGTCCCTGGTCGGTCATCTATGGGGTAGCAGAGATAAAATAAGACCAATATGACTTTGAAGATGTATAGAGATATAAATCAAAGTCATAGGCACATATAAGAGTACAAGGTGTTGGACCAGCCCGTTATGAGAGAGCTGCATGGGTTAAGTCATAAGTTTCTCTCATATACAAACCATGTCACTATGCCCTTTGACCTGAGATCATCATGGATTCTTACATGACAAACGCTCAGCTTTGACCTAGTCAAAAGTCACTTTTGACTGAGTGATCATAAAGACTATGTTTGGGCTTAGTGGTTTTTCATGCGGAGGAATGTGAATAGTCAAGATGGAATTTGTCCCTCACATTCGTAGAGAGATATTACTGGGCCCCTCGATAAGTAGGTCTGAGAAATGTATAGCCATACTGTAATGGAAAGGTAGTTCCATTTCTATAGTCAGACTACTCAGGGATCGAGAAAGTAACGGTCAGGAATAGGAGGATGACATTCTCCATGCCTCATCCATGACCAAAATATCGTGTGACAAAAGGGACATGATATGGTTGTATAAAAGGTTACATCGTTCATCGATCCTCATATGATTTGGGTAGTCACGATGTCTTGCTAGAGACCGCTTGTGACTTGTGAGTCAGTATAGTAAATGGCCCACTACCAACTTCATATGGGCCTACAGGGTCACACACAAAATAGCCTAACACGAGCTATGATGTCCAGATTCATTGAATATAAGACATGTCCAGATTCAATAAATGATCCAGGGTGGATGTATATATTTATTTATATTTATATTCGTATATATATATATTATATATAAGAGATATTTACAAGATTTAACTTATAAGGATAAATTAAATCTCTATCACATTTGAATTTGAAATTCAAGTTGATATGATATCTCATATAAGAGATATTTACAATATTTAATTTATAAGGATAAAATTAAATCTCTATCACGTTTGAATTTGAAATTCAAATTGATATGATATCTCAAATTTGATTTATGAGAATAAATCAAATGTAATTCCGTCTTATCTTTATTTTAAATTAAATAAATGGGTCTGTGGGACGGATTTAATATAAACACTATTTATTTAATTAGTTTCTTATCAAATTATACAATATATGATATTGTATTAATTTTAGAATTAATATAAGATTAATTCCAAAAATCCAAGTCTGTGGTAACACGCATAGCATCCTATATATCTGATATTTAGGAGTTACGGTTGGGACAAAGAAAAAAAAGTGTTAACGAGAATCCGTAAAAGGTTTGTAGATAAGAAACTGCCGAAATAGAGATGGAGAGGACGAATTCTTGAGTAAGCCCTGGAGGGACAGGAAGCGCTAGCACGTCATTCGTGGTTGGAATGTTGTTTGTGTGGATACCAGTAGAGGAAGCTGACCTGAGTCATCGACTTCTTGCAATTGAAAAAGAGATCACGAGCCACAGAGAGAAGCTGTGGACGTCGCAACCAGAAGCTAAGAAAGTCACGACTGAATATTGAGGGTAAGACTTCTTTCCACTTGACTTAAACACATATGGTAGATCCTGGCAGGGAATGGAAAAATTTTTAAGTTAATTTCTGCTGCGTGTCTTCTAATTCCTTACATAACATTTGAGATTGTTTACATTTAAAGAAATAATGGATCATAGTTGGATGAAAGCTAAGAGACTACTAAGGAATATGAAGACATGGTATAAAGGTTTCTTGAATTTATTGAGAGGAATGCTTTGAAGAAAAGGGATGGGTTGTTCTTCTATCCTTATGTCAACTATTTAAACTATAACAAATTGCCTAGTCCTAATATAAGAGAGAATCTTATATGTGTTGGGACAAATTTTAGATATAAAACTTGGATTTGGTACAGTGAGATTAATAATACTCCTTTGCATGTAAATGAGAAAGTTGTGAAGGATAACTCTGTGGATAGAATTCTAGATTTATTTCATGATATTGGAGCATATTCCTTTCCATAGTTATCTTCTATATATGAAAGTTTGCTAAGTGATATCAAGATGCCATTGTACTCGAGGAGTAAAGATGAGTACACAAGGTTGAAATTTGTATTGCGATTAATGAATTTGAAATCGAGATTGTTAGGAGATTACCAAAGACTCTCCTTCAAAGGTGTTGTGGTATATTCTAATAATACAACTGTTTAAGTGTTTATTTACTAACGTCACAGATGTAAAGAACTTAATGGCATTCCAATGGAAAAAAATGATGGACAACTTTATCACCTAGTTGACTCTCCTCAATAGAAGAGAATAATTAGAAATTTTCTAAATTTGGTTTTGAGCCCATAAATCTTTGGCTTGGGCTATGTACAGATGGAATCAATCTGTATGGTAATATCAATAGCACACATAGTGCTTGACCATTTCTCCTTATGATTTACAACTTGCCTCCCTCATTATGTATAAATGGGCAAAATCTCAGGGCCAAAACAACTAAGAAATTATATAGATGTGTACTTGGCCCCTTTGTTGATGATTTGAAAAAATTATTGAAGGATAATGTTGATGTCTTTGATGCATACAAATAAGAGACCTTTAAACTCTACCCCATGATATTTACCATGATAAATGACTAACTACATGAACTCAAGTATGGTTATGGCCAAAGCGATGTATTTTACTAGTTCAAAAGATAAAAGGCAAACATTGGCTTCCATGCTATATTATAGAGGGATTGAAGATATTTGGGAGGTTAGTTACACCATGTTTAAAGTGTCAGTCTTTAAATGTAAGTGGGTTAATAGTAATGTTGTCCAAGTAGATGAGAAATTTGGGTTTGTTTCAGTCGATGTTCATATAGTTGGATACCTATATGAGCTATTCATCTTAACAAATCAAGCAATTCAAGTGTTCTATGTCATTGATCTAGTAAATAAAGATATTTCCATTCACTACTAGAAAAAATATCTATCACGGCGCTACTTCACGGCGGCTATAAGAAAAATTGCTGTGAAAAGAAATATGGTAGCATTTTTGTAAATAAGTTCAATTTTAACAACTTTTATGGCAGTCTTTATAAAGACTGCCGTAAAATTTCCTGACAAAATTTTAAAAACCCTATACTCAATTTGAGTTTTAGTTTCACTTTTCACAACTGTTGTGGTCTCATTTCTATTCCCCACACCATAGACTTTGACGAAAGGTCATTTTTTGACATTTCCCCTGAGTTTCAGTGCCTATCTTAATTGTTGATGTTGTTCTTCATCGTTCTCCATCGTGAAAGTCATAAGTATCTATTTAACTTCTTCATTAGCTCATTTTTCTTAATTTTTTAGTTGTTTGTTGTTTATAAACTGTAATACATCATTTACATAAGCTGATCGTGGTCCTTCTTCTTTTTTTATAAATTGTAATACTTCAAGAGCTTGAAAAGCTTTAATAGCAATATCAAAAGCTAATTGTGGCATGTCACATCCCAATTTTTCCCTATCTATATAATATTGATAGAGGAAATAGGTTTTGAAGGAATCATGACAATAAATAGAGAGGAAATATAAAGATTAGACAAAAGGTATAAAGAAAAGGAACTAGAATGGCAACCCTAAAAGTTCCATGATACCAAATGGAAGTAGACATAAGCTTTAGGCCATTAAGTTTAACTATAAAAAGTTGAGGGTTTAAAGTATAATTTTCAAAAGTTTAGGGGCAAAATGGTAATTATAGAAAGTTGAGCCAGAAAAGGCCCAAAATTTTCCAAAAATGGTTTTGTCCCAAATTTTACCAATAAATAGAGAAAATTATTCTAATCATTTTAATGCAATATTTTGATTTAAGGTAACGATAAATTGATATAAATTTCTAAAGTATGAAAATTATTACAGTATCTTCTAGACCTCAGAATAAAATAAACTTTAGTAGTAAATTCTTATAATTAATATAAGAATTTATAAAACTGATAGAAGTAAAAAAAAAGGTGTTATGTAAAATTAATTAGAAAATTTAAGGTAAAAAATGACACCGATAAAGGATTTGAAGAAGATGTATGAATTTTTAAGTGCACTTTTAGGTCTAAGAAAATTATAATATTTTGCAAAAAATTTGTTTCATAATAGAATGAATTTAAAAAAATTTAGAACTATTATAATAGGTGTATAGAATTTATTCCAAAATTTAAGGTAATTTAAGGATATCAATATATATAAAGTGCATTGGGATGTATGCCCAAAATTATGGTTTAGGCCTAACTAAGCCTAACATGGCATCATATAGGTGTCCATATAGCCCAAGAACTTGTCATGTGATTAAAGGGATTTTCTATAATATTTTATGAATTTTTAAAAAATAAGAATTCAAAGAAAAATCAAGAAGGTACAAGGTGGTATATGATGTGTCTTGTGGGACCCACATGCTTTACACATAGCACCAAGAAGAAGAAGAATAGGTTATGCCATGTTCTAAATTATAATAAAATAATATAAGAATTAATTTAGTGATGATTAAGGAGAATTAATCAATAAAGTAACCATTCATATTCAAGATTAAGCAGTTGTAAAAATTAGTTGAAGGAGGGATATTTTGGTCCCTTTAGCCTTGTAATTTGGCTATAAATACCGCTCCCATTCTTTACAAAACCATGACCTCTTGGAACCCTTGACTTTATCATCTAAGAGGCATTTTGGCCAAGGCTGTTCTGGTTAGAAAGAAATGGAATTTTAATGATCTAATGCTTCCATTGAATTTATATGATAATTTTGTGTAGGATTAGATAGATTTGGAACCTTGGAAGCATTGGAATTGAAAGATAATTTTTAATTCTTCTCTATCACTGTTTATACGCATGAACAATGATTGGAATTTTATAATTTGATGCTCCAATGGTTTTAAAATACAAGTTCTATGGGTAAAGTAGAGAAAAGAGTATTGGAGGCATTTGAATCAAAATGATAATTTTTTGAAAGAAACAGAGAAGCTTTTTGGTTATTTCTAGAATAGTATACACCTAATGGAATTTAGGCATTCTGAGTTCATAAATGGATTTAGAAGGCTAGATTGTGTAGGGTAAAGTTAAGACATCAATTGAATTAAAAGCCAAGCTAATTAGAAGGAATTAGGAAAAGTTACCTTAATTAATAACCAATCTTAATACTCTTGAGTAATAATCTTAATAACCAATCTATCTTGAACAGTATGCACCTTATGGAATTTAGGCATTATGAGTTCATAAATGGATTCAGAAGGCTAGATTGTGTAGGGTAAAGTTAAGACATCAATTGAATTAAAAGCCAAGCTAATTAGAAGGAATTAGGAAAAGTTACCTTAATTAATAACCAATCTTAATACTCTTGAGTAATAATCTTAATAAACAATCTATCTAGAACAGTATGAACATTATGGAATTTAGGCATTCAGAGTTCATAAATGGATTCAGAAGGCCAAATTGTGTAAGGTAAAGTCAATACATCAATTGATTCAAATTCCAAGCTAATTAGAAGGAATTAGGAAAAATACCTTAATTAATAACCAATCTTAATACTCTTGAGTAATAATTGAGTTAGTTCATGAATAAAGGGATGATAATGCATGTGTATGAATATGCAATGCTTAGGATTTGATTTGTGTATTAAAGAAGACAACCTAAAGGAAAGGTGACAAGGAAGAGGATAAAAGGAAAGTGAAGCATCAATGTAGTAAACTTATCTAAACTTGTATGTGTTGAATGTATGGTTGATTATGTTATGACTTGATTGATTGATGTTATTCATATGTAATTGTTGAAGCTCTATGTTATGATTACTTTGGCCAATTGTATTTCATATATTACGTGGAAACATGAACATTACATTATGTTGACATAATCACAATCAAGCACTAATACCAAGCATTGATGTATACATTGTTTAGTACCATTTACTACTGAGATTTCCCTAAAAATCTCACCCCAAATTATGTCTCCAATTAACAGGAACTTGAAGCATGAGAAAGGAATAGTGTTAGCTAATGATATAGTTTTCTTGCATGGTTATGGACCTATATGGAAACTTATTAAACTAAGGTTTTAAAAAGGCTTCTAGTCCAAACCTTGGTTTGGAGAAATTTTAAAACAAATAGTCATATTTGTCTATAAGTGCTTTTGGGCTAAACCATGGTTTAAAATCAAGGTTTTAGATAAGTTACTGAGATTAGCTTCTAGAACAGTAAAAGAGTTTATGAACTACCAAATTACCATTTTATCCTTACTTTTTCTGATACCTTCTTTCCTCTCTCCTCTCTCATACTTTTTAATAAAATCATACTCTTTCTAGTAATTTTCTAATTACAAAAGTCCTTCTGATAATAAATATACAAGCACATTTATCAATAACTACTTTTTCTCTATAAGTTATTCTCCAAAAGCCCTTTTCTAAAAGCTGTTTAAAAGCCCTTTTTTTATAACTCATTTTCTAAAATACTATCCAAACACACACTATGTTATAGACAAGTTTTAGGATGAATGTATATAAAGGTAGTTGTTAAAATTATGCACTTGAACAATAAACAGTTTTGAGCTATGGGACTTGGTCTTTACTTTAAGATAGTTAATGATGTAATAAATATATGATATTTTAGTAGAAGTTAGTTAACATGATTAGATTCATTTTGACACTAAGAATGCTTTATTTCGATGTATGTACAAAGAGAACAAAATTTTTAAAGTCAGGGTCCTGAAACTGTTTTCTAGAAATTTTGACCAAATGAACAGTAACTTTAATGTTAGAGTTGACTAGTCAATTGGTCTAAGAAATTATTTTTTCCTTAAAGTTCAAGATGTTAGCTTGTGTAGCTTTTTGAACCACTTCATTTCAATTTTTCTAAAATTAATTGATTTTTTGAAGTTTGTCAATGAATCTAAAATACCATATGAACAATAACTCATTAAGAGTAAAAATTCTAGATTTATTTAATGAACTTTAAGGTTCTTGTAAGTGGTTCTAAATGCTATAAAATGGTCTCTAAGGCGTAAGAAAGTAAGGATGTTACATTTTTTGTATTAGATCAAATAGGATAGTTTCCTGACCTTAATCATAAATAATGAATATTATGTTCAAGATAGGGGTATAGTTAGAATGTTAATCATGATGTGTGGCATGTGGTATATGTTATTTTAAATGTTTTACATGTGTACATATATTGCTATATTGTATGAATATATGTTATGCATATCTATGATTTTATTTCATAATTCTAGATAAAGAAAGAAAGTAGAAGTCATGGTTAATACAAGAAGGACAGTTAGACCAGAAGTGGTAGAGCCCCAGGGATGAGGGTACTAATAACCAGATAGACCCTATACAAATTATTCTAGATAGATTAGAATAGTAGCATGTAATATATGAGATAAGGGAAACCTAGGCTCGCCAAGATTAGGAATGAGATTCTACTAATGCTACATCGATACTGCTGTAGTTGTTAGCTTACAGCAATATGAGAAGGAGGTAGTACCAGAAAATAATGTAAAGCCTGAACCTCAGTTAGATCATGGGTAGATATGAATTAATAGACATAATGGGTCTATAGGAAATAACAATAACTAGGAAAGTCTTGAAACATGGATGGAATAATTCCATAAGTTTAATCAACGTTTGAAGGGACTTTTAATACCCAGGTAATGGAAGATTGGCTTAACCAGTTAGAGAAAATCTTTAAGATTTTAGAATGCCCCATTAAAAGAAAGGAGCAGATGATAGTATACAAGCTGAAAAAGGATGCTGACAGGTGGTGGAGGAACACTGAAGTAATTATGTAATCAAGGAAAATTCCACTTACATGGGAAATATTTCTTTAGTAGTTCAACAAGAAATATTAACCACAGTTAGTAAGAGATAAATGTGAAGCAGAGTTTTTAATGTTAAAGCAGGGTGAGAAAGAACCCTTTAACAACTATCTTGTTAAGTTTATTCATCTTTCACGATACTCCATATACCTGAATTGTATGAATGATAAGAGGTGGACCACTGAGAAGTTCACTTGTGGATTAAATTCTATATTGAATGAGAATGTTTTTTCCTATACATATATGAAGGTTTAATGAAGCAGTAGAGATATGTAGGATCATAGAAAAGAATGTGTAATAGCCATAAAGGAGTGAGCCTACTATAACATTACCATTAAGAATGGTGCCACCATAATCCTTAATAGGGAACAATAAGAAGAGAAATGGGCCTGTATATGAGTTAAAGGTTAGAAAGAAGCAGGGAGGTAAACCAAGTAATGGGCCAAAAGAATATAATAGGTAACTAAGGCCTAATATATGTGGGAACTATGGCTAAGACCATGGTATGTTGCCTTGTCTAGCAGGCCAAAGGTTATGTTATAACTGTGGAAAGTCCAGACATTATGCCAGGGAGTATCCACATAACACAACAGGTGAAAGGTACTAGACTCAGGGAAGTGTATATGCCCTGACTAGCAATGAAATGAGAAAGTTGCCTGCACTAAATCAAGGTACTAGTTTATTTGTGTTCTATTTCTATTGACTAATGAATCCTATATGTGATTGGATTGTATGGTTCGATATGCGCCCTGTTGAGCTACCCTAGACCTAGTATGTTGCCTTTATATAGGAGTGAATATGGTTATATGTTTAAAGAGTAAGAAGTAGATAAACCATAAACAGGGCAATTAGTATTAATCAAACCCTTGAACATTAGAGTTTCTATTATGATTAATGTTAGGATCAAAGATTAAAAATAAAGCATGAGATAAGATAGTAGGAGGTAGATATCCAGAGAAACAAATTATCTCAGTAACTAGGATAGTCAATATAGTATGAATGGGGGTTACTCATGTATTTCTACAGGCTTTTGAATACAGTACTAAGGGCCATTTCTTATTTTAGGGTTACAACAAGTACTAAGAGGGTAGTAATGTTATAACTCTATCAAAAGTAATGGTATATAGAAAGAATAGTATACCATAGTAAAGAGATTATTTTCATATCACTCTTCAGAAAAGAGTTGTGTTTGAAATAGATGGCTCATAAATAAGAACTGTTAAGGTACATATTGCTCACAGTTAGAGCACATATTAAAATGAGAAGTTATAATATGGCCATAGCAACTTAATACAATGGCAGGTGGTTAGGCCATGATTGCACAAGGCAATAACCCATAGTAAGCCATAACAGAGTAAGAAAGCAGAGAAGGTACTCCTAAGTAAGAGAGAAAATAAGTAAAGTCTTGATAAATAATGTGGGTTACTAGATGTATTTTTAAAATTTTTTATTGATTGAGTTATCAACAAGTGGAAGTGGTTAACCTTATAACTATTCTATTAGTTTTAGGTCTTCTAGAGATAATGATACAGTACAACAGGATCACAGAGGTTTATGGGGGATCACAGTTAGATCCTAACTTGGCTCCAGGGTTATAGTTAGATCTTGAAGAGGCTTACGGTAGATCGTAGTTAGATCTTGAGGTCACAGTAGACATATCCTAAGGAAAGTAATGAGCTATAAAGATATGAGTATAGTGTAGTATCTCTCTAGAAAGATGATTACCAATGATAAAATTAAAATAAGGAAGCTTCACGAGTTAATTAACTTATTTAGAGAAAGTATTTATAATGGATTTTCCAATATAGCCTCTATTATATATAGATTGAACTTAGTTTTCTCTTAAATGAAGATGGAGTCCAAAGTTCAAATCTGAGTAGTAATATTTAAAGTTTTGTGTAAGTATGCCTGAGGAACAAAGAGTAAAACCCTATATGTTTTGAGAATAGAGAAGTATGAGTAGATAGATCCTCCAGATGATGATAAAGAGATTAAAGGCCAAAGAGACTCAGAGAAGAGGGTCTAAGATAGTGTAAAGATAGAACACATTTATATGAGAAAGAGTATGCAAGGGCTTAGAGCTATATGAAGGGTAACCTAACCTTAACCTTGTAGCATATTCCAATTAAGCGTGCTCAAGTCAGAGAAGTTTAAAGATGGGTGACCACTGGGAAGTACAGTGTGGAGTCACAAAGTTAGAAAGATTTATTGTATACTAAGAAAGAAAGAATAACATGACTAGAGAAAAGCATAAGTGCTAAGTAAAAATGAAATTCATTATTCCTTGTATCATTCCAAATAGAGGAACTATATGAGAAGAAAGGTATAGAAAGAAAAAGATAGAAAGATAGATAGAGAAATATTTCAAGTAGCTAATAGAAACCCTATGGTATAGTAAAATTGAAGAGAATTCAATAAGAAAGAAATGGATACTGTTCACAAGTTCAGTATAGTAAGTTGTCTATAAGTATGAGTAGATATATACCCCTAGCTTTAGTTATAAAGCATAAAGGATATAAAGAGGAGATATATCTAAGATAGTTTGATTATGATACCAAGTAAATTTTGAGGATGAAATTTATTTTAAGGGGGTAAAATTTTCACATCCCAATTTTTCCTATCTATATAAGACTGATGGAGGAAATATGTTTGGAAGGGATTGTGATAATAAATAGAGAGAAAAGATAATGATTAGACAAAGGTATAAAGAAAAGGGACTAAAGTGATAACCCTGAAAGTTCCATGATGTCAAAAGGAAGTAGACATAAGCTTTAGCCTATTAAGTGTAATTATGAAAAGTTGAGGGCTTAAAGTATAATTTTCAAAAGTTAAGGGGCAAAATGGTACTTATGGAAAGTTGAGACAAAAAAGGCCCAAAATTGCCCAAAAATGGTTTTATCCCAAATTTTACCAATAAATATAGAAAATTATTATGATCAGTTTAATGCAAGATGAAATTTTAATTTGAGGTACCAATAAATTGATATAAATTTTTAAAGTATGGAAATTATTAAAGTATCTTATAAACCTCAAAATCATATTAAATTTGGTAGTAAATTCCTATAATTAATATAAGAATTTATGAAAGCGACAGAAGTACAAATAAGTTATGTATAATTAATTAGAAACTTTTTAGTGAAAAATGACACCGATAAAGAATTTGAATTAGATGTATGAATTTTTAACAGGATTTCTGGATCTCATAAAATTATGAGACTTTACAAAAAAAACATTTTATATTAGAATAAATTTATAAAAATTTTAGAACCATTAGAAAATGTGCATATAATTTATTCTAAAAATTAGGGTAATTTTAAGGATATCGATATAGGAAGTGACTTGGGATGTTTGCCTAAAATTATGGTTTGGGCCTAAGTAAACCCAACATGGTGTCATATAGGTGTCCATGGAGCCCAAGAACTTGTCATGTGATTAAATGGATTTTCTGGAATATTTTATGAATTTTAAAAAATAATAATTCATAGAAAAATCAAGAAGGTGAAAGGTGACATGTGAGGTGTCTTGCGGGACCCACATGCTTTACACATGGCACCAAGAAGAAGAAGAAAGGGTTATGCATGTACTCAATTGTAATAAAATAATATAATAATTAATTTAATGATGATTAAAGATAATTACCATAAAGTAACCAAACATATTCAAGATTAAGGAGTTGAAGAATTAGTTAAAGGAGGGATACTTTGATCCCTTGAGCTTTGTAATTTGGCTATAAATATCCCTCCAATTCTTCACAAAACCGTTCCCTCTTGGAACCCTTGGAGAAACTCTTGTCATTTGAAAACTCAATCAATATAAAGGCAATTCAAGGCACTGAAAGATCAAGGTAGTTAAAGCATAAGGTGTGTGATATTTCCTAGTTTAGTTGCAAGTGTTTTGGAAGGGTAAAACCTAAATTTTATTGGTTGAAAATTCCATTAAACCTAGAACATACTTGCTTTCCAAATTTTAAGTTAAAGTACGAAGAAGGAAATAAATCTACAACTATGTGATTAATGGTTGGATAAGTTAGTTTAGATGATTGGTTATTAAATCAAGTTGATATTTTTGACTTTATCATTGAAGAAGAATTTTGGCCAAGGCTGTTCTAGTTAGGAAGAAATAGAATTTCAATGATCTAATGCTTCCATTGAATTTATATGATTACGATTGGATAGATTTGGAACCTTGGAAGCATTAGAATTGAAAGTTATGATTTTTAAGTCTTCTCTATTACTATTCAAATGCATGAACAGTGATTGAAATTTTATGATTTTGATGCTTCCAATGGTTTTAAAATGAAAAGTTGTGTGGTGTAAAGTAGAGAAACAAATATGGGAAGCATTGGCATCAAAATGAGATTTTTTGAAAGAAAAAGAGAAGCTTTTTGGTTAGTTCCAGAACAATATGTAGCTGCTAGAATTTGGACATTCTGAGTTCATAAATGCATTCAGAAGGTCAAATTGTGTACGGCAAAGAGTTACCTTTATTAATAACCAAGCTTAATACTCTTGCGTAATAATTGAGTTAGTTCATGAATAAGGGGATGATAATGCTTGTGTATGAATATGAAATGCTTAGGATTTGATTTGTGTATTCAAGAAGACAACCTCAAGGAAAGGTGACAAGGAAGAGGATAAAAAGAAAGTGAAGCATCAAGGCAGTAAACTTATATAAACTTGTATGTATTGTTGATTATGTTATGGCTTGATTGATTGATGTTATTCATATGTAATTGTTGAAGCTATGTGTTATGATTGCTTTGGCCAATTGTATTTCATATATTATATGGAAACATGCATATTACATTATGTTGACACAATTACAAGCAAGCACTAATACTAAGTATTGAAGCATACATTGTTTAGTACCGTTTACTGCCCAGATTTTCCCAGAAATCTCACTCCAAATTATATTTCCAATCAACAGGAACCTCAAGCATGAGAGAGAAAGAATGTTAGATGATGATATAGTTTTCTTGTATGGTTATGTTGTAGACAAATTTTAGGATGAATGTATATAAAGGTAGCTGTTAAAATTCTACCCTCGAATAATAGATAGTTTTGCGTTATGGCACTTGGTCTGTACTTAAAAAAAGTTAATGATGTAATAAATGTATTATATTTTAGTAGTACTTAATAAACATGCTATATTTTAGTAGTACTTAATAAACATGCTAAGCTTCATTTTGATGCCAATAATGCCTTATTTTGATGTCTGTACAAAGAGAATGAATTTTCCAAAGTTAAGGACCATAAACTGTTTTCTAGAAATTTTGACCAAATAAACAGTAAACTTTGATGTCAGAGTTAACTGGTCAATTGGTCCAAGGAATTATTTTTCTATTAATTTCAAGATGTTAGCTTCATGTAGTTTTTTTAACCACTTCATTTCAATTTTTTTAGAATTAATTATGATTTTTTGAAGTTCGTCACTAAATATAGAATGCCATATGAACAGTAACTCATAAAGAGTACAAATTCTAGATTTTCTAATGGACTTCAAAGGTCATGTAAGTGATTATAAATGCTGCAAAATAGTCCCTAAGACGTATGAAAGTAAGGATGTTATATGGTGGCTAACAGTGAGTGTCGACATATGGACCTTGTTGGAAGTAGCTCGAAGAGCTTTAATATAATAAGCTTATCTTTAGTTTCTTCACTAGATCTTTGACTTCTTCTCTTTAGATATGGTCTAATGCTTTTGATACGTGTGATCGAGGTGGCTCATGGTGGGTGTAGGTAGAGGAAAAAAAAGCAATTAATGACAATTTTTTTAGAATTGTCGTGAAAGGTTACCTTTAATGCTAGTCATAAAATCACTGTTAAAAGGTACAATTACAACGGCGGTGGAATTCATGCGCTCCTAAAACCGTCCTAAAAATCCAATTTTGACCACTGTTATAAGTTTTTTTTTCTAGTAGTGATTGTGATCCAAGGTAAAGGTAAGTGATTGGTGATGACAGTGACTTGGGGTTTAACCTCGATGAAACCTCACCTTTCACAACTGCTCGACTATAACAACAAAATTTGATTAGGAAGATGATGAATATGCTTTTAGGGATTATCATTGTGAAAGAATTTGGGTGTATACAAACTAGTAGGAAATTAGTTTATTCTTTTCTAATATATGTTCATTTGATTACTTAGCTTAATTCATGGCATGATTAATTTTTTTTTGTTCTTACATTTACTTATTGTGTTGTAAATGTCAAGAAATACATCAGTTAATATTTATTCAATAGCCTTTTAACTTGTTTAGGATTCATCATTTAACTATTTCCTTCATATATATATATATATAAAGTACTCATTCAACCATTTATTTCTTGTATATATGATATACAAATATATTGGTTCATTAAAATTTTACCAATTAGGATTATTTTATGACAATTTAGATTTTGTGATTGCTGACATCATACTTTGCAGTCTAAAATTAATTGGTCTATCTTGATTATAGTAAATACAGGATGGCATAAAATGAAGAAAAAAGGAAAAGCTAAAAATTTAAGCTTTCCACCTTAACAAAATTTTAAAAAATAATATTTACCTTAGTGGGAAATTAATATATTAACATCAGTTTTTAATATAATAGCCGTTAATGTATCAATATTTAACAACAGTTTTAATTAAAAATTGGTTTTAAAACTGCCTTTAAATGGTAGACTTATAATGACAATCAAATTCATGCCACTCATAAAATTACCATGAAAGGTCAATTTTAATTGCCGTAAAGACCTTTTTTTTCCAGTAGTGATTGTCCCTATACTATGTAGGTCTAATGTAGTAATTAATTTGAAGCGTGAACGATAAATTGATCAACATTTGATCAATAACATATCATGATTTGAAAAAACGAATAATTACATGCACAAACTTAAAAGTTTAGGTACAAGAATCCAACCAAGTTAAAAAAAAGCAAGTGAATTCATAAATTTAACTTTCTGGGGATAAGGATTATCCTACTAGCTACTTAACGTAACAAATATAGTAAGCTTCTTAGGCTTACACATATTGTCCTTGTTTTGCAGAAAAGATATAATTAAGTGACTTAAGAATGAACACGTCATGGAATGAATAAAATGGCGCTGGAAAACTAATTAAAACAATAATCAATTCATTAATGATTCAGACTTTGATAAGTAATTAACAAAGAAGAAGGGGATAGTACATGCCACTTTGGATGAGTAACTAATTAGTTGAATCCAATGGCCTTCATTAACATATATATATATATATGTATGTAGCATTTTGATAATGATGAAACATTAATAAAAAGAATTTGTAGCATTATTTAGATGGCTCGGCCTTTCACAATGTCTAAACTCATCTCGCTTTGATCAGTGGCTTGCAGTTCAAATTGAATCCCGTCCAGCTCTCTCTTGAATCTGTCCTTCGAACTTGCATACACCATCTTCATCCTCACTTTTGATGTATCAGGAGACCTACATAATCATAATTGTATATATATACATATACATATCACATTAACTATAACCATGAGTAAACTATATATAACCTTCTTAAGTCACTAGTATTGTGTGCGTGTTTTCTCCATACCTTTCTCTTTACACAATTTTCTATGTTTATTTATCTATTTCATTTAAGGATAGAAGATCAGTTACTAGGGCATTTAGTCTGAGGGTGTGTTTAGATTTGAGTTGAAAATTTTGAATTTGATTGTAATTAGTTTATAAGATTGAGTTTAGGCATAATTAAAAAGCCAAAATAATGGTTTTCATAAAACGTATTGAAACAACCGTTACATATGACAAAATCAATTATTTACTAAAACTATGGATATCTCATAAGCTACCAAATATCCTTATACATGACAATCAATTATATGAAATAAAAACCAAGGTTATCTCATAAGCTACTATTAGTACTTTCTTTTCAATTATGCTTTCCTAAAAGTTTATCCAAACACCATGTTTTGATTAAATCAAATGAGCTTATAAATCAATTTTATAAGCTTTATTTTACCCAATACTGATCCAAATGCATTATAGCACGTGAGAGCTGCTTATAAGAAACATCGTTCACAATCTCATAATTAATTTTAATCTAAATATGGGTGTTTGGTTGGGAGTCTCATAGTTAAATAATAAAAAATGAGTGTTTGGATAAAAAATTTAGAAAAATAAACCACAGTTTTGGCCTTCAAAATTGATCATAAAAGGTTTCCAAACATGCCCTAAATATATAATTCATTTTATGACCACTAAGAAGCGATATGATTTTGTTTTCAAGAGTATTTAAATCAAATGGACAATCAAAAGACTCGTGAAAATTTTTACACATGGAGAGAAATGGTATGAGGAGAAAATATTAAGATGATCATTCATTTTCGTGTATGCGTAAGTTAGGTTACTTAGTAGAATATTGCATACATGTTATAGTAAGTAGTAACAAGTAAACGTACGTACCATGCAATGAAGAAGATCTTGCTTTTCTGGCAATTCTCATCAGTAGTGAAATCAAAATCATAGACAGCATAACGACATTCGTTGGAGGGAAAACTGGAAGTGAACTCGTCGTAACTTTGGTTGGGGCCACCCACTGATTCGACCACAATTTGTTGTTCTTCTATTTTGAAGATAATGAAACGATAGCTCCTTTTCGCTTTAAGTTCTTGAAACTTAATTTTGCAGTCATCACTTACTGCCATTCCTGATGAAGCGTTTGCCTGTTCCTCACATTTTCAAACTTAGTAGCCCATTATATATGTATATATAATTAATTGCATACAAGAAATGTATGTGCATTCCTCAGCTTTGCTTGTTGACTACTAGTTAGTAATATTTGTTGGTAGTAAACTAGGGTAAATTTAGGCATTAAATGCAACATGTCATTAAATTATATGTTTACAAGGTTTATAGGCAAAAAAGTAGTTGAAGCAAATGCATTAAGAGCACGTTTAGTTTTGTGTAAGAAACCATCAAAACCATGTCTTTGGTGAACCGGGGCATCTACGAATCAGAGTCTGTGAGGTGCCTAGCTAGAGTTTTCCTTAGTTTTGCTTTGATTTTTCTTTTCTTCTTTTCTTTTTTTGTTTTTTTGTTTTTGGGATTTTGGCATTACACCAAAACCAAACATACTCTAAAGTAATCCAAATTCCTTACATTCACAAATTTGAATAAATATATAGTACATTTGAAGAGATAAAAAGGGATAATCAGTTTCTCTATTGCTTTTGAAAAGTAATAGATGTTGCTTGTAATCTTGCCACTCTTGGTAAGAGGGATCAATAAATATTTCAATGCATTTCTTATTCTTTAATAAATATGTGAAATATGTGAGAAAAGCTACACACCAACCGATATAAATTAAAACAATAGAAAATACATTTTAGAACAGAGAATATTAGTGTAATACATGAACTCAACGTCAATTTGAATTTATGTCATTTCTTTTAAATGTATTGATTATATAAATATTAGTTTCTCTAATGGTAACTAACGAATAGTCTTCTAGCTATACAATGTCACAAAGAACCTAAGAAAAAAAGAAATCTATATTTACATATAGATGATTAAATATGATTAAGTATATGGAGTATTACTCATCACAGTTTCCATGCAAATATAATAAAGGAAGCGATAGAAGATACAGACAAAGATCGGAATTGAGGCATACCATTATGAAAGAAATGAAGAAGGAAGCCTCCTGCAACAAAGGAATAAAAAGTAGGAAAGAAAAAACGAAAGAACGAAAATGAGGATGGGAAATAATGAAAGAGAGAGAGCAATAGACACAGAAGAAAACTAAACTCTCAAAAAATAACGAGTGGAGATCCTTGTTTCTTGGAGGCACTTGAGAGGTTCAACAGCTTCAGCCAGATATTAACGCCTTGTTTTTGCTATTCTTGTTTACTTTTAGTTTTTTCTTTGTTTTTTTTTAATTTAGGCTCTTGTATGTAATTCTGTTTATTGTTTTCAAGTTGACTTTTAAATGGTTGAGTCTGTATTATGGTCCAAAACACAGTCCTAAAATGTCTCGCCATATGAGCAATTGGTGTCCTAAATAACATAATGGACAATGTTGCACATAATGTTTCATAAAGAACGTGATATACCTGTCCCCAAGTTTTAATGGATGACCCACGCTTGCCCATTAGTAAGTTATTTTTTACCAAACTGGTAGGCCACATATATAGCTTGCTTCGAAATGATAAGGGTTAAATAGTGTTTTTGCCCTGAAAATATTTGTAGAGGAGTAACCAACAACACCGCCCTAAAGTTCATAATGTACTGTTGAGAAATTCACTACTAAGGCTTTTAATGACAGTTAAAAATGCCTTTTCATGATAGTTTTCGATGCGGCATAGATATTGTCGACGTAATGAGTTGTATGATTTAACTTTCCACGGTAGTTTATTGACTTTTCCTTAATTAATCAAAATTCCCATAATTAATAAAAATTCTTTTTTGACTTATTTTCATCATATTTTTGCCTTATGAACCTCAAATACTGATCATGATTGTTCTCTATTTTCTATGAATTTCTAGGAATTCTTAGGGATTTTGGGCATATTTTCCAAAATTACCCTTACTTGCCTATAACTTTTCAAAATTACCATTTTGCCCCGGTCAAGTTTAACCTCAAAGTTGTCTCATATGGAATTATAGTATTTTATCTAGCCCTTAACCATCTATAAATAGGTATACAAAATGTTGGATGTGACAGTTCTTCCACCTTAAAAGTAAACTTCATCATCGAAATTAAGAATGTAACTTCAAATAAATAATTTTGAATTGCCCTTTCACATTTTGTCTTTCATTTCCCAAGTTGCTTCCTTGGTGATAAGCCTTTCCATACCACCTTGACTATTGGAATGTTCTTGTTCCTCTGTAAAACCTTAATTTTCTACGTCTTTCATTTGGAACTACTTATAAAGTCATTGAAGTCAAATTACACAATAAAAAATTTTACTTTTGAGTACTATTACTGTTTAAATTATGGACAAGCAACCTGACTTTGAACAATCATAATTAATTCAAGTTGCTATGTGAAGCTAACTTAAGCCTATTTAAGGTAAAAATAAGTCGTTGACCACGCTCTCATTGAGTCAATGCTAGTCAATTTCCAAGGTTTAGTGTTCATTTGGTCAATGTTCCATGTATCCATATTTGGTCCCTTAACTTCAAAATTTTATTTCTCTGCGTACATATATCCAGTTGAGGCTTTGTTTATACCAAATCAAAGCTTAGGATGTCTACTTTTATCATATAAAATATTGTATATTTATTTGATTATTTACTATTTTTCCTTTCTTTTCATATCATGTCATCAAAACTTTACATATAACATCTTTAGACATTACAACTTATACAAAAATCACATATCAATCATGCTAATCAATTTCCAATTCCTCTTCATGCATATTCATCTTCTCCATCACATGAATGTCCTACTAAGATAGTTGTGACATGGGAAATGGGTGAGAATTAGGTAAAAGTCTCAATAGCATAATGGTACCACAAACAATGTATGTAAGTATATGCTTAATGTTTAATATGCTTGCCTACTTTAGCATAATTATATATACATGCTTCCTTGCTTCTTAATTATAGCATATGGTGTAACATCTTAAATTTTACCTATCTGTATACGATTGATAGAGAAAAGAGGTTAAGAATAGATTGGAATGATAATTATAAGAAAATACAATTATTAGATAAGATTTAAGTCAAAGAAAGAGATAAGGTATTAAGTTATAAATCCAAAAGGACTAAATTATAAATAGTTAAAGTTTATGGACTAAATTGTAAATAGTAAAAAAGTTTAAAGACCAAATTGGAATTTCAAACTTGGTAGAAAGGGACTAAAATGGGATTTGGTAATTTCAGGGGCTAAAGTGCAATTTTGCCAAATTCAGGGGCAAAAGCGTAATTATGAAAAGTTGAGTCAGAAAATGTCTAAAATTGCCCAGAAATATTTTAGTCCCAAATTTTATCAGTAAATAGAGGACATAATTCAGGTCAGGTCAAGCATATCTCTCATAATTCTAATTTAAGGTCCCGATAAATTAATATTAATTTCTGAAGTATACAAATTAGTACAGTATCTTCCGGACCTCAGAATCAGATAAGAATTTGTAGTAAATTCATATAATTAATATAAGAATTTATAAAACTGATAGAATTCAAAAAGAAGTCCTATAGAATTAATTATAAAATTTAAGGTAAAATTAGACACCGATAAAAGATTTAAAGGATATGTATGTAAATTTATCAGGACTTTTGGGTATCAAAAAATTATAAGACTTTGTAAAAAATTTATTTTATATTAGAATGAATCACTAAAAATGTTAGAACCCTTAAAATATTTTATAGAATTTATTTTAAAAATTAGAAAAATTTAAGGACATCAGTATAGGATGTGACTTGGGATTTGTGCCAATTAGCTATTGGACCCAAGGAAAGCCTAATAATGGTGCCATATGTAATCCCAATAGGCCCAAGAGTAAGTCTTGGAGGTCAAGTCAATTTTGGATATTTTTTAAAAAAGAGAAACTTGAAAGAAAATTCAAAAGCATGTCAAGTGTCCTTGTAGGACCCACATCCCCTCCATATGGCACCAATAATGGGAAGAAAGCATTATCCCATGTGCTGATTTGTATTAAAATAATATAAGAATTAAATTAATGATGATTAAGTATAATTAATCTAAAAATCAACTTCTGAGAGGAAGGATTAAGTCATTGTAATAATTAGCAATTACAAGGGTGGATTAGTCCCAAGAACCCTAAACATTATCTGTAAAAATCTCGCTCCATTCCTTCATAATGATGCCAAACATAGAGGGGAGACTCTTGAGGATTTAAAACTCAACAAAGCATAAAGTTCTAAAGCAATCAAGGTTTAAGGTAAGCAATATTCCTAATCTTTCTATGTGTTTAAGAAGATTGGAGCCTGGGTTCTAATGGTTAGAAAGTGGATTATTGTCCTTGTTCCATGGCTGGCCAAATCTGGATAGAAAAGAAGAAAGAAGAAAAGCAAGTTAGAACTATGAAATATTTACTTAGATAGGCTTGGATTGTTGGTTATTGTTTGAATTAATTATGTAATCCTTGAAATCCCAATTCATGTAACCTTTTGTCGTATTCTTATTTTCAACCTCAATTATACTTAATTGGAAGTAATTTGAACCAATTACATAACATTTTGCTTTAGAAACATGCATTTCTAAAAGATTTCTTATTGGGTTCTGTTCATGGTTACTATTTATTTGGTAATCCAGAACATATACCTGACTTCGAAAATTGATAATTAAATGTAGAAAAATTGAAATAGGGTGGTTCCAATTTCTAATGAAAGTTATTTCATTAAAATTTGATGAAAAAAAATGTAAAACTGAGGTTTCATTGTCCAAATGAAATTATTTTATTCGTTGTCAAATACTGTTCATTTGGTAAATCTGGAAGTTCCAGTTTCTTTGCCTTAAATTCAAAAGTTCATTTCTGTTTGCTTACTTGTCCAAATAAAACGTGTTGCCTATGGATTTAATGATACAGATGTGTTCTTTAAGTCCATAAAATTTCATAAAAAAACTCGTTCATTTACTATATTAAATTAATGTTGGAACATAACTGCCTCCAGCTGCTCACTTTATCTCAATTCCAGGTTTTATCTCCAACTTAGAAAAATCATAGTAAATCGAATACTTAACCAATTGAGGCATTCCTGGTGTTCATTTAAATCTCTGTATCTTAGATATTATCATACCAAATTTCAAGTCCAAAATCGTTGGTTAAGTCATAGTAATTATCATCATAAGGTTATTATCTCAGGTTACAAACACACCATATCATGCTAGATATCCCATCAAGTCATCACCATAGTGTCAAGTGATCAAAATAACTTATTACACAAGTTCAACCATCTATATTTATCCTTTTTCCTTTAGATGTTTCTGTTAGAAATAGTGCCCTAGGGGCCAATCATTGTCTTATGAACATTATTGATTTATAAATTTATTAATTGTGTTATCATATTATTTGCATGTTTACTGTGATGACCATCCTTGGATAATTCATGATCTTATCCTAAATGTCCCTGATCGGTCATCTATACGGGAGCAGAGATGAAATAAGACCAATATGAATTTAAAGATGTATAGAAATATAAATCAAAGTCATAGGCACATGTAAGAGTACATGGTGTTGGACCGACCCGCTATGAGAGAACTGCATGGGTTACGTCATAAGCTTCTCTCATATACAAACCATATCACTATGCCCTTTGACCTGAGATCATCATGGATTCCTACATAACAAATGCTCAACTTTGACCTAGTCAAAAGTCACTTTTGACCGAGTGATGATAAAGACTATGTTTGGGCTTAGTGGTTTTTCATGTGGAGGAATGTGAATGGTCAAGATGGAATTTGTCCCTCACATTCGTAGAGAGATATTACTGGGCCCCTCGATGAGTGAGTCTGAGAAATGTATGGCCATACTGTAATGGAAAGGTAGTTTCATTTCTATAGTCAGACTACTTAGGGATCGAGAAAGTAATAGTCAGGAATAGGAGGATGACATTATTCATGCCTCATCCATGACCAAAATATCGCGTGACAGAAGGGACATGATATGGTTGTATAAAAGGTTATATCGTTTAACGATCATCATATGATTTGGGTAGTCGTTATGTCTTGCTAGAGACCGCTTGCTACTTATGGGCCAGTATAGCAAATGACCCACTGCCAACTTCATATGGGCCTACAGGGTCGCACACAAAATAGCCCAACACGAGCTATGATGTCCAGATTCATTGAATCTAAGACATGTCCAGATTCAATGAATTATCCAGGGTGGATGTATATATTTATATTTATATTCGTATATGTATAAATTCATATATATACATTATATATATGAGTTATATGAGATATAATTTATAAGGATAAATTAAATCTCTATCACGTTTGAATTTAAAATTCAAATTGATAGGATATCTCATATAAGAGATATTTATAAGATTTAATTTATAAGGATAAATTAAATCTCTATCACGTTTGAATTTCAAATTCAAATTGATAGGATATCTCATATAAGAGATATTTATAATATTTAATTTATAAGGATAAATTAAATCTCTATCACGTTTGAATTTGAAATTCAAATTGATATGATATCTCAAATTTGATTTATGAGAATAAATCAAATATAGTTCAGTCTTATCTTTATTTTAAGTTAAATAAATAGGTGAATTAAATCTGTGGGACGAATTTAATATAAATATTATTTATTTAATTAGTTTGTTATCAAATTATACAATATATGATATTGTATTAATTTCAGAATTAATATAAGATTAACTCCAAAAATCCAATTCGGTAGAGAAAAATGCATAGCATCCTATATATCTGATTTTAGGAGCTACGCTTTGAAAGATATAGAACACAGAAAGGCCGAAGGGGAATTTGCAAGAGGTTTGCAGATAAGAAACTGCCAAAATAGAGACAGAGAGGATGAATTATTGAGAAAGCCCTGGAGGGACATGAGACGCTAGCACGTTGTTCGTGGTTGGAACATTATTCGTGTGGATACCAGTAGATGAAGCCGACCTGAGTCATCAATTTCTTGCGATTAGAAATGGAGCGCGAGCCATGGAGAGAAGCTGTGAACGTCGTGAACAGAAGCTGTGGAAGTCACTGAAGAACACTGAGGGTAATGCTTCTTCCCACTTGACTTAAACACATACGGTAGATCCTGGCAAGGAATGGAAAATTTTTTAAGTTAATTTCCGATGCATGTCTTTCAATTCCTTACAGTTTCAGCACCTATGACATGGTTATGCATATGGAAAGAATGAGATTTCATGAAAATCTCAATAGCAAGTCATACAAACTATAATATCATGCATGATTAATTAGATGCTTAACATGTTATCATGAAATGGGGGATACTTCACAATAATACATAAGCAAACTCTAACATGCATATTGTCATGACATCAGTTGTAAGGAGTTGCAAGCATTCATACTTCATCATAAACATGATGGCATAATCTCAAGCTCAACTAAACATCATAACTAACAAGCAAGCATACAATCAAACAAATATGAAATTATAGTTAGGTATTCTTGCTACCTCTTAAGCTATCCTTAACAAAGTCTTCTTGAGATGGTTTCTGTCCCTCACAAATGTCAAAACCTAGCCATTACAAGGTAACATCAAGTTACAACTCAACTTGAAAACAATTCCAAGACTAGGTTTCACTAACTTCTATTCTTTTTCCATTTTATGTTCCATACTTCCATCTTTCTAAAATAAATTCTCATGGTTCATTTCCACACAATTTTTCATTTTGAATCTGAATATGAAGCTATAATTTCCATAATCAAAACATACCCTTGGCTTCTGTACAGAACCGAAGTGATACTCTTATTTTCTAAAAATTCACATTTTGATTCCAATGCTTCCAATACTTGTTTCCCTACTTTATCCCCATGCAATTTTCCATTTTAAACTAATTGGAAGCATAAAAATCATGAAATTCCAACATATGAATAGTGATTTGTACAGTAGCAGCCAAGAACATAAAACCCTAACTACATGCATATTTGAATTTCTAACCTTATACCACTTGATTCTAGCTTGTTTAAGCTTGTCTAAACTATCCTTAACATAAAACTCATATTATTATCACATATGGATAGCACTTCCAGAAGCACCCTCAAGGGAAATGTTACAAAAATCCCTTAAAACCAAGAGCTAACTTGCTAGATTAAAGTCCAAAAACAAAAGAGCTAGTTACCTTAGTTGTTGCTCCAAGTTGTGTGCTTCTTTCTTGTTCAAAGAAAATTTTGATAGAGGTTCCCTAAGGTACTCATGAATTTCGAATCAAGTCTAATTTGAGGGGGTATTTATAGGCAAATTTGGGTGGAAATGAAAGGCCAAGATAAGTTTGGTTACTATTTAATCTAATGGTCAATATTTCACCTTTAATCAAGCTTGCCCTATAATCCTTGTAATGACGCATGAATGACCTCATTTAGGGCTTTTTTTGGCTAAAAAAAGGTAGATATACTAATAGGAAAAATTCTAGTCTAGTTCGGTACCAATCTGAGCAATTTCACAAAAACTAGACTATTTTATGTTCCTAATTTTTATAATATTCTAGAATGTGTATTTTGTCATGAAAGCCAGTGTCTAGGTTTTTCCTACCATTGACATTATTAGACTGAGTATTTATCTGCTAACTATCCCTTGAAAAATGACCAAAATACCCTTGTTGCACTTTCTTGCACTATATTAACCCTAAGGGCATAATTGTCGTTTCACACCTATTTATGCTTTATCAGAGTATATACTAGCTCTAATTAATCATATTTGTACTTGCTTGCACATTTTTAGCCTGTCCAAAATGACCAAAATGTCCTCAATCCATCTTTGGTACAATCTGGCTACAGAGGGGCATTTTCATAATTTCACATTTTTCTTGTGTTTTTATGTACTCTGGCCCACTTAACTATCCAACCACCTTATTGGGCCTCTTAGGACACCATTTAGGCCTTAATATTGGTTCATTACCTTTTATGGCATAAATCCCAAGGAACCTCTCTTGATAATATTTATCAGGTATTTTATTACACTGTAAATTCCCGTAAGAATTCTACAGGATTCCTTTTCTGCTCTGTCAATTTTATAAATTCTTATATTAAATATAAGAATTTACTTTAAATTTTCATCTAATTTGGAGGTCTAAAAACTATTGTAATAATTCTTCCTGACTTCAGGAATTCATATCAATTAATCGGGACCTCAAATCGAAATTATGTATTGCGTTAAACTAATCAGAATAATTTTGTCTATATACTAGTAAAATTTGGGACTGAACTACTTCTGGACAGTTTTTGACCTTTTTCAGTTCAACTTTCTCATAATTATATTTTTGTCCCTAAACTTTTGGTTAATTACATTTAGGTCACTAAACTTTGGATAATTATACCTTTTAGCCCAACTTTTATTTCTACTTTTATTTTTGGCCTTCAACCTTTTCTAATTTTCATTTAGGTCCTTAAACTTTCCTTAGTTACTAGTCCCTCTCTTTCCTTCCTCAATCTGATACAATTTATTTCAAGAATATCATGTCTATTATATATAAACTGTACATATACATCATATAAGGAAATTGGGGATAAGACACCTTTCGGCCTAGGATATAACTAAAGGGAGAAGGTTGAATTTCAATGATCTAATGCTTCTACTGAATTTAGATGATAATTTTGTATAGGATTGAATACAATTAGAACCTTGAAATTGAGAAAGGGAAAATTTGAAATCCTCTCTATTACTATTCATGTGTATGAACAGTGATAAGAATTTTATAGTTTTGATATTTTCAATGGATTTAAAATGCAAAGAGGCATTGTAAAGAGGAATTTTGAAAAGTTGTATGCATTGTTTCTATTTCTGTCTAGGCCTAATGGAAACATTGGAATTTTAAATTTCTGAATCAATATTTAGATTCATTGGACAAAATTGTGTGAGATATAGTCAAGGCACAAATTAATTCAAAGAACAAGGCAATTAACTAAAAATAAAGAAAGCTAAGAGTTTATCAGTTTTGGAGAATAAAACTAAGTTATTGAGTTAGGATCAAAGCTGAATTAGTATGGATTGTAATAAGTGCATTACTCTACCATGAATAGGCTTTGACATTTGTGAAATAGGAGATGAAAAGTCTAAGAAAGAAAAGGTTAAAGGAGGGTTATTTCAAGGTAGTAAACTTACTTAACTTGTATGCTTTGCTTGCTTGAATGTTTATGTGATGGTTGCTTACTTTGATTATGTGAAGCATTTATGATTGAGTTATACTCTATTTCTTTTTATGCTATGGCCATATGTTATACTTTATTAGAGGATGAATTCCCCTATACTAGGAAGTTAACTTTATAACAGTCAAGGCATTCTTCTAAAGGCTTGAACATGCAATTAGGTCAGCCAGTAGATATAGTACTTATTTTTGTAGCTTCTCCTAACGATGTTGAGTCAGGTATTTATCCTCAACAAGATTATAGTGTTCCTCTTCAAGTTCCTGTAGTGAGTATGGTAATCTATATCCCGAGCCATTATGTCTAAAGGAGTTTATTTTAGAAAATGATGTTTTCTTAGATAGGGTTTGGCCAGACCCAAAGTTCCAACCATAGTTTCCAATAATGTAACCTCTTTATCATCCAAACCCAAGCCCATATGATTATATTGACTTTCATCAATTTGGCATTCTTGGTCCAAGTAGGCCATTACTTTCAATGTCCTATGTTCCTAAAACTGAGCAAGCAGGATTAAGTAAGATGAGGATCAGGGAATATTTCCTTGATCAAGAGGAAAGTGCTGATGACTGGATAGGAATCAAGAAAGCTATGGAAAGTGAATTGTTAGAGTTAGACAATGGATTAAATAGAAGCCAAATCAAGACCAAACAATATATCTAGATTTTTTAATGCAGTGTCAAAACTTTACCTTCGTTATGAAAGTTTAGGTACTAATCTTGATTAAGTATATGCTATAACAGAGTAGGATGAGCTTATAGAAAGCCATATACTTCTATACATGATGACGTGACAGTCAAGTTTTAGGGAGTACATTGAGCACAACCCTCAAAACAATATTCAGGAATGGATTCATAGTGTAGAGAAATATGTGCAACTAGTTCTTCCTAAAAAGATGACCTGAGTTAGAAGGTTCATACTTTCTTAGAAGTATAATTAAAATAAGAACTAGGATGTTAGTGTACACTATGTGATATTGACATACTCTGTATGTTTTGCATGAGACAATTACTTATAATTGTTACGTATATGTAAGTTATATGTGAACATGACTTGCTAATGTGTATAAACACTATTCCACTGTATATATATATATATATGTTTGATAATAAATAGAGGAAAGTTATTATATATCCATTTGATTATGTTTTCTCAATTATAGACTAATGGAAGTAGAGAAATGGTTAACACCCATAGAACAATTAAACGCCAAGTTACAGAGCCCCATAATGAGGGGACTAGAAACCATGTAAACCTTCTGCAAATTATTATGGATAGGCTAGAGCAACAACAATGAGTAATAGATAAAATATGGAGATGTAAACATTTCAGGAGAAGGAAAGAAATATTGATACAGTAATAGCAGTAGTAATAGCTATAACTGCTTTATGATGAATATAAGTAGTTGTTGAGGAACCACAATAAAATATTATTTTTTTATTGTACTTAGGCCCATATAAGCTGGTCTCCACATTTTTGTGTCTCTTGGGATGCCATCTTGGGTCTATGATCTAGTTTAACTCTTCTGATGGCTCAAATCCCAAGGAACTTCCCCTAAAGCCTTTATTGGGTGCCCTAATTCAACTTAAATTCCATTATAAATTACACATACCTCCTTTAAGGATTCTATCACTTTCATAAATTCTAATAATTAATATAGTAATTTCCATTAAAATTTTATCCAATTATGAGGTCCAGAAGGTCCTGTAGAAATTCTGCATAATCTTCACAACTTTGAAAATTAATATCAATTTTTTGGGACTTTAGATCAAAATTTTGGGCGGTATTAAATCGACCAAAATGATCTTCTCTATCTCTTGGTGAAATATAGGATTGAAATGCTTCCAGGTAGATTTTGGCCAGTTTTTGCTCAATTTCCTCATAATTACACTATTGCCCCTAGAAGGTTTTAAACTTTTCACTTAGGTCCCTATGTATTTTCTTCATCTTTGCAATTTGGTCCCTTTATAACCTTACACTTTCCTTTCTTTCCATAACTTAAACCTTATTTAACTATTATATTTGTTAAATTTAGCTATATCACCCAAGAGGGAAATGAATTGGGTAATCTTAAAAAAAATGTAAAACTCTAAAAATATTTGAATGTAAATAAAGAGTAGAGTTAAAAATGATATCATCGAAGGAAGAAGTTAATGAAGGAGATTTGCCCAAGTCGATTTATACTAGTTCGGCCTAATCCACTTGGCCTATGTCTAGTCCCTAGAGAATTTCTTTGAGTGTTCCACTATACTTGAAGATTCATTTGGCTCTTGGTTCCTTAGTACAATCACGTGAGAAATCATTCCCACTCCCCTTACAACCTGTAAGGTTACAATTAGTGAGAATCCCTCTCACTCCCTTTACTCTTGCAAGGTTACAACACTCAAGAATTCCTCTTGAGCAAATCAAAGAAAATGATTGTTATGAACTCTTTCTATATAGTAGATAATATAATCACTGAAGTTCTAATTCTCTTAGTTTCTCTCTCTCCAAAATATATGATACTCTAAACCAAATAAGATAAAATAAAGTGAAACATAGATACAATCAATGAATGTGATCAAAGTGCATTGTAGGCATTTGATGTATCCTCTTACTTTTCCCAACTTCTCCAACTTTCTTATTTTGGCTTCTTCTTCTTTTATACTTCTTTTTTCATAAATCTGTTGAAGCACTTGAAGTAGTCGTTGAGATAGCCATTATTATTCATGTGGATAATTTGTCTATTTAGTTGATATATTCATTCAACCTATAAATGTGCTTGAAATATGCTTTAGTAATGATATATAATCAATGTAAGTATAAAGCAATTGTTTCCCAATGATTTAGCATTAAAGATCAAAATCTAATAAAGTCTAGTTTTAAACTGTTTTTTATAAAACAAACTTGACTTATTGAACAACGTCCTATCGAAAAGGTCTTTGATAAATTGATAAAGAATTGTATTTAAAATATTTAAAATCTTATCGAGCAAATCTTCGATAATGAACCTTATTGAAAAGGACTTTAATAAATTTATAATAAATTGTAAAAAGATAGTTCATATTTTATCGAATAGGTATTGGATAAATGTCCTTAAAGAATAACTATTTGAAAAAGATTCTTTCAAAACATATTCTTTCAAACTTATCAATATATTTCATGATACATCATTTATTGAAGTGTTCTTCAATAAATAGTCTCTTTCAATAGCTAATAGATAAATAGTAAAGAACATTATTTTCAATTCTTTTCAAACATAGACTTTGAACTTTCATTGATGTTTTCTCAAATCATAATCATATTTACAAATCATAATTAAGTATGTCAGCACATAAGAGCAATTTATGAGTTTATAATCATTTAGCAAATAAGTCAAATAAAATATGAATATAAACCTATGAAGATCATTAATTCAATCAACTCCAAGTAATTAATAAGCTCATCAAAGTTATTCCATATATCAATAAGAAATTCAACAGATTAAACTTAACAAAGGATCTTATCAAAGATCTCTTTGATAAATAGCTTGATTGAATAATTCATCGATAAGAGCATAATGGATTAGACTTTGAGACATTCATGAATAATCTTTCTCAATTATAGATATATGATTCAAACAACTTAATCTAATATTATAGGAATTGAATCATCATCAAAACATTAAGACAATAAAATAACTATTAGAAAACAAAATCAGGATTGTAGTGATTTGTGTTTGAAACAATTCATTTCTCCTTTCTTTCATTTGATCTTATATAAATTTGTGACTCAACTTTCTAAATATCAAATAGAGAAAAAGCAATTAGATCGCTTGGAAGGATTACTCAGAAACTTAAAACTTAGTGATTTGGACAATTTCAAAAGTATTTTCAAAGATCATATTTTTTTAAACTTGTAAAAAAGTCTATGATCATAAGTTTTTACAAAACATAATATCATAAGAAAATAGTGAAATATATAAGAAATCATTTATCAGTGCTTTTGAGAAACTTTAAAACTTTTTCTTATTTATCGAAGAGTTATTCGATAAATTCCCTTATCAAATAGTACTTCGATAAATGATTCTTTGAAAATAGAATATGTTCTTTTAAAAATAAGAGTTGATTGATCGAATATCTTATCGATAATCCATTGTTTAGATCAACTCTTCCATAACAATTTTTATAAACAAACTAAGTCTTTTCAAAACTTATTGAAGGCTTATTCAATAAATCCATTTATCGAATAGAGCTTCGAATAATTTCAGTTTTAAGAATAGCGTGACTCATAATTTTTCTCAGCTAAAATTTGATTGTTTTATCGAAGTCTTTTTTTATAAGATACCTTATCGAATATGTCCTCGATAAATACCTTTCAGAAAACATATTTTCCTTTAAAAGTGTTATGGAATAACTTATTGAATAACTACCTTATTGATAAATGCTCTTTATCAGTTTAAGAAATTACTTTTTGAAAAGTCTCTATCAATTAATCATCATAATCAAAACATTGGATATAACATTTCTCTCCCTTTTTGATGATGGCAAAACTTTAAATGAGATAATTAAAAATTAAAATGATTGAAATGAAAAAGATGCAATGAAACAGAAGAAACAATTAGAAGCAACAAAACCAATTTTTATTGATCAAATAATTAGAAATACATATAGTCAAAGCATTAACTAAATCTAAACTACTACTGCTTAAATCATATCATTTGTCATCTCATCTCTCCTCCTTTTCGTCATTCATAAAAAATATAGTCATATGAGGTAGATGCAAATTGGTTTTCTTAGTAGGGTTCAGAGAGCTGGTTTGATTATGGGCTTGATCAAAAATCTTAGGGAAGGTAGGAGGGATAGATTCATTTGGACCAAGATGTGGAATATCATATTGAGTTAAATGATTAAAGGATAGGGCATTAGGCTAAAAAAGGTAGGCATGTCTCCCAATAAGTCTTAAACTATGAAAACAATGTAGTTGGATTCTAGCTTATGTTTCAGTTAAAATACCTCTTCACCAAGTATACTAATCACATATCTTTTAAAATCCACATCTTTCCAAAATTGGTAAGCATTATCTGAGTAATTTCACTCCCTTTTTCAATCTTAAAAATCAAGTTATTCTTCAGAGACCTCCCAAGGCCATTAATTAGCTCAGATATATTATGGATTATCGACTGAGAACTTCCATCAACCTTTGCCAAAATATTTTCTCAAAGATATTTAATTCATGCTGATTAGATGTTGAACTATAGCTTGAGCAAAATAAGGTGCAGAGGTAGGGGCAGAAAGTGCAGCTAAAGATTTGGCTTCATCTGGTTGTACATGTTGTTTCCCCTTCTGAACTTTCTTCCCACTATCAACCACGAGAAGAGTGATCCTCATCCTATGGATCTACTCAATAACAAATTTAGAGATTTTTACTTCCTTTTCTCCCTTTTCTAGAAATGAAATATTGTTACACTAGTGGAAGAATGAGACAAGCTGAGGGTATGGGATGTGAGTGCCCTTTGATTTGTCAAAACAAAAGTTTCTAATCTCATCATAAAGTATAGCTCCAATATTAATTTTCTCTCTACTAATTACTCTTGCTAATAAAGAATAGTCTTCTTGAGTAATATAGTCTAAGCTTCCTGATTTGTTCACCACTCTCCTTAAATAGATATGGTGAATTATCCTATGATAATAACACATCTCTTTAGGTGCAAACTTGAAGTCACTCTTCAATCCATCTGAAAGCATGAGAATTTTATAAATATCTCTCAGAGATAATGTTGGCTCTAGCTCATGATCTATAGTCTTCAGCATGAAGTTAATAATATCTCCATCCAATTTGATCTCTCTTCCTATAAGTTTTGTGATAAGATATTATTTTACAAGTTCTCCATCATCATTTACTTTATCAAATTTCTCCATATTGCAATAAAATCATTTAACCACCTTAGGACAATAGGGAAGATCAATTTCTAGCTAGTTCTTATAATAAGCTAGAGGATTAGACAAATCTAATTAGTTGATGTTGTTATTTTTAAGATTTTCTAAGTCTATATAAAAAAATAGGACAAAATTCTCTTTCACCAAAAATGGCATTCAACTTGCCTTTATCTAGCCCACTATCTAGATTCCCTCTGAGAAAAGCTAAATGAGCTCAATTGAGAGGATTGGCTTCAAAAGGTTTAGAGAAATTAGAAGCCTTAGGAATACCTTGAGGAGACTCTGTTCTCATTTTGGTTTTTGTTTTACTCTCTGGCATGATGATATTCTAGCTAATCTTATGGCCTTCTGAACAACCACATTAAGATCTTCATTTGTATATGTGTGATCAGTTTCTTCAGTGGCTAATTGATGTCTCTTTCTTTTTAGTGCGTGTCATGTACTCTATCTTACTGGAATTGGGGAGGATCATTTGGCATTTGCGTCTATGTTATTTTCATAGTAGGGGCATCGACTCTCTTGGTGGACTATGATCCTTGGCTACTTTTAGCTTGAATTTTGAATTACAAGAACCTGCCTTTTACTTCCCCTTTGATTTTTCTAGACCAACCTAGGGCATTTTGGTTTTGCCACTATTAGGGATAGTGATAAACAGTAACCACAACTAGAAGAAATTTGTGGACTGAGAGAGGTAATCTCTTTTGGGAAGTTTAGAAAGATAATTCTAAAAAGTTTAATTGAAATTTGGAGTGTGCAGGATCAGGGAAGATTTTATGGGTTATAAGAAAATGATGAATTTTTCAAGATGTTCGATGAAATAAACAGTAAGATTCATATTTTCCCTAAATAATAGATAATTTATCGATAAGTACCTTATTCAAAGTGTTTATCGATAAACCTTCAAACAATAGAAAGAAATTTATCAAAAAGTTATTCGATAAGCCATATTATTTGATAAGCCATATTAAAACACATAGCTTTTCTTAAGTTTATCAAAGCTTTTATCCATATGATCCTTAATCGATAACTTTTTCAATAAGCTCAAAGAAAAATTGTGATAAGTTTTAAAACAAATGAATTGAAACATGATGCATCAAGAAACTCAACCACAAAAACACATATAGCATAGAAACATTATTAAATATCTTGAGTATATTGTTCTATAAAGAGATAGAGGGTTAAGATGCTTACTCGGTTTTGGTAATCAATTCATGAAACTCTATTGCCTTCTAAGTCAAAACCCTAATTCTATGCATACTTGAATTTCCAACTCAAAACTACTTGATTCTTACTTATCTAAGCTTCAATTTCATGTTTCTAGCTTTAATTTCATTTCCCCCCAATATTGTACAGTTCTGGATAGCACCATATCCAAGAGAATCTCCCATTTTTCTTCCATTAAAATCTTAAGACTAATTATTGAATTGAAGGAAAATAAGTTAAGATAGATTACTTACCTCAATTCCTAGCTAACTTGACTTTGGTACCTTGAATTTCCTCTTGAACATGCTTAGCTTTTCACTTGGATAAAACCTCTGAAACATCCTCATTTTCTTATGTCTTAGGGACCAAACGGTAGCATATGGAATCACTTCTAAGGCTATTGAAGTCAAATTACTCAATCTAGAATTTTACTCTTAGTGAGTACTGTTTAATGTGTAAATTCTAGTAGAGTGATCTGACTTCAAAAAATCATAACTAATTCTAGAAAAATTGAAATGAAGTGGTTCAAATTGTGACATGAAGCTAACTTAATTCTCTTTCAGGGAAAAATAACTTGTTGACCATGCCTTGACTAGGTCAACATCAGTAAATGTCCAAAATTTACTGTTCATCTTGCATTTCTCCCTGATTCCAGCATTTTGGTCCCAACATTTGCACCATCCAATCCCTAGCTTCTCTCTATGATTCTTCAATCCTCTTCTAACATACTTGTGGGTTTGGTATTACATGGAAGGGGGTGAGATTTCTAGGGAAATCTCAGTAGCAAATGGAAACCATACAATGTATGCAACTATATGCTTGATATTACTATATGTGTACTTAATGATCATGCTTGCATAATGATAACATACATGCTTCCATGTCCCTTAATTACAACATATGGCCATAGCATAAAAAGAAACAGAGCATTACTTAATCATACATGTTTCACATCATAAAGGTAAGAAAATATCACATAAAATACCCAAGCAGTATAAGCATACAAGTAGGTAAGTCTACTTCCTGGCCTATAGCCTTTCCTTCCAGCTCTTAGCCTTGTCTCTAAGGTCCCTTCTTTTCATAAGTCAGAGCCTATACATAGCATAATAATATCTTTATTATTATCCAGTATAGCTCTACTTAACTCATGCTTATCTTGAGGTAATATCCTTAGTCTGACATTCCCCCAACTTTCTTTCTATCTATAGCTACCTTTATTAATAGAGATATTTCTCTATTCTAACTATTAAGAGCAATCATCTACTTTATTAGAACAGAGACTAGATAACTTACTTACCTCATTCATAAGCTCTGTCTAGTCCCTAAGTTCTTTGGACTGCTCCTGGCTCCGCCAGAACTCCTTCCTTTCTTCCTCTCTTTCTCTCTTCTTTCCCTTCTTTTCCTTTGCTTGGTCGTGATAACATGAAGGGAAGGGTGGCCTATTTATAGGTGAGTGGAGGTGGAATAAATGGTCTAGATCAAATCATGATAAATGGCCCAGATTACTTAGCTTCCTCAAGAAGTTTCGCCTGCATCATCACGATGACATCACCCTCCTTAATGACTCACCAATATGAAATCATCCAAGGACACCTCACGGGACACCTTAGGGGGTATGTGGCGCAATTGGTGGGGCCCTTGGGACACCTTACCAGCTGGCTCAACCTCTCCAGAGAATTCCAGAGCCTTTTCTTGGAATGAGCGGCCAAGATTATGCCACGTCTGGGCCTCAGTTGGTATCATCATGGACCTCTTGTGATGTCATTTGGGCTCATTCAGTCCCAACTTGCTTACTGCTTAAGTTTCATAGTCGAATATCTGGTGTCCATAAACTCCCGTCAAAATTCACAAAAACATAAATAACTTTTCCTACAGATCTCCTTTCGGGGTTCTGTCAGTTCCCTATCCTCTGGCTTCATAGGATGCACCTTCCTATAACTTCTTATTTATATCTGAGGTCTAGAATGTCAAATAAAAAATTCAAATAACTTTTAGACTATTAGATAAATATCAGCTAATGGAACTCTAATAAAATTTATGTATTAGGCTAGATTAACTAACACAATTTTCTCTATCTAATGATAAAGTTTGGGACTGAACTTATACTCTTAAAATTTACACTTTAGTCCCTTTATTTTTCATAATTACACTTAATGGCTTATAACTTGTACCTACTTTCATTTTTGGCCTTAGGACCTTTCTAATTATATTTAATTTCTTGAACTTTCTTTAATTACAATTTATTCTCTAGACTTTCTCTAAATTGCAATTTAACCCCTTATCTCTTGCTTTGGCTTAAAACTTATCTTAATCATTATCTTTTCTTCTGATTACCATCCCAATCCCTTCAAACGTCTTTCCTTTATCAGTCTTATACAGATAGGAAAAATTTGGGATGTTACATTTCTACCTCCTTAAAATAAATTTCGCCGTCAAAATTTAAGTCGTACCTTAGTCAAGTAATCTTGAATATGTCTCCTATATATATCCATTTCTACTTTATGACTAAGAATTGGGAATCTATCATACACCATACTTCTCATTATATATCTCATATTACGCATCTTTTCTTGCATATTGTGTATTTCTCTTTACGCATTGTGATTCTTTTATCACCTTTTTCTTTATACATTCTAGAATATTTTTTGGCTTATAGCTTTGCCGGCATTTAGGGAGGATCTTGCTTCTAAGCCTTTCTAACGTCCTTCTAAACTAAAACTAAAACTTGATTTTTTTAGATCTTCTCTAATTAGATATGACATAAGAGTTATAATCTCTTACCTTTCTTATAAAATTGTGTTATATCTTTACTCTACTTTGACCATCTTTCTCTAGGTCTCTGTGGCCTTATGATCTATTCATCCTTATCTAGAGGATCTATCTGCTCATACTTGTTTATTCTTAAGACATATAGGGTTCTCTCTTCTGTTCCTTAGGCATACTCCTACAATCTTTTGAATTCCAATACTCCGATTTAAACTTTGGACTCCGTATTCATTTAAGAGAACTAAGTTCAGTATAGATGCTAGTTGTAGACACCATGGATACTCTATTTGTATGAGTTAGTCAACACTTTATCCTTAGTTATTGTCTTATTAGAAAGATATCAAGTTGTCCTATTCCTTTTCTTCATGATTCACATTATCCTGTTCTTAGGCTAAGTTATTCATGACTCAAAATCACCCGTTGTCATCCTAAGCCTTTTTAAGAACTATCGGATTATGGGATATCACTCCCTTGTGAATCATGTTAAGATCAACTGCATCTCCTCTAGAATACTTCAACCATGAACTAAGTTTTAGGGTTAATTACTCTCTTATTATTGATAACTCAAGAGATAATTATCTATTACCATGTTTTCTAGCCCATCTTACTTACTAAGACTTCACTTAATCTCTCTTTTACACGGGGTTTTTTCTTAACATTCTTTCTTTCCTGTGGTTTACCATGAGCTATTTCCATATGCAAATCACCATATGCAATTCGTCATAGGTCTTTGCCTTCCTTTATTAGAGATCCGTATAATAACTTTCTCATCTCATCTAAATCTTGCTCTATCTACGAGAAATTTGTATAAGATCTAACTCTTTTCTGAAGAATGATCTTTACTCATATGAATCTAGCTATATCTAAGAGTCATTTTGTCATATCCTTATTTTCACCCTCAATTATACTCATTTGAAATCCATTGAAACCAATTACATAGCCTTTTTCCTTACAAACATTCATTTTAAAAACGAATTGCTCTCGGGGTATTGTTCATGTTACTATTCATTTAGTAATTCCAAAACATATACCCAATTTTCAAAATTCATAATTAAATGTAGAAAAATTTAAATAGGATGGTTCCAATTTCTAATAAAATATATTTCATTGAAATTTGAGGAAAAAATATAAAATTGAGGTTCCATTGTCCCAATAAAATCAGTTTATTCGTTAAAAAACACTGTTCATTTGGTAAAATCTCGAAGTTCCAGTTTCTTTGCCTTAACTTCAAAAATTCATTTCTCTTTCGTTACTTGTCCAAATGAACCATATTACCTATAGATTTAAATCTATAGACGTCCTCTTTAAGGTCACCAAATTTTATAGAAAAATTCATTCATTTGCTATACGAAAATAACATCAGAATGTTACTACCTCTAATTGCTTACTTTATCTTTATTCCAGATTTCAACTCTAACTTTGGAAAATCATAACAAATCGAATACTTAAACACTTGAGGCGTTCTTGGTTTTCATTTAAAGCTCTATATCTTAGATATTAGCATACAAAATTTTAGATTCATAATCATGGATTAAGGTATCATAATAATTGTCGCAAGGTTGCAGCCTTGGAACAGCACTACTTAAACATACACCATGCATACTATCATATCATTCCATAGTGTCATGTAAGTAATGTAACTTATTATACAAACTCATCCATCTATGTTTAACCTTGTTTCTTTTGAAGATCCAGCACCTATAACATGGTTATGCATATGGAAGGAATGAGATTTCATGGAAATCCTAATAGCAAGGCATACAAAATATAATATCATGCATGATTAATTGGATACTTAACATGTTATCATGAGATGGGAGCTACTTCATAATGGTGCATAAGCAAACTATAACATGCATATTGTCATGACATAACTTGCAAGGAGTTGCAATCATTCATATGTCATCATCAACATGATGACACAATCTCATGCTCAACCAAACACCATAATCAACAAGTAAGCATACAATCAAGCAAACATGAAACTATAGTTCGGTATTCTTGCTACCTCTTAGCTATCCTTGTCAAATTCTTCTTGAGATGATTTCCTTTCTTCACAAATGTCAAAACCTAGCCATTACAAAGCAATATCAAGTTACAACTCAACTTGAACCCAATTCCAATACTAGGTTTTCACTAACTTCCTTTCTTTCTCTATTTTATGTTTCTTACTTCCATCTTTCCAAGATCAAGGGAGATGATTACCTTCTTTGTTGCTTCAAGTTGTGTGCTTATTTCTTTACTGAATAGAAATTTTGCAAGAGGTTCTCTATGGTTGTCAAGCATGCCAAAACCAATCTGAATAGGGGTGGTATTTATAGATGAGCTTGAGTGGAAATGGATGGTCAAGATTGATTTGGTTACTATTTGATCTAATGGTCAATATTCATTCTTGCACATGCTTTCCCTAGAAGCCATGCCTTTTGACGCCATGCATGACATCATTTAGGGGCATGTTTGGATGGAAAAAGGCAATTATACTGATATGAAAAATTTTAGTCCAGTTTGGTACCGATCGGAGCAGTTTCACAAAAACTAAACTGTTTTCTGTTCCTAATTTTTATAATATTCCAATATATGTATTATGTCCTGGAAATCAATGTCTAGGTTCCTCATACCATAGATATTTTTAGAATGAGTATTTATCTGCCATCCAACCCTTGGAAAATGACCAAAATACCCTTGGTGTCCTTTCTTGCACTATATAAACCCTAAGGGTATAATTATCATTTTACCCCTCTTTGTACTACCTCAGAGCATATACTGGCTCTAAATAATCATATTTATACTATATTACACATTTTTTGCCTATCCATAATGACCAAAATGCCCTCCATCCATCACTGGTACAATCTGGGCATCTAGGGACATTTTCATAATTTCATACTTTTCTTGGACTGCTCTGGACTCTGGGCCACTTAACTGTCCAGTCACCTTATTGGCTTGTTGTGGCACCATTTTGGCCTTGGTATGGGCTTATTGCCTTTATGGCATAAATCCTAAGACAACTTTCCCGATCATATTTATCAGGTATTTTATTCTACTGTAAAATCCCGTAAGAATTCTATAGGAATCCTTTTCTTACTCTGTCAATTTTATAAATTCATATATTTAATATAAGAATTTACTATAAGGTTTCATCTGAGTCTGAGGTCTGAAAAATACTATAATAATTCCTTCTAACTTCAAGAATTTATATCAATTAATTAAGACCTCAAATAGAAATTCTATGTTACGTTAAACTGACTGAAATATATTTGTCTATCTATTGGTAAAATTTGGGTCTGATATGATTGTGGGTATTTTTGAGTCTTTTTCAGTTCAACTTTCTCATAATTATATTTAGGTCCTCGACTTTTTGCTTATTTACATTTAGGTCCCTAAACTTTTCTTAGTTAATAATCCCTTTCTTTCCTACCTCAATTTGATACAGTTCATTCCAAGAATCTCATATCTATTTCATATAAACTGTATAGTTATATCACATAAGAAAATTGGGGATGTGACATTTCTCTCCCCCTTAAAATAAATTTCGTCCTCAAAATTTACATTACATATACACTAAGGAAATAGTTCAGGATATGCTTCTTTCATCCTTTCTTCTGCTTCCCATGTAGCTACATTCTCTGTTAATCCCTTCTGGACCACCTTAACTAGAGAGATTTGCTTATATCATAACTGCTTGACCTTTCTATCTATAATCTGTATTGGCCCGACCTCATAGGTTAGGTCATCTCGTAGTGCAATGTGATCCTGCTTAATTACATGTGATGGATCAGGAACATACTTCTTTACCTGGGAAACATGGAATACATCATGGATATTGCTGAGATTTGGAGGAAGAGCTAACTTGTACGCCACTTATCCTATTTTTCTAAGGATCTGGAATGGCCTAATGTATCTAGGATGTAACTTCTTCACTTTGATCGATCGTCTGACTCCTATCGTTGGAGTCAATATAAGGAATACATGTTCTCCTTCTTCAAACTCCAAAGGCCTCTTTCTAACATCAACGTAACTCTTTTGTTTGCTTTGAGCCGTTAATAATCTCTTTCTAATCTTATCTATATGTGCTACTATCTAATCTACTATATCAGGACCAAACATCCTTCTTTCGTTCAACTCCACCTAGCACAAGGGAGATTTACACTTTTGTCTGTAAAGTGCTTTAAACGGGGCCATATGAATGCTAGCCTGATAGCTATTGTTATAGGTAAATTCTATAAATGGTAGATAGACATCCCAACTCCCTTTGAAATCCAATACACATGCTCTTAACATATCCTCTAAGGTTCGAATCATGCTCAGATTGACCAGCTGTCTGAGGATGATAAGCTATACTAAATCTGAGAGTAGTGTCCATTTATTTATGTAAAGCTTGTCAAAAGTTTTACGTAAATCGATGATATCTGTCAGATATGATACTACTTGGAATACCATGTAATCTAATAATCTCTTTTACATACAACTTTACCAGCTTCTCAAAAGAATCCTTCTTATTAATTGCTAGAAAATGAGCTGACTTAGTTAATCAGTCAATTACCACCCATATAGCATCATGCTTAGTAGGAGTCATGGGTAGTCCTTTAACAAAATTCATGGCAATGCTATCCCATTTCCACTTAGGTATCTCTAGTGGTTGTAATTTTCCTACTGTCCTTTAGTACTCAACTTTCTCCTTCTGACATGTTAAGCACTTTGACACATAAGCTACAACATCTTTCTTTAATCTAGGCTACCAAAATAAACTTTTAACATCATGATACATCTTGGTCATACCTAGATGTACTGTATATTTGCTTTTATGTGCCTCATCTAAGATCTTATCTCTCAATCCCATTACATTGGGAATATATGGTCATCCCCTGAATTATAGCAATCCATCTTGGGATACATCAAAATTCTTAGTTTCCCCTCTTCCCAACTTATTCTTAAAAATCTCTACGAGTATATCCTGCTCCTGAGCTTCTTTTATCTCATCCTCAATGAAAGTTTTAATCTATGTTCCTCTATAAGAACTTTTTGTTGTTTGTATTTGATATAAAGGACTCCAATCTCGTACATCTTCTATTAGTTCCATCTCTTTGATCATTAGACCTGCCACCTGCACCACCTTTCTGCTTAAGGCATCGGCTACGACATTTGCTTTTCCTGGATGGTACTTGAACTGTAAATCATAATCCTTTAGAAATTCCATCCATCTTTGCTGCCTCGTGTTCAATTCTTTATGATATTGCAGATACTTCAGGCTCTTATGGTCGCAGTACAGCTCTATGGTAGCTCCATACAAGTAATGTCTCCATATCTTGAGAGCATAAACTACCACTGTAAGCTCCATATCATGAGTGGGATAATTCTCTTCATGTGGCTTTAGTTGCTGAGAAGCACAGGCTACCATTTATCCCTGCTGCATCAGCACACATCTTAACCCCTGCTTGCTAATATCAGTTTAGACTACATAAGTCTGAGTTGGGTTTGGAATAATCAGCATAGGAGTTATGGTTAATCTCTGCTTTAGTTCATGAAAACTAACCTCACACTTCTCATCCCACTTGAACTTCTGATTCTTTCTGGTCAGCTTGGTTAACGGTAGGGCAATTTGAGAAAAGTCCATAATAAATCTTCTGTAAATTTGAGAAAACTTCTTATCTCTCTCACTGTCCTTGGTTGTTCCCAGCTTAGTACTACTTCAACTTTGTTAGGATCTACAGCTACCCCTTCATGGGATATGACATGATCGAGAAATTTGACTTCTTGCAGCCAAAACTCATATTTACTAAGCTTAACATAGAGTCATTTCTCTTTAAGAGTACTAAGAACAATTGTCAAATACTCTTCTTGCTCAGCATTAGATTTGGAGTACACAAGGATATCATCAATGAAGATCCTGTTCATATAATCCATGAAAATTGTAGGCGTATTCAATAAACCAAAAGGAATTACTAAGAATTTGAAATGTCTATAGCGAGTCCTAAACGCAATCTTAGAAATATAATCTACTTTGATTATGAGTTGGTGATAACCTGATCTCAGATCAATCTTAGAGAATAAACTTACTCCAACCAATTGGTTTAGCAAATCATTAATTTGGGGAAAAGGGTACTTATTCTTAACTATAATCTTATTCAACTCCCAATAGTCAATGCACAATCTGAGGCTGCAATCCTTCTTCTGGATGAATAACACTAGAGCAACCCATAGAGAAACACTAGGTTGAATGAAACCCTTGTCCAGAAGCTCCTCAACCTATTTTTTAGCTCGATATCTCCTTATGAGCCATACAATACAGGGCTTTAGATACTGGTCCAGCTCCAGGTACAATATCAATGACAAACTCTACTTCTCATTCTAGAGGCAATCCTTGAATGTCCTTTGGAAAGACTTTGGGAATTCTTTGACCACTGGAATTGCTTCAATTCCTTCTTCTACTTTGGCTTGAATAGAAAAGAAGACCATTTACCCCTGACATCCTTTCAGTAAATATCTATATGCCTGAGCCTCCGTCAGGAAATTCAGTTTCACTTCTGGATTCACATTTGTAGCTTGTGGACAAAGAACTAGAGTTTTGTTCTTACAATCCAGCATTACATTGTTGGCAAACAACCAGTTCAATCCAATTATAACATCAATTTTATGGAAGGGCATACATATTAGATCTAGAGTAGTGCAGTAACACTCATATCGAATGACACTATTTAGGCAGACATCTGACGTAACTACCTTAGCATTTATGGGAGTTGTCACACATGTAGCATAATGCAATTTGCTAATTATAAGGCCTAACCTTTCAGCACATTCATAAGAAATAAAGGAATGACTTGCCCCCGAATTAAACATATCAATCACAGAATGATTATTAATATAGATGATACCTTGGATCATCTCGGGTGATCTCTGTGCATCTCCCTTGTTAATGCAAATACTCGCCCTTGAGTACATGGCTTGTGGTCATTAGCTGCCTAAGGACAATTCCTAGAAAAGTGTCCAGGTTTCCTATAAGTATAACAGACATTCTGCCCCATCAAGCATAGTCTATCTCCATGACTTTTCCTACACTTGTCGCATACTCTGAACCTCATATCTCTATTATTTGTGTTACCCCTATAGTTTCCTCTATTAGGCTTTTGGTTCTACTGCCACTATTTTTTTTTCTTTTCTTGTTATAGCCATTGCCACCAGCTATATTTCTATTCTGGTTAGTTATCTCAGGAGCATTAGTCTCTCTGCTCACCAGTCTCATCAGTATCCAATGATTCAAGCTATTCTCAATGATCCTACAGGCTTCTACTGCTTTATTAAACTAATGGTACTGTTAGGGAGCCATCTTATCTTTCAGGGTAACATTCAATCACTTGATCATCCTCTCCGTCATCTACCGCTCATCATCCACCTGTCATAAATAAGTGGAATACTGAGAAAGACGGATGAACTTGGCCAAGTACTCGTCAAAAGATTCTTTCTCCCCTCAGCACAAGGAATTCTACTTCTCTTTCATTCTGCACTGATTGGGGAAATACTTCTCATAAAACTATTTAAGAAACACTTCCATGTGATAAGAATATGTCTGGCTTGTAACACTATCTCGTTGTTCTTCTACCATCTATCAGCTTCTATTTCTAGCTGGTAGATTGCCATCTGTGCTTTACTCTTAGACGGATAACCCAATACTTTAAAAATCTTTTATAGTCTGCTAATCCAATCCTCCACTTTCTGCACATCAAATGTTCCCTCAAATATTAGAGGACTATGCTTACAGAACTTAGCCATCTACTGTTGAATGCCAGCCGAATCTACCGTCTGTCCCATCTATCTTGGTGGCTCTGTTGTCTATTGGACCATCTCTAGTTATGTATTAGCTGTACCAACAGATTCTAGTTGTCATAGGTTCTCTACCGCTTATGCTACAGTCATTACTATGGCAGCATCCTTTTCTTGTTCACTTCTTGCCTGAGCGGCTCTTACTTCCTCAATCAGCTTCTGTTGTTATTCCAGTCGTTCTTGAATCAACTAGTTAATGTCTTCAGCTTTTTGGGGTTTGCCCAAAGAACTAGCTCTTCTTGTTCTTACTATTTTATCTTAATATTGTAATAGGAAATGAATACTATAATTAACATAATTCACATTTCACTCACAACACATCATACAACAAGTTTAACATTATTACATAAACTTTTCATAGCATACATACATGTACAATGTCATTACTAGTCATGACTATATATATTACAGCAAAATTCATAAATACATCTATTACATTATGTTTTCTCATAGTGGATCCTAATGAACTCCCATATCATATAGATCCAATCATGGATATCCTTAAAGGGTTCCTCTTCAAAGTACTGACCTAGACCTTCTCTCCATATTGCTGTAAGAGGCAAAATAGCATCCATGATGTTAACCCAAGCTTATAGGTTAAGGGTATCTAGGTCATAAGCTCGATAGGCCTTTCTTACCCTTGCTATAAAATCCTTGTAAACTCTATAATCTTGATCCACTTCTCTTACCAGCATTCTTCCTATATCATACAGTTGTCTCGCTAGCTCTATAACTTTCTTGAAATGTTCTTCTTCCATATCCTCTCCGGGAGTTAGCTCTATAACCTAGTGTTTACCCAGACATATCTCTACCATTGGCTTCTTAGCTCCACTGGGACCTGGGATACCTGTAGGGTATGGTCTGTGACTAGGTCCAGGTATGTCAACTGTATAACTAGTCTAGGTTCATCAACTGGTTCAGGCACTTGACTTGGATCAAGGACATTTATCTCAGTAGCCTATCTAGGTACAGGTTCTACAGTTCTCATAATATAGGAGTACCCTTCCTCAACCTGTTCTTCCTGAGGATCTCCCATCTCTATATCATTCATCTGATCTATATCTCCCTCTATTAGGGTTGGCTTCCTCAGGAGGTACCACGTTAATAGGTGGGGCTAGAATAGGTTCCTCATCTGATGACTCATCTATCCCATTTGATCAAACTGAAGAACTATCTAGCCTGCCCATTTCTGATTCACTACTAGAATCCTGAATATGAATCACTGGTGGGAGTCCAAATTATGGATCATATATCAAAGCCTTAACTTCTTATGGGTTTAAGCATGATTTATCTGAACTAAGGACTTTTGGTATAGGGTCCCCCTGATTTACTATAATCTCTAAAGTTCTAGACTCAGTCATCTTTATCTTGCAATAATTAACTTATTGTTAATTATGCAGATGTTTACTTATGTATCAGTCTATAAATAATCTAATCATAGAATTTCTTAAGCTATAATCCTTTGCTCTGATGCCAAAATGTCATATCCTTACTTTCAACCTTAATTATACTCCATTAGAAGTGATTGGAACCAATTTTATGATCACTTGCTTTGAAAACATTCCAAAAGAATTGCTCTCGGGGGGTACTGTTCACTTTTACTGTTCATTTGGTAATTACAGAACTTGTATCCTACTTTAAAAATTTATAATTAATTGTAGAAAAATCAAAATAATGTGGTTCCAATTTCTAATGAAAGCTCTTTCATATATCTTTGAGGGAAAATATGAAACTGAGGTTTTCTTGTCCAAATGAAATCAGTTTATTCGTTAAAAGGCACTGTTCATTTGGTAAAATCTAGAAGTTCCAGTTCTTTGCCTTAAATTAAAAAATTTATTTCTCTTTGGTTACTTAGCCAAATGAACCGTGTTACCTATGGATTTGAATCTCTAGATGTGTTATTTATGTTCATAAAATTAAATAGAAAAATTTGTTCATTTGCTATATAAAATCATCACGTGAACATCGCTGCCTCTAAACGATTACTTCATCTCAATTCCAGATTTTAACTTCAACTTAGAAAAATCATAAAAATTCGAATTCTTAACCAAATGAGGCATTATTGGTGGTCATTTAAAGCTTTATATATTAGCTTTGATCATGCCAAATTTCAGATTCGATTAACGCATCCTAATCATCATCACACTAGTACGTCCTTAAAATAGAATTACGGAATCATACACCATACAACCATACATGCTATCATATGCTTCCATAATGTCAAGTAACTCGTATGATTTATTATACAAACTTATTCATCTGTGTTTACCCTTTTTCCATGTGAAGTTCCAGCACCTATAACAAGAGTATACATATGGAAGGAATGAGATTTCATAGAAATCCCAATAGCAAGTTACATAAACCATAATATCATGCATGATTAATTGGATGCTTAACATGTTATCATGAGATGGGAGCTACTTCATAATGGTACATAAGTAAACTCTAACATGCATATTGTCATTACATAACTTGCAAGGAGTTGCAATTATTCATACTTTATCATAGACATGATGACATAATCTCAAGCTCAACAAACACCATAATCAACAAGCAAGCAAACAATTAAGCAAACATGAAATATAGTTAGGTATCCTTACTACCTCTTAGCTATCTTGGTCAAGATCTTCTTGGAATGATTTCATTCCTTCACAAATGTTAAAACATAGCCATTACAAAATAATATCAAGTTACAACTCAACATGAAACCAAATCCAAGACTAGGTTTTCACTAGCTTCCTTTCTTTCTCTCTTTTATGTTTTATACTTCCATCTTTCCAAAATAAATTATCATAATTCATTCCACATAATTTTTCATGTATAATACAAATATGAAATTAGAATTTCCAAAATCAAAACACATCAAAATGTCCTGCCCTTGACTGAAGTGTATGCCCTTATTTTCCAAAATTCACATTTTGATTCCAATGCTTCCAATACTTGTTCTCCTACTATATACCCACACAATTTTCTATTTTAAACTCATTGGAAGCATCAAAATCATTAAATTCCATCATATGAACAGTGTCACGCACAGTACCAGCAAGAACACAAAACCTAAATCCAAACATACTTGAATTCCCAAGCTTATACCACTTGATTCTAGCTTGTTTAAGCTTATATAAACTATCCATAACATATAACTCATATTATAACCATATATGAGAAGCACTTATATCAGAAACTATAAGGGAAATATAGCATAAAATCCCTTAAAACCATGAGCTAACTATCTAGAACAAAGCTCAAGATCAAGGGAGATGATTACCTTGATTGTTGCTTCACTTTGTGTGCTTTTTTCTTGGTTGAATGGAAATTTTGTAAGAGTTTCCATATGGTTCACCATGCATGCCAAATCCATTTGAATAAGGGGTATTTATAGATGAATTTGGGTTGAAATGGATGGCTAAGATTGATTTGTGCACTATTTGATCTAAGGGCTAACATTTAATCTTGGATTTAACTTTTTCCAAAAAGGAGAATTATGACATCATAAGGGACAAATCATGGGGGTATGTGGTGCAATTCTCATGTAAGGAAGCTTCTGAAAAAATTCTAGCCCAATCCAGTACTGATCAGAGCAATTTTACAAAGATCAGACTGTTTTCTGTTCCTAATTTTTATAAAATTCCAAGATATGTATTCTATCCTGGAAACTAGTGTCTAGGTTTCTCATACCATTGAAAATGTGAGACTAAGTATTTATCTGCCATCCATCCCTTGGAAAATGATCAAAATACCCTTAGTGTTCTTTCCTGCACTATATTAACCCTAAGGGCATAATTGTCATTTCACCCATCTTTGTACTGCCTTAGAGCATATACTAGCTCTAACTAATCACATTTATACTATATGCCATATTTTTAGCCTATCCCAGATAACCAAAATGCATTCCTTCCATCACTGGTATAATATGGGCATTTTCATAATTTTACACTTTTCTTATACACTGGCCCCTTCTACTGATGAACTGGTACCCTTGGTTTTGAGCCTTCCTTGGCATCATCATAAGCCCATATATGAGGCCATCTGAGTTCGTTCTATCCAGGCCTATTTACTACTAAGTTTCATAATCAGATAACGAGTGTTCTCAAACTCCTGCCAAAATTCACTAATATGGGGATAACTTTTCTTATAAAGCTCCTTTCAGGGTCTTATCAGATTCATGACATCTGATGTCATGAGGAACACCTTCTTGTAACTTGTCCCCTTATATCTGAAGTCCATGAAATTTGATAAAATTTAAGATAACTTTCAAACTATCAAATAAATATCTGTTGTCTGGAGCTCTAATAAAATTTATGTATCATGCTAGATTAACCAGTGTAACTTCCTCTATTTACTGATAGAATGTGGGACTGAAATACTTCTAGGAAATTCTTGTTAGAAATTGTGCCCTAGGGGCCAATCATTATCTTATGAACATTATTGATTTATGAATTTATTAATTGTGTTATGATATTATTTGCATGTTTACTATGATGACCATCCTTGGATAGCTCATGAACTTATCCTAAATGTCCCTAGTCGGTCATCTATGTGGGAGCAGAGATGAAATAAGACCAGTATGACTTTAAAGATGTATAGAGATATAAATCAAAGTCATAGGCATATGTAAGAGTACATGGTGTTAGACCGACCTGCTATGAGAGAGCTGCATGGGTTACGTCATAAGCTTCTCTCATATACAAACCATGTCACTATGCCCTTTGACCTGAGATCATCATGGATTCCTACATGACAAATGCTCAGCTTTGACCTAGTCAAAAGTCACTTTTGGCTGAGTGATCATAAAGACTATGTTTGGGCTTAGTGGTTTTTCATGCGGAGGAATGTGAATGGTCAAGATGGAATTTATCCCTCACATTTGTAGAGAGATATTACTGGGCCCCTCGATGAGTGAGTCTAAGAAATGTATGGCCATACTGTAATGGAAAGATAGTTTTATTTTTATAGTCAGACTACTCAGGGATCGAGAAAGTAACGATCAGGAATAGGAGGATGACATTATCCATGCCTCATCCATGACCAAAATATTGCGTGACAGAAGGGACATGATATGGTTGTATAAAAGGTTACATCGTTTAACGATTCTTATATGATTTGGGTAGTCATTATGTCTTGCTAGAGACCACTTGTGACTTGTAAGCCAGTATAGCAAATGGCCCACTGCCAACTTCATATGGGCCCATAGGGTCGCACACAAAATAGCCCAACACGAGCTATGATGTCCAGATTCATTGAATCTAAGACATGTCCAGATTCAATGAATTATCCAGGGTGGATGTATATATTTATTTATATTCATATATATATAAATTTGTATATATACATTATATATAAGAGATATATGAGATTTAATTTATAAGGATAAATTAAATCTCTATCACGTTTGAATTGGAAATTTAAATTAATAGGATATCTCATACAAGAGATATTTATAAGATTTAATTTATAAGGATAAATTAAATCTCTATCACGTTTGAATTTGAAATTCAAATTGATATGATATCTCAAATTTAATTTATGAGAATAAATCAAATATAGTTCAGTCTTATCTTTATTTTAAGTTAAATAAATAGGTAAATTAAATCTGTGGGATAGATTTAATATAAATATTATTTATTTAATTAGTTTCTTATCAAATTATACAATATATAATATTGTATTAATTTTGGAATTAATATAATATTAACTCTAAAAATTCAATTCGGTAGAGGAAAACGCATAGCATCCTATATATCTGATTTTAGGAGTTACGTTTTGAAAAATATAGAACACAGAAAGGCTGAAGGGGAATCTGCAAAAGGTTTACAGATAAGAAACTGCCGAAATAGAGACAGAGAGGACGAATTCTTGAGAAAGCCCTATAGGGACAGGAGACACTAGCACGTCATTCGTGGTTGGAACGCTGTTTGTTTGGATACCAGTAGAGAAAGCTGACCTGAGTTGTCGACTTCTTGCGATCATAAAGGGAACATGAGCCGCGGAGAAAAGCTGCGAACGCCGTGACCAGAAGCTGTGGAAGTCATTGAGGAACACTGAGGGTAATTCTTCTTCCCACTTGACTTAAACACATACGGTAGATCCTGGCAAGGAATGAAAAAAAATTCAAGTTAATTTTCGCTGCGTGTCTTCCAATTCCTTGCAGTTCTAAACCTTTTCAGGCTGAACTTTCTATAATTACAATTTTGCCCTTAATTACCACTTTGGGAAATTACCACTTTTGGTCCAACATTTATTTCTACCTTAACTCTTGGCCTTTAATATTTTCCACTTTGCTTTTAGGTCCCTATATTTTCTTTGGCTCATAATTCCTTTCTTTCCTTTCTCAATCCGATATAGTTTACTCCAATAATTTCATATTTATTACAGATAAACTTTACAGTTATATCAGGTAAGAAAATTGGAAATATGACATCTTACTTACTGCTTAAGTTTCATAACCGGATATCGGGTATCTACAAACTCCCATTAAAATTCCCTAAAACATGAATAATTGTTCCTACAGAACTCCTTTTGGGGTTCTGTCAGTTCCCTATCCTCTAGCTTCATAGGACGTACCTTCATATAACTTCTTATTTATATATAAGGTCCAGGTCTGGTTTGATAAAAAATTTAGATAACTTTTAGACTATTAGATAAATATAAGCTATATGGAACTCTAATATAATTTTTGTATTAGGCTAGATTAACTAACACAATTTTCTCTATCCACTGATAATGTTTGGGACAGAAATGCTTTCGGGTAGTTCTGAGACTTTTATGGCTCAACTTTCTATAATTACCATTTTGCCATTGTACTCTTGAAATTTATACTTTAGTCCCTAAACTTTTCATAATTATACTTAATGGCCTATAAATTGTACCAACTTTCATTTTTGGCCTTAGGACCTTTCTAATTTACATTTAAGTCCTTGAACTTTCTTTAATTGTAATTTAGTCCCTAGACTTTCTCTAAATTGCAATTTAGCCCATTATCTCTTTCTTTGGCTTAAAACATATCTTAATCATTATCTTTTATTCTAATTACCATCCTAATCCCTTCAAACATCTTTCCTCTATCAGTCTTATACATATGGGAAAAATTTGAGATGTTACAAGTGTAATCCTAGAAGCAATCTTGGCCTTGCATTTCAAAGTGAACTTAGTCATTCATTTTCATAACTCAAGTCTATAAGTAACCCCTTCCTTTCATAAGATTCCATGCACAAGGAGACTATGGGGAAGCTCTACCCATATGGAAACTCAAACGATCCAAGAGCAAGCCAATGTACCCAGAATTTAAACTAGCTAGGAATTAATTAAGGTAAGTAATCTATCCTATCTTATATTCTTTTAATTTAAGAATTTGAATATGGGATTTTAATGGATAAATTTTGAGGAATCCCCAAGGTTTGCTTGCTATCTAAAACTACACAATAAAGGGGAAGGATGAATCAAAGTTAGAAACATGAAAGTAAGATCTAGACAAGCTTAGATTAATGGTTATACATTGAATTAATAATTGTGTAATCTTTGATTTTCCACATTGAGAGGTTATTTCGTCTAAACTGGAACTAGATTAAGGGAGTTGATTTTGATGATTTTGAAGTTTCTATTGAATCTAGAAGGTGAAATTGTATAGAATTGGGTCAAGGGACAAGAGTTAAAAGCATTAAAATCAAAAGTGGAATTTTTAGAAAAACCCTTTTGTACTAGGGTTATGTTCTTTCTAGTACCCCAAGGAGGAGATGAAATTTGTTAATTCTGACTTCATATTTGGATTCCTTGGGAAAATTTATTTGGAGTATGGTCAAGGTATAAATTAATTCAATGGGTAAAGCAATTAATCGAAATTAAAAGAAGTTAGAGGTTTATCGATTTAGGAAATTGAACCAAGTTTGGAACTTGATAGAAATAGAATATAATGAGTATGTTCTTATGCAATGTTAGTCTTTAATCTTTGTAGTGAAGAGGAATACAAAGCAAGAGGGAAAGATGTAAAGAAAAGGTTAAGGAAAAATGATAAAGAGGTAGTGAACGTGTACCTAGGCTTGTATACTTTTTGCTTGTGTTATGATATACCAATTACTTTGCTTGATTATGTAAAAAATGTATGAATGTTTTAATCTCTATTTCTATTCATACTATGTCCATATGTATGAGGTATGAAACATGGCAGCATGCAACATGTCATTTTGCAAGCATGACTATAGTAAGCAAGCACATCTAACACCAATCATGAACATGCATTCTTTGTTTGTGGTTCCATTTGCTATTGAGATTTCCCTAGAAATCTCACCTCCTCCATGTTACCCCAATCACAACAAGTTTTTCCAAGATGAAGGAGACGATGATACATGAAGAGAATTAGGAATTGGATAGTATGAATGATTTGTGATTTACGTTATGACTTGCATTATGTATAAATAAAAAATGTTCAGATTTTGGGGATAATTTGTATCTATCTAGACAAAATAGTAAATGATTAAATAAATGTATGATATTTTATATAATGAAAGTAGATATATTAAGCTTTAATTTGATATAAAGAATACCTTAAATGGATGTCTATATGTGGAGAAATAAATTTTTAAAGTTAAGGGACCAAATCTAAAAATAGGAAAAATTGACCAAATGAACAGTAAACTTTGGACATTAACTTCTGTTGACTCAGTGAGAGCGTGGTCAATGACTCATTTTTCCTTAAACATGCTTAATTTAGCTTTGTATAACAACTTGAAACACTTCATTTTGATTTTTCTAAAATTAATTATGATTTTTTGAAATCAAGTCGCTTGACTGGAATTTGCACAGTGAACAGTACTCGAGAGAGTAAAATTTCACATTGTGTAATTTGACTTCAATGACCTTATTAGTAAGTTTAGATACTACCTTTTGGTCCCTAAGACATAGGAAAATAAGGTTTTACAAGCTTCTCAGGTATGTTTACTAAACCATGGGCCTTATATGGCTAAAGATTTATCTGATGTTGCTATATAGTCATTGGTAAGCAATTTATCTCTCTAAATTCCATTGAAGGAAACAACACCAGCATCATTTTGAAGGATATTTTATCTCCAGTCTATAATTTCTGGGCTTATTATGCTTACAAGGGTCCTTTTTATTTTTTTTTATTATCCTCTTAATTGAATGCATCAAATTAGTACTATTTCATTTTGTTCTTTGTAAGACCTTTTAATTGATATAATGATCATTTTGTCCTTTTTTTTTAAAAAAGTATATATAATGTAATATTTTGAACTTAAAGGTTATCATGAGCTTAATGATGGAATCCAATTTGTTTAAGCTAAAAAAAAGAAGCAATTTTCTATTATAAAAAAACATTGTGGCATAGTTCAAGGGTTTGTTTAACATTAGGGATTTGGGAAAATTTTTATTAGCTAGATTTAAAAAAGTTGGAGAAGTGGAGTCAAAAGTTTTAAATTATTTTTTATTTCTCTTTTATCTTAAAATTTTATAACCTTACTTTTCCAATATATTTTAAATCCAACTCAAAGTTTTCCATCCCTTAAATTCCTCATACCAAAAACCACTAAAGATCTTAATGAAAAGCAGAAGTCATTTTGTCTTTAACAATAAGAAGCTAAAACATAAAAGGGAACTATAAAGCATGTGAATAATGGTGATCTATTGGGCATTATAATGACCTTTAGTTGTCCCATTTTGTACCACTATTTGTTTACTAACAATTATCCTTTCTTCATGATAACTACAAGACAAAATTGCATAAGAACGAAAATAATTTTTGTTATGTATGGTGAAGCTTGAGGGCAGCAAGTTAATTTGGAAAAGTCTAGGATCTACTTTTCTACAAATACAAATGAGAAATGTAGAAATAATGTTTGCAACTAGCTCGAAATCAAATAAAAAGGTGATCCAGGAAAATACCTTGGCTTGCCTATGATTTAGGGGAAATAAAGGTCAAGATCTCTAGCCTTCATTCTAAGAGACAATGATGAAGAGGATACAAGAATGGAACTTGGGGTATTTAACTTAGGTACATAAAGATTTTTTTGTAAAAACCAGTTGCTATTGCTGTCCAAATATATCCAATGACTTGTTTTAAATTGCCAATTAGAACTTGCAAAGAGTTGGATAAGATGATTTCAAATTTTTGGTGGGGAAAAGGAATGGAAGGTGATGATATTCACTAGAGGTCATGGGAAGTGATAACTACACAAAAAGGAAAAATGGAGGAATAGGCTTTAGGGAATTTACAAATTTTAATCTAACTATGCTTGCTAAGATTGCTTGCAGAGCTATCCAAAACCCTTATGCTTTATGGGTAAAGGTATTAGAGGGTCTATATTATCCTAAATTTTATTTTTTAAAATTACATAAAAGATGGAAGTGTTTCATGGGCATCGTATAGCATTTTAGATCAAAGAAATGAATTCAAATTGAATTTGGTTTAGATGGCTGTGATGGGAGGAAGATGAAGGTGTAGAGAGACAGATGGGTTTGTGAAAGTAGATTGGAAATCCCCACTAGCTGTGAACACGTAAATGCTGATATGCTATTGGCTAACTTATAATTAAAGAAAGTTGATAGGATGTTGATAAAATTGAGTAATCTATTCAATAAAGATATGAGAAGAATGATTATACAAATCCCAATTTCTTGCTCTAGCAGGGAAGACAAGTTAAAGTGGATGGGAAGTAGAAATGGTGAATATTCTAGAATGGTTGGCTATACTTCTATTAAAAACAATAAGATACCAATCTATAGGCTAAAACCTAAGTATTTATATTCTATACCAGAAGGGTTATGGATGGAAATATAGAAGCTCAAAGTGCCTAAAAAAATTCAGCATTTCATTAAGAGAGTTGTGAATGGAAGTTTGGCTATGAGATTGAACTTGTTTAAAAGAAAATATAGCATTGATTCTGTATGTACTATATGTGACAAAGCTAATAAAAATATGGAATGTTGCATTCTGCTATGTAGGTGGTCTAAGAGAGTGTGGTTTGGCTCTCCAGTCAATGGCTTGTTAAGGTAGAGAGATATTACCATTTTTAAGGAATAGTTTTAGAGGATGGTGGGTAGTAGTATTAAGGGAGATGAGTATCACAATGTTGTACTGGCCTCAATTTGCTGAACCATTTTTATGTTGTATTTCAAGGAACTAACATAGAACTAGAAAATACTTTGTAAAATGATATTTTTCTAGTTAAAGAATTTTGTGAAGCAAGGGGTGGTTTAAGGATAAGGTGTAGGTTAATGAAAAGAGATTATAAGGAAATTGGGTTGTACCTGAAAATGGCACAGTCAAAGTGAATATTCATGGATCTTATTTTCATAATATTTAGAAGGGTTAAGGGTCATTTTTGCCCTAGAAAGTTGTATTGTCACAAAGAAGTTATGAGAGGAAATTTTTTTGGGAGTAATATTGCCTTGGAAGTAACAAAATCGTAGCAATTTAACCCTAACTAGATGGATCCCTATGTTTATTGTTAAATGACAAGGTGCCACTACAAAATGCAATGCTAATAGGTAATATGGCACTCAATACACCACCTTATTCCACCTCATCATCCCCAAAAAGCTTGGTCCACCCTCACCATTGTTTATGCCAAGGAGTTGAAGCACTAGTAAGCCAAACATTAACTTGAAACATTGTAACAAACATAATGAATAAAATAGGAAGGGGAAGAAATATTAACAGCAATAGTGGTGGTGAGGACAATGACTAACTCTACATCTCTGATAACATTGTCTCCTTTAACTCTCTAGATTTGTATTCCCTCACCGATGGAGACTAAGCCAAGACGTCTATGGTGACCTCTATCTCACTCTGGTTCAAGCTTGATCACTTTGTTTGAGGTCACCGACCTCACATGATAGCTAGATTTATGACAATTTCACATTTTCCTACAAAGTTCCAGCTTTTCCTTTAGCAAAAATGCACTATTTATCACCTTCTTACTTTATTTTTTGAGTTATTATCTATGATTTTGGAACTCTAATTCCTTTTAGAATTCCTTTAACGACGATTATAGCTTTACTAATTTGTTGAGGGGTTGATATGTGAAGAAACCTAGAAATATGGGGCAAAGGAAGATTACGATCAAGAGAGCTTGCAATCCTCTATGATGCACAAGTTAAAGTTATTGTCTTGTCTGGCATCGATAAGCTTTATGAATATGGAAGCTTTAGGTCACGTTTGGTATGCACCACTAGAGTTTGATGGACTAGGATGTGAATGGGAATGGGATTGGGAGTGGGCCTTTAAAATTATGTTTAGTATGAAATAATATTTGAAGGGAATGATTTCATTAATTTCATTTTATAATTAACCATAAATTATAAAAAGACCATAGTAGCCTCAAAATTTAGCCCAGCTCTATCACCCCAAAAGAGGAGAAGACGGAGGATAATCTCTATTGATAAACTTCAAAGCTTGTAGCATAAGGTCACTTGTCTTTTTTTCCTCTATGTCCTTATTTTTGTGTGGTCAACTATGGTTTTGATGTTATCTCCCAATGGGTTTGTCTGCTATGCTTTGTTTGACCTGTATGAGATTTCACCTTCATTTGTTCTTTTCCCTCTATTTTTGACATGGTCCCAACATCAAGGTTTTTTGCTAGCTGTGTGGGTATACTATGGACATGAAATATTTGAGAACTAGTTGTTGTAATACATGTGAAAGTGAAGAAGAAAAATAAAGGAGGAAGGAATGATCTATTCCTAGTCCTATTTAGAAATTTTATTTCTTTGTTCATTGGTTTTTTGTATAGGGATGGAATAAGGTGGGGAAATAGGATCTATAGAATGATAAAGATGATAATATTTAGCTATTAGAGGAGGATTATAATGAGAACTGATTATTCAGCTAGACTTGATATGTTTCTCTCTGGTTTATAATTATACAAAAGGCATTTGTTGGAGTCAATGAAGAAGGAACAACAGTTACAGCTCGTAAACTACTATTTTTGGGACTCAATTTGGTTGCTTAATGTCTTGGACAAGCTTTGTGGCTAACTATCCCTTGATGTTCATGGTAAGGGAAAAGAATTCAATGGTAGTGTTCTTCATAGGAGCAGTGCAATTTAATATCATACTTGACAGTGTTCTTCAATGGTAGTGTTCTTCATAGCATGATGCCTCTAATACGATAGTTGACAGTGAGAAAGATCATTGGTGTGATTGGAATATATGTATGTAGTTTAATGGTTTAAGTATTGTATGTTTTTTATGGCTAGAGAGAGTGTTATTTCTCAAGACCAGTTAGTAACACATCCTCACAATCAACGCTTTTGTGCTTTCGCATCTTGGATCTTGAAGTTGCCTCAAATGGAGTATTCTTAGTGTCAGTGTTTTCTTATAGATTGCTCTCTTATGTCGAACAGTTTCCATGTGAGATATCCATGTCAACCAAATGATCTAGCTCAAGCACTATAATTCTTATCATTTATCTCTTCAATGACCTCTTCAAAAGGTTGACCTTCCTTCCCAGTTCCTCTATATTTCCCAAAGACATCACGCATCTCATCATAATATGGGAATAACTTGTTCCTAAACTTTGAAACATCCTTGTTCACCTATAAAATATAATTAAATTCATAATATGTAATCATATATAATTTAGATATTGTATATAATTGGATTTACCTTCACATATTCATCCCATACTTCTTTAGGAGCTGTCACACATTTCTTCTCTGTATCCCAACCAAAACTAGATAAGTTTAAAAGGACATGTACTATATAATAGTTGATTTTCAGTTTCTTAATGCTAGATTGGATGTGAGGATAAGCCTTCAAAATACATCCAAGTATTAGACCATGAAGTGTCTCCTTTGAATGATTCAAGACTCAGGGCATAAGACCACGCTCACAAATAAGTTTACCATTATCATGTAGTAACATCATGCAATGGATAAATAGTTCATTCTCTTCTGGTGTCTAGACTTGCTTATCTGTCTTTCCATATTTTTCTAAATGGTGTCAATTATAAGACAAAAATATATTAAAAACTCACAAAAAGTTAGTATAATACAATAAATTTCATTCAAATGAAATACAAGACATAAGATAACTCTAAAATTACAAAACACTTAGAAAGTTACAATAGTACATATAACATATTGAGATAGAGTCACAAATTAAAACAAACAACAACTCTCAAATTAAATAACTCTTAGGCCCTATTAGCAGTAATATCATTAAACATTTTATTGTCCTGATTTCCCCTAAAGGTAACCCACTCATCATATGCATCTATGCTCTATATCATGGGGTTGTCCATCCCATCGGCATCAACTTTAATTTTTTCAACTTCTTCTTCAAAAGGATTTTCACCTTCTTGAGGAATTAAATTGTGCAAGAGACAACAAGCAATTATTACTTGATTATATGTCATAACAAGATAAAATAATGGGATTCTTCAAATAGCCCATCTTATTTTGAGAATTCCAAAGCACCTCTAAATGAAAATTTTTGCTGAAGAATGTCTCATGTTAAAGTACTCTCATGCACTTCTAGGATGTCACCCCTCTCTCCATTCACTTAAGTGATATCTTTGTCCTATGTACGGTGCAAGAAATCCCTCAAAATTAGTGTACCTAGCATTAATTGTAACATCCTTATTTTTGTACATTTTAATTAGAGACTATTTAGTATCATTTAGAATAACTTACATGACCTTTGAAATCTATTAGCTAAATCTAGAATTTCACTCTTCACGAGTTACTATTTATATGGTTTTTCTAGATTTAGTGATGAACTTCAAAAAATTACAATTAATTCTAGAAAAATCAAAATGAAGTGGTTTAAAAAGATACATGAAACTAACATCTTGATATTTAAAGGAAAAATACTTTCTCAGACTAAATGACTAGTCAACTGACTCAACTTTGACATCAAAATGTATTGTTCATTTGGTCAAAATTTCTAAAAATAAATTTTGATCCCTAATTTTGGAAAATTTGTTCATTTTGTATAGACATCGAAATAAGGTGTACTTAGTTTCAAAATGAATCTTGACATATTAACTAAGTGTCTATAAAATTTCATGCATTTATTCCATCATTTACTATTTTTCATTACATCTTAAACATCACTACTCAAACTAAACATATAATATTATTACATATAATAATTCATACATTTATCATATAACATATCATCAAATCCCTGACTTTTCTTCATGATTTTCATCTTCTTTCATCATTCATTAATATGTTGGGATTGGGATTGCATAGATAGGGTGAGATTTATGGGAAAATATCAGTAGTAAACATTATTAAATAGTGTATGCATTAATCCTAATGTTTGTGCTTGCTTATGATTGTGTCAACATATTGTAATGAGCATGCTACCATGTGACATATGAAATACAATTGGCCAAAGTAAATATAGAAATAGGGAATTTATCAAATACACATATGCCACAACAATTCACATAGCCATAGAACCATAACACATTACATTCAACACATACAAGTCTATGGTAGTTTACTACCTCACATGCGTGGCTTTCCTTTGCTTTATCTTTGCCTCTTGATTCTTACTTCTCCTTGATGTATGGCTACCCTCTTTGGGTACACCCATCCCTCTATTTAGAACAGTGCAGACTGAATGATCTCTTCATGGGCAAGATCAAAAATATCAATTTTCAATAACCAATCATCTAAACTAACTTATCTAAACTTTAATTTATTCTTTCTTCTTTCATTTAGGGTTTTGGACATCACACACACCCTAGAGAAATATGATTTTTCTTCCATAAAATCCCTAAGTTTAAGCTCCTAAACTAAAGAAAAATAGTTTTTCTGAGATTTCATAATATATTTGCTGATATTAAATCCATTATCCGGATTACTCCTACTATTGACATTCTTAGATTAGGTCTAAACTTCATTACTAAACCATTGGAAAATTACCAAAATGCCCTTAGTTCTTCTTTATTTACTTTAATAACTCTAGGGCATTATCATCTTTTCACACATCACTAGAGTATTCCCTGACCCTGATCAACTATTCAAATAACCACCCTTGACCATCTAACCTTGGTCAAATGATCAAATTGTCCTCAATTCATTTCTTGCTCAATGGCATAACATAGTGGCATTTTCATAATTTTACATAACATAATGGCATTTTCGTAATTTACATTTTTTAACATCTTTATTAGCACTAAACCATACCTATCTAAAAATATTATTGGGCCTATGAGGCACCATTTTGTGCCTTTTATGTGGTCCACTCTTTTCATGGGCTCTACTCCCAAGAAATTCTCCCAAAAAGTATTTATCGGATGTTTTATTCTATTATAAATTCTACATAACTACTTTTTAGTTTATGTTAGTTTTATAAATTCTCATAATAATTATAAGAATTTACTATAAAATTTATCTGATTCTGAGGTCCAGAAGATGCTATACTAATTTTCCAATTTTAAGAAATTCATGTCAATTTATTGGGATTTCAAATCAAAATTTCTTGTTGCGTTAAACTAATCAGAATGATTTTCTCTATTTACTAGTAAAATTTGGGGTTAAACCATTTTCTGGCAGTTTTTGACCTTTTCTGGCTCAGGTTTTCATAATTACCATTTTGCCCCTAAACTCTTGAAAATTACACTTTAGGCCCTTAACTTTTCATAATTACACTTAATGGCCCAAAGCTTGTGTCTACTTCTATTTTGTACCATGGAACTTTTAGCATTTTCACTTTACTTCCATTTTATTGGTATCTCAACTGATAATTCCCTAAGACTGATCACAGAAGCCAATATTATCTATTAAGACTTTACCCATTTCCTTTATCACTAAAAAATTTCTCATATTATTCTCATCTTTCATAACTTTGCTGTATACAATACTGTAGAGAGCTACACAGGTTCTACCATGCACTTAACTATTATAATCTATACATCATGTGGTGGACATAGCTTTGACTTAAGTTGCATTGTCCACACTCATGGCTATATCTCAAGAGCAATCTGGCTTTACACAAGAATAATCTAGCTCTATTACGAGAGTTAACTTTTATCATATAGACGTTGCTCTCTCTTAGAGTTACATCATCTTTCATAGCTGCATCTCATTTAATTTCATGTTAAGTATTCATGTATATCATCCTTACTAGAGGATGTCTTGAGTGTTGTATTCATATGCCTATAGGTTTGCCACTAACATTTATCTATAATCTCATTCTCTGCCTAACAAACTATCATTATATGGTCTAAGACTCTCATTCTAAGCTTTTACGGTTAACTAGGCTAACTGTCTCATTATCACTTTTTCTATTACTTTATCATTATCAAGTTAAATTATCTAATTGTATGTCATATGGTATGGGAGCAACATAACTTTCTCATCATATATACTCTACCCTACATGTAATGTGAAAGGGGAGTATTAATTCATTATAGCATACTCTAACATGCATAATATGCAAAGAGATGTAATCATTTAAGCATACTATAACATGCGTGTCATCATTTGACAATTGCAAGGAAAAGCAACTATTCATTATAACTTATGGCAGCATAAGCCATATTATCATCACATAAGTTGTTCAACCATCCATCATACATATACTACAATTAAATAATTAATTAGGTAAACTTTAAAATATTCTTTCCTTTATCACATTATCTACCATATCTTGATCATTTATTTAGGAACTTGAGATTACTACTCATCTAACTTAGGCTGCCATGTTACCCTCTTGCCTGGGTACAGAATCAACCCTTCATTACTCTATCTGACTCTTAATCATTACTCTTCTTAAATAGGGGAGTCTCTTTATATTTTAAACTGTGGATACCTTTTTCTCTCTAGCCATCATAAACTTCTTTTTCTAATCTTGCATGCATCTATCGCTCTGTTGAACTTTTACAACTACCTAGAAGAAATTCTTTTTTTGTAACATGGAATTCAATCTATGAATTAACTTCTTAGTTATTCAACTGTCACTATTTATGTGAATGAACTTAGCTAAGTATTCATCAAAGGGTTTTTTTGCCTACTTTAACACTTAACTAAGAGGAATGCTTCACGTAAAACTACTCAAGAAACTTCTCAAGAAAGCGGATCAATCTCTATCTCTATGGAGTAACTTCTATATCTCTCTACTCTTCTGTCTATATATTAGTCTCAGCCTTTTCTTTACTAGACTATGGTTCCTTGTTTTTTCCTTTTCTTGATCCAGACAAACTTGAGCTATATGGATCTCATTCATTATCTAATACTGTTACTTATGCTCTCTAGGGTGCTCTACCCTAGGTCTGCTAGGTTATTGTTTCTTCATAATAGTGTTCCTTTTATTTCCACTACTGCAAAAAAGGCTTTCTCAATCGGTTGAAAATGGTATTCTACACCAGACAATGATCAATGTAGAAACAGACTGTACAGAAAGTGTACACTTTTTAAAAATGGTCATTTCCCAGTATAGAATTAGTAGAATTTAAATCGGTCCCTTTTGAAATCATGAGTATAATTTACTAATATCTACACGAGTTATGTGAATAGATTAATCAATTTTTTACACCGGTTGTGTTTACGTCCATTGTAGATTAATCAATTTTCTACACCTCACCATAAAAGACAACTGGTGTAGATGTTGTAATATTTACATAGTGTTTCTACACCTGCCGTTATTCTTTGTCTAGTTTAAATATATTTTTCAAAAATAACCCTTTTAATATTTCATTAACCACATCCCCTAAATGGGCTTCATGAATAAATTGCCCAAATATATGGATTCAGAGACAACAATAAAGATAGAGTTCAAGATGACAGAGACAAATCTTCAATTGCTCAATACATTATTCATTTAATAAAAATCAATAAAAAATATAACAATTTGAACAGAAAAATAAAAAATGTATTATGTTAATGGCAAATACTATTGAGAAGGAATTATTTGAACAAAAAAGCTCAGCCTAAATATTACGCAAGTCCTCAATATCTTATTCAGGAAATGTGTCAGATTGATCAAACATATAAAACATCAAATTAAAATAGAAAAAAATTAAGGCATTACTAATATATATTAAATTGACAAGAAATATGAAATCATTAAAAACACAATTTACCTCCTCAGTTAGGTTAATCCTATTTGACAAGATGATATTGATCATGTGTCTAAACATGTAACAGCCGCACAAGTTGTTTTCTTTTGGTTGCCTTCGACTTTGTAATATTAACATGAACAAAATTATGTGTCATCAGCAAAAAACCATGGACTATAAGACTTAACACTTTTATTACCTTCATTGTGATCCATTTAGGGTCCTTTGTTTAGTTGGCTTTCTTAAAACCCCTTGCAATTGTAAATGTCCTTATAGCCCTATGACCAAAGTTATGAACTTAGTAACCTTTTTATTACAAATACCATATTTATTACAAACACTATTGTTCTATAAGGAAGAAAACTCACGTGTTCATAATCTTCTTGGCATTAACCGATGGCTTATAGTTGAGGGAGCATAAGAAGAAAACTTTATAAGTATGCTTACATAGTATGATCAATTGCCAATTATTACAGTAGAAATTCATTAAACAATAATGATTATTAGCGTTAAACAAATACAAAACTAGTATGAAATAAAATGAAATATTATTATTCTTACTCCTACATATATGGTATGAAGAACAATCAATATCAATTTCACCAAGCCTCCTTGAAGTGTACTGAAGTCTCAAAGATTAGGAGGTCCTTTTTGTATCAATCTAAAATGGGCATAGGAATCTGAACTGACCTTGTTTACCCTTGGAAACCAACTCAGCTTGCGTGTACCTACAATTAATAAAAAACACTTAGTTAATGAAAACTCTTGGCAAACATGAATTTTGTTATTACATATATTTATATTTAAATTAGACTTACATAAAAAATACTTGGATGCACTCAGAGGTTAATTCATTCCTAGGAGTGATAACAGATTTCACATCTGGATGATCAACAAAGGCAGGTGGCCCCATGTCATGTCATATCCTTACTTTTAACCTCAATTATACTTGATTAGAAGTGATTGGAACCAATTACATGATTATTTGCTTTGAAAACATCCATTTCCAAAAGATTTGCTCTCGGATACTGTTCACTTTTACTGTTCATTTGGTAATTCCAGAACATGTACCCTACTTTGAAAATTCATAATTAATTGTAGAAATATCGAAATAACATGGTTCCAATTTCTAATGAAAGCTATTTCACATATATTTGAGGGAAAAATATGAAACTGAGGTTTTCTTGTCCCAATGAAATCAGTTTAATAGTTGAAAATCACTGTTCATTTGGTAAAATCTGGAAGTTCCAGTTTCTTTGCTTAACTTCAAAAATTCATTTCTCTTTGGTTACTTATCCAAATGAACTGTGTTACCTATGGATTTGAAGCTCTAGACGTTATCTTTAAGTTCATAAAATTTCGTAGAAAAACGCGTTCATTTGGTATATGAAATCTTTGTGTAACCGTCACTGCCTCTCAGCACTCGTTTTACTCAATTCCAGATCTTACTTCCAACTTTGGAAAATCATAAAAATTCAGATACTTATCAAAATGAGGCGTTCTTGGTGTTCATTTAAAGCTCTGTGTCTTAAATTTAAGCAGCCCAAGTTTCAGATTAAAACTCGTTGATGTAGACCCCAAAAACATTGTCAAATCACCATGGCCTCAAAACAGGACTAGAGAAACATACACCATGCATACTAGCATATCATCCCATAGTGTCATATAAGTCATATAGCTTATTATACAAACTTATTCATCAACATTTACTCTCCTCCCTTGAAAAGATCCAGCACCTAAAACATAGTTATGCATGTGGAAGGAATGAGATTTCATGGAAATCCCAATAGCAAGTTACACAAACTATAATATCATGCATGGATAATTGTATGCTTAGCATGTTATCATGAGATGGGAGCTACTTCATAATGGTACATAAGCAAACTCTAACATGCATATTGTCATGACATAACTTGCAAGGAGTTGCAATCATTCATACTTCATCATAACATGATGACATAAGCTCAAGCTCAACCAAACACCATAATCAACAAGCAAGCAAAACAATTAAACAAACATGAGTTATAGTTAGGTATCCTTGCTACCTCTTAGCTATCTTGGTCAAGACCTTCTTGAAGTGCTTTCCTTCCTTCACAAATGTCAAAACCTAGCCATCACAACATAATATCAAGTTACAACTCAACTTGAAACCAAATCCAAGACTAGGTTTTCACTAGCTCCCTTTCTTTCTCTAATTTATGTTTCCTACTTCCACCTTTCCAAAATAAATTCTTATGGTTCATTTCCACATAATTTTTCATGTAGAATCCAAATATGAAATCAGAATTTCCAAAATCAAAACATATCAATTGCTACAGTGACAAACCGAAATACATGCTCTTGTTTTCCAAAAATTCTCATTTTGATTCCAATGCTTCCAATACTTGTTCTCCTACTTTATCCCCACACAACTTTCCATTTTAAACTCATTGGAAGCATCAAAATCATGAAATTCCATCATATGAACAGTACCACGTACAGTACCAGCAAGAACACAAAACCCTAAATCCAAACATACTTGAATTCACAAGCTTATACCACTTGATTCTAGCTTGTTTAAGCTTGTCTAAACTATCCATAACATAAAACTCATATTTTAACCACATATGAGCAGCACTTCCAGCAGTAACCATAAGGGAAATATAGCATGAAAACCCCTTAAAACCATGAGCTAACCTACTAGAACAAAGCTCAAGATCAAGGGAGATGATTACCTTGCTTGTTACTTCACTTTGGTTGCTTCTTTCTTGGTTGAATGGAAATTTTGCAAGAGTTTCCCTATGGTTCACCATGCATGCCGAAGTGATCTGAATAGGGGGGTATTTATAGAGAAATTTGGGTTGAAATGGATGGCCAAGATTGATTTGGTTACTATTTGATCTAAAGGCTCACATTTAATCTTGGATTTAACTTTTTCATAAAAGAACAATTATGACATCATGTGGGACAGCTCATGGGACACCTAAGAGGGTTAGGTGGCGTGCTGCACATGTCAAGAAGGTTCTGGAAAAATTCCAGTCCAATCCGGTACCGATCGGAGCAGTTTCACAACAACCGGACTGTTTTCTGTTCTGAATTTTTTTTTATAATATACCAGGATATGTATTATGTCCTGGAAATCAATATTTAGGCTTCTCATATAATTGAAAATGATATATTGAATATTTATCTGCCATCCATTCCTTGAAAAATAACCAAAATACTCTTAGTGTCCTTTCCTGTGCTGTACTAACCCTAAGGGCAAAATTGTCATTTCACACCTCTTTACACTGCCTCAGGGCATATATTGACTCTATATAATCATATTTATACTATGTCCCACGTTTTTGGCCTATCCATAATGACCAAAATGACCTCCATCTATCACTGGTACAGTATAGGCATCCAGGGGCATTTTCATAATTTTACACTTTTCCTGGACTACTCTGGCCTGTGGCCCATATAACTGTCCAGTCACCTTAATGGGCTCATGATAGTGTCATTTGGGCCTTATTATGGGCTTATTGCTTATATTGCCTTCATGGCCCAATTTACTGTACAACTCTCCCGATCATATTTATCGGGTATTTTATTTCACTGTAAAATCCCGTATGGCTTCTACAAGATTCCTTTTCTAATTCTGTCAATTTTATAAATTCATATATTAAATATATGAATTTTCTATAAAGTCTCATCTAATTATGAGATCTCAAAAATACTGCAATAATTCCTTCTGACTTCAGGAATTTATATCAATTAATCGGGACCTCAAATCAAAATTCTGTGTTGCGTTAAACTGACCGGAATATTTTTGTCTATCTACTGGTAAAATTTGGGTCTGATCTGATTTCGGGCATTTTTGGCCTGTTTTGGCTCAACTTTTCCATATTTACATTTAGGTCCCTTAACTTTTGAATAATTGCACTTTAGTCCCTGAACTTTCCATTAATTGCATTTAGGTCCCTCTTTTTATTTCTACTTCAACTTTTTGTCTTCAAACTTTTCAATTTGCATTTTAGTCCCTATTCTTTTCTTAGTTATTAATCCTTCCATTTCTTTTTGCAATCTGATACAGTTTATTCCAAGAATCTTATATCTATTACAGATAAACTGTACAGGTACATCAGGTCAGAAAATTGGGGATATGACATGTCACCCATAACTAAATCCATAGGCAACGCATACACATGGAATGTTTCATCATATGCTAATCGGATCACACATTGTATGGCACTCAAATTAGGAGGTGTGAGAAGTTCGCTTAGGATGATGCAACATGATCTGAAATAAGATGCTTTAGCTATATATGAAAGTCCTATTTGCTTGACTCACTATCTTCACCTCATCAGTGGAAATTGGGATAAAGCATCTTCAATTATCACATCTTCAGCTGTCACCCTTAACTGATCATCCTGAATTTGGATGTGGTGGGCAGTTGCCCTTAAGATATGGATGGAACCATGTGTCACAACCTTTTGATAGGATCCTCTACATATAGATCACAAGGTTCAGTATCCTCTGATGTTATCTAGGACCAGCTATATTTGAGAGCAATTAGGGGCACTTGGCTCTTGTTGCCTTGATGTCATCATGTACAACATTTCTTCCTTGATCTTTGTAAACCTTTCTTGTAAACGTTCGTCAATTGAAGCTTCTGCCTATGCCCTAGCATCTACCTTAGCCTTTGCATGATCAACAGATTTCACATATGCATGATCAATAAAGACAGGTGGCCCCATGTCACCCATAACTGAATCAATAGGCAACGCATACACATGGAATGTTTCATCAGATGCCAATCGGATCACACATTGTATGGCACTCAAATTGGGAGGTGTGAGAAGTTAGCTTAGGATGATACAACATGATCTGAAATAAGATGCTTTAGCCATATATGAAAGTCCCATTTGCTTTAATCACTATCTTCACCTCATCAGTGGAAATTGGGATAAAGCATCTTCAATTATCATGTCTTCAACTGTCAATCTTAACTGATCATGCTGAATTTGGATGTGGTGGGCAGTTGCCCTTAAGATATGGATGGAACCATGTGCCATAACCTTTTGATAGGATCCTCTACATATAGATCACAAGGTTCAGCATCCTCTGATATCATCTAGGACCAGCTATATTTGAGAGCAATTAGGGGCACTTGGCTCTTGTTGCCTTGATGTCATCATGTACAACATTTTTTCCTTGATCTTTGTAAACCTCTCTTGTAAACGTGCGTCAATTGAAGCTTCTGCCTACGCCTTAGCATCTACCTTAGCCTCTACCCTCATGGTGGATTACAATAATTCCAGCTCTGCCCTCAGCACATATAGGGAATATCATGGAGATGCTCCAAAATAATCTCTTATATCGACACCTTATCTAACTCCCCTGACATGACCCCATGCTCTTACTTGCTCGTGGCAACAGTCAAAATGTCATTCCTTCTATCTAACTTGAAAGAGCCATGGGCTTCTTATTGTTTAAGATCAACCTATAACATATAAAGAGCAAATATAAGAAATAATATAAGTAATCTACTAAAATAAAATAATAGAAGTAGTACTTACAATTTTGTTTGCAATCATGTGAGCATGATCGCTTGTAAATAATCCACTCCTTTTTTGATGAGCGTATAACCATTTATCTTTGCAACATATTAAAGATGGAGGAGCAAGAGTAACACTAGGATCGAACTCAGTATTTTCTTCTAGCTTCTTGCTCTTGACCCCAACAAGTCTCTTTCAGCCTTCATGTAACCCCCACGAGATATTATATGGGGCTTGAGAGAGTGTTCAATGGCTTGTGCTCTTTTTTCCTATAATACTTGAAGTAGTTCAAATCAATAGATACAAAAAGAAGAAACATGAGAAATACAAGATTCCTTTTTCACTACATATTAACTCTATTGGAAATTGTGCCCTAGAGGCTAATCATTGTCTTATAAATATTGTTGATTTATGAATTTATTAATTGTGTTATCATATTATTTGCATGTTTACTGTAATGACCATGCTTGGATAACATGATCTTATCCTAAATATCCCTGGTCAATCATCTATGCGGGAGCAGAGATGAAATAAGACCAGTATGACTTTGAAGATGTATAGAGATATAAATCAAAGTCATAGGCACATGCAAGAGTACAAGGTGTTAGATCGACCCGCTATGAGAGAGTTGCAAGGGTTACGTCATAAGCTTCTTTCATATATAAACCATGTCACTATGCCCTTTGACCTGAGATCATCATGGATTCCTACATAATAAACGCTCAGTTTTGACCTAGTCAAAAGTCACTTTTGACCGAGTGATCATAAAGACTATGTTCAGGCTTAGTGGTTTTCCGTGCGGAGGAATATGAATGGTCAAGATGGAATTTGTCCCTCACATTTGTAGAGAGATATTACTAGGCCCCTCGATGAGTGAGTCTGAGAAATGTATGGCCATACTGTAATGGAAAGGTAGTTTCATTTCTATAGTCAGACTACTCAGGGATTAAGAAAGTAACGGTCAGGAATAGGAGGATGACATTCTCCATACCTCATCTATGACCAAACTATCGTGTGACAAAAGGGACATGATGTGATTGTATAAAAGGTTATATCGTTCATCTATCCTCATATGATTTGGGTAGTTGTGATATCTTGCTAGAGACCGCTTGTGACTTATAAGGCAGTATAGTAAATGGCCCACTGCCAACTTCATATGGGCCTATAGGGTCGCACACAAAATTGCCCAACACGAGCTATGATGTCCAGATTCAATGAATGATCCAGGGTGGATGTATATATTTATTTATATTTATATTTGTATATATATATAAATTCGTATATATATTATATATAAGAGATATTTTTAAGATTTAATTTATAAGGATAAATTAAATCTCTATCACGTTTGAATTTGAAATTCAAATTGATATGATATCTCATATAAGAGATATTTACAAGATTTAATTTATAAGGAAAAAATTAAATCTCTATCACGTTTGAATTTGAAATTCAAATTGATATGATATCTCATATAAGAGATATTTACAATATTTAATTTATAAGGATAAAATTAAATCTCTATCACATTTGAATTTAAAATTCAAATTGATATGATATCTCAAATTTGATTTATGAGAATAAATCAAATGTAATTCCATCTTATCTTTATTTTAAATTAAATAAATGGGTGAATTAAATCTGTGGGATAGATTTAATACAAACACTATTTATTTAATTAGTTTCTTATCAAATTATACAATATATGATATTGTATTAATTTCAAAATTAATATAATATTAATTCCAAAAATCCAAGTATGTGGTAACAAGTATAGCATCCTATATATCTGATATTTAGGAGCTACGGTTGAGAAAAAATGGGTGAACGAGAATCCGCAAAAGGCTTGCAGATAAGATACTGCCGAAATAGAGACAGAGATGACGAATTCTTGAGTAAGCCCTGGAGGGACAGGAGGCACTAGCACGTCATTTGTGGTTGGAACGCTATTTGTATGGATACCAGTAGAGGAAGCTGACCTGAGTCGTTGACTTCTTACGATCGAAAAGAGATCACGAGCCACGAAGAGAAGCTGTGGATGTCACAACCAGAAGCTGAGAAAGTCGCGACTGAATACTGAGGGTAATACTTCTTTCCACTTGACTTAAACACATACGGTAGATCCTGACAGGGAATGGAAAATTTTTTAAGTTAATTTCTGCTGCATGTCTTCCAATTTCTTACAAACTCACCATAACTGTTGTTGTAGTCTAAAGCCTAACAAATTCTTCCCAAGTAGCTTCGTCAATGAATTGATACTTATTGCATAGACATGAATGAGGCTGACCATCTTTGTCCTGGCCATGCATATACTGATGAGCTAGTTGTGTCTTGAACGCCCTCCAACGCTTATCACAATAAGACAATATCTTCTTCTTCAAGACTTCATTGTTGGGAACATCGTAAGTGAGCTACAATAATTTCTATTAAAAGCAGAGTTATCAATAAATATTTGTGTTTTTTGGTATTGGTCTACATTCAATATACAATAGTCTATTCTTATACCCAAATAGAGTCCCAAATTTGACTCTTCACTCAATTATCAACATCATCCCAACTCTATATGGCGATGTTAGTCTTGTTGTGTGCTAAGAGGCTACATAACTCATGTACTTGGTATTGTGTTCACTAATTGGGTTCCAATGTGTGTCAAACTTAATTAGTAGTAATTTCCCTTCCTTCCTGTCTTTCAAAATATCTTTCAATCGTGTCATACTTCTGCCCCTCCTTTACTTAGAGTCGCTTGGAGCATCGCTAGCCTAATTCTGATTACCAATAACCCCGTATTCCTATATACGCAATAACAAAATCAAGCATAGTAAATATACTTAAACCTTTTGCCTTCCATCATAATACATAAAACTTGTTCCTTTAGCATTTATCCATGCAAAGAAGTGCAAGCATTTATCGTAGGAAAACTACAAAACCTAGATTAAATGAACACATAAATGACGAAACACGTATATAAAAAAAATAAGTGTCAAGAACATGTACACAGCAAAGCACAATGAGAGTGAGAACAATGACGAATAACTGAGCACAGTGAAGCCTGACGAAAACCACAGAGCATGACGAGCGGAGTAATGATAGATGACATAAGAAATAAGACTGAATAAAACCTGACAAATGTGAAATGAAGTGATGCGCTAAGGGGCGGGCTTCGAAAATGTGTTTTCTATAAGACTTTTTACACCTGTTAACATTTAAATCTAGTGGAAAAATCATATTTTGAATATGAAATGACTAATATTTTGAATTTCATAAGAATTTCTACAGTAGATAACAAATAAATTCAGTGTAGAAAAAGTAACCTTAAACTTTTCATATCACTTTTTACACCAGATAACGTATAAATCTAGTGTAAAAAAGGTGACCTTAAATTGTTTAGATAACTTTTTACATCGGATAACATATAAATCCAGTGTAAAAAATGTGACTTTAAGTTTTTCAGATCACTTTTTACACCGGATAACATGTACAAACGGTTTAAATATTGGAGTTGTTTTTTCAAAACAACCCTTTTATTAACCCATCACTTGTAAGTTACAACAATACAATATATGCAATCAAAACAATATTAGAGACTTGTTTGATATGTACCTTAGTGTCTTACATAGTGGATATTTCTCCTAATCTTAAAAATCTTTCTTGTACAATATGTAATCATTTGGGCATGCATGAATCTTTCTATACTACATGCCTAAAAGACAGACTATTTTCTTAGCATTATAGTAGCGTTTGGATGACACATTTTCTTTTGGAAATATGTCTTGTAATAACTTCAGCAATTTAAAAAAACCTCTATCACTCTACCCATGCTGTACTTTCACACTTACCAATCTCAACATCGTATTCAACAGGTAGTATTTTCTGCACCCTGGGTATAGAAGTTTTTCTGATCATTGCACATATTACCATATGCATGTGACTGCATAAAAGCATATTCTCTAATATCACGAATCATGTCCTCTACCCGATCATCATTATTCATGTATTCATCAAAGGTATATTCCAACTATTCAGATGCACTAACCTTTCCACATTTTCACCATGACATATCCATACTGTGTAACTTTTGTAAAACCCTTTACAAATTATATGAGTATACATATCTATAGGATTTTGTTTCCTCTCATTCAAACAAGTCACACAAGGACAATAAAACCTTCTATTGTCATCATCACAGTTTTATTTAGCAAAATCCAAAAACTCCTTCCCCCTCAGCATACTCAACACTTATTCGTTTAGCATTTATCCAACTAAAATCCATTTTTGTGGAAGACTAAAAAACTAGGAAAATAGAAAATAAGAAAATCTAGCTTACAGCTAATTATGGGAGAGAATATATCATGCACCAGTAGAAGAACTTACCAAATAAAACAAGTAAATGACAGTAATGAATCTTACACAAAGAACAGTAAAGCTACTGTTAGTAGTGTGATAAGACACATTTTGTATATGGTTTCTATGACACTTTTAAGAGTTTTATAATAACTTTACCATTCATTTTATGCCTTAAATTGTACTTTTGTTGTAATACATGATTGTGCCTAGCAATGTGCTAATTAAAGGGTAAAATGGTAAATTAACTCTTCCAAACTGCATATATTATGGTATTTACTGCTTTGGACTTTTACAGTGAGCTTTTATATTGAATTGTATGTATTTTAGAAGAGAACAAGGACTAAGAAAGAAAACACAAATCAATGAAAGTGAAATCACACTCCTACACATTTTAGTCATGACTAAAGAATCCACCGGTCGCGACCTTGATTCTTCTGGAATTCTCTCGTGTTTACAAATCACAACCAAAACATGAATCTGGTCACAACTAAAATGTGAAATAGTTGAAACTGCACATTTTGAATTTGGTCATGCAGAAATAAAAGAAGAGGAAGGCTGCCGTCAAGGAGGAGGTTGGTTTTTGACTTGATTAGGCTAATAAGCAGTACTCTAGCGCTCTCTGATAACCTTTTTAACCTCTTTCATTATTCTACACCTTTTCACATATTTTTCCACATCTCTACAATATCAATCTACCATATTTTCATTGTTTCTTTGTGGCATCTCAACTGAATAGCGATTGCAGTATAGCAAGAGTTATTTAGAGGCTAAAACTTTAGCCTCTTGGTGATGAATAAGATATCTTGAGCTTATAGACTAAAACAAGGAGTTTCTTCTATTCTAATTTGCATATTCTCATGTTATGATTGCTGCTAGATCTAGGATTTTTATTTTATGAGAAAGTTTTGAATATCAAATGATCATTCTCAGATTATACTTTGTAATCGAATTTGGATGATTTGAACGTTTGCTTTTTAATTGAATATTTTAGTTTTGATTTTAAGAAAGTTGGTTATTATCAGCGATTATTGTTAATTAATTTAATTGCTTGAAATCTAGGGTTTTCGATCAACGACCATTCGAGGGCATTTTTATCATCTAAATTCAACTTACACGCTAAGTGGTTTATGACAGTTTGCTAATAGTTCTTAAACCAGCTTTGATCAAAGGGATTTAAGGAAAATTAGGGTTTTGGCCGACAAGTCATAAGCGGTCTCTAGCAAGACATAACGACTACCCAAATCATATGAGGATCGTTAAACGATGTAACATTTTATACAACCATATCATGTCCCTTCTGTCACACGATATTTTGGTCATGGTTGAGGCATGGATAATGTCATCCTCCTATTCCTGACCGTTACTTTCTCGATCCCTGAGTAGTCTGACTATAGAAATGGAACTACCTTTCCATTATAGTACGGCCATATATTTCTCAGACTCACTCATCGAGGGGCCCAGTAAAATCTCTCTACGAATGTGAGGGACAAATTCCATCTTGACCATTCACATTCCTCCGCATGAAAAACCACTAAGCCCAAACATAGTCTTTATGATCACTTAGTCAAAAGTGACTTTTGACTAGGTCAAAGCTGAGCGTTTGTCATGTAGGAATCCATGATGATCTCAGGTCAAAGGGCATATTAACATGGTTTGTATATGAGAGAAGCTTATGATGTTACCCATGCAGTTCTCTCATAGTGGGTCGGTCCAACACCTTGTACTCTTACATGTGCCTATGACTTTGATTTATATCTCTATACATCTTCAAAGTCATACTGGTCTTATTTCATCTGTGCTCCCACAAAGATGACCGACTAGGGACATTTAGAATAAGATCATGAATTATCCAACGATGGTCATCATAGTAAACATGCAAATAATATGATAACATAATTAATAAATTCATAAATCAATAATGTTCATAAGACAATGATTGGCCCCTAGGGCACGATTTCTAACAGAGACTTCTCAGTTGTTGAAGAGTATGGCTGCACAGATGAACAATATGGATGGTAGAATGACCAATATAAATAACAAGCTTAAAGAGAATGATGGTCAATCACCTCCATAGCTTCAATCCTTCAAAGTATAAAGAAGGATAATGCTGATGTGCACAAGAAACTTGAGGAGTTAAGTTCCAAGAATGTAGATATCACAAGTCACTTAACTCAAGTCTCTAATACAGTAAGTGACATTCAAGGAAAGAGTAGTGGCAGCATACCTTCGAACACCGTCATTAATCCGAGGGGTTTGAATGCTATATCACTCAAAAGTGGTAGAAAGGTGTATTTTAAGGAAACTGATACACTGGAGCAGGATGTAGAAGATATCGAATTTGAGAATTCATCTATGCCATAGGTGTAAATCGGGAAATATGAAAGTGCTAAAGAACATAAGCTTTTAATGAAGAAGCCAACCAAGTAGGAGAATTCACAAGCCCAAATGGAGATATAAGAGCTATAAGAAGAAGCATTAATTGTACCAATTCCATCCTACAAAGGAAAGTAACCTGAGGAGAAACTAGAGTCGAGCAAGCAAGGAGCCTCTATGCAAAAAGGTAAGGAGGTAAGTATAAAAGATCTCCTTTTTCTTAAGTCTTACTTTGCTTGAAAGAAAAAGATTAACCCTGATTTTGCAAAATATGCTTATACTCTATTCAGCAAGTTAGAAATAAATGTCCTTTTGCTTGAGTTTCTCAAGAGAAACCCTAAATATACAAATTTTTTGAAAGAACTGTGTGCTGATAAAAAAGAAATTTAGGCCTCTTAAGAGAATCCAAGTGAGTTCTAATGTGTCAACACTCTTTAAGGTTGAACTACATGTTCAGTGCCAAGATCGAGGATCCTACACAATCCTATGTACTATGGGAAATGTTCCTATTAAGGGAGCATTACTAGATTTAGGGGCATCCATTAATGTAATGCCTTGGTCAGGATATCAAGCCTTAGGTATCAATAATCTTAGAGATACAAGCACAGTAATCCAGTTAGCTGATAGGTCAATTAGGTATCCTAAGAGAATCCTTAAGGATATTCTAGTACAGGTCAAGGACTTAGTACTTCCAGCTAATTTTTATGTTTTGGACATGTTAAATAAGTTAGTAAATGACAACACTTTGATCCTAGGCTGACCTTTCCTCTAAACTTCTAAGACATTCATTAGTATGAAGCATAGTTCCATCATAATGGAAGTTGGAGAGCATATAGTAACCTTCAACATGAATGAAACAATGAAATTCTCTCCTGATAATTCTGCTTTTACTACTTTAAATGCCATTGATTATGCTGTTGAAGAAGTTAGGGATGAACATGAACTGAGTTTACATGATAATGATAGAGGTAACACATTTACAAAAAGTTTGTTGAGTGATCTTGCAGGATCCCAAGACGTTCTGGAAGCTGAAAGTGCAATGATTGAAGAAGGGTGAATTTCTATAATCCAAGATCGCAACCAAATGAGCTCACTGTCGCGAATGAACATCAATGAGACATACTGTAAAGCTGAGTCATGACCAAATGGCATTATGGTCATGACACAAAACTCTAGAGACTACCAGTTATGATACAAAGATGAAGATGTGTCGACTAAACATCAATTAGCTGAGGGAGAGCCCTTCTGTGAGCCAAAGTCTCAACTAAGAGATAAACAGGTCATGACAGTAAGTTCCAGAGGCACACCTTATCAACTAGAGTCACAACAAGAATCTGAAAGGTTATGACCATAAATGCCAGACACAACTAGGGAACTCCAAACTCCTTTAGTTCCACATTCCACTATTTTTGTTAAAGGGCCAATACATTCTAACTCTTCTCAACCTCATTGTCATTCCAAAATTACATCTCATACCTTAAATGATTTGATCTCCAATAATGATACAAGACTGAAAGAGTTTGATCTCAAATATGTTGCAGCTGTAGACTAATGTAAGTTGGGCGTAACTCCTAAAGAGACTACAAACAAGATGGAATGTCCTACTAAATCATATATGCACAACCTCCAAGGATCTACAAAAGGGAGTAATTCTAATTTAAAGTATTCCCCCTATTTAATCCCTTCTATTATCTAACCCCCAGAATTAGAGTTAAAAGATTTGCATACTAACCTAAAGTATGCTTACCTTAAGCCAAACTCAAAATTGTCAGTCATAATTTCCAGTTCTTAGACTGTTAGTGAAGAGGCTAGGTTATTAAATATGCTTAGAAAGAATATAGAGGCCTTGGGTTGGCAATTAGCTAATATAAAAGGGATAAATGTAACTGTTTGCACCCATAAGATTCTACTGAGTGAAGATTCCAAGCCAATTAAACAACCCCAAAGAAGATTAAATCAATTGATCTCTGATGTGGTTAGGAAGGAGATTAGTAAATTGTTAAAGGTAGGAATAATATGTTATTTCATATAGTGAGTAGGTATCTCCTGTGCATGTAGTTCCTAAGAAGAGTGGATTGACAGTAGTAAAAAATTAGAACGATGAATTGATACCTACTAGAGTGCAAAATTCATGGAGGGCTTGTATTGATTATCGAAAGTTGAACAATTCTACTCAGAAAGATTATTTTCCCTTACCTTTTATTGAGCAGATGCTTGAGAGATTAGCAGGAAAAAGCCATTATTGTTTCCTAGATAGATATTTAGGATATTTCCAGATCCCAATAGACCCGAGGGACCAGGAAAAGACCATATTTACATGTCCCTTTAGTACATATGCCTATAAAAGAATGCCATTTGGTTTGTGTAATGCTTCAGGCATATTTCAATGTTATATACTTTCTATATTTGTTGATTTTATTGAAAAATGCATGGATGTGTTCATGGACGATTTTACTGTACATGGAAATTCTTTTGATGAGTGTCTAGACAGCCTTGATACCATCCTTGCTAGATGTATTAAGAAAAAATAGGTTTTGAACTTTGAAAAGTGTCATTTCATGTTTATCATGGAATAGTACTTGGACATCTTATATCTAGCAAAGGGATTGAGGTAGATAAAGCAAAAATTGAAGTTATTTCCTCGTTGCCCTACCCCACAACTTTAATAGAACTTCAATCTTTTTTGGGGCACGTTGGATTTTATAGAAGATTCATGAAAGACTTCAGTAAAATTGCTTTGCCACTCTCAAAACTCCTTTAAAAGGACACTGAATTTATTTTTTCTACTGATTGTAAAGAGGCTTTTGAAAATTTAAAGGATAGGTTGGTTTCTCCACCTATCCTAGCTTCACCAAATTGGGATCTTCCTTTTGAATTATCATGTGATATTTCCAATTATGCTGTAGGGGCTATGATAGGACAAAAGGAAGATAATTTATCTAGGGTGATTGCCTACGTCTCTAAGACACTTGATGCTACTCAAATTAATTATATCACTAATAAGAAATAATTATTTGCAATTGTAATGGCTTTGGATAAATTCAGAGCGTATCTCATTAACTCAAGAGTTTTAGTTTACATAAATCATGCAGTAGTCGAGTACTTGTTCCATAAACCTTAATATAAGCCAAGACTTTTATGGTGGCTGCTACTGTTTCAAGAGTTCAATATAGAAGTGACAGATCGAGCTGGAAATGTGAACCATGTTGTAGATCATCTAAGAAAGTTACCAACAGAGATATGGGGATTACTTAGTTCTGATCTTATTTGTGATTTTTTCCCTGATCAATCCCTTTGTTTGATTGCTATTGTAGAACCTTGGTATGCTCATTTAGTTAATTTCATTGAGATTGGCCTAATCCCATCTCACTTGTCTAAGTTTCAGGCCCAAAAGCTTAAGAGTGAATCTAAATACTTCATTTGGGACAAGCCTTTTTTGTGCAAGTTATGCTCATATCAAGTATTAAGATGATGTGTCCCAGACCAAGATCATAAATCAGTTTTAGAAGCTTGCTATTTAGGGTTTGTGGTGCTCATTTTGGGGGGAAAAGGATTGCACGTAGGGTCCTTGAATTTGGTTTTTATTAGCCTTCCTTTTTCAAATATGCTGTTGAGTTTTATAGAGCTTATGATGGGTGCCAAAGATTTGAGGGGATTAGTAAAAGGCATGTGATGCCGCAACAACCTATTATATTTTGTGAAGTTTTTGATATATGGGGAATAGGTTTCATGGGACCTTTTCCACCTTCAGCAGGATTCTATTACATTTTATTGGTTGTAGACTATTTGTCTAGATAGGTAGAGGCCATTCCTACAATACTAGATGATGTCCAAACAGTCTCCAAGTTTATAAGGTCTCACATATTTAGTAGATTTGGAGTACCTAAAGTGTTAATCAGTGATCAAGGCACCCATTTATGCAATAACTTAATCAATCGCTTATTGGTAAAATATGGTCACTCATAAAGTCTCAACCCCATACCACCCTCAAATAAATGGTCTTGCAGAGGTTTCTAACAGGGAAATTAAGTATATTTTAGAGAAGATTGTTAAGCTATCCAATTAGATTGGAATTTATGACTTGACGATGTCTTGTGGGTGTACATAATAGCTTTTAAAACCTCTCTAGGAATATCCCTTTATAGGACAATTTTTGGGAAGGCTTGTCACATGCCTGTGGAAATAGAGCATAAGATGTTTTGGGCAATAAAAGCTTGCAATGAAGACCTTGCAGAAGTTGGTTCAAAGAGGTTGTTGCAGATTCAAGAGTTGGAATAGATTATATTAGATGCCTACAATAGCTCTAAAATTTATAAGCAGAAAACAAAGTTAATCCACGATGCTCATATTCTGAGAAAGAGTTTTAAGGAGGGTGACAGAGTATTAAAATACCAAGCTAGGTTAAAATTCAAACATGGAAAATTCAAAACTAGTTAGGACAAACCTTACACAGTTGTTAAAGTCTACAAATTTAGGATGATTGAATTGAAAGAGGGGGCGATAAGCAAAATTTTTCAAGCTAATGGTCACCATTTAAAACTTTATGAGCAATCTACTTTGCCGCCTTGATGCTAGGTTGTCCCTTTCCTATGTCTTACCTTTTACAAATTTATATATGCTTGACATGTTAGTTTGATGATTGGAAAGGGATGAACCAATAAAAGTAATAGTTAAGCTTTCTGCTTGATGTTTCAGTCGGATAGTTTTCATTTTCTATTTATTTCTGTTTATTCTAGGTCTCTTTCTATTTTGCACACTTTCCCTTGTTGCTGTCCATGTGCTGTTTACTCATTGATTGTTCTCTCTGGAACTTACATACTCACATGCATGATCTTAGCTTACCCATCCTATCGTGTTTGCCTTACTAGTTTTTCTTTACATGACTTTAATGTGACTAAGTGTTGAACTATTAATTTGCATTGAGTGATTAGGCTACCTACTATTTTAAAGCTAGATTTGATTGAATTTGCAAAGTGATTGTGATCTTTTCTACTCTAGCCCTATTGAAAGTGAGGATAGTGTCAAGTTTAAGTATGGGGAGATATCTTTGCTTTTATGCTACTCAATGTTTGCTTCTGTGCTACTCAATGTGACATTCTTCGATTAATCCAATCTTGCATCACAAAATTTTTATTTTTGATCTTAATGTGTCATGAATTGCTAAAAATTGGATCCCTACTTTAAAACTTATTGATAACTGGAAATATTTTAGCATAAAAAATCGTATTAGGACTTTGACAATTATTACTCGGGAGTCTCTGTAAAAATTGGTCACAACATACTGGCTTTTGGGTTATGACTTGTAATGGAATTTTAGACTTGACATGCTCTCTGTGCACTACGGTCGCGACAATAACAATCTATTGATTTTTCTCGCAACATGAGTTCCTACATAGTCGCGACTGTTCCTCTCTGTGTATTGGTGTCACAAAAGATACATTTCATGGTCGTGTCATATCCTAATTTTTAGGCCCAAAAGCCCAATATGTAGCCTAAAAAGGTAGGCTACCAAGCCCTGTGGAGCAGAAGTCCTATAAGTATACATATGATGTTCAGGGACTAAGCTGCAAGTAAGTGAAAGATCAGGGACTAAATTGAAAATAGTGAAATTCCCTGGGGGCATAATGGTCATTTTGAAGAAAGTGAGGGACTAAACTAAAAAGTCTAAAAGTCCCAAGGCCAAAAATGAAAGTATATACAAGTTATGGGCCATTAAGTGTAATTATGAAAAGTTGAGGGACTAAAGTGTAATTTTCAAAAGTTTCCAAGGGGTAAAATTGTAATTATAGAAAGTTCAGCTAGAAAAGGTTTAGAACTTCCTAGAAGTATTTCAGTCCCAAAATTAATCAGTTAATAGAGAAAGTTATGCTGGTTAATCTAGCATGGTATATAAATTTTATTAGAGTTCCAGATAGCCGATATTTATATGATAATATGAAAGTTATCTAAATTTTTTATTAGATCTTATGAACCTCAGATATAAGTGAAAAGTTATAGAAAGGTGTGTCCTATAGCTAGATGTCATGGATCTGACAGAACCTCGAAAGGAGTTCTATAGAGAAAGTTATTCATGTTTTAGTGAATTTTGATGAGAGCTTGTGAATATTCGAGATCTGATTATGAAATTTAGCAGTAAGCAAGTTATGACTGAATAAGACCAGATGATGTCACACAGAGGCCTATGATGTCGCCAAGTAAGGCTAAAACCCATGATATCAGTTCATCGGTTAAAGGGGCCGGTGTCTAGGAAAAGTACAAAATGATGAAAATACCCCTATGTTGTAAAGTAATTAAATAATGAGTGAAGGGTATTTTGTTCATTTGATTAAGGTTAGATAGTCAAGAAAGGTTATCTAGATAGTTGACCAGGGTCAGGAAATAATCTGGTAAAGTATGAAGAGACAATAATGCCCCTAGAATTATTCAAGGAAATCAAGAGCAACCAAGGGCATTTTGGTAATTTGTTAAAAGATGTTTCTTGGGAATCGACCCACCAGAGTGCTTGAGCATGATTAGAGGCCAAGATACCATTCTAAGGGTCCAAAAACAAGCCCCAATGATTATGTTAAGTGGCATTAAAGTAATAGTTTAATACTTTTTCATAAAGTAAAGTTACCCTAATAAAGATAGAACTGGGAAAAGTGATTAGATAGAACTTTAGACTCGTCTAGAACCATGAGGTGGCATGAAAGGTGTCCTTATGGGACCCACAAGGTGTCACATGGCATGAGTATAGGGAAAGAAGAAAAGGCTAAAGACATATGGCACAATCTTAGCCGATCACTTCAGGAAAAGACTCTGGAATTCTCTGGAAGCGCTAAGTCAACTGGTGAGGTGTCCCAAGGGCCCCACCATTGCGTCACCTAAGCATGTGAGGTGGCCCTTGATGATGTCACTTTTGATGAGTCATTGGGGATGATGATGTCATCGTGATAATGCAAGCAAGGCTTCTTCAAGAAGCTAAGCGATCTGAGCCGTTCATGGCGATTCGATATGGATCATCTATTCCAACTCTCTCCACCTATAAATACCCACCCCTACTTCCATTCAATTAATGGCAAGGAACAATAAAAAGGAGAGAAAGAAGAGAGAAAGAAAGGAAGGAAGGAAAAACAAGGAGTTCTGGCGGAGCTATGAGCAATCCAAGGAGCTTAGGGACTTGGCAAGGTTAGGAATAAGGTAAATAATTTATTATAGTTCCTGCTCTAATAAATTAGAGGATTATTCTTATGAAATTAATAGTTAGAATAGAGAAATATATTTCTTGATAAGGTTAGCCGTGGATAGAAAGAAAGTTAGGGGAATATCATATTAAGGGTATTACCTCAAGTTAAGCTTGAGATAAGTAGAGCTATACTTGATAAAGTAATAATGAAGATATTATTATGCTATGTATAGGCTCTGACCTATGTAAAGAAGGAGCCTCAGAGTAAAGGTAAAGGACTAAGGAATGGCTACATGTCAGGTAGTAAACTTATCCTAAACTTGTGTGCATTAAATGTTATGCTTGGTTGTGCTATAGCTTTATTGACTTATGTTGACCTGGTCAAGGAATGGTCAACGAGTTATTTTTTCTTGAAATAACATCAAGTTAGCTTCGTGTATCTATTTGAACCACTTCATTTCAATTTTTCTATATTTAATTATGATTTTTCAAAGTCAGGTCGCTCCACTGGAATTTACATTGTGAACAGTAGTGGATAGAGTAAAATTTCAGATTGTATAATTTAACTTCAATGACCTTAAAAGTGGTTTCAAATGCTATCGTTTGATCCCTAAGATGTATGAAAATAAGGATGTTATATTTTGGTATCAGAGCAAAGGGTTCTGGCTTAGAGCATAAGATTTAATCATAGAATAGAAAGTTCTAGCTTAGTGATGCTCTAGTTTAGTTAGACAAGCCCCTTTAAATAAGTTAGGGATTTAAACTAAAGAGGTTCCCTACCTAGTTGAGATATGGACTTGGTGTTCACTACTTAGAGAATATTTCAAACAAGAGATAGTGACACCCAGATAAATAGAATAATACCCCATACCTTACAACTTTATGAGGTAGTCTTCAAGGAAATGACTACGATCGACTAGTCTTAGTCAGTTGTTACCGCTGAGGTCTCGTGTTTCTTAACATGATGTGGTTGGACTAAGTGGAACAATGATAGAGAGCAGTTCCTGCTACTGAGAGAGACAGAAGTTGACTAGTCTAAGGTCAAGAAAGTTGACCTGTTCAAGATAAAGAAAACTAAGATACAAGAGTTAGTTTAAGATAATGCTTGGGGAATGAAACATAATTGTTTCTTGAACTTAAAATCCTTATAAATTGAGATTAGATATTATGGGAATGATGAGAACAAAGGTGCCAACCTCGTTAAAGTTTATCAGCTAGAGGTTTAGTACGAGATATAGGCAAGTTAAATGTGCGAGGCCTAGAACACAAAAGACCAACTAAAGAAGGCATTCAGAGTAGATCCTCTATAAGATAGTCAAGAGTTGACCTACTATATGAAATACTTCATTAAGTTAGTCTTTCCTAAATAGAAGGTTCAGAAGTATGAGACCGAGATAGAGAGCTAATGGAGAAACCTCATTATGAAGGGACCCACAGACCAGTGTAGGGTACTCCAGATAGCAGCAAGGGTAACAGTAGCATATGATAGATGGGATTCTAAGAACTCAAGTTCTCCAGGAACAAGAAAGAGACATTACTATCATAACAGTTGTAGCAGTAGCTGTTGTTGATTTACGTCAATTAGAGAGAAAAGTCATCAAGGAGTTACAATCCAAGCAGGAATAGACCAGGACTAGCAGACAGTTAGGATCTGCTAAGGAAAAAGATAGTATCCGACTATAAAAAGACAGAAGTTACTTCATAAAGACATAAATAATCTGCTCAGCTAGAAAGTTTTTCTTAAGTAAAGCATTCTCCTCAGTCAAATATAGATGAGCGTGAGGCTAAGTTAAAATATTAAAGCAGGGTAAGTGGAACCCTCTGATGGATACTTAGTCGAGTTCATTCTCGTGAAAAGTGAGAGTTAAATGACTGAAAAGTTAACTCAAAAATTGAATTTTGTGGTGCAAGAAAGAAATTTTCCTAGGTAATTGCAAAAGTTTAATAAAGCTATATAGGCAACTAGGATTATAAAGAGAAGCTTGTGATGCCCATAAAAGATAAAGGCAACTCTAAAAGATGAATCTGTAAGGAATTGGAAGACACACAACAGAAATTAACTTAAAAATTTTTCCATTCCCTGCCAGGACCTACCGTATGTGTTTAAGTCAAGTGGAAAGAAGTATTACCCTCAGTATTCAGTCGCGACTTTCTCAGCTTCTAATTGCGACGTCCACAGCTTCTCTCCACTGCTCGTGATCTCTTTTCGATCGAAAGAAGTCGATGACTCAGGTCGGCTTCCTCTACTGGTATCCACACGAACAGCTTTCCAACCACGAACGACGTGCTAGCGCCTCCTGTCCCTCTAAGGCTTACTCAAGAATTTGTCCTCTCCGTCTCAATTTTGACAGTTTCTTATCTGCAAACCTTTTATGGATTCCCATTCACACTTTTTTTTATGTCCCAATCGTAGCTCCTAAATATCATATATATAGGATGCTATGCGTGTTACCACATACTTAGATTTTTTTGGAATTAATCTTATATTAATTCTGAAATTAATACAATATCATACATTGTATAATTTGATAAGAAACTAGTTAAATAAATAGTGTTTGTATTAAATCCATCAAACAGATTTAATTCACCCATTTATTTAATTTAAAATAAAGATAAGATGGAATTATATTTGATTTATTCTCATAAAACAAATTTGAGATATCATATCAATTTGAATTTCAAATTCAAACATGATAGAGATTTAATTTTATCCTTATAAATATCTCTTATATGAGAGATCATATCAATTTGAATTTCAAATTTAAACGTGATGGAGATTTAATTTTATCCTTATAAATTAAATCTTGTAAATATCTCTTATATATAATATATATATATACAAATTTATATATATATGAATATAAATATAAATAAATATATACATCCACCCTGGATCATTCATTGAATCTGGACATGTCTTAGATTCAATGAATCTGGACATCATAGCTCGTGTTGGCCCATATGAAGTTGGCAGTGGACCATTTACTATACTGACTCACAAGTCACAAGTGGTCTCTAGCAAGACATCACGACTACCCAAATCATATGAGGATCGATGAACGATGTAACCTTTTATACAACCATATCATGTCCTTTTTGTCACACGATATTTTGGTCATGGATGAGGCATGGAGAATGTCATCATCCTATTCCTAACCGTTACTTTCTCGATCCCTGAGTAGTCTGACTAAAGAAATGGAACTACCCTTCATTACAGTATGGCCATACATTTCTCATACTCACAAATCAAGGGGCCCAGTAATATCTCTCTACGAATGTGAGGGACAAATTCCATCTTGACCATTCACATTCCTCCGCACGAAAAACCACTAAGCCCGAACATAGTCTTTATGATTACTTGGTCAAAAGTGACTTTTGACTAGGTCAAAGATGAGCGTTTGTCATGTAGGAATCCATGATTATCTCAGGTCAAAGGGTATAGTGACATGGTTTGTATATGAGAGAAGCTTATGACTTAACCCATACAGCTCTCTCATAGCGGGTCAGTCCAACACCTTGTACTCTTACATGTGCCTATGACTTTGATTTATATCTCTATACATCTTCAAAGTTATACTGGTCTTATTTCATCTCTGCTCCTGCATAGATGATCGACCAAGGACATTTAGAATAAGATCATGAGTTATCCAAGGATGGTCATTGCAGTAAATATGCAAATAATATGAACACAATTAATAAATTCATAAATCAACAATGTTCATAAGACAATGATTGGCCCTTAGGGCACAATATCCAACATAATCCTTTCAGTGCTTCTGATAAAGATGTTCCTGAGGGCCTTTACTTTTTAGAATAGGTAATAAGAAGTAATTAAGAAGTAGAAGAGTAGTAAGCTAGGAGAAACAAGCAAGCAATTAGTGCCTAACATATATGAGAAATGTAGTAGAAACTACGGGCATAGGCTTTGATTGACAGATTGAGGAAGTTGCTATAGATGTGGAAAGCTGGGACATTTTGCTAGGGAATATTTGCGGAATATAACAGGTAAGAGATTCGAGATGCAAAAGAAAGTTTTGCACTAATCTGAGAAGGGGCAAGAAAGTCGCTGAGGTAATCCAAAGAAATAATTATGGGATAATAATCGCTAAGTAGATGCGATATGTGATTCAGGCGCCAGTCATTTGTTAACAACAATGACTATAAATGCAATTACTCCCATTGGTTTAAGGTGATAAAACCTTATGCATATTTAAATGGTAATGTCCAGCATACACATGGTAGAACTACTCTAGACCTAGTATGTTTTCTCTAAAAGATTATAGAAATATATAAGGTAATTAGTGTTAGTTAATCCTCAAGGGTTAGGATTAAGAGTAGAATGGAAATTAAGATTAGGATCAGAGTTAGATTAAAGTTAAAAATATAAATGAGAGTTTGAGATAAGATAATAATGAGAGTCAGTTAGATGAGGAACCTGAAATAGGTGAGCAATTAAAAGTACTCAAAATGATAGACAGTTCTAGTAAGTGGGACAGTTAGTTACAGTATGATTGGGGTTTCTCAAGTGCTTATGGATACAGTACTCAGAGTCATTTCTCATGGTTTGGTTATAGCAAGTGCCAAGAGGGTGGTAGTGTTATAACTCTATCAAAAGAAATGTATACAGAAAGAATAACAGACAATAGTAAATAGATTATTTTCATATCACTCTTCAAATAAGAGTTGGATCTAAAATGAATGGCTCTCAGATAAAGCTAGACTTAGTTGAGCTAAAATCACTCTTCAGATAAGAGTTAGACCTAATACAAATTACTCACATACAAAGCACAGATTGAGATGAGAAAGTTATGATACAAATCTGTAATAACAAAAGGCAAAGGCCTATGGCAATTACTGATGGCGAGTTGCATGCGGCGAGGCCATGATTGAAATAGCAATAGCTCATGGTAAGTTACAGGAAAGAAAGAAAGTTGAGAGGAACTCTTGAGTAAAGGACAGATTAAGTAAAGTCTTGATAAGTAAGATGGGCTAGAGAACATAGTGATGGAGAACTATCTGTTAAGATATCAATAGTAAGGGAGTAATTAACCCTATAACTTAGTTCATTGGTTAAAATCTTTTGGAAGAGTTTCAGTTGATCTTAACATGATTGACAAAGGAGTGATATCCCAGAATCCGATAGTTCTTAAAAAGGTTTAGGACGACAACAGGTGATTATGAGTCATGAAATAACCTAGCTTGAGGACAAGATAATGTGAATCATGAATAAGAGAAATATGACAACTTGATATCTTTTTGATAAGACAATCACTAGGGACAAGGTGTTAACTAACTCATATAGAGAGAGTATCAATGGTATTTCCAACTAGCCTCTAGACTAAACTTAGTTCTCTTAAACGAACATAGAGTCCAAAGTTTAAATTTGAGTACTGGAATTCAAAAGATTGTAGGCGTATGCCTGAGGAACAGAAGAGAGAACCCCATATGTCTTAAGAATAGACAAGTATGAGCAGCTAGATCCTCCATATGAGGATAAGGAGGTCAAAAGGCCAGAGAGACCTAGAGAAAGATGGTCTAAGCAGAGTAAAGATAAAACATAGTTCTATAAAAAAATATATGTTAGGGCTTAGAGCCATATGAAGTATAACTTAAACCCTAACCTAATAGCACACTTAGCTAAAAGGGTGCTCAGGCCATAATAGCCTAGAGAGGGGTGACTCACTGAGAAGCAGTGTGGAGTCATAAAGTTAGAAAAATGCTATAGAATAATGAGAAAGAACATTGCTAGCTAGCCAAATCAAAAGAAAGAATAACACTAGGGCTCAGTAGAGAAAGTAAAGGACTTCAATATTCCTTATACCAGTTGCAAATAACAGAATTGTAAAGAAAGAAAGAAATAGTTAGATAACGAGTATTTCTTTATACTGGTTCCAAGAAGAACGGTGGAAAGGAAAGAGACAGATAAGTTAAGAAAAGTTTGAAAGAGCTAGAAGGGTAAGGGATTAGAACCCTTATGTCAGATCTAAGTATAGAATATATGAAATAAAAGATTTAAGTTACAATTTTATATTAGGAGGACGTTAGAAAGGCTTAAGAGTAAGATCCTCCCTAGAAGTTAGCAAAGCTAATAAGTCAAAATATTCCAGAATCCAGAAAGAAAAGTGTGATAAAAGAATCACAATGCATAATGAGAAATATGCAGTGCGCAAGAAAAGATGCGCGTAATAAGTGATACGTAATGAGAAGTATGATGTATGATAGTGACCCCAAAATTACATCAAATTTTTAGAAGATTATGTATGAAAGAAATGGACACTACTCACAAGTTCAATACAGTGAGTTGTCCAAAAGTATGATTAGATAGATAGATCCTTCAGATAAGTATAAAGAAAATAAAAGGCTAGCGAGACCCAGAGAAGAGGGTCAAAGATAGAGTAAAAATAGAATGCACTTCTATGAAAAAGAATATGCTAGGGCTTAGAGCTATAAGAAAAGTAACCTAGCCCTAACCCAGTAGAACGTTTAGCTAAAAGTTGCTTAGGCAAGAGTAGCCCAATAATGGGTGACCCCTGGGAATTAATGAGAAAGGGTGTAAATGCCACAAAAGATTGGCATAGGTGCACAAACTTATGTAAGATAGTAAGGAAAGTTAAGAAGAGCTAGAAAGGTCAAGAAAATATTATGAAATAAAAAGGGACATTCTCCTCAGAGAAACTTTTCATCAAAGTATAAATAGAGATTTAACCCTAAAAATTTGAGGACGAAATTTCTTTTAAGGGGAGGAGAAATGTCATATCCTGATTTTTAGGCCTAGAAGCCCAATATGTAGCCTGAAAAAGGTAGGCTATCAAACCCTGTGGAGTAGAAGTCCCATAAGTATACATATGATGTTCAAGGACTAAACTGCAAGTAAGTGAAAGATCAGGGACTAAATTACAAATAATGAAAGTTCCTGGGGGCATAATGGTCATTTTGAAGAAAGAGATGGACTAAACTGAAAAGTCTAAAAGTCCCAAGGCTAAAAATGAAAGTAGATACAAGTTGTGGGCCATTAAGTATAATTATGAAAAGTTGAGGGACTAAAGTGTAATTTTCAAAAGTTTCCAAGGGACAAAATTGTAATTTTAGAAAGTTCAGCTAGAAAAGGCTTAGAACTACCTAAAAACATTTTAGTCCTAAAATTTATTAGTAGATAGAGAAAGTTATGCTAGTAAATCTAGTATAATACAGAAATTTTATTAGAGTTCCAAATAGCAGATATTTATCTGATAATCTGAAAGTTATCTGAAATTTTTATCAGATCTCATGAACCTTAGATATAAGTGAAAAGTTATAGGAAAGTGTGCCCTATAGTGCTAGATGTCATAGATCTGACAGAACCTATAAAGGAGTTCTATAGAGAAAGTTATTCACATTTTTTTGAATGTTGATGAGAGTTTGTGAACATCCAAGATTTGATTATGAAATTTAGTAGTAAACAAGTTATGACTGAATAAGATTAGATGATATCATAGAGAGGCCTCTGGTGACACCAAGTAAGGCCCAAACCCATGATATCAGTGCATCGGTTAAAGGGGCTGGTGTATAGGAAAAGTACAAAATGACGAAAATATCCCTATGTTGTAAAATAATTAAATAATGAGTGAAGGGTATTTTGGTCATTTGATTAAGGTTAGACAGTCAAGGAAGATTATCTGGATAATTGACCAGGGTTAGAAAATACTCTGGTAAAGTATAAAGAGACAATAATGCCCTTAAAATTATTCAACAAAATAAAGAGTAACCAGGGCATTTTAGTAATTTCTTGAAAGATGTTTCTTGGGAATCAAGCCACTGGAGTGCTTGAGCTTGATTAAAGGCTAAGATAGCATTCTATGGGTCCAAAAACATGGCCCAATGATTATGTTAAGTTTAAGTGGCATTAAAGTAATAGTTTAATACTTTTTCATAAAGTAAAGTTACCCGGTTAAAGATAGAACTGGGGAAAGTGATTAGATAGAGCTTAAGACTCATCCAGAACCATGTGGTGGCATGAAAGGTGTCCTCATGGGACCCACAAGGTGCCACATGGCATGAGTATAGGGAAAGAAGAAAAAGCTAAAGACATGTGGCACGATCTTAGCCGTTCACTTCAGGAAAAGACTTTGGAATTCTCTGGAAGCGCTGAGTCAGCTGATGAGGTGTCCCAGGGGCCCTACCATTACATAACCTAAGCATGTGAGGTTTCCCTTGATGATATCACTTTTGATGAGTCATTGGGGATGATGATGTCATCTTGATGATGCAAGCAAGGCTTCTTGAGGAAGCTAAGCGATATGAGCCGTTCATCGCGATTCGATATGGACCATCCATTACACCTCCTTCCACCTATAAATACCCCACCCCTCCTTCCATTCCATTCATGGAAAGGAGCAATAAAAAGGAGAGAAAGAAGAGAGAAAGAGAGAAAGAAAGGAAGGAACGAAAAAGAATGAGTTCTGGCGAAGCTATGAGCAATCCAAGGAGTTTAGGGACTTAGCAGCTTAGGAATAAGGTAAGTAATTTATTGTAGTCTCTGCTCTCATAAATTAGAGGATTGTTCTTATGAAGTTAATAGTTAGAATGGAGAAATATCTATCTTGATAAGGTTAGCCATTGATAGAAAGAAAGTTAGGGAAATATCAAATTAAGGGTATTACCTCAAGTTAAGCTTGAGCTAAGTAAAGCTATACTGATAAAGTAATAATGAAGATATTATTATGCTATGTATAGGCTCTAAACTATGTAAAGAAGGAACCTTAGAGCAAAGGTTAAGGACTAATGAATGGCTACACGCTAGGTAGTAAACTTATCCTAAAATTGTATGCAATGAATGTTATGCTTGGTTGTGCTATGGCTTTGTTGAATTGTGTTGCATATGTGCTTATATTTGAAGCCCTATTTCTATGATTACTTTGGCCAATTGTATTTCATATCTAACTATAAGGAATTGGAAGACACGCAGTAGAAAGTAACTTAAAAATTTTTCCATTCCCTTCCAGAATCTACCGTATGTGTTTAAGTCAAGTGGAAAGAAGTATTACCCTTAGTATTCAGTCGCGACTTTCTCAGCTTCTGGTTGCGATGTCCACAGCTTCTCTCTGTGGCTCTTGATCTCTTTTCGATCACAAGAAGTCGATGACTCAAGTCATCTTCCTCTACTGGTAACCACACGAACAGCGTTCCAACCACAAACGACATGCTAGCGCCTCCTTTCCCTCCAGGTCTTACTCAAGAATCCATCCTCTCTGTCTCTATTTTGGTAGTTTCTTATCTGCAAACCTTTTACAGATTCCCGTTCACACTTTTTTTTTATCCCAACCATAGCTCCTAAATATCATATATATAGGATGCTATGCGTGTTACGACATACTTGGATTTTGGAACTAATCTTATATTAATTCTAAAATTAATATAATATAATATATTATATAATTTGATAAGAAACTAATTAAATAAATAGTGTTTGTATTAAATCCATCCCACATATTTAATTCACCCATTTATTTAATTTAAAATAAAGATAAGACGGAATTACATTTGATTTATTCTAATAAATCAAATTTGAGATATCATATCAATTTGAATTTCAAATTCAAACGTGATAGAGATTTAATTTATCCTTATAAATTAAATCTTGTAAATATCTCTTATATATAATATATATATACGAATATAAATATAAATAAATATATACATCCACCCTGGATCATTCATTGAATATGGACATGTTTTATATTCAATGAATCTAGACATCATAGCTCGTGTTGGGCTACTTTGTGTGCGACCCTGTAGGCCCATATGAAGTTGGCAGTGGGCCATTTACTATGCTGACTCACAAGTCACAAGCGGTCTCTAGCAACACATCACGATTACCCAAATCATATGAGGATCGATGAACGATGTAACATTTTATACAACCATATCATATCCCTTTTGTCACACGATATTTTGGTGAGGGATGAGGCATAGAGAATGTCATCCTCCTATTCCTGACCGTTACTTTATTGATCCCTGAGTAGTCTGACTATAGAAATAGAACTACCTTTCCATTACAGCATGGCCATACATTTCTCAGACTCACTCATCGAGGGGCCCAATAATATCTTTCTACGAATGTGAGGGACAAATTCCATCTTGACCATTCACATTCCTCCACACGGAAAATCACTAAGCTCAAACATAGTCTTTATGATCACTCGGTCAAAAGTAACTTTTGACTAGGTCAAAGCTGAGCGTTTGTCATGTAGGAATCCATGATGATCTCAGGTCAAAGAGCATAGTGACATGATTTGTATATGAGAGAAGCTTATGACTTAACCCATGCAGCTCTCTCATAGTGGGTCGGTCCAATACCTTGTACTCTTACATGTGCCAATGACTTTGATTTATATCTCTATACATCTTCAAAGTCATACTGGTCTTATTTCATCTCTGCTCCCACATAGATTACTGACCAGGGACATTTAGGATAAGATCATGAGTTATTCAAGGATGGTCATCATAGTAAACATGCAAATAATATGATAACACAATTAATAAATTCATAAATTAACAATGTTCATAAGACAATGATTGGCCCCTAGGGCACAATTTCCAACAACCTCCCACTTGCACTAGGTACAATCATTAATTTGACTAATTCCCATTGACCTAACATGACGCTCATGCTTTGCCTGCACAAGCGGCTTTGTTAGAGGATCAACAACATTATCTTATCCTACTACTTTGCATATTTTTATATCACCTCTATCATTGATTTCTCTGATGAGATAAAATCGCCTGAGTATATGCCTAGTCCTTTGATGTGACCTAGGCTCTTTGGCCTGTGCAATGGCACCACTATTGTCATAAGGCAAAGTTATTGGATCTAAGATGGTAGGTATCACCCCTAGTTATGTGATGAACTTCTTGATCCAAACGGCTTCCTTGGCTGCATCAGATGCTGCTATATACTCAGCTTCCATTGTAGAATCTGTTATAGTGCCCTACTTAGAGCTCTTCTAGCTTACTGCTCTATTATTGAGGAGGAATATATAATCAGACTGCGATTTTTGGTCATCCTGGTCAGTTTGGAAACTCGCATCTGTGTAACCAGTTACACAGAGTTCGTCATCCAATCTACCATAGACAAAAAATAAGTCATTAGTCCTTCTTAAGTACTTAAGGATATTCTTGACAGCAGTCCAATGGCCCTCACCAGGGTTCTGTTGATATCTGCTAGTCATACTTAAGGCAAACAATACATCCGGTCGAGTACATAACATAGCGTACATGATAGATCCTATGGCCAAGGCATATGGAACTTTACTCATGTGACCTCGCTGATCAGATGTACTAGGACACAGATCTTTGCTGAGGTGAATACCATGAGACATGGGTATGAAACCCCTCTTTGATTCATGCATACTGAACCTATGCAGTATTTTGTCTATGTATGTACTCTAACTGAGTCCTAGAAGTCTTTTAGATCTATCTCTATAGATCCTGATTCCTAGGATGTAGGTGGCTTCACCCAAGTCTTTCATCGAGAAAGACTTTCCTAACCAAGACTTGACAATCTGCAAGGTAGGAATGTCATTTCCAATAAGTAGGATGTCATTGACATAGAGTACCAAAAACACAACTGTGATCCCACTAACCTTCTTGTACACACAAGGTTCATCAATATTTTGAAGAAATCCAAACTCTTTGACTACTTCATCAAAACGATATTTCTAACTCTGAGAGGCTTACTTCAGTCTATAAATGGACCTTTGAAGCTTGCACACTTTACCAGAGTCCTCAGAATGCACAAACCCTTCAAGTTGTGTCATGTACACATCCTCAAGGAGCTTTCCATTATGGAAGGCTATCTTGACGTCCATCTGCCATATTTCATAGTCATAATATACTACTATGGCAAAGAGGATTCTGATTGATTTGGCCATTGCAACTAGGAAAAAGGTCTCATCATAGTCCACACCATGAGTTTTGTTGATTCAGAGAGAAAGGATATGTAGAATGCTTGAATATTATTGATATACTGAGGGGTATTTATATACAATAGGCAACCCTAGTCATTAATGCTATAATATCATATCGTATCCTCTATACTAAATACATAATATTATGTACTATTACAGGATATTACATATCCTATAATATCGCTACAATATCTCTACAATATCTCTACACTCCCCCTCAAGTTGGAGTATAGATGTCAATCATACCCAACTTGTTACAAAGATATTCAATCCGGACCCCATTAAGAGCTTTGGTGAGGAGGTCACCTAATTGATCACTGGATCGGACATGTCTTGTAGAGATGAAATTTTCTTTGAGCTTGTCTCGAATAAAATGACAGTCGATCTCAATATGTTTCGTGCGTTCATGGAATACCGAATTAGAAGCTATGTGTAGGGCCGCTTCATTGTCACACCATAACGTTGCTGGTAATGAGGTTTTAAGGCCCACTTCCTTCATTAACTGATATATCCAAACTATATCACATACAGATTGTGCCATGGCCCTGTATTCCGCTTCTACACTCGACCGTGACACTACATTTTATTTCTTGCTTCTCCAAGATACCAAATTTCCTCCGACAAAGACACAGTAGCCAGTAGTAGACCGTCTTGTGGCCTTTGATCCACCATGATCAGCATCACAAAAACACTCAATATCTATATGGCCATGACTCTTGTACAGTATCCCACGACCTGGAGATCCCTTCAAATAATGTAACACATGTTCTAAGGCTTCCCACTGTTGGATAGTTGGAGAGATCATAAATTGGCTAAGAATACTCACTGGATAAGTGATATCAGGGCGGGTCACTGTAAGATAATTCAATTTTCCAATTAATCTTCTATACCTCTCTGGGTGCTCGAACAACTTGCTCTTAGCAGCTTCAACAGGATTTTCATATTGTACACTACCATCAGCATCAAGCAGCGGGTTATAAACCATAGGAAAGCTAGTTGGAGCAGCTCCAAGTTTACCGGTTTCTTTCAGCATATCAAGAACATATTTTCTCTGAGTCAATAAGATGCCCTTCCTGCTCCTCATAACTTCAATTCCCAAGAAGTACTTTAATGAACCCAGATCCTTCGTCTGAAAATGGGAGTTAAGGAATGATTTGAGTGATGAAATCCCCGAGGTGTCACTCCCTGTAATCACAATGTCATCGACATATACAACTAGTAAGATTATGCCAGTACTTGTTCTCTGATAGAAGACCGAATGATCACACTTACTCTGGCACAAGCCAAAGTCTTTCACGACAGTACTAAATCTGTCAAACTATGCCCGAGGGCTTTGCTTCAACCCATATAAAGATCTCTTAAGATGACATACTTTACCGTGCTCCCCCTGAGCAACAAACCCAGGTGGTTGCTCCATGTATACTTCTTCAAGAAGATCGCCATGTAAGAAGGCATTTTTGATATCCAATTGAGAGAGATCCCAACCATAAGTAGCAGCCAGAGAGATAAAGAGATGAACAGAGGAGAGCTTGGCCACAGGAGAAAAGGTCTCAGAATAGTCAACACCATACTTCTGAGCATAACCTTTAGCAACAAGACGAGCTTTAAGACGTTCAAGAGTGCCATCAGCCTTAGTTTTAGGGGTCAACACCCATTTACACCCAATGGCTTTCTTTCCTGCCGGTAAATCAACTAAGGACCACGTACTTACACCATCAAGGGCCGCCATCTCCTCTTCCATAGCAGTACGCCAACCCGGGTGGGATAAGGCCTCAGAAAGGGATCGAGGGACGGAAATAGTGTCTAAAGAGGCAATGAAGGCACGAGAAGAAGAGGAGAGGTGGTCATATGAAACAAATGAAGAAATAGGATAGGTACAAGTACGTTTACCTTTGCGAAGAGCAATAGGCAGATCGAGGGAGGGATCTGGATCAAGAACAGGAGGGGTCTCAGAGATAGGGACCGAAGCAGGCTCAGACGGAGGAATACTTGTCGTAGGATCTGATGAAGAAGTAGATAATGGCAGGGTAGAATCTGGCGTAACATCGGTAAGTGTGTCCTTTAGACGTCTGGTATAAACCCGAGACAAAGGTGGTTGACCAGGTGCCATTACGGGAGCTTGGGCCGGTGATGGAGAGGAAAGGACAGAGTATACCAGAAGAGTATCCTCCTCCACAGGTAAAGGAACATAAGCTGAATTGGTAGACGCAAAATAAGGAACAGATTCCTGAAAAGTAACATCAGCAGAGACCATGTAACGATTAAGAGATGGAGAGAAACACCTATAACCTTTCTGAACACGAGAGTAGCCAAGGAAGACACACTTCAGAGACTTAGGATCCAATTTAGAGACACTCGGACGCACATCTCGAACAAAACACACGCACCCAAAAATCTTAGGGGCAATGGGAAACAAAGGTTTGGAAGGGAAGAGAGTAGTATAGGGAATATGACCATCAAGAACAGAGGAAGGCATGCGATTAATAAGAAAGCACGCAGTAGAGACCGCATCGGCCCAAAAAGATTTAGGAACCTTCATTTGAAATAGAAGAGCACGGGCTACCTCTAAAAGGTGACGCTTTTTCCTTTCAGCAGTGCCATTTTGAGCTGGTGTATCCACACAAGAGGATTGATGGAGAATGCCGTGTTTAAGCATAAAAGAGCAAAATGATTCAGAAAAATATTCTTTAGCATTATCACTGCGCAAAATTTGAATAGACGCATTGAATTGAGTCTTAATTTCAGCAGTAAAGGCACAAAAATGAGAAAACAACTCAGAACGGTTTTTCATTAAATATAACCAAGTAGTACGGGAATAATCATCCACAAATGTAACAAAGTACTTGAAACCAGCTTTGGACTCAACTGGACATGGACCCCAAACATCAGAGTGTACTAACTCAAAAGGAGACGAAGCTCGTTTATTGACTCGAGAAACTAAAGGAAGACGGTGATATTTTGCAAACTGACATGACTCACATTCTAAAGACAACAAATGCTGAAACTGAGGATAAACCTTTTTCAACGATGATAAAGATAAATTACCCAAACGAAAATGTACTTCAAAAGGAGTGATACCACCCGCACAGGCTACCGCACGCGACCCCTGATCATCAAGGAAGTAATGACCGCCAGATTCATAACCTCTACCAATAATCTTCTTCGTCAAAAGATCCTGTATCAAGCAATGATCAGGGAAAAGTGAGACCCAACAGTTTAATTGACGAGTAAGTTTACTAGGAGATAAAAGGTTAAAAGCAAGGTTAGGGACATTAAGTACAGACTCCAAATGAATAGAAGAGGTAGGTTTAACTGTGCCTGAACCAAGGACACGGGATTGGGAACTATCCGCAATGGTAATGTTAGAAGGATTGGCATAAGATTTGTAAGTAGAGAAGAGATAGCGGTTACCTATCATGTGGTCAGTAGCACTAGAGTCTATGATCCATTTGGAGGAAGAAGAGACAAGGGCAGTAGCCTCATTACCTGTGGCAATAGCAGCACTAGCAGGAGGATTGCTAGACTTTAATTGAGCATATTCAGTAGCAGAAATGGTAACCGTGTTATTAGCAGTCGTGGCCACATGTGCAGAGTTCTGTCGATTCTGTTTGTTCTGGAGTTTACGACACGTACGTTTCGTATGACCAGGTTCCTTACAGTAGTAACAAATCACATCTTTTGACTCTTGATTAGAACCCCCTGGTGTAGAACCACGAGGATTAAGTGACCCACGAGTATTATTCTGACCACGACTGAGCAAGGCGCTAGTAGGCACAGTAGAAGCTGGTGAAGAGATTTGTTCAGTTCTCAATACACAAGAGAAGGCTTCTTCAAGAGAAGGGAGATGAGCCCCAGATAAAATCTGAGAACGAGCAGCCGCATATCGAGACGGAAGTGCAGTAAGAAAACTCATAGTAGCCATCTGCTCTCGGTGAGACACATTGACCTTTCTCTCATCAGAAATAGGCATGAGGGCATTGAGTTCTTCATACATTCCTTTGAAATCCATAAAGAAGGCTATAAGAGGACGATCATCTGGCATCTCTGCGCGATGGAAAGACCTGCAAACCTCATATATTCGAGAAATATTATTCTTGCCGAAGTATAAGAATGCCAAGTAGTCCATCAGTTCTTTAACACATTCACAGTGAGTAATAGAAGGCATGATCTCACTGCCAATAGAGTTACAAATTTGTAAGAGAAGCCGTGCATCATCCCTTAACCATGACTTGCGAGAGGGATCTTTCTCGTCTGGAGGATCATCGGTCAAGTGATCTTCTTTCTCAATACTTCGGAAATAAATACGAATAGTTTTACTCCAATCTAGGTAATTTCTCCAGGTTAATTTGTACTCCGTAATCTTAGTAACTACTGGAACCATCTCAGAAACTATTGTAGACTTAGTTGCAGCCATCCAAAACAGATTAGTGTTAATAAAATCAACCAAACAACGATTAGTCAAAAGAACTGGATTACCGTTGCTTCACTGGGAGCCTCGTAAGAACAATTGTTCAAGCCAGTAGAGAAAAACCACTCCAGGGGTCAAATAAAACAAACAAATTGATATGGAATCAGAAACAGAAAATCTGCTGTCAGAAAATACAGATCAGAGACGGAAGACCCAGTATGTGACAGTCAAAACTAGGGCATGAAACTTCAGGGGTATGCTAAGGAGGATGAGTCGAGCCCAACGGAGTGAATCGCCGTCGGAAAAGGTCGCCGGAGATGGCCTCACGTGCCGGTGCGTGAAAGTTCTGGCGAAGTTGACGGTGGCGCGTGACGGTCACGCGCTACTCAGACGGCCACGAAATTTTAGGGAAACGCCGATCGGGACTGTGCGACCGTCCCTGGCTGGCGCGTGTCATTTCCTGACGTCGGAAAGTGTGACCCAACGGTGGTGAACAGTGCTGTCAGAAACAGAGACTCAAGAACAGCCGGAAACTGACACCAAAAACAGCCAAACGTGCACCTAAACTTTAAAGCTCTGATACCATGTTGATTCAGAGAGAAATGATATGTAGAATGCTTGAATATTATTGATATACTGAGGGGTATTTATATACAATAGGCAACCCTAGTCATTAATGCTATAATATCATATCGTATCCTCTATACTAAATACAGAATATTATGTACTAATTACAGGATATTACATATCCTGTAATATCGCTACAATATCTCTACAATATCTCTACAAGTTTGAGTAAATCCTTTGCAACCAGTCGTGCCTTAAAGACATTTACATTGCCATTTATGTCAGTTTTCTCCTTAAAAACCCACTTGCACCCGACAGTTTTTACACCTTCAGGTGGGTCGACTAAGGTCCAAACCTGATTGTCGTACATGGATTGCATCTCAGACTTCATGGCATAAGCCATTTTTTAGAGTTTGGTCCCACTATAGCTTCTCGATAGGTAGACAGCTCATTATGCTCAATGAGCAACACATCACGACTGTCAGAAATTAGAAATCCATATATGTGAGGTTAAAGTCGTGTCCTATTAGATTTCCGTAGACCTTGCGTGACTTGAGGAGTCTCAACAACTTGTTATTTTCCATCTGCAGTTTTGTGGTGTCTTGTGGCTCTCAAACTTCTTCGAGGTGTACCTTTCTCCCACTGGTTCGTTAGAGATAAATTCTCGTTCGAGAAAGACATCATTTCTGACAACAAACACTTTGTTATCAGCAGGGTTGTAGACATAATATCCCTTGGTTTCCTTAGGATATCCCACAAAAAGGTACTTTGAGGATTTGGGCGCTAATTTGTCTGAGGCTTGTTGCTTTACATATACCTCGTATCCCCAAATCTTGAGGAAAGATAAAATAGGTGTCCTCCCAGTCCATATCTCATATGGAGTCTTTTCAATTGCCTTAGATGGAACACGATTGAGTGTGAACGCAGCTATTTATAGGGCATGGCCCCAAAAGGAGGGTGGAAGATCTATTTGACTCATCATAGATCAAACCATATCTAATAGTGTTCAATTTCTCCATTCAGAAATGCCATTGCATTGTGGTATCCCTAGAGGAGTCAATTGTGAGACTATCCCACAACTCCTAAGATGATCAATGAACTGTTGGCTCAAATATTCACCACCCCGATCAGATCGAAGGGCTTTAATTGTTTTACCAAGCTGGTTTTGTACTTCATTTTGAAATATTTTGAATATTTCAAAAGATTTAGAATTATGCTTTATCATATAGATGTACCCATATCTGCTAAAATCATCTATGAATCTTATGAAGTACGAATAACCTCCTCTGGCATTTGTGTTCATCGGTCCACATACATCTGTATATATGAGGCCCAATAAATCAGTGGCCCTCCCACTGTGCCTAGTGAAAGGTGACTTTGTCATCTTTCCTAACAAGCAAGACTCGCAAGTGTCATATGATTCAAAATCAAATGAGTTGAGAAATCCATCTTGATAGAGTTTGGAAATGTGTTTCTTATTTATGTGGCCCAGACGACAGTGCCAGAGGTATGTCAGATTCGAATCATTTAGTTTGACCCTTTTGGCAATTATGTTATAGATATTTCCATGATTGGGTTATTCCAAATTTAATATGTAATGATCAACATGCAAATCACCATGAGCATAGAAAACATCATTACGATAAATAGAACATCTACTATTCCCAGCAATGGAAGTGAAACCTTCCTTATCCAAATAAGAAAGTGAAACTATGTTACTACTTAAAGCAAGAACATAATAGTAATTGTTCAAAACTAACAAAAGCCCAGTGGGCAAAACTAATTCATAAGTGCCTACAGCTAACGCAGCAACCCTTGCTCTGTTTCCAACTCGTAAGTCAACTTCACCCTTTTTTAGCTTCCTATTGTCCTTTAGTCCCTGCACATTTATACAAATGTGAGAACCACATGCAGTATCTAATACCCATATGGTGGAAGTAGAAAGATGAATGTCTATAACATAAATACCTGAAGCGATAGCCCTGCTATCCTTCTTGTTCTTTTTTAGATCTTCGAGGTAGAGTTTGTAATTCCTCTTCCAATGACCAGGTTCATTGCAGAAGAAGCAGACTCCTTTCTTCATAGGCTTTTCCTTCTTTGGTGCAGGCTTGGCTTCGGGTTACCTGACTCTTTGGTCTTACCTGATGAGCCATGACCCTTTCCCTTGCCTTTGCCTTTCTTTTTCATACCCTTTCCTTTCTGAACCATCAAAACAGTACTGGGCTTCTTCTTAAGACTTGGCTCAGCAGTTTTAAGCATCCCATGCAATTCAGAAATAGATTTCTCCATGTTGTTCATGTCGTAGTTCATGAAAAACTGGTCATAACTTTCTGGGAGTGAGTTCAAGACCAAATCCGTAGCTAACTCTTGGCTTATAGGAAATCCAAACCTCTCAAGGTGATCAATGTACCCTTTCATCTTTAAGACATGAGTACTGACTGATGCACCTTCAGCCATCTTGCAGGAATATAAGGCCTTGGTGCTCTCACACATCTCTTGCCTTGCCTGTTGCTAGAATATTTCCTTGAGATGCACAATCATCTCATAAGCCTCCATGTGTTCTAGATCTCTTTGGAGCTCTGGAACCATGGTGGCTAGCATCAAGCATCCCACATCGACAGAGTCTTCCTTATGCTTCGTGTAAGCATCTCTCTGAGCTCTAGGAGCATTGGCTGCTGACTCCTCAAGAATAGGTTGATCTAGGACATGTGCCTTTCTTTCCTGCTTGAGAACAATTCTCAAGTTCCTAAACCAGTCAAGAAGGTTTATCCCATTGAGTTTGTCCTTCTCAAGGATAGATCACAGCGATAATGTAGCAGTATTACTAGTCATCATTATTCTACAATTAAAATATGCAATTGAATTAGCAATCTTCCACTAAATAAATAACCCTCAATGCAATAGTTAGTGGGCTAAGATCCATATTTGGCTCAAACTTAAGTCCGCTTTGGCAGGACGATTAAATTAAGTTATTTAGGTAGGTAACACCTTTACCAATTACATCAAATGTAACTCTTAGATGTTCATGGGATTCTATCATCATATGATCTGGCATATTTTTAATCCCATCTAATGCCTTGAGACCCAAAACCGATTTGTTAATCTCAATTAAGTCAAACAATAATAAACATGTGAGAGTAGCACTATTACTCTAGGTTATCTCCCTAAGATAACTCAAATGCATCCACTTTGGCGGAGTCCACAATTGAGCGATCGAAGTTTTGACAAGTGTTCATAAATTGACGGCATTATGACTTAAGATTTAATTTAGACCGCTTAATTTAACTATCTGGTTTATAAGAATACATGTTTCTCAATTTGTATCTCATACAAGTAATATGCATGTGCTGATATAATCATAAGATGCATAATTTAAACGTGATACAATATGGCTCACCTATCCTAAGTCCACTCAAGCCAATGAGAGGAGCTCTCTAGTAAGAAAAGGGAAATTACATATAGAAACCTCTTTTAACATTCGAGGGGAGTGAGATGAGAAGAGAAGGTACATTAAGAGTATATAGAGGAAGGCACGACACACAGGCTGTATTTAAAAAATTACAACGCTTGCAATCTAGAGCCATATTGTTCACCATACCCAAACATTTAAGAATCAATATTCAGATTTAATTAAAGGGCAATTAATGTTTCAAAACTAAAACATTCACAAAACAGTATATGTTATGGTTATATTGCGCTACGAACAGGTAGCCACGGCGGTCCCGCTAGCCGGTTAGCGGGCGGGGTCTGGGGCAGCGGCCCGAGAATTTTTCTTTTTTTTTGTTTCATAAATAATCATGAATCTGAATTCATTTTTCTTAGACCCTATCAATATTAATTGATCAAATCAAAATGCATGCACCACCGATTTCAATTCCCTTTCAGATTCCTTATTTGTCATACATAAAATAGATTCCTTATATGTCACACATAAAACGCATGTTATCATATGATTGGCTATGACTAACACATATCATATGAATCAACAATCAAGCCTAACTTAAACACAAAACGGCATGGCTCTGATACCACTGTAAGGAATTAGAAGACACGCAGCATAAATTAACTTAAAATTTTTTCCATTCCCTGCCAGAATCTACCGTATGTGTTTAAGTCAAGTGGAAAGAAGTATTACCCTCAGTATTCAGTCGCGACTTTCTCAACTTCTGGTTGTGACATCCACAACTTCTCTCTACTGCTCGTGATCTCTTTTCGATCACAAGAAGTCGATGACTCAGGTCGGCTTCCTCTATTGGTATCCACACGAACAGCGTTCCAACCACGAACGACATGCTAGCGCCTCCTGTCCCTCCAGGGCTTACCCAAGAATTCGTCCTCTCTGTCTCTATTTTGGCAGTTTGTTATATGCAAACCTTTTATGGATTTCTGTTCACACTTTTTTTTCTATCCCAACCGTAGCTCCTAAATATCAGATATATAGAATGCTATGCGTGCTACCACATACTTGGATTTTAGAATTAATTTTATATTAATTCTGAAATTAATACAACATTATATATTGTATAATTTGATAAGAAACTAATTAAATAAATAGTGTTTGTATTAAATCCGTCCCATATATTTAATTCACCCATTTATTTAATTTAAAATAAAGATAAGACAGAATTATATTTGATTTATTCTCATAAATCAAATTTGAGATATCATATCAATTTGAATTTTAAATTCAAACTTGATAGAGATTTAATTTATCCTTATAAATTAAATCTTGTAAATATCTCTTATATAAAATATATATATGAATATAAATATAAATAAATATATACATCCACCCTGGATCATTCATGGAATATGGACATGTTTTATATTCAATGAATCTGGACATCATAGCTCGTGTTGGGCTACTTTGTGTGCAACCCTGTAGGCCCATATGAACTTGGCAGTGGGCCATTTACTATACTAACTCACAAGTCACAAGCGGTCTCTAGCAAGACATCACGACTACCCAAATCATATGAGGATCGATGAACGATGTAACCTTTTATACAACCATATCATGTCCCTTTTGTCACACGATATTTTGGTGAGGGATGAGGCATGGAGAATGTCATCCTCCTATTCCTGATCGTTACTTTATCGATCCCTGAGTAGTCTGACTATAGAAATAAAACTACCTTTCTATTACAGCATGGCCATACATTTCTCAGACTCACTCATCGAGGGGCCCAGTAATATCTCTCTACAAATGTGAGGGATAAATTCCATCTTGACCATTCACATTCCTTCACACAGAAAACCACTAAGCCCGAACATAGTCTTTATGATCACTCGGTCAAAAGTGACTTTTGACTAGGTCAAAGTTAAGCGTTTGTCATGTAGGAATCCATGATGATCTCATGTCAAAGGGCATAGTGACATGGTTTGTATATGAGAGAAGCTTATGACTTAACCCATGCAGGTCTCTCATAGCGGGTCGGTCCATCACCTTGTACTCTTACATGTGCCTATGACTTTGATTTATATCTCTATATATATTCAAAGTCATACTGGTCTTATTTCATCTCTGCTCCCACATAGATGACCGACCAGGGACATTTAGGATAAAATCATGAGTTATCCAAGGATGGTCATAACAGTAAACATGTAAATAATATAATAACACAATTAATAAATTCATAAATCAATAATGTTCATAAGACAATAATTGGCCCCTAGGGCACAATTTCCAACAGTAACATGGAAGCATGCACATTACACAATGTAAACACTTTCACAAGCAAGCACAAGTATTTACATTAATGCGTACATTGTTTAGTACCGTTTGCTACTTAGATTTCCCCAGAAATCGCATCCCCTTCCTTGTAATCCCAATCCTACTGGTGTTTTAATGATGAAAAATGATTGAAGAAGCATGAAAAGAAGCTGGGGATTGGATAGTACGAATGTTATGTAGAGTTAGGACCAAAATGCTGAAATCAGGGAAAAATGATGGATGAATAGTAAAATTGGAGCATTGACTGACATTTGCCTAGTCAAGGAATGGTCAACGAGTTATTTTTCCCTAAAAGAGCATTAAGCTAGCTTCATGTAGCGATTTGAACCTCTTCATTTTGATTTTTCTTGATTTAATTATGAATTTTCGAAGTCAGGTCACTCTCTGGAATTTACACAATGAACAGTACTGGATAGAGTAAGATTCCAGATTGTATAATTTGACTTCAATTACTTTAAAAGTGGTTCAATATATTATTGTTTGGTCCCTAAGATGTAAGAAAATAAGGATGTTACATGTTGTGACTAAATGTTTTGAAAATCCTGAGCATGCACCCCTGTGACAAGCGGTCGCAACTTTCACTATTTTAGGTCACGATCTATGGTTGAAGAATGTCCAACTACCTTCTTTTTGCCTTGTGCAAAGCTATATAGAAGGATTCCTTTTGAACTATTGAGATTTTTTCACAAATGATTCATTGTTCTCTTATTTCAAAACCTTTTTAGCTCCTAGAAACCATTGCCCCACTTGATTTATTTTGGAAAATCTTGGAAATTGAATTTGAAAACACCTAAGCTTTTACTATTAAATTAGATTATCACATGATTCTAAGTGATTACTTGGAAACTTTTAAATCATAGTTTAGAGGGTTTTCAGTTGTGATAAGTGTTTTAATGCCTAGTGAATGATGAACATTGTTTGAGACTTTAACTTATGAGTAATCTAGATCAAAACCTTTGTTCGAAGGATTCTCGGCCTTATATCCTATATTGAGTGATTATTCAATTGATTTATATCCTCTAGAACTTGTCTTGGCTCTTAGTTTAGAATTACTTGCGCATTTATGAATTGAACATGATAGAGGCATTCTTTATAAACCCTTTTATCCCAAACACAAGCCCACTACATATTACATCCTTAGTCACCTACTCTTGAGCCCATCACTTTTTCTTTTCATCATCCTTATAGAAAGTCATATGTGCATAAACATCATTTTGAAATAAAATTTTTATTCATGTCAAAAATTCATTATTATTGTGTTATTGTGCTGCAGCTTCCATGAATGAGGTGCCAAATAAAAGAGGAAGATGAAAGAAACATATTGTACTAAAAAAAATAGAGTACAAGGAAAAGAAAAGAAAAAAAGAGAAGAATGAACCATTATCAACTCTTATTAGCACAATTACCGCAGCTACATCCCTAGAGACATGAATTCATGCTAGTACTTTCTATTCTTCATATTCCATTCCATGTGGCCTATCTCCATCATTTCAACCCTAAAAAGACCTCTTGATCTTTACATAAGTATTATATGGTAGGGTGTTTTCCAATTTGAATATGAGTGAAAGAACCCTAACAATGAAAGCAAATAGAGATCTAAATACTTATACCCTTTGAGAGGATCTATTGCGCTCATATAGTTGAGGTTGATTTTGGTTAGTAGTTGATTACATGGAATTGCTCACATTATCACCTTTGCATTCCTAAAAGATGATGAATTATTTTTTTTTGGGTACACTATGGATAATGTTGTTATCTTGAATTTAATAGTGTTATTCTAGGTGTGATTCATGTCTTTGTCCAGGAGTACAAAGGTCTAAGTATGGGGGAATTGATAAGACACATTTTGTATATGATTTTTGTGACGCTTTTAAGAGTTTTATAACAACTTTACCATTCATTTTATGCCTTAAATTATACTTTTGTGGTAATACACAATTGTGCCTGGCAATATGCTAATTAAAGGGTAAAATCATAAATTAACACTTCCAAAGTGCATATATTATGGTATTTACTAATTTTGACTTTTATACTGAGCTTTTATATTGATTTATAGGTATTTTGGAAGAGAGCAAGGACTAGGAAAGAAATCACAAGTTAATGAGTGAAATCACGCTCCTGCACATTTTAGTCACGACCAAAGAGTCCGCCGGTTGCAACCTTGATTCTTCTGGAATTCTCTCTATGTTTACAGGTCACGACCAAAACATGGATCTAGTCGTGACTAAAATACAAAATCGCTAAAACTGCATGTTTTGAATTAGGTCATACAGAAATAAAAGGATAGGAAGATTATCGTCAAGGAGGAGGCTGGTTTTTAACCTGATTAGGCTAAGCAGTACTCTAGCACTCTCTAATTACCTTCTCAATCTCTTCCATCATTCTACACCTTTCCACATATTTCTCCACATCTCTATAACATTAATCTACTATCTTTCCATTATTTCTTCATGGTATCTCAACTAAACAGCGATTGCAGTACATCAAGATTAATGAGAGGCTAAAACTTTAGCCTCTTTGTGATAAACTAGATATCTTGAGCTCATGGACTAAAACGGGGAGTTTCTTCTGTTCTAATTTACATCTTCTCATGTTATGATTGCTGGTAGATCTAGGGTTTTCATTTTATGAGCAAGTTTTGAATATCGATTGATCATTCTTAGATTAGACTTTGTAATCAAATTCGGATGATTTGAATGTTTACTTTTTAATAGAATATTTTAGTTTCAATTTTAAGAAAGTTAGGTTATTATCAACGATCGTTGTTAATTAATTCAATTGCTTGAAATCTAGGGTTTTCGATCGATGACCATTTGAGGGCATTTTCATCATCTAAATTCAACTTACAAGCTAAATGGTTTATGGCAGTTCGCTAATAGTTCTTAAACCAGCTTTGATCAAAGGGGTTTAAGGAAAATTAGGGTTTTGGACTCAATCGATCGATTGAGGTTTTCTTTGACACTTAATGATTTCTAAACTCTAATTTTAAACATGAGAGTAAGGATAGATACATTTTCATCATCAAGAGCCTTTCATAACATATTTCTCAACAAACTAACTTGTTTTCATCTTAATAAAAAAATCTAAAAACATTTACTTTTCTGCACCCTACTTTTATTGCAATCAATCACTAAAACCCCAAAACCATTTTTTCTTGCTCAAGTTTTTCATTGACTTTGCATCCAATCTACTAGGTTTCTACATAAAAGGCTCATAGAGAAGAACGATAAGGTTGTACCTTATACTATATTATATTGGGTGCAATAAACTTTATTTTGATAGATCAGACCATGACAATCTGCCCTAATCATAGTGCATAAATCTTCAGTTCTCAAGACAAGGAGTTCAAAATAAAACTTACTAGCTATGAAGGGTCGAGAAGACTTAAATACGCGAACAAGTGAAAAAGAACAGATAAGAGGTGCGAAGGGGCTTTTTAAAGTGTATAGCAAATCTACACTGGATAAAATGTAACGTAGGTGTAGAAATAACTTTTTTTTTAACTTGACATTATATTTTACATCGGTCACTTTTTACACCATTGTAAAATATTATAAATTGCACAAACTTATACCGGATGAAATGGAAGACCGGTGTAAAAATAACTTTTTCTAAACAGATATTATATTCTACACCTGACATTGCCATATCCAGTTTAAATCTATTGTATATTTTTTTTGTTTTTGAAAAATAAAAGAACATCATGTCATTAGAACAAGAAACTTCATTCATTTAGCTTTACTAATAACTTTACATCAAAAGTATGAAATTTCCAAAACAATATCTATCAGAACATATAATATATTCTCTCTTTTTTCATTACATACAAACAAAATAAAATAGGAGGGGCAAATAAAGGTTGCAGACTTTTACTCCTATGGGATTCATCAGAGTCGGTAGGATCAACAGGATTATACAAGCTATCATTCTATTGATGACGGAAAACTTCTGAGCAAAAAGCTCTAAAACTGTCTTTGAATCTATTAACTTTCTAATATAGTTCTTCCACTACGTCCTCTAGGCCATTGAAGTGCATGATGAGTTCCTCAAGGCGTTCCATTAGAGTTATAACCAGGGGAGGAGGAGAAGGAACACAAGGTGAGGGTTGGGATGTTTGTCTTCAAAATCATCTCTATTTGTTTTGTGTGGTAGAGAAGGAGGTGTGCGTGAGGAAGAAGCCATTAGAGCATTCAGATAGAAGAAAATAAAATAAAATAGAGATAAAATGATAAGACAAAAAGTACTGATCATAGGAATGATATACATATGATTGAGGAATAAGAACAATTTCAGAAAAGAATATCGAAGAATGTAATTGGCCTTGTATCATAATGAGTATAAACGTTGGGAACTAAAGAAATGAAATGAAATACCTTAGAAGGTATAGAGAAAAGAAGGGGAAAGCATTGATAGGAAACTGAAGAGTCAGAATATAAAGTATATTTAACACCGGTGATATATAATTTACACCAGTTTATTGTACATCTGGTGTAAATATGTCATCTTATGTACAAAAATGCCAGCAGTCATTTGTTTTAAAATAAGAAACTGAAGAGTTAGAAAATGATGCAGCTAATCTACACCTATTGATATCAGTATCCAGTGTAGTAATTATCTTTTACACTAGTTAAGTGTACATCCGTATAACTATTTTATCTTATTTATAAAAAAGCCTAATAATTTTTTAAAATCGTCTCCTCAAGGACCAATTTAAAAATGGGACATTAAAAAGAATATTTTACACCAGTGTCTAGAACATTAGCTCTCTATTTATTAACCATCATGTCTCTAAGCTTAGGCCATATACTAGGAACATTTCTAGGCAAGTCTCAATATAACTTATGATTCTTCTGCTCAGGAAAAACTAGTTGAACAAAGTCTTTCATAACGTAGATCTACTCTTGGTTATTACAAAGAGGATCTACTTATGAATATCTTAAACTAATCTTCCAAATATATGTACCTTGTATCATCTACCTTATTGGCACCCCATGGCCATCCTTATCAACTAGAGGTTGGCACCTTCATTTTCTTCATTTCCATAATATATGGTCTATGTGTATCCCAATCGTGATATGAGTATTAGCTAGTCGTAACTCGCATTCTCTTTGAACTTCTCTTACTCGATTAGTCACGACCAGATGTATATGTGTTCTTCCATCACAACAACAGGTCTTCTGTTGTCGCGACTTAAATATATCTTTCTCTAAATATTTTCTTCCTAGGATTCCTTATCTGAATCCTACTATAAGCAGTGAACCAATCATCTAGGGAAGAAATCTTCTTGGTTTACTTAAAATCCATACTTAAGTGATACTAACTTTCCTACTAAGTACCCTAACCTTAACATAATGTTAACTTCTTAGGTTTAGTGTCTAGGAATTATCCTATCTGATGCCAAAAAGTTTTGTTTTGATACCAAAATATAAAATCTTTACTTTTGTATGTCTTAGGGACCATTTGGTAGCATTTAAAATCACTTACATGACCTTTGAAGTCCATTAGCTAAATCTAGAAATTTAATCTTCACGAGTTTCTGTTCATATGGTATTTTTAGATTCGGTGATGAATTCAAAAAAGTCATAATTAATTCTAAAAAAATTGAAATTAAGTGGTTCAAAAAGTTACATGAAGCTAACATCTTGAGCTTTAAAGGGAAAATACTTCATTAGACAAAATGACAAGTCAACTGAGTCAATTATGATATCAAAATGTACTATTTATTTGGTCAAAAATTTTGAAACAGTTTCTATCCCTGATTTTGAAATATTCTTTCTCTTTGTACAGAGGGTATTTATAGACTTGAAGGCATGGAAATGAATGGTCAAAATTACTTTGTGCCCTATTTGATCTAATAGTTCACATTTGCTCTTAGATAAAGCTTGTGGTAGAAGCCAAAAGTGACATCATCCATGACATCATAAAGGGACACCTGATATCCACATCTGGCAAAATTCTAAGGGAAGAAGCATCTAGGAAAATTTCAGTCTAATATGCTACCAGCTCAATTCAATTTTCCAAAAACCAAACTATTTTCTAAATATAATTTTTATGAGACTTTATAATATGTTTTTTATCATAAATCTAGTATATAAATTCTTCCTACCATTTAAATTCTTGGACTAGGTCTAAACTTAATTACTGATTCCTTGGCAAATTACCAAAATGCCCTTGGTTCTTTATTTACTTTAATAACTCTAGGGCATTATCATCTTTTCACACATCACCAAAGTATCCCCTGACCCTTGTCAACTATTCAAATATCCCTCTTGACTGTCTAACCTTATTCAAATGACTAAATTGCCCTCCATTCATCTCTTGCTTAATGGCATAACACAATGGTATTTTCATAATTTTACATAACATAATGCCATTTTCGTAATATTATATTTTTCATGATTTTCAATAGCATTAGCCCACATACCTATCTAAAAATATTATTGGGTCTATAAAGCATAATTTTGGGCCTTCTACATGGTCCCCTGCCTTTATAGGCTCTACTCCTAAAATATTTTCCCAAAAAGTATTTATCGCATGTTTTATTCAACTCTAAATTTTATTATAAATTCTATATAACTTCTTTTTGAGTTCGGTTAGTTTTATAAATTCTCATTTTAATTATAAGAATTTACTATAAAATTTTATTTGATTATGAGATCCAGAATATACTATATTAATGTTTCAATCTTTAGAAATTCATATCAATTTATCGAGACCTCAAATCAAAATTTTGTGTTGCGTTAAACTAATAAAAATAATTTTCTCTATTTACTAGTAAAATTTGGGGGCAAACTATTTCTGGGCAGTTTTGGGCATTTTCTAGCTCAACTTTTTATAATTACCATTTTGCCCCTAAACTCTTAAAAATTATACTTTAGGGCCTCAACTTTCCATAATTATACTTAATGGTCCAAAGCTTGTGTCTATTCCATTTTGTACCGTAGAACTTTTAGGGTTTTCACTTTAGTCCACTTTCTCTTTAAAATGACTATTATGCCCAAGGGACTTTCACTACTTACAATTTGGTCCCTTAACTTCCATTATGTATGTTTAGTCCCTGAATATCATTTGTATAGATAAGAGACTTCTGTAAAAAAGGGTCTAGTAGCCTACCTATTTTAGGCTATATATTGGGCTTCTAGGCCTAAAATTTGAGATGTGACATCAACCAAATAATAGTTTCCTTGTGGAATTCTTATTCTATTCCTCCTACTAATAGCATCATGATGAACTCGACCATCTACTATAGATCCTTCCTAGCCAGGCATTACATATATGAAGCTCCCATCCTGTGAGCAAATGCCTAACAATTTTTTTGTGATAACTTCTTTCTTATTCTGGTGTCTAGCCTTATTAATAGAAGGAATTCTCAACTTAATGTGAGTACTATCTAATGCACCTAAACATCGCTTAACAAAAAAAACATAAATACTAGTTAAAAAATAAAAACATTCCACATATTATTAAAAATTAATAATAAATAAATGACATATATCTAATTTGAATCACATCCACTTCTTATCAATTGAGTCTTCTGGCACAGGCTCTGGTTTCTTCCATAACATATCTCCAAGTCTCACTATGCTATTGAGTACAACATTGAAATACCTACTAACAATTTCTCCATATCTACTAAAGTTATATTGTATAACTTTATTCTTCACATTATGTGCTAATATGTGTAAAAGTATTGCAACTTGCTTATCTATAAGTATATTCTTACCAGTCTAAGGCCACCTATATCCCTTACCATATACTACAACTTATCAAATATGTTCTCTTATTCATTCTAAGCAAGTTGTAACATGCTACATCACTACTACACACCAGTATTTTTAAATAAGATCTTCTAGCAACAAACTCCATCTTATAAGGAATATGTCTTATTCGTTGTCTACTTACTACGATAGTCATAAGTTCACATATAAAACCCTGCATTGCCTCAGCCATGATCACCCACAAAAGCAACAAACATAACATTTCTTTCTTTTCTTCAGATAGTACCATAACTGTGTAACCAATTACAATTATGTACAAATATAAGTATTCTCTAAAGTAAAGTAAAGTACAGTAAAGTTGAGAACATAGAAAGAAATATTGAAGAAAGTAAAGTTTCCTATAGTAAAATAAGGCTTCTTATAGAGAACATATAAGTGAACCGGTTTATTGAAGTAACTCTATATTAGTAACATTTTATCCCCTTTGACAATTGGGGACAATTTTAACATAATATTATGAACATTCGTATCAATGACATAATTGTTTGCCAAACAATATTGACTTTCACAACTTTTCTCTTTATGCAACATGTCAATATCCCAAATAAAATCAAATAAAAAATGAATGTCCCAATCCAACAATTTCTTAAACACAGGTGAAAAATCTCCTATCTATCAGTATTACATATGTAACACCTTACTATTCATCTTAGGGATCATTCAGTAGCATGTAGAACCACTTACAAGTCCATTGAGTTCAATTACAAAATCTGGAATTTCACTCTTTACGAGTACTGTTCATATGGTAATTCCAGATTAAGTAATGAACTTCAAAAAATCATAATTAATTTTAGAAAAATCAAAATAAAGTGGTTCAAAATTTTACTCGAAGCTAATATCTTTAAATTTAAGGAAAAAATAAGTTCCTGACCAAATGCTTAACCAATTAATACAGTTTAGTCATTAAAGATTACTATTCATTTGGTCAAAATTCTAAAAATAGATATGGTCCCTGACTTTGGAAAATTCTTTCTCTTTGTACAAACATCAAAATAAGGCGTACTTGGTGTCAAAACAAAGCTTAACATGCTAACTATCTATTTCTAAATATCACACATTTATTATATCATTAACTATTTTTAATTACAACCCGAGTGTTATAGCTCAAAATTGTCTTTTGGTCCAGTGCAGAATTTTAACAACTAACTTTACATACATTCATCCCAAAACTTGTCTATAACATAACCATGTAAGCATACCATATCATCATCTAACATTCTTCCTCTCTCATGCTTGAGGTTCCTGTTGATTAGAGATACAATTTGGGGTGAGATTTCTAGGAAAATCTCAATAGTAAGCAGAAATCATACAATGTATGCAACTATATGCTTGATGTTACTATGTGTGCACTTAATGATCATGCTTGCATAATGATACTTACATGCTTTCATGTCACTTAATTATAACATATGACCATAGCATAAGAAGAAATAGAGTATTACTTAATCTTACATGCTTCACATCATCAAAGTAAGCAAACATCACATAAAACATCCAAGCAACATAAGCATACAAGTAGGTAATTTCACTACCTTATACTCCTTGCTTTCCTTATCCTTTTCCTTTACCTCTTGCTTCCTACTTCTTGATGTGTGACTTCCCTCTTTGACCACACAAACCAAATCCTAAACATCACATATTCATTCATTCATCATGATTCAACTCAATTGGCATATAAGGACATTAAACTTAATCAATTAACCCCTATCTTTCTTACGTTGCGGTTAATTGTCCTGTCCTTTGAATTAATTTGTGTCTTAACTTTACCCTACACAATTTTATCTTCTAAATCCATTTATGAACCTAGAATCATAAAATTACAGATCCTTCATGGCTTGATGGGCAGAACTGAAAACATGTACATAATTCTTTCAAAAATTCTCATTTTGATTCCAATGCTTCCAATACTTCTTTCTCTACTTTACTCCACACAAATTTTCATTTTAACACCATTAGAAGCATCAAAATTATGAAATTTCAATACTATTCATATGTGTGAATAGTAATAGAGAAGGCTTAAAAATACAACTTTCAATTCCAATGCTTCCAAGGTTCCAAATATATCCAATCTTACACAACATCATCATATAAATTCAATAGAAGCATTAGATCAATGAAATTCATTCTTCTTGGTCCAGAACAGACCTAGAATGAATGCATACATCAATGACAAAGTCAAGAACACAACTTAATTCAATAACCAATCATCAAAATCAACTTGTCTAAACCTTAATCACCTAGTTCTACATTTAGTTTCTTCTTCCTCCTTCAACTTACAATTTGGACAGCAAGCATACTCTAGGTTTAATGGAATTTACAACCACTAAAACCTAGGTTTTACCCTTGCAAAACACATCTAAATAAACTAGAAAGGATTACATACCTTATGCCTTAACTGATCAAAGTGCCTTGAATCTCCCTTTGTCTTAGCTTGAGTTTCCATTTGGCTATAGTTTCTCCATGGTTCAAGAGGCCACAATTTTGATGAGGAATGGGAGGGGTATTTAACCAAAATGTTGGCACCTTGGGTCCATAATAACCCACTTTTCCTAATTATTACAATGGCTTAATCTTGAATTTGATTGGTTGATTTTTGGATTAATTAACCTTAATCATCATTAAGTTAATGCTTATATTATTTTACATCCTTTTAGCACATGACCAAACTCTTTCTTCCTTATTCTTGCTTCCAAGTGGCGTATTGCACATGGTGTATGGGTCCCACCATGTGCAACTTCCTCATCTCTCACATTATCTTGGATTTTCTACCTTTTTTATTTAAAATTCATAAAATATCCAAAATTACCTTAAGCTCAAAGACTTGATCTTGGGCTTATTGGGCTTTATATTGATGCCATATTAGGTCTCTTTTAGGTTCGATAGCTAATTGGTACAAATCCCAAGGCACTTTCCTTATAATGATATTCTTAAATCACCTTATTTTTTAGATAAATGCTAGACACCTCTTTTAATAGTTCTAACATTTTTTAGAAATTCATTCTAATATAAAATGAATTTTCTACAAAGTCTCATAATTTTTTGAGACATAGAAGTCTTGATAAAAATTTCCTACATTTCCTTTAAACCTTTATCGGTGCCAATTTCACCTTAAATTGCATAATTAATTTTACAGGACTCCTTTTTAACTTCTGTCAATTTCATAAATTTTTATATTAATTATAAGAATATATTGCCAAATTTTATCTGATTATGAGGTCCAAAAGATACTGCAATAATCTCCCGATTTTAAAAAGTTATATCAATTTTTTGGAACCTCAAATCAAAATTATGTGTTGCGTTAGACTAATCATAATAACTTTCTTTATTTTATGGTAAAATTTAGGATTAAAATGCTTCTGGGCAGTTTTTGGCATTTTATGGCTCAAATTTTTATAATTACCATTTTGCCCCTGTACTTTTGAAAATTGCACTTTATGCCCTCAACTTTTCATAATTACACTTAATGGTCCAAAGCTTATATCTACTTCCATTTTCAGCATGGAACTTTTAAATTTTTCACTTTAGTCCCTTTTTTTCCAAAATGACCATTTGAAACTTTCATTAATTGCAATTTAGTCGCTAGACTTTTTATAAATTGCAATTTAGCCCCTTTTACTTTGCAAGTTTATACCTTCTCTCTTTCTTTGGATTAACACTTATCTTAATCATTATCTTTTCTTCTAATTACCATCCTAATCTCTTTGTAACCTCTTCCCTCTATCAATCTTATATAGATAGGGAAATTTTAGTATGATACATTTCTACCCCCTTAAAATAAATTTCATCCTCGAAATTTACTTAGTACCTTAGTCAAACTATCTTGGATATATCCCTTCTTGCTTTATGTCTAAGACTTAGGGTATCTATCTACTCATACATATGGACAACTCACTATACTGAACTTGTAAGTAGCGTGCATTTCTTTCATATTGAACCCTCTTAAACTTTACTATACTATGGGGTTTCTGTTAGTTACTTGAAATATTTTTTCTATCTATCTCTTTTTCTTTATACCTTTCTTCTTATATAGTTCCTCTATTTGGAACTAATACAAGGGATAATGAAGTTCCCTATTTCTTTCTATTGAGCACTTTTGCTATTATCTGCTCATGCTATTCTTTCTTAGTATATTATAACTCTTTCTAACTTTATGACTTAACACTGTACTTTCCAGTGGTCACCTATCCTTATACCTCTCTGGCCTTAGGCCCTTTTCTCTTAATCTATTTAGCCCTTAATCTTTTTATCCTCATTTAGAGGATATATCTTATCATACTTCTCTATTGCCAAACATATAGGGTTATTCTCAATTCCTCAGGCATACTTCCATAAACTTTTAAATATCAGCACCCAGACTTGAACTTGGACTCCATCTTCGTTTAAGGGAAAAGTAAAGTTCAGTTTGATTATAATAAAGGCTATATAAGGAAAAATATTATAAATAAAAATTTTTCTGGAGGAGTTAATCAACTCTTGAAGCTTCCCTACCTTAACTTCGTCTTTGGTAATCATCTTTCTAGAGATTTACTACATTATACTCATATCTTCATGGCTCATACTTTCCTAAGGCTAGGTCTACTGTAACCTCGGGATCTAACTGCGATCAAGTGTAAGCCTCTTCAGGATCTAACTATGACCCTAGAACCATGTTAGGGTCTAACTGCGATCCATCAAAATCCTCTATGATTCTGTTGTATTGTGTCATCATGTTTGGAAGATCGTAAAACCAACAGACTAAGTTATATGGTACTGCTTCTACTTGTCGATAACTCAATCAAGAAATATTTTTAAGAAATACATCCAGTAGCCCATATTATTTACTAAGACTTTACTTATTTCCTCTATTACTCAGGAGTTCCTTCTCATCTTTCTTACTCTATTGTGGCTTACCATGGGTTGTTGCCTTGTGCAATCATAGACTAACAACCTATCGTTGTATTCTATTATTATGGCTATATCATAACATCTCATCTAAATTTGTGCTCTAACTATGAGCAATCTGTATCAGATCTAACTCTTATATGAAGAGTGATCTAAACTCATCTAAATCTAGCTCTATCTGATAGCCATCTATTTCAGACCTAACTCATATGGAGAGTGATCTAAAAACAATCTCTTTATTGTTATCTTTTGCTCTTTCTGTATACTATTTCTTTTGATAAAGCTATAACACTACCACTTCTTGGTACTTGCTATAACCCTAACATAAGAAATAACCCTGAGTATTGCATTCACAAGCCTATAAAAATACTTGAGTAACCCCAATCATACTGTAACAATTATCCCACTTACTGAGATTGTCTATCATCCTGGGTACATTCCTATTGCATGTCATATGGTATAGGAGCACCATAACTTTCTCATCATATACTCCACCCTGCATGTACTGTATAAGAGGAGTATTTATTCATCATGGCATACTCTAACATGCTTGTCATCATATGACAACTACAAGGAGATGCAACTATTCTTCATAACTTATGGCAACATAAGCCATATCATCACATAATTTTTCACAACCATCCATCATACAATTAAGTAACCTTAAAACATTCTTTCCTTTGTCACATTATCTGATCAGGTTCTGACAATTTATTCCAAAATTGGAAATAATTATTCATCTAACTTTAGAAAATTTATTGTCAAATTTCATCTGATTATGAGTTTCAAAAGTTACTGTAAATAACTCCCGACTTTATAAATTTATATCAATTTAGAATTGGAAATAACTCCTGACTTTAGAAATTTATATCAATTTTTTGAGACCTCAAATAAAAATTATGTGTTACGTTAAACTGATCAAAATAACTTTCTCTATTTTATGATAAAATTTAGGACTAAAATACTTATAGGTAATTTTTGGCCTTTTCTGGCTCAAATTTCTATAATTACTATTTTTCCTCTTAACTTTTAGAAATTGCACTTTAGGCCTTCAACTTTTCATAATTACACTTAATGGCCCAAAGCTTATGTCTACTACCATTTTGTACCATGGAATTTTTAAAGGTTTCACTTTCACTTTAGTCCTTTTTTTCCCAAAATGACCATTTAACACTTTAATTAATTACAATTTAGTCCCTAGACTTTTTCTAAATTGCAATTTAGCCTCTTTTGCTTTACAAGTTTATACTTTCTCTCTTTCTTTGGCTTAACACTTATCTTAATTATTATATTTTCTTCTAATTACCATCCCAATCTCTTTATAACATCTTCCCTTTATCAGTCTTATATAGATAGGGAAAATTTGGGATGTTAGAACATACACCGTGTATGAAAGAAACAAAGAGAGAAAGAAAGAAAAATAAGTGGTGATAAAAGTTGATGAAAAATGTAGCTAATGAAAACTTCACTAATGAATCAAAGATTTTCAAGTTTATGAATGACTATGTAAGAAATTTTAAAATGTATAAATATAATATAAAATATATGATATTCAAATAAAAGGCCATTCATTTCATTTATATAGCCATAAGTCAGACTTAGCTTCTTGCGCTCATTAGTTTTCACAGTATATACTTACAAGAGAGAGAGAGTTGAAGAGGTATTCCAAAATATAGATAAAGATACAGATAAACTAAAGATAAATCAAAGATAAAGATAAAGATACAGATAAACAAAATAGATTAATCAAAGATTAATTGAATTAACCAAACAGTTCTTCCCACTGACAGTGATGAAGAGCGACCAATATCCTTGTACGAGAGAGAGCGATGAAGAGTGACCATCATTCTTATGAGAGAGAAAGTGAAGAATAGCAACTGGCATCCTTGAGAGGGAGAGCCCTAGCGAGACATAGAGCAAAGATAGGAATGAATGAGAAAGATAAATCTAGGGAAAAGGGTAACTTTGTCCAAAAATGATATTTACAGGGATATTTTTGACGTAACAAACTTCAATCCCAGTTCTAAAAATGCAATACTAGGGGGAGGTGGATTTCCCAATCCCACCTATGTGGTATTGCCCAATCCTAAGGTTTACCTAATACTATATACCAAACAACCTAATTTAGCGCATTCCATGTCCTTATGCTAGTCCTAATCCCTCAATGTTGCGTACAAAATATGGCCTTAGGTTCTTTTCATGTTATCATTATCATTATTATTTATCAATTCTTCCTCCCCTTCCTTTATTCTTTGTTATGTTTGGGTTGATTTGAGAGATCTATAATTTTGGTGAATATGTTGATTGGGGTAATTGCAGAGGGTGTGAATGAGATAGGGTTGGGAAATTGAAAGATTTATTCATTCCATTTTCTATTTAAATCCATGGACACTGATGATAATTATTAAGGGGGAGTTTGTTTACATAGGCTAAGGGCATGAACAGCTAGTTATGAAACTCGACAATGACAAGGATTATGATGTTGATAGGGCTTTACCAGGGATAATGATGATATGGCATAATATATCTTATGTGGCAAAGTCACCTCAGAGCATCTGGTCAAAACATATTTGACTATTTGAACCATTAGGGTAGGGTAAAATTGCTACGATTTTGTCACTTATGGGGTAACATTATTCCAAATAAAAGTTCTTGATTGCTATAGCTCCTTTGTGACTACTTCCATGGAAAAATTTGAAAAATCCTACTTTTAACCTCTCAGAGTATGAATCCAAAAGTGTATTTAACTAACAGAATAATTAATTTGGCCCAAAAATTAAAATTTTTAAATTTGACTATTGTTCACTAGTACATTCCATATTGATAGTCCAACTTTGAAAATTCATAACTAATTCTAGAAAAATTGTATGGAGGTGATCCAAATTTCTACTTGAATATCTTTTATAGCTCTTTAAGTAAAAAAATATAAATCTAGACATTTAATTTTCCAATCAATACAGTTAAATTATTACTTTTTACTGTTCATATAGCAAATTTTGGAAATTCCATATTTTGTCTTGTAACATTGTAAATTTATTTATCTTGATATACTCATCCAAATAAGATGTGTTACCTACATTTAAAGCTCTGGATGTGAACTATTTCTCATAAACTTTTGTGAATTAATTCCTTTATTTGATAGGTTAAACTGAAGCCACCACAAAACTGCTTAGGACCTACAATTTTACCATTTGACTTTCTTTCATAAATATCCTAAATTATTCCAACATTTATAAATCATCAACTTAAATTCTCATACACTTATATACATCATGGAGTTATGCCATAATTATTTCATATATTTTTCTTTACATATAATGGCATATTATATGACATAAACATAGTTGGAAATTTATATAATACATGCTAGAACAAATAATTGCCACTTTCTTTCTTTAGCTCTTCTCTATGCATACATTTTCTATCATGCTTTACCTAAATTGGTTAGTTGTAAGAGGGTGAGATTATGGAGAATCTCAGTAGCAAATATTACGACTTAAATATGCAAGATGGATGCTAATGCATGATATGTAATTTCATTAAACTTTCTTCATTTCATGCGATATGCTTTGTATAAAAATGCATGGCCATAGGAAACATGTTATTCATAATATATTCATGAGTGATAAGCAGCTCAGTATTGCTTAAGTGAGGTCTCGAGTTCAAGCCTTGGCATATGCAGAAAATCCCAATTGGGAGACTCACCTACCATAGCCAGGTGCGCGACGCGGGTCAAATCCGGATATAGTCGGGGCAAAGCTTCGGTAAACAGGGTGGGCAACCAAAAAAAACATCATTCATCATCTCACAACATCTTCAATCATTATATACATGTCAACACATAAGCATACCACATCAATCACATAAAGAGGTAAGTCCACTACCTTAAATATAAGCTGTCTCTTGTTCTTGCACTTGCTCCCTAAGCTTCTAACCACCCATACTTTTGGTCAACCACTTCCCAACATCCTCTTGGATGTCTTAAGGTCCTAAATATAATTACATGGTATATACAACTTATTAGAGCCATTACATAATACATGCACACAAACTTTCATAAAACCCTTAACTCTAAACTTAAATCTTGGAGTTAGTAGTTTAGCTTTGTAATAATTATTTCCTTAGACCAATCTTATAAGATTTTGTCTAAGGAATCTAAATATGATCTTGAAATTACGAAAATCAAAATCCTCTTATGAAACCTATCTAGAACCGTACAACACCTTCCTAAATTTCAAAAATTATCATTTTAATTTCAATGCTCCTAATACTTGTTATCTAATTTATCCCACACAATTTTTTTCATTTTACAACCATTGGAAGTATCAAAATTATGAAACTATAACTCCTTCCCAGGTGCATGAATGGTGACAGAAAGGGTCTCAATATTACAAGTCCAAGATTATATGATTTTCTAAGCACAAACTACTTAATTCTAGCTTGTTTAAGCTTATCTAAACATTTTATAACTCAATATTCATCTTCTTCCCCCATCAAGTTAGAAAATCCAGAAGTTCACATGGAGATAAAAATGATGTTTTAACCATTCAAATCCAAGAGAAATCTTCCTATAACATAATACAAAGGTAGGAGGAAGAAGTTACCTTGGATTATTACTTGTTTAGCTACTTGATTTTCCTCTTCTTCTTGCTTGAATTCCATTTTATCAGTACCTCCCCATGGTTCCCAATGCTTGGCATGAATGTACATAAATGAGGGGGTATAAATAAAAAAGTTTGGGATGAAATAGATGGCTAGGATTTAATCTTTCACTATTTTATCCAATGGTCCATATTCAATCTTAAACTTGTCGTGCCCACCAAGCCACTTTATGTCATAATCTATGACATCATTTAGGGCCTTGTTTGGCATAATTTTGGGCTCAGATCCAGTTGGCAAAAGTTTCATTCCAATCTGGTATAGGCCCTATCAAATTTCACAAAAATTAGAGCATTTAATAACTCTAATTTTTCTTAGATTCCATAATATGTTTTATGACCCTAAATCTAGCATCTAGATTTTTTCGATCGATGACCACTCGAGGGTGTCCTCATCGTCTAAATTCAACTTACACGCTAAGTGGTTTATGACATTTCAATAATAGTTATTAAACCATCTTTGATCGAAGGTGTTTAAGGAAAATTAGGTTATGGACTCAATCGATCGATTGAGGTGTTCTTTGAGACTTAGTGATTTCAAAACTCTAATTTTAACATGAAAGCAAGGATAGATTTGTTTTTATCATCGAGAGTGTTTCATAACATATTTCTCAACAAACCAACTCATTTTCATCTTAATCAAAAATCCAAAAACATTTACCTTTCTACACCCTACTTATATCGCATCAATCTCTAAAACCACAAAACTATTTTTTCTCTGCTCAGGTTTTTCATTGATTTTGATATCCAATCTGCTAGATTTCCACATTAAATGCTCCTCGAGAAGAACGATAGGGTTGTGCCTTATACTATATTATATTAGGTGTAATAAACTTTATTTTGATGGATCAGAACACGATAATCTACCCTTATCAATGTGACATGGAGGGTGTGCGATTTCAAGGAAAATCTCAGTAAAAAATGGAAATCATACAATGTATGCAACTATATGCTTGATGTTAATATGTGTGTACTTAATGATCATGCTTGCACAATGATAACTTACATTCTTGCATGTCCCTTATTTATAATATATGGCCATGGCATAAACAGAAATAGAGCATCAATTAATCATACACACTTCACATAATCAAAGTAAGTAAACATCACATAAAATATCCAAGCAACATAAGCATACAAGTAGGTAAGCTTACTACCTCTATTCCTTGCTTTTCTTTACTCTTTTCCTTGATGTGTTGCTTCCTTCTTTGAGCACACAAGTCAAATCCTAAACATTGCATAATCATTCATTCATCAACACCAAATTACCTAACATTCATGAACATTAAACTCAATTAACCACTTAACCCTAACTTTCTTTGTTTGTGGTAAATTGCCTTGTCCTTTGAATTAATTTGTGTCTTGACTTTACCCTACATAATTTCGCCTTCTAAATCCATTTATGAGCTTATAATTAAGAAATTCTAGCTCCTTTATGACCTGTTATACATAACCAAAAGAAGTATACAATTTTTCTCAAAATTTCTCATTTTTGATTCTAATGCTTCCAATACTTGTTTCTTTACTTTATCTCACACAACTTTTCACTTTAAAACTATTAAAAGCATCAAAATCATGAAATTCACATCACTTTTTATGCGAATGAACAATAATAGAGAGGTTTTAAAATTATATTTTCTAATTCTAATGCTTCTAAATTTCCAAACTTATTCAATCCTACACAAAATCATCATTTAAATTCAATAGAAGCATTAGGACATTGAAATTCAAACTCCTCCTTTCATTTATGCCCTTGAATAAAAGGTCTCAATAAAGAATAAAGTCAATAACACAATTTAATTCAATAACCAAATATCAAATCTAGCTTATCTAAGTATCTTCTCAAAGTTCTAAATTAATTTCCTTCCTCCTCCTTCAACTTAACATTTTGGACAGCAGGTATACTCTAGGTTTAATGGAATTTCTAAAAACTAAAATCTAGGTTTTATCTTTCCAAAACACTTGAAAATAAACTAGGAAGGATTACATACCTTAAGTTTTAACTACCTTGGATCAAGTGCCTTAGATCTTCCTTGGTTTAAGCTTGAATAGGTTGAGATTTTAGTTTACAAGAGTTTCCCCTAATGTCCAAGAGCATCACGATTTTGCATTAAAGGGATAGGGTATTTATAGCCAATTTTCAAGGGTCTAAGGACTAAAATATCCTCCATTATCCTAATAATTACATAGTCTTCATCTGGAGCTTGATTGGTTGGTTTTTTCGGTTAATTAACCTTAATCACAATTAACTTAATTCTTATATTATTTTAATATAATTGAGCACATAGCATAACTCTTTCTTCCTTGCCCTGGTGCTATATGGAGGGTGTGTGGGTCCACAAGACACCTCAAAATGCCAACACATGCTTCTTGATAATTCTCCTTATTATTTTTTTTCATAAAAATAGCAAAAAATATCCCATTTGACCTCTAACACTTCCTCAGCACCTTGGTTCTTCATATGATTCCATCTTGGGCTTGTTTAGGCCCAAACCATTAATTTAGTATAATTCCCAAGACACCTGATAATATTTATTATACTAATATCTTTAAATTACCCTAATTTTTTAATTAAATTATATAAAACTTATTTAAGGGTTCTAACATGTTTAAAAAATCATTCTAATATTAAATAAATTTTCTACAAAGTCTCATAATTTTTTGAGACTCATAAATCCTTATAAAAATTCATATGTTTTCTATAAATCCTTTATCAATGTTCAATTTTATCTTAAATTTTATAATTAATTCTACAGAATTCTTTTTTTAACTCTATCAATTTTATAAATTCTTATATTAGTTATATGAATTTACTACAAATTTTCATTAGATTTTGTGGTCCAAAAGATATTGTATTAATCGTAAGACTTCAGAAATTAATATCAATTTAACGGGACCTTAAATTAAAATTATGATAAATAAGCTTATCTCAATTTTCATTCTCTATTTACTAGTAAAATTTGGGACCGAAACATTTTTGGGCAATTTTGGGTCTTTTCTAACTCAGCTTTCCATAATGACCATTTTGCCCCTAAATTTGGCAAAAATACACTTTATCCCCTGAATTTGTCAAATTCTACTTCTGACCCTTTGTACCAAATCTGAAACTCCTATTTGATACTTGAAATCTCAAAGCTTCATTTAAGTCACTTTTCTATTTTTTTTTAATTTTCTATATTTAACTTTTGTTTAAATTACATTTACGTCATGTAGCTTTATAACTTTTTACTTTTCCATTCTTTGTTTGACTAAAACTTATCTAAACATTATATTTTATTCTGATTATCATCTCAATCCCTTCTTAACCTCTTTTCTTTACCAATCTTAGGCAAATAGATAAAATTTGGGATGTTACACAAACCAAATCCTAACATTGCATTATCATCATTCATTACAATCTAACTTACTTGAACATTGAATTTGATTTACTAAAGAACTTTCCTTAATCTTTATTAATTAGCTTGGTATTTGAATCAATTGATATCTTAACTTTACCCTACACAATTTGGCCTTCTAAATCCATTTAGGAACTTAGAATTTTCAAATTTTAGCAGCTACACATTGTTCTAAATAGAACCAAAAAACTTCCCTTTTCTTTCAATAATTCTCATTTTAATTCTAATGCTTCCAATACTTGTTTATCTACTTTTATCCCACACAATTTTTTATTTTACAACCACTGGAAGCATAAAAATTATGAAATTCAAATCACTATTCATACGTGTGAATAGAACATAGAAGACTTCAAAAATTCATCTTTCAATTCCATTGCTTTTAAGGTTCCAAACCTATCCAATCCTACACAAAATCATCTTTTAAATTAAATGGAAGCATTAGATAATTGAAATTACACTCCCTCTATCAAAAATAGTGTAGGTCAAAAGGTTTCATCCATGTCAAAGTCATGACTATCAACTTAATTCAATAACTAATCATCTAAACTAACTTATCTAAGCATTAATCACATAGTTCTAGCTTTAATTTATTTTTCCTTCTTTCATGTAGGGTTTTGGAATAAATATATGCCCTAGAGAATTTCCTATTTTTCTTCCATAAAGCTTTGAGTTCAAGCCTCCAAATTAAAGTAATACAAGTTAGGATAAATTACTTACCTTAGTCCCTAGCTAGCTTGAAATTTGGTGCCTTGAATTTCCCTTTGTCTTGGACTAAGTTTCCATTTGGCCATCATTTCCCTAAGGTACCATATGTCACAGTTTTGTAATGAAAATGGAGGGGTATTTATAGAAAATTTCTATAGAAAATGAAAAGCCAAAATTCACTTTAACATTATTTAATCTAGTGGTCTATAATTTCTCTTACTTTCCAACTTGCCCACCAAGAAAAATTCAGATAAGATCACATGCCAAAACTCCTTCTTACTCCTTTCTGTATGCCATGTGTATGTTATGTGGGGCCCACCATGTGCTCTTATCTTCCCCTTGATTATCTTTTCTTTTATTAGTTGATTTTTTTATTAATTACACTTAATCAGCATTAAATTAATTATTATATTATTTTAATACATTTTAGCACATGAGATAAGTTCTATCTTCCTTGCATTGTGCCACATGGTAGATAAGTGGGTTTCACAAGACACCTCACAATTCCAAATAACCTTATCTTGCACTTTCCTCGAAATTTCCTTTGAAAATACCATGGAATATTCTTGGAAATTGGCTTGAGCTCTAAGATAATTCTTTTAGCACATTGGGCTGCTACATATGATTCCACATTGGCCAAGATTGAGTCAAATTGAAAATTGGTACTAATCCCAATGCACTTCCTATTATTTCTTATACCGATATTCTTAAATTATCCTAATTTTTTAGATAAATTCTAGACATATCTTTTAATAGTTCTGATATTTTTATAAATTTATTCTAATATAAAATGAATTTTTTACAAATTCTCATAATTTTTTAGGACCAGAAGTCCTGATAAAAAATCTATACATTTCTTTTAATCCTTTATCAATGTCCTTTTTCACCTTAAATTCTCTTATTAATTCTACATGACTCCTCTTTTACTTTTTTCAATTTCTTCAGGACCTCAGAATCCGATGCACTAAAAAATTGCATCGGATTCTGAGGTCCTGAAGATATTGTACTAATATCCAGACTTCGAAGATTAATATCAATTTATCGGGACCTTAAATCAAAATTCTAAGAGATATGCCTGACCCAATTTTTATTCTCTATTTACTAATAAAATTTAAGACCAAAATATTTTTGGGCAATTTTGGGCATTTTCTAAGTTAACTTTCCATAATTACCATTTTGCCCCTAAACACGTGAAAATTACACTTTAGTCCCTCAACTTTTCATAATTACACTTAATGGCCCATAACTTGTGCCTACTTCTATTTTGCACCATGGAAATTTTAGGGTTTTTCACTTTAGTCCCTTTCTTTTTCAAAACAACCATTATGTCCTTGTAACTTTCATTAATTGCAATTTAGCCTATTTGGCTTTACAACTTTATACCTTATCTTTTTCTTTGGCTTAAAACTTATATAATTATTATCTTTTCTTCTGATTACCATCCTAATCTCTTCATAACCACTTTCCTCTATCGATGTTACATAAGAACTTTTTATAGGTTTGGAAAATTAGATCAAACTGATGCTCTATTCTTCATCTCATATATTGTTCAAAATTAATCGATTACTTAATCGATTAATATAACATATAATTTAATTTTGAAAACCTATCTACTTTAGATTAAATCTTTTAACAAACAGTCATTTACTAACAAGTTTATATTCTTAATCAATACTTCAAACAACTAACAATCTTTTGTTTGAGTATATTCAGAAAAGGCTATAGATTCAAAATTATAAAGGTTAGGCAACAAAAACTTTTTACTTCCAGCAATGCATTAAATGCTTACCTACCTATCAGTGACTAACCATGTTTCCAGACCTCCTCAAACTTCTGTAAGAATTGATAAACCGAATTAATAGTTTAGAGAACTTGGTTGAAGAGCTCTCCCTTCAGGTAGAGAACCTTCAAGAAAGGTTTGATAGTCTCCATTTTGATCTCCACACCAACATAACCAGTGACACTTCCACCACCTTTCAAATGACCCATATGACTCTCAAAACTCAGACGACTTTGCTTTGTCTAATTGAAAGGCTTCACCTTTCTTTCATTTCTATTTTTTGATACTTTTTGGCACTAGTGAATAGGATGGGATGATAAAACTTATGAAATATAACGAATGGTTTGTTAGAATATTTTTAAGATATAGTCAAACTAGTTAGAATATTTTCTAAAGTTAGTTATTGTTATAATGAATTGTGTACACATTTTTCTTAAGAATAAACCTATATATATTATACCAAGTTTGATATATTCTTTAGCTTCTCTTTTAGCAATGAGTACTTAAGGTAATTGAAAGTGCACATATTTTGAGAAAAAATATTAATCAAGAAATATAATTTATCCAATAAATTTAATAATACAACAAATTAATAAATACTATTGGCATACTAGTTTAATGTCTAATTTATTGGATTCAAGTATGTTATCTTCAAATAACATGATCAAAACTTTTTACGGATACTTGTAACGATGATTTTAATAAAATAGCCGTATAAAGTCTTCATATATGGTAAATGTCAGGCTTTTGACTGTGGTTTTATTAAAAACTATCGTTACAAATATATGTAACAGTGGTTTTTAATAAAATCTGCCTTAAAAAGCCACAAAAATTTAGAAAACCTAATCCACAGTGAGCTTCAAATTTACTTTTCACATAGCCACTTGTGATCTCGTTCTCTGTTCCATCACCACAGACTTAGATGAAAGACATTTTCTATCATTTTCCCCTATTTCTAGTGACTCCATTGTCATTCACTATCTCTATCATTGTTAACTACCTCCGTCGTCGTTCTCGTCTTAAAAAATCTAAGTCACTGTTTAACTTCTTCATTATTTTGTGGCCTGGCTTTTTATTGGGATTAAAGCTAAAACAGATTAAATGAGTTAATAAAATATGTAAATATTACACTTGAGTAGGTAAGAAAGTGATTCACTAAAGTGGGTTATGGAGTTTTGGGTGTTTGGTTGTTGAAAACCCAAATTGAGTTTTATTCGTTTATATTCCTAAATGTTTGAACTATTATAATAGGTGTTCCTAAGGTTTCTAGAATGATTGATGATTGATTTGGATTATGTTTTAAAACTCTAAAATGAGGCTTTAGGATAGTAGAGCTCAAGTTATGAATTTGTTATCTTCCTTTATTTGGACAGTATACTGAGCCATGGGAAAACTAAATCTGCGTTGATCTTAAATATGATTTTTATGACTTAAGATTGTGGGACATAAGAGGAGTTAGATGATTAGGTGATGATAACATAATTTATAGTTAAAATGATGGTTTGATAGTTGATTTATGGATATAACAAAGACAAATATATGTTTGTGTATGTTATTGGGCCATTGAGATTTAAAGAGTAGAATATAGTATACTATTTTTGGATTATTAATTTCTAAACAAGTGGCTCAATGAAGATTATTTTTAAATTTAAAATATTAATCTTAGAAGTTATAATTTGGGAGATTAGTTCACTATTTTGGATTGTTAGTTATATCATATCTTAACTTTATTTATTGTTTATTGAATAGAGCATGGATGGATTAGGTTCAAGTTCTAGTCAGCAAGGGAATAAAAGAGGAAGAGGTCCAACTTATATGAAACATATCTTTAAGACAGATAAGGGGTCACATCCCATTAGGCTATAAGTTGAGTTTGATCAGACATGAAGGCAACTGGTCAAAATGGGCCACCGTTTAATTGCTATATCAACCATATAGTACGTGCTAAGATTAGTATCACGTACCCCAACTGGAAGGCAGTCGACCCTAAAGATAAGGATATGATTTGGGAGGATTTTTTGGTTTATTTTTTATTTTATGTTCTACCTATCTACTTTAGTTATTGATAATTTTTGTCCCTTATTGTAACTTCATATTATTTGTTTTTTATACTTTCACACAGCAAAAATTTGATATTCCTGTCACTTCAAGCATGAAGCATCGCATCTTAAAGTAATATGATGAAAGGTGGAGGGACTTTAAGTCGAATGTTATGAGGGACTACCTCTGAGGTAGTAAGATGGGGAAACATCTGAATGACACATATCCCAATATTAGTGATAAAGGTTGGACATTGTTTCATCAACAGTAGGAAGAGTCTACTTATAAGGTTTGATGTGTGATGTAAACTTACATTTTAATTAGCTTATTTAGTAATAAGTGTACATTTTAATAAGCTAATCTAACTTTTTTTTTCATTTTCATAAACTATTTGTAAGAGGAATCAAGAAATGGCCAAGAAGAATTGTACCACTACTATAAGTCTCAAGGGTATAGTGTCCTTAAGAGGAAAATGATGTAAAAGCAATAGTTGTAGGCTATACAACAAGCAATTGCATCAGATATTAGTGTTTCATACCCTTATTCATCTATCAGCATCCAACGTCCATTTCACCAACAAAAATGGAAGGCTATGAGGGTGAAGAATAGATAATACATTACTCCAGAGGTTGCTATAGTTATTGAGAGGATTTTAAGTAACTAATTTAAAAACTAAGAATTTATATGTTATTTCTTGCTCTTTAGTTATTTTAACTTGGCAACTTGTATATGTTCTAGGATGCACTGGAGAAACAGGCATCCTAAGGGTATTTCATTCCTGAAAAAGGAATGGACATCATGGAGATAACTATTAGGACCCCTAACCACCCTAGTCAAGTGAGAGGGGGCCCCAAATGAGTAATATACAAACTTTTAGCTTCGCTTCTTTAAGAAGAAACGCACCCTTTGCAGACATGGTGTCTAGAGATGAGTTGTAAAGGGTTCAAGATGAACTTACTGTACTATTTCAAGCAAAGATAGAAAGGATACTTTACAAGATGGATGCTAAGCTCCAGCTGGCCATGATTATGATAGGCTTCCCCATACCTGACCAAAGTTCAGAGGTAAAAACACATTCATTTTCTTCTTATCAAGGGAAATATAACATGTATTTTATCTTCACTAATTTTATTTATATATTTAAGGTTCTTCTATGGTGACTAGTGGGAAAGGCAACACCAAAAAGGAGAAGTTTGTCTCCCAACCATCTGAACTGACCCTACCCTTGAGTACACCTAGGATGATGGGGAAAAGTATGCTATCTACATTGTGGTAAACCAAGGGACTACAACCTTTATCCCTCATGGTACCGTGTACCTAGATGTCACAGTACAATGTATAAAGAAGCAATCAGGCATTGCACTAGTTCCCTGCCCCACTGACGAGGTTTGCATATTGGACAAAGTTCCAGGGAAATTTATTATGTTGCCAACACATCTAGTTAAATTGAGAAAGCAGGTCACACCAGACCCGATGCTAGAGAAGGTACCTCAGAAGTAAACCCTAAATGTTGGAAATCGTGCCCTAGGGGCCAATCATTGTCTTATGAACATTATTGATTTATGAATTTATTAAATTGAATTATCATATTATTTGCATGTTTACTATGATGACCATCCTTGAATAATTCATGATATTATCCTAAATGTCCCTGGTCGATCATCTATGTGGGAGCACAGATGAAATAAGACCAGTATGACTTTGAAGATATATAGAGATATAAATCAAAGTCATAAGCACATGTAAGAGTACAGGGTGTTGGACCGACCCGCTATGAGAGAACTGCATGGGTAACGTCATAAGCTTCTCTCATATACAAACCATGTCAATATGCCCTTTGACCTGAGATCATCATGGATTCCTACATGACAAAATGCTCAGCTTTGACCTAGTCAAAAGTCACTTTTGACCGAGTGATCATAAAGACTATGTTCGGGCTTAGTGGTTTTTCATGCGGAGGAATGTGAATGGTCAAGATGGAATTTATCCCTCACATTCGTGGAGAGATATTACTGGGCCCCTCGATGAGTGAGTCTGAGAAATATATGGCCATACTGTAATGGAAAGGTAGTTCCATTTCTATAGTCAGACTACTCAGGGATCGAGAAAGTAACGGTCAGGAATAGGAGGATGACATTATCCATGCCTCATCCATGACCAAAATATCGCGTGACAGAAGGGACATGATATGGTTGTATAAAAGGTTACATCGTTTATCGATCCTCATATGATTTGGGTAGTTGTTATGTCTTGCTAGAGACCGCTTGCGACTTGTGGGCTAGTATAGCAAATGGCCCACTGCCAACTTCATATAGGCCTACAGGGTCGCACACAAAATAGCCCAACACGAGCTATGATGTCCAGATTCATTGAATCTAATACATGTCTAGATTCAATGAATGATCCAGGGTGGATATATATATTTATTTATATTTATATTCATATATATATAAATTCGTATATATATTATATATATGAGATATATGAGATTTAATTTATAAGGATAAATTAAATCTCTATCACGTTTGAAATTCGAAATTCAAATTGATAGGATATCTCATATAAGAGATATTTATAAGATTTAATTTATAAGGATAAATTAAATCTCTATCACGTTTGAAATTCGAAATTCAAATTGATAGGATATCTCATATAAGAGATATTTATAAGATTTAATTTATAAGGATAAATTAAATCTCTATCACTTTTGAAATTCGAAATTCAAATTGATAGGATATCTCATATAAGAGATATTTATAAGATTTAATTTATAAGGATAAATTAAATCCCTATCACGTTTGAATTTGAAATTCAAATTGATAGGATATCTCAAATTTGATTTATGGGAATAAATCAAATATAACTCAGTCTCATCTTTATTTAAAGTTAAATAAATAGGTAATTAAATCTGTGGGACGGATTTAATATTATTTTATTTAATTAGTTTCTTATAAAATTATACAATATATGATATTGTATCAATTCGGAATTAATATAAGATTAACTCCAAAATCCAATTAGGTTAAGTGAAAAAAAACGCATAGCATCCTCTATATCTGATTGGAGGAGCTACGTTTGAAAATAATACAGAACACAAAAGGCCGAACGGAATCTGCAAAAGGTTTGCAGACAAGAAACTGCCGAAATAGAGACGGAGACTTGTGAAAGCCTTGGAGGGACAGGAGACGCTAGCACGTCGTTCGTGGTTGGAACGCTGTTCGTGTGGATACCAGTAGAGGAAGCCGACCTGAGGCGTCGACTTCTTGTGATCGGAAAGAGACCACCGTCCGCGGAGAGAATCTGTGAAGGTCGCTGAGGAACACTCTGTCGATTTCTTGCGATCAGAAAGAGATCACCACCCACGTAGAGAAGCTGTGAAATTCGCTGAGCAACACTAAGGGTAATGATTCTTTCCACTTGACTTAAACACATACGGCAGATCCTGGCAAGGAATGGAAAATTTTTAAAGTTTATTTCCGCTGCGTGTCTTCTAATTCCTTACACTAAAGGGCCTAGAACCAGAAAATGTACCACAAAAGCTCAAGGTTCACAAGGTGAAAGTAGACAAGCTCAGACCTTTTCCTGAGACCATCTCCTCGAGATATTTTGGTATGGTAACTCTTCACACTATGATAGCATGATTGGAGGAAACACTTAGTTTCACAATTTCACCTGGGGTTTTGACCACACAGGAGCTTTAAAAATTTACCCTGGATAAGAATAACATAGTGCAATTCCTGAATTTTGAAGATATAGATTCAACTGTTATCTAGTGTGCCATATTGTAAGTTGTAAATTTATGTTAATACTTTATGTTTAACCATTCGCGTAGTACTGACTTATTTCTCTCTTAACAATAACTACTTCTATCGGAGATGCCTAGACAAAGCAAAATGAGAGACATGTCTTCATGTGTCCTCAATGTGTCCAAGAGATAGACACCGATTGGAGCTCGAGGATTATGTACATGGTCGACATTATGACCTATTGATAAACTCTTATTTTTATTGATTTTAGTGTGTTTAAAGAGAGTTTTATTATTATTTTTATCCTTTTTTATCAATATGTTGAGTAATTAATAAATAAAATAAAATTGGAACAAGTAGAAATTAATTGATATGATTCTAGTGATTAATTGGATAAATAATCTATTCTTTTAAATTTCCATTATAGGCTAATACAGTAACCAATTCAACTTGTTGTTGTAACTAAATTATATAGGATTAATTATAATGTAATGGGAAGGAAGTGACAGCAGGACTAAATAGAGAGGAAAATAGATTGGGCACATCGCTAATAGAAACAAGTGGGCTAAGAGACTGTTGGACACATGTGCTGTAATAGATCTGATAGGGGATATATCACACAAGTCACGCCATCACTCAAGAAAATCAGCTCACGCATGACACATATATCTTATATTAGCTCACTCATCCCCATCCATACTATACGCCATCATTCATTCATCACACTCTGACTCCATCCCCATCTTCATTCACTCACCATCTCTATTTCTCTTTCTTTCATCTGTAACTTTCCTCTATTCTAAGCAATAGAACCAGAGGAAAGTTTTATCTCCATCTTCATCTTCTCTTTTTGCACTACCATAACTACTGTTAGTTTTACTGTTGCTGCTGAAGTCTTGAGAGTAATGGAAGCTAGAGTTACTTGCTCTATTGGAGATAATGCTGAACTAGAATCTTTCATCTAAAATAGGGAGTTCATTGAGTCTTTAATTTAGATTTAATTGAATCGAGTTGATGTAGCTAATTCTAGTATTACCGATACAATTAGAGTTATCAGATGATTAATGATTATGGAACCAAGTTAGATTTCCTATTTCTACATAATTGATGTTTTGATTGATCCTCATCCTTAAACTAGTTTGACATGGTTATGGTTAATTAGATCAATTCTATAATAGAGTATAGTTGTATATGTTTAATTCATCTTCTTCTAGCTCTTAAGTTGAATGATTGATAATTCTATATTCAATGTTTGCGAGTTGTAGCTTTGATTGAGATTTAGCTGGTGAGTTGTTAACTAACACATTATAATTTAACTAACTCATTATTGATATTCTATGGATAATGAAGGTAAGGTAATCTCCATGGAAATACACTTGTTATTGATTCATTTCATCATCATAAACAGTAGCATAGGATTTAAATTTAGAATTTGTTCACACATCTCATCTCATAGATCATTACATTAACTTGTTAAATTGTGGCTCATTGGATTAATTAGGTAATTTAATATCCATTTAGGCTCCTTGTGAATTGACTTAGGTTTACTTCACTCTACTATTAGTTAGCTTAGTTTCTTTTGGTAATTAAAATGATGGTTATCAAAATGGCATTGTTACTGGGGAACTTTACTTGTTAAGGTTTCCTAAGCAATCTGCTGGGCCACAAAAACATAAAAAGTATATAAGTGTTTTAGTTTTTCTGTTAATTTAGTGTTTTGCCTTTTTGAGTTATGACCAATTGCCTATTTAGTCAAGACTATAGTACAAAAATTGATTTATGAGAGTCTCTTTAATTTGTAGTCATGACTAGAGTGCTTTGTGGTCGCAACCAAAAATATTTATCCATTAAGTTTTATTCTCTGTAATTTCCAATCACAACCAAATTGACACTTATTCATGACCAGAAATCAGTGTTTAATTCATATTTACTCTATGATTTTTAGTCACGACTAGAGTGACATTTGGTGGCAACCAGAAATTCTTAATTTTAAGCATTTGCTCTGTGATTTTTAGTCACAACCAAAGTTACATTTGGTCGTGACCAAAAATCTTGATTAAAAAATGTTTCTCTCTGTGACTAATAGTCACGACTTGAAGTTCATTTTTGTCACAATATATGCTTCTTGTGATTGTTAGTCACGACTAAAGTCATTTGGTGTCGTGACCTGAGTATTTTGAACTACAATTACTTGATCCAATTTCTAAAATTTTTGCATCTGTGATATACTTGATATTCTAAATAATTGTTAAGTGTAATTTGCATGACCAGAAGCTCTGAATTCTTTCCTTTTATCTTAGATAATCATTTTGTCATAGAGCATGTTAATGAGGGAGAAACTTATACTCATAATCAGAATAATCAAAATGAGCAACATGGAGAGAATAACATGAATAATAGATGGGCACTTAGACGCATAAGAGAACTCACTTCTTCAAATGCAAACTTGGATACTTTTCGTACTTGTCCTACTTTGGATGTTAATTTTGAGTTGAAAGGTCCTTTATTAAGTAACTTACCAAAGTTTTATGGATTGGAAGGTGAGGATCCTTTCAAGCACTTAAAGACTATGCAGTGCGTTTGCTCATCCATAAAACCTATATGTGCTAATCTGGATGTTGTGTAAAAACAAGTATTCCATTTTACACTTGAAGGAAAGGCAAATGAATGGTTTTATATACTACCAAATTATGCATCTCAAGCCTTTAAACTCCTAGAATAACTAGAGGAATGCTTCTTAGATAGGTACTTTCCTACTTTCAAAACTGTTACAATGAGGAAGGAGATTTTTACTACAAAACAGTATACTCAAGAGTCTTTTTATGAATTTTGGGAAAGATTTTAAGAGCTTCTAGCTAGATGTCCATACCACTAAATTTCAAGTAAGCATTTAGTGCAGTATTTTCATTCAAGATTGCACATTGCATGCAAAAATAGTTTAGATATAGCTGCTAGGGGTTCCATTGATGATTTAACTCTTGATGAAGCATATAATTTGACTAAGAAGATAGCAAACAATTACCAGCAGTATGTGGGCTATGATGATAGCTAAGTTCATGAGATTTCTGCTAGGTCTTCTCGAGATTGTAATAGCTTATCTTCTCAAATTGCTACTATGAATGCTCAGATCAATAAGTTAACTGCTCAATTAAGCAATACCCATACTCTTAAGCTCTAGTTGCTCCTAGTTGTCAACTTTTTCTTCCCCTATGCATACCAGTGTCAATTGTCCTACACACTTTGAGGAAGTATCATCCATCTATCAAGGTAAACCAAATCAATATTTACAAAGGAATCTATACTCCAACACATATAATGAAGGATGAAAAAGATCATCCTAATTTTAGATGGAGGGATAAAGGGGAAGATAGAAATTTTGGGCGAAACAGATTCAATAATGACAAGCAAGTAGCTGAATCCTCTAGAGCTATGGAAGTACCTACTACTGTAAATGATGATGGAATATATGAGCTAATCAAGAGCATTAATGTGATGAACTCAAACATAAATTCCATAAAAACAAACTTCAGCTTTAATTTTAAGGACTTGCGATCTACAGTAGAGAGCAACCTATCAATAACAAATTCTAAACTTGCTGCTTTGGAGAGCAAGATAGAAGAGTGGGAAATCAAGGCTTTAAATATGATTGGCTATGTATCACAGTTAGCTAATTCAGTGAGTGATATTCAGGCAAAGATAGGTGAAAATCTACCTTCAAATACAGTTGTTAACTCCAAATCTATGAATGACATAAGCTTCAGAAGTGAAAAATAGTGGCAAAAATCAATTTTGATGATAATAAGAGGGATAATAGAGAAATACTCTCATTTTAGATTTTGGTTCATCTTTATCCTTATTATTATTGCCTTTACATATGTTTCATTAGTTCTTCACATTGAGGACAATGTAGAAAATAATTATGGGGCAGGATTGCTGTGATTCTATGTCTTTTGGTCGCGACCTTATGTTGTTCTTATAGTGACTAATGTGTGCATGTCAAGTTTCTTCTCTGTGAAACTTAGTCGCGACCATTATACATTTTTTTCATGACCAGTAGTTCCTATTTTTTGAAGTTTACCTATCTGGATGTGCAGTCATGATCTGTGCTTATCTTTGTCATGACTGTAACTCTCTATGAATTTTGGTTGTGACTGGATTGACATTTGGGTCACCACCAGAGCATGTGTGGTTATCAAAGTTACTCTTTGTGATTATGAGTCACGACTAGTGTACATTTCTGTCTTGACCAATATTTCTTGTTTTCTGAAGATTTCTTCTCTGTGTAAAATAGTCACGACCTGATGTCCTTTTTGTCGAGACTAAAATTGATCCTCTGCTAAAAAATTATTCTATCTCATTATGATTTTTGCTTGGTCTATTAGAATTTACTGTCATGGATTTAAAATTAAATTTTGAACATATACTTTTGAACAATGGCAAACTTGATGAATTGTGAGTTGCTTATTTCATTGATTGGCTATTGGAAATTAGGTATCATGAATGATTGATCTCATGTATTTAGTTTAAATTCGTGCAATCGTGTCATGGTGAGTAAATTAGGGTGAGTAAGCCAGATGGAAGGATTCTGAGCCTCCAACATATACTCCTTTACATTGTGTGACACCATCTAGTTTGGTAACTTTGCAGAACTTGTCTCAATCCTTGATTCAAAACCACAACAGCTTCTTACAATTGTGAATATGATAAGGGACTTTCTTTCAAAATCTTTTTGACCAAACAGTAGTCACATAAATATTAAATCCTTTGTGTAAACCCTTTGAGACCTTCAATTTCTTTCAAAATTTCATCCTTGATTAATGAATGTTGTACAAGATATTTGTTGCTGCAATAAGTCTTTAATTGTGAACTTACTGTTAAGTTACACCACTTGTTGAATATCTAAACTTTAATGCATTTGTTATCTGGTTCAATAATTGAATGGAAAAAAAATAAAGAAAAGTAAAGAGAAAACAAAAAAAAAAGAAAGAAATGAGAAATGAGAAATGAGAGATAGACATATGCAAGATGTGATATTCAACTTGTATGAAAGGAAGTTAATTTGTGAATTGTTATTTTCTGCAGTTGCACAATTGAACTATGATAAAAAAGAATTGAAATAGCTTGAAGAAGTATGATCATGTGCAGTATTTCATTAATCATTAACATGCATTTCCATTTCATCATTTTACCTTTCTAACATTACAACCCAATAAAGACCCTTTGATTCACAACCCTTGTAGCATTTTGTGGTGGAGATATAGGATGGTTACAAGCCTATGGAAAGGCTGAGCTAGATGGTTGAGTGAGAAATTACCCTGATAAGAGAGTGAGTGAAACACTAAACATTGTGAGGAAATCTCAACCTAGTTTCTTATTATGATTTAATTACATGAGTTGGACTATTTGATTGGTATGAGATTAATCTGGATTGTTTCCAATTGAAGGGAAATATTGATGGTGGCAAGTGCTTATGTTGAATCTGTTATGGCCAATTTTGCTAAACACGTGTGTTTAAATTTCAATTTTGATCTACAATTTTGCTTAGAGTGAAAAAGCTAAGTGTGAGGGAATTTATAAACTCTTATTTATATTAATTTTAATGTATTTAAAAAAAGTTTTATTATTGATTTTTGTCCCCATTTGTCAATATGTTGAGCAATTAATAAATAAAATAAAATTGGAACAAGTGGAAATTAATTGATATGATTCTAGTAATTAATTGGATAAATAATCTATTCTTTTATATTTCCATTACAGGCTAATGCAGTAACCAAGTCAACTTGTTGTAACTGAATTGGATAGGATTAATCAGAATGTAATGGCAAGTAATAGCTGGAATAAACAGAGTGCAAAATAAATTGAGCATATGGCTAACTAAAACAAGTGGGCTAAGAGACTATTGGACACATGTGCTACAATAAATCTAATAGGGGATATATCACACATATCAATCCATTACTCAAGAAAATTAGCTCACGCATGACACACATCTCCTATATCAGCTCACTCATCCCCATCCATACTGCACGCTTCATGCATCCATTAGCTCATTCATTAATCACACTCTAACTCCATCCCTATCTCTATTCTTTCCCCATCACTATTTCTCTCTCTTTCATTTGCAACTTTCCTCTGTTCTAAGTAATAGAACTAAAGGAAAGTTCTATTTCTATCTTCATCTTCTCCTTCTGCACTTACCATGATTGCTGCTAGTTTTACTACTGCTATTGAAGTCTTGATAGCAATAGAAGGCTAGAGTTATTGTGCTCTCTTAGAGATGATGCTGAACCAGAATCCTTGATATGAAATAGGGAGTTCATTGAGTCTTTATAGATTTAATTGTATCAAGTTGATATAGTTAATTCTAGTATTATTGATGCAATTAGAGTTAGTAGATGATTAATTATTAGGGAACTGAGTTGAATTTCCTATTTTTACATAATTTATGCTTTGATTAATTGTCATCCTTGAACTTGTTGGATATGCTTATGGTTAATTAGAGGAATTATATAATAAAGTACATCTGTATCTATTTAATTTATCTTCTTCTATCTCTTGAGTTGAATGATTCATAATTCTTTATTCAATGTCTATGAGTTATAGCTTTGATTGAGATTTAGTTGGCAAGTTGTTAGCTAACACATTATAATTCAACTAATTAACTCTAGATATTCTATGGATAATGAAGGTAAGGTAATCTCCAAGGGAACACACTTGTCATTGATTCATTTCATCATCATAAACACCTATATCATTGCATTAACTTATTAAAGTGTGGCTCATTTGATTAATTAGGTACTTTAGCATCCATTTAGGCTCCTTATGAATTAACCTATGTTAGCTTCACTTTACTATTGATTAGCTTAGTTTCTTTTGGTAATTAAAATGACGATTATCACCCGCACAAGGAGGAAGATATACTTTGCACCTTACATTAAAGGGTAAACTCTTATACTTGGCAGACTCATACATATTAGTTTACATTCATATATAACGTTCACATTTATGCATTGGACTTTGCTTGTCATATCCTCTGAAGAAAATGTGGTGTACTAGTTTGATTCATTGTTTGGATGGAAAGATACTGAGATTGTTTCCCTTATCAACACATGAGTTTTTCTTCAAAGATTTGTTGACTTAAAAATTTAATAAGTTATATGATATCTCTTTTTCCAATTAGAGATAAGGCTATACAAGGCTTCAATTGGTTCAGAGGCCATCCAGTTAATACTAATCCTTCATGAATTTATCCTCAAGTAAGTAATTTTTAAATAATTAAGTTTGAATTTTAATAAATTTATTGGGGTGAAAGTTAGTCACTAATGTGATTTGTGTTTTTCCATTTTGTTAGTACCATCATCAACCTGGGATTATTGAATGCGGATATTATATAATCCAATATATGTACAAGATAATTGAGATAGTGTAACACCTTACTTTCATACGTCTTAGGGACATTTCAGTAGCATTTAGAACTACTTATATGATCATTCAAGTTTAAATTTAAAATCTGGAAATTTCCAACTCGCATGTATTGTTCATGTGGTATTTCCAGATTAAGCGGTGAACTTTGAAAAATCATAATTAATTAAAGAAAACTCTAAATGAAATAGTTCAAAATGCTACATGAAGCTAACAAAATGAAATTAGAGTGAAAAATAAGTCTCAGACCAAATACTCAACCAATAAATACAGTATTGGCGTCAAAGATAACTATTTATTTGGTAAAAAACTCTAAAAACAATTTTTTGTCCCCAACTTTGGAAAAAATTGTTCTCTTTGTATAGATATCAAAAGAAGGTATTCTTAGTGTCCAAATAAAGCATAAAATGTTAACTAAATAATGATAAAATATTATACATTTATTTGATCATTTATTATTTTTAATTATAACTCAAATGTTACTACCTCCTCACGAGTTACTGTTCATAGTGACAAATTTCAACATCTATACATACATTAATCACATAAAAATTATACTATCCAATCCCTAACTTATTCTCATGAAACTTTATATTCTTTCCTTATTCATGAACTTATGGGATTGGGACTTGGAGGGGGTGAGATTTCTAGGAAAATCCCAGTAACAAACGGAACTAAACAGTGTATGGATTAATGTTAATGTTTGTGCTTGCTTGTGATTGTGTGAACATAATGCATGAGCAGGCTACCATGTTACATATGAAGTACAATTGGCCAAAATAGTCATATAAATAGAGAATCTTTCAAATACATATATGCCACAACAATTCACAAAGTCATAGCACCATTGCACGTCACATTCAATACTTACAAGTCTAAGTTAGTTTACTATCTCATATGCTTGACTTTCCTTTACTCTTTTCTTTGCTGCTTACTTCTCACTTGTCCTTAATATGTGACTACCTTCTTTGAGTATACAACTTAACAATTAACATCATATAATCATTCATTCATTATAATCTCAATTCACTAACATTTCATAACATTAAACTCAATTAACCACTTAACCCTTAACTTTCTCTATTTGTGGTTAATTTTCTTATCCTTTAAAATAACTTGCATCTTAAATTTACCCTAAAAAAATTGTATTTTGAATCTATTTATAGACTTACAATTATAAAAGTCTAGCTCTTTCATCAAATCTGGACAGAACCGAAAAGAAGCATATAATTTTTTCAAATATTCTCATTTTGATTTCAATGCTTCCAATACTTGTTCCTCTACTTTATCCCACACAATTTTTCATTTTAAAACTATTAGAAGCATCAAAATCATAAAATTTCAATCATTGTTCATATGTGTGAACAGTAATAGAGAAGACCCTAAAATTTCATCTTTCAATTTCAATGCTTCTAAGATTCCAAACTTATTCAGCCTACACAAAATCATCATCTAAATTCAAAGGAAGCATTAGATTATTAAAATTAAAATTCCTCTTTTCAGTTATGCTCTTGGATGAAAGCTCTCTTCAATATGTAAAGTAAGGAATTTCAATCGAATTCTAGAACTAAGCATTAAATCTAGCTTATATATGTGTTAATTACATAGTTCAGGCTTCAATTTATTCTTCCCCCTAAATTTTCAGATTTTGGACAGCAAGTATACCATGGGCAAAACTCATTTTCCTTCCCCTAAAACCCTAGGTTCAAGCCTTCAAATTAAAGAAAAATAAGATAGTATAGATTGCTTACCATAATTTCTAGCTAGCTTAAATTATGGTACCTTATATCTCTTCTCTTCTTGCTTGACTTTCCACTTGAGAAGCACCTCCCCAAGGTCTCCTTTGTACTCACGGTTTGTGTAGAAAATGGGAAGGTATTTATAGGTAAAAGGCTAAGTGAATGGATGGTTGAGATCTCTTTGTGTACTATCTGATCTAAGCGTCCATATTAAATCTTGAAACTTTCCTTGCCCACCAAGTTTTGATGACCTCATCCATGACATCATCAAGATCATGTTTGGCACAAAGTGGAGGAAAAGAATAATCTAGAAAAATTCTAGTACAATTTGGTACTAGCTTAGTCCAATTTCCCAAAAACTAGATTATTTTTTAAATCTATTTTTTTTAGATTCTATTATATGTTTTCTAATCTTAAATCTAGCATCTGGATTTTTTTTACCATTAATATTCTTAGACTGGGTCTAAACTTAATTACTGATCCCTTGGCAAATTATAAAAATGTCATTAGTTATTTTTTATTTACTTTAATAACTCTAAGGACATTATTATCTTTTCAAATATGGTCAGAGTATTCCCTAAACCTGGTAAGTTATTTAGATAACCCTTTTTGACTTTTTGACCTTGGTCAAATAACCAAAGTCATAGTGACATTTTTGTAATTTTATATTTTTTAGGGTCTTTCTAAACACTAGCCCACACACCTATCTGAGTATATCATTTAGCCTATGAGCCTCCATCTTGGGCCTTTTACTTGATCCCATGCCTTCATGGGCTTAACTCCTAAAAAATTCCCTTGAAAAGTATTTATTGAGTGTTGTATTTGACTATAAATTCCATTATACATTCTACATGACTCCTCCTTTTTTTAGTTTTGTTAGTTTCACAAATTCTTATATTAATTATAAGAATTTACTACAAAATTTCTTCTAATTTTGAGCTCTAAAAGATATTGTACAAATCTCTAGACTTCAAAAATTAATATCAATTTATTTTGACCTTAAATCATAATTTTGAGAGATATGCTTGGCCCAATTTTAGGCCTTTTCTAGCTTAACTTTCCATAATTGCACGTTTACCCCTGAATTTGGCAAAATTGCACTTTAGCCCCTGAAATTACCAAATTTCATTTTAGTCCCTTTTTACCAAATTTGAAATTTCAATTTGGTCCTTGAAATCTCATAACTCCATTTAAGTCCTTGAACTTTTCACTATTTACAATTTAGTCCCTAGACTCTCACTATTTATATTTTAGTCACTAACTTTCTTTAATTGCAATTTAGTCCCTTTGGATATATAACTTTATACATTCTTTCTTTCTTTGACTTAAACATTATCTAATTATTATCTTTTCTTTCGATTACCATCACAATCCCTTCATAACCTCTTTCCTCTATCAATCTTATACAGATAGGAAAAATTTTGGACATTACAAATAGGGTTCACAGATAGCTTACATGAGGTATGAGTAAATTCACTCAATGATGGTTCATTGCATGCATTAATAAGAATTTGAATTTCTTTATTACTATATATTGACATTTAATTTAGATTTATGCATCGCTTACTTCATACTTTATTGCCTATAGTTTGTCTTCATTATGACAAATACAGGGCGGGATAGATGGGAAAATTGAAAGAAAGTGTAAAAAACAATTAAGCTTTTAACGGCAATTTTTCTAAAAATCACTATTACAAGTATAGACTATAATGATGGTTACTTTCAAAATGTCGTTATATGATTAACTATAATAACAGTTTTATTGTAAATGTTGTAACATTCTAAATATTTAATGGCTATTTTATAAAAACCTCTATTAAAGTCTTACATTTAATGGTGGTTTTTCAACCACCGTTAAAAGATAGACTTACAACGGTAGTAGAATTTATGCTGATCAAACAGTCGACATGAAAAGTCACTTTTAACTGTCATTGTATGCCTTTTTTCTAGTAGTGTTATAGCCAATTTATGAAAAGATATATGAGTTGACTTTACGATTGAAATTATTTTTTGATAATGTAATTATCATGTCAATGGACCTTTTTTTCTTTTTATTTTACATAACTTGACAATGTTCATACATAAATTTATATTAGGTTTTCTAATATCCAAACAAATCTTATTGTTAGCAATAAAGAAATGACAAATGAGAGTGTCTTTATTGATCAGTTAAGATATCATCATTGACAAGTAAGAATGCTAAAAATGACAATCCTCTTTACTTTCTCTCTCCTTTTCTTGGTTTGGGGCTTGGGATTTCAAGTTTCTATACCTTAAATTTTATTTTGTATTTAAATTCTCATATTTCATTTTTCTCCACAAATCCTTTGGTCAGTTTATCTGATTGATACTAGAAATTTTACCTTTTAGATGTATTTTATTTTCAATTTTTCCTATTATGGTTTTCCCCTCGATAGATTTTGAGAGGATAGGACAAGAGGAGAAGAGGCGCAGACGTAAATTTATTGTGGAAAGTCAAAACATCATATTTAATAAGAAATTAACATAAAATTAACCAATCCCAACCAAACCAAATTTGAATCACAAGGAATAGAGGGTTTATAGGATTGGAACTCCAAATTGGGACTTTGGCTAGATTTCCCTATTCGTTCTGGAAAATCAAACACCAGATCTAACAAGAAATTTTGGAAAAAAAACATAATCCCAACCAAACTATTTGGACCTTGGCCTCTTTAATAAGAATATAGTGTTCATTAACTTCATTGCTCAAAAAGCTCCTAAATTTCTTTTGCAATTCACCTATAAAAGTGAATGCCCATCTTCAAATTCAAACACAAAACCAAAATATCATAACTCTAAAGTGGGGATAACGATGCTAATCATTGTGTGTTTAGGTTTTGGTTTGATTTTCCTCAAGCTATAGTTTTCCAGAAAATTTTTAAATTCCCAGAAAAAATAACTGTAGTTTGATTTTAGTCCAGCCATTTTCAATAATATTATTTGTTACTTTCGAAAAAGGTGCCCTCTTAAATATTAAATAACCTAAAAAGTGATAAAATTCTCGCTACTTGCATCTACAGCAGACAGAGTAAAAGTTCATCAGACGGGATAGTGAACTTCTAGGAAAGAGAAGTAGTACACACCTAGAAGGGTGATGAAGGGGTAGAAGCTAAACATTTTTTGTATGGTGGTGATGGTAAACTTGGTGTTCACTGGGTCGGTGAACTGATGAGGGTGCCTTTTGAGGATGATGATGAAGGCTATTGGAGGGGAGGAGAGGGTTATTGGAGATAATGAGATAGTTGTAAGATGGTATATTAAGTGCCATGTCGCTTGCAAGCATTGAATTTTCAAGTTATACTTTTTAATTTAATAGTCAATATTAGGGATCTGACCAATTAGGTTGATGTTGCTACATTTTTACCACTATAGGGCAATATTGCTCTTTAAAAATCTTCCTAGTACCCATAGCTCTTTCGAGAAAACTTTTAGGGCAAAAATATTGTTTAACCCATTGATATCTCTTGTCATGAATGCTTCAATTATTTCTAAATTAATCTCATAGAGGTCAACCTAGTTCAAATTCTTTACATTGAGTCAATGCATGGCTTAACTCTATATTACACTGAGTGTAAGAAGGAAGAGTAGTAGAAGAGAATTTGATTAATAATTTTTTGAAAGTACAAAAGACATAATAACAAATATAAAATAAAAGTAATGTATAGAAGGATATTACCAATAAGGCGAAACTCTCAAGGATTGATGCATGGCTATCATAGTTCAATAATATATTGGATTTATAACAATTATATATGCTAAATCCTTATCATCCATAACCTTAGACAACCTCCATGGTCATAATCAAACAATCCGCAATAATACCTAAACCTAGAATACAATTGTATCAAGAAATTAGTGAAGATCCATTAAGCATGTGATAAATTAACAATAAATGATTCCTCTAACATGGATATTCAACAAAAAATCCTATAACTAAACATATGAACCCAACATGAATAATTACAAGAGGAAACCAGACATATTAAATAAAGAACCTCAAATCAAAAATTAAATAATAAATCACAAGGGTTGGATCAAACAGGTGTCTCAACTAAGACTCTAGATCCAACATATACAAATCTTGTTGATTCTGGTTGTATCACCCACGAGTGGGTGAATTGGTTGACTTTAAAAATTTTGAAAACTATAAAGATATTTGAATGAATTAAAAGAGTAGAGTTTAGAATGATATCACCGAAGGAAGAAGTTGATGAAGAAATATTGCACAAGTCAATTTATACTGGCTTGGGCCAATCTACTTAGCCTACGTTCAGTCCCTAGAGCTCCTCTAAGTGTTCCACTACTCTCCAAGATTCTATGGGCTCTTGGTGTCTCAGTACATTCATGTGAGAATCCCACTCACTCCCCTTACAACCCTAAGGTTTTAATGCACTCAAGAGTCTCACACTCTTAAGCAATTTATTTTAAAGAATAAATTATACAAATAAAACTCTCTTAGTATAGAGTAGATAAGATAAGCACTTAATTGTAAGGAATTGGAAGACACGCAGCGGAAATAAACTTTAAAAATTTTCCATTCCTTGCCAGGATCTGCCGTATGTGTTTAAGTCAAGTGGAAAGAATCATTACCCTTAGTGTTGCTCAGCGAATTTCACAGCTTCTCTACGTGGGTGGTGATCTCTTTCTGATCGCAAGAAATCGACGGAGTGTTCCTCAGCGACCTTCACAGATTCTCTCCGCGGACGGTGGTCTCTTTCCGATCACAAGAAGTCGACGCCTCAGGTCGACTTCCTCTACTGGTATCCACACGAACAGCGTTCCAACCACGAACGACGTGCTAGCGTCTCCTGTCCCTCCAAGGCTTTCACAAGTCTCCGTCTCTATTTCGGCAGTTTCTTGTCTGCAAACCTTTTGCAGATTCCGTTCGGCCTTTTGTGTTCTGTGTTATTTTCAAACGTAGCTCCTCCAATCAGATATAGAGGATGCTATGCGTTTTACACTTGACCTAATTGGATTTTGGAGTTAATCTTATATAAATTCCGAATTGATACAATATCATATATTGTATAATTTTATAAGAAACTAATTAAATAAAATAATATTAAATCCGTCCCACAGATTTAATTACTTATTTATTTAACTTTAAATAAAGATGAGACTGAGTTATATTTGATTTATTCCCATAAATCAAATTTGAGATATCCTATCAATTTAAATTTCGAATTTCAAACGTGATAGAGATTTAATTTATCCTTATAAATTAAATCTTATAAATATCTCTTATATGAGATATCCTATCAATTTGAATTTCGAATTTCAAACGTGATAGAGATTTAATTTATCCTTATAAATTAAATCTTATAAATATCTCTTATATGAGATATCCTATCAATTTGAATTTCGAATTTCAAACGTGATAGAGATTTAATTTATCCTTATAAATTAAATCTTATAAATATCTCTTATATGAGATATCCTATCAATTTGAATTTCGAATTCAAACATGATAGGGATTTAATTTATCCTTATAAATTAAATCTCATATATCTCATATATATAATATATATATATATATACGAATTTATATATATACGAATATAAATATAAATAAATATATATATACATTCACCTGGATCTTTCATTGAATCTGGACATGTCTTAGATTCAATGAATCTGGACATCATAGCTCGTGTTGGGCTATTTTGTGTGCGACCCTGTAGGCCCATATGAAGTTGGCAGTGGGCCATTTGCTATACTAGCCCACAAGTCGCAAGCGGTCTCTAGCAAGACATAACAACTATCCAAATCATATGAGGATCGATAAACGATGTAACCTTTTATACAACCATATCATGTCCCTTCTGTCACGCGATATTTTGGTCATGGATGAGGCATGGATAATGTCATCCTCCTATTCCCGACCGTTACTTTCTCGATCCCTGAGTAGTCTGACTATAGAAATGGAACTACCTTTCCATTACAGTATGGCCATACATTTCTCAGACTCACTCATCGAGGGGCCCAGTAATATCTCTCCACGAATGTGAGGGACAAATTCCATCTTGACCATTCACATTCCTCCGCATGAAAAACCACTAAGCCCGAACATAGTCTTTATGATCACTCGGTCAAAAGTGACTTTTGACTAGGTCAAAGCTGAGCGTTTTGTCATGTAGGAATCCATGATGATCTCAGGTCAAAGGGCATATTGACATGGTTTGTATATGAGAGAAGCTTATGACGTTACCCATGCAGTTCTCTCATAGCGGGTCGGTCCAACACCCTGTACTCTTACATGTGCTTATGACTTTGATTTATATCTCTATATATCTTCAAAGTCATACTGGTCTTATTTCATCTGTGCTCCCACATAGATGATCGACCAGGGACATTTAGGATAATATCATGAATTATCCAAGGATGGTCATCATAGTAAACATGCAAATAATATGATAACTCAATTAATAAATTCATAAATCAATAATGTTCATAAGACAATGATTGGCCCCTAGGGCACGATTTCCAACATTAATTTCACAACTCTCTAAGTTTCTCTTGTCTAAGAATATGTATGCTCTGAACCAATAAAGAGAAACATAGTGAAACAGAGATACATATCATTGAGTGTAATCAAAGTGCATTATACACATTTGTTGTATTTTCTTTTTTTTTCAACTTCGCCTACTTTCTCATTTTGGCTTCTTCTTTAATACTTGGTTATTCATAATTATGTTCAAGTAGCCATTGAGATAGTCGTTTATGAATATAGCCATTATTGCTAATGTATACATATGATGCTTTTGGCTCTTTAGTTGACCTCTTCATTTGATCTTGCCTTAGCCTATAAATGATCTTGAAACATGCTTTAGATAAGATATATAATTAGTATAAGCAAATAGCAATTGTTTCCAAAAGATTTAGAGTTCATTATCAATATATGATAAAGTTTGATGAAAAAATCTTTTCGTAAAAATGACTTCACTTGTTGAAGAGCTTATCAAACAAAACCCTTATCAAAAAGATATTTGATAAATTGCTGAAGAATTGCTTTTGAAATAGTTTAAATCTTATCAAGTAGTTCTTTAATAACCAGCCTTATCGAAAAGAACTTCGAGAAATCTTCAACAAATTGCACAAATATAGTTCATGATTTACCAAACAGTTATTAGATAAATGTCGTTATGAATTACTCTTTGAAAACTATTCTTTCAAAATATATACTTTCAGACTTATCAATATATTTCACAATACATCATTTATCAAAGTGTTATTCGATAAATGGACTCTTTGAATATCATATTGATAAATACTGAAGAGCATTCTTTCAAATCTTTTCAAACAGGCTTTCAAAAAATCTTTAATCTTTTCTTAAATCATAGAATATATTTGAAAATAAGAATACATAATATCATCTTTTTAGCACATCAAAACAAATTACAAGATAGTAAGCTCGACTAAATTTATTTAGCATATAGAATAAGTCATGTGCATATAATTATTCAGCAAATAAGATCAAGATATAAATGAAGATCATTCATGCAATCAAATCAAAGTAATTCATAAACTCATCAAAGTCATTCACATGACTATCAATCAGATTTTCAATGTCATTCAATTTAAGCACAAAAAGATCTTATTAAAGATTTCTTTGATAAATAACCTAATTGAATAGTTCATCAAGAAAAGAATAAATGAATTATAGTTTGACTCTTACATGAATAATCTTATCTCCATAGTTTCACGACTAATTAATCCATATATTCAAATAAATCAATCAACATTATAAGCAATGAATTATCTTCAACATCATTTCGAGCAATCAGATCATCATCAAAAAATTTATCAAATTAAAATTCTATTGATTAAATTTGAAACAGTTTAACTCTTCTTTCTTACATTTGATCTTATATAACTTTGTAATTCAATATTCCAAAGAACACTTTATGAAGAAAAATAATTTAATTATATCACTATAAAATCATAGAGCATAACCTCAGTGATATGGATAATCTTAAAAGCATTTGAAATTATCATATTTTAAACCTTTAAGCCTTTCCATTTTCTGATCATAAGTTTTTATAAAATATGTTTGAGAACATACCTTATCAAAAGCTAGTATGAAAAATCTTTTAATTCAGTGCATTTATAAACTCATAAATTTTCTTTAATTTATCTAAGAGTTATTTGATAAATTCACTTATCGAATAGTCCTTACATAAATGAGTCTTAAAAAAATAAAATGATTTGTTCGAAAAAGTGTTTTATGGATCGAAGTCTTTATTGATAAATTCATTTATATATCAATATTTTGATAAAGCTTTTTATAAAATTCTTTTAACAAAACTAAGCTTTACAAAATTTATTGAAAGCTTCTTCGATAAATTTCCTTATCAGATAAGTTTTCGAATAGTTTTCAGTTTCAGAATGTTAAATCAAAATTTTCACAAGCTTAATTTATTTATCGAAGTTTTTATCGATAAAAAAACTTAAAGAATAGGTCTTCGATAAATACTTTTCAAAAATCATATTTTTCTTCAAAAGTTCTTTCTCATTTATCAAATAACTATATTATCGATAATCTTTTTGATAAATGCTCTTTATCATTTAAGTTTTATTTAGAAATCTTTTCTCAATTATTTGTCATCATCAAAACATTGGAGGCTAACATTTCTCCCCATTTTTAATGATGTCAAAACTTAATTGAGAAGCTTTGAAAATATTGAATTGTAATGTAGATTAATTGAGTATTGATTAAAGAAAAGGCATGTCAGTAAATACACAAATTTAAACATAGAGAAACATATCTCTTAAGCAAGTTTTACATTCATTTCAAATATTTAATTACATCAAAGCAAACAATTTCAAAAGCTAATAAAACAATTTATCTCTCCCACTTTTTGACATTTATAAAACTGGGTTCCTTAAGTCCTAAAATAGAGCCTTGAAAAGAAGGTATATTGTATGTAAGCTAAGAAGTTGATGGATGAGTTAGAACCAGGAGGAGGGTTATATGAAATTTGACTCTTTTAAATTCGTCACTTCCTATCTCAAATGTGATTGCATGTATCTGCAACTCAATAATATGTAGGAGAATGGCCAAATCTTTTTTCTCTAAGGATTGTCCAATTTCATTGAGTAGCTGAGAAATATTAGAATTAGAAGGCTTCAAACTTGTTTCAAGTTAAGCCAATAAATCTTCTTTGAAGCTTCTGAGTTCTTGTTGAAACATATTGTGCACAGCTACTTGAGCAAAAGAAGGTGTAGTGGAAAGAGCAGTAAGAGCAGCTAAAAATTCATATTCATCTTGTTGGATAGGTTGCTTCCCTTTTTAGGCTTCTTTCTTCTATCAATCAATGGCAAAGAGATCCCCATCCGATGAATATACTCATCCCCAAATCTTAGTATATTCACTTACATCTCCTATTTCTCTACATATTATATGTTATAGTGTTGAAGGAAAAGAGAAATTAGTTGAGGATAAGGCATTGGAGTCAGCTTGGTTTTTGAATAGTAAAAATTCCTTATCTCAGTGTAAATCAAATCCCTAATATTGATCTTCTCCTTACTAATTATCCTGGCCAACAACCTATAATCTTCCTGAGTCATGTAAGTGAAGCTGCCAGATTTATTGACCTGCTTCTCGAGTATGAGTAGTAGATTATCTTATGTTAATCACACATGTCCTTAGGTATAAATTTTAGATCACTAGAGAAATTGTCCTGTAGCATTAAGATCTCATAAATTTGTCTCATGGATAATTATGGCTTTTCCTCAAAGTCTATTGTCTTTAGCAATGAGTTGATCATATTTGAATCTAGCTGGATTTCTCTTCCTCTTAATTATGTGATCAAGTGACTACTTATTAATTCACAGTCATTACCAGCCTCATCAGTTATTTTCATATTGCAATAAAATCTTCTGACAACTTCAAGGCAATATGAAAACCTTACTCCCAGCCAATTTTCATAATACTTCACAGGGTTGCTTAGATCCAACTTAGTCTTGTCATTGTACTTTAGATTATCTAAATTCACAACAACACTAGGATAAAAGTCCTATAGGCAAATTCTGCCTTAAGCTTCCCCTTATCTACCCCTTGGTATAGATTACAAGAAAGCAGTGGTAGAGAGGCAAAGTTTGAAGATAGAGTATAATCAGTTCAAGGATGATTAGAAGAAGATGAAGACTCAAAATTACCATTCCTTTTCTTTCTTTTTAAGACACGTTAAGAGCTTTGTCAGGCTTGGCTCTGCATCTGAGCATTTGGTGTTGAAGGAGTCACATTCTTTGAATAGCTCTTATCTTTTGTCGCCTTAGGCTTTGATGAATTTCCTCTTTTCTTCTCCTTTCTCTTTTCTAATCCAACTTCTGGTATCTTTTCTAACCCAATAACAGAGGTTTAGCTATGATGAGGAATACAATGAGAGGATTTTATGTAGAGGTATGCTTTGGAACATTAGGGAAAGATTTTGGACAGTTTTGATTGCTAGGAAGGATTTATAGAAACAGTTATAAACTTTGGGTCAACATAATCTGATAGATTTTTATAAGAGGGTTTCAATTAACTGAACAATAATGGTTATTTTTTCAATAAATAGCTAATAATTTATCGATAAGTGCCTTATTTGAAGTGTTTATCGATACATATTCAAACAACAGTAAGAAATATATCAAATAGCTCTTCGATAAGCCCCTTTATCGATGAATTATTCGATAAATTACTACATTTTCAATCAAATCAAACAAGATTTATCAAATAATTATTGGACGAATACTCTTATCAAAGTGTTACTCGATAAAAAACTTTAGTTATTTTCCCAAAGATACTTTTCTTATTGAATAGCTTTTCAATAAGTAACCTTATTGATAAGTTGTTTGATAAATTTAAAAAAAAATCACAAATTTTATCGAATAACATTTGGATAAGATTTCTTATTGAAGAATTTATCGATAATAAGCAACACATAAAACTGCAAAAATTTTCAAAACAATTCATTCTTATCGAATACATATTCGATAAATTACTTTATCGAATAAATTTTTGAAAAGATTGATTTATTAAAACATAGATTTTATTTCATGTTTATCGAAGCTTTTATTGATAACTCATTCGATAAGCTCATGACTTAAATTTGTATGACATTTTGGAAAATATGAACTTTAAGAATCAATATTTTTAAATATGATGCATTAAAAGAAGATTTTAAAAACATTAACACTTCTAACATGAAAACATTATCAAGATAGTTTAGTAATATTTAATCATAAAGAGAGAGGGTTTAGGAATGCTCATTCAATTTTGACATGAATTGATCCATGAATTAATTTGCCTTCCTCTCCTTGTGTTTGAGCATCTTTTGCATTGGCATGGATGATAATCCCTTTAGCTTACTGCCAATTGATCTTTATAGCTCTAGTGTTCATTGTATTAATCCTCAAACTTGATCTAGCATTGTAACCCTTGAGGAAGTTTCTCCTATTATGAATATAAATCTTTTATTTATAGGAAAATGGTTAGTAAGGTCATATAAAGAATAATTTCCATATATGTGAGACCATATAACAACTCATCATCAAAAAATATTAATTCTAAATGAATACATATGATCATGCTAAAGAATTATGCTTGTAAAATATTATACATGTATAGGTACAAAGCTCTTCTTTCCTTAAAATAAGTCTATCTTTAATAATAATGCTTCTTTTTTAAATATGCAATTTTAAGTTTATTTTTCAAATATAGACCTTTAAAAAATTAATTTTGTAAAAATATGAAAGATCAGCTTATTTGAGAAAAATATCTTTATAAGATTATATATTGAATAATAATGTTAACATGTTTGGAAATTTCTGTATGAGCAAATGCCATATTGGATAAGAAATTATCATATGAAAGCTTGAAGACTTTGCTCATTCAAAAAATGATGTTTGAAAAAGGAAGCACATTGACAAATAACTAGAGTAGCAAATTTATCCCAGTGAACATACACTTTAAGCGTAAGGCTTAGAAATACTAAAATATTTAATTTTCTGAACAAATAGACTTGAACTTTATGTATATGATTAAAGTGTTAAACAGAATAATGTTTAACTTAGATAAGTTGTTCAAGCATAATCAATAATGACTTTGAATTTTTGAAATTTCCAAATAAGAGTATTAATCTCCACTACAGATATGCATTTTGTAAAATGAAGTGATGCCGAGATTTGAAATTTTACTTTCATCTATGAAATCATAAATCTGCACATTTATAAATCAAGATCAATTTATGAATTGAAATTGATGATGAAATATGTGTTTGAAAATATGATTGTCAAGACATGCATAGTTTTATTTTATAGTTAATTTAGCAATCTAAAAACAATGTCTACTACTAAAGGGATTCAACAAGGAATAAGTATTTAATAATCTAATCCAAAATTTATTTAATCAAAATAAGGAGATAAGGATTAGATTTCACTGTGCTTCCTCTTGTTATTGGGGCAACTCACTTTATTCTTAGTGAATTGATATTGAAATTTTACTTCAACACCAAAACTCAAGGTTCACCAATTCATTTTCATCAAGATTTGAATTATTTTTCTTTAAATCCACAAATCTTAAGATGAATTTTATGAATCATATTTCATACAAAACAATTGATCTAATTTTCTTTTGTTAGTATCCAACTTGGTTTAGATCCATCAATTATTAGTTTGTAGGACATAATTCACATGCTCAGAGAATATGAACAATTTAGAACAATTGAGCATTATGAGATGATATGTCTTTATGCATAAGAAATATTTTCTATTTTCAAAAACATGTATGCATAAAGAATTGAGCTACTGATCATTGTCTTTTTCTCCTTTAAAGTATTTATAAGTTAAGTTTCAGTAGGAGTATATAAAAGGATTTTAGAAATCAATGGCAATGCTTAATCTAAAGATACAGATATAAACTTCAAATGTATATTAAACATGATAATGCATAAAGTTTACTACTGTACCTTTACCTTATATAGAAGAAGGATTGACTCTACATACCCAATGCATGTTTGAATTTCTTCTAACAGATGCCGCAATGGTCTTTTACTGATATGAACTTTGATACTTGAGAGATCCTCCTTGTTTTGTTCTACTCAAGATAATTGAATGGTACATTATGATAATCCATTATTGAGGCAGAATACACTCCTTGGGCTTTTCTTTATTGCTTCTTATAGTTTGACTTTGAGATTGCTGCCTCCTAAGTGATGTGGCTTTTCACGGATGCATGAGAGACTCTTGGACGCTCCTTTCTCCATGTAATGTGTTTGTTCCTCTTAATGTTATCCTATACATTTGAGGTACTTGCGGCACATTTTGTCACATCCCAATTTTTTACATCTTAGAGACCAAATAGTAGCATCTGAAACCACTTTTAAGGTCATTGAAGTCAAATTATACAATCTAGAATTTTACTCTATAAAGTATTGTTCACTGTTTAAATTCCAGACAGATGACCTAACTTCAAAAAATCAAAATTAATTCTAGAAAAATAAAAAAAAAGTGGTTGAAGTTGATACACGAAGATAACTTAATCCACTTTCAAGAAAAAATAACTCGTTAAGCATGCCATGACCAAGTCAATGTTAGTCAATGCTCAAAGTTTACTGTTCATCCAACATTATTCCCCTTATTCTAGCATTTTAGTCCTAACTTTGAAAAATTAGATTTCCATGTGTAGACATCCAAATAAGATGTTCTACATATCAAATCAAAGCTTAGTATATCTACTATTTACTGGTAAAATATCATACATTTATTCTATCATTTACTATTTTTATTACAGCTCAAAATTTACTACCTCATCACTAGTTACTATTCACAATGACAAATTCTAGCAACTAACTTTACATACATATGCATAACATACATCAATCACATATCAATCATGCTAAATAATTCTTAACTTCTCTTCATGCATCTTTATCTCCTCCATCTTAAGAAGACCTATTGTGATTGGATTGATATAGAAGGGGTGAGATTTATGGGGAAATCTCAGTAACAAATGACTACCATATAATGTATGCAACTATATACTTGATGTTAATATGTGTGCACTTAATGATAATGCTTGCATAATGATAACTTACATGCTTCCATGTCTCTTAATTATAACATATGACCATAGCGTAAAAGGAAATAGAGCATCACTTAATCATACATGCTTCACATAATTAAAGTAAGAAACATCACATAAAATATCCAAGCAAAACAAGCATACAAGTAGGTAAGTTCACTACTTGTCAAGTAGCTTTTCCTTAGTCATTAGCCTTCGTTATGAGGTTTCTTATTTACATAGGTCAAAGCATATACATGGAACAATAATATTTTCATTATTATCCTATCCAGTATAGCTCTACTTAACTCAAGTTTAACTTGAGGTAATCTTCTTAACTCGGAAATCCCCTAGCTTTCTTTCTACTCACGATTAGTCTTATCAAGAGGGATTTCATAATTCTAACTATTAAATCTATAAGAATAATCCCATAATTTGTTAGAGTAGAGACTAGGATTAGTTACTTACCTCAATCCTAAACTTACTAAATCCCTAAACTTTTTAGATTGCTCCTAGCTTGTCCAGACCTCCTCCTTTTTCTTCCTTTCTCTCTCTCTCTCTTCTTCTTCTTGCTTGTCGTAGATGTGCCTTGGAATGCAGGGGTGGGGGTATTTATAGGTAAAGTAAAATGGAATGGATGGTCTAGATCGAATCGCAATAAATGGCCTAGATCACTTGTTTTCTCACCAAGTTTTTCTTGAGTCATCATGGTGACATCATCCCCTTATGTCATCATGCTAGGTGGTGCCTTGTGTGGGTCCCATAAGACACCTCATATTTTACAGAGCTCCTTTTAGGATTCTGTTAATTCCCTAACATTTTACTTTACAGGATGCACCTTCCTATAATTTTTCATTTATATATGAGGTCCACAAGGTTTGATAAAAAATTCAGATAACTTTCAAGATTTATGCTCCATATCAACTATCTAGGATCTCAAATAATTATTTTGGGCACATCATATTGAACAGAATAAATTTCTCTATCTCTTGGTAAAATTTGAGATTGAAATTCTTTCGGACAATTTTTGGCCATCTCTGGCTCAATTTCCTTATAATTACTATTTTTGCTGCTAAATTTGACAAAGTACACTTTAGACCCTAAATTTATCAAATTCTACTTTATGGCTCATAACTTATCTCAACATTTATTTTAGGTCTTGGGACTTTTCTAATTTACACTTAAATCCTTGAACTTTATACTATTTACAATTTAGTCCCTAGATTTTTACTTTTTACATTTTAGTCCATGAACTTTTACTATTTACAGTTTAGTCCTGAACTTTCACTATTTTCAATATGAACTTTCACTATTTTCAATTAAGTCCCTAAAAAGTCTATATGTTTCTGGAACTTCTACTCAAAGGGGTCTGGTAGCCTATTTATTTCAGGTTATCTTTTGGGACTCTAGGCCTAAAAATTGGTATATTACACATTTCGATAAATGATCTTGAAACATTCTTTAGATAAGATACATAATTAGTATAAGTATATAGCAATTATTTCCAAATGATTTAGAATTAATGATCAATATATGATAAAGTATGATGAAGAAATCTTTTCACAAAAATGACTTGACTTATCGAAGAGCTTATCTAAGAGAACCCTTATTGAACATGTCTTCAATAAATTTTTGAATGATTACTTTTGAAATAGTTTAAATCTTATCTAGTAATTCTTCGACAATCAGCCTTATCGAAAAGGACTTCGATAAATCTTTAATAAATTGCACAGATATAGTTCATGATTTATCGAATAGTTATTGGATAAATGTACTTATTGAATAAATCTTTAAAAAGTATTCTTTCGAAACATATACTTTCAAAATTATCGATATATTTCACAATATGTAGTTTATCGAAAGTGTTTCCGATAAATAGACTTTTTAAATACATGATCGATAAATATTTAAGAGTAGTCTTTCAAACCTTTTCAAATAGACTTTCAAAAAATCTTTAATCTTTTCTCAAATCATAGAATATATTTGGAAACAAGAATATATAAGATCATCTTTAGTACATTAGAACAAATCACAAGATCATATTCTCAACTGAATTTATTTAGCATATCAGAATAAGTCATGAGCATATAATTATTCAGCAAATAAGATCAAGATATAAATGAAGATCATTCATTCAATTAAATCAAAGTAATTCATAATCCCATCAAATTCATTCACAAGACTATCAATCAGATTTTCAGTGTAATTAAATTTAAGCATAGAAAGATCTTATCGAAGATCTATTTGATAAATAAGTTGATTGAATAGTTCACCAATAAAAGTATAAATGAATCATACTTTGAATCTTTAATAAATAATCTTATCTCCATACTTTAAAGACAAATTAAGCTATAGATTCAAATAGATCAATCAACATTATAAACAATGAATCATCTTCCACACTATTTCAAACAATCAAATTATCATCAACACATTTATCAAATTAAGATTCTAGTGATTTGAATTTGAAACAACTTAACTCTTCTTTCTTACATTTGATCTTATATATAATTTTGTAACTCAGGATTCTAAACATCATTTTAGGAAGAAAAATAATTTAATTATATAACTATAAAAATAATAGAGCATAACCTCAGTGATCTGGAGAATCTTAAAAGCATTTTCAAAGATCAAATTTTAAACCTTTCCATTTTTTGATCATAAGTTTTTATAAAATATGTTTGAGAACATACCTTATCAAAAGTAAGTAGTGTGAAAAATGTTTTAGTTAAGTGCTTTTGTAAACTCATAAATTTTCTTTAATTTATCAAAGAATTATTCAATAAATCCACTTATTGAATAGTCATTCGATAAATGAGTCTTTGAAAAATAGAATTTGTTTGAAAGTGTGTTTTATTGATTGAAGTATTAATCGATAAAACCTTTTATAAAATTCTTTTCACAAAACTAAGTCTTTACAAAATTTATAGAAGGTTTCTTTGATAAATTATGTTATCAAATAAGTCTTCGAATAGTTTTCACTTTTAGAATGATAACTCAATTTTCACAAGCTTAGTTTAGATTCATTTATCGAAGTCTTTATTAATAAAGAACCTTATCGAATAGATCTTTGATAAAGGCTTTTTAGGAATCATATTTTCTTTCAAAAGTTCTTTCTCATTTATCAAATAACTATTTTATCGATAAGCTTTTTGATAAATGCTCTTTATCAGTTAACTTTTATTTTAAATTTTTTCTCAATTATTTGTCATCATCAAAATATTGGAGCATAACAAAGCTCAAAACCAAAATCTAGGAAATCATAAACTTGCATAAAGAAAAAAGATCAAATCATAAAATTGTTCAACTCCTACTCTAAAGCATAAAAAGTCAAGTCACTACATCTTTTCTCAAGAGCTTAAAAAGAAAGGGATGTGATTTGGAAAATGTGAAGATGATTGTGATGGTGGTGGTGACTGGTGTGTTTGAATGGAGAAACCTTGGGGTCCTTATATAGCTTTAGGATGTGGCCTTAGTATCTTCCTTGTTGATGTATGACTCTTCACTTATTGGCTCTCCAAAAGATGATGATTTATCATTGATTTATCTTCCATGATATTTAATTATCTTCAAGTTGTCATCTTTTTTAATATCTCCAAAGATAATACTTTTAACTCAAATATCCTAAAAACAATTCAAATAAAAAGTAAAAGGATAAAGGAGATAAAATAATTAATAAAAATTAGGAAAATATAACACCCTTATCTATTATCTTATAATTAAATCAAATGTTGGATATTGAGAAATTATCTTTAAATTAATTCAAATGATATTGAATTAATATAATATAACATAATACTAATATAATATAAGACAATATTAAAGGAATGAATTAATATAAAAAATATATAATATTAATATAATACAATATTATTGGAGGTATTTTGATTATCTCTAATTAGATATTATAATTTTTTCATTTAATTTGGTAATTTCTCAATTAACCTTCATCATATAATATAATTGTGCAATAGTTGATGTGGGTATTAGTCATCATTTATTTATTTTTTCCAATTTTCTAAAATACATAAAAATAAAATACATTCATGGAAATCAATTTAATCAAGACAAATAATAAAATCAATAAAAACATAAGAAGATAACATTTTTAATCATTTAATTCATATAATTAATTAAAACACAAAGTGAGTAAAACTACTATAATAATGCCTATTAAATATGATAAATTTCCTAAAATAGATAGAAAATAATATGATAAAATATGAATTTATCACCCATTAAAGTTTTACATTATAATACCATCAACTAGGTCTATAAAATAAATAGAGTAAAAAAATTAAATTCAATTGACAAATTCATATGAAGAAGATAAGATGTATGGCAAGCAATAACAAGCCACAATTTTGCGACACAAAAGTGACAAGCTATCAGAAATGACAAGTGAGGTCGCAAAAATTAACAATAGAGAGTGAGGATAACGACAAGTGACTTTAACTCAAAATTTAACAATATCATGTCCCAAGAAACCTTCAAATAAATCTCATGAGACCTCTATTGTTAATTATTGCGATCTCACTTATCATTTCTTGGTATGTAGCTTGTCATTTCAATGTTACAGAATTGTGACTTATCATTGCTTGTTATATATACTTTACTCCCTCTATATGGATTTGATATAAAGTTAGTGGTCATTTACGATACCCTCACTTACCAATGCTAACATCTTAACCTATTAATATAGACAATCTCATCTATCTCCTTGTATATGACTTTCTAAATTGAATTTTATGTTTTTCATTTTAAATGTAATAAAATATCATCAACAATATTTATCTTAATTTATGGTTAATGGATTTATATAATACATGTTTTTATGACATGATATAACTTAAATATAATTTTGCTATAAAGTAAGTTGTTATTTTTTGTACTCTTGTCAATGTTGTCGTGTTAACTTGTCCACTTAGGCTTTCTCACTTTTAATGTAGACACTCTCACTTGCCAATACAAGCGCTCTCATTTGTCAATTTTCTCATTGCTGAAAATCTAATAACAAAACCTTCATTTATACAATGGCAATATAACAAGAGTAAGATAACAAAGTCTTCATTTACCATTGACCAAACCTAACTATATGCTTATAAAGATACATATTCAGGGTTGACCAAAGATAATTCGGATCATGGAAGGATCCTTGTCCTCTTCCATACAAGGATAATATTACTGTAACCTCTTCTCTAAGGTCCAAACCTTCCCCCTTCAAACCATCTTAGCATAGCCTTCCTTCGTTTCCTACCAGAGGCGTAACTGAATTTCTACTAGTATAAACATATAGCTAATAACCCCTTATAAGATCATTACTATCAGAATCAAATAATACTATTACCCTTAATCTCTAATAAAAAGTTTAGTTAGACATACATTAAATCGTTATTCCAAGTTATGGATATTGAAGGCTAAAATTTATAAAAGGTAAGGAAAGTAAGAGAATGATCAGGATACTCAGAGAACTTAAAATTTTATTGCTTTCTATTCTTTAGATCGATGATGTTCCTTAGAGGTTACAAGGTTTTTATAGAGAAGTTAACACTCTATATCCTTCTCTTGATTACAAGACATCCTAGACATAAAGATTACAAGATAAAGCCCTTCATATCACTTCATCTCGTCTTTTTACTATTCCTCTTTGACTTTTTCTTCTTATCCTTTGTCAACCACATCTTTTTCTTCATCTTCTTCTCTTTCTTTGTCTTCTTCTTCTTCTTCTTTCAAGATTGTCAGCAAGGCAATCTTTCCTTATCTTCTTTTCTTTTCTTGGTCTTGTCATAGCTTGACATATTCATCTACTGTTGATAATTTCTTATAGGTTAAATTTCTCTTTATATCACACTCATATCCATTATTGGGTCCTCAAAATCTTTCTTTTATGGACTCTTCTCATCACAATAATTACATTTATGGGATGCATATTCGGATAAAATATGACATATTCTTCTTTTTGTTTTTTCTATGTTTTCAAATTTATTATTTTTCAACTTATCATAAAACTTATTAAACTAATTGAGATTCTTTGATGTTCTTCCTAACGAATATACAAGTGATGTTGGGCCTAAAAAATAAACCCAAGCAGCTTCCTCATCTGTAGCATTTATTCTGTTCATTTCTTAAAATATTATATGATAATCTTGAGCTCTTATTCTGGATACTGTCTGCATAAATTCTTCATCATCTTCGATATCTTCTTTACATTCTGCTTGACGCTTAAAGGGCTTCTTAGTAGTTCTAAGTATAATTAAATTTATTGGATAATAAAATCTTTCTAAAGTTATTTCAACAATTGTTCACCTTACAAATACCGTATATTGGGTAACAATTCCAAAATATGTGTTTATAGCTCTTTTTATTGGTTCAGGGTAACTTAAAAATTTCTTCTAAGGATGGTGAAGGATAAATTGACTAAATTAATCCATGTTGATAAAGGACTTTTACTAAATTTGAAGGTGTTCCAGGATATATAATAGCTTTGTTAAAAGAAAAATGAGATGTATACCTTACATGTTGAGGTTTAAGAGTAAAATGGTTAAGGTGATAAATAAGTTTCTTATAGTACTAGTAATTTTCTCAAAGTTTAAAAGTATAGGGGTTTATTCTGGGTCTTGGATTTGAACTATTTGAAATGGTAGTTTTAGATGATGAGGCTGATGGCTGATTATTAGATTGGCTTTGATGGGTTTCTTGGGCTTGGTTTCTAATAATATCAATTAAAGGAGTAATTCTTCTGTTACATGTTCTTCAGATGTCTGGACTGAAATATGAGCCACAGTTACAAATGTTTTTAAATTTCTTTCTTCCAATTTTCCCACTCTTTGTTGGAGTGAATCCAACTTGTTAGAGATCTTGGTAAAAGTTTCATTAATCTGAGAAGTTAAAAGATTAATTGAAGTTTCTATAATTTGAAACCTCATATTTACTTGATTCACAATAGGGATCAAATCCTTATTGAATTATTCATTAAATGTCTGGCTTACATTTCCTGATTCCATCTGCTCAAAAAATTAGCTATTACATTATTTTTACCTTTAATATACTCAATCTCATAATCATAATAAGACATATCACTCTTCCATTTGATCATCATTTTATTAGATAGTTTGTTTGTTCTTATTCCTCTATCTAATCAATGTTTTACTTGAATATTATCAGTTTTAATAGTAAATTTTGTATTTACAATAAATAACTCAAATTTTTCTACTGCTTTTACTATAGCTAAAAATTCTTTCCAATTTGAATGAAATTTACTTTGTGATTCATTAAATGTTCCACTTGCTTATCTAGTAATTAATTTCTTTCCTTTATTATTCTCATGATATAAAGCTACTCCCAAATAATTTTCAGAAGCATCAGTATAGATTATCCATTTTACATTATTATCTAAAGGTATAGTTAATTTTGGTAAATTCTCACATAATTTTTTAATTTGATATATAATTTCTTCAATTGTTTTATTCCATAACCAATTACTTTTTTCTCCTACTAATTTAGATATCTTAGCAGTTAATTTTGATAAATTAGGTATATAATTTCTAGTTTGATTTACTAATCCTAAAAAAGATTGTAAGTCTTTCTTATTTTTTATTTATGCAAATTCTAATATTTTTTTACTTATATGTTCCTATAATTCTATTCTATCTGGAGATATATATTGTCCTAACAATCATATTTTAGTTTTTTTTTAATTCAACTTTTTTAGGTAAAATATTTAATCCTTTTTCTTCTATTACTTTTATGAATTGTTCTAAATGATTTTCATATTCTTTTTCATTATTTAAAAATATTAAAATATCATCTATATAAATAACTATAAAGTTTCTTAAAGATAATAACATTTTATAACCATATTTTTAAAATATACTAGGACTATTATGAAATCCCATAGGTAATATATTCCATTTATATAATCCTTCTGATGTACTAAAAAGCAATATATTTTTTACTTTCTTCTTCTAATTTTATTTAAAAAAACCTAATTTACAATCAAATTTACTAAATATCTTTTTTCCCCTTATTAAATTAAATAAAAATTCCATTTTAGGTATTGGGTATCTATTTCTTATTGCTAAATCATTTAATTTTGTATAATTTATTACTATTCTTGATTTTCCTCTTCTTTCTTCACTATATTTTATAACTATCATTGCAGGTAAAGAATACTCTGATATATTTTTCCTAATTAAATTATATTTTTTCATTTCATTTATATGTATTTCAAATTTTTTCTTATCTTAATCTGTCCAAGGATAGGGTTTACAATTTATTTTTTTACTATAATCTTTTAATTCTATTTTTGCTATAGGTTTCGATTTTTCCCAATGAATTAAAGGATTATCATCATATTTTTCTATTAATATTTGCTCAATACTTTTTTCTTCTAACTTTTCTTCTCTTAAATTTAAATTTGCTAACATATGAATTATTTCTATAGGCTTATTATTAGGTAAAAATTGAACTTCATTTTCATATTGTTTTTTTATTTTTCATCCTTTCTTTTATATGGTTTAGTTATTCTTACTCCCCATGCTTCATATTTACAGGTTGTAGTTAAAATTATAACTTTTTCAATTAAATGAATAGGATAATATTTACTTAAAACGTCTAATCCTAATATTATATCACATGATGGCTCATTATATTGGTTTAATATTTCAATTAATAATTCATATTCCCCTATTTGTATATTTATATTTTTAGATTCTAATTCTATCATATGTATTTCTCTTCTAGAACTTTCTATTCTTAATATTTTATCTTTTTTTCTTCCTTAACTCAGGTGGTAAAATATTTTATTTTGCAACAGTTAAATTTGCTCTAGTATCTACAAGGGCAAGATATTTTCTAGATCTATATTTTTTGTAATTAAATTTTACTAATACATAAAATAATTGTCCATTCATCTTACTTTTCTAATTATTATAGTTTGATAATTTATGTTTAAAATTATTCTATCATTTTGTATTCTATATGGTCTTACTGATTGTAAAAAATCTTTCCCTAAAATAATTTTATATTCATTATTATTATTTTCTTGTACCCATAATTTAATATTTATAATGTCACTTTTATTAAATCTTATAATAACATTTGTTCCTTCTTCTGTAACTTTCTTCTATAAAACTTGTATCTATATTTTCATCTATAAAAGTTAGTATTTTCTCCCAAAGTGCTCCTTTTCTAACTTCTAACTTTATTAAATTTTTTGATTGGGTTAAATATATTTGTGTACTTCTTGATGTTATTGATGCTAAATTTGTATTTAATGGTATTTCTACTAATAAATTTCTTTCATAATCTTCATTTTGACTTTGTGATCTAATTAATCCTCTTATTGTTTCAGTTTACTTAAAGGATATTCTAAACTTCTTGGATTATTGATATTTATGTTCAATGACGATGTATTTATTCTTAAACTTCTTTGTCCTAAGTTATCATTAGTCAATATTCTTCTATGATTCATTGTTTGATTATAACGCATAGTTCCATCTAATTCTATTTGTAATTGTTAATTTTTAGTTCTCTGAATATCTTGACCATTCTCTTTCTTTATAAATTTTAGCCTTCAATATCCACAACTTGGAATAGCGATTTAAGGTATGTCTAACTAAACTTTTTATTAGAGATTAAGGGTAGTAGTATTATTTGATTATGATAGTAATGGTCCTATAAGGGATTACTGGCTATATGTTTATACTGGTAGAAATTCAGTTACGCCTCTAGTAGAAAGCAAAGGAAGGCTGTGCTAAGATGGTTTGAAGGGGAAGGTTTGGACCTCAAAGAAGAGGTTACAGTAATATTATCCTTGTATGGAAGAGGACAGGGATCCTTTCATGACCTGAATCATCTTTGGTCAACCATGAATATTTATCTTTATAAGCATATAGTCAGGTTTGGTCAGTTATGGTATTAAAGCTAGAAGAATTGAATAATATGAATCCTTAATCTCTAGATTTTATTGAATATGATAAACGTGTTGTCTAAATTGTATTGAAATCTGTTGATTAATCTGTTGAATTTGTTGTTGTATGACTAAAAAACAACATCGATTAAGAAAATAAAGAAACAAATTAATATTTTGAAAAAGGCTAAGAGGATTTTTAGGAAAGCAGAAAACTTAGATTTATTAGTTATAAATAGGATTAAAGAATTAATAGGAAATTTAAAAGAAGATTTAAGACAGATTACATCATGAATTTAATAAATGTGATTGAACCAAGAATCTATGGAATTGAGTTTAGTAAATTACCAGAAAATTTGTATATGTCTTTTAATGATAATAATATGGAAACAGATTGTATTTTAACATCTTTTATTATAAGAGGAGATGGAGATTATACATTTAACCAAATAAACTGGAATAATATGTATTTAATGAAACAATTAGGATGTTATGAAAATGAAGTTCAAATTTTACCTAATAATAAGCCTATATAAATAATTCATATGTTAGCAAATTTAAAGTTAAGAGAAGAAAAGTTAGAAGAAAAAATTATTGAGCAAATATTAATAGAAAATTATGATGATAATCCTCTAATTCATTGGGAAAAATCGAAAACCTATAGCAAAAATAGAATTAAAAGATTATAGTAAAAAAATAAATTATAAACCCTATCATTGGATAGATCAAGATAAGAAAGAATTTGAAATATATATAAATGAAATGAAAAAATATAATTTAATTAGGGAAAGTATATTAGAGTATTCTTTACCTGCAATGATAGTTATAAAATATAGTGAAGAAAGAAGAGGAAAATCAAGAATAATAATAAATTATAAAAAATTAAATGATTTAGCAATAAGAAATAGATACCCAATACCTAAAATAGAATTTTTATTTAATTTAATAAGGGGAAAAAAGATATTTAGTAAATTTGATTGTAAATTAGGTTTTTTTAAATAAAATTAGAAGAAGAAAGTAAAAAATATATTGCTTTTTAGTACATCAGAATGATTATATAAATGGAATATATTACCAATGGGATTTCATAATAGTCCTAGTATATTTCAAAAATATAGTTATAAAATGTTATTATCTTTAAGAAACTTTATAGTTATTTATATAGATGATATTTTAATATTTTCAAATAATGAAAAAGAATATGAAAATCATTTGGAACAATTTATAAAAGTAATAGAAGAAATATATATCTCCAAATGGAATAGAATTATAGGAACATATAAGTAAAAAAGTATTATAATTTCCAGAAATAAAAAATAAGAAAGACTTACAATCTTTTTTAGGATAAGTAAATCAAGCTAGGAATTATATTCCTAATTTATTAAAATTAACTGTTAAGATATCTAAATTAGCAGGAGAAAAAAGTAATTGGTTATGAAATAAATAAATTGAAGAACTCATAAACCAAATTAAAAAATTATGTGCGAATTTACCAAAATTAACTATACCTTTAGATAATAATGTAAAATGGATAATCTATACTGATGCTTCTGAAAATTATTTGGGAGTAGCTTTATATCATGAGAATAATAAAGGAAAGAAATTAATTACTAGATAAGCAAGTGGAACATTTAATGAATCACAAAGTAAATTTCATTCAAATTGGAAAGAATTTTTAGCTATAGTAAAAGCAGTAGAAAAATTTGAGTTATTTGTTGTAAATACAAAATTTACTATTAAAACTGATAATATTCAAGTAAAACATTAGTTAGATAGAGGAATAAGAATAAACAAATTATCTAATAAAATATTGATTAAATGATAGAGTGATATGTCTTATTATGATTATGAGATTGAGTATATTAAAGGTGAAAATAATCTAATAGCTAATTTTTTAAGTAGATGGAATCAGGAAATGTAAGCCAAACATTTAATGAAGAATCCAATAAGGATTTGATCCCTGATGTGAATCAAGTAAATATGAGGTTTCAAATTATAGAAACTTCAATGAATCTTTTAATTTCTTAGATTAATGAAACTTTTACCAAGATCTCTAACCAGTTGGATTCACTCCAACAAAGAGTGGGGAAATTGGAAGAAAGAAATTTAAAAAGATCTATAATTGTGGCTGATGTTTCAGTCCAGACATTTGAAGAACATGTAACAGATAAAAGAATTACTCCTCTAGTTGATATTATTAGAAACCAAACCCAAGAAACCCATCAAAGCCAATATAATAATTAGTCATCAGCCTCATCATCTAAAACTACCAGTTCAAATAGTTCAAATCCAAGACCCAGAATAAACCCCTATACTTTTAAACTTCGAGAAAATTACCAATACTATAAGAAACTTATTTATCACCTTAACCATTTTACTTTTAAACCTCAACATGTAAGGTATGCATCTCATTTTGCTTTTAACAAAGCTATTATATATCTTAAAATACCTTCAAATTTAGTAAAAGTCCTTTATCAACATGGATTAATTCAGTCAATTTATCCTTCACCATCCCTAGAAGAAATTTTTGAGTTACCCGAACTAATAAAAAGAGCTATAAAAACATATTTTGGAATTGTTACGCAACATACAATATTTGTAAGGTGTTATTCAGCAATTGTTGAAATAACTCTAGAAGATTTTATCATATAATAAATTTAATTAGACTTGGAACTACTAAGAAGCCCTTTGAGCATCAAGTAGAATGTAAAGAAGATGTCAAAGATGATAAATTTATGGAGATAATTGTAAGGCATTGGAAGACAAGCAGCAGAAATTAACTTAAAATTTTTTCCATTCCCTGCCAGGATCTACCGTATGTGTTTAAGTCAAGTGGAAAGAAGTATTACCCTCAGTATTCAGTCGCAACTTTCTCAGCTTCTGGTTGTGACGTCCACAGCTTCTTTCTGCGGCTCGTGATCTCTACTGGTATCCACACGAACAGCGTTCCAACCACGAACGATGTGCTAGCACCTCCTGTCCCTCTAGGGCTTACTCAAGAATTCGTCCTCTTCGTCTCTATTTCGGCAGTTTCTTATCTGCAAACCTTTTATGGATTCCGGTTCACATTTTTTTTCTATGCCAACTGTAGCTCCTAAATATCAGATATATAGGATGCTATGCGTGTTACCACTGACTTGGATTTTTGGAATTAATCTTATATTAATTTTGAAATTAATACAATATCATATATTGTATAATTTGATATGAAACTAATTAAATAAATAATGTTTGTATTAAATCATTCTCACAGATTTAATTCACCCATTTATTTAATATAAAATAAAGATAAAACGGAATTACATTTGATTTATTCTCATAAATCAAATTTGAGATATCATATCAATTTGAATTTCAAATTCAAACGTGATAGAGATTTAATTTTATCCTTATAAATTAAATCTTGTAAATATCTCTTATATGAGATATCATATAAATTTGAATTTCAAATTCAAACGTGATAGAGATTTAATTTTATTCTTATAAATTAAATCTTGAAAATATCTCTTATATGAGATATCATATATATGAATTTATATATATACGAATATAAATATAAATAAATATATACATCTACCCTGGATCATTCATTGAATCTGGACATGTCTTAGATTCAATGAATCTGGACATCATAGCTCGTGTTGGGCTATTTTGTGTGCGAACCTGTAGGCCCATATGAAGTTGGCAGTGGGCCATTTACTATACTGACTCACAAGTCACAAGCAGTCTCTAGCAAGACATCAGGACTATCTAAATCATATGAGGATCGATGAACGATGTAACCTTTTATACAACCATATCATGTCCCTTTTGTCACACGATATTTTGGTCATGGATGAGGCATGGAGAATGTCATTCTCCTATTCCTGACCGTTACTTTCGCGATCCCTAAGTAGTCTGACTATAGAAATGGAACTACCTTTCTATTACAGTATTGCCATACATTTCTCAAACTTACTCATTGAGGGGCCTAGTAATATCTCTCTATGAATATGAGGGACAAATTCCATCTTGACCATTCACATTCCTCTGCATGGAAAACCACTAAGCCCGTACATAGTCTTTATGATCACTCGATCAAAAGTGACTTTTGACTAGGTCAAAGCTGAGCGTTTGTCATGTAGGAATCCATGATGATCTTAGGTCAAAGGGCATAGTGACATGGTTTGTATATGAGAGAAGCTTATGACTTAACCCATGCAGCTCTCTCATAGCAGGTCGGTCCAACACCTTGTACTCTTACATGTGCCTATGACTTTGATTTATATCTCTATACATCTTCAAAGTTATACTGGTCTTATTTCATCTCTGCTCCCGTATAGATGACCGACCAGGGACATTTAGGATAAGATCATGAGTTATCCAAGGATGGTCATCGCAGTAAATATACAAATAATATGATAACACAATTAATAAATTCATAAATCAATAATGTTCATAAGACAATGATTGGCCCCTAGGGCACAATTTCCAACAACCTCCCACTTGCACTAGGTACAATCATTAATTTGACTAATTCCCATTGACCTAACATGAAGCTCATGCTTTGCCTACACAAGCGGCTTTGTTAGAGGAGCAGCAACATTATCTTCTCCTGCTACTTTGCATATTTTTATATCACCTCCATCGTTGATTTCTCTGATGAGATGAAATCACCTGAGTATATGCTTGGTCCTTTGATGTGACCTAGGCTCTTTGGCCTGTGCAATGGCACTGCTATTGTCACAGAGCAAAGTTATTGGATCTGAGATGGTAGGTATCACCCCTAGTTCTGTGATGAACTTTTTGATCCAAATGGCTTTCTTAGTTGCATCAGATGCTGCTATATACTCAGCTTCCATTGCAGAATCTGCTATAGTGCCCTGCTTAGAGCTCTTCTAGCTTACTGCTCCATTATTGAGGAGGAATATATATCCAGACTGCCATTTTTGGTCATCCTGGTCAGTTTGGAAACTCGGATTTGTGTAACCAGTTACACAGAGTTCGTCATCTAATCCACCATAGACCAAAAATAAGTCATTAGTCCTTCTTAAGTACTTAAGGATATTCTTGATAGCAGTTCAATGGCCCTCACCAGGGTCCTGTTGATATCTGCTAGTCATACTTAAGGCAAACGAGACATCCGGTCGAGTACATAACATGGCGTACATGATAGATCTTATGGCCAAGGCATATGGAACTTTACTCATGCGACCTCGCTGATTAGATGTACTAGGACACATATCTTTGCTAAGATGAATACCATGAGACATGGGTATGAAACCCCTCTTTGATTCATGTATACTGAACCTATGCAGTATTTTGTCTATGTATGTACTATGACTGAGTCCTAGAAGTCTTTTAGATCTATCTCTATAGATCCTGATTCCTAGGATGTAGGTGGCTTCACCCAAGTCTTTCATCGAGAAAGACTTTCCTAACCAAGACTTGACAATCTGCAAGGTAGGAATGTCATTTCCAATAAGTAGGATGTCATCGACATAGAGTACCAAAAACACAAATGTGCTCCCATTAACCTTCTTGTACACACAAGGTTCATCAATGTTTTGAAGAAATCTAAACTCTTTGACTACTTTATCAAAATGATAATTCCAACTCTGAGAGGCTTGCTTCAGTCCATAAATGGACCTTTGAAGCTTGCACACTTAACCAGAGTCCTCAAAACGCACAAACCCTTTAGGTTGTGTCATGTACACATCCTCAAGGAACTTTCCATTAAGGATGGATGACTTGACGTCCATCTGCCATATTTCATAGTCATAATATGCTGCTATGGCAAAGAGGATTCTGATTGATTTGGCCATTGCAACTGGGGAAAAGGTCTCATCATAGCCTACACCATGAGTTTGAGTAAATCCTTTTGCAACCAGTCGTGCCTTAAAGACATTTACATTGCTATCCATGTCAGTTTTCTCCTTAAAAAACCCACTTGCACCCGACAGTTTTTACACCTTCAGGTGGGTCGACTAAGGTCCAAACCTGATTGTCATACATGGATTGCATCTTAGATTTCATGGCATTAAGCCATTTTTCAGAGTTTGGTCCCACTATAGCTTCTCGATAGGTAGTCGGCTCATTATGCTCAATGAGCAACACATCACGACTATCAAAAATCAGAAATCCATATCTTTGAGGCTAAAGTCGTGTCCTATTAGATTTCTGTAGACCTTGCGTGACTTGAGGAGTATCAACAACTTATTGTGAGTCTTCTCTATTTTCCATCTGCAGTTTTGTGGTGTCTTGTGGCTCTCAAACTTCTTTGAGGTGTACCTTACTCCCACTGGTTCTTTTAGAGATAAATTCTCGTTCGAGAAAGATACCATTTCTGATAACAAACACTTTGTTATCAGCAGGGTTGTAGACGTAATATCCCTTGGTTTCCTTAGGATATCCCACAAAAAGGCACCTTGAGGATTTAGGCGCTAATTTGTCTTAGTCTTGTTGCTTAACATAGACCTCGCATCCCCAAATCTTGAGGAAAGATAAACTAGGTGTCCTCCCAGTCTATATCTCATACGGAGTCTTTTCAATTGCCTTAGATGGAACATGATCGAGTGTGAACGCAGCTGTCTCTAGGGCATGGCCCTAAAAGGAAGGTGGAAGATCTGTTTGACTCATCATAGATTGAACCATATCTAATAGTGTTCGATTCCTCCATTCAGAAATGCCATTCCATTGTGGTGTCCTTGGAGGAGTCAATTGTGAGACTATTCCACAACTCCTAAGATGATCAATGAACTGTTGGCTCAAATATTCACCACCCTGATCAGATCGAAGGGCTTTAATTGTTTTGCCAAGCTGGTTTTGTACTTTATTTTGAAATATTTTGAACATTTCAAAAAATTCAGATTTATGCTTTACCAGATAGATGTACCCATATATGCTAAAATTATCTATAAATCTTATGAAGTACGAATAACCTCATCTGGCATTTGTGTTCATCGGTCCACACACATTTGCATGTATGAGGCCCAATAAATCAGCGGCCCTCCCACTGTGCCTAGCGAAAGGTGACTTTGTCATATTTCCTAACAAGCAAGACTCGCAAGTGTCATATGATTCAAAATCAAATGAGTTAAGAAATCCATCTTGATGGAGTTTGGAAATGCGTTTCTCATTTATGTGGCCCAGACGACAGTGTCAGAGGTATGTTGGATTCAAATAATTTGGTTTGACCCTTTTGGCAGTTATGTTATAGATATTTCCATGATTGGGTTGTTCCAAATTTAATATGTAATGATCAACATGCAAATCACCATGAGCATAGAAAATATTATTACGATAAATAGAACATCTACTATTACCAGCAATGGAAGTGAAACCTTCCTTATCCAAATAAGAAAGTGAAACTATGTTACTACTTAAAGCAGGAACATAATAGCAATTGTTCAAAACTACCAAAAGCCCAGTGGGCAGAACTAATTCATAAGTGCCTACAGCTAACGCAATAACCCTTACTCTGTTTCTAACTCGTAGGTCAACTTCGCCCTTTTTCAGCTTCCTACTATCCTTTAATCCCTGCATATTTGTACAAATGTGAGAACCACATGCAGTATCTAATACCCATGTGGTAGAAGTAGAAAGATGAATATCTATAATATAAATACCTGAAGCGATAGCCCGGCTATCCTTCTTGTTCTTTTTCAGATCTTCGAGGTAGAGTTTGCAATTCCTTTTCCAATGACCAAGTTCATTACAGAAGAAGCAGACTCCTTCCTTTGGAGGTTTTGCCTTCTTTGGTGCAGGCTTGGTTTTGGGCTTGCCTGACTCTTTGGTCTTACCTGATGAGCCATGACCCTTCCCCTTGCCTTTGCCTTTATTTTTCATACCCTTTCCTTTCTGAACCATCAAAATAGTACTGGGCTTCTTCTTAAGACTCAGCTCAACAGTTTTAAGCATCCCATGCAGTTCAGAAATAGATTTCTCCATATTGTTCATGTTGTAGTTCATGACAAACTGGTCATAACTTTCCGGGAGTGAGTTCAAGACCAAATCCGTATCTAACTCCTGGCTCATGGAAAATCCAAGCCTCTCAAGGTGATCAATGTACCCTTTCATCTTTAAGACATGAGTACTGACTGATTCACCTTCAGTTATCTTGCAGGAATGTAAGGCCTTAGTGGTGTCATACCTCTCTTACCTTGCCTGTTGCTGGAACATTTCCTTGAGATGCACAATCATCTCATAAGCCTCCATGTGTTTTAGATCTCTTTAGAGCTCCGGAACCATGGTGGCTAGCATCAAGCATCCTACATCGACAGAGTCTTCCTTATGCTTCGTGTAAGCATCTCTCTGAGCTCTAGGAGCAATGGCTGCTGGCTCCTCAAGAATGGGTTGATCTAAGACATGTGCCTTTCTTTCCTGCTTGAGAACAATTCTCAAGTTCCTAAACCAGTCAAGAAAGTTTGTCCCATTGAGTTTGTCCTTCTTAAGGATAGATCGCAGCGATAATGTAGCAGTATTACTAGTCGTCATGATTCTACAATTAAAATATACAATTGAATTAGCAATCTCCCACTAAATAAACAACCCTCAATGCAATAGTTAGTGGGCTAAGATCCATATTTGGATCAAACTTAAGTCTGCTTTGGCAGGATGCTTAAATTAAGTTATTTAGGTAGGTAACACCTTTACCAATTACATCAAATGTAACTCTTAGATGTTCATGGGATTGTATCATCATATGATCTGTCATGTTTTTAATCTCATCTAATGCCTTGAGACCCAAAACCGTTTTGTTAATCTCAATTAAGTCAAACAATAATAAACATATGAGAGTAGCACTATTACTCTTGCTTATCTCCCCAAGATAACTCAAATGCACCAACTTTGGCGGAGTCCACAATTGAGCGATTGAGGTTTTGACAAGTGTTCATAAATTGACGGCATTATGACTTAAGATTTCATTTAGAGGGCTTAATTTAACTATCTGGTTTATAAGAATGCATGTTTCTCAGTTTGTATCTCATACAAGTAATATGCATGTGCTGATATAATCATAAGATGCATAATTTAAACGTGATACAATATGACTCACCTATCCTAAGTCCACTCAAGCCAATGAGAGGAGCTCTCTAGTAAGAAAAGGGAAATTACATATATAAACCTCTTTTAACATTCGAGGGGAATGAGATGAGAAGAGAAGGTACATTCAGAGCATATAGAGGAAGGCACGACATGCATGCCGTATTTAAAAAATTACAACACTTGCAATCTAGAGCCATATTGTTCACCATACCCAAACATTCAAGAATCAATATTCAGATTTAATTGAAGGGCAATTAATGTTTTAAAACTAAAACATTCACAAAATAGTATATGTTACGGTTATGTTGCGCTACAAACAGGTAGCCACGGCAGTTCCTCTAGCCGGTTAGTGGGCGGTGGTCCTGCTAGACGGTTAGCGGGCAGGGTCTAGGGCAGCGGCGCGAGATTTTTTTTGTTTCATAAATAATAACGAATCTGAATTCATTTTTCTTAGACCCCATCAATATTAATTGATCAAATCAAAACGTATGCACCGCCAATTTCAATTCCCTTTCAGATTCCTTATATGTCATACATAAAACGGATTCCTTATATGTCACACATAAAACGCATGTTATCATATGATCGGCTATGACTAACACATATCATATGAATCAACAATCAAGCCTAACTTAAACACAAAACAACATGGCTCTGATACCACTGTAAGAAATTGGAAGACACGCAGCAGAAATTAACTTAAAAATTTTTCCATTCCCTGCCAGGATCTACCATATGTGCTTAAGTCAAGTGGAAAGAAGTATTATCCTCAGTATTCAGTCGCGACTTTTTCAGCTTCTGGTTGCGACGTCCACAGCTTCTCTCCGCGGCTCATGATCTCTTTTCGATCGCAAGAAGTCAACGACTCAGGTCGGCTTCCTCTACTGGTATCCACACGAACAGCGTTCCAACCACAAACGACGTGTTAACGCCTCCTGTCCCTCCAGGGCTTACTCAAGAATTCGTCATCTCCGTCTCTATTTCTGCAGTTTCTTATCTGCAAACCTTTTATGGATTTTCGTTCACTTTTTTTTTCTATGCCAACTGTAGCTCCTAAATATCAGATATATAAGATGCTATGCGTGTTACCACCGACTTGGATTTTTGGAATTAATCTTATATTAATTTTGAAATTAATACAATATCATATATTGTATAATTTGATAAGAAACTAATTAAATAAATAATATTTGTATTAAATCCGTCCCACAGATTTAATTCACCTATTTATTTAATATAAAATAAAGATAAAATGGAATTACATTTGATTTATTCTCATAAATCAAATTTGAGATATCATATCAATTTGAATTTCAAATTCAAACGTGATAGAGATTCAATTTTATTCTTATAAATTAAATCTTGTAAATATCTCTTATATGAGATATCATATATACGAATATAAATATAAATATAAATAAATATATACATCTACCCTGGTTCATTCATTGAATCTGGACATGTCTTAGATTCAATGAATCTGGACATGTCTTAGATTCAATAAATCTAGACATCATAGCTCGTGTTGTGCTATTTTGTGTGCGACCCTGTAGGCCCATATGAAGTTGGTAGTGGGCTATTTACTATACTGACTCACAAGTCACAAGCGATCTCTAGCAAGACATCACGACTACCCAAATCATATGAGGATCGATGAACGATGTAACCTTTTATACAACCATATCATGTCCCTTTTGTCACACGATATTTTGGTCATGGATGAGGCATGGAGAATATCATTCTCCTATTCTTGACCGTTACTTTCTCGATCCCTGAGTAGTCTGACTATAGAAATGGAACTACCTTTCCATTACAGTATGGCCATACATTTCTCAGACTCACTCATCGAGGGGCCCAGTAATATCTCTGTATGAATGTGAGGGACAAATTCCATCTTGACCATTCACATTCCTCTGCATGGAAAACCACTAAGCCCGTACATAGTCTTTATGATCACTCGATCAAAAGTGACTTTTGACTAGGTCAAAGCTGAGCGTTTGTCATGTAGGAATCCATGATGATCTCAGGTCAAAGGGCATAGTGACATGGTTTGTATATGAGAGAAGCTTATGACTTAACCCATGCAGCTCTCTCATAGCAGGTCGGTCCAACACCTTGTACTCTTACATGTGCCTATGACTTTGATTTATATCTCTATACATCTTCAAAGTCATACTGGTCTTATTTCATCTCTGCTCCTGCATAGATGACCGAACAAGGACATTTAGGATAAGATCATGAGTTATCCAAGGATGGTCATCACTGTAAACATGCAAATAATATGATAATACAATTAATAAATTCATAAATAAAAAATGTTCATAAGACAATGATTGGCCCCTAGGGTACAATTTCCAACAATAGTATCTATAATAAGAGCTCAAAATTATCATATCATATTTCAAGAAATGAACAGAATAAATGCTATAGATGAGAAGCTGCTTGGGTTTATTTTTTAGACCCAACAACACTTATATATTTATCAGGAAGAACATCAAAGAATCTCAATTATTTTAATCAATTTTATGATAAGTTGAAAAATAATAGATTTTAAAACACAAAAAAAAATGAATAATATGTTAGATTTTATCCGAATATGCATCCCATAAATGTAATTATTGTGATGAGAAGAGTCCAGAAAAGAAAGATTTTGAGGACCCAATAATGGATATGAGTGTGATATAAAGAGGAATTCAACCTATAAGAGAAGGATATTGAGTCTTAATTTCTCTATAAAAACCTTGTAACCTCTAATAAATATCATCGATCTAAAGAATAGAAAGCAATAAAAGTTTCAGTTCTCTATCTCTGAATATCCTGAGCATTCTCTTACTTTAATTACCTTTTATAAATTTTAGCCTTCAATATCCACAAATTGGAATAGCGATTTAAGGTATATCTAACTAAACTTTTTATTAGAGATTAAAGGTAGTAGTATTGTTTGATTATGATAGTAATGATCATGTAAGGGATTACTGGCTATATGTTTATAGTGGTAGAAATTCAGTTATGCATTTGGTAGAAAGCGAAGGAAGGCTGTGCTGAGATGGTTTGGACCTTAAAAAAGAGGTTATAGTAATATTATCTTTGTTTGGAAGAGGACAAGGATCTTTCCATGACTCGAATCATTTTTGGTCAACCCTAAATATCTATCTGAGATTTAATGAAGAATCTAATAAGGATTTGATCCCTGTTGTGAATCAAGTAAATATGAGGTTTCAAATTATAGAAACTTCAATTAATCTTTTAACTTCTCAGATGTTACAATAATATTATCCTTATATGAAAAAGGACAAGAATCCTTCCATAACTCAAATCATGTTTGGTCAACCCTGAATATCTATCTTTATAAGCATATAGTCAGGTTTGGTTAGATATGGTAAGTTGTCATTATACATAGTCAAGTTACAAAGAATGATGTGCCTATTTAGATATATCTATCTCTTCCTCTTGTTTGGGTTGTTGCTTACACCACTTCCTTAGATAATTTTGGCTTAACTCTAGGAAGTATTTTATTGAAGTATCTCCCTATAGAAACAAAGTACGTAAACGTCAAATGAAAACTTCAGAACAAGCATTGACAACAACCATTGCAACAAATGATAAGGAAAAGTAGTGCAGGCACCCGCTTGCCATCATTTCCTTCTAAGAGCATAAATCTTCAAGAATCTATTTGGGAGAGCAAGCAATGTCGATCAATTAATTTTCACAGAGACAAATGTAATGGGAGCAAAGATGTCTTTTCCTCTTTCAAACCAAGATTTGTCTTAAACTTTCTGACAAGTAATAAACTTTCTATGAGGTCTGTACCCAATCTTACCGCCATCAGCATCATAAATTACCTCGAATGTTCTCTGTTGACACTCAGCCTCATGTTCTTACCTTTTTTTTCTTATACTATTGTTTTTCGGCCTTTTCTTCTTAATTCCTTTTGGCTTCAGCTTTTATTTATTCTTTAGGTTCCACATCCTTTATTGATTGATTTTTGTTAGTTCACACTATGGCTTGCGGGAATTCAAGATTTCCCTCTTGTTTTTCCTCAAAATTTATTTTCAAACAGTTTTTTTTTTTTCCATAAAGTGAGCCATAGGAAATTCTGATGGTGGGAGTACTTGGGTTTCAAGAAGGGAATTCTGATGCTAGGAGTCATATAGCACTTCAGACTAATGCTCCTCTGCAATCTGAATTTGATCTGATGGCCAAGGTGGGGAAATTGAGGAAGACGGGGTCTGTTGGTGCGAGATCCTTTTGTGTGTATATATATATATATATATATTTCTTTCAAAGGTTGTAGTTTCGGGAATTGTTTTCGGTGCAGTAAGAAGGCGTCAGAACAAGTGGCTATTTACTTGTATGCTATCACCTGAGGGAACTTGTCTCTTCCCCACTGTCTTATACCGTCTGTCTACAGTCTGAGGACAGTGTGTTCAGGCAAGTATTGGATTGGAGGGTGTAGTGTTTCTATCTACAGGAATTAGAGGAGTTGTGGGTGCTTTTTTCCTTCGAGAGGAGTTGTGGTTGATTATGCTATTGGCTTGTTTAGGAGTTTAGCTATGCTTAGGTGTTTTGTTGTTTCCTTCTGTTGATATAATATATCTGTACCAAAAAAAAAAAAAACTATACGTTGGATTTCTATTTTCCATGTTCTCTGTTAATTATTTTATTATTTTAATTTATTATTTACTACTTGGGATTTTTTATAAGATACAACTTTCAATGGATATGTTTCTTTTTATAAAATAAACTACAGATATTTAAATATTTAATTTATTTTTTTAATTTTTATATTTAATTAATTACATATTTTCTATATTCTTTTTTTTTACTCATTTTCTTCTATTTATTTTTATACTCATTACCCCATAATTTTTAATAAATAAACATGTTTTAAAAAAATAAATTATATTTTTTATATATTTATTATAGCTAATTTTAACTAATTTTTAAACACTGAATTATATCTTACACAAAAGCACAAAGGAGGAATCCTTTCAAATATCAGTTATCCAAGCTACATCTTTTATATTGGATTTATTGCAAAAAGTAAAGTTAATTATCATTATTATTATTAAATAGACGGTGAAGAGAAAAACAAACAAAAAAATTGCATCCCTTGCCCCTGAAACTAGGGTTTATCAATAAATCTCGGTCTTTTCTGCAGGCCTCTCTCTTCATTCACCTTCCACAACGCCATGGAGGAAGCTCCTGTGTTAGCTGCGCCGTCACCGACATGCTGGAGCAACGTAGTGAAGACCCAACAACCTCTAAACCCCCCTCAGGTTGATCCTCTCCCGACTGGCCGAGTTTTCGTGGAGAGCTGCAAATCCTCCAATGGCATATCAGTGGCTGTTGTTGATGCCAACGCCATTATTGCCGGTGGCGAAAGGCTTCACAACTGTGCCGACAAGTTTGTTTCTGTTCCAGAAGTCATGCAGGAAATCCGCGACCCTGTCTCACGCCACAGGCTCTCATTCATCCCCTTCAGTATCGAATCCATGGAACCCACTCAAGAAGCCATCAACAAAGGTAATCATGTCTGAAATAGTATGATCTGTATGATTCTGGACGTTAGTATTGTGGAGAGATTGGCATATTGTGGAAAGAGTGATTCTGTTTACCTTGGACAAAATTAAGCACTGTATGTGAGCTGTGATAATTGCGGTTCTAACTATTAATAATATAGACTTAAGATTATCTTGGGAAGTGTGTTGAATTGGCAATAGAGTTACAAAATCGACAATTTCACTAACAAGCACTACAACAATAACAACATTGAATTGAAGAGGGTGTTACTTAGGTTGATTCTAACTATTTTGCAATCCCGACCCTGTTGCTGTTTAGAATGATGTTATGACTAACTTTATGCTTGTGACGAAGTATTTGGTGTCCTCTAACTTTAATTCTCATGTATTGATGTGACTTGACAGTTATCAAATTTGCAAAGGCTACTGGTGATCTACAGACTCTGTCAGATGTTGATCTTAAACTCATTGCTCTAACTTATACTTTAGAGACTCAAATCCATGGAAACAAGCATCTCAGGGACATCCCGCCGCCTGTCCAAGTGGTAAATGTCAGGAGATTGCCTGAAAAAGACATGCCTGGATGGGGTTCCAATGTGCCCAATTTGGAAGAATGGGAAGCACTAGAACACGAGACTGATGACAAATTAAATTCCAATTCAAGGATCCTTCCTTTGCAAGATTTAACCTTGAACTTGGATCTGAAAAATAACCATTCTGAAGATCGTTTAACTGAATATATGAGTGAACCTCCTAAAAATCTAGAGGATGGTGAGTATGGCTCAAGGAAGCCTAGGAGAAACTTACCTAAGAAAACGGATATAAACATTGAAGGGAAGATGGTCGCTGATGGAATTGATGCATCACAAGGACAGTTTGATGATAATTCTGGTGATTGGATGCCTGCTGTCAGTAGAAGTACTCATAGGAGATATCTGAGAAGAAAAGCTAGACGTGATGCATTGTCTCTCAGTCAGGATCAACAAGATTTGGAAGAAAACATTGATGGTGGTGCTATTGAGGATGGTAGAAATTCAGATCAGCTTGTTCATCAAAGTGATGAAAAAAGTCATGTTGAAAATGTTGATTTTGAGGATAACAAGTTGGTGGAAGAGAAGGAAGGAAGTGAAAGCCTCCCAGCAAATATGAAGAAAATGAGTTTGGAAGAAGGTTCATTGGAAGTCATAGATGGAAAAAACGAACTTAATGCATGTTCTGAAGAACTCCAGTCAAGTGATTCTAGACTTGTGGAAACTGTTTCCAGTGGTGATGTAACCCTGGCCACTAAACCATGTGAGCTAGATACAGTTAATGATGAATCAAATCACTTTGAGGCTATAAACGAGACTAGCGAAGCCTTTGATTCTTCATATGCAGATGATGATAGTAGTGAGCAAAGTTGGATGCTTAGATCTTTGTCTGAGTCAAGTGTAGCCTGCGTGACTGGGGACTTTGCAATGCAAAATGTTCTTCTCCAAATGGGTTTGCGTTTGCTAGCACCTGGAGGAACACAGATCCGAGAGTTGCACAGGTCAGTTTGTTTTCCTAGATACAAAAAATCTTCTTCACTAAGAAGTAATTTATTAACTACTTTTAATATGCTCAACTCCACAAGCCCTTTCAAAATCCACAGAAGGGATGTTATATAAGGAAAAACTTATGAAATAATTAAGGCCTAACTTTTACTTATCAATTTGTAATATACCAAGTAATGTCATGAAGTCCTGTGCAAGTGCATGGGAAACCATCCTCAAAAATCTAAATCTGCTGGTATGGAGAACCATGCCACTTGAACTACCATAAGAATTATTTGTAGCTAATCAATATGGGATTTCAGGATAATGGCATGCTGTATTGGCTGTAATCTTTAGTTAGTTATGCAGTGTAGCATTATAATTGTGCAATAAGTGCTTATCTTTATTTTATATATTCTAGATGGATACTTAAGTGTCATGCTTGCTACACCCTTACTGTTGAAATTGGGAGGATTTTTTGTCCTAAATGTGGTAATGGTGGCACGTTACATAAGGTAGCTGTTACAGTTGGTGAGAATGGAGTTGTTTTAGCTGCTCGTCGACCAAGAATTACATTGCGTGGCACCAAGGTAAGCACATCCATAGGAGATGGTAGTCGCATTAATTCAGTTTTCTTATGCCTGCTATTGCACCATTCACTATGATGTAAATATTTGTATTTATCTTTATTTTGATCACCTTTGAATATGTTTAGCCTGCTAATTAAGTGTGATATTTATGCTGTAGTTCATATCCTTTTTGAAGATTTGCAAGATGGGATGGATGGTCATTGCCCACATCTTTTAACTACTAAGTTTTGAATTTACTGTTGTAATTTGTTCGGGTGTAATCTATCCAAAAAATGTGTTAGAAGGCTCAAATTATGGTACTATTCTATTTACATTTTAATTTTCAAGTATTAGTGGTGTGTGTAAGAATGACAAGATTGTAGGATCTGAGAATTAGGATTATATTGTCCCTAGAACTGGGTCCTCAAAACTGATCAACGTCGAAGGGTCTACGGCGCTTCTGGTGTCAGAAAGACTCACTGGCGACAACATATGGAATGGGCATAGTCCATCCGACTGGCCATTGACGGTCGAAACAAGCTCCATTTTCTCACCATCGACGCTCCTATCTCCGGCGAAGCACATATGCAACAAAGATGGCAGTCAGACAACTCATTGGTGTCGTCATGGCTAATCAATGCTATGGCTCCAGGCACCAAGAAAAGTTACATGTTTTTACCCTCTTCTAAGTCGATCTGGGAGGCAGTCTGCAATTCCTATGGCAACAAAGCCAATGCTTCCTTGATATTTGATATTCGAACGAGGCTTTGGTAGGCCAGACAAGGACAACGCACCCTAAATGAGTATTGGCTAGAGAAGACAGCTTTATGACAGGAACGGGATCAAATCAAACATCGGGTTTGGCATTGCTCCAATGACGTGACAGAAAGCAGCCGAGAATTGGAGGAGCTATTGTTTGAGCTGCTTACTAGCCTAAACCCGACATATGATGATGCTTGGGGAAGGATACTAGCTCGTGAACCCCTGCCATAAGTCCGTGAAGCCTTCGCCCTACTACGGTGTGAAGAGTCACGGCGCAAAGTGATGCTCCCCGACGCCCTTCGCGAGTCCCGAAGAAGGATCTGGTCTCGTCAGTTCGTCAATCAGCAATCGGATTCTAACTCCTAGTGTCCTTTCTGTGATTATTGTAAAAAGGTGGGCCACCCTAAAGACACTTGTTGGGATATTCATGGCCTAAAATGGGTAAATCAAGGGGATATGTTGCTGATGTCACCAAACAAGATAATGTGCCTCCTTCTCCTTCCACTGACCAACTTACCTTAATCTTGGAAAGGCAGGTAGCTATGGAAAATAAGTAGTCTACTGCTAGTGTGGTACGAGGTAAAATTTTCAAAGATTTGACCACCATTAAAGGTATGACTTTTGGACCTATCTGGATAATTAACTCGGGTGCTTCTGATCACATGACTGATAATCTCTCTTTCTTTACTATCTATGTTCCGGTTAAGTCAAGTCTCATCGTAAAAATAGCATATGCCTCAACCTCAGAGGTTGCTGGTATTGGAGATATCAGAGTCACTGACTCCTTAACTCTAAAGGCTGTCTTACATGTTCCCAACTTAAAATGCAAGTTATTATCTGTCAGCAAATTGACTCGAGATAAATGTTGTCATGCTAAGTTCTCGGTTACTCACTGTTATTTTCAGGATCTGTCCATGGGGATGACGATTGGTGTTGCTAAGGAGTTTGAGGGGCTATACTACCTAAATGATTGTGCTAATCGAACTTCTCCCTCTCGTAAGACTGTCTCTACCTCAGACTAGTGACATAGAACTATGGCATCAATGCTTAGGACATCCAAATTTTCATTATATGTCTACTATGATTCTCTCTATCTACAATAATAAGACTCTCAATTTACATTGTCACTCTTGTGAACTTGCTAAACACCATCGTGCATCATTTCTTAGTACTACCTATCGACTATCTAAGCCATTTCCCTAATTCACAGTGACTGGTGGGGCCCATCCTATGTTCCAAATCGCATTCACACTAAGTGGTTTATCACATTTATTTATGATCATACTCACGTTAGTTGGGTCTTCTAAATGATAAAACCAAAGTCACACAAACCTTCATTAAGTTTTATCACATGGTCCAAACCTAATTTCATGAAAAAATCTAGATTCTTCACACTGATAATGGCACTGAATATTTCAATCAAACATTATCCACCTTCTATTGACCATGTCATTCTTCATAAAAGCACCTATCCCTATAGTCCTCAACAGAATGGTATTGTTGAGAGAAAAAACTGTCACCTCCTTGAGACAGCTAGAGCCATGATGTTCAGTAGCAATGTCCCTTTCTTTTATTGGAGTGATGCCATTTTTCAGGCTACCTTCCTTATCAATCGCATGCTTAGCAAACCCCTCTCATTCAGCACACCATTACAAGTTTTACAAGCCCACTTTGACATTCCTTAACTAGAAAAAACTCTTACTCTCTGAGTATTCGGTTGTTCCACTTATGTAGATCTTCATCAGACCACCAAGCTTGAACCCAAAGCCACCAGATGCATTTTCTTGGGTCATGCAGGGACACAAAAAGGGTACAAGTGTTATGACCCTATTTCCAAACGCCTTTATCTCAGTTGTGACACTACGTTTCATGAGACCATCCCTTATTATCCCCTATCTTCCATTTAGGGGGAGTTAGAGAGAATCTCAGCTGACACAACCTGAGCCCCAGCAAATACTTAAATTGCCTACTCAATTAGATCTTGGAGTTGTTATAACTAACGCAACACCTGAGACTCAAGAAAATACTAGTTCACACGTAGCTGAGAGTCAAGAAAACACTAGCTCAGGGAGAGACACCAAAAGGTGGGGTAAAACTTTCACACGTCGATACATGACAGGTAATGTACCTCAGACGAATGATGCAACTTATGAATCTAAACCAGGAGCAGGTCCAGAAGGAGTAAAGGAAGATGTACCCACACAAGCTGACCTAGAGCTGCCTATTGCATTAAGAAAACTGCCTTGGACATGCACCCAATATCTCATTGAGAGATTTGTTTCATATATGACCCTTATTCCATACTACTGTTCCTTTATTTCTCATTTGAACCAAGTTGACATACCTAATAACATACATGAAGCACTCGCCAATCCTCATTGAAGGTAGGCTATCATGGAAGAAATGAAGGCTTTAGAAATAAATGACACTTGGGACATTGTTGATCTACCTAAAGGAAAGAAACTAGTGGGATGTAAATGGGTTTTTACACCCAAGTGTACGGTTGATGGGAACTTGGACAAATATAAATCATGTCTAGTTGCGAAAGGGTTCTCACAAGTATATGGTATAGACTATACAGAAACATTTGTACCAGTAGTAAAACTGAATACTATCATAGTATTGTTATCCTTAGCTGCTAAAATAGATTGGCCACTACATCAAATGGCCATAAAAAATGCTTTCTTGAATGGGGAACTAAAGGAGAAAGTATATATGAAGCTACCTCTAGGATTTCTAGGTGAGAAGGCATATCAAGTCTGTAGACTCAAGAAATCCTTATATGGACTCAAACAGTCTACTCGGGCATGGTTAGAAAAATTTACCCGAGTTTTAAGAACACAGGGATATACTCAACAGCAGAGTGATCATACATTATTCTGTAGACACCTCGAGGGGAACATAGTCATACTAGCAGTATATGTAGATGACATCATCCTCACATGTGATAATTTGGCAGAAATTGAGAGCATTAAGAAGGCGTTAAACCAGGAGTTTCAAGTGAAGGATTTGGGACAAATGAAATACTTTCTTGGGATGGAGGTAGCCAAGTCAAAGAAAGGAATTTATATCTCATAAAGAAAGTACATTATGGATCTTTTAAAGGAAATAGGCATGTTGGGTTGTAGACCTAGTGACACCCCAATAAGAATTGATAAAGTGAGAGATGATAAGGATTTGGGAAAAGAAGTGGACCTAAGGAGATATGAACGTATGGTGGCAAAATTGATCTACTTATCATATACCCGACCAGATATTGCATTTGTAATCAGTGTAGTAAGTCAGCATTCTCATAATCCAAAGCAGAAACATCTGAATAAAGTTTACAGGATTCTAAGGTATCTGAAAGATTCACTAGGGCGTGGTCTCCTATTTAGAAAAACAGAACAAAGATCTATAGAGATATTCACGGATGCTGATTGGGCAGGTGACTAAGACAGAAAATCAACCTCTGGATAATTCACATGGCGAAGTAAAAAGTAGAATGTAGTGGCTCGAAGCAGTGCTGAAGCCGAATTCAGAACCATAGCGCTTGGAGTTTGTGATGGAATTTGGACAAGACAGATACTAGAGGATTTAAACTTGCCTACAAACTTGCCTACTACAATCCGTTCAGACAATATGGAAGCTATAAATATATCTCATAATCCAATTCAACATGATCGAATGAAGCATGTAGAGGTTGATAAGCACTTCATAAGGTAAAAGATTGACGAAGGAACCATGGACCTTAGATACATTCCTTCTAGAGATCTCACAAAAGCACTAGGCAAAGAAAAATTCAAGTACTTTATTGGCAAGTTGGACATGTTTGATATCTATGATCCAACTTGAGAGGAAGTATAGGAATGCCGAGATTGTGATTTCATTATTAATTGTAATTCATTGTGCATCTTGGGAAATCAGGAAACACTATTATAACCTTGATTCCCTATTGTGTGTATATATATCGCGGTGTACAATATAATATGCAAGTTCTTCACTGTCAGAACATTTACAGTGTGTTTCTATTGATTGGTGCTGTTAATTTTATGTCTCTTAAAAACTTTGGGACTTTGCTGTTTTCCATTTTGAATGACTTCTATATGTGCAGTTTTCATTGCCTTTACCCCAAGGTGGAAGAGATGCAGTCACAAAGAACCTCATTCTGCGGGAAGATCAGCTCCCTCAAAAGCTACTCTATCCTAAAACAAAGAAGAAAGCCAACAAACAGGTAAACCTTATATAGTCACTCCCTTGGTATTGGTGTTCTTTCTTTGTACTTCCACTGAATTCGAGTTGTTCTAACTAACCAATTTTGCCAAAGGCTTTGCAACTTAATGGTATGAAAGCTTCCTTGTAAGTAGGAGGTTGTGGATTTAATTCTATTTGTAACCTTTGGTCATTAGTGTGTGTGCCCCTTTTATTCAAAAAAAAAAAAAAACACTAACCAGTTCTACTAACACCTGTAGGATGATGATTTCTTCACACCAGATAATATCTTAAGCCACAACACAGATAAGAGGGCTCCTTTCCAGCCTCCTGTAAGGAAAGCATTAGCAGTTTTTAGTGGAAAGAGAAATCCTAATGACAATCACTATTCACGTTCTAAGCATAAGTAGCGGACGTGTAATCAATTTTTGTCTGATTTTCTGAATTTTTTTTTAATTTCAAGAAAAGTTCTTATGTATCCTTCAAAGTATTCTTTTTACCCCCTCTTGTGTGGGACAAAGTGACTGTTTCGATATAGAAGCGTACTATTTTTTGAAGCAGGATTATTGTTATATCTGAATATTCTATCATCAATCATGCATTTGATTTGCATAACCATGTTCGAGGGATTTGGATAAATTTTTCGAAAATCTTGATTTTGGTCTTATAAAATTGACTACTAGGAGTATCCAAACGGTCCCTTGGTCTTATTACTTATGGCTAGAAAATTTTTAAACATATACTTAAATATTACTCATTAAATCCTCACATGGACTTTGAAGGTGAAGTCGTTGCAAATTAAATTAATTTTTGGAGTTGGCTTCGACCGCTTTGATTTATCCCTCAATGGCCATTTATTATGGTGATTTTAGTAGTTGTGTTTAATGTTATAACGTTATATCTTAAGAACTGCATATAATTTGGTAAATGTGTTAATGTCTTGTGTATTGGACCTAATGGAAATAAACAAATGGATAAAAGTTGTTTTAAAAACAATTGGTAATAAGCAAGTTTTGATTGCACAGATTTTTTATTTTTCAAGCGCACATGATAACAACCTAGACAAATTTGTTATCATGGAGTCCTTTAGATTATGAGACACCGGTGAACAAACATTCATTCAGCGACAACTATTCTTTAAAGACAAGCTTAGAATCATGGTAACAACCAATATTGTAAGAAGTAGGGGTGTCTAAATTGTCTCATTTTAGGTGTTCAGATTTGGTCTCAGGGGTTTTGGGACGGGTTTATTTCATCCCGAGAGGACTGGAATAGGATAGAGGGAAGGGTTGAGATGGGACGGGATGAGTTTCGGCCTGACCCTCGGGATTTCTATCCCATCTCGACCTCAATTTTGTTTTTTAATAAAAAAAATATTAGATTCTTTCATCTTTCTCACTTTGTCTACCCGTCTCAGGCAATCCAGTCGCCACTCTCACATATTTTTACTTATAAATATTCTTATACATATATTTTTATTCTTCCTTACTATTATTTTTTTCCTTATCTGGGTAAGTTACCATTTTATATCAGGGAAGAATGTTGATATTTATATGGAATGATTTATTGAGATGATTTTATTATAATATTTTTTAAAAAAAATTAGGATCGGCAATTCCTGTCCTGATCGTGACGGGACTGTGATAAATTTGGGACAGGACGGGACACGGGACGCATTTTACGTCCCATGTACTATGTTGGGATGGGACACGGGATGTGGTTGTCTTGGTCCCGACCTGTCCTGTGAGCATCTTAGTAAAAATTTCTCATTAGCTTGCAACTCAATTACACTGGTCAATTGTCCTCCTAATTATTTGAAATTAAAATTTCTTCTTTGCTTTTTGCCGTTAGGGTTGTTGTACAACCAAAATTTGCTGGATGGGGTTGGCTAAAGCATGTAGCTGAACATGCCATTGCCTTTCTCCCACAAAAATTCCCAAAAGCATATATGCAAAAGATAATAAATGAGAACCTCATATATGGCAATATGCCTTGCTTTGTTGAGAGCAGCTGAAAGTAATAATTTCTTTGCATAACCTTCAGACTCAACACTCTTGCATTGTTTTTGCATAGTCTAGATATAACTAGATGAGTTATGATATTTTTTTAGTTTTTAATATGAGAACTAATTGATTAATTTAAGTAGGTTAATAAACTAAATAAATCAATTAATTATGACTAAATTTAAACTCTCAAAATGAACTCATATTATATACTCCTTAATTTATTTAAATTAGTCAATTAGTTCTTATATTAATTATAATTATTTGACTTACAAGGGGTGCCACCATAAAGTAGCTCTTCCAAAAGTGACACTTTACTTTATTTTGAAGAACATGGGAAGGAACCTCATTAGTGCTTCTGAAATTGTAAAAATACTCCATGAATAAGAAAAGAGAATAATGGGCCACAGCCATATTTCGTTGCAGAATCATCTCTTGTTTTCTAAGTTGTAGCTAAGGAGGAATGGGTGAGATATGTGATTATTTAGAGTGTGTTCGATCTTGGGGAGTACCACTTTATTATAGTTCCAATCGTAATATTTAGGGAGGTATTTTAGCTCGTGGGTATTTAGGTTTATGCCTGAAAGTAATTGATGGCTCGCCCTGTTCGACATTGCTATCGCCTATGATGAATGGAGACTTTACTCTGCCCTTAGATCGTGAGTGAGCCCAACCTCTTTCTAAAAATTATTGTACAAAAAAAAAAATAGGTTGTAGCTAAAAGAAAGGAGGCATCCTTTAAAAACATTTAATTACCAGCCAAAGATGGATGAAATGAGGAGGATTTGACATGCAGTGGCAACATCTAGATATGACTTGATAACTTGAGATTTTGACGGGTAACTAATTCGGGAGGGGAAACCTTTCCCCAAAGGTTTGCGATTGAGATGAGACAACCAAACTACTTAAAGATTCCATTGAACTTATCATATCACTCAATGTGAAACTTCCTATCTCATACTACTTTTTTATCATATTAATCAAACTATTAAAAAATTGATAATAATAATAATAGCATACGTCGTAATTCAAGGAAATAATAGTGACAATTTCACTGATGTTTATCTGGAAGTGAATGGAAGTAGCAACATACCTAAGAAGAAGCATGGAAGTGCAACGATAGAGAATGTATGCTTGCAGAAGATTTGTAAAACGAACAAAAAAAACAATGCTTACTATGTTACAATTTCACAGAGAGAAATCTTTATGATTCATTTACTCAACTCTAGAAAGCAGTTACTCAATAGTTTGTTCACATGTATTCGAAAAGTAAACACAACAAAAACACAGTGAAAGTTGAAAGTGGACACATCAAATTACACGTGTAAACAAATATAGACCATAGGTAATTTTAACCACTAAACACACAATAGACATTTTTAAGCGCGAAAAGCAGAGGTAGGAATTCAAATATGATATAATTTGAGAAACATACAAATATTGAAATTATAGATATATGGGCTAAGCATAAGTGCCAGAAGATGAAAATGGTCACGTATCAAGTTGCGTACACATTAAAGATGAGAGAAAACATTAAAAGCACAGATACAGCCTACAAACTAAAGAAATAACAAACTGAATGAAAGAATAATACAGAAGAGGGAAAAAACATGAATCAGACTAATACAAATTCCATAAGTAAAAGGAAACAATGAAAGAACAAAAGTGATGAAAACATAAAGATAATCTATATAAATGAATATTGTTACATCCTAACATGAAAGATGTTAGGAAGAGATTGTGATGGTGGTTAGAAGAAAAGATAACAGTTAGATAAGGTTTAAGTTAAAAAGGAAAATATAAAGTTATAAAGAAAGGGACTACATTTCAAAAATGAAAAGTATTAAAGAAGAAAGAAAATGCAAGAGGGACTTGCTTGAAAAGTTAAAAAGTTTTTAGGGTAAAAGTGTGATTATGAGAAAATTGAGCCGAGTGGCAAAAAATTGCTCAGAATTGTTTCAACCCCATATTTCACCAGGAGATAGAGAAAATTATTTCAGTCGACTTAAAGTTTCATAGAATTTTGATTTGAGATATTGAAAAATTAATATTAATTTTTAAAATTTAAAAATTACGCAAAATTTCTATAGGGCCTTCTGGACCTCAGAATTGGATGAAATTTTACAGGAAGTTACTATATTAATTATAAGAATTTATGGAAGTAACAAAACCCTTAAAGGAACCCTGTAGAATTTATAATATAATTTAAGATAAATTAGGGCACCTGAGAAAGGCTTGAGGCGAAATTCTTTGGGATTTTAGCCATCAAGGGAGTTGGGCTTGATTAGAGACTAAAGATGGCGTCTCAAGGGGCCCAAAAATTGTGGTGACCAAGTTATGTGGGCCCAAATACAATTAAAATACTATTAGTAATTTTTAGTAAAGTATAATTACTCGGTTGAAGCTATAACTAGGAAATTGATCAGATAAAGGGTTTTTTATCAATAAATTTTTAGATAGTGTTCTTATGATAATAAATATCATTACAACATATGAAAATTATTGGACTAAAAGATAGTCTAATAATTTAGGAGAAATCCCTTTATACAGTACAAGATTGTACATCATTGGATAGAATATACTAGATTACTCTAGAATAACTAGAGGCTTAAGTTGAGAGTATAAAGTGGACATGAGGTGTCTCATAAGACTCACAAGATGCCACATGTTTCTTAACTTGAAGAAAAAGAATGGTTTAAAGCAATCTTAGCCATACAACTGAATAAAGTAAAGATACGTGGTTCAATTTCAGCCGTTCATTGCAAAGAAGACACTGGAGACTTCTGGAAATGCTGAGTCACCATGTGATGTGTCCACAAGCAACTAATCAAAGGCCAAATTAAGGGGCTATGGTAATTTAAGTTGTTAACTCAGGTCAACAAGTTAAATAAGGCTACATGTATAGTTGACTACGGTCAAGGAATACCTAGATGAAGTATGAAAATATAATAATGGCCCTAAAGTTGGTAAAGTGCATAAAGATGAACTAAGGGCATTTTGGTAATTTTGTAAGAGATTAGTAATTAAATTTATAACTAGTCCAAGAATGTCAATGGTAAGAAAAATCTGGATACCAGAATTACCAATCAGAAAATATATTATATAATCTTAGAAAAATTATATTAAAAAAACAATATGATTTTTGAGAAATTGGACTAAGTTGGTATCGGATTGGACTGCAATTTTCTAGGCTCTTCTTCCACCTCTAAATGATGTTGTGGATGATGTCATCTTTGCTTGGTGGGCAAATTTAGTCCTAGAATCAATCTTGGCCTTCCATTTCAAAGTGATATTGGCTATTTATTTCCATAACTGAAGTCTATAAATACCCTCATTCCCTTCATAAGACCCCATGGACAAGGAGACCATGGGGAAGCTTTGGCCAAATGGAAACTCAAGCAATCCAAGAGCAAGTCAAGGTACCTAGGATAAATTTTGAGGAATCCCCAAAGTTTTCTTGCTGGACAAAACTTTACAATAAAGGGGGAAGGATGAATCAAAGTTAGAAACATGAAATTAAGATCTAGACAAGCTTAGATTAGTGGTTATACCTTGAATTAATTGTATAATCCTTGATTTCTCACTTTGAGAGGCCATTCGCTATAAGCTGAAACTGAACCGAGGGAGTTGATCTTGATGATTTTAATGCTTCCATTGTAGTCCATAAGGCAAAATTGTATAAGATTGAGCCAAGGGGAAAGAGTTGAAAGTATTAAAATTAAAAGTAGAATTTTTTGAAAAACCCCTTACGTACCACGGTTCATTTATATCTACTACCCCAAGGAGGAGTTGGAATTTGTTAGTTCTGACTTCATATTTGGATTCCTTAGGTAAAAATGTGTGGGATATGGTGAAGATACAAATTAATGCAAAGGGTAAAGCAATTAACATAAATTAAAGGAAGTTAGATGCTTATCAGTTTAAGAAATTGAACCAAGTTTGAAACTTAATAGAAATAGACTATGATGAGTATGTTGTCATGCAATGTTATACTTTAATCTTTGTGGTGAAGAGGATTACAAAGCAAGAGGAAAAGATGTAAAGAAAATGTTAAGGAAAAGCAATAGAGGTAGTGAACTTGTACTTAGACTTATATGCTTGTTGCTTGTGTTATGATGTACTAGTTGCTTTGCTAGATTATGTGAAGCATGTATGAATATTTAAAGTTCTATTTCTATTTATGCTATGTCCATATGTATGAGGTATGAAACATGGAAGAATGTAATATGTTATTATGCAAGCATGTCTAACACCAAGCATGAACATGAATACATTGTCTGTGATTCCGTTTGCTACTAAGATTTTTTTAAAAATTTTACCCCATCTATATGTCACCCAATCATAGCAAGTTTTTCTAAAATGGAAGAGACGATGATATACGAAGAGAATTAGGAATTGGATAGTTTGAATGATTTGTGATTTATATTATTACTTGTATTATGTATAAATGAAAAATGTTCAGATTCTTGTGATAATTTGTATCTGCCTAGGAAAAATAGTAAATGGTCAAATAAATATTTAATATTTTACAAAACAAAAGTAGACATCTTAAACTTTAACTTAATATAAAGAACACTTCAAATGAATGTCTATATGCGGAAAAATAAATTTTTAAAGTTAAGAGATCAAATCTAAAAATAGGAAAAATTGATCAAATAAATAGTAAACTTTAAACGTTAATTGGCGTTGACTCAGTGAGAGAGTAGTCAACAACTCTTTTTTTTTTTTCCTTAAAGAGGCTTAATTTAACTTCGCGTAGTAACTTAAACCACTTTTGTTTCAATTTTGTTAGAATTAATTTTAATTTTTTGAAGTCATGTTGCCTATTTGAAATTTATATAATGAACAATACTTTAGAGGGTAAAATTTCATATTATATAATTTAACTTCAATGACATTATAAGTAGTTCTAGATGCTACCAATTGATCTCTGAGATATAGTTAAATAATGTGTTACAAAGATCATTTATGCACAATCCTGCAAGTTACCTAAAGCATTAAATAATGCTTAATTGCCTATATATCAGAATGATATGCATAAATTGAGTGAATGAAACATTTGAGCTATTTGTATGAGATATTAAATACCAAATAACACGCCAAGGGTCACTGTGAGGTTCAAACACTAAGGAAACACAATAAAAGAGATACAATTTAGGAACTCTAGAAATGTCAAATATACCTAAAGCTTGGTGGTACCGAGCAAGATAATCAAAAAACCGATACTTGATCATTCAACAGCTAAGATATAGTGAAATAAGCACAAAATAACCATAGTGCTTGACATATAGCAAGCGATATTACAGGATTTTCTTTGAAAGTACATAAAGAAGAAATATAACTTAAACAAATTGCGTAAATATAAAAGATCTACCATGTATTATAAAATCATACAGGAAATGCTTCTGTTCTAAACTATGAAGAAAACGAAGCCGACCACAATATCCAAAAATGAATATCAAAAGAAAAAAATAACAGCAATAATATATCATATGATATAAAAATCAAGGAAGCAATGATGTTTTCTAACAGTATACCTGAAAAGGTTTTACTTCTTTTCCCTAGGTTGAAATTAAAATATCATTTGTTCTCCTGAGTATTTGAAATTAAAATTTATTCTTTCCTTTCTGCCATTGAGGATCTCCGCCAACCAAAATTTGCAAGATGTTGGCTAGCCACGTGCCTATGCCCTTTCCCACAAAATAATAGATGTTGGCAAAACAATTGGCAAAAGTAAACCAAAACGCTCATCTCTTAAGATATGATAGGCCAATAGCTCTGCTTTCTACTTTTAAACATGAAATTTACATCAGGAAAGAAAAATGATCTTTGAGGCATCCATCCATGAATATAATTGTAGTATGCAATTGCAAAATAGTACAATGCTATTTTGCTCAAAGACATTCACTATACCATTAAGATACATACATTTAGAGAATAATCATCAATATGAGTATATAATATAAGAGCCGCACTGTTTACAAATCATGAACAATAATACTACTCATCTCGACCTCAGCACATTCTAGTTTAAAAATATAGCATTATAGCCCCCTTTAATCTCAGCTCACTTGAAACTAGAAAGAAAGGTGAATTACAGATCCAACCCTCACAATTAATAAAATGCCCAATACAAATAACAACGCTCGATATAATCAATACGGGAAACCGTTATCCAGCAGAGTCATCCCCATTTACCAATTGCTGCATTTGTAATAATCTCCCAGTGCTATATGACAACGAGATTTAATCCCCTACGTTGCCTTTTTTGAGCAATCAATTTACAAGTAAAAGAAGAGAAATTAGTCAGAACAGTAAATACTTTTTGTATATATCTGCTTTAGTGTATGTTAGTTTTGATTGAGGGATTCAAGATGAGAGTGCAAGTTCAGCCCAAGCCAAAGATGATGCCTTGAGCTCCGAAGTTATAGATGTGTCGATTGTGCTCTCCAGAATACTACACAACTCTTGCGTCCCTGGAAGCCTTGTGGGGTCAGAATTGATACAGAGATTTATTACCTCACATATTACTTTCAGGTCTTCATCTCTAAAATGTTTCAATTCAGGATCCACCAAAGATGGCATTTCGTCTGGATTTTCAAGATAGTCCTTCGCCTGCGCAAAATTACACGTCCAAAATTAACAATTCAATAACAATAAACACTTTCCTGAATTACCCCAAAAAAAAAAAAACGAAAACAAGAAAAGAGAAATAGAATTGTAGGCATTGAAGAAAATTTGACGGAGTTTCTTACCCAGTCCACCAAGCAACCCTTGTCCTTGCAATAGGGAGATCTTCCGCTGACTATCTCAAGTAGAAGTAGCCCAAAAGCATATATGTTTCCTTGGGTATCAAGATGGCGAGCTTCAATGGAATTTCGAAGAACGCAAATGGCACCTTGGCTGCCAACAGAACCAGAATTTCTTTCTGACCTTTCCAGGATTGTCTTCCAGCTTTCAAAATCAACGAGCTGCAATTCAAGATTCTTTACAATGAGAATCTTAAGCAAGTTTCTGGTTTCAACATATAGGATTCGGGGTTCTTTGATTTTTTTTTTTGGACTAACAGTCCACAAAACATTAGTTACTAACTAACCAAGTTTCACAGGACTAGTCTCTAATCTATCAGCTAAGGATATCGCTTGGTTTCTACAAAAAAATAATTCACCAGTTTAATTATTCCTGCAGTATTAGATATTTTTAATTTAACATGTAATTAAATTGTTTTAAAAATTTACTTAATTTAGTTTCAAAATAATGTTGAATTACTTCTAACTCTACGGGAAAATATTACTCACTAGTAACCATTTAAATGATATAAGCGAGTAATATACAATTCTTCAAGGTTTGAGAATAATATTTAATTTTTTCAACTAAAATTATTCTTTGCAAAAACTATTATCATAAATTTTTATTTTAAAAATAAAAAATGAATATATTTTATCAACAACTACAACTTTTTTTATTATAAAAAAAAGCTTATGTAATATAATGAAAATTAATCCAGACCGATCCACAGCAACCTAAATAGACACTGAATGAGTCCAGATTTTCTCCAAACCAATTGCTTCAGTTTGTTTTGACTTTGGCCAAAGTCAATCCAAATCAAACTAAACCCAACTTTGACCACCTTTACGACATACATAGGCAGACATCAAAACCTTGAATTAAACTGCACGTACATACCTTTGGGGCAAAATCTTCTGTTAAGTATACAGCAACAGAATCTAGCTCCGATATAGTGAATGGAGGCTCAACTTCTGTGTGTAGATATTTGAGACCGCGTGCAATGCCTATGACAATATTCATACGCCTTGTCCATGATAACTGGCATCCTTCTCCATCTGCACTCACAAGCCAAAACTGCAAATGTTAGGCAAAATGAAACGCATAAAAGATAGATGAGTTACGAAATTTGACTTACAACTTAGGTGCTCTGAAAGTGTCCCATTTGAAGCATATTCAAAAACCAGCATCCTTGTAAATGGAGTGCTCTCTTTACAATATCCTAGTAGCTTTCCTATATTCTCATGATTTAGCCTCGCCAAGTCTGCCACCTGATGGCATTAAATGAAATATTAAAAGACTAGTTTTGTAGTTATTTTTTTGTAAGTTCTTGCATGCCATAGGCTTTCCTTTACCTCTCTCTGAAAATAGAGCTCGAGGTAACCTGTCCAATTCTCCTCCTTAATGCAGAGGGAAATTACAGCAATCTCAGGCCCACTTTTAATGGTGCCCTTGTAGACCACACTGTCAGGCGAGGAGCCAATGATGTTGCTGAAATCTTCACAAGCCACTTCGAGCTCTTGTCTGCTATACTTCTTTACATCTTTCAACATCTCAGAGTCTGCACATTCATAAAAGGTTAATAACAATAATGTAGAAAACCAAAACCTCTGGAAGAAGAAAAGGACGTGGCCTTAGAAAGCAAGGGAACTAAACCTATATATACTGTCAAATTATCCTTCTCGCTTGCAGATTTCTTCCAAGGAGTAATGATGGACGATTTGTTGTTAAACTTCTGAAAAGCAGTTAGAAGAGCAACTAAAAAGAGAGAACCAATCATGGTTCCTGTCACTATTTCTAAAGCCAAAAGCCAAGTAGGTTTTGATTCTCCTTGATGCTTGGACAAATAATCAGCTGATCGTTGCTTTGGGTTGATCACTGGATGGCCCCTGGCAGGTGATGCACCAGCTATGGAATAAAAAGCAAACTATTAGCCATAATGAACAACTATAAATGCACTAGCAATTAAACATGGTTATTAGGTATAGAATATTAACATTAAATTTGTAAGTACTGATTACAAAAAAGATCCATCCTCAACATCAGATTGTTTTTCAAAAGAGGAATATAAAGAGAAAATACGCTTCACTTGGAAGTCAAGACGGAGAACATTTTCTCTCCTCTATTCAAATTCATTCCTTAGAGCTTAAGCACTTGGAAAGTCACGTCATACATACCACATTGCACAGAAGGGCGTTGTTTTAAATCCTTGATCCGGAGGCAATTCCCTTGAAAGCTAGACCTGCGTAAAAGTATATGTTTTCCTAAATATAGAAATTGAGCAAACTATTTATATGACTCGGGTATTAGAAAAGCACCTTGGAAGATATCCCAAGCATTTCGGGATGCTACCAACAAAGAAGTTATAGGAAAAATCAGCTACTTTCAACAGAGATGAACGACAGAAACCAGTTAAATTCACATTGGATGCATACCTGAAAAAATAAGGGAATTATAAGAGACAGATTGAGAAAATGTAAGCATCAAGTTGTGTACATTGGCATCTAATCCCTAATAGTGAGTTTGCTATAATTTATGGCTTGAAATTTTTTTAACTAAACCACAAGTCAAACTTGAATGAAGTCTAATTATAATTTATGGCTTTCTAACTATAACCTTTATACCTGCTGCATGGCTCCTAAACACTAAAAATATAACATTTTCCATTATTATGAACAGAACAACCAACTCCGTATCAAATGCAAAAACCTAAATTATTTCACCCACAGGGAGCACAAATGATGCTGGCTGAAGCTACCTAAAGCATAATATATTCAAAAAGGGAAGAAAATAAAATTTCTGTTTATATTCTACCAGTTACTTGTTGACCTAACCTAAATTAAGTACTGGCCCATCTGACCGTGGCAATCTACAGCAAGCACCAATAAACACAAGTTTACTCACATTCCACGCATATTTGTAGTAAAGTCGGAACTGCTATCGGCAGGCACAGGCCCTTGAAGCTTATTCCTATCCAGCCTCAATTCTTGAAGGTATTTCAAATTTCCAAGATTTGGATCTAGTCTACCAGTCAACCCGTTGGATTGCAAGTTTCTACAATAAAACAGAAGTCGCATGATATGAAAGTGAGTGGCAAGACTCCAGAGCCTAAAAACTTAATGTATCCCGGAAGAGAAAATAAATTTCCCTTTACATTTTCACTAATTGGGTTAAATTTCCAATCTCTGGAGGAATTGGTCCTGATAGTCGATTCATCCCCAAATCCAAGACCTTAAGAGATTTCAACATGCCCAGCTCTTTGGGTATTGTTCCAATCAGTTTATTGCCGTGCAAAATCCTGCACACAGAGCATTATATTCCAGAATTATTGCACTAAACGAAGCAGGCTTTCTGGATGACATGTGAATCGGAGAGGTAAAGAACATACAATTCTTCTAAGTACGTGATTCGTCCCAATTCTGGTGCTAGAAATCCCTTTAATGATGATCTAGAAATGTTTCTGCAAACAAATATTCCAAATCCAATAATGTAGTATTAGGAATGTGGTAACTTAGAAATAAATGTCAATAAATATGGAGTAGATAGAGGTATGATATCTTACAGCTTAACAACATGATCTCGGACCAGATTGCAGAAAACGCCATCCCAGTCACAAGGATCTGAATCCATCGTATTCCAATTGGACAAAACTTGAAATGGATCTTCATAAATAGCTTCTTTGAAAGCACTAAGCGCCAAAACTGTGCAGATACAATTTTCAATCAGCTAAATTATCCCGACAAACCACCAAAAAAGGAGAAAAACATCTATCTCGCTCTATCAGCAAAAAAATAGCAATGCAAATACTCGAAGACAAAAAGCGAATGTGAGTAAAAAAGCAGAACTGCGATCTTGAAAATGCGAGTGAAAAAGCAACACTGTGATCTCGAAGCTTCCATGTTAATAAAGGAAACAGAAACTTACTAATATTTGCAACACAATCACACCATACATTATAGATATTATTGAACAAAAAAATCAACTACTTTGGTCCTTTCTTAACTTTTCGTTGCAGCTAAACATAGGTCAAGAGAACAAAAGAGGCGAGATCTGACCTTCTTTGGATGCCACAGCATTATCACAAGCCACAAAAGAGACCGTGGAAATCAGACCGATAAACAACAATGAATTCCATAACCTCATCTTTTCTTCTCCAGAAGTTCTCTACACTCTCTTGCCAGTCACTTCCGATCAAGCAACAAATCCGAAGTGCTCTGAAACTCGATTCTTCCCAAGAGAAGTGTGAAGAACAAGAATTTGCTTATTCAGTGCAATTCAGAGCTTCTAATACTGCAGATTTATACTGGAATGGTGTAGATTTTACGAAGAAGAACAAGAAAAAGAAAAAAAAGAAACTTAGTAGTAGAGAATGATCTTTTTGTTGAAAACGAAAAAGTGAAACAATTAGAAGAAGAGTTGAAATCCAAGATTTGGTAACTACCTGCACTAATAGAAATGCCAAACGAGTAGGTGAGAGAGAGAGAGAGAGACCCAAATAATGAGGGTGACACAGGAGAGAAAATCCAGAAGGTGAAGAAACTTGACTTCGAAGAGAGGTTAGCGAAAAGGAATATAAAATTCAAATGGAAATGCCGAAACAGAATGTGGATTTTCAGAAAAAATATGATGATTCTATACAATGATTAAAGACAGAGAGATTGGCGTAGGGGAGGCCGAAATGAAAGAAAAGGAAGTTTCTTTGTTCTTGGCCTTTTAATTTTTGGTCTATGTTGTTGGTTGAGCAATGAGCATGGTGGTTTCGGATTAAAGGCATTAAAGGCATGCTTGATAAAAATGTTTTTAATTTAAATTTTAATTTAAGTAAATTTTAAAATAAATAATTATATTTATTTATAAGTATTTTTGAATTAAAATATAGTTTAAAATTATAGTTTTAGATAAACTATAAGATTAGTTTTTAAAATAGTAAAAGAGTATATATACTATTTAATTATTATTTTATTCTAAATTTTTTCTATTCTCTTTCCTCTCTCTCTCCTTCTCCCAAATTTTTGTCACCTCTTTGTTCTTTCTCTATTACCGTGGTTCGTTCATATGGTCTTGGATCTCATACTCTCTCGTAGCTTTCTGTTGCCAAGAGTCACATGGAGCTTGCCATTGCTAAGAGTCACATGGGTCTACTCTCTTTCATTACCGTCTTTATGTCGTCGCGTTCCTTGTTCATCGTTGGTCTCACTCTACTGTTAAAGTAGCTCGCAATCACTAGAGTCACCTTCAATGTGCCGTGCCATCATGGGTCGTTAGAAGAAGAAGATGCTGCTGATGAAAAAGAGAAGAGATGAACAGTGGCCCAAACATTACCTGAGAAAAAAATAGTAAATAATTATTGTTTTCAATCTCACACCCTTTCTGATAATTTATTAATTATAAAAATTATTATGATAACAATTATCTAAATACTTATTTATTCAAAATCACTTTTTTCATAAGTTCTTATTCATAAATCATTTTCTAAAAAATGTTCCAAAAATCCTATTTTTCTATAAACTATTTTTCAAAAATCTATCTAAACGCATACTAAATCAATAAAAGGATGTTGATTTTTATTTTTTATTGGTATTTTTGACCAACTTATCTTTGTCCAATGTTGGTCTCTTATTTAAGCATTATACATCCTTATATACTTTAACGGGAAAAAGTACATTTAGTACCCTAATCTAATTTTAGAAAAATAATTAATATTCTAAAATATTTAAAGCTACAATTATCACTTTAAATTAATTTTGAAGGTGCAACTAACACATTCAAGTATTTAAATTGGTACATTTATACATTTTCACTAATAGAAATATAAATTTATGTCATATCCATGTCATATAAATTTTTTATTTCTAACACATTATTATTTAAAATATCACATGTATCATATTATTTAAAAAATATTATTGAATATACCCTAAAATTGACATTGTATATAATTCATGTGTGCATATTGAGGAGGTTTATAGTTTATTTAGTATAATTTATTGAAATAATATTACACATGTGGCATTTTAAATAATAATATATCAAAATAAAAAATTTATGTGGTATGTATCAAATAAAAATTTGAGTTTTTATTAGCAAAGTAGCAAAATTGTAACAATTTAAATATTTTAAGATTTTAATTGCACCTCTAAAATTAGTTTGGTGTATTGATTGTACCATTGAATACTTTAATTACTTATATGAAAATAGTTTAAGATGTTAGATGCACCTTTACCCTATTTTAATTTATATGAACAGTGCAAATTTTTATAATTATATATATTCAGAAAGAAAGACATAAAAATAATAAAATCATGTGCAAAATTTATTTTTTACACTAACTTTTATATTTTATATTGAAATTCACAAGATTGTGGATTTGGGTATCATATAAGTAAATAAATAATATTATTTATGAGTTATAATAGTATAATTCATATTTTATTTTTTTTAATATAAACTGAAAATTCATTAACTTTAAACAAGTACAACAAGAGCAACTCAACAGACCTAACTTCGTTTTATTTCATATAATGTGCCAGACATAAATTATAATATAATAGTTCGAATTGCCATAATTTTAATAATATAAATATATCTAATCGTACAGCTTTTAACTGCAAATTGAAAAATTTATTAATTCAGCATACCAAAACAAAAAGGTTTATTTTTTTAATAAATTATGAAATTTAATACTCAAAATAAAGAGTACAACAAGAAGTCCTAAAAGGAACTAACATCCCTCATAAACATCTTGTTCAGGAGATGGGAGTTGATCAGGATACAAAAATTACGATATAGCCTATATGAAAGCCTAGCTAACTGGCAGAAGGAATATGGTCCCGGTCAACGTGTGAAAATGAGGTGCCAATCTATTCACATCTCATCAATTAAATCTCTAAAAGGATGGTCACTATCGCAACCCTTAGTAACAAAGTCAATAGCTTCTATGCAAACAACATATAAACAGATTTTCCTGAAACCTTGGTTCAAAGGTTCCAACACAAGTGGAGACCATGTTTGATCCCTATAGTCTTTGGGAGGAACAAGAGTAATCCAGCAGCTGAAACCGCAAACCCAATGACCTTTAGTATCACGAATGACTGCCACAGCCACTCGGACGATTCTCCAACGTAGATCTGTACGTCCACCTTCAGGCTGATACATCCTTCTTCCTGTCTATCTTACACACTGGGGGTAATGTTTGTGGTTGATAGAAAGTGCAATTCCGCTCCAAGTCCTAATCCAGGCAAGCTCTAGAGTAACTAGAATTTGGCTTGGAGTAATCATGTGATTCCTCTCCCTCGAACATTTTGCTGCAGTGCGAGATCCATATCCCAGCATATGTATCGAAAGAGAGTTGACCACGGTACCTTCTTCGTAGTGTAATTCATACACGGTTCATGAGTAAGATTCCATTTTACCCACTCCGCTCCTTGAAGGGATAAGGAGGTATTCCAATTCTCCTGCGAAATTATTTCCATCTATCAAGGGCATTCAAACAATCCCTCAACAAATGCATTGAATCTTCTTCATGATCACATCCAAAGGAGCATGATCTTGGTGACTATACTATTGGAGAAAAGGGATTTAATGGCGGTTAAAAGTGATTTTTAATGACGGTTTTATAAGTTTTGTGGATCTTATCACCGTTAAAAGACAGACTTTTAACACTATTTGTGAAACTACCATTAAAAATCTACTTTTAACGGCAATTGTCCTTTCAAAAACACATGATAATGGTTCTAATGGCATGAATATACTAAAACCCGCCGTGGAATTATTTTTGTAGCATTTAGAATCACTTTTGTGATTATGGAAGTTCAATTTCAAAATTTAAAAAGTTCCAATTCATAGGTATTATTCTTGTGGTATTTTCAGATTAAGCGATGGATTTTAAAAAATTATAACTAATTCTTGAAAAATTAAAATAGAGTGGTTCGAAAGACTACGTAAAGTTAACATAATAATTTTTTAAAAAAAAATCTTAGACCAAATGCTTAGCCAATCAATAAAAACTTGGTGCCAAAGATCACTATTCATTTGGTCAAAACTTCTGAAATCAGTTTTTGATCCCTAACTTTAAAAACCCGTTTTCTTTTGTACAAATATCGAAATAAGGTATTTTTGGTGTCAAAATGAAGTTTGATATGTTAACTAAGTACAATTAATTTATCATACATTTATTTAAACAATTACTATTTTTCCTAAGCAGATGTAAATTACTTCCAGAAACTGAAATCTTTCATTTATACATTATATAAGTAACATAATTTACAATCAATCATGCTATCTATCTACTAAGGTCTCTTCATGAATCTTCATTTTCCTCTATCTTTGATAAATGGCTGGTGTTGGGATGACATAGAGGGGTGAGATTTTTTAGAAAATCTTAATAGCAAACGGATATCATACAATATATGCAACTACACGTTTGTTGTCAATATGTGTGTACTTAATGATCATATTTGCATAATGATAACTTTACATGCTTCTATGTTTCCATAATTATAACATGGTCATAGCATAAAAAGAAACAGAGCATCATTTAATCATACATGCTTCACATAATCAAAGTAAGCAACCATCACATGGAACATCCAAGCAACATAAGCATACAAATAGGTAAGTTTACTACCTCTATTCTTTGCTTTTCCTTACTCTTTTCCTTTCTCACTTTTCCTCGATGTGTTGCTGCCTTCTTTGAGCACATAAGTCAAAGCCTAAACATTGCATAATCATTCATTCATCTTAACCAAATTACCTAACATTCATGAACATTAAATTTAATTAACCATTTAACTCCTAACTTTCTTTGTTTATGGTTAATTGCCTTATCATTTGAATTAATTTGTGTCTTGACTTTTTCCTACACAATTTTACCTTCTAAATCCATTTATGAGTTTAGAATCTTGAAATTCCAACTCCTTCATGGCTTGCTGGACAGAACTAAAATAGTGCATAACTTTCTAAAAATTCCTTTTTTCAATTGCAATGCTTCAAAGATTTTGATCTTAGTTAATCCTACACAATTTTCCATTTTAAATCCATTGGAAATACCAAAATCATAAAATTATAATAAATGTTCATGTGTATGAATAGTAATAGAGAGGGTTTTAAATTTTCCTTTTCCCAATTTCAATATTTTCAAGGTTTTAATCCTATCCAATCATACACAAAATTATCATATAAATTCAATGGAAGCATTATATCATTGAAATTTTACTTCCTTGGTCCATAATAGCCTTAGGCCAAATGTCCTCATAAATAGAAAAGTCAATAACACAATTTAATTCAATAACCATCCATCAATTCTAACTTATCTAAGTGCCTTTTACATAATTCTGGCTTTAATTTCTTCTTTCTTCTTTACTCATGAATTTCGGTCAGCAGCATAACATAGGGAGTATCCCACTTTTCTTCTATTAAAACCTAGGTTTTATCCTTCCAAAACTCAAACAAACAAACTAGGAAGAATTGTTTACCTTAATCTCTAGTTACCTTGGAAAGGTTGAGTTTTAATTTTGCAAGAGGTTCTCCTTGGCTTCACTTTGGCTAACAATTTTGAAGCTTATGGGGGCTATTTATAATGATTTTTTAAGGGTATTGGGACTAAAATATCCCCCAATTTCCTAATAATCACAACCTGTTAATCTTTCCTTTTAGTTATCTTTAATCATTATTAATTTAATTCTTATATTATTTTAATATAAGTCAACATGTACCAAAATTTCTCCTCTCTTGCTTAGCTTCCATGTGGCATTTTTGCACATGGTATGGGTTCCACAATAGATACTTCATAACCTAACTCATACTTTTGCAATTTCCTTGAAGTTTCCTTTCTTTTCTTTTATAAAATAGCATAAAAATTTCATTTGACTTCTACATAATTTCTTATCATTTTAGGCCTTCATATGACACTATTTTGGGCCTAAATTGGGTCTAACTCAATATTTGACATATATGATCAAGAAGGCAACCCAAGAGGAGAAATCATACTTACAAGAGGGAATACAGAAAAAATAAGAAGAGGAAGAGATAGTGCCAAGTCCAGCATACAAAGGAAAGTAAACTGAGAAGGTGTAGTCGAGCAAGTTAGGAGCCTTTACACATACAGGCAAGGAGGTAAGTATAAATGATCTCCCTTTTCCAAGAGCTTATTTTACTGGAAAGAAAAATATTGATTCTGAATTTGCAAAAGATGCGTTCAATCTCTTCAATAAGTTAGAAATAAACATCCCTATAGTTGAATTCCTCAAGAGAAATCCTAAATATGCTAAATTTTTAAAAGAGCTATGTGCTAATAAGAAAAAAATTAGGCCTCTTGAGAGAATTCAAGTGAGTGCTAATATGTCATCACTTTTTAAAGCTGAATTATCGGTTAACTACTAAGACCCATGATCTTACACAATCCTATGTACTATAGGTAAGGTTCATATTAAGGGAGAGTTATTATATTTAGGGGCTACCATTAATGTAACGACATGGTCAACATACTTAGCCTTAGATATTAACAATCTTAGAGACACAAGTGTAGTGCTCCAATTAGCTGATAGATCAATTAGGTATCCTAAGGGAATTCTTGAGGATATTCTAATGCAGGTGAAGGATTTAGTGTTTCCAACTGATTTTTATATTTTGGATACGTCCATTGAATTAGTGAATGAGAGCACTTTGATCCTAAGCATACCTTTCCTTCCAACTTCCAAGACAATCATTAGCATGAAATATCCTTTTGATAATTTTTCTTTTGTTGAGTTGAATGCCATTGATTATGCTATTAAAAAAATTAGGGATAAGTATGAATTGAGTTTGCATGATAAGTATGATCCTATGTTACATAATTCCTAAAATTCCCATGAAGCATTTCAGTAGCATGGGGATTTTAATTCATCTTTGAATGTCTTTCCTCTATATATTCTTTTTCTTACTCTTGTGAAGGCAATGCATCTTATTTTAATTGTTTTGACATGAATAACATGCTGAAAATTTCCAAATATTTCTTATTCTTATCTAACTTTGATACAATATCATCATTGTCTAGTGATAATGTTTTTGGAAAGGAAGTTGTGAGTAATTTTATAGGAAAACAAGACATTATGGGAATTGGAAGTGTAACAAACAAAGAAAGGTTGAGCTTATGTGACCACAAGTTGTGATGTCAAGACTTGAACATCACGACTATATATGAACTTGCTGAGGGAGAAACTCTCTGTGCAATGGAGCATGACAAGATGATTGTTTGTGGTGACTAGAATCTCCTGAGATAACCAGTCGCAATGTGAAGATGATGAAGTCACGACGGCATATCAGGGTACTGAGGGACAAGCTCTTTATGATCCTAAGTCTTGACTAAATAACGATCACGTCATGACCAAATGTTCCAGAGACACTCACTGTCAGTTTGAGTCACAAAAAGGAGTTAAAGATAACCCTGAGAGGTCACAACCAGAAATGGCAAATACAACTAGTGAATTTCAATTTCCTTCAGCTCCATAGTCTACTGTTTTGGTTAAAGGGCCAATATATTATGACTCTACTTATCCTTACTCACATTCGCCAATTACCTCTCATACTTTAAGATTTTTAAATGATTTTACTTCAAATAATGATACAGGAATGAAGGAGACTGATATCAACTATGTTGTAGCTGTTGACCAACTTAAGCTTAGTGTAACACTTGAGGAGATTAAAAGCAAGATGGAGAATATGAATGAATCGAAGGAGAGTGTTCCTATGTATGTTGCAGCGGTATACCAACCTCAACTGGGAAAAGCACTTGAGGAAGTAGATTATACAAAGGATATAAAGGGAACACCACCAAAGTTTGTTGCTAATATATACCAGCCACAATTGGGCAAGTGCAAGTTTAAACAGGAAAAAATCATGACAAGCTTGGATAGACTTTGCAATGTAATCAAAGTGCATGATTTTGGTATGCTAGGGTGGAGAGAGAAGGCTATGGGGAAGATTTTTCAATCAAATAGCCATCTCTCAAAATTCGATGAGTTCCTACCACTGCCTTGAGGCTAGGTTGTCCCTTTCCTGTCTCTTACTTTTTACAAGTTTTCTTCATGTGCTATATGTTTGGCACGTTGGTTTGATGATTGGAAAGGGATGAACCAGTAGAAGTAAGAGTTAATTTTTTTCTGCTTGATGATTCAATAAGATAGTGTTTAATTCTAGTATGCTTCTATCTTGAATAATACCCCTATGTTGCCATGTGTCATTTACTTATTATTGGTTCGCTGAGCTAAATCCACACTCAATTGCATGATTTTAGCCTACCCATATTGTCATCTTTACTTTCCTTGTATTGTGATGTATGATTTGAATGTTACTGCGAGCTTTATCGTGAAATTACATTAAATGATGTGTTTAACTGCTGTACTAAAGCTGAATTTAAATTATGTGTTAGTTTGTTGTAGGAGAGATTTAGGATAATTTGGGAGAATTAGGAAGAGGTTTAGAGTCCATTAAGGAGTGATATTGTAATATGGTCGCAACATTGCACATTAAAGTCACGACTATTGTGGCTCTGTGAAGAAGTTAACTCTCTGTGTATTTTGGTCACAACATGAGAGAATTAAAGTCACGATAATACCTCTCTGAGTACTTTGGTCGCGACTCAAAATATTTTTGTCATGATATCGTTAAAGTATTCAGCTTTACATTTTGGTCCTCAGCCCTTTTAAACTGCCCTAGCCCACATGCCCCATAACCCTAGCAGTCGTTCGCCCCTCTTCAGTTTCACTTTCCTCTTTGTACTAGCACTCTTCTACCTTATTTCTTCTCTTGTAGATTGGTCTGCATTTTTGTTCTCTCCTTCTAACGCCATTCCCCTTGTCCCTACATCATTTTTGTTCTCCTTCCTCTAGCATCAAGTGCTGCTAGACTCTCTGTGCCCTAGCACCTATCCATTCCCTTTTGACTGAAGATTCCAACTATCCTACCCTTTTCCCTGCAGAAACCAAAGGTAGTTATTTATTCCTTTTGGTTTCCTTCTCAGTTTCTTCTTATTTATATGGATTTGAGGTTTTGGGTAATTTGGCTCTAAAGGACATTTGGAAACCTGGGACTGATATTGTAGAAGTGGGCTTTGGGATAAGTTTTGGCGGTATAGTGGAGGTTATGGCACATTGTTGATACGCTTCGATGATTTGAAAAAAATTGTGTTTAGCTAGGTTGCAACCCTAAAGTCCTGTTGTAGCGACTAAAAGTGGCAGAGGTGTCTGGTCACAACAGATGAGCCATTGGGTCGCTACTAAACACCTCAAATTGCTATTTTAAACTCATTTTGCATAATCATCAGCCAATGTACCATAAATCTTTATGAGAGGGATTTTCTTTTCCAAAATTAAGGGATGTCTTTATATTTATTAGTATTGTTGCTATGTGTGCTTAGATGGTACGAACAAAGAACCCTGATGTAAGCAAAAGATCTCGATCAAGAGCCCCTTCTAAGTTAGATCGGAAGACAACTAAATCCATGTTCAACACCAGAGGCATGGTATAAGAAAAAGAATTTCCAGCAATGACAGAGTTTGACTTTTATAAGTTAGCTTTAGAAAGTGGATTTAAGGAATTGCTTAAAAGAGATCTAAGGTTAATGTTACTTTGGTGAGGGATTTTACATTATATCTGCCTTAGAGGAATCTTTAGGGATTGAATTTCGCAATAAAGAAATTTTCATTGATGATTTTGACATTAAAGCATTGATGAAAAACCATTTAGATGAGGTCCCTTGGGATTCGGTGTTGGCCATCTTAGGAGGAAAAGAAGCAGAATGGATCTTGAGAGGTCAAAAGATATATCTAGAAAGAAAGGTCATGAATAATGAAGCAAGGGTTTGGCTTAATTTTATGACTTATAATGTGATGCCTCAGGCTCATATTTCTGATATTAATGAGGAAAGAGTCATTCTACTTTATTTGTTAATGATACCGCAGCCTGTTGACCTTACCCGTATCATTTATAACTCCATTTACCATTGAATAAATTCTACCATAACTCTCCTTGTTTTCCCTTATTTTATTACTGATTTATGTAAGAGGCACGCAATCCTTACCCTCAACACTGACTCTTTCCTTGAACCTTCTACCACCAAATGTTATAGTGTTTCGAAGGCTAATAAGAAAGCTGATGAGTTGAGGAGTGTAAAAAGAGGGAAGAAAGTAGCTGAGGAGAATTTGGAAGAATAGCCCATTAAGGAGGATGCTACTAAGGGTGACTCTAACTTGTGTGAGTAGCTTGCAGTAATATCTGACCAATTGATTGAAGTCACTTCACAGCTATAAGGCAATAGAGTAATCATTATAAACCAAGAATGACAATAGTTTATTGATCCTTTAGTTCTTAAAATTGCTCAGTCGCTTAATATAGCTTTGCCTCCAAGGTTTAAAGAGGCATTCTTCAAAAGTAATATTCTTGCCTCTGCCTTCTTTTCAGAGGGACCAGGTGAATCTTCAAGGACAGGAGCTACAGATGCTGGGGAAAATGATAGAGCAACTGCTAGGATGAATGAGGATGATCGTGCTACTGAGGCAGAGAGATGAGTCGCATGAGAGTTGTTCTTGTTTTGTATTTCCTTAGTTTCTTTTGTTGATATGCCATTGAGAAAGATATTGATATCATGATAGTACACTGCTCTCACTTAATACAAATGCCTTGATTCTCATTGCTTCCCTGCCGTGAGCCTTTTTATTTCAATTATGCTGACAGTGAGGACACTGTCAAGTTTAGGTGTGGGGGAGATGTTCTTATGTTCTGTGCTAATTAATGTGAAATTATTTGATTAATCCAATCTTTTATCACAAAGTTTCTGGTTTTTGATCTTAAGGTGTGATGAATTGCTAAAAATTTGATCCCCACTTTAAACTGTTTTATTGTTACCTAAAAGGTTTTAGTGTAAAAGATATTTTGAGTATTGAAAACTATCAAGTGGTAGTCTCTGTGATTTTTAGTCCTGACTTATGTGTTGTATGGTCGCAACCTAACATAGACCTTTAGACTTAATATGCTCTGTGAAAATCAGTCATGACACTAGTGCAATTAGGTCACGACAATATCTCTCTGTGTATTATTGTCCCGACTTAATCATTCATGGTCATGACTGTCTGTTGTAAGTTTAGGGCAAACACTCACTGTGAAATTTGGTCCCGACTTTCACTGCTTTCAGTCGCAACCTGAGTGTGGAAATGTCCAATTACCTTCTCTTTGCTTTGTACACTGCTGTATAGAAGGATTCCTTTTCAGCTACTAATATTTTATAAATAATTCATTACCCTCTTATTTTTAACCTTTTGCATGAAATAGTTTATAGAAACCATTGTCACACTTGAATTCTTGGAAATAAAATCTGAATTAGAAGCACTCAAATTTTTACTGTTAAAATTAGGATTATTACATGACTCTGAACAATTACTTTGGAACTTTTAATCTATCATTCAAGAAGGTTTTCAATTGTGACAAGTGTTTTAATGTCTAGTGAATGACGAACATTGTCTGAGACTTTAGCTTATGAGCAATTTAGATGAAAGCCTTAGTTAGAAGGATTCTCGGCCTAAATTTCTACATTGAGTGGTTATTCAATTGGTTTATATTCCTAGAATTTGTCTTAGCTCTAATTTGAAAAATATTTGAGCATCTATGCTATTGAATATGATAGAGGCATTCATCTCTAAACCCTTTTATCCCAAACACAAGTCATTACATATTATATCCATAGTCACTCCTTTTGAGCTTATCATTTTTTCCCATCATAAAAAGTCATAGATGTATAACATTTCTTTGAAACAAATTTGTTATTCATGTCAGAAAATCATTGTGATTGTGAAATTGTGCTACATCTTTTATATATAAGATGCCAACTAAAGGAGAGAAAAAACATATTGCACAAATAAAAAAAATAAAAAAAATGGTGCAAGAAAAATTGAAGAAAGAAAAGAGCATTGACTCTTATTAGCACAATCATCACCTCTACACCTCAGAAGACATGAATTCACACTATATATTCATTAACAATGCATATGGAACTTTATATCCTTCATATCCTATTCCACATGGCCTATTTCCATCATTATACCCCTAAAAGACCTCTTGATTTTTTGCATAAGTGTTGTATAGTTGATGAGATTTAGAGCCATTACAAGCATATGGTAGGATATTTTTCAATTTGAATATGAGTGAAAAAACCCTAACAATGAGAGGACATGAAGAGCTAAACACTTATATCCTTAGAGAGAATATATTGCGCTCATATAGTTGAGGTTGATTTCATTTAGTAGTTGATTACTTGGCATTGCTCATATTATCACTTTTGTATTCCCAAAAATTGGTACATTAATTGTCTTAAGGTTTCACTATGGATTATGTTATTACCTCAGATTTAACAGCTTTGGCTTACGTGTATTTTATGTCTTTGTGTAGGAGTACAAAGTGGGAACAGAAACACATCTTAAGGAAAAATTTTGGGAAGATTTGGAGGAGCTGATTCAGAGCATACCACTTACTGAAAAGATTTTTATTGGTGGGGACCTTAATGGTCATGTTGGTAAGGAAGCAGGGCAATATGCAGGGACTCATGGTGGTTTTGGTTTTGGAGAAATTAATAATGAAGGGCAATCTATCCTTGAGTTTCTTTAGCTTACAACCTTAAGATTGTCAACACGTGCTTTAAGAAGCGAGAGGAGCACTTGATCACATACAAGAGTGGGGTTCACAGGTCACAGATTGATTTCTTTTTGGTAAGGAGTCATGACAGAAGACTTTGAATAAATTGTAAAGTGATTCCAGGGGACGGAGTGACAACCCAGCATAGGTTAATGGTCCTTGACGTGCGTATTAAGTGTAGGAAGGAAAAGCGGCGACAGGTTTTAAACACAAGAGTCAAGTGGTGGCAGCTAAAGGGGGAGAATAGAGAAACTTTTAAGAGAACTATGTTAAATGAAAGGATTTGGGAGGCGCAGGAAAATGTTAATATCATGTGGAAGGAAATGGCTGAGAAGGTCCGAGCGGTTGCTAAAGTAATTTTGGGAGAATCTAAAGGTTCTGGTCGACAAGATAAAGAGACTTGGTGGTGGAATGAGGACGTACAAGCGAAAGTGAAGTCCAAGAGAAACTGTTTCAAAGCTATACACTTATGTAATAATACCGAAAATTGGGAAAAGTATCATTTAGCTAAGAAGGAAACTAATAAGGCGGTGAGTGCAGCTCGTGTTAAGGCGTTTGAGAAATTTTATAAAGAGTTAGGGACAAAGTTAGGAGAACGAAAGATATACAAGATTGCAAGAGACAGGGAAAGGAAATTGAGGGATTTGGATCAAGTACGATGTATTAAAGATGAAGAAGGCAATGTTTTGGTTGCAGATAGTGATATCAAAGAAAGGTGGGAGACCTATTTTTACAAATTGTTTAATGATGAGGGAGGAGGGTCGAGTTATGAGCTAGAGGATTTAACAGGAGAAGTTGAACCAAATCTGGCATTTTACTTTAGGATCCATGTTGGCGAGGTTAAAGAGGCGCTTAAGAAAATGGAAAATGGTAAAGCTGTTAGACCTGATGGTATTCCTATTGAAGTTTGGAAGTGTTTAGGTGAAATGGGGGTGGTGTGGCTTGCTAAACTTTTTAATGTGATATTAAGTTCTAAGAAAATGCCGGATGAATGGAGAAAAAGTACTTTAGTTCCTATTTATAAAAATAAAGGGGATATTCAAAATTGTGCAAACTACAGGGGATAAAGCTTATGAGTCACACTATGAAGTTGTGGGAAAAGGTAATTGAACACAAGTTAATATTAGAGACTGATATTACTGAGAATCAGTATGGTTTCATGCCAAGTAGGTCTATAATAGAGGCGATTTATTTATTAAGGGGGTTAATGGAGAGGTATCGGATTAAAAGAAGAAACTTGCATATGGTCTTCATTGACTTAGAAAAAGCATATGATCGAGTGCCAAGAGAGGTTCTTTGGAAAGCTTTGGAAAAGAAAGGTGTTCGTATGGCATATATCAAAGCAATACAAGATATGTATGAGGGGGTAACAACTACTGTAAGAACGTCTGGGGGCAAAACAAAAGATTTCCCCATAAGGATTGGTCTATATCAGGGATCAACCTTGAGTCCTTATTTATTTAATCTAGTAGTTGATATTCTAACTAAGCCTATTCAAGAAGAACTCCCTAAGTGCATGCTTTTTGCGGATGATATAGTTCTTATGGCGGAGTCAAGAGAAGAGATTAATTTCAAACTTGAGTTATGGAGAAGTACTTTAGAGTCGAAGGGATTTTGTCTGAGTAGAAGTAAGACTGAATATATGCATTGTAATTTTGATAAGAGACAAGTTAGAAGTAACTTAGAGGTCAGATTGGGAAATCAAGTTATTCCATAAATAGATAAGTTCAAATATTTGGGATTAATGATACAGAAGGATGGTGAAATTTTGGAGGATGTTAATCATAGAATTCAGGCCGGGTGGTTTAAATGGAGAAAAGCTACTGGGGTTATATGTGATCGGAAAGTACCAGATAAAGTAAAAGAAAAATTTTATCGGACTGCTATAAGACCAGCAATGCTTTATGGAAGTGAATGCTGGGCTTTAAAAGGACAGCAAGAGCATAAAGTTAGGGTAGCTGAGATGAGGATGCTGAGATGGATGTGTGGGCATACAAGAAAAGATAAGATTCGTAATGAACATATACGGGGAAGAGTTGGAGTGGAACCTATTGAAGAGAAAATGGTAGAGAACCGTCTTAGGTGGTTTGGACACGTATAAAGAAGGCCAAGGGATGCGCCGGTGAAGAGGGTGGATCAAATAGTATGGGCACCGGTTAAAAGGGGTAGAGGAAGGCCAAAGAGAACGCTTAAAGAGGTCATTGAACGGGATCTCCTGGTCAATAACCTATCTAAGGATTTAGTTTTTGATAGAGCACAATGGCATCGTATGATCCATGTAGCCGACCCCATTTAATGGGATAAGGCTTGTTATTGTTGTTGTTGTTGTCTAGGAGTACAAAGGTTCGAGTGTGGGGGAATTGATAGGGCACAAATTATGTGTGGTTTTTGTAACATTTTGAGGGTTTTGTGACAACTTTACCATTCATTTTATGCTTGCAATTTTGTTGTTGTGGAAATACATAGTTATGCTTGGCAATATGCTAATTTAAGGGTAAAATGGTAAATTAACTCCTTAAAATTGCATATATGTTATTCTTTAGTAACTGGTTGGACTTTTACAATGAGCTTTGATGTTGAATTGCAGGTATTTTAGAGGAGAACTAAGGATTAACGTGAGCAGAAAAGAGATCACAAGATAAAGAGAATCAAATCAAGGATGGGGGCCTCTGTGCCCTTCAGTCGCGACCAAAGTGTCTACAGGTCGTGACCTCACTTCTTTTGGGAAGTTTTGATATGCTCACAGGTCACGACCAAAAATAGGATCTGGTCATGACCAAAAGAAGAAAATCAGTGAAGCTGCATATTTTTGATTAGGTTATCTTGGCTTTAAAAGGAGAGGGAAGCGGCAGGAGTCAGGGAGGCTAGTTTTTTTACCTGATACGGTAAAGAAGCAGTACTCATACATTCTTTCCATACTCTCTCCACAACCTACCCTCATCTTCCATTAGTCATCCTTCCATCATCATTTTTCTACTTTCTTCATGGCATCACATTTGAGCAACAATTGCACCACAGCAGGAGTTATGAGAGGTTAAATCTTTAGTCTTTTGGTGATGGATCGCATATCTTGAGCTCATAGCTGCACTGTATTGGGGAGTTTTCTGTTTTAAGCTCACCTTTCTTATGTTTTGAAATTCCTAGATCTAGGGTTTTGATTTTATAAGTAAAGATTAGATATCGATCAATTATTTTGAGATAAGATTTTGTAATTGAATTTGGATGATTTAGATATTGGTTTATTATGAATATTTCATTTTTTATTTCTAGATAATTGTGTTTTTATCAACAATTGTTGCTAACTGATTTGATTACTTGAAATCTATGGTCATTGATCGATGATCAGTCGAGGGCATAACCCTATTAATGCAGTATAAGGCACAACCCTATCGTTCTTTTCAAGGATCCATTTTTATTGGAACCCTAGCAGATTTGTGACAAAATCATTTAAAACCTGAGTAAAAGTAAAATGGGTTTTGGGTTTGATTGATTTTTTATGCAATAGAATAAGATTCCAGTAAAGTAAATATTTTTGTATTTTTGATCAAGAGGAAAATGTGTGGATTGTGAAAGAAATGTGTTGAGAAAGACTCTTGATGATAGAAACCTATCTATCCTTGCTCTTAATATGATGTGGGAATTTTAAAATTACTAAGTCTTAAATAAAATTTGAATTGATCGATTGAGTCCAGAACATTAATATTCCTTAAACTCCTTTGATCAAAGCTAGTTTAAAAACCACTAATGCGCCGTTAAAAACCACTTAGCGTGTAATTAAATTAGATGATAAAAATGCCCTTAATTGATCATCGATCGATAACCATAGATTTCAAGCAATCAAATCAGTTGGCAAAGATAATTGATAGAAGCCCAATTATCTAAAAATTAAAACTAAAATATTCATATTAAAATCAACATTCAAATAATCCAAATTAAATTACAAAACCTAATCTTAGAATAATCGATCGATATTCATTCCCTACTCATACAATGAAAACCCTAGATCTAGCAGTTCCAAAACATGAAAAAAGTGAGACCAAAACAAAAAACAGCCTAGTACAGTGCAGTCCATGAGCTCAAGATATACGATCCATCACCAAGAGACTAAAGATTTAGCTTCTCATGACTCTTGTTGTGCTGCAATCGCTGCTCATATATAATGCCATAAAGAAAGCAAAAAAAAAAACAGTGATGGAAAGATGAATGATGGAAGATATGTGGGTAGGTTATGGAGAGAGTATGGAGAGAATATTTGAGAAATGCTTCTTAGCAGTATCAGGTAAAAACTAGCCTCCCTTTACGTTTGCGTCTTCCCTCTCCTTTTAAAGCCAGAATGACCTAATAAAAAAATATGCAACTTCACTGATTGTCTTCTTTGGTCATGACCAGATCCTATTTTGGTCACGACCTTTGAACGCAGGAAAACTTCCCAGAAGAAATGAGGTCACGACCTGTGGATGCATTGGTCATGACTAAAGAGCACATAAGCTGTCTTCCTTGATTTGATTCTCTTTGTCTTGTGTTTCTTTTCTTCTCACATTAGTCCTTGGTTCTCCTCTAAAATACCTGTAATTCAGAATCAAAGCTCACTGTAAAAGTCCAACCAGTTACTAAAGAACAACATATATGAGTTTGGAGGAGTTAATTTACCCTTAAATCAGCATATTGCCAAGTACAATCATGTATTACCACAAAAGCACAATTATAGGCATAAAATGAATGGAAAAGTTATCACAAAACTCTTAAAATGTCATAGAAAATATACACAATTTGTGTCTTATCAATTCCCCCGTACTTGAACCTTTGTACTCCTGGACAAATAAATGAAGTACACCTAGGCTAATGCTATTAAATCTGAGGTAACAACATATCCACAGTGACAACTTAAAACAATTACTACACCATCTTTATGGGAATGCAAAAGCGATAATATAAGCAATGCCGAGTAATCAACTACTAAATGAAATAACCTTAACTATATGAGCGCAATAGATTCTCTCTAAGGATGTAAGTGTTTAGCTCTCTATATCCTCTCATTGTTAGGGTTCTATCACTCATATTCAAATTTGAAAACATGCTACCATATGATTGTATTGGCCCTAAATCTCATATTCAATACTTATGTAAAGAATCAAGAGATTTTTTAAGAGTGCATTGATAGAGATAGGCCACGTGGAATGGAATATGAAGGATATAAAGTACTATATGCTTTTGATGATGAATATATAGCATGAATTCATGTCTTTCGGATGTAGAGGTGGTAATTGTGCTAATAGGAGTTGATAATAATGCCTCATTCATTATTCTTTTTTTTCTCCAATTTTTCTTGCATTATATCCCCTCCTTTTTTGTGCAATATGCTTTTTCTCTCCTCTATTTGGTACCTTGTATATAAAAGATGTAGCACAATCTCACAATAACAATATTTTTTGACATGAATAAGAAGTTTATTTCAAAAAGATATTCATCAATATATGACTTTCTATGATGTAAAAAGAAAAATGATGGGCTTAAAGGAGGTGACCATGGATATAATATGTGATGGCTTGTGTTTAGGATAAAAGGGTTTAGAAATGACTACCTTTATCATACTCAATAACATAAATGTGCAAGTAATTTTCAACTCAGCTAAGACAATTTCTATAGGATATAAACTAATTGAATAACCACTCAATATAGAAATTTAGGCCGAGAATCCTTCCAACTAAGGCTTTCATCTAAATTGCTCATAAGCTAAAGTCTCAGACAATGTTCATCATTCACTTGGCACTAAAACACTTATCACAATTGAAAACCCTCTTAAACGATGAATTAAAAGTTCCAAAGTAATCCCTCATAATATGAAATAATCTCAAATCTAACAGTAAAAGATTAAGTGTTTCCAATTCAATTTCCATTTTCAAATATTCAAGTGTGACAATGGTTTCTATAAACTATTTATGCAAAAGGTTAGAAACAAGATTGCAATGAATCTTATATAAAACCTTAGTAGCCCAAGAGAAATCCTTCTATACAATATTGCACAAAGCAAAGGGAAGGTAAATAGACATTTCCACACTCATGTCACGACTGAAGGCAGTGAAGGTCATGACCAAATTTCAAAGGAGTTCTTGCTCTAAACTTACAACAGATAGTCGTGACCCCAATACACAAAGAGTTATTGTCACGACCTAATTGCACTCTTGTCATGACTAATTTTCATAGAAAGCATATTAAGTCTAAAGTTCCATGTTAGGTCACGACTTTTAACACATAGGTCACAATTAAAAACCACATAAACTACCACTTGATAGTTTTCAATGCCCAAAACATAGTTTGCACTAAAACCTTTTAGCCAACAACAAAACAGTTTAAAGTGGGAATCCAATTTTCAACAATTCATCACACATTAAAATAAAAAAAACTAGAAATTTTGTGATGAAAGATTGGATTAATCAAATAATGTTACATTAAATAGCATAGAGACAAGAACATCTCCCCAATACTTAAACTTGACAGTGTCCTCACTGTCAGCAGAATTATAGACACCACAATGCTATATAAGAACAATTTAAATCCATCTTCAGCACAACAATTAAACACATCACTTAATGCAATTTCACGGTGAAGCTCATATTCACATTCAAATCATACATCGCAATACAAGGAAAGCAAAGATGACAAGTTGGGTAAGCTAAAATCATGCAATTGAGTGTGGATTCAGCTCAAAGAACCAATAATAAGTAAATAACACATGGTAACATAGGGGTATTATTCAAAATAGATGCAAATTAAAATTAAACACTATCCTATTGAATTATCAAGCAGAAAAAATTAACTCCTACTTCTACTGGTTCATCCCTTTCCAATTATCAAACCAACAATGCAAATATATACCACATTAAGAAAACTTGTAAAAAGTAAGAGATAGGAAAAGGATAACCTGGCCTCAAGGTGGCAGAGCAGATTTCTCATAAAGTTTCAAGAGGTGGCCATTTGCCTGGAAGATTTTACCTATTGTTTCCTTCTGTCACGCGATATTTTAGTCATGGATGAGGCATGGATAATGTCATCCTCCTATTCCTGACTATTACTTTCTCGATCCTTGAGTAGTCTGACTATAGAAATGGAACTTCCTTTCCATTACAGTATGGCCATACATTTCTCAGACTCACTCATCGAGGGGCCCAGTAATATCTCTCTATGAATGTGAGGGACAAATTCCATCTTGACCACTCATATTCCTCCGCATGAAAAACCACTAAGCCCGAACATAGTCTTTATGATCACTCGGTCAAAAGTGACTTTTGACTAGGTCAAAGCTGAGCATTTATCATGTAGGAATCCATGATGATCTCAGGTCAAAGGGCATAGTGACATGGTTTGTATATGAGAGAAGCTTATGACGTAACCCATGTAACTCTCTCATAACGGGTCGGTCTAACACCTTGTACTCTTACATGTGCCTATGACTTTGATTTATATCTCTATACATCTTCAAAGTCATACTGGTCTTATTTCATCTCTGCTCCAGCACAGATGATCGACCAAGGACATTTAGGATAAGATCATGAATTATCCAAGGATGGTCATCACAGTAAACATGCGAATAATATGATAACACTATTGATAAACTCATAAATCAATAATGTTTATAAGATAATGATCGGCCCCTAGGGCACATTTTCCAACAACCTCCCACTTGCACTAGGTACAATCATTAATTTGACTAATTCCCATTGACCTAACATGACACTCATACTTTGCCTGCACAAGCAGCTTTGTTAGAGGATCAGCAACATTCTCTTCTCCTGCTACCTTGCATATTTTTATATCACCTCTATCGTTGATTTCTCTGATGAGATGAAATCGCCTGAGTATGTGCTTGGTCCTTTGATGTGACCTAGGCTCTTTGGCCTGTGCAATGGCACCGCTATTGTCACAGAGCAAAGTTATTGGATCTGAGATGGTAGGTATCACCCCTAATTCCGTGATAAACTTCCTGATCCAAACGGCTTCCTTAGCTGCATCAGATGTTGCTATATACTCAGCTTCCATTGTAGAATCTGCTACAGTGCCCTGCTTAGAGCTCTTCCAGCTTACTGCTCCATTATTGAGGAGGAATATATATCCATACTGCGATTTTTAGTCATCCTGGTCAGTTTGGAAACTCGCGTCTGTGTAACCAGTTACACATAGTTCGTCATCCAATCCACCATAGACCAAGAATAAGTCCTTAGTCCTTCTTAAGTACTTAAGGATATTCTTGACAGTAGTCCAATGGGCCTCACCAGGGTCCAGTTGATATCTGCTAGTCATACTTAAGGCAAACGAGACATCCGGTCGAGTACATAACATGGCGTACATGATAGATCCTATGGCCGATATCACATCCTTATATTTATACATCTTAGGGACCATTCAGTAGCACTTAAACCACTTTCAGGGTCATTGAAGTCTAAACATTTAATCTGGAATTTTATTCATATCGAGTACTGTTCACTGTGGCAAATTCCAGATGAGTGACCTGATTTTGAAAATTTATAACTAATTCTATAAAAATCGAAATGAAGTGGTTCAAATTGCTACATGAAGCTAACTCAAATATAATTCAGGGAAAAATCATTGGTTGACCAATCCTTGACAAATCTCACGTGGGTCAACGTTTCAATCTTACTGTTCATCCAATGACTTTCTCCTGAATCCAGCATTCTGGTCCCAACTTTAACAATTTATATCTTTTCGTGTATACATCCAAATTAGACATTCTATATATCAAATTAAATCTTAGTATGTCTACTTTTTACCCTAAAAATTTCGTACATTAATTCAATCATTTACTATTTTTAATGATTTATCAAACATGAATGGGTCTTCACGAGTTACTGTTCACTGAGCCTATTTTCAGCATTTAGTCTTCACATACTCAAGCCTACAGCCAACTCATATCAGTCATACAGGCCAGATAACAATTAATAAATAATCAACTGTTATATATTAGTGCATGATTAACTCCCTCATATTTTATTACATCCTTTTCTGTCTAAAAACCGGCAGCATAACTGCTGCCATTCTTCTTTAGAAAGTAACTGATGTTGTACCGATTCGGTAATTCTCTTATACGAACTACCATTCTACGTAGTACCCAGGAAAGACTGGATGAACCTGTTGGGTCCACTCACTTCCAGCCTCCTTAGACAGCACTACGTACACAGTACGTATCAGTTCCTTTCTTTGTTCCGTCTTCGTTGTCGGAATTTCGGCAGCCTACCGGCGTCTCTTAAGATTTCCAAATTTTATTTTGACAGAACCTCCCCTGTAATGTTATGTTTGGGAATGAGATTCAAAAGAATCCCAGTAACAACAATCATAACAAAATATGTAATGCAAAGTGACGGTGCTTGCTTGTGACTGTGTACAGATAAGTATGCTGCATGCTTCCATATTCAATAACATATGATCATAGCATTGGAATAGAGCTTCAAGCATAACATATAGGACAACAATCAACCAAAAAAAACAACACATCACAAAGACATTACATAAGAGCTAGGATTAGTTATTACCTCAAAAGCAGAGCTTCAGAACTTCCTTACTACTTCCAACTCCACCAGAACTTCCTTTCTTTCTTTCTTTCTCCTTCTCTCTCTTCTTTCTCTCTCTTTCTTGCCAAAAATGTGGGATGCATAAAATGGGAGGGGAAGGGGGTATTTATAGCTTTAATGGATGGCATTCTTGTAATTTTGAAGCCATCTGAACATGTGGTCCTGGTTTTTCCTGGAATTTCCTATTTTCTTTAATTCTTTTTACTGCATCACCCTGGACACCTCATGGGACACCTCATAGGACACCTCACCACCCATATTCTTCATGTGACGAAATTTGGAGGTTCTGGAAGCTTTTCGGTCCAATCTGGTACCGGCCCGGTCCATCGCCTCGAAAAACGTGCCGTTTTCTGAATCTGATGTTTCTGAAGATCCTTTTTTATGTCTACTGACCTCACATTTAGTATCTAGACCCTTTATATCATTAAATTTTTAATACTGGGTCCAGACTCAATTACAGATCCCCTGTGAAATGACCAAAATGCCCTTGGTGCCCTATCTTGTCCTATTTTAATCCCTAAGGGCAAAATCGTCATTTCACACCTTTCTGGACCCGGTCAAAGCTTATACTGGCTCTAGTCAACCTTATTTAGACATGTCTTGACCTCTGGGTCTGTCCAAAATGACCAGAATACCCTATATTCATCTGCTGCCCTTTTTGTACAACATAGGGGCATTTTCGTAATTTCGCACTTTTCCGGGGTTCTGCTGGACACTGGCCCACCTATCAGTCCAAGAGTCTTATTGGGCCTCTAATGGCGCCATTTTCGGGCTTCCTGGGTCTATTACCTGTATGGCACGCATTACGAGGAATCTTCCTTTAACACAATTCATTGAATATTTTAACTATTATTTACCGAGTATATACCTTTTCCGGACACCGGCTCTTTTTCCCAGATATAGTGTCCTACTGTGTTCAGGCATCCTTGGGGGTTATAACGGTCATCTGACCGAAGTCATCCGATCGCATTCAGCCTCTTTAAAAATACCGATAAATCTCCTACCCGGATCCCCGGAGGCCTCACACTCCATCTGGATTTCTTTATTTTGTGAATAACTTTTCCTACAGACCTCCTATCGGTATCCTGTCAGTTTCCCGATATCCGCCCATAAAGGCGCATCATCCTGTATTTTCCCACTTATATCTGAAATCTAGGGTATCCGATATAAATTTTTATAACTTTTGGACGATCAGTCCATTTCTGGCTATCTGGAGTCTTCAAAAATTCCAGTATTAGGCTTGGTTACCCGGCGTCACCTGCCCTACCTTCTGGTAGAATCTGGGACTGAAATGCTGTCGGGCGGTGCAATCCACTTCTGGCCTATTTTCTTTAATTATACTTTAGCCCTAGGAAACTTTTCCTTCTTTATAATTATGTCCCTTAATTTGGCTAAAATTACACTTTAAGACCCCATATTTTTGTCTTCCTTTCATTCCTAACTTTAAACTTTCCATAATTGCATTTAGGTCCCTTAATTTCCTTTCTTTTGCAATTTAATCCTTTTCTTTACATAAAGGTACACATGTTTTTCCTGAAACAGAGCTCATATATTCCGTTTAATCTGTACATAGGAACTAGTACAGAAGATTAAGGATATTACAGCCGAGGCATATGGAACTTTACTCATGCGACCTCACTGATCAGATGTACTAGGACATAGATTTTTGCTGAGGTGACTACCATGAGACATGGGTATGAAACCCCTCTTTGATTCGTGCATACTGAACCTATACAGTATTTTGTCTATGTATGTACTCTGACTGAGTCCTAGAAGTCTTTTAGATCTATCTCTATAGATACTGATTCCTAAGATGTAGGTGGCTTCACCCAAGTCTTTCATCGAGAAAGACTTTTCTAACCAAGACTTGACAATCTGTAAGGTAGGAATGTCATTCCCAATAAGTAGGATGTTATCGACATAGAGTACCAAAAACACAACTGTGCTCCCACTCACCTTCTTATACACACAAGGTTCATCAATGTTTTGAAGGAATCCAAACTCTTTGACTACTTCATCAAAATGATGATTCCAACTCCGAGAGGCTTGCTTCAATCCATAAACGGACCTTTAAAGCTTGCATACTTTACCAGAGTCCTCGGAACGCACAAACCCTTCAGGTTGTGTCATGTACACATCCTCAAGGAGCTTTCCATTAAGGAAGGCTGTCTTGACGTCCATCTACCATATTTCATAGTCATAATATGCTGCTATGGCAAAAAGGATTCTGATTGATTTGGCTATTACAACTGGGGAAAAGTTCTCATCATAGTCCACACCATGAGTTTGAGTAAATCCTTTTGCAACCAGTCGTGCCTTGAAGACATTTACATTGCCATCCATGTCAGTTTTCTCCTTAAAAACCCACTTGTACCCGACGATTTTTACACCTTCAGGCGGGTCGACTACAGTCCAAACCTTGTTGTCGTACATGGATTGCATCTCAGACTTCATGGTATTAAGTCACTTTTCAGATTTTGGTCCCACTATAGCTTCTTGATAGGTAGTCGGCTCATTATGCTCAATGAACAACACATCACGACTGTCAGAAATCAGAAATCCATATCTCTGAGGCTGAAGTCATGTCCTATTAGACTTCCGTGGAACTTGTGTGACTTGAGGAGTCTCAACAACTTGTTGTGAGTCTTCTCCATTTTCTATCTGCAGTTTTGTGGTGTCTTGTGGCTCTCAAACTTCTTCGAGGTGTACCTTACTCCCACCAGTTCTTTTAGAGATAAATTCTCGTTCAAGAAAGATACCATTTCTGACAACAAACACTTTGTTATCAGCAGGGTTGTAGACATAATATCCCTTAGTTTCCTTAGGATATCCCACCAAAAGGCACTTTGAGGATTTGGGCACTAATTTGTCTGAGGCTTATTGCTTAACATAGACCTCGCATCCCCAAATCTTGAGAAAAGACAAACTAGGCGTCCTCCCAGTCCATATCTCATACGGAGTCTTTTCAATTGCCTTAGATGGAACACGATTGAGTGTGAACGCAGCTGTCTCTAGGCCATGGCCCCAAAAGGAGGGCGGAAGATCTATTCGACTCATCATGGATCGAACCATATCTAATAGTGTTCGATTCCTCCATTTAGAAATGCCATTCCATTGTGGTGTCCTTGGAGGAGTCAATTGTGAGACTATCCCACAACTACTGAGATGATCTATGAACTCTTGGCTCAAATATTCACCACCTCGATCAGATCGAAGGGCTTTAGTTGTTTTACCAAGCTGGTTTTGTACTTCATTTTGAAATATCTTGAACTTTTCAAAAGATTCAGATTTATGTTTCATCAGATAGATGTACCCATATCTGCTGAAATCATCTATGAATGTTATGAAGTACGAATAACCTCCTCTGGCATTTGTGTTTATCGATCCACACACATCTGTATGTATGAGGCCAATAAATCAGTGGCCCTCTCACTATGCCCAGTGAAGGGTGACTTTGTCATCTTTCCTAACAAGCAAGACTCGCAAGTGTCATATGATTCAAAATCAAATGAGTTTAGAAATCCATCTTGATGCAGTTTGAAAATAAGTTTCTCATTTATGTGGCCCAGACGACAGTGCCAGAGGTATGTCGGATTCAAATCGTTCGTTTTGACCCTTTTGGTGGTTATGTTATAGATATTTCTATGATTGGGTTGTTTCAAATTTAATATGTAATGATCAACATGCAAATCACCATGAGCATAGAAAACATCATTATGATAAATAGAACATCTACTATTCCTAGCAATGGAAGTGAAACCTTCCTTATCCAAATAAGAAAGTGAAACAATGTTACTAGTTAAAGCAGGAACATAATAGCAATTGTTCAAAACTGACAAAAGCCCAGTGGGCATACCTAATTCACTTGCCTACAGCTAACGCAGCAACCCTTACTCTGTTTCTAACTCGTAGGTCAACCTCGCCCTTTTTCAGCTTCCTACTGTCCTTTAGTCCCTGCATATTTGTACAAATGTGAGAACCACATGCAGTATCTAATACCCATAAAGTGGAAGTAGAAAGATGAATGTCTATAACATAAATACCTGAAGCGATAGCCCCGTTATCCTTCTTGTTCTTTTTCAAATCTTCGAGGAAGAGTTTGTAATTCCTCTTCCAATGACCAGGTTTATTGCAGAAGAAGCAGACTCCTTCCTTTGGAGGCTTTGCCTTCTTTGGTGCAGGCTTGGTTTCAGGCTTGCCTGACTCTTTGGTCTTACCTGATAAGCCATGACCCTTCCCCTTCCCCTTGCCTTTGCCTTTCTTTTTCAACCCTTTCCTTTCTGAACCATCAAAATAGCACTGGGCTTCTTCTTAAGACTCAGCTCAGCAGTTTTAAGCATCCCACGCAGTTCAGAAATAGATTTCTCCATGTTGTTCATGTTGTAGTTTATGACAAACTGGTCATAACTTTTTGGGAGTGAGTTTAAGATCAAATCTGTAGCTAACACCTGGCTCATGGGAAATCCAAGCCTCTCAAGGTGATCAATATACCCTTTCATCTTTAAGACATGAGTACTGACTGATGCACCTTCAGCCATCTTGCAAGAATGTAAGGCCTTAGTGGAGGATGATGAAATTGTATCAAAGTTAGGTAGGAATAAGAAATCTTTAGAGACTGAAAGCATGTTATTCATATCAAAACAATTAAAACATGATGCATTCCCTTCACAAGAGCAAGGAAAACAATAAACAGAAGAAAGAGATTCAAAATAGTTGTCATATGCACTCAAAGATGAATTTGAATCCACATGCTCCTGAAATACTTCATGGGAATTGCGGGAATTATGCAACATAAGATCATACTCATCATGCAAACTCAATTCATGCTCATCCATAGTTTCTTTAGTAGAATAATCAATAGATTCACCCCAGCAAAAGTATAATTATCAAAAAGATATTTCATTGCTTCGTTCATATTGAAAGTCACTACATGTCCTTTAACCTCCATTGTAATGGAACTATGCTTCATACTAATGATTATCTTGGAAGTTTAGAGGAAGGGTCTACCTAGGATCAAAGTGCTCTAATTCACTAGCTCATTGGATATATCTAGAATATAGAAATCAGCTGCGAACACTAAATCCTTAACCTACACTAGAATATCCTTAAGAATTCCCTTAGGATATCTAATTGATCTATCAGCTAATTGGAGCATTACACTAGTGTCTCTAAGATTATTAATCCCTAAAGCTAAGTATACCGACTAAGGCATTACATTAATGGCAGCCCCTAGATCTAATAACGCTCCCTTAATATAAACTTTGCCTATAGCGTATGGGATTATGTAAGATCCTAGGTCTTGGCATTTAACCGATAATTTAGTCTTAAAAAGTGATGATACATTAGCACTCATCTGAATTCTCAAATAGGCTTACACTTTTTCTTATCAGCACACAACCCTTTCAAAAATTTATCATACTTAGGGTTTTTTTAAGGAATTTAACCATAGGAATATTTATTTTGATTTTATTAAAACAAGTATAAGCATCTTTCACAAATTCAAGGCCAAAGATTTTCTTTCCAACAAAGTAAGCTTTAGGAAAAGGAAGATTGATAAGGGCAGATTGTTGTGGTCTGATCCATTAAAATAAAGTTTATTGCACCCAATATAATATAGTATAAGGCACAACCCTATCATTCTTCTCGAGGAGCCTTTTATGTGAAAACCTAGAAGATTGGATATCAAAATCAATAAAAACCTGAGCAAGGAAAAAATGGTTTTGGGGTTTTAGGGATTGATACGATAAAAGTATGGTGTAGAAAGATAAATATTTTTAGATTTTTGATTAAGATGAAAATGAGTTAGTTTGTTGAGAAATATGTTATGAAAAACTCTTGATGATGGAAACGTATCTATCCTTGCTCTCACATTTAAAATTTGAGTTTAGAAATTACTAAGTCTCAAAGAAAACCTCAATTGATCGATTGAGTCTAGAACCTTAATTTTCCTTAAACCCCTTCGATCAAAGCTGGTTTAAGAACTATTAGTGAACTATCATAAACCACTTAGCGTGTTAGTTGAATTTAGATGATGAAAATGCCGTCGAATGGTCGTCGATCGAAAACCTTAGATTTCAAGCAATTGAATTAGTTAACAATGATCGCTGATAATAACCCAACTTTCTTAAAATAAAAACCCTAGATCTAGCAGCAATCATAACATGAGAAGATGCAAATTAGAACAATAGAAACTCCCTATTTCAGTCCATGAGCTCAAGATATCAGATCCATCACCAAGAGACTAAAGGTTTAGCCTCTCATGACTCTTGCTGTATTACAATCGCTGTTCAAATGAGATGCCATAAAGAAACTATGAGAAGATGGTAGATTGATGGTGTAGAGAGGTGGAAAAGTCTATGGAGAGGTGTAGAATAATGGAAGATGTGGAGAAGGTGATCAAAGAGAGCTCGAGTAATACTTCTTAGCTTAATCAAGTCAAAAACCAGCCTCCCCGTTGACGGCAACCTTCCTCCCCTTTTTTTCTACATGAACTAATTTAAAATGCACAGTTTTAGTGATCTCGTATTTTAGTCATGACCAAATCCATGTTTTAGTCGAGACCTGAAAGAACAGAGAGACTTCCAGAAGAATCAAGGTCACGATCGGCGGACTCTTTGGTCACGACTAAAAGATGTAAGAGCGTGATTTCACTTTCATTGACTTGTGATTTCTTTCCTAGTCCTTGCTCTCTTCCAGAATACTACAATCCAACATAAAAGCTCACTATAAATGTCCAAATAAGTAAATAACAGAATATATGCAGTTTGGAAGAGTTAATTTACCATTTTACCTTTAATTAGCACATTTCCTCTCATAATCATGTATTACCACAAAAGTACAATTTAAGTCATAAAATGGATGGTAAAATTGTTATAAAGCTCTTAAAAGTGTCACAGAAACCATATACAAAATGTGTCTTATCAATTCCCCCACACTTAAACCTTTGTACTCTTAGACAAAGAAATGAATCACACCTAGAACAACACTATTAAATTCAAGATAACAACATAATCCATAGTATGCCCTAAAAACAAATAATTCGTCATCTTTTGGGAATACAAAGGTGATAATGTGAGCAATACTAAGTAATCAACTACTAAGTGAAATCAACTTCAACTGTATAAGCGCAATAGATCCTCTCAAAGGGTATAAGTGTTTAGCTCTCTATTTCCTCTTATTATTAGGGTTCTTTCACTCAGATTCAAATTGGAAAACATCCTACCATATACTTATAATGGCTCTAAATCTTAGCAGCTATATAACACTTATGCAAAGAATCAACAGGTCTTTTAGGGTTGAAATGATGGAGATGGGCCATATGGAATGGAATATGAAGAATAGAAAGTACTATATGCATTCAATAATGAATATATAGCATGAATTAATGTCTCTAGGGATATACCTATGGTAATTATTCTAATAAGAGTTGATAATAGTGCCCTCTTCTCTCTCTTTTTTCTTTGTCTTGCACTTTCTTTTTTTTAGTGCAATATATTTCTTTCCTCTTCGTCTTTTATTTAGCACCTCATTCATGGAAGCTGCAGCACAATAACATAATAATAATGAAATTTTGACATGAATAAAAAATTTATTTCAAAACAATGTTTATGCACATATGACTTTCTATAAGGATGATGAAAAGAAAAAGTGATGGGCTCAAGAGGGGGTAACTAAGGATGTAATATTTAGTAGGCTTGTGTTTGGGATAAAAGGGGTTTAGAAAGAATGCCTCTATCATGTTCAATTAATAAATGCGCAAGTAATTCTAAACTCAGAGCCAAGATAAGTTCTAGAGGATATAAACTAATTGAATAATCACTCAATATAAAATTTAAGACTGGGAATCCTTCTAACAAAGGTTTTGATCTAGATTGCTCATAAGCTAAACTCTCAAACAATGTTCATCATTTACTAGGTATTAAAACGCTTATCACAAATGAAAACCCTCTAAATGATAATTTAAAAGTTTCAAAGTAATCACTTAGAACCATATGATGATCCAAATCTAACAGCAAAAGCTTAGGTGTTTCAAATTCAATTTCCAAGATTTTCCAAAAGAAATTCAAGAGAGGCAGTGGTTTCTAGGAGCTAAAAAGGTTTTAAAATAAGGGAACAATGAATCATTTGTGAAAGAATATTTGTAGTCCAGAAGGGATCCTTCTATATAGCTTTGCACAAGGCAAAGAGAAGGTAATTGGACATTTTTCAAATATAGGTCGCAAAGTAAAACAGTGAAGGTCATAACCACTTATCACAGGGATGCATGCTCAGGATTTTGAAAACATTTAGTAGCGTTCATGGAATATATCTTTTGCAACACACATACACAGAGAGTAATAGTCGCGACTAGGTAGGTGCTCATGTCGTGACTCAAATCAACAGGGATTTATTGTCACGACCACTATGTAAGTAGGTCACGACTGTAGTTCTCAAAGAGCATGTTAAGTAAAAAAATTAATTACAGGTCACAACTAAAAAGCCAGTATGTCATGACCAGTTTCACAGAGATTACTGAGTGATAATTGTTAAAGTCCCAAAACATTTTTCATGCTAAAACCTTTCCAGTTATCAACCCAGTTTAAAATAGGAATCCAATTTTTATTAATTTATCACACATTAAGATTAAAAACAAAAAAATTGTGATCAAACATTGGATTAATCGAAGAATGTCATCTCGAGTAGTACAGAAACACACATTGAGTAGCAAGAAGCAAAGACATCTCCACACACTTAAATTTGACAGTGTTCTCACAATCAACAGAACTAAAGCAGAAAATATCACAATCACTTTGTAAAGTTAATAAAATCTAGCTCTAAAATAGCAGGTAGCCTAATTACTCAATGCAAATTAATAGTTTAGCACACAGTCACATTCAAGTCATGCAAAATGATACTAGTAAGGCAGAGATGACAAGATGGGTAAGCTAAGATCATGCATGTGAGTGTGTAAGTTCCATAGAGAACAATAAATGTGTATGTAACACATGGACAGTAATGGGGGTGTTCAAAATAGAAAGAGGCATAGAATAAACAGAAATAAACAGAAAATGAAAACTATCCTACTGAAACATCAAGTAGAAAAATTAACTACGACTTCTACTGATTTATTCCTTTATATTCATCAAACTAACATATCAAGCATATATAAATTTGTAAAAGGTAAGAGGTAGGAAAGGGACAATCTGGCCTCAACGCTATGGTGGGAAATCATAAAACTTTGAGAGATGGCTATTTGATTAGAAGGTTTTCCCTGTTGCTCTCTCTCTCCACTTCAGCATTCCATAATCATATACCTTATACTGAGATTCATCCAAGTTTGTCTTGAATTCTCCCTCTTTAAACTTGAACTTACCCAACTGTGGTTGGCATGTCGCCGCAATGAACTTGAGAAATTTTTCCTTTGCTTCCTTTATATATTCCCTGCAGTTGCTCTTCTCTAACTTGTGTAACTCCTCTAATTTATCATCTGCTTCCCTAAGTGTCACACCAAACTGAGGTTGGTCTACGACTGCAATGTACTTGGGATTATTATTTTCCATACCTATATTATTATTAGAGATTATGTCTTTTAAAAACCTTAAGGTATGAGATGTAATTTTGGAATAAGAGTGAGGGTGAGAAAAGTTAGAATGTATTGGCCCTTTAACCAAAATAGTGGAGTATAGAACTGAAGGAGTTTGGAGTTCCCTAGTTGTGTCTGGCATTTCTGGTTATGACCTTTTAGCTTCTCGTCGTGACTTGTTTATCTCTTAGTGGTGACTTGGTGTCACAGAAAGGCTCTTCCTCAATAGATTGATGTTTAGTCATGACATCTTCATCTTCGTGTCGCGACTGATAGTCTATGGAGTTCTGTGTCATGACCTTAAAGCCATTGAGTCATGATATATCTTCACAGTGGATCACATATTGATGTTTAGTCGTGACATGGAGGTCATTTGGCCATAACCATGGGTCATAGAAACTCGACCCTTCTTCAATTGTTGTACTTCTAACTTCTAGAACATCTTGGAATCCTATAAGATCACTCAACAAACCTTTTGCAAATGCATTATGTCTATCATTATCATGCAAACTCAATTCAAGTTCATCCCTATTTTCTTCAATAGCATAATCAATAGCATTCAAAGCAATAAAAGAAGAATTATCATAAGGAAATTTCATTGCTTCATTCATGTTGAAGGTTACCACATGCTCTCCAACTTCTATTATGATAGAACTATGCTTCATACTAATGATGGTCTTAGAAGTTTGGAGGAAAGGTCAGCCTAGGATCAAAGTGCTTTCATTGACTAACTCATTGGAAATGTCCAAAACATAAAAATCAGCTAGGAACACTAAGTCCTTGACCTGTACTAGAATATCCTCAAGGATTCCCTTAAGATACCTAATTGACCTATCAACTAATTGGAGGACTATGCTTGTGTCTCTAAGATTATTGATACCTAAGGCTTGATATACTGACTAAGGCATTACATTAATGGCTGGCCCTAGATCTAGTAACACTCCCTTAATAGGAATATTTCCTATAGTGCATGGGATTCTATATGATCTTGGGTCTTAGCACTTAATAGGTAGTTCAGCCTTAAAGAGTGATGACACATTAGCACTTACTTGAATTCTCTCGATAGGCCTAAACTTCTTTTTATCAGCACACAATTCTTTCAAAAATTTTGCATATTTAGGGTTTATCTTGAGGAATTCAACCAACAGGATGTTTATTTCTAACTTATTGAATAGAGTATAGGCATCTTTTGCAAAATGAGGGTCAATTTTTTTCTTTCCAGCAAAGTGAGAGTTAGGAAAAGGGAGATCTTTTATACTTACCTCCTTACCTTTTTGCATAGAGGCTCATTGCTTGCTCGACTTTGGATTCTCCTCAGGTTGCTTTTCATTGTAGGCTGGACTTAGTATTGTTGTTACTTCTTCTTACAGCTCTTATATCTCTACATGGGCTTGTGAATTCTCCTCTTGGGTTAGCTTCTTCATTATAAACTGTTGTTCTTTAGCACTTTTAGATTTCCCGATTTGTACTTGTGGCAGAGATGAGTTCTCAAATTTAGCATCTTCCACATCCTGCTATGGTATATCAGTTTCCTTAAAATTCACCTTTCTACCAGTGATATAGCATTTAGACCCCTTAGATTAATGACGGTGTTAAAAGTTATACTGCCACTACTCTTTCCTTGAATGTCACTTACTGTATTGGAGGCTTAAGTTAAGTGACTTGTGATATTTGCCTTCTTGGAACTTAACTCCTCAAGTTTCCTATACATATCAGCATTATCCTTCTACATACTTTGAAGGATTGAAGCTATGGAGATGAATTGGCCATTATTCTCTTTGAGCTTGTTGTTTATATTGGTTATTCTACCGTCCATATTGTTTATCTTTGCAGCCATACTCTTCAACAACTGAGAAGTCTCATATGGCCTTAATGTTAATAAGGTATTAGGGTGAGTTGGAACTATATACCTTGCATTCTTTTGGTAGTTGCTTGAGGAAGCACCACCTCCTTGGAATTAGTTTGGCCTATTTTTCATACTCCCCCACCTAAAATTTATCACCAACTAGGGTTGTATGTGTTAGAGTATAGGTCTCTCTTCTAGTATTAATTGTCTCTCCCTTGGTACATTACTACTACTTCTTCATACTATCTGTCACATGTACTGGTAGCATGCATCATTGAACCGCATGATTCACATCCTTTAACCAATGCTTGTGAGGTACCCACTACATGAACTTGTTTTATGGACTGCAGCTCTCTTTCAATTATATTCATCCTCTTCTCTATTCTTAAGGCTACTATTTTTGCTAAGATCACTTTTGAATTACCTGAACATGATATGGGCATTCTCCTTGGGTCCCCTGTTTGATGGTCTTCATTGGCCATTTTCTGGAATAACTCTTAACTTGCTTGTGGGATTTTATCTCTCAAGGATCTATTTACTGCAACATTCAAGGAAACCTGATTATAAGGAAGTAGACCATTAAAGAAAATATCTACTAAATCAACCTTGGTTATATTTTGATGAGGGCATCAAGCCAACAAGTTAAGAAACCTCGCCAATACTCATGTAAAGATTCTCCATCCTATTACAGAATATTTGTGATCTCCTTCTTCATTTGAGTGGTCTTTGAAGCTGGGAAAAACTGTTTAAGATAGGTTGATTTCAACTGATCCTATGTAAGAGTGGAGAAATGAGTTAGCAAATTATATAGCTACTCCTTAGCCTTCCCTCCAAGGTAAAATGGAAACACCTCCTTAAGACATCATCTAGTGCAGTCATTGGAGGCTTCATTGATGAACAGATCATATACATGGTTTGTAAGTGCCTGTGTGGATATTCTCCTGTAAAACCATAAAATTTAGGTAAAGCTATAATCAAAGCTCCTTTAATCTCAAAATTAACTTCTTCAGTATAGAAACCATAAGGATTATAATTCACATACGAATGATTAATTTCCCTCCCCTCGCACTTCTATTATCTTCTGCATTCATTAGTATTTCATTTTCTCCATTCCCGTTATGCCCATTATGATTGATATCACCCATATTCAGTTCAGTTTCAGACTCTGGAATACTAGAGGAGGAACTAGATTTTGCTTCTTCTTCTCTAAATTCCCTAAATTCTCTCTTTAGTTTCCTTAGTCTTCTCTCAATTTTAAGTTCAAAAGGCACTAATGGTTCAGCTCTTTTACACATGCAATGCAGCAAAGATAGAGAATAATCAATGCAACCAGTTAAAGTCAGTCATAAAAGTTGCATAGTAGAACATTTTCAGTTAGTCATGACTAAAGTGTGTTTCAATCGCGACATAATATCACAGAGAGTAGTAGTCGCGATTGGAGGTTTTAAATGTCACAACTAGTTTTCGCAGAGTAGTCAATTTTCACAGAGAAGCAATTAGGTCATGATACAAATGGTTTTTGGTCGTGACGTAAAGTCACAGAGAGTTTTTGTAGCGATGCAGGTGAGTTTAGGTCATGACTTATAGTCACAGAGATTGATCCTATAGAAAATCAGAAAAGTGCAGAATACAATGCAATTTAAAAATGATAAAAAAACTAAAATGGAAACAAAAATAAGAAAAATGACTCAGGTAGCTAATGAAATTGACAATCAATTACTAGGGAACCAATTACTTGGCTCCCTGGCAACAGCACCATTGATGAGGGCAGATTGTCATGGTTTGATCCATCAAAATAAAATTTATTGCACCCAATATAATATAGTATAGGGCACAACCCTATCATTCTTCTCGAGGAGCCTTTTATATGGAAACCTAGCAGATTCGATGTCAAAATAAATAAAAAATTGAGCAAGGAAAAAATAGTTTTGGGGTTTTAGGTAGGGGTGTGCATGGGCAGGGCTAGGTAGGGCACCCCCTGCCCGGTGCCCTGCCTAAAAATACTATGGACTGCATTTTGTAGCTCGATGTCTGGCCCTGCCTAGTAAAAGCCCTAACTATTTCAGGCTGGGCATGCCCAAATAGTGATATCCTAACTTGAGCTATTTTTAGAACTATAATTAACTTGAGATAGACACATCATTTTCTATTTTTCATGTAGAAAGTAGTTTATTATTGCCTAAAGTTAATGTTAGTAACATTTACCTTGTAGAATTTTCATTTGCACATTATAGAGTCAACATATACATGTGTATTGTTAAGAAGTAAATATACTTACTTGAGATCGAGCACATTATCAAACAGTAAGGATCCTTTCTTGATCAGGATGGTAGCACATTCCAACTTTCTCTATTGGTTGAGGATCTCTAATGGAAGTTGAGAAATTTCCTCCCCAATCCAATCGACCAAACAACCCCTTCTATTGGTTGTGTCTCTTAACTGTATTGGGCAGACACCATGGGATCAAATTTGCTACTTGTCCCATAGACAATATTACATAAATTTCATTGATAGTTGATACCAAATCTCAGTTCAATCAATATATATGTCTCAACTCAAAAGCCACAAAAAAGAATTTAATATTACCTTCTCGTCAAGAAGATCACACAAGGGAACCACTACAAAGGCTATTAAAAATTTTATAGAGTTCAAATAGACTATTCTTCAAAGAATCTCTAGCGTGGTAGTGGGGTTTGCACCCAAATACATGACAATCACAAAGGTTCCAAATGCTCTCAGCAACCCCTGAATATTTCTAATAGGGTTTGAGCAAGAAAGAATTGATCTTCTCCCATCCTAGTCACACCTGTAGAAAGCATTTGCATCAGCAAACTAAGACAGTCAAGTTTATAAGTTGAGCAGATCAATGAGAAAGGGGTGTTTGTTTTGGGGGGTTGTTAATCAGTTGCTTTATATTACAAGGCCCCATTTAATGATAGTGACTAGTCAAAAACATATGACCATTCTAGAATGGTTTTCATTTTGACAAAATAATAAGTTAAAATTGGAACTCTAGTAACAATGCAGATTCCACTGATGTATCACACATATTTTTCACTTCTTATCCCAATAGTTTTACATCCCTACAAAGATTTATGAATGTAGTTAACATGCTGATAGTAAACACAAACCACATCAGATTTCAAATGTATGTTGAAGTTGTACTTGGTAAATATATTAAAACTTTCATAATCACACATAACAACATTATGTCAACCATAAAGAATGAAAGGATTCAAATGTATGTTGAAGAAATATTAATTTCTTCCCTTGAAGTCAACCATAAAGAATGAAAGGATTCACAAACAATTATCCATATACAGGAAATGCGTGAGTTCTGGGCCAAAATTTTGCAAAACTTGCACAGAATAAAGCAAATATACAAGCAAGACCCATAAATTAGCCAACCATTTAAACATTATTGTCTTACTAAGAAGAAAGCTAAGTTACATGAGTCATGCAAATATTATGCTTTCCTAAGAATGTCCACTTACAAACATTAAAAAGGAAAGGAAATAAGAGCTTGGCTTTTCCTAAGTTACATGAGTCATGCAAATATTATGGTTCCAAGCTTCAATGATTATGAACACATGATGAATAATGGAATCTCTTCCAATTATTCTTTTAATTAGCAAGAGCTTGGCTTTTCTATTTCAAGCAGCAACTATATAAACAGAAGCCTCCCTCTCGTTCCAAGTTTCAATGCCCATAAGCCAGTCATGAATAATGGGTTTTCTGTTTCAAGCAGCAACCATATAAATAGAAACCTCTCTCTTATTCCAAGAGCTCATCTAATATCTACTTTAGCTTGTGAATAAAAATAAAGGCAGTATATCTTGCTGTAGTTATCCCTGTTTAGCCAAAAGACAAACATGAATTTCTTTCCAAGTTTTCTTATCTGTATTGATTTAGAGCTTGTTCTAAACAATGAAGGTTTTATTGCAATTGCAAATAGATGTGCAATAAACAAATTAACAAAATTCATCAATGATCCAAATAGTACACACCAGCTTCTAGTAAGGTAGAAAACTACTTACACAAATCACTTTAATTCAGTTGAAGGACGAGAAGCAGTTGTCAGAGAATGTCAACAAAAATAGAGCACCAACAATGGATGCTAATAGTAAACGACCAATTTGAACACCAATGACAATAATAGACACTCGCAGGAGGATAGGGCATTGGTCGATAGTTATAGGCAGAGAGTCGGGAGACATGACAGAAATAGTGATACGCTCTGACTCTATCGCTTTAAATATGAAGAAGTAAAGATATGAACTTCAACTCTTATGAAATAGTAATTAGGGAAAAGGCTGAAAGGCTATTCGTAATGTATTCTATTAATGATTAAAAAAATAATATGTATATATCGGGCCAAGCTAAAATGGGCAGAGCGACATACTTTGCTTGGTGCCCTGCCCTGCCCGACACTTAGCAGACCCAAACTTGCCCATTTACATTTCAGGCCAATTTTTTTGGGCTGGGAAGGGCTATTTTTCTCCAGGCTCGGGTGGGTACACTGGGCACTGGGCATCTTGAACACCCTTAGTTTTAGGGATTGATGCGATAAAAGTATGATGCATAAAGGTAAATATTTCTAGATTTTTTATTAAGATGAAAATGAGTTGGTTTATTGAGAAATATGTTATGAAAGGCTCTTGATGATGAAAACGTATCTATCCTTGCTTTCACATTTAAAATTTGAGTTTAGAAATCTCTAAGTCTCAAAGAAAATCTCAATCGATCGATTGAGTCTATAGCCCTAATTTTCCTTAAACCCCTTCGATTAAAGCTAGTTTAAGAACTATTAGTGAATTGTCATGAACCACTTAGCATGTAAGTTGAATTTAGATGATGAAAATGTTGTCGATCAAAAACCCTATATTTTAAGCAATTGAATTAGTTAACAACGATAGCTGATAATAACCCAACTTTCTTAAAATTGAAACTAAAATATTCTATTAAAAAGCAAACGTTCAAATCATCTGAATTCAATTACAAAGTCTAATATGAGAATGATCAATTGATATTCGAAACTTGCTCATAAAATGAAATCCCTAGATCTAGCAGCAATCATAACATGAGAAGATGCAAATTATAATAGTAGAAACTCCCCGTTTCAGTCTAAGAGCTCAAGATATCAGATCTATCACCAAGAGACTAAAGGTTTAGCCTCTCATGACTACTGTTATACTACAATCGATGTTCAAATGAGATGCCATAAAGAAACTACAAGAAGATGGTAGATTGATTGTATAGAGAGGTGGAAAAATCTGTGGAGAGGTATAGAACAATAGAAGATGTGGAGAAGGTGATCAGAGAGAGCTCGAGTATTGCTTCTTAGCCTAATCAGGTAAAAAACCAGCATCCCGTTGACGACAACCTTCCTCCCCTTTTATTTCTGCATGACCTAATTCAAAACATGCAGTTTTAGTGATTTTGTATTTTTGTTAGACCAGATCCATGTTTAGGTCGTGACCTAAAAACACAGAGAGACTTTTAGAAGAATCAAGGTCGCAACCGGCGGACTCTTTGGTTACAACTAAAAGATGCAAGAGCGTGATTTCACTTTCATTGACTTGTGATTTCTTTCCTAGTCCTTGCTCTCTTCTAGAATACTGTAATCCAATATTAAAGCTTACTGTAAATGTCTAAATCAATAAATAACAGAATATATGCAGTTTGGAAGAGTTAATTTACCATTTTACCCTTAATTAGCACATTGCCACGTACAATCATGTATTACCATAAAAGTACAATTTAAGGCATAAAATGAATGGTAAAGTTGTTATAAAGCTCTTAAAAGTGTCATAGAAATCATAAACAAAATATGTCTTATCAAAGATCCTTTATACTTACCTCCTTACCTATATGCTTAGAGGCTCCTTGCTTGCTTGATTCCGGCTTCTCCTCAGCTTGTTTCCCTTTGTATGCTGGATTTGGTATTTTCACTTTCTCTTCTTGCTTCTCTTGTATTTCCTCTTGTGCTTGTGAGTTCTCCTCTTAAATTGCCTACTTAGTCAAAAGTTGATGTTCTTTCCCACTTTCTAATTTCCTAATCTTCATGTGTGTGACAATGGTGTATTTTTAGCTTCAAGGTCTTTCATATCCTCCTTTGGTGCATCAACTTCCTTAAAGTATGCCTTTCTTCCACTTCTGAGTGATATGCATTCAAGCCCCTCATATTAATGATAGTATTTGAAGGTATACTACTACTCTTGGTTTGGATATCACTCACTGTATTAAAAACTTGCGTTAAATGACTTGTAATATCTGCATTCTTAGAACTTAACTCGTCGATTGCTGTGTACATCTATATTATCTTTCTATATACTTTGAAGAATTGAAGCTATAGAGGTGAACTAACCATCATTCTCTTTGAGATTATTATCTATATTAGTCATTTTACCATCTATGTTGTTTATTTGTTCAGCCATACTATTCAACAATTGAGAAGTCTGATACGGTCTTGATGCTGTTAAAGTATTAGAGTGAGCAGGAACTATAGACCTTGCATTATTTTAGTAGTTACTTGAGGAAGCTCTACTTCCTTATAATTGATTTGCCTATTCTCCCCACTTCCCCACCTAAAATTTGGGTAGTATCTCCAACCAGGGTTATATATGTTAGAGTATGGATCTCTCTTCTGGTATTAATTTTCTCTCCCTTGATACATTGTTGCTACTTCTTCATACTATCTATCACATATACTTGTAGCATTCATCATTGAACCGTATGACTCACATCTTATAACTAGTGCTTTTAACGTCCCCACTACGTGAACTTGCTTTATGGAATGCAACTCTCTTTCAATTACATTCATCCTCTTTTCTATTCAGTTACCCAAAGCTACTATTTCTGCCAAAATCTCTTTTGAATTACCCAAAGATGATAAGGTCATTCTCCTTGGATCCTCAGTCTAATAGTCTTCATTAACCATTTTCTAAAATAATTCCCAACTTGCTTGTGGGGTCTTATCTCTCAAAGATCCATTTGCTGCATATTCAAGGACACCTGATTGTGAGGAAGTAGACCATCAAAGAAAATATCTACTAGATCAGTATTTGTCATGTTGTGATGTGGACATCGAGCCAACAAGTTAATAAATCTTGTCCAATATTCATGTAATGACTCTTTATTATGTAGCAGAATGTTTGTAATCTCCTTCTTCATCCGAGTTGTCTTAGAGCCTAAGAATTGTTCTAAATATGTTGACTTTAACTAATTCCATGTAAGAGTGAAGAAATGAGTTGGCAGATTGAATAATCATTTCTTAACCTTCTCTTCCATAGTGAAATTGAAACACCTCCTTAAGACATCACACAATGCAATCATTGGAGACTTAATTAAAGAGCATATTATATGCATAGTTTGTAAGTGCCGATGTGGCCATTTTCCTACAAAACCATGAAAATTAGGCAAGGCTACCATTAAAGCTCCTTTAATTTCAAAATTAGCCTCTTCAGTATAAAAACCATAAGGATCATAATTCACATATGATGACTTATTTCCCTCATATTTCTATTTTCTTCTACATTTATTGGTATTTCATTTTCTCCTTGTTATTGTGCCTATTATGCCCATTAGGATTAATGTCATCCATATTAGAAGTTTATAATGGAGTCTCTAAATTAAGTTCAATTTCATATCCCAGAATGCTAGATTTTGTTGACTTTGCCTCTTCTCTAAATTCTTTCCTTAGTTTCCTAAGTTGTCTCTCAATTTCAAGTTCAAAAGGAATTAATGGTTTAGCACTTCTATGCTTGCAATCATAGGAACAATCAAGAATAACTAGGCAAGCACTCACAATCAGACACTGGAGCTTCACAGCAATGTTCAACTAGTCACGACACAGAGAGTAAAAGTTCTAAAAATTTGATTAAGCATCACAACTAAAATATGGTTTAGCCATGACCAACAATCACAGAGAGTAAATTTTCCAAAATAGATACGCCGAGAGGTTGTGTCTGTTGTGACTGGAGTTCACAGAGAGTAATAAAGCACTGTAGAAAAACAATCCAGTTGAGACACAATTATGTTTGGTCGCAACTCAAAGGTGCAGGAGTAAATTTGCAGAAACTTGAAAATGTAGAGTGCTATGTAATAAAAACAACAAAAACTAAAATTTAAACAAAAAAATAACTCAGGTAAGTACTTATATTGATGACCAATTACTAATAAACTAATTACTTGGGTCCTCGGCAATGGCGCTATTGATTCGTACATATTGTCATCATTCGGTTCATCAAAATAAAATAATTGCACCCTATTAATGCAGTATAAAGTGCAACCCTATCATTCTTCTCAATGAGCCCTTTTTATTGGAACCCTAGCAGATCGGTGACAAAATCATTGAAAACCTAAGTGAAAGTAAAATGGGTTTTGGGTTTGATTGATTTTTGATACAATACAATAAGGGTGCAATAAAGTAAATATTTTTGTATTTTTTATTAAGTTGGAAAATGATTAGATTGTAAAAGAAATATGTTAAAAAAGACTCTTGATGATAGAAACCTATCTATCCTTGCTCTTAGTATGATATGGGAACTTTAAAATCACTGAGTCTTAAAACCTCAATCGATCGATTGAGTCTAGAATATTAATTTCCTTAAATGACTCCTTTGATCAAAGATAGTTCAAAAACTACTAATACGATGTTAAAAACTATTTAGCGTGTAATTAAATCAGATGATGAAGATGCCCTCGAATGATCATCGATCGATGACCATATATTTTAGGCAATCAAATCAGTTAGCAATGATCATTGATAAAAGTCCAATTATCTAGAAATCAAAATTGGAATATTGAAATTAAAATCATAATTCAAATCATCCAAATTCAATAACAAAATTTAATCTCAGAATAATTGATTGATATTCAATCCCCACTTAAACAATGAAAACCTAGATCTAGTAGTTCTAAAACATGAAAAAGGTGAGATCAAAACAGAAAACTCCCTAGTACAGTGTAGTCCATGAGCTCAAGATATGCGGTCCATCACCAAGAGACTATAGATTTAGCCTCTCATAACTCCTAATAAAACATCTTTATTTTCATACATCTTAGGGACCATTCAGTAGCATTTAGAACCACTTACAAGACCTTAGAAGTCCATTAGCTAAATCTAGAATTTTATTCTTCTTGAATTACTGTTCATATGGTATTCCAGATTAGGCGACGGAATTCAAAAAATCATAATTAATTCTCTATTTACTGGGAAAATTTGTTACTAATATGTTTCTGGGCATTTTTGAGCCTTTTTTAGCTCAACTTTTAATAATTACCATTTTGTCTTTGAACTTTTGAAAATTACACTTTAGGCCCTCAACTTTTCATAATTACACTTAATGGCCTAAAGTTTATTTCTACTTTCATTTTTGCACCATAGAACTTTTAGACTTTTCAATTTAGTCCCTTATATTTATACCTATGTCTAATAATCACTTTTCCTATCTATTTATCATCATAATCCTTTACAAATATCTTTCCTTTATCAGCCTTATACAAATAAGAAAAAAGTAGGATATGACATTTCTACCCCCTTAAAATTAATTTCATCATCAAAATTTACTTAGCACCTTAGTCAACTATCTTGGATATACATTCTCTTTATATCCCTTCCTACTTTATAACTAAGGATTAGGGTATCTATCTCTTATCTTCTATCTTGACATATGGTGAAGTATTTCTCATATCCGTAAATCTTTATATATTTGTTCTCATTACTCTTCTTTTCTGAATCAACTCAATCAAGTTGAACTCTACTTCATTTTGTTATTTGATTACTTGCTATGCACCTATATGCATACGGAATTCTCATTATACTGGACCTGTGAGTAGTGTCCCTTTCTTTCATATAAAAGTCTCTTGAATGCTGTTGTATTCTAGAGTTTTAATCCACTATTCATCATACTTTATAGCACATATCTCTTATTATTTATCTTAACATATGTAAATCTTCAATTGTTGCTTTCATATCATCATACTTCTTCTTATCATCTTTAATAATTCATCATAATACAGAGAGAGGACTTATGTCATTTTTCTTTCTTTCTTTACTTTACTACTAAATAAGAGCACATACTCTAACATGCATAATGCTTGGCTAACATGTTGTAAGACCACATACCTGCCCACGAATGCAAAGCTCTAATATCGGAGCTCAAGCATTATTTTTCTTAATATGCATAGCTCTAACATGCGGATCTTGCACAACTTTATCATGTGGAGCTTACACTACTATAATATTTGGAGCTTTAGCATATTTTACAAACATAACATAATGCCTTGCATTTCATGCAAAGAGTGAAAGCTCTCACTTACTATTTCATCTGTAACATAACATACAAACATCTTACCCCTTTCAAAAAGGGAGCCTCTCTATCTATTTACAAAGCTAGCTACAAAGCCATTTCATATTATATGTCTCAGCACATATTTCTCATAATGTATCTTATTACGTACTTTTTATGCCGTATCATGGCATATCTGGCGAAATCTGGCTATATCATGGTCTATCTTGCCTTATCATGATGTATCCTAAGATACCATAAGTCTAATATTCTATTTAACTTATAACTTTACTAGTTTTTGAGAAAACTCTATGAGGAAGATCTCACTCTTAAATCTTTCTAACTTCCTCTTGATATAAATCTGTAATATGAATTTTTCTTTTTAAATCCACTCTATTTGGACTTGACATAAGGGTTCTAATCTCTTACTATTCATAAACCTTTCTCATCACTTCCCAGGGGGTCACCCATCATTGGGCTACTATTGCTTGAGCATACTTAACTAAAGAGAGCTGATAAAAATCTAAAGCGTTGGTGCTAACAGACTCTAATCCTGATACTTTACCATTTTAGACCCTTCTCATATTGTCTCTTTTGGGTCTATCTAGCCCTTAAATCTCTTTATCTTCATCTAGAAGATCTATTTGTCTCTCATTCTTATTCTCTATAATCTCATCTTAGGGATCTCTTTATTCTTACTTGATCCCTTTTCATATTTCATGAAATATTCTTTCTTCCGTAGGCATATTATCTATAGACTCATAAATATTTGTTACTCAGGACTAAAAACTTTAACCATGATCATTTAATTACTTTTTCATATAAGAAGATTATAAGTTTAGACCATAATAGTAATAAGACTATTTAAAATTAATATCATGGGTATTCTCTCTATTATAAGCTAACCAACTTGTGAAGTTTCTCTACCTTAACCTTGTCTTTAGTAATTATTCTTCCAAAGAAATATTATACTTATGGCTCATTACTTTATTTTCTTTAGGCTAGGTCTACTATAACCCTTGGGATCTACTATGATCAACTGTCAGCCCTTTTAGGATCTAACTGTGACCCTGAAATTTTATTCTCTGTGAGCCATACTAGGATCTAACTATAGTCCTCTAGAATCTACTGTACTTCCATTGTACTATATTCTCATCTCTAGAAGACCTAAACTAATGGACTAAGTTACAAGGTTAGATACTTCCACTTAGTTGTTAACTCAACAGATAATTCCCCAATAATGATCACAGAAGCCAATATTATCCATTAAGGCTTTACCCATTTTCTCCATCACTTAGGAATTTGTTATATAATTCCCATCTTTCACAACTTTACTATATCTAGTACTACAAAGAGCTACATAGGCTCTCACATGCATATATCTATTATAATATGTTAATCCTATATGGTAAACATGGCTCTAACATGAGTTGCACTGTCCATTCTCTTGGCTTTATCTCAAGAGTAATATGACTCTATTGCAAGAGCAATCTAGCTCTATTGCGAGAACATTAACTTTTATTACATAAACACTACTCCTTCTTAGAGCTGTATCATCTTTCATAAATGCTTGTCATTTCATTTCATGTTCAAGGCACATATTTATGTATCCCATCCCTACTGAAGGGACATGTCCTGAGTACTGTAATTATTTGTCTATAGATTCGCTAATAACCTTAATCTCTAATCTCATTTATTGATTTTCTATTGCTTTATCATTACCAAGTTGAATTATTTAGTTGCATGTTGTATATACTCTACCCTTAATGAAATGAGAAAGGGGAGTATTCATTCATCATAGCATACTCTAACATGTATATTATGTAAGGAGATGCAATCATTTAAGCATTCTCTAACATGTATGTTGTCATATCCTAAATTTTCCCTATTTGTATAGTACTGATAGTGGAAAGAGGCTTAGAAAGGATTATGACGAAGATCAAACAAAATAATAAAGGTTAGATAAGTCTTAAAGAAAGAGAAGGACCTAAACACAAATTGGAAAAGGTTAAAGGCCAAAAGTTAAAGTAGAAATAAATGTTGGGCCAAAAGTGGTAATTTCCAAAAGTTTAGGGACCTAAATGTAATTAAGCAAAAAGTCAGTGACCTAAATGTAATTATAGAAAAGTTCAGCCAGAAAAGGCTTAGAACTGCCTGTAAGTATTTCAGTCCCACATTCCATCAGTAAATAGAGAAAGTCATGCTGGGTAATCTGGCATGATACAGAAATTTTATTAGGGCTTTAGACAGCAGAAAATTATCTAATACTCTAAAAGTTATCTGATTTTTTATCAGATTCTATGGACATTAGATATATGTGGGGGAATTACAGGAAAGTGTGCCCTACAGTGTTAGATGTTATGAATCTGACAGAACCCCAGAAGAAGTCCTGTATAAAAGTTATTCCCATAACAGTGAATTTTGATGGGAGTTTGATAACACCTGTGATCCGATAATGGAACTTATCGGTATATGAGCCTAGATAGAATGAGATCATATGACCTCACATATAGGCCCATGATGACGCCAAGAAGGGCCCAAAACCTAGGGTACCAGTCCATCAGTAGAAGGGGCCAGTGTCCAGAAAAAGTGTAAAATTATGAAAATGCCCCTGGATGCCCAGATTATACCAGAGATGGATGAAGGGCATTTTGGTCACTTGGGATAGGCTAAAAATGTGGCACATGGTATAAATATGATTAGTTGAGCCCAGATACACCCTGAGGCAGTATAAAAAGGGGTAAAATGATGATTATGCCCTTAGGGTCAATATAGTGTAAGAAAGGACACCAAGGGTATTTTGATCATTTTTCAAGGAATGGATGGCAGATAAATACTCAGTATAACCATGTCAAGGGTATGAGAAGCCTAGACATTGATTTTTAGGACATAATACATATCCTGGTATATTATAGAAAAATTCAGAACAGAAAATAGTCCGATTGTTGTGAAACTGCTCCGATCGGTACCGGATTAGACTGGAATTTTTCCAGAAGCTTCCTGGCATGGTGAGCACACCACATAACCCCTTGAGGTGTCCCTTGAGCTGTCCCACATGATGTCATAATTATTCTTTTATGAAAAAGTAAAATCCAAGATTAAATGTGAGCCTTTAGATCAAATAGTAACCAAATCAATCTTGGCCATTCATTTTTCATGGATTTTGGCTATAAATACCCCCTCATTCTGCAGCAAACCGTGGCTTCATGGACCCTTGGGGAAACTCTTGCAAAATGAAAACTCAAGCCAAGACAAAGAAGATTCAAGGTTCCAAAGTTCAAGCAAGCTAGAGATTAAAGGTAAGCAATCTCTCCTAGCTTATTTTCCTTTGATTTGGGAGCTTGAACTTAGGGTTTTGATGGGAGAAAAGTTGAGTTTTCTCTAAGGGGTGGTGCTGCCCAAAGACCTTAAAGGAAAGGGGAAAGAGAAAATTAAAGTTAGAACCATATGATTGAAGCTTAAACAAGCTAGTTAAGTGGTTGGTTGTTGAATCAAATTGATATTCTTGACTTTGCCATGGTGTGCCCTGTTCAGTATGCACTGTTTATGAGGGAAGGAAATTGAATTTCAATGATTTAATGCTTCCATTGAGTTTGTATGATGATTTTGTGTAGGATTGGAAAGGTTTTGAACCTTGGAAACATTAAAATCTCAAGGTTGTAGTCTTAGAGATTCCTTACAGTTACTGTTTACTCACATGAACAGTGATTGGAATTTCATGATTTTGATGGTTCCAATGGTTTTAAAATGAAAGGTTGTGTGGGGTAAAGTGGAGAAACAAATATTGGAAGCATTAGAATCAAAATGAGAATTTTTGAAAGAATTGTATGCTTATGTTCAGTTCTGTACAGCAGGCCATGAAAGAGCTGGAATTTCATGATTCTAAGCTCATAAATGGATTCAAAAGATGAAATTGTGTAGGGTAAAGTCAAGACATCAATTAGTTCAAGAGCCAAGTGGATTAGTGAAAATTAGAGAAAGTTATGACAATAAAGAGTGTAACAAAGTTAGTCTTGAACATGGTTGGAGTTCATGAGTCCTAATGAGTTATGTGATGAATATGAATGTGTTTAGGACCATGAAACATCCAAGAAGATGTTGGGAAGTGATGGACATAAAGGCTTCATGGTTGGAAAGTTAGGGAGCAAGGGCTAAAGGTCAAGAGAAAAGCTTAAGTGCAAGGTAGTAAACTTACCTCTTTATGTGCTTGATGTGGTATGCTTATGTGTTGACATGTATATGTTATTTGAACGATGTTGTGACATGATAAATGATGTTGAATGTATTGTGAATAACATGTTTCCATGGCCATGCACTTTATGTAAAAGTATATAGCATGATGGCATGTCACTAATCAAAGAAAGTTAATGAAATTACATATCATGCATTAGCATCCATCTTGCATATTTAAGTGGTAATGTTTTCTACTAAGATTCCCTAGAATCTCACTCTCCCATAACCAACCAATTTAGGTCAAGCATGATGGATAATGTATGCATGGAGAAGTGTTAAAGCATGGAAGAAGAAAAGTGAAGTATTTAAGATGTTAGCATATGCTTTGCACTTTCCATGTATGTCAAAGCCATGTAAAGTATCTATTTATGTGATGAGATTGTATAAAACAATTATTGTATAACCCCATGATGTATATGAATTCATGAAAGGCAAAAGAGATGATTTATGTATGCTAGAATAATTATGGAAAGTGAAAGAAAGGAAATTGAAATGGTAAAAACGTAGGTCCTGAAGCAGTTTTGTTGTAGCTTCAGTTTGACCTAGCAAATGAAGGAATTATTTCAAGAAATTTTATGAGCATGTAGTACACATCCAGAGCTTTAAGTGAAGAGGTATAACGTTTCATTTGGATGTGTATATCAAGAGAAATGAATTTCCAAAATAAGGGACCAGAAACTGTTTCTAGAGTTTTTGACCAAATGAACAGTAAACTTCAACAAATAAACTGTATCAATTGCCTAATCATTTGGTCTAGAAATTATTTTTCCCTTAAATTTCAAGATGTTATATTCATTTAGCTTTTTGAACCACTTCATTTTGAGTTTTCTAGAATTAATTATGATTTTTCGAATTTCGTTGCGTAATCTGGAATACCATATGAACAGTAACCCGAGAAAGAGTAAAATTCCAGATTTGGCTAATGGACTTCCAAGGTCTTGTAAGTGGTTCTAAATGCTACTGAATGATCCCTAAGACGTATAAAAGTAAGGATGCTACATTGTGGTATCAAAGCATAGGATACTGGCTTAAGAAATGCTCTGAATAGATTATTTATGGACTAATATGAGATTATGCCTAGACCCTAACTCTAAACAGTAAGTATTTTGTTAAGTTAGGGTATGTTATGAGATGGTTAACATTGCTTAATTAAGCAAATGTTACAGGAATAGATATGAGATTCCATAAGATTAAGTCAGAGGCTTCAGTTAATAAGGGAGACCCCAGGCTAGTAGTGATATATGGATATGATGTATATCCAGACTTTGATCATCCCTCAGTCAATGAAGAGAGTTTAGAGGAGAGTATGGGGGATCAGTCAGGAAAGTCTACAGTAGATTACCCTATAGATGTTTCTGTAGACTTAAACCTGTAGTCTGGAGGTGATGTAGAGATTTAGCCTGAAGCCAAATATGCACCAGTGGATATTGAGTCTAGTGACTCTATACGGTATAAGTTTATTAGAATGCCCTCTAACCCTGATATAAGTTTCATCCCTCTTATGAGATGATAGATTACAGCTGAGGAAGCTGAGTACTAGTACTGGATTATGGGTAGACCATATATTATTCCTCCTCTACCAAAGTTTGAGGACAATGTTATTATGAGTAATATACCACAGTCCCCTAATTCAGATATCCAGTCAGAGTTTATTGCATATCCTGTTCATTACTAAAGTTCAGAAATATGTGACTTTATAAAGAAAGATCAGTGAGATGTTCCTAGTTCCAATCAACCCCAGTTTTCTTTAATGAAGACAGATAGTGTTGACTATATTAGTCTCAAGAAAGCTGTGGAGAGTGAATTATTTAGTTCGGGTCAAGGGATGGACAAAAGTATAGATTAAGAACAGTTAGTTATCTGCAGTTCCTCAATGGCGTAGCAGGAATGATAAACAGACATCCAGTAGAGGGCATTAACCTAATATACTTTAGAGGATTGGTATGAGATGATAGTAATTCAAGTGTTATGAGACTAAAGATGCCAACCTCACTGAAGTCTATCAGTTAGAGGTTTAACACAGAGTGTAGGCAAGTTAAACAATATGAAGCACTAAGATACAGAAGATCAGTTCAAGAAGAGGTTTAACAGTAGATCCTCCATATGATCATCAGGAGTTGATCTACAGTACAAAAGACTTTGTGTAGCTAGTCTTTACGGAAAAGAATAATGAGAAGTTAGAATGAGACTTGCCTAAGAATGGTCTAATACATGGCTTGAGGATAAAGACGTGACGGTTAATAGATAGAAAGTTAATGTTCGTAATACCGAGGGATTCCATCACGAAGAGACAGTAACCTAGCACATCTTGGGTAGAGCACTTAGAGAACAGAAATAGTAATGTTAAGTGATGAATGAGATCCAAGTGACCTGAATTGGTCAGGATCTAGAGGAAGACCAGAAAAGAATCACAGTCTAGTCCAGAGTAGAATGAGATTGATAGACATAAAGAGTTAAGAGATATAGAGAGGCACAGAAGTTACTCCATATGAGATGGAGAATGATCCGCTCACTTGAGAAGTTTTTCTCAAAAAGTTTAAAAGAAGCATTCCTCTCAATTAGAGAAAGGTGAGCATAAAGTTAAGGGTTGGAGTTAAGGGAAGAGAACTCTTTTGATGGATACTAAATCGAGTTCATTCATATGAACCTTGAGGTTTAATAAGAGATACTTTCTCGCCTGTTAGTAATCCAGAAGGATAAGGGAAAACTTAAAAGTTCGAATGGCATAAAGATATGAGGCAAACCTTTCCTCAGTTAGCTGAAAGAAAATAGCTAACTCAGTTATAGATTACCGCTAGATTACGATGAGGCCAAGGACACAAAAATCCTTTAGGTTAGAGACATAAAAGTTTTACAGGCAATGAGAAATGTTACGATAAGAATGAATATGGCCTAGTAAGGATGTAACATTGTGGTATCAGAGCTAGAGGATTACAGTTAGATCCTAGTATGGCTCACAGGGTCACAGTTAGATCCTAAAAGACTTACGGTTGATCACAGTAGATCCCGAGGATCACAGTAGACCAAGCCTAGAGCAAGAAAATAATGAGCCATAAGTACAATATTTCTTTGGAAGGACGAATACCAAGGAAAAGTTAAGGTATAAAAGCTTCACAAGTTGATTAACTCATAACAGAGAGAGTACCCATGATGCTAGTTTCAGATAGCCTTATTACTATTAGGGATTGAATTCAGAATCTTCTTACATGTAACAGGAACTCAGTGATCAAAGTGAAAGTTATTAATCCTGAGTCCCAAAGATTTATGGAAATATTATATAAGATATGAGAAGAGATCCTTATGATGAGATTACAGAAAATAAGAGATAAGTAGTTCCTCCCGATGAGGATAAAGAGATTAGAAGGTCAAGATGGGTCTAAGATAGTAAAGTACCAGGGTTAGAGCCTGTAAGCACCAATGCTTTAGATTTTTATCTACACATTTCAGTTAAGCGTGCTCAGGCAAGGGTAGTCCAATGATGGGTAACCCCTGGGAAGTGATGAAAAAAAATGTGAATGCCACAAGAAATTAGTATATATGCACAAAGCTATGTAAAAATGTGGATGTATATATTTATTTATATTTATATTCGTATATATATATAAATTCGTATATATATTATATATATGAGATATATGATATTTAATTTATAAGGATAAATTAAATCTCTATCACGTTTAAATTTAAAATTCAAATTGATAGGATATCTCATATAAGAGATATTTATAAGATTTAATTTATAAGGATAAATTAAATCCCTATCACGTTTGAATTTGAAATTCAAATTGATAGGATATCTCATATAAGAGATATTTATAAAATTTAATTTATAAGGATAAATTAAATCCCTATCACGTTTGAATTTAAAATTCAAATTGATAGGATATCTCAAATTTGATTTATGAGAATAAATCAAATATAGTTCAGTCTCATCTTTATTTAAAGTTAAATAAATAAGTAATTAAATCTATGGGATGGATTTAATATTATTTATTTAATTAGTTTCTTATAAAATTATACAATATATGATATTGTATTAATTTCAGAATTAATATAAGATTAACTCCAAAATCCAATTCGATAGAGAGAAAACGCATAGCATCCTATATATATGATTTTAGGAGCTACGTTTTTAGCAAGACACACAGAGAACACAGAAAGGCCAAAGAGGAATCTGTAAAAGGTTTGCAGATAAGAAACTGCCGAAATAGAGACGGAGAGGATGAATTCTTGAGAAAGCCTTGGAGGGACAAGAGATGCTAGCAAGTCGTTCGTGGTTGGAATGCTGTTCGTGTGGATATCAGTAGAGGAAGCCGACCTGAGTTGTCGACTTCTTGCGATCAAAATGGAGCATGAGCCGTGGAGAGAAGCTGTGAACGTCAGGACCAGAAGCTATGGAAGTCGTTGAGGAACACTGAGGGTAATACTTCTTTCTACTTAACTTAAACACATACGGTTGATCCTGGCAAGGAATGAAAAATTTTTAAATTAATTTCTGCTCCGTGCCTTCCAATTCCTTATAGTGATATCAGAGCCATACCGTTTTGTGTTTAAGTTAGGCTTGATTATTGATTCATATGATATGTGTTAGTCGTAGCCAATCGTATGATATGCATTTTATGTGTGACATATAAGGGATCCGTATTATGTATGACATAAAAGGAATCTAAAAGGGAATTGAAATCGGTGGTGATACATTTTGATTCGATCAATTAACGTAGCGGGACCACCGTGGCTACCTGTTCGTAGGGCAACATAACCGTAACATATGTTATTTTGAATGTTTTAGATTTGAAACATCAATTGCCCTGCAATTAAATCTGAATGTTGATTCTTGAATGTTTGGGTATAGTGAACAATATGGCTCTAGATTGCAAGTGTTGTAATTTTTTTAAATACAGCCTGCGTGTCGTGCCTTCCTATATATATACTCTATTGTACATTCTCTTCTCATCTCACTCCCCTCGAATGTTAAAAGAGGTTTCTATATGTAATTTTCCTTTTCTTACTAGAGAGCTCCTCTCATTGGCTTGAGGGGTCTTAGGATAGGTGAGCCATATAGTATCATGTTTAATTATGTATCTTATGATTAAATTAGCACATGCATATTATTTGTATGAGATACAAACTGAGAAATATGCATTCGTATAAACTAGATAGTCAAATTAAGCCCTCTAAATGAAATCTTAAGTCATAATGCCGTCAATTTATGAACACTTGTCAAAACCTCAATCGCTCAATTATGAACTTCACCAAAGTGGGTGCTTTTGAGTTATCTTGGGGAGATAAGCAAGAGTAATGGTGCTACTCTCACATGTTTATTATTGTTTGACTTAATTGAGATTAACAAAATGGTTTTGGGTCTCAAGGCATTAGATGGGATTAAAAATATGCTAGATCATATGATGATAGGATCCTATGAACATCTAAGAGTTACATTTGATGTAATTGATAAAGGTGTTACCTACCTAAATAACTTAATTTAAGTGTCCTGCCAAAGCGGACTTAAGTTTGAGCCAAATATGGATCTTAGCCCACTAACTATTGCATTGAGGGTTGTTTATTCAGTGGGAGATTGCTAATTAAATTGCATATCTTAATTGTAGAATCATGATGACTAGTAATACTGCTACATTATCGCTGCGATCTGTCCTTGAGAAGGACAAACTCAATGGGACAAACTTTCTTGACTGGTTTAGGAACTTGAGAATTGTTCTCAAGCAGGAAAGAAAGGCGCATGTCCTATATCAACCCATTCCTGAGGAGCCAGCGGCCAATGCTCCTAGAGCTCAGAGAGATCCTTACATGAAGCATAAGGAAGACTCTGTCGATGTGGGATGCTTGATACTAGCCACCATGGTTCCAAAGCTCCAAAGAGATTTGGAACACATGGAGGCTTATAAGATGATTGTGCATCTCAAGGAATTGTTCCAGCAATGGCAAGGCAAGAGAGGTATGAGACCACTAAGGCCTTATATTCCTGCAAGATGGCTGAAGGTGCATCAATCAGTACTATGTCTTAAAGATGAAGGGGTACATTGATCACCTTGAGAGGCTTGGATTTCCCATGAGCTAGGAGTTAGCTACGGATTTGATCTTGAACTCACTCCCAGAAAGTTATGACCAGTTTGTCATAAACTACAATATGAACAACATGGAGAAATCTATTTCTGAACTGCATGGGATGCTTAAAATTGCTGAGCCCAGCCTTAAGAAGAAGCCCAGTAGTGTTTTGATGGTTCAGAAAGGAAAGGGTATGAAAAAGAAAGGCAAAGGCAAGGGGAAGGGTCATGGCTCATCAGGTAAGACCAAAGAATCAGGCAAGCCCGAAACCAAGCTTGCACCAAAGAAGGCAAAGCCTCCGAAGGAAGGAGTCTGCTTCTTCTGCAATGAACCTGGTTATTGGAAGAGGAATTACAAACTCTACCTCAAAGATCTGAAAAAGAACAAGAAGGATAGCGGGGCTATTGCTTCAGGTATTTATGTTATAGACATTCATCTTTCTACTTCCATCTCATGGGTATTAGATACTGCGTGTGGTTCTCATATTTGTACAAATGTGTAGGGACTAAAGGAAAGTAGGAAGCTGAAAAAGGGCGAGGTTGACCTACGAGTTGGAAACAAAGCAAGGGTTACTGCATTAGCTGTAGGCATTTATGAATTAGTTCTGCCCAATGGGCTTTTGTTAGTTTTGAACAATTGCTATTATGTTCCTGCTTTAAGTAGTAACATTGTTTCACTTTCTTATTTGGATAAGGAAGGTTTCACTTCCATTACTGGGAATAGTAAATGTTCTATTTATCGTAATGATATTTTCTATGCTTATGGTGATTTGCATGTTAATCATTACATATTAAATTTGGAACAACCCAATCATGGAAATATCTATAACATAACCGCCAAAAGGGTTAAACTAAATGATTTGAATCCCACATACCTCTGGCACTGTCGTCTGGGCCACATAAATGAGAAACGCATTTCCAAACTCCATCAAGATGGATTTCTCAACTCATTTGATTTTGAATCATATGACACTTGCGAGTCTTGCTTGTTAGGAAAGATGACAAAGCCACCTTTCACTGGGCACAGTGAGAGGGCCACTGATTTATTTGGCCTTATACATACAGATGTGTGTGGACCGATGAACACAAATGCCAGAGGAGGTTATTCGTACTTCATAACATTTATAGATGATTTCAGCAGATATGGGTATATCTATCTGATGAAACATAAATCTGAGTCTTTTGAAAGGTTCAAAATATTTCAAAATGAAGTACAAAACCAGCTTGGCAAAACAATTAAAGCCCTTCGATCTGATCAGGGTGGTGAATATTTGATCCAAGAGTTCATAGATCATCTTAGGAGTTGTGGGATAGTCTCACAATTGACTCCTCCAGGGACACCACAATGGAATGGCGTTTCTAAACAGAGGAATCGAACACTATTAGATATGGTTTGATCCATGAGTCAAACAGATCTTCCGCCCTCCTTTTGGGGCCATGCCCTAGAGACAGCTGTGTTCACACTCAATCGTGTTCCATCTACAGCAATTGAAAAGACTCCGTATAAGATATGGACTGGGAGGACGCCTAGTTTGTCTTTCCTCAAGATTTGGGGATGCGAGGTCTATGTTAAGCAACAAGCCTCAGACAAATTAGTGCCCAAATCCTCAAGGTGCCTTTTTGTGGGATATCCTAAGGAAACCAAGGGATATTACGTCTATAACCCTATTGATAACAAAGTGTTTGTTGTCAGAAATGGTATCTTTCTCGAACGAGAATTTATCTCTAAAAGAACCAGTGGGAGTAAGGTACACCTCGAAGAAGTTCGAGAGCCACAAGACACCACAGAGCTGCCGATGGAAAATAGAGAAGACTCACAACAAGTTGTTAAGACTCCTCAAGTCACACAAGGTCCACAGAAATCTAATAGGACACGACTTCAGCTTCAGAGATATGGATTTCTGATTTCTGATAGTCGTGATGTGTTGCTCATTGAGCATAATGAGCCGACTACCTATCGAGAAGCTATAGTGGGACCAAACTCTGAAAAATGGCTTAATGCTATGAAGTCTGAGATGCAATCCATGTACAAAAATAAGGTTTGGACCTTAGTCAACTCACCTGAAGCTATAAAAACTGTCGGGTGCAAGTGGGTTTTTAAGGAGAAAACTAACATGGATGGCAATATAAATATCTTCAAGGCACAACTGGTTGCAAAAGGATTTACTCAAACTCATGGTGTGGACTATGATGAGACCTTTTCCCCAGTTGCAATGGCCAAATCAATCAGAATCCTCTTTGCCATAGCAGCATATTATGACTATGAAATATGGCAGATAGACGTCAAGACAGCCTTCCTTAATGGAAAGCTCCTTGAGGACGTGTACATGACACAACCTGAAGGGTTTGTGCATTCCAAGGACTCTGGTAAAGTGTGCAAGCTTCAAAGGTCCATTTATGGACTGAAGCAAGCCTCTCGGAGCTGGAATTATCATTTTGATGAAGTAGTCAAAGAGTTTGGATTTCTTCAAAACATTGATGAACCTTGTGTGTACAAGAAGGTTAGTGGGAGCACAATTGTGTTTTTGGTACTCTATGTCGATGACATCCTACTTATTGGGAATGCCATTCCTACCTTACAGATTATCAAGTCTTGGTTAGGAAAGTCTTTCTCGATGAAAGACTTGGGTGAAGCCACCTACATCATAGGAATTAGAATCTATAGAGATAGATCTAAAAGACTTCTAGGACTCAGTCAGAGTACATACATAGACAAAATACTGTATAGGTTCAGTATGCACGAATCAAAGAGGGGTTTCATACCCATGTCTCATGGTATTCACCTCAACAAAGATCTGTGTCTTAGTACATCTGATCAGCGAGGTCGCATGAGTAAAGTTCTATATGCCTCAGCTATAGGATCTATCATGTACGCCATGTTATGTACTCGACCGAATGTCTCGTTTGCCTTAAGTATGACTAGCAGATATCAACAGGACCCTGGCGAGGGCCATTGGACTGCTGTCAAGAATATCCTTAAGTACTTAAGAAGGACTAAGGACTTATTTTTGGTCTATGGTGGATTGGATGATGAACTCTGTATAACTGGTTACACAGATGCGAGTTTCTAAACTGACCAGGATGACCAAAAATCGTAGTCTAGATATATATTCCTCCTCAATAATGGAGCAGTAAGCTAGAAGAGCTCTAAGCAGGGCACTGTAGCAGATTCTGCAACGGAAGCTGAGTATATAGCAGCATCAGATGCAACTAAGGAAGCCGTTTGGATCAGGAAGTTCATCACAGAACTAGGAGTGATACCTACTATCTCATATCCAATAACTTTGCTCTGTGACAATAGCGGTGCCATTGCACAGGCCAAAGAGCCTAGGTCATATCAAAGGACCAAGCATATACTCAGGCGATTTTATCTCATCAGATAAATCAACGATAGAGGTGATATAAAAATATGCAAAGTAGCAGGAGAAGATAATGTTGCTGATCCTCTAACAAAGTCGCTTGTGCAGGCAAAGCATGAGCGTCATGTTAGGTCAATGGGAATTAGTCAAATTAATGATTGTACCTAGTGCAAGTGGGAGGTTTTTGGAAATCGTGCCCTAGGGGCCAATCATTGTCTTATGAACATTATTGATTTATGAATTTATTAATTGTGTTATCATATTATTTGCATGTTTACTGTGATGACCATCCTTGGATAATTCATAATCTTATCCTAAATGTCCCTGGTCGGTTATCTCTGCGGGAACACAGATGAAATAAGACCAGTATGACTTTGAAGATGTATAGAGATATAAATCAAAGTCATAGGCACATGTAAGAGTACAAGGTGTTGGACCGACCCTCTATGAGAGAATTGTATGGGTAATGTCATAAGCTTCTCTCATATATAAACCATGCCAATATGCCCTTTGACCTGAGATCATCATGGATTCCTACATGACAAACGCTCAGCTTTGACCTAGTCAAAAGTCACTTTTGACCGAGTGATCATAAGATTATGTTTGGGTTTAGTGGTTTTTCATGTGGAGGAATGTGAATGGTCAAGATGGAATTTGTCCCTCACATTCGTAGAGAGATATTACTGGGCCCCTCGATGAGTGAGTTTGAGAAATGTATGGCCATACTGTAATGGAAATGTAGTTCCATTTCTACAGTCAGACTACTCAGGGATCGAGAAAGTAACGGTCAGGAATAGGAGGATGACATTATCCATGCCTCAACCATGACCAAAATATCGCATGACAAAAGGGACATGATATGGTTGTATAAGGTTACATCATTTAACGATCCTCATATAGTCGTTATGTCTTGCTAAAGACCACTTGTGACTTGTGGGCCAGTATAGAAAATGGCCCACTGCTAACTTCATATGGGCCTACAGGGTTGCACACAAAATATCCCAATACAAGCTATGTTTCCAGATTCATTGAATCTAAGACATGTCCAGATTCAATGCAAGATCCAGGGTGGATATATATATTTATTTATATTTATATTCGTATATATATATATATAAATTCGTATATATATATTATATATATGAGATATATGATATTTAATTTATAAGGATAAATTAAATCTCTATCACGTTTGAATTTAAAATTCAAATTGATAGGATATCTCATATAAGAGATATTTATAAGATTTAATTTATAAGGATAAATTAAATCCCTATCATATTTGAATTTGAAATTCAAATTGATAGGATATCTCATATAAGAGATATTTATAAAATTTAATTTTTGGGCATTTTCTAGCTCAGCTTTCAATAATTATCATTTTGTCCTTGAACTTTTAAAAATTACACTTTAGGCCCTCAACTTTTCATAATTACACTTAATGGCCCAAAATTTATTTCTACTTTCATTTTTGCACCATAGAACTTTTAGACTTTTCAATTTAGTCCCTTATCTTTACACCTTTGTCTAATAATCACTTTTCCTCTCTATTTATCATCACAATCCTTTACAAACCTCTTCCTCTATAAGTCTTATACAGATAGGAAAAAAGTACGATATGACACCTACTGTGCTGCAATCACTACTCATATATGATGCCATAAAGAAAACAGAAAAATAGTGATAGAAGGATGAATGATGGAAATATGTGGGTAGGCTGTGGAGAGAATGTTCGAGAACTGCTTCTTAGCTGTATAAGGTAAAAACCAGCCTCCCTTTACGTCTATGGCTTCTCTCTCATTTTAAAACTAGAATGACCTAATAAAAAATGCGCAGCTTCACTAATTCTCTTCTTTGTTCGATACCAGATCCTATTTTGGTTGTTACCTATGAATGTAGGAAATCTTCCCAGAAGAAATGAGGTCGTAACATGTGGATGCTTTAGTCATGACTAAAGAGCATAGAAGATGTCTTCCTTTATTTGATTCTCTTTGTCTCGTGTTTCTTTTATGCTCACATTAGTCCTTAGTTCTCCTCCAAAATGCCTGCAATTCAAAATTCAAGCTCACTGTAAAAGTCCAACTAGTTGCTAAAGAATGACATATATGCAGTTTAGAGGAGTTAATTTACCCTTAAAATCAGCATATTGCCAAGCACAATCATGTATTACCATAAAAGCACGATTGCAGGCATAAAATGAATGGTAAAGTTGTCACAAAACTCTTAAAATGTCATAGTGTACAATTTGTGTCTTATTACTTAGACTCCTGGAATAACTTGAAGACTTCTTTCTTAGAGAGATACTTCCCTAGTTTCAAAACTACTACATTGAAAAAAAGAGTTTTTTGGCTGCAAAATAGTATGATCAATAGTCTTTTTATGAGTTTTGGGGAAGGTTTCAAGAGCTGCTAGTTAGATGTGAATACTATCATATTTCAAAACTTAATGCTCTTTCAGGGAAAAATAAATAGTTAACCACGCATTGACCAAGTCAACGTTTATCAACTGTCATATCCCCAATTTTCTTACCTGATGTAACTGTACAGTTTATATGAAATGGATATGAGATTCTTGGAATAAACTATATCAGATTAAGGTAGGAAAGAAAGGGATTATTAACTAAGGAAAGTTTAGGGACCTAAATGCAAATTAGAAAAGGTTGAAGGCAAAAAGTTAAAGTAGAAATAAGATTTGGGCCAAAATTGATAATTATCAAAAGTTTAGGGACCTAAATATAAATAAGCAAAAACTCAAGGACCACCTAAACGTAATTATGAGAAAGTCGAACTAAAAAAGGCTAAAAAATACCCAAAATCTTATCATACCCAAATTTTGCCAGTAGATAGACAAAAATATTCTAGTCAGTTTAACACAACACAGAATTTATATTTGAGATCCCGATTAATTGATATAAATTCTTGAAGTTAGAAGAAATTATTACAGTATTTTTCAGACCTCAGAATTAGATAAAACCTTACAGTAAATTCTTATATTCAATATATGAATTTATAAAATTGACATAGTCAGAAAAGGATTCCTGTAGAATTCTTACGGGATTTTACAGTGGAATAAAATACCCAATAAATACGGTCTGGAGAGATATCTTGGGATTTGTGCCATAAAAGCAATAAGCCCATACCAAGGCCCAAATAGCACCAACATAAGCCAAATAAGGTAACTAGATAGTTAAGTGGGCCAAAGTCCAGAGCATTCAAGATAAGTGCAAAATTATGAAAATGCCCCTAGATGACCAGCTTGTACCAGTGATGGATGAAGGGCATTTTGGTAATTCTAGATAGGCTAGAAACATCCCATATAGTATAAATATAATTATTTAGAGCCAGCATATGCCCTGAGGCATTATAAAGAGGGGTAAAATGACAATTATGCCTTTAGGGTTAATATAGTACAAGAAAGGACACCAAGGATATTTTGGTCATTTTTCAAGGGATGGATAGCAGATCAATATTTAGTATAACAATGTCAATTATATGAGGAACCTAGACACTAGTTTCTAGGATAAATACATATCCTAGAATATTATAAAAATTAGGAACAGAAAACAGTCTGATTTTTGTTAAACTGCTCCGATCGGTAGCAAATTGGACTAAAATTTTCCAATCAGTATAATTTAGTTTTTCCATACAAACATGCCCCTAAATGTTGTCATGCATGGAATCAAAAGGCATGGATTCTAGGGCAAGTTTGTGCAAGGATGAATATTGACCATTAGATCAAATAGTAACCAAATTAATCTTGGCCATCCATTTTCACCCAAGCTCATCTATAAATACCCCCTATTCAGATTGGTTTCAGCATGCTTGACAACCATAGGGAACCTCTTGCAAAATTTCCATTCAACCAAGAAAGAAACGCACAACTTGAAGTAACAATCAAGGTAATCATCTCCCTTGATCTTGAGCTTTATTCTAGCAAGTTAGCTCTTGGTTTTAAGGGATTTGTTGCCATATTTTCCTTGTGGTTACTGCTGAAAGTGATGTTCATATATGTTTAGAATATGAGTTTTATGTTATGGATAGTTTAGACAAGCTTAAACTAGCTATAATCAAGTGGTATAAGTTTAGAAATTCAAGTATGCACGAGGTTAGGGTGTTGTGTTCATTGGTCTACTGTGTGTGACACTATTCATATTTTGAAATTTCATGATTTTGAAGCTTCCAATTAAAATGGAAAATTTTGTGGGGATAAAGTAGGAGAACAAGTATTAGGAGCATTGGAATCAAAATGTGAATTTTGAAAACAAGAGCATTCACTTCAGTCAAGAGCATCAATTTGTGAAATGTTTTGATTTTGGAAATTCTAATTTTATATTTGGATTCTACATAAAAAATTATATGGAAATGAACTATGAGAATTTATTTTAGAAAGATGGAAGTAAGAAACATAAAATATAGAAAGAAAGGAAGTTAGTGAAAACCTAGTCTTGGAATTGGGTTCAAGTTGAGTTGTAACTTGATATTACTTTGTAATGGCTAGGTTTTGACATTTGTGAAGGAAGAAAATCATCTCAAGAAGATTTTGACAGGATAGCTAAGATGTAGCAAGAATACCTAACTATAGTTTCATGTATGCTTGAATGTATGTTTGCTTGTTGATTATGGTGTTTGGTTGAGCTAGAGATTATGCCATCATGTTGATGATGAGATATGAATGATTGCAACTCCTTGCAAGTTATTTCATGACAATATGCATGTTAGAGTTTTCTTATGTACCATTATGAAGTAGCTCCCATCTCATGATAACATGTTAAACATCCAATTAATCATGCATGATATTATAGTTTGTATGCCTTGCTATTGGGATTTCCATGAAATCTCATTCCTTCCATATGCATAACCATGTTATAGGTGCTGGATCTTCATAAGGAAAAAGGGTAAACATAGATGGATGAGTTTGTGTAATAAGTTACATTACTTACATGGCACTATGGAATGATATGATAGTATGCATGGTGTATGTTTAAGTAGTGTTATTCTGAGGCACCTTATGATGATTATTATGATGCCTTAATCCGTGAGTTTGAATCTGAAATTTGGCATGGTAATAGCTAAGATACAGAGCTTAAAATGAATACCAATAAAGCCTCAATTGGTTAAGTATTCGATTTGTTATGATTTTCCAAAGTTGGAGTTAAAATATGGAATAGAGATAAAGTAAGCAATTGTAGGCAGTAACATTTTGACGTTAATTTTGTATAGAAAATGAATGAGTTTTTCCATGAAATTTTTTAATATTAATGAGGACATCTAGATATTTAAATCCATAGGTAACATGGTTCATTTTTCAAAGAAATAAAAGAGAAATTAATTTTTGAAGCTAAGGCAAGGAAACTAGAACTTCCAGATTTTGCCAAATGTACAGTGTTTTTCAACGAATAAACTGATTTCATTGAGACAATGGAACCTCAGTTTTATATTTTTCCCTTAAATTTTAATGAAATAGCTTTCATTAGAAATTGGAACCAACCTATTTCAATTTGTTTACATTTAATTATGAATATTCAAATTTGGGTACATGTTCTGGAATTACCAAATGAACAGTAACGTGAATAGTACCCAAGAGCAATTCTTTTGAAAATGAATGTTTTATAGGCAAAAGGCTATGTCATTGGTTTCAATGATTTTCAAATGAGTATAATTAAGGTTAAAAGTAAGGATATGATATTAACACTCCAATTTTACTGTTCATCCAGCGTCTTTCCCTGATTCTAGAATTTTTGGTCCCAACTTTGAAAAATTATATCTCCATATGTAGACATCAAAATAAGATGTTCTATATATAAAATTGAATATTGGTATGTATACTATTAACTAGTAAAATATCATACATTTATTCCAATGCTTACTATTTCTAATTCTAGCTCAATTGTCATTGACTCACTATGAGTTATTATTCATAGTGGCAAATTTTAGCACCCAACTTTACATACATATGCATAACATACATCAATCACATATCAATCAAGCTAAATAATTCTTAACTTCTCTTCATGCATATTCATCTCCTCTATCTTGAGAAAACCTGCTATGATTAGATTGATATGGAAGGGGTGAGATTTCTGGGAAAATCTCAATAGTAAATAGTACTAAGCAATGTATGCATTATGCTTGGTATTAGTGCTTGCTTGTGATTGTGTCAACATAATGTAATGTGCATGCTTCCAGGTAAGATATGAAATACAATTGGCCAAATTAATCATAGCACAAAGCTTCAACATTTACATATGAACAACATCAATCAAGCTATAATACCAACAACGATATATTCAACACATACAAGTTTAGGTAAGTTTACTACCTGACGTGTAGCCTTTCCTTTAGTTATTATCCTTTGCTCTAAGGTTCCTTCTTTTTATAGGTTAGAGCATATACATAGCCCAAATAGCGTATGAGACAATTAAGTGGGCCAGAGTCTAGAGCAACCCAAGAAAAATGTGAAATTATGAAAATACCCCTAGATAGCCAGATTGTACCAGTGATGGATGAAGGGCATTTTGGTCATTCTAGATAGGCCAAAAATGTCCAAGATAGTATAAATATGATTAGTTAGAGCTAGTATATACCATGAGACAGTATAAAGAGGTGTGAAATGACAATATGCCCTTAGGGTTAATATAGTGCAAGAAAGGGCACCAAGGGTATTTTGGTCATTTCCCAAAGGATGGTTGGCAGATAAATACTCAGTCTAACAATGTCAATGGTATGTAAAACCTAGACATTAGTTTTTAGGACATAATACATATTCTGGAATATTATAAAAATTAGGAACATAAAACAGTCTAATTTTTGTGAAACTGCTTCGATCGGTACCAGACTGGACTGGAATTTTTCCTATCAGTATATTTACCTTTTTCCAGCCAAAAATGCCCCTAAATGATGTCATGCATGGCATCAAAGGTGAGGCTTATAGGGCAAGCTTGGTTCAAGAATAAATATGGACCATTAGATCAAATAGTAACTAAACTAATCTTGGCCATTCATTTCCACCCAAGATTTTCTATAAATACCCCACAAACCAGATTAAATTTGGCATGCATGGTACCTTAGGGAACCTCTGGCCAAATTTCATTTGAAGCAAGAAAGAAGCACACAACTTGGAGTAATAAGCAAGGTAATTATCTCCCTTGTTCTTGGACTTTAATCTAGCAAGTTAACTTTTGGTTTTAAGGGGTTTTTGTGACTTATTTCCCTTGAGGTTGCTGCTTGAAGTGCTGTCCACATGTGATAAGAATATAAATTTTATCTTATGGATAGTTTAGACAAGCTTAAACAAGCTATAATCAAGTGGTATAAGCTTGAAAATTCAAGTATGCATGTAGTTAGAGCTTTGTGTTCTTGGCTACTACTGTATGTATCACTGTTCATATGTTGGAATCTTATGGTTTTGATGCTTCCAATGAGTTTAAAATGGAAAATTGTGTGTGGATAAAGTAGGAGAACAAGTATTGGAAATATCGGAATCAAAATGTGAATTTTTGAAAAATCAAGGCTTCACTTCGGTTCTCTACAGCAGCTCATGGGGTGTTTTGATTTTGGAAATTATAGTTTCATATTTAGATTCTACATGAAAAATTATGTGTAAATGAACCATGATAATTTATTTTAGAAACATGGAAGTATGGAACATAAAATAGAAAAAGAATAGAAGTTAATGAAAACCTAGTCTTGGAATTGTTTTCAAGTTGAGTTGTAACTTGATGTTACTTCCTAATGACTAGGTTTTGACATTTGCGAATAAAGGAAATCATCTTAAGAAGACTTTGTTAAGAATAGCTCAAGAGGTAGTAAGAATACCTCACTATAGTTTCACGTTTGCTTGATTGTATGCTTGCTTGTTAGTTATGATGTCTGGTTGAGCATGAGATTGTGTCATCATGTTGATGATGAAGTATGAATGATTGCAACTCCTTGCAACTTATGTCATGAAAATATGCATGTTAGAGTTTTCTTATGTACTATTATGAAGTAACTCCCATCTCATGATAACATGTTAAGCATCTAATTAATCATGCATGATATTATAGTTTGTATGACTTACTATTGGGATTTCCATGAAATCTCATTCTTGCCATTTGTATAATCATGTCATAGGTGCTGAAACCTCTCAAGGAAAAAGGTTAAATATAGATATTTGAACTTGTATTATAAGTTATATTAGTTACATGACACTATGGAAGGATATTATGAGAGGTATGGTGTATGATTATGTAGTTGTGTTATGAGGCTATGGCCTTGTGATGAAATTTATGATGCCTTAACCAACGAGTTTGAGCTTGAAATTTAGTAGGAAAATATATAATATATATAGATTTAAATGAACACTAAGAATGCCTCAATTGGTTAAGTATTCAATTTATTATGATTTTTCTAAGTTGGAGTTAAAATCTGGAATTAAGATAAAGTGAGTAACTGGAGGCAGTAATGTTTTAACGTTAATTTCATATGGAAAATAAATGAGTTTTTCTATGAAATTTTATGAGCTTAAAGAGAACGTCTGGAATGTTAAATCCACATGTAACACGGTTCATTTGAACAAGTAACAAAAGAAGAATGAATTTTTGAAGTCAAGGCAAAGAAACTGGAACTTCCAGATTTTACCAAATGAACAGTGTTTTTAAAAGAATAAACTGATTTCATTGGGACAATGGAACCCCAATTTTATATTTTTTCCTTCAAAGTTAAATGAAAGAGATTTCATTGGAAATTAGAACCACTCTATTTTTATTTTTCTAGAATTAATTATGAATTATCAAAGTTAGGTACATGTTTTGGATTACCAAATGAACAGTAACCATGAACAGTACCTGAGAAGCAATTCTTTGAAAATGCATTCTTTCTAAAACAAAAGGCTATGTAATTGGTTCAAATGACTTCTAACAAAGTATAATTGAGGTTCAAAATAAGGATATGACACTTTAGTAAAGATATATAATCAATGTAAGTATAAAGCAATTGTTTCTAAATGACTTAGATTTAAAGATGATAATTTGTCAAAGTCTGGTTAAAAAGCTTTTCATAGATAAGCTTGATTTATCAAAGAGTTTATCGAAGAAGTTCCTTATCGAAAAGGCCTTCAATAAATTACTGATAAATTGTATAGAAATAATTTTAAATTTTATCGATTAATTCCTCGATAACTAGACTTATAAAAAAGGACTTCGATAAATCTTCATTGATTTTTATTCAAATAATTATGATTTATCAAATAGGTTTTTTGATAAACATCCTTATTGAAAAGCTCTTAAAAAATGTTTTTTTCATAACATATGCTTTCAGACTTATAGATATATTTCATAATACTTTATTTATTGAAGTGTTCTTCAATAAATAGGCTTATCGAATAGCACTTATCGACAAATGTTGAAGAACATTCTTTTTAAACTCTTTAAACAGACTTTCAAACATTCTTTGATCTTTAACCATGTAATATATTTGGAAACAAGAGTTCATAAGATTATTTAGCAAATCAAAGAAGTCATATGCTCATTAAAGTCATTCAAAGAATCATACGTTAAATATTTAGCAAATTAATAGTCTAAAATTTCTTCCCATTTGTTGAAATCATTATTGAAAAGGGCCCTTATCGAAAAGAACTTCGATAACTGAGCTTATTGAATAGCTATTCATACATACTACAAGTTGTCAGATTTTAGAATATCCAATTTATTGAAGTGTTCTTTGATAAATAGACTTTTCGAATAGCTTATTGATAAGAGTCAGAAAAGCAATATCAAACCTTCTTCTTTCATGTTTAATCTCTCTTCTTTTTGCAAGATTTCTTAAAAAACTTTGAGAAAAAGATAATTTAAACAATTTAGCAACATTATAGGCAATAAATGACCATCAAAATCATTTATCAAATCAATAATTCAGTGTTCTTTATAAACAAGAAATTTTCTCTATTTATCGAAGTGTTCTTTGATAAACTTCCTTATCGATTAACTCTTTAATAAATGAGACTTGAAATATAGTTCAAACAAGAGACTCGATATTGATTGAATAACTTATCAATAAAGTGATAAGTTCTTTAAAAATAGAAGACTTTATTTATCGAATGTCTTATCAATCAACTTACGATAAATCCATTTCAAAACAATTTTCACATAAGCTTTTTTTCAAGTCTTTTTCTATCAATATGTTATTAGATAAATACTTCAATAAATGCATTCATATAAAACACTGAGTCACTTTCTAATTTATCAAAGGCTTCTTCGATAAACAACCTTATCGAATAAGACTTTTAAGAGATAAGTTTTAAATTAAATACTCAGATTTTTCTAAAACTGATTATGTTATTCATTTATCGAAGACTTTATTAATAAGTAGTCTTATCAAATAGGACTTCAATAAATGCATATCATAAAATTATTTTTCTTCACAAATTTCTTTCTCACTTTTTGAAGAGCTTATCGAGTATACCTCTTATCGATAAATGCTTTTTATCAGTTAAAATATTTTTTGAAATCTTTTTCTCAATTGTCATCATCAAAACCTTGTAGTCTAATAGCTCAAGCTTCTAATGACATGTTATCATGCTCAATGCTTCATACTATGATGCATGGCCATTGAAACATATAGGGTAGAGCATATCTCATTCAAACTTGCCACATACCATTATCCCAAAATATAAAACATATCAACACACAATCATACAAGAAAGGTAAGTTCACTACCTTGTACCATAAGCTTTATTCTTATTCTTGAACTTGCTCCTTGGCTTTCCAACCATATAAACTTTTGGTTAACATCATAAATTCATCCTCTTAGATGTCTCAAGTCCAAAACACATTCACATTTAGCATACAACTTACTAGGACCAAGAGTTCACATCATAGTCAAGACTAGTTCTGTTAACCTCTTTCTCTTGATTTTAGGATTAGTGTTCTAGCTTTTTAAGAATTATTCTCATAGGCCAATCCTACAAAATTTTTGCATGAGAAATCCAAATATGAGGTTGGATTTATGAAACTCATACTTCCCCATGATTTGTACTTGTCCGAGAGATACCATGTCTTGGTGCCAAAATTCTATTTTTGATTCTAATACTTCTAAATTCACTTTCTCAACTTAGATTCGCATAATTTTTCATTCTAAATCTATTGGAAGCCTTAGAATAATCAAAATCACATCCTATGGCACTGGTCACAGCAAAAATTTGGCATCCCCTTAGCAACAAATGATGAAATTCAACCAACTACAAGATAGAACCATTTGAATCCTACTATTTTCTTTCCTTTAAACATATATCTATCATAATAATTAATTATTTTTAAAATTTCCAGATTCAATCAGTAGCATAATCTCAAAAGTTCAAGCTTCAAAATCCATTAAAATTTCTACCCAAGCTCAAGAATATAAACTACTATAAAATCAAGAGCTAAAGTGATCCTATTACTTTGATTAAAGCTTAAATCTTGCTCTCTCTCTCTAAAATGGATACCTTCTCTTTCTTGCTCCTCTCTCAATTTTTGAAGAATTTTCCCACTCATTCTTATGCTTGGACATGCTTCTCATGGAGGGGCTATTTATAGAGCTTGTCTTACTAAAATGCCATACAAGTTGCATAAAATTACAAGATTATTTGGATGGTCAAGATTCCATCTACCTATCCTTCTTGCATTATCATTTTCTTTTATTGCATCATCCAAGACCTCAAGCTTTCCTCTTCCTTACATCACCTTGCAATGTGGCGCTATCTTGAAGAAAGGAAAGAAGATCAAATCTTGGCCCTAGGATTTGCTTTCTTCTATTAGTTTTCTTCCTTTACACAGATCATATTTATTATGATTTCTTAAGGGCCTTCTAAAGCTCAGAAAATTATTCTATTTTCTCCATAATCATCTTTTACTTATAAGTAAATTCCATGAATTTTCTTGGGTCATAACTCTTCCTTTAGCTATATTTTTAAACTTCCTGCCAAATGCCTCTTACCAGCATCCTGAGCTTTCAACATTTTTATAGCTCACTTTGTTAACCTTTTGGGAATGAGACTAATTTAATAAACTTATTTAATCTCTTAATTATTTATTCTCCATTTTTACGGATATTTTTAGGCCTCCTAGTGGCTCAAATAATTATATCTAGATAAATACATCAAACTGAGGTTAAAAATATTTTTGTCATTTATACTCATAAATAGGCCTCTATGCCTTATTTCCCATTTTTTGGGATTTTGGATATTTTCCATAATTATCGCTTTTGACCTGAAACTTTTGTGAAATTACATTGTAGTCCCTTTAACATTCTTATTTAGGCCTTAAAGACTTTCTTTCTTTATAGTTTAGTCCTTCCTTGATCTTTCCTTTTTCTATGCCCTAGATAATCTTCTAGAGCCTCTAATTTATTTACATACTTGCCCCTAGAAACTTTTACTATTTACATCTTAGTCCTTGTACTTTCTCTATTATAGTTTAGTTACTAAAAATCCTTTATATATTTCTTGAAATTATGCTCAAACGGACCTAGTAGCCTACCTATTTTAGGCTACTTTTTGGGTTTCTAGGCCTCAAAATTGGGAAATTACATTTATTGTGGTGAAGATCATAGTGTGTAGTTTGAAAGTCAATTGTTTATATGCGATAAACACATCAATACCTACCTAAAGTAGACATTGATATCATTTCGCAATTGTTTAGGCCCTAATATCATTAAAGATAATATGATATACTTTCACTTGATACGCAACTAAGGAGGCAAGTTATAAATTACTAAGAGAATTGGCCAAGTACTATATGCGCTACTGAGATTACCATATGGATTGATCCCGTCTGTACAGAGCCAAACATGAAGGTTCTTGGATCACTACCAAATTTAGAAAATTGTTTGATTTATTGATATACATTGAGCAGAATTAACTACGTGACAAAGTTGCCTATCGCTTATTCTCCTATTGGAGTGCCATCTCATTCTTTATTTCTATGGCATTAAGAAATGAACTCTTAAACCATGGTATTATTTGAAGATACTACAACACCTTTAAAGAAGAGCATTTGGTATCTCATCACTATCACTACCCCCTTTCTTCACTTTGTATCTTGAAGTGGAACATTTAGGGCACTTATTCAACCATTTATACTCATTTTTGTACATTATGCATCATTAGGCCACACATGTATCTTCTTGTATGGCAAACCTATCAGACACAATATTTTCTTCACCTCATACATTCCTTTTGGAAGTTTATTGCCTTTAGGAAACACATTACTCAACAACTTGAGAAATTCTGTAAAACTAGAATCACTTTAACCATTTCTAGATTTTAAGTTCATCAATTGAAACACAAATTTCAACCTTGTGTACCCATCTTTACTCCATGGGTAAAATGGCATCTTTGTATCACTTCACAAACTTTTACATATCAAAGAGAACTATAGAAAGGACTCAACCCAATATCATGAAACATATCCAAAATTCTACCCCCAAAGTTATCGTTCACAACTTCCTCATTTCTAGACAAAAGAGTCCTTCTAATTTCACCACACCATATCCAATTTGTATACCTTAAATTTATCCCATCAAAGTTAATATGCTCTCTTACATCAGGAATACTCAACCGGTTACTATTTACACACTTAACACAATGACAGAAATATAATCCACCCCTTTTCTTAGGAGCATTTTTCTCAACAAATTCAAAAAAAACTTTCAACTCCATCTGCATATTCCTCGCTAGTTCTCCTAGTTTTCATCTAACTATGATACATTATTCTACATTGTTATTTAGCATAGCTGTCAAATTAAAGGGAATGCTTCTATATTTTATAAAAATTTTGGCAGAGTTTCCCTTTAAATTAAAAGAATCCCAAATAGCAATATAAGTAGAGAAACCAACAATAGCAACAAGCAACAAGCAACAAGCAACAAGCAACACACCTATTTCAACAAATTCCATTCCATGGTATGGTTGTATTACCCAAGAGGGGTGAATTGGGTGATTTTCAAATTTTTAAAACTGAAAGAATATTAAAAATAAAATTAAACGATAGAGCTAGAAGAATATCACTGATGTAGAAGATGATGAAGAGATATTTGCATAGAGATGATTTATACCGGTTTGACCCAATCCACTTAGGCGTTACATCTAGTTCCTAGAGTTTCTCTTAGTGTTTCACTATCTCCCAATATTAGGTGGGCTCTTGGTTGCTCAGTACATAAATGTGAGATTCCCTCTCACTCCTCCTTACAACTCGTAAGGTAACAATCCAAGTAAGATTCCCACTCACTCCCCTTTATAAACTGTAAAGTAACAACTTCTCTCAAGATACTCCAGCTTTTAAGTATCTCAGTAAAATAATAAAAATATATTTATATCTCTATAGAGTGATCATGTTAAATACTTGAGTACAAACTCTATAAAGTTTCTCTCTTAAGGAATATGACATCTTTATTCTGAGAATGAGAAACAGAGTACGCTCGATATATAGTGAATATAATGTAGTGCATTGTTGAGCTTTTATCGTCTCTTCTCATCATATTTTTAATATCTCAACATCCCTCTTTATCATATCTTTGAGCTTTTCTCGTTAGATCCTTTTATATATGAGTTCTTTATAAGTCTGTTCAAGTAGTCGTTGATGGAATATAGCTGTTATTGCTTATGTATGTATCTAACTTTTAATAGTTTTGTGAATTTCATCATTTTATCTATAAATGATCTTGAAGCATGCATTATAGAAGATATATAATTAATATAAGCACATACCAATTGTTTCCAAATGATTTAGAGTTAAAGATCATAATATGTCATCAAAGTCTGGTTTAAAAAGCTTTTTACAAATAAGCTTGATTTATCGAAGAGTTTATCAAAGAAGTTCCTTATCGAAAATGTCCTCGATAAATTATGGATATATTGCATTGAAACAATTTGAAATCTTATGGAGAAATTCTTTCATAACTAGTCTTATCAAAAATGACTTCGATAAATCTTCATTGATTTTTATTCAAATAGTTCTGATTTATCGAATAGGTTTTGGATAAACATGCTTATCGAAAAGCTCATAGAAAAATATTCTTTTTAAAACATATGCTTTCGGACTTATCGATATATTTCATAATACTTTATTTTTCAAGTGTTCTTCGATAAATAGACTTATCAAATAGCTTATCTATAAATGCTAAAGAACATTCTTTTCAAACTCTTTAAACAGACTTTCAAACATTCTTTTATCTTTAACCATGTAATATATTTGGAAACAAGAGTTCATAAGATTATTTAGCAAATCAAAGCAAGCTCATTTAAATCATTCAAAGAATAATACGTCAAATTTTTAGCAAATTCATAATATGATATTTCTTCCCATTTATTGAAGTCCTTATTGAAAAGGTCTTTTATTGAAAAAGACTTCGACAAATGACCTTATTGAATAGCTATTCGATAAATATTATAAATTCTTAGAGTTTAGAATATCCAATTTATCAAAGTGTTATTCGATAAATAAGCTTATCAAATAGCTTCTTCATAAGAGCCAGAAAAGCAATGTCAAACCTTATTCTTTCATGTTTAATCTCTCTTCTTTTTATAATATTTTTTGTCATATCCTAATTTTTACCTATCGGTATAGTACTGATAGTGGAAAGAGGTTTGGAAAGGATTATGATAAAGATAAGAGAAAATGATAAAGGTTAAATGAGTCCTCAAGAAAGAGAAGGACTAAAATAGAAATTAGAAAAGGTTGAAGGCAAAAAGTGAAGGTAGAAATAAAAATTGGGCCCTTAAGTGTAATTTTTAAAAGTTAAGGGGCTAAAGTGCAATTATTCAAAAGTTTAGGTGCCTAAATGTAATTATGAAAAAGTTGAGCCAAAACAAGCCAAAAATGCCCGGAATCAGATAAGACCCAAATTTTACGAGTAGATAGACAAAATTATTCTGGTCAGTTTAACGCAACACAGAATTTTGATTTGAGGTCCCGATTAATTGATATAAATTTACGAAGTTAGAAGAATTATTACAGTATTTTTCAGATAGCAGAATCAGATGAAACTTTATAAGAAATTCCTATATTTCATGTAAGAATTTATAAAATTGACAGAGTCCAAAAAGGAATCCTGTAGAAGTCTTACGGGATTTTACGGTGAAATAAAATACCCGATAAATAGGATCGGGAGAAATGTCCTGGGATTTATGCCATAAGGCCAATACATGAAATGAACACATACCAAGGCCCAAATGGCGCCATAATGAGCCCAATAAAGTAGTGAAACAGTTATGTGGGCTAGAGTCTAGAGCAGTCTAGGAAAAGTGTAAAATTATAAAACTACCCCTGGATGCCTATACTGTACCAGTATTAGATGGAGGTCATTTTGGTCATTCTGGACAGGCCAAAAATGTGGGACATAGTATAAATATGATTAGTTAGATCCAATATATGCCCTGAGGCAGTATAAAGAGGGGCGAAATGACAATTATGCCCTTAGGGTTAGTACAACGCACGAAAGGACACCAAGGGTATTTTGGTTATTTTCTAAAGGATGGATGGAAGATAAATATTCAGTATATCAAGTTCAATGATATGATAAGCCTAGAAATTGATATCCAGGTCAAAATACATATCCTGGTATATTATAAAAAATTAGGAATAGAAAATAGTCCAGTTGCTGTGAAACTGCTCCGATCGGTACTAGATTAGGCTGAAATTTTTTCAAAAGCTTCCTGGCATGGTAAGCATGCCACATACCCCCATGAGGTATCCCTTGAGCTTTCCAACATGATGTCATAATTATTCTTTTAAGAAAAAGTTAAATTCAAGATTAAATGTGGGCCTTTAGATCAAATAGTAACCAAATCAATCTTGACCATTCATTTTTCGTGGATTTTGGCTATAAATACCCCCTCATTCTGCATCAAAACTGTGGATTTATGGACCCTTGGGGAAACTCTTGCAAAATGAAAACTCAAGCCAAGACAAAGAAGATTCAAGGTACCAAAGTTCAAGCAAGTTAAAGATTAAAGGTAAGCAATCTCTCCTAGCCTATTTTCCATTGATTTGGGAGCTTGAACTTAGGGTTTTCATGGGGGAAAAGTTGAGTTTTATATAAGGGGAGGTGCTGCCCAAAAACCTTAGATGAAAGGGGAAAGAAGAAATTAAAGTTAGAAACATATGATTGAAGCTTAAACAAGGTAGTTAAGTGGTTGGTTGTTGAATCAAATTGATATTTTTGACTTTGCCATTGTGTGCCCTATTTCATATGAACTGTTCATGAGGGAAGGAAATAGAATTTCAATGATTTAATGCTTCCATTGAGTTTATATGATGATTTTGTGTAGGATTGGAAAGGTTTTGAATCTTGAAAGCATTGAAATTCCAAGATTGTAGTTTTTGAAACCCTTATCTGTACTGTTCACACGTATGAACAGTAATTTGAATTTCATAATTTTGATGGTTCCAATGGCTTTAAAATTAAAAGTTGTGTGGGGGTAAAGTGGAGAAACAAGTATGGGAAGCATTAGAATCAAAATGAGAAATTTTGAAAGAATTGCATGCCTATGTTCAGTTCTGTACAGCAGACCATGAAGGAGCTGGAATTTCATGATTCTAAGCTCATAAATGAATTCAAAAGATGAAATTGTGTAGGTTAAAGTCAATACATCAATCGATTCAAAGACCAAGTTCATTAGTTAAGATTAAGGAAAGTAAATGAGCTTAATGTTCAAGAGGGAGTTATGTTAGTCAAAGTAAGTTTAATGCTCAAGGAAATTAGATGGTAATGGATGAATGGTTATGTGATGTTAGGGATTTGTTGATATGCTCCAAAAGAGGAAGCCACATGTCCAAGAGATGTGAGAAGAAAGAAGCAAGATAAAGTGAAAGAAAGTCAAGTCTACAAGGTAGTGAACTTACCTCTTTATGTGCTTGATGTGGTATGCTTATGTGTTGACATGTATATGATATTTGAATGATGTTGAGACATGATTAATGATGTTCAATGTATTGTGAATAACATGTTTTCCATGGCCATGCACTTTATGTAAGAGTATATAGCATGATAGCATGTCACTAATCAAAGAAAGTTTAATGAAATTACATATCATGCATTAGCATCCATCTTGCATATTTAAGTGGTAATGTTTTCTACTGAGATTCCCTAGAATCTCACTCTCCCATAACCAACCAATTTAGGTCAAGCATGATGGATAATGTATGCATGGAGAAGAGCTAAAGCATGGAAGAAGAAAAGTGAAGTATTTAAGATGTTAGAATATGCTATGTACTTTCCATGTATGTCAAAGCCATGTAAAGTATCTATTTATGTGATGAGATTGTATAAAACAATTATTGTATAACCCCATGATGTATATGAATTAATGAAAGGCAAAAGAGATGATTTATGTATGCTAGAATAATTGTTGAAAGTGGAAGAAAGGAAACTAAAATGGTAAAAACGTAGGTCCTGAAGCAGTTTTGTTGTGGCTTCCGTTTGACCTAGAAAATGAAGTAATTATTTCACAAAATTTTATGAGTATGTATTATACATCTAGAGCTTTAAGTGAATAGGTAGAGCGTTTCATTTGGATATGTATATCATGAGAAATGAATTTCCAAAGTAAGGGACCAGAATCTGTTTCCAGAGTTTTTGACCAAATGAACAGTAAACTTCAACAAATAACCTGTATCAATTGGCTAATCATTTGGTCTGGAAATTATTTTTCCCTTAAATTTCAAGATGTTATCTTCATGTATCATTTTGAACCACTTTATTTTGAGTTTTCTAGAATTAATTATGATTTTGTGAAGTTCATTGCATAATCTGGAATGCCATATAAGCAGTAACCCGAAAAAGAGTAAAAATCCAGATTTGGTTAATGGACTTCCAAGGTCTTGTAAGTGGTTCTAAATGCTACTGGTTGGTCCCTAATATGTATGAAAGTAAGGATTTTACATTTTTAAATCACTTTGAGAAATAAATAATTCAAACAATTTATCAACTTTATTGATGAGGTCAGATTGTCATGGTCTGATCCATCCAAAATAAAGTTATTGCACCCAATATAATATAGTATAAGCCACAACCCTATCGTTCTTCTCAAGGAGCCTTTTATGTTGAAACCTAGTAGTTTGGATGTTAAAATCAATGAAAAACTTGAGCAGGGATAAAATGGTTTTTGGATTTTAGTGATTGATGCAATAAAAGTAGGGTGCAGAAAAGTAGATATTTTTGGATTTTTGTTTATGATGAAAATGAGTTGGTTAAGTTGATAAATATGCTATGACAGACTCTTGGTGATGAAAATGTATCCATCCTTGCTCTCACATTTAAAATTGGAGTTTAGAAATCACTAAGTCTCAAAGAAAACATCAATCGATAAATTGAGTCCAAAACCCTAATTTTCCTTAAACCCCTTTGATCAAAGTTGGTCTAAGAACTATTAGTGAACTGTCATAAACCACTTAGCATGTAAATTGAATTTAGATGATGAAAATGCCCTCAAATGGTCGTCGATCGAAAATCCTAGATTTCAAGCAATGAATTAATTAACAACGATCGTTGATAATAACCCACTCTCTTAAAATTGAAACTGAAATATTATATTAAAAGCAAACATTCAAATCATTCGAATCCAGCTACAAAATCTAATCTGATGAAAAATCAATCGATATTCAAACTTGCTCATAAGATGAAAAACCTATATCTATTAGCAATAATTAGATGAGAAGATGCAAATTAGAACAGAATAAACTCCCCGTTTGAGTCCATGAGCTCAAGATATATGATTCATCACCAAGAGGCTAAAGGTTTAGCCTTTCATGACTCCTACTGCACTGCAATTGCAGTTCAGTTGAGACATCATGAAGAAACAGTGAGAAGGTAGTAGGTTAATGGTATGAAGAGGTGGAGAATTCTGTGGAGAGGTGTAGAATGATGGCAGGGGTAGAGAAGATGATCATAGAGTGTGAGAATACTGCTTCTTAGCCTAATCAGGTCCAAAAAAATAGCCTCCCCTTGTCGGTAGCCTTCCTTCCCCTTTTATTTCTACATAACCTAATTCAAAATGCGCAGCTTCTGCGATTTCGTATATTTCTAATGAAATATCTTTTATAGATATTTGAGGGAAAAATATGAAACTGAGGTTTCATTGTCTTAATAAAATCAGTTTAATTGTTTAAAAATACTGTTCATTTGGTAAAATCTGGAAATTCCAGCTTCTCTGCCTTAACTTCAAAATTTGATTTCTCTTTGGTTACTTATCCAAATAAACTGTGTTACCTATGGTTTTGAATCTCTAGAAGTCCTGTTTAAGCTCATAAAATTTCATAAAAAAACTCATTCATTTGATATATGAAATCATTGCGTGAACGCCACTGCCTTTCAACACTCATTTTATCTCAATTCCATATCTTACTTCCAACTTTGGAAAATCATAACAATTCGGATACTTAACCAAATGCGACGTTCTTGGTGTTCATTTAAATATCTGTACCTTAAATTTAATCATGTCAAGTTTCAGACTAAAACTCATTGGTTTAGACGTTATATCCATCATCACAAAGCATTAGCCTCAAAACATAGTTACAGAAACATACACTATACATGCTAGCATATCACCCTATAGTGTCATGTAAGTCATGTAACTTATTATATAAACTTAATCATCAACATTTAATATCTTCCCTTGAGAGGATCCAGCACCTAAAACATAGTTATGCATGTGGAAGGAATGAGATTTCATGGAAATCCCAATAGCAAGTTACACAAACTATAATATCATGCATGAATAATTGGATGCTTAACATGTTATCATGAGATGGGAGTTACTTCATAATGGTACATAAGCAAACTCTAACATGCATATTGTCATGACATAGCTTGCAAGGAGTTGCAATCATTCATACTTCATCATAACATGATGACATAAACTCAAGCTCAACCAAACACCATAATCAACAAGCAAGCAAAACAATTAAACAAACATGAGTTATAGTTAGGTATCCTTGCTACCTCTTAGTTATCCTTGTCAAGGTCTTCTTGACGTGCTTTCCTTACTTCACAAATGCCAAAACTTAGCCATTACACATTAATATCAAGTTACAACTCAACTTGAATACAAAACTAAGACTAGGTTTTCACTAGCTCCATTTCTTTCTCTACTTCATGTTTCTTACTTCCATCTTTCCAAAATAAATTCTCATGGTTCATTTCCACATAATTTTTCATTTAGAATCCAAATATAAAACTAAAATTTCTAAAACCAAAACATCTCAAAAGGTGCTGTGCCAAACCGAAGTGAATCCCTTGGTTCCCAAAAATTCATGTTTTGATTCCAATGCTTCCAATACTTGTTCTCCTACTTATCCCCACACAATTTTCCATTTTAAACTCATTGAAACATCAAAATCATGAAATTCCATCATATTAATAGTACCACATACAGTACCAGCAAGAACATAAAACCCTAAATCCAAACATACTTGAATTCCCAAGCTTATACCACTTGATTCTGGCTTGTTTAAGCTTGTCTAAACTATCCATAACATAAAACTCATATTTTAACCACATATGAACAGAAATTCCAGCAGAAACCATAAGGGAAATAGAGCACAAAAATCCCTTAAAATGAAGAGCTAACTTGCTAAAACAAAGCTCAAGATCAAGGGAGGTGATTACCTGCTTCTTGCTTCAAGTTGTGTGCTTCTTTCTTAGTTGAGTGGAAATTTTGCAAGAGTTTCCCCATGGTTCCAAGGACTTCCGAATAGGTCTAAAATGAGGGGGTATTTATAGAGAAATTTGGGTTGAAATGGATGGTCAAGATTAATTTGGTTACTATTTGATTCAAGGGCTCACATTTAATCTTGGATTTAACTTTTTCTAAAAAGAATAATTATGACATCATGTGGGACATCTCATGGGATACCTAAGAGGGGTATGTGGTGTGTTGTCCATGTAAGGAAGCTTCTAGAAAAATTCTAGTCCAATCCAGTACCGATCGGAGTAGTTTCATAACAACCGGACTGTGTTCTGTTCCTAATTTTTTATAATATACCAGGATATGTATTCTGTCCTAGAAATTAATGTCTAGGCTTCTCATACCATTGACAATGATATACTGAATATTTATCTACCATCCATCCCTTTGGAAATGACCAAAAATACCCTTGGTGTCCTTTCTTGTACTGTACTAACCCTAAGGGCATAATTATCATTTCACCCCTCTTTGTACTGTCTCAGGGCATATACTAGCTCAATTAATCATATTTATTCCATGTACCATATTTTTAGGCTATCCCAGATGACTAAAATGCCATCCATCTATCACTGGTATAATCCGGGCATCTATGGGCATTTTTGTAATTTCGTACCTTTTCTGGACACTGGCCCCTTCTACTGATGAACTGGTACCCTGGGTTTTGGGCCCTCCTTGGCATCATCATGGGCTTATATATGAGGTCATCTACTCTCATTCTATCCAGACTTATATACCAATAAGTTCCATTATCGGATCACAGATGTTATCAAACTCCCATCAAAATTCACTAGTATGTAAATAACTTTTTATACAAAACTTCTTCCAGAGTTCTGTCAGATCCAAGACATCTAACACTGTAGGGCACACTTTCCTATAATTCATCCACTTATATCTGAAGTCCATGAAATTTGATAAAATTTTAGATAACTTTTAGACTATTAGATAAATATCTTTTGTCTGGAGCCCTAATAAAATTTCTGTATCATGTCAGATTAAATAGCATATCTTCCTCTATTTATTGATGGAATATAGGACTGAAATACTTCTGGACAGTTCTAACCCTTTCCGGGCTGATCTTTCTATAATTACAATTTTGCCCTTAAACTTTTTACTTAATTACATTTAAGTCCCTTAACTTTTGAAAATTACCACTTTTGGCCCAACTTTTATTTCTACTTTAACTTTTAGCTTTTAACCTTTTCTACTTTGCTTTTAGGTCCTTCTCTTTCTTCAATACTCATCTATCCTTTATCATTTCTTCTTATCTTTATCATGATTCTTTCAAAACCTCTTTCCACTATCGGTATTATACATATAGGGAAAATTAGGATATGACATTTTCCCAGTTGCCCTTTCCCTCCACTTCAACATTCCACAATTGCACATCTTATACTGAGATTTATCCAGGCCCATCTTGAATGTTCCCTGTTTAAACTTGAACTTACCTAACTATGGTTGGCATGTCACCACAATAGACTTGGGAAATAATTCCTTTGCCTCCTTCGCATATTCCTTGCAGTTGCTCTTCTGTAGCTTGTGTAGGCCCTCCAATTTATCATGTGCATCCCCAAGTGTCACGCCAATCTAAGGTTAGTCTATGACTGCAACATACTTGGGATCATTCTTTTCCATACCTGCATTATTATTAGAGATTAGATCTTTAAAAAATGTTAAGGTATGAGATTTAATTTTGGAATGAGAATGAGGTTGAGAAAAGTTAAAATGTATTGTCCCTTTAACTAAAGTAATGGAGTGTAGAACTAAAGGAGTGAGGGGTTTCTTGGTTGTGTCTAGTGTTGCTAGTTGTGACCTTTGATCTTTTCATCACGACTTTAGTTAATAGGGTGTATCTCTAGAGCTTTTAGTCATGACCTGTTCATCTTTTAGTCATAACTTATGGTCACAGAAAGGCTCTCCTTCAGTAGATTGATGTGTAGTCGTGACATCTTCATCTTTGTGTTACAACAGGTAGTCGCTGGAGTTTTGTGTTATGACCTTAAACCCATTAGGTCATGACTCATATTGATAGTGGATCTTAGGTTGATGTACAGTCATGACGGGGAGGCAATTTGGGCGTGACCTTTGGTCACAGAAATTTGGCCATTCTTCAATCATTGCAATTCTAGCTTCCAAAACATCTTGGGATCCTATATGATCACTCAATAAACCTTTTGCAAGTGCATTATCTCTATCATTATCATATAAACTTAGTTTATGTTCATCCCTAGTCTATTCAACAGCATAATCAATGGCATTTAAAGCAGTAAAAGCAGGATTATCAAGAGAAAATTTCATACTTCATTCATGTTGAAGGCTACTACATGTTCTCCAACTTCCATTGTGATAGAACTATGCTTCATACTAATGATGGTCTTGGAGGTTTAGAGGAAAGGTCAGTCTAGGATCACAGTGTTATCATTTACTAACTCATTGGACATGTCCATAATATAAAAATCAGCTGGGAACACCAAGTCCTTGACCGGTACTAGAATATCCTCAAGGATTCCCTTAGGATATCTAATTGACTTATCAGCTAACTAGAGCACTATGTTTATATCTCTAAAGTTGTTAATTCCAAAGGCTTAATATACTGACCAAGGCATTACATTAATGGCTGCCCCTAGATCTAGTAACTCTCCCTTAATAGGAACATTCCCTATAGTGCTTGGAATGGTGTAGGATCCTGGGTCTTGATATTTAACAGGTAGTTCAGCCTTAAATAGTGATGACACATTAGCACTCACCTGGATTCTCTCAAGAGGCCTAAATTTCTTTTTATCGGCACACAGTTCTTTCAAAAAATTTGCATACTTTGGGTTTCTGTTGAGGAACTTGACTAAAGGGACATTTATTTCTAACTTGTTGAATAGAGTGTAAGCATCTTTTACAAAGTCAGGGTCAATATTTTTCTTTCTAGCAAAGTAAGAGTTAGGAAAAGGGAGATCTTTTATGCTTACCTCATTACCTTTGTGTATAGAGGCTCCTTGCTTACTCAACTCTAGCTTCTCCTCAGGTTACTTTCCTTTGTAGGCTGGACTTGGTACTGTTATTGCTTTTTCTTGTAGCTCTTGTATCTCTACTTGGGTTTGTGAGTTCTCCTCTTGGGTTGGCTTCTTCATTACAAGCTACTGTTCTTTAGCACTTTCAGATTTCCCAATTTGTACCTGTGATAGAGATGAATTCTCAATTTAATCATTTCCTTATCCTACTCTAGCGTATTAGCTTCCTTAAAATGAATTAATTAACAACGATCACTGATAATAATCCACTCTCTTAAAATTGAAACTGAAATATTCTATTAAAAGCAAACATTCAAATCATTCGAATCCAGCTACAAAATCTAATATGATAAAAATCAATCAATATTCAAACTTGCTCTTAAGATGAAAACCCTAGATCTAGTAGCAATCATAAGATGAGAAGATGCAAATTAGAATAGAAGAAAATCCCCATTTGAGCCCATGAGCTCAAGATATCTAATTTATCACCAAGAGGCTAAAGGTTTAGCCTCTCATGACTCCTGCTACACTACAATCACTGTTTAGTTGAGATGTCATAAAGAAACAGTGAGAAGGTGGTAGGTTGATAGTGTGAAGAGGTGGAGAATTCTGTGGAGAGGTGTAGAATCATGGTAAGGGTAGAGAAGATGATCAGAGAGCGCAAGAGTACTGCTTATTTGCGAGAGTACTACTTCTTAGAACAATAAAGATTGCTTCCCCTTTAATTTCTGTATAACCTAATTCAAAACATGCAGCTTCAGCAATTTTGTATATTAGTCGCGACTATATCCATGTTTTGGTTGTGACCTGTAAACATAGAGACATTCTAGAAGAATAAAGGTTGTGACCGACAGATACTTAGGTAGCGACTACAATGTGCAGGAGCGTGGTTGCACTTTCATTGGCTTGTAATTTCTTTCCTGGTCCTTGCTCTCTTCCAAAATACTTGTAATCCAAAATAAAAGCTTACTATAAAAGTCCAAATCAGTAAATAACAGAATATATATAGTTTGGAAGAGTTAATTTACCATTTTACCCTTTTATTAGTATATTGCCACGTATAATCATGTATTTCCACAAAAGTACAATTTAAGGCATAAATTAATGGTAAAGCTGTAATAAAGCTCTAAAAAGTGTTACATAAGCCATATACAAAATGTTTCTTTCAATTATAAATAATTTCTTTATTCTCATGTCATAAATGAAAATTTTCTTTCTACATTGGAAAAGAGTTAGTATTATAGATAATGATTTTTATGTAAGATAATATAAAAATAACTCATAATTAAAACATATCAATTCTTGGTGAGTGTAGATGAGTATGCTAAAAGTTGAACTTGTAAAATGTTATGTACATTTAAACTCAAAGCTCTCCTTTAAAATGAGTTTATCTTGAATAATTCCTTTTTTAAACTAATGCAACTTCAATATGATTTTTCAAAAATATAGACCTAATTAATTTTATGAAGATATTGAAGGTCATCAAATTGGAGAAAAATATCCTTTTGAGATCACAAATTTGAACAAATGTGTTTGGTAATTTCTCTGGGAGTAAATGTCATACTGTAAAGGATATTAGCTAAAGAAGAAATAAGGATTCAAAGACTTTGCTCATTCTTTAAGTGATGTTTGAACAATGATGTACATTAACTCATTAGTCCAAATGACCAAAGTTTCAAGTATATTCTAGCAAATAAGCATTTTTTAAGCATAACGTTTTGATGTTATGGAATCTTTTTTAATAGATAAGCTTGAACTTCATATAGATGGTTAGCTTGTTAAATAAAGGAATGTTTAACTCGTTGGAGAGTAAAGAGTTCAAGCACATGATAACATACTTAGGATGATGACTCTGGTAATTGCATTTGGAAGATTTTTGTAATTTTGATACATATTAATCTCTAGTGTTGATGTCTATTTATTTCAAAAACACATATTGTCAAAACCATTTGTATGCTTTTTGTACAACTGAATATTTTATGTAGGAGTTGAAATAAATATGCACATTTATAAATCAATATATGAATTGAAAATCATGAATCAATTTAAAGTATGTATTTGAAAACACAACTGTATAGAAAATATGTAAGCATTGTTTCATCTTATAATCTGTTTAGCAATATGAAAATCATTTCTACAATATTGTAGTGTTGATTGGTAAAGGAGTTCAACAAGAAAGGGACAAGTGTTCATTACCCAAACTAAAAGCACATTTAATCACAGTAAATGAGTGAAGATTGTATTTCACCATATTTCCACTTGTCCTTATGTTGTTTACTGATTCTTCAGGTTTGTGATGTTCAATACCAGAATTAAAAGTCTATTTCCTCAAGATTTGTATTTGTCTCTATGTAGCAATATTCTTGAGATGCATCCTTTTCTAACTTTCTTTCCAACAATATAAATATTTTTCTTTCTATGGTATCCAACTTCGCTTGGATCCATCAATGATTAGTTTGTAGAAATCAATTATAAAACTCACGTGCTCTAAAGATATAACCAGTTTAAAGCAATGGAGCATAGTGAGAGAAATATATCTTTATACATAAAAGAAATATTTTTCTTTTCAATATATGTATTCACAGAGAATTAAATTATTGAACATTGCATTTCTCTCCTTTACAAAATATTTAATTTTTTGTAGGAGTATAAAAAAGATCTTAGAAATCAGTTGCAATGTTTATTTCTAAGTATATAGGTATAAACCTAAAAAATATGTCAAACATGATAATGCAAGAGGTTTATTGTTATACGGTTACCTTATGTGGATGAAAGATTGCCTTTGCATACCCATTGTATCTTTAGATTTCTTTTGGATACTTGCAATGGTCTCTCAATTGATTTAAACTTGGATGCTCAAGAGATCCTCCTTGTTCTATTCTCAAGATAATTGAATGGTACATTAAATAGTCTATTATTGAGGTAGAGCACTCTTCTTGGGCTTTTCTCCATTGCTTCTTATATGTTAACCTTGAAGTTGTTACAATGGATTCTCCACAAGTTCTCCTAACTGATGTTGCTTTTACTGATGTATGATAGACTCTTGGATGCCCCTTTCTCCTTGTACCGTGTCCATTCCTTTTAATGTTATCCTACAAGTTTAAAATACTGGAAGGACATTTCGGTACCCATTTAACTTTGGGCCCTTGAGTATTAATTTTGGGCCTTGATTGTCCTTTAGGAGTTCAAACATATTTATTTCTCACATTTGAATTTCTTCTAAAATAACATGTGTGAGAAATATGACATTGTTTTCCATAATAGTTGCAAATAACAGGATAATATTTATCATTGATATCTTTGCAAATATTGTGTTGGTTTAGTGGAAGCAATCTATAATTGGTGTGCAAAACTTATTTCTTCCCATTAGTGATATCATTGAATTTAGAATGTGAAATATTTTTACTTTTTGAAATAAGATAAAAAATAGGTTGGAAAATAATTTTATGCAATCTTTCAAATTCTCTTTTCGCCAATGTACTAGAAGAAGAATTCGAATTCTTTACCATAAATGTATTTTGACTTTCACGCAATGATTCTTTCTCATTTGATTTGGACATTTTGAGCTCCTCTCGATACTCATCTTCTTCTTGTTCATATGATATTTCTTTGTCTTTAATCTTAGGTATCATTCGTTCATATGAGCTATTAGAAACATTTACTTTAGAATTGTTAGAGATATATATAGAGTCAAGAACATTTAAAATATCTCTAGCATTATAGCAATATTTGATTTTCTCATAATCATTATTGGTTAAACTGCTTTATAGAATCTTTATTGCTCTAATATTCAATAAATACATTTTCTTTTCTTTCTCAGTCCAATCCTTTCTAATTTTGAAATCAAAATCATTTGTAAAAAAGTATCTCATATCAAAATCAATAATTTTAAAAAATCAAAATCATTTTGAAGTAGCCAATGAAATAATCATTGATGGAATGTAACTGTTATTACTAACGTATGTATCTGACTTTTGAGACTTTTGTGAATTTCATCATTTGATCTATAAATAATCTTGAAACATGCTTTAGATAAGATATATAATCAATATAAGCACATAGCAATTATTTCTAAATGATTTAGTTTTAAAGATTAGAATATGTCAAAGTCTTGTTTTAAAAGCTTTTATAAATAAACTTGATTTATCAAAGAGTTTATTGAAGAAGTTCCTTATCGAAAAGGTGCTTGAAAAATTATTAATAAATTGCATTGAAACAATTTTAAATCATATCGAGCAATTCTTTAATAACCAGTCTTATAAAAAATGTAACATCCCAAAATTTTTCTATTTGTATAAAACTGATAGATGAAAGAAGTTAAGAAGGGATTAGGATGATAAATAGAAGAAAAGATAAGGATTGTGTAAGATTTAAGTCAAAGACAGAGAGATGGTACTAAGTTATAAAGCCAAAGGACTAAATTGTAATTAATGAAAGTTCAGGGACTAAACTATAAATAGTGAAAGTCTAGGGACTAAATTACAGTTAATAAAATTTCAAGGACCTAAATGGAGTCTTGAGATTTTAAGGACCAAATTGTACTTACAAGTTTGGTAGAAAGGGACTCAAATGAAATATGACAACTTCAAGGACTAAAGTGCAATTTTGCTAAATTTAGGGGAAAAGTTTAATTATGGAAAGTGGAGCCAAAAAATGTCCAAAATTGCCTAAAAATATTTTGGTCCTAAATTTTACCAATAAATGGAGGATAGACTTCATGTCATATCCCAATTTTTAGGCCTAGAAGCCCAGTTTGTAGTCTAAAAAAGGCAGGCTACTAGACCCTATTGTGCAGGAGTCCCAAAAGTATACAAATGATATTCAAGGACTAAACTACAAGAAAGTAAAAATTCAAGGAAAATAGTGAAAGTCCCTGTGGGCATAATGGAAAAGTAAGAGGTGTTTCTTGGGAACTGAGCCACCAGAGTGTTTGGGCTTGGTTAGAAATCCAAGATATCAATCTAAGAGCCCAAAAACGTAGGCCTAAGGATTATAGAGTTTAAGAGGCATTAAAATAATATTTTAGTGCTTTACTATAAAATAAAGTTACCTGGTTAAGGATAAAACTGGGAAAAGTGATCAGATATGACTATAGACCATGAGGTGGCATGAAAGGTGTCCTCATGGGACCCACAAGGCGCCACATGGAATTATTATAGGAAAAGAAGAAAAGTTAATGACACATGTCATGAGATTAGAAAAAGGAGAAAAAATAAAAAGGACACGTGGCACAATCTCAGCCGTTCATTCCAGGAAAAGGCTCTGGAATTCTCTGGAGAGGCTGAGTCAGCTGGTAAGGTGTCCCAAAGGCCCCACCAATTGTGCCACATACCCCCTGAGGTATCCTTGGATGATGTCATAATGGTGAGTCATCAAGGAGGATGATGTCATCGTGTGTGATGCAGGCAAAGCTTCTTGAGGAAGCTAAGCGATCTAGGCCATTCATCACGATTCGATCTGAGCCAACCATTCTACCTCCCTCCACCTATAAATAGGACACCCCTGCCTCAAGGAAAGCCACAGCCAAGAGCCAAGAAAGAAGAGAAAGAAGAGAAAAAGAGAGAAAGAGAGAAAGGAAGAGAAAGAAAGGAGAAATTCTGGTGGAGCCAGGAGTAGTCTAAGGAGCTTAGGGACTGGGCAGAGCTAAGGAATGAGGTAAGTAAGTTATCTAGTCTCTAATAAAGTAGATGATTGCTCTTAATATTAGAATAGAGAAATCTCTCTATTAATAAAGGCAGCTAAAGAGAGAAAGAAAGTTAGGGGAATGACAGAGTAAAGATATTACCCCTAGTTAAGCATGAGTTAAGTAGAGCTATATTGGATAATAATAAATATATTATTATGCTATGTATAGGCTCTGACTTATGAAAAAAATGAACCTTAGAGACAAGGTTAAGAGCTAGAAGGCAAGGCTACAGGCCAGGTAGTAGACTTACCTACTTGTATGCTTATACTGCTTGGATATTTTATGTGATATTTTCTTACCTTGATGATGTGAGGCATGTATGATTAAGTAATGCTCTATTTCTTTTTATACTATGGTCATATGTTATAATTAAGTAACATGGAAGCATGTATGTTATCATGATGCAAGCATGATCATTAAGTACACACATAGTAACATCAAGCATATAGTTGCATACATTGTATAGTTTCTGTTTGCTACTGAGATTTCTCCAGAAATCTCACCCCCTTCCATGTAATCCCAATTCCACAGGTATATTAGAAAAGGGTTGAAGAATAATTAAGAGAATTTGGGGATTGGATAGTACAAATGTTGGGACTAAAATGCTAAAATCAGGGAAAACGTAAGATGAACAGTAAACTTCAAATGTCAACTAACACTTACCTGGTCAAGACGTGGTCAACGAGTTATTTTTTCCTGAAAGATCATTAAGTTATCTTCATGTAGCAATTTGAACTACTTCATTTTGATTTTTCTAGAATTAGTTATAATTTTTTGAAGTCAAGTCACTCCACTAGAATTTACATGGTGAACAGTACTCGCTAATAGTAAAATTCTAGATTGTGTAATTTGACTTCAATAGCCTTAAAAGTAGTTCCATATGCTACCATTTGGTCCCTAAGATGTATGAAAAGGAGGATGTTACACTTGAAGCTAGGCATATCTCTCATAATTATGATTTGAGGTCCCACTAAATTGATATTAATTTCTAAAATCTGAAAATTAGTACAGTATTTTTTAGACATCAAAATCAGATAAAATTTTGTAGTAAATTTCTTATAATTAATATAATAATTTATGAAATTGATAGAAGTCAAAAAAAAGTCCTGTAAAATTAATTATAAAATTTAAGGTGAGATTAGACACATAAAAGGTTAAAGAAAATGTAAGAAATTTTTATTAGGATTTTTGGGTGTTAGAAAATTATGAGACTTAGTACAAAATTTATTTTATATTAGAATGAATTTCAAAAAATGTTAGAACCCTTAAAATAATTTTATAAAATTTATTCCAAAAATAGGGGAATTTAAGGATATTAGTATAGGATGTGCCTTGGGATTTGTGCCAAATAGCTATTTGACCCAAGGAAGGCCCAAGGATGGCATCCTATATAAGCCGAATAGGCCCAAGAGTAAATATTGGGGCTCAGGTCAGATTTGTATAATTTTTTTTTAAAAAAAAGATAATTCAAGGGATAATGTGAGGTGGCCTTATGGGGCCTACATCCCCTCCACATGGCGCCAAGAAGGAGGAAGAAACATTATCCCATGTTCTAATTTATATTAAAACAATATAAGAATTAAATTAATGATGATTAAGTGTAATTAATCCAAAAAATAACCAATAAGAGGAAGGATTAAGCCATTGTAATAATTAACAATTGCAAGGGTAGATTAATCCCAAGAACCCTAAAAATTCATATAAATACCCCCTTTTAACCCAAAACCGTGAAGCCAATAAGCTTGGGGAAGTTCTTGCCATTTCAAAACTCAACCTAATCTAAAGCATTCCAAGAGGCATTCAAGGTACCTACAGGTCAACCAAGCTAGAAGCAAAGTAAGTAATTTATCCTAACTTATTTTAACCTAATTTGGGAGCTTGAAATTAAGGATTGAATGGTTGAATTTTGGAATAATCCCCAAACAAGCATGCTGGCCAAATCTGTACAGAAATTAAGAAAGAAGAAAAATAAGTTAGAACTATGAAATACTAACTTAGATAGGCTTAGATTGTTGGTTATTGCTTGAATTAATTGTGTAATCCTTAAAATCCCAATTCAAGCAACCTTTTGGCCTAGGATAGAACTGAATTAAGAAGATTGAATTTCAATTATCTAATACTTCCATTGAATTTAGATAATGATTTTGTGTAGGAATTTCATAGTTTTGATGTTTCTTATGGATTTAAAATGCAAAATTGTGTAGGATTAAGTAAGATTAAAGTCATGGAAGCATTGGAATTGAAAAGAGGAATTTTTTAAGAATTGTATGCATTGTTTTTGTTTCTTTCCAGACCTAAAGGAAACATTGGAATTTTGAAATTCTGAGTGCATATTTGGATTCCTTGGGAAAAATTATGTGGGATATAGTCAAGTCACAAATAAATTCAAATGACAAGGCAATTAATCACAAATAAAGAAAGTTAGGAGTTTATCAGTTTCAGAAAATGAAACTAAATTATTTAGGTTCAAAGCTGAATTGGTATGGATTGTAATAATTATATTACTCTACCATGATTAGGCATTGACATTTGTAAAAGAGGAGACCAAAAGACCAGGAAAGAAAAGTTTTAAAGGAGAGATATTCCAAGGTAGTAAACTCACCTAATTTGTATGCATTGCTTGCTTGAATGTTTTATGTGATGGTTGTTTACTTTGATTATGTTAAGCATGTATCATTAAATTATACTCTTTCTTTTTATGCTATGGTCATATATTATAATTTAAGGAACATGGAAGCATGTATAGATATCATTATGCAAGTATGATTAGTAAGCATACACATAGTAACATTAAGCATTGAATATAATACACTGTTTGGTTTCTGTTTGCTACTAAGATTTTCCAAGAAATCTCACCCCTTCCATTATACAAACATAATAGCAGGACCATCTTATGGAAGCAAGGAAGCAAAATGAATAAGTTATTATGCATAGATACTTTGTTGTATATGAGACTTTTTATGAAAGTATGTATTATGTATTAAGTACTTATTTCAGTTATGGTGATGTTTAGTTAAGACTTAGGAAAAATAGTTAATCTTTGAATAAATGTATGATACTTTACATGATGATAATATACATGTTGAACTTTGTTTTGGTACCAAGAACACCTTATTTCGATATTTGTACAAGGATTCAAAGTTAGGGAACCAAGTGTAGAATATGTGAACTTGACCAAATAAACAGTAATATACCATGTAAATACTATGTTAATTAGCCTAGGGTTTGGTTAGATTCATATTTTTCTTTAAAGAGGCTTATGTTATCTTCGAGTAGCAACTTGAACCACTTCATTTCAATTTTTCTAGAATTAATTATGATTTTTGAAGTTGAGTTACTTGTCTATAATTTTGTCACATGAATAGTAACTCATGGTCATAAATTTCAGATTTTGCAATTTGACTTCATTGATTATATAAGTGGTTCCAGATGCTACTGTTTGGTCCCTAAGACATAAGAAAGTAAGGTGTTACAGAAAATGGCTTCGATAAATCTTTATTGATTTTCATTCAAATAGTTCTGATTTATCGAATAGGTTTTTGATAAACATCCTTATCGAAAAGTTCTTTTAAAAATATTATTTTCAAAATATATGTTTTTAAACTTATCGATATATTTCATAATAATTTATTTATTAAAGTATTCTTCGATAAATAGACTTATCAATAACTTATCTATAAATGTTGAAGAACATGTTTTTTCAACTCTTCAAATAGACGTTTAAACACTCTTCAATCTTTAACTATGTAATGTATTTGGAAACAAGAGTTCATAAGATTATTTAGCAAATCAAAGCAAGTCACAAGCTCATTAAAGTCATTCAAAGAATCATACATTAAATTTTCAGCCAATTTAGAATTTGAAATTTTTCCCATTAATTCAAGTCCTTATTGAAAAAGGCCCTTATCTAATAGAATTTCAATAAATGACCTTATTGAATAGCTATTCGATAAATATCATAAGTTTTCATATTTCAGAATATCCAATTTATCGAAGTGTTATTCGATAAATAGGCTTATCGACTAACTTATTAATAAGAGCCAGAAAAGTAATGTCAAACCTTTTTCTTTTATGTTTAATCTTTCTTCTTTTTGCAGGATTTCTTAAAGCACTTTGAGAAATAGATATTTCAAACAATTTAGCAACATTATAAGTAATAAATAACCATCAAAATCATTTATCAAATCAATACTTGAGTATTTTATAACCCAAAAATTTCCTCTATTTATCGAAGTGTTCTTTGATAAACTTCCTTATCAATTAACTCTTTGATAAATGAGGCTTGAAATATAGTTCAAACAAGAGACTCGATATTGATCGAATAACTTATCAATAAAGTGATAAGTTCTTTAACTAGAGAAAGACTTTATTTATCAAATACATTATCGATCAACTTAAGATAAATCCATTTCAAAACAATTTTATCAAAAGCTGTCTTTTTTGAAATCTTTTTTTATCAATATGTTATTACAAAAATACTTCAATAAATGCATTCATATAAAACACTGAGTCACTTTCTAATTTATGAAAGCTTATACAGTAAACAACCTTATCGATAAGTCTTAGAAGAGATAAGTTTTAAATCAAAGACTCAGATTTTGTCTAAAATTTATTATGGTATTCATTTATAGAAGGTTTTATCGATAAGTAGTCTTATTGAATAAGACTTCAATAAATGCATATCAGAAAACTCTTTTTCTTCACAAATTTCTTTCTTACTTATCAAAGAGTTTATCGAGAAAACCTCTTATCGATAAACTTATCGATAAATGCCCTTTATAAGTTACAATACTTTTTGAAATCTTTTCTCAATTGTCATCATAAAAACATTGGAGTCTAACTCATAATACAACAATCTTCTTATAGAGTAAAAGTTCTTAGTTCAAAAGGAAAACTCAAATAAAGTCGGTTATCTATCAAACTTGATAAGAAAGTTTCTTGTTAACCAAAGCCTTTAACTAAATTTATAACTTTCCTAAATAACACTCACATTGCTCAAACAAAAAATAACCTAAAAATACTAAATATATATCTCAAAGATGAAAAAAATATAACATGGAAAATAAACTCAACCAAAGTTACAAAACTATTTTAATGAGATCCATATCAAATAAATAAGCTAACCATGCTAATTAACAACCAAAAGTTCCCATCACAATGGTTTATTACTTAATATTCACATAGAACACCCATATAGATATAGGAGATTGTCTAACAACAACAAAAATACCAAAATCAAGTCTTCAACATCAAAAATATATTACCCATATCATATATTGAAGTTTAAAAACAACAAACAAATAAAACCATGAACGAAGAAAAATGGTGAAGATAGATGAAAATTCATGAATGGCAACAATGAGCACAACGACAACAATAATAGAGTGGGTCTAGACTTTGAAAACTAGAGGAAACAAACAGATTTGGGTTTTCATGGAGGTCTATGGTGGAGCACAATGTAGGGGACCTTAATGATTGTGAAAAGTGAAACTGTAATAGTGTTATTCACTATAGGGTTTTTGAATTATTTGACATACTTTTTGTCATATCCCCTGTAACATCCTCATTTTTTTACATCTCAGGGACCAAATGGTAGCATCTGGAACCACTTCTAAGGTCTTTGAAGTCAAATTACATAATCTAGAATTTTACTCTCATGAGTACTGTTCACTGTGTAAATTTCGAAGGAGTGTCCTGACTTCAAAAAATCATAACTAATTCTAAAAAAATCAAAATAAAGTGGTTCAAATTGTTACACAAAGCTAACTTAATTCTATTTTAGGAAAAAATAACTTGTTCACCACTCCTTGACTCATTCAATGTCCAAAGTTTACTGTTCATCTAGCATTTTTCCTTGATTCCAGCATTTCTGGTCCCAACTTTGAAAAATCATACCTTTATGTGTAGAGATCCAAATAAGACGTTCTATATATCAAATCGAAGCTTGGAATGTCTAATATTTACTGGAAAAATATCATACATTTATTGAATTGTTTACAATTTTTATAATTACAGCTCAAATGTCACTGCCTCACCACGAGTTACTATTCACAGTGACAATTTCTAGCAATAATCCATACATGAATCACATATCAATCATGCTAAATAATTAATGTCTCTTCATGCATCTTTATCTCTTCCATCTTGACAAGACCTGCTGTAATTGGATTGATATGGAAGGGGTGAGATTTCTTGGGAAATCTCAGTAGCAAACGGAAACCATACAATGTATGTAACTATATCCTTGATGTTACTATGTGTGCACTTAATGATCATGCTTGCATAATGATAACTTACGTGCTTTCATGTACCTTAATTATAACATATGGCCATAGCATAAAAAGAAATAGAGCATTATGTAATCATCCATGCTTCACATCATCAAAGTAAGAAAATATCACATAAAACATCCAAGCAGTGTAAGCATACAAGTAGGTAAGTTTATTACCTGATGTGGAGCCTTTCCTCTAGTCCTTAACCTTTGCTCTAAGATTCCTTCTTTTCATATGTCAGAACGCTATTCCTAAGCTAGCTAAATACCTAAGCTCCTTGGACTGCTCCTAGCTCCATCAGAACTCCTTCCTTTCTTTCTCTTCCTTTCTTTCATTCTCTCTTTCTCTTTTTCTCTCTTCTTTCTCTTGTTTCTTGCTCTTGGCTGTGGGAATAGAGTGAGGGGGAGTAGGGTATTTATTGTTGAGTCGAGGTGGAATGGATGGTCCAGATTGAATCGCGATGAATAGCTCAGATTGCTTAGCTTTCTCAAGAAGCTTTGCCTGTATCATCACAATGACATCATCATCCTAGATGACTCATCAAAGTGACATCATCCATAGGACACCTCACATGCTAGGTGGCACAATGGTGGGGCCCTTGGGATACCTCCCCAGCTAACTCAACCTTTCTAGAGAATTTCAAAGTCTTTTCCTTGAATGAACAGCTGAGATTGTGCCACGTGTCCTTTTGCTTTTTCTCCTTTTTCTAAACTCATGACATGTGTCCTTAACTTTTCTTCTTTTCCTAGAAACATGCCATGTGGCACCTTTTGGGTCCCTTTTATGCCACCTCATGATTCCAGATCACTTTCCCCAGTTCTATCTTTGACCGGGTCACTTTACTTTATTAAAAAAGTATTTAAATAATATTTTAATACCTCTTGGGCCCACATCCCTCTTGGGCTACGTTTTTGAACATCTGGGATGCTATCTTGGCCTTTGATCAAGCTCAAGCACTCTAGTGGCTCAAGTCCCAAGAAATATCCATTTCTTTTCTAAAATGACCATTATGGCCCCAGGGACTTTTACTATTTACAATTTAGTCCCTGAACCTTCACTTACTTGCATTTTAGTCCCTAAACATCATTTGTATACTTCTGGGACTTCTGCTCAACAAGGCCTGGTAGCATCCCTTTTTTAGGCAAATACTAGGTTTCTAGGCCCAAAAATTGGGATATGACATTTCTCCTCCTCTTAAAATAAATTTCATCCTCAAAATTTCAGGGTTAAATCTCTATTCATATTTTGATGAAGAGTTTCTCTGATGAGAATGTCCCTTTCTTTTCATAATACTTCCTTGAAATTTCTAGCTCTTCTTAACTTTTCTGACTATCTTACATAACTTTGTCCTCTATGCCAAACCTTTGTGGCATTTATACCATTTCTCATATAATTATGTTCTGTCTTTACTCTATCTTAGACCCTCTTTTCTAGGTCTCGCTAGCCTTTTAATTTCTTTATCCTTATCTAAAGGATATCTACTCATACTTTTCTATTCTCAAAGCATATGGGGTTCTCTTCTCTATTCCTCAAGCATACTTCTACAAAATTTTTGAATATTAGCACCCAGACTTGAACTTGGACTCCTTCTTCATTTAAGAGAAAACTAAGTTCAGTCTATATATAATATATGCTATTTGAGAAAATTCATTATACATAAGTTTTCTAGAGGAGTTAATCAACTAGTGAAGCTCCTTACCTTAACTTCATCTTTCGTATTTATCTTTCCAGAGAGATACTGTACTGTTCTCATTTCTTCATGGCTCATTACTTTCCTTAGGCTAGGTCTAACTGCGACCTCAGGATCTAACTGTGATCAACCATAACCCTTTTTAGAATCTAACTGTGACCCTTGAGCCATACTAGGATCTAACTACGACCCTCCCGAATCCTCTATGATTCTGTTATACTGTATCATCATCTCTGAAAGATCTCAAACCAACATACTAAGTTATAAGGTTAACTACTTCCCTTTCTTGATAACTCAATCAATAAATTTTAAAATACATTCAGTAGCCCATATTATTTACTAAGACTTTACTTATTTTCCCTTTTACTCAGGAGTTCATTCTCATCTTTCTTACTCTATTGTGGCTTACCAATTATGGTCTAACCACCTGCCATTGCATTATGTTGCTATGGCCTCATCTTAACTTCTCGTTTAAATCTGTGCTCTAACTACGAGCTATTTGAACTATGCTCTAACTGTGAGCAATCTGTATCAGATCTAACTCTTATTTGAAGAGTGATATGAACTCATCTAGATCTAGCTCTAGCAAAGAGCCATCTGTTTCATACCCAACTCTTATCTAAAGAGTGATATGAAAACAATATCTTTACTGCTATCTTTTGCTCTTTCTGTATACCATTTGTTTTGATAGAGTTATAACACTACCACTTTCTTGGTACTTGCTATAACCCTAACATAAGAAATGGCCATGAGTACTATATTCATAAGTCTATAGAAATACCTGAGTAACCTCAATCATACTGTAACAACTGTCACACTTACTGAGACTGTATATCATCCTAGTATATTCTTATTGCATGTCGTATAGTATGGGAGCAACATAACTTTCTCATCATAAACTCTACCCTGCATGTATTGCATGAGGGGAGTATTCATAGCAACTCTAACATACGTGTCATCATATGACAACTGCAAGGAGATACAACTTCTCATCATAACATATGGCAATATAAGCCATATCATTATCACATAAATTTGCTCAACCATCCATCATACTTACACTGTAATTGAACAATTAACTAAGTAATCCTTTAAAGTATTCTTTCCTCTATCCCATTATTTGCCAGATTCTAAACATTCATTTAAGAACCTGAAATAACTACTCATTTAACTTAGGTCACCACATTACCCTCTTACTAGGGTATAGACTTAACCTTTCATTACTTTTTCTTACATAGGGAATAGAGGAGTCACTTTGTCTTTGAAACTGTGACTACCTTTCTCTCTTTAAATATTATCAACTTCTTTCTTTGTAACATGGAATTCAATCCGTGAGCTAACTTCTTAGTCATTCAACTCTCAACTATCTCTTAACTCTTTCTTTCTATTAGTCTCAACCTACTTTGGACTAGACTGTAGTTCCTCTGTCTTGGGAACATTAGCTTTCTATCTATTAATCATCTTGTCTTATGCTAGGATCATTCCTAGGCAAGTCTCATACTAGGGAGGGGACCTCTTTACTTCAAATTTCTGACTACACTAAAGCATCACTGAGCCAGAACCTTCTATTCTGTGCCAGAATCTTATGCTCTATACCAGAACCCTTTGCTCTATACTAGAACTCTCTTGATTCTGTACCAGAACCTTCTACTATGATACCAAAATGTAACATCCTCATTTTCTTACATCTCAGGGACCAAATAGTAGCATCTGGAACTATTTCTAAGGTCATTGAAGTCAAATTACATAATCTGAAATTGTACTCTCTCTAGTACTATTCATTGTATAAATTCTAGAGGAGTATCTTGACTTCAAAAAATCATATCTAATTCTAGAAAAATCGAAATGAAGTGGTTCAATTTGCTACACAAAGCTAACTTAATTCTATTTCAAGAAAAAATAACTTGTTCACCACTCCTTGACTCAGTCAACGTCTGAAGTTTACTGTTCATCTAGTGTTTTCCTTTGATTCCAGCATTTCTGGTCCCAACTTTGAAAAATCATACCTTTATGTGTAGATATCTAAATAAGACGTTCTATATATCAAATTGAAGCTTGGCATGTCTACTATTTACTGGAAAAATATCATACATTTATTCAATTATTTATAATTTTTATAATTATAGCTCAAATGTCACTGCCTCACTACGAGTTACTGTTCACAGTGACAATTTCAAGCAAAGATACATACATGAATCACATATCAATCATGCTAAATAATTAATGTCTCTTCATGTATCTTTATCTCCTCCATCTTGAGAAGACCTACTGTAATTGGATAGATATGGAAGGGGTGAGATTTCTTGGGAAATCTCAGTAGCAAACGGAAACCATACAATGTATGCAACTATATGCTTGATGTTACTATGTGTGCACTTAATGATCATGCTTGCATAATGATAACTTACATGCTTCCATGTCCCTTAATTATAACATATGGCCATAGCATAAAAAGAAACAAAGTATTACATAATCTTACATGCTTCACATCATCAAAGTAAGAAAACATCATATAAAATATCCAAGCAGTGTAAGCATACAAGTAGGGAAGTTTACTACCTGATGTGGAGCCTTTCCTCTAGTCCTTAACCTTTTCTCTAAGGTTCCTTCTTTTCATAGGTTAGAACATTATTCCTAAGCTAGCTAAATCCCTAAGCTCATTGGACTACTCCTAGCTCCACCAGAAGTCCTTCCTTTCTTTCTCTTCCTTTCTTTCTCTCTCTTTCTCTTTTTCTCTCTTATTTCTCTTGTATCTTGCTCTTGGCTATGGGAATGAAGTAAGGGGGAGTAGGGTATTTATAGTTGAGTCGAGGTGCAATGGATGTTCCATATTGAATCGGATGAATTGTTCAGATTGCTTAGCTTCCTTAAGAAGCTTTGCATGCATCATCACCATTACATCATCATCCTAGATGACTCATCAAAGTGACATCATGCATGGGACACCTCATATGCTAGGTGGCGCCATGGTAGGACCCTTGGGACACCTCACCAGCTGACTCAGCCTTTTCAGAGAATTCCAGAGTCTTTTCCTTGAATGAACGGCTGAGATTATGCCACGTGTCCTTTTGCTTTTTCTCCTTTTTCTAAACTCATGACATGTGTCCTTAACTTTTCTTCTTTTCCTAGAATCATGCCATGTGGCACCTTGTGGGTCCCTTTTATGCCACCTCATGATTCCAGATCACTTTTCCCAGTTCTATCTTTGACCAAGTCACTTTACTTTATTGAAAAAGTACTAAAATAATATTTTAATGCCTCTTAGGCCCATATCCCTCTTGGGCTACATTTTTTAATATCTGGGATGCTATCTTGGCCTCTGATCAAGCTCAAGCACTCTAGTGGCTCAATTCCCAAGAAACATCCCTTTCTTTTCTAAAATGACCATTATGGCCCCAGGGACTTTCACTATTTACAATTTAGTCCCTGAACTTTCACTTACTTACAGTTTAGTCCCTAAACATCATTTGTATACTTCTAGGACTTCTGCTCAATAGGGCCTGGTAGCATCCCTTTTTTAGGCAAAATTGGGATATGACATCCCCAATTTTCTAATCTGGTATATATGTATAGTTTGTATGTAATATATATGAGATTCTATAAGGAAAATATTGCACTTTAAGGAAGGAAAAGGGTTAAATTGTAAATAATGGGAAGTTCAAGGACCTAAGTGAAATTTAGGAAAGTCTTAGGGCCCAAATATAATGTAGACATAAATGTTATGCCAATAAGTGTAATTATAAAAAGTTTGAGGATTTAAATGTAATTTATCAAAAATTCAAGGGCAAAATCATAATTATAAGGAAGTTGTGCCAAAATTTTACTAGTAAATAGAGAATAGAAATTGGTCCATACATATATTTCAGAATTTTAATTTGAGGGCCTAGATAATTGATATTAATTTCTAAAGTTAAGATATTATTATAGAACCTTTTGGATTTCCTAATCATATGAAACTTGGTAGTAAATTCCCATAATTAATATAGAAATCTATAAAATTGACAAAGCTCAAAATAGAGATTGGTACAATTTTTAATAGAATTTACACTAGAATAATATACCCCGATAAATGCTTTCAGGTGAGATTTCTTAGGAATTGAGCCATAAAGGTATTAGATTCATGTAAAGGCCTAAGTTGGCATCCAATAGGCCCAATAAGATATTTGAACGGTCATGTGGGCCAACGTCCAGAGGAACAATAAAATTTTAAAATTATAAAAATGCCCCTATATTATAATAATAAACAAGAGTTGGATGGAGGATATTTTGGTCATTTTGGATAGGTCAAAATGACAAGGTAGGCACAGGGATGATTAAGCAAAGTTAGAATATGCCCTGATAAGATGTAAAGAGGTGTGAAAAGATAATTATGCCCTTAGAGTTAATATAGTGTAAGATAGTGAACCAATGGCATTTCGGTCACTTTCGAAGGGATGATAAGTAGATAAATACTTAGTCTAACAATTTCAATGGTAGAAAAAAATTTAATCACTAGTTTCCATGACATAATACATATTCTAAAATATTATAAAAATTGGAAACATAACACAATCTATTTTTTGTGAAATTGACTAGATCAGTATTGGATTAGACTAAAAAATTTCCTATCAGTATTTCTCCATATTTTGAACCAAACACAATCTTATATGATGTCATGGATGAAGTCATCTTTCACTTCTAGGGAAAGCTTGATGGAAGGTATGTTATGGACCCTTGGATCAAATACTGTTTAGATTAATCTTGGCATTCTATTTCCACCCAAATTTTTCAATAAATACCCCCTCACAGTATATTTCAGCAATTTAGACAACCTTATGGAAACTCTACCAACTTTATTTTGGAGCTAGGAAGAAGTATACAACTTGGAGCAAAAAGAAAGGTAATTAGTTCCTTTTGTTGGAAATCGTGCCCTAGGGGCCAATCATTGTCTTATGAACATTATTGATTTATGAATTTATTAATTGAGTTATCATATTATTTGCATGTTTACTATGATGACCATCCTTGGATAATTCATGATATTATCCTAAATGTCCCTGGTCGATCATCTATGTGGGAGCACAGATGAAATAAGACCAGTATGACTTTGAAGATGTATAGAGATATAAATCAAAGTCATAAGCACATGTAAGAGTACAGGGTGTTGGACCGACCCGCTATGAGAGAACGGCATGGGTAACGTCATAAGCTTCTCTCATATACAAACCATGTCAATATGCCCTTTGACCTGAGATCATCATGGATTCCTACATGACAAAACGCTCAGCTTTGACCTAGTTAAAAGTCACTTTTGACCGAGTGATCATAAAGACTATGTTTGGGCTTAGTGGTTTTTCATGCGGAGGAATGTGAATGGTCAAGATGGAATTTGTCCCTCACATTCGTGGAGAGATATTACTGGGCCCCTCGATGAGTGAGTCTGAGAAATGTATGGCCATACTGTAATGGAAAGGTAGTTCCATTTCTATAGTCAGACTACTCAGGGATCGAGAAAGTAACGGTCGGGAATAGGAGGATGACATTATCCATGCCTCATCCATGACCAAAATATCGCGTGACAGAAGGGACATGATATGGTTGTATAAAAGGTTACATCGTTTATCGATCCTCATATGATTTGGGTAGTTGTTATGTCTTGCTAGAGACCGCTTGCGACTTGTGGGCTAGTATAGCAAATGGCCCACTGCCAACTTCATATGGGCCTACAGGGTCGCACACAAAATAGCCCAACACGAGCTATGATGTCCAGATTCAATGAAAGATCCAGGTGAATGTATATATATATTTATTTATATTTATATTCGTATATATATAAATTCGTATATATATATATATTATATATATGAGATATATGAGATTTAATTTATAAGGATAAATTAAATCCCTATCATGTTTGAATTCGAAATTCAAATTGATAGGATATCTCATATAAGAGATATTTATAAGATTTAATTTATAAGGATAAATTAAATCTCTATCACGTTTGAAATTCGAAATTCAAATTGATAGGATATCTCATATAAGAGATATTTATAAGATTTAATTTATAAGGATAAATTAAATCTCTATCACGTTTGAAATTCGAAATTCAAATTGATAGGATATCTCATATAAGAGATATTTATAAGATTTAATTTATAAGGATAAATTAAATCTCTATCACGTTTGAAATTCGAAATTTAAATTGATAGGATATCTCAAATTTGATTTATGGGAATAAATCAAATATAACTCAGTCTCATCTTTATTTAAAGTTAAATAAATAAGTAATTAAATCTGTGGGACGGATTTAATATTATTTTATTTAATTAGTTTCTTATAAAATTATACAATATATGATATTGTATCAATTCGGAATTAATATAAGATTAACTCCAAAATCCAATTAGGTCAGGTGAAAAAAACGCATAGCATCCTCTATATCTGATTGGAGGAGCTACGTTTGAAAATAACATAGAACACAAAAGGCCGAACGGAATCTGCAAAAGGTTTGCAGACAAGAAACTGCTGAAATAGAGACGGAGACTTGTGAAAGCCTTGGAGGGACAGGAGACGCTAGCACGTCGTTCGTGGTTGGAACGCTGTTCGTGTGGATACCAGTAGAGGAAGCCGACCTGAGGCGTCGACTTCTTGTGATCGGAAAGAGACCACCGTCCGCGGAGAGAATCTGTAAAGGTCGCTGAGGAACACTCCGTCGATTTCTTGCGATCAGAAAGAGATCACCACCCACGTAGAGAAGCTGTGAAATTCGCTGAGCAACACTAAGGGTAATGATTCTTTCCACTTGACTTAAACACATACGGCAGATCCTGGCAAGGAATGGAAAAATTTTAAAGTTTATTTCCGCTGCGTGTCTTCCAATTCCTTACAGTGGTATCAGAGCCATGCCGTTTTGTGTTTAAGTTAGGCTTGATTTGTGATTTATATGATATATGTTATTAGTAGCCGATCATATAATAAGCGTTGTATGTGTGACATATATGGAATCCTTGTTGTGTATGACATAAAAGGAATCTAAAAGGAAATTGAAGTCGGTGGTGATGCTTTTTGATTTGATCAATCCGCATAGATGGGGTCTAAGAAAACCGAATTCGAATTTGTGATTATTTGTGAAAACCGAATTCAGATTCGTGATTATTTATGAAACAAAAAAACAAAAAAAAATTTCTTCCGGGGCGCTGCCCCAGAGACCCCGCCCCATAGCGGGACCGCCGTAGCTACCTGTTCGTAGCGCAACATAACCGTAACATATGTTACTTTGTAAATGTTTTTTGCCCTTCGATTAGATCTGAATATTGATTCTTGAATGTTTGGGTATGGTGAACAATATGGCTCTAGATTACAAGTGTTGTAATTTTTAAAAATACGGCCTGCGTGTCGTGCCTTCCTCTATATACTCTCAATGTACCTTCTCCTCTCATCTCACTCCCCTCGAATGTTAAAAGAGGTTTCTATATGTAATTTCTCTTTTCTTACTAGAGAGCTCCTCTCATTGGCTTGAGGGGACTTAGGATAGGTGAGCCATATTGTATCACGTTTGAATTATGCATCTTATGATTAGATCAGCACATGCATATTACTTGTATGAGATACGAACTGAGAAACATGCGTTTTATAAACCAGATAGTTAAATTAGGCCCTCTAAAAGAAATCTTAAGTCATAATGCCGTCAATTTATGAACACTTGTCAAAACCTCGATCGCTCAATTGTGGACTCCACCAAAGTGGGTGCTTTTGAGTTATCTTGGGGAGATAAGCAAAGAGTAATGGTGCTACTCTCATAGGTTCATTATTGTTTGACTTAATTGAGATTAACAAAACGGTTTTGGATCTCAAGGCATTAGATGGGATTAGAACATGCCAGATCATATGATGACAGGATCCCATGAATATCTAAGAGTTACATTTGATGTAATTGGTAAAGGTGTTACCTACCTAAATAACTTAATTTAAGTGTCCTGCCAAAGCGGACTTAAGTTTGAGCCAAATATGGATCTTAGCCCACTAACTATTGCATTGAGGGTTGTTTATTTAGTGGGAGATTACTAATTACATTGTATATTTTAATTGTAGAATCATGACGACTAGTAATACTGCTACATTATCGCTGCGATCTGTCCTTGAGAAGGACAAACTTAATGGGACAAACTTTCTTGACTGGTTTAGGAACTTGAGAATTGTTCTCAAGCAGGAAAGAAAGGCGCATGTCCTAGATCAACCCATTCCTGAGGAGCCAGCCGCCAATGCTCCCAGAGCTCAGAGAGATGCTTATATGAAGCATAAGGAAGACTCTGTCGATGTGGGATGCTTGATGCTAGCCACCATGGTTCCGGAGCTCCAAAGAGATCTGGAACACATGGAGGCTTATGAGATGATTGTGCATCTCAAGGAAATGTTCCAGCAACAGGCAAGGCAAGAGAGGTATGAGACCACTAAGGCCTTACATTCCTGCAAGATGGCTGAAGGTGCATCAGTCAGTGCTCATGTCTTAAAGATGAAAGGGTACATTGATCACCTTGAACGGCTTGGATTTCCCATGAGCCAGGAGTTAGCTACAGATTTGATCTTAAACTCACTCCCGGAAAGTTATGACCAGTTTGTTATGAACTACAACATGAACAACATGGAGAAATCTATTTCTGAACTGCATGGGATGCTTAAAACTGCTGAGCCGAGTCTTAAGAAGAAACCCAGTAGTGTTTTGATGGTTCAGAAAGGAAAGGGTACGAAAAAGAAAGGCAAAGGCAAGGGGAAGGGTCATGGCTCATCAGGTAAGACCAAAGAGTCAGGCAAGCCCGAAACCAAGCCTGCACCAAAGAAGGCAAAGCCTCCAAAGGAAGGAGTCTGCTTCTTCTGCAATGAACCGGGTCATTGGAAGAGGAATTGCAAACTCTACCTCGAAGATCTGAAAAAGAACAAGAAGGATAGCGGGGCTATCGCTTCAGGTATTTATGTTATAGACATTCATCTTTCTACTTCCACCTCATGGGTATTAGATACTGCATGTGGTTCTCACATTTGTACGAATGTGCAGGGACTAAAGGACAGTAGGAAGCTGAAAAGGGGTGAAGTTGACCTACGAGTTGGAAACAGAGCAAGGGTTGCTGCGTTAGCTGTAGGCACTTATGAATTAGTTCTGCCCACTGGGCTTTTGTTAGTTTTGAACAATTGCTATTATGTTCCTGCTTTAAGTAGTAACATTGTTTCACTTTCTTATTTGGATAAGGAAGGTTTCACTTCCATTGCTGGGAATAGTAGATGTTCTATTTATCGTAATGATGTTTTCTATGCTCATGGTGATTTGCATGTTGATCATTACATAATAAATTTGGAACAACCCAATCATGGAAATATCTATAACATAACCGCCAAAAGGGTCAAACCAAACGATTTGAATCCCACATACCTCTGGCACTGTCGTCTGGGCCACATAAATGAGAAACGCATTTCCAAACTCCATCAAGATGGATTTCTAAACTCATTTGATTTTGAATCATATGACACTTGCGAGTCTTGCTTGTTAGGAAAGATGACAAAGTCACCTTTCACTGGGCACAGTGAGAGGGCCACTGATTTATTGGGCCTCATACATACAGATGTGTGTGGACCGATGAACACAAATGCCAGAGGAGGTTATTCGTACTTCATAACATTCATAGATGATTTCAGCAGATATGGGTACATCTATCTAATGAAACATAAATCTGAATCTTTTGAAAAGTTCAAGATATTTCAAAAAGAAGTACAAAACCAGCTTGGCAAAACAATTAAAGCCCTTCGATCTGATCGGGGTGGTGAATATTTGAGCCAAGAGTTCATAGATCATCTTAGGAATTGTGGGACACTCTCACAATTGACTCCTCCAGGGACACCACAATGGAATGGCGTTTCTGAACGGAGAAATCGAACACTATTAGATATGGTTCGATCCATGATGAGTCGAACAGATCTTCCGCCCTCCTTTTGGGGCTATGCCCTAGAGACAGCTGCGTTCACACTCAATCGTGTTCCATCTAAGGCAATCGAAAAGACTCCGTATGAGATATGGACTGGGAGGACGCCTAGTTTGTCTTTCCTCAAGATTTGGGGATGCGAGGTCTATGTTAAGCAACAAGCCTCAGACAAATTAGCGCCCAAATCCTCAAAATGCCTTTTTGTGGGATATCCTAAGGAAACCAAGGGATATTACGTCTACAACCCTGCTGATAACAAAGTGTTTGTTGTCAGAAATGGTATCTTTCTTGAACGAGAATTTATCTCTAAAAGAACCAGTGGGAGTAAGGTACAACTCGAAGAAGTTCGAGAGCTACAAGACACCACAGAACTGCAGATGGAAAATAGAGAAGACTCACAACAAGTTGTTGAGACTCCTCAAGTCACGCAAGGTCCACGAAAGTCTAATAGGACACGACTTCAGCCTCAGAGATATGGATTTCTGATTTCTGATAGTCGTGATGTGTTGCTCATTGAGCATAATGAGCCGACTACCTATCGAGAAGCTATAGTGGGACCAAACTCCGAAAAATGGCTTAGTGCCATAAAGTCTGAGATGCAATCCATGTACGACAATAAGGTTTGGACCTTAGTCGACCCGCCTGAAGGTGTAAAAACCGTCGGGTGCAAGTGGGTTTTCAAAGAGAAAACTGACATGGATGGCAATGTAAATGTCTTCAAGGCACGACTGGTTGCAAAAGGTTTTACTCAAACTCATGGTGTGGACTATGATGAGACCTTTTCCCCAGTAGCAATGGCCAAATCAATCAGAATCCTCTTTGCTATTGCAGCATATTATGACTATGAAATATGGCAGATGGACGTCAAGACAGCCTTCCTTAATGGAAAGCTCCTTGAGGATGTGTACATGACACAACCTGAAGGGTTTGTGCGTTCCGAGGACTCTGGTAAAGTGTGCAAGCTTCAAAAGTCCATTTATGGACTAAAGCAAGCCTCTCGGAGTTGGAATCATCGTTTTGATGAAGTAATCAAAGAGTTTGGATTTCTTCAAAACATTGATGAACCTTGTGTGTACAAGAAGGTTAGTGGGAGCACAGTTGTGTTTTTGGTACTCTATGTCGATGACATCCTACTTATTGGGAATGACATTCCTACCTTGCAGATTGTCAAGTCTTGGTTAGGAAAGTCTTTCTCGATGAAAGACTTGGGTGAAGCCACCTACATCCTAGGAATCAGGATCTATAGAGATAGATCTAAAAGACTTCTAGGACTCAGTCAGAGTACATACATAGACAAAATACTGCATAGGTTCAGTATGCACGAATCAAAGAGGGGTTTCATACCCATGTCTCATGGTACTCACCTCAGCAAAGATCTGTGTCCTAGTACATCTGATCAGCGAGGTCGCATGAGTAAGGTTCCATATGCCTCGGCCATAGGATCTATCATGTACGCCATGTTATGTACTCGACCGGATGTCTCGTTTGCCTTAAGTATGACTAGCAGATACCAACAGGACCCTGGTGAGGGCCATTGGACTGCTGTCAAGAATATCCTTAAGTACTTAAGAAGGACTAAGGACTTATTCTTGGTCTATGGTGGATTGGATGATGAGCTCTGTGTAACTGGTTACACAGATGCGAGTTTCCAAACTGACCAGGACGACCAAAAATCGCAGTCTGGATACATATTCCTCCTCAATAATGGAGCAGTAAGCTGGAAGAGCTCTAAGCAGGGCACTGTAGCAGATTCTGCAACGGAAGCTGAGTATATAGCAGCATCTGATGCAGCTAAGGAAGCCGTTTGGATCAGGAAGTTCATCACAGAACTAGGGGTGATACCTACCATCTCAGATCCAATAACTTTGCTCTGTGACAATAGCGGTGCTATTGCACAGGCCAAAGAGCCTAGGTCACATCAAAGGACCAAGCATATACTCAGGCGATTTCATCTCATCAGAGAAATCAACGATAGAGGTGATATAAAAATATGCAAAGTAGCAGGAAAAGATAATGTTGCTGATCCTCTAACAAAGCCGCTTGTGCAGGCAAAGCATGAGCGTCATGTTAGGTCAATGGGAATTAGTCAAATTAATGATTGTACCTAGTGCAAGTGGGAGGTTGTTGGAAATCGTGCCCTAGGGGCCAATCATTGTCTTATGAACATTATTGATTTATGAATTTATTAATTGAGTTATCATATTATTTGCATGTTTACTATGATGACCATCCTTGGATAATTCATGATATTATCCTAAATGTCCCTGGTCGATCATCTATGTGGGAGCACAGATGAAATAAGACCAGTATGACTTTGAAGATGTATAGAGATATAAATCAAAGTCATAAGCACATGTAAGAGTACAGGGTGTTGGACCGACCCGCTATGAGAGAACGGCATGGGTAACGTCATAAGCTTCTCTCATATACAAACCATGTCAATATGCCCTTTGACCTGAGATCATCATGGATTCCTACATGACAAAACGCTCAGCTTTGACCTAGTTAAAAGTCACTTTTGACCGAGTGATCATAAAGACTATGTTTGGGCTTAGTGGTTTTTCATGCGGAGGAATGTGAATGGTCAAGATGGAATTTGTCCCTCACATTCGTGGAGAGATATTACTGGGCCCCTCGATGAGTGAGTCTGAGAAATGTATGGCCATACTGTAATGGAAAGGTAGTTCCATTTCTATAGTCAGACTACTCAGGGATCGAGAAAGTAACGGTCGGGAATAGGAGGATGACATTATCCATGCCTCATCCATGACCAAAATATCGCGTGACAGAAGGGACATGATATGGTTGTATAAAAGGTTACATCGTTTATCGATCCTCATATGATTTGGGTAGTTGTTATGTCTTGCTAGAGACCGCTTGCGACTTGTGGGCTAGTATAGCAAATGGCCCACTGCCAACTTCATATGGGCCTACAGGGTCGCACACAAAATAGCCCAACACGAGCTATGATGTCCAGATTCAATGAAAGATCCAGGTGAATGTATATATATATTTATTTATATTTATATTCGTATATATATAAATTCGTATATATATATATATTATATATATGAGATATATGAGATTTAATTTATAAGGATAAATTAAATCCCTATCATGTTTGAATTCGAAATTCAAATTGATAGGATATCTCATATAAGAGATATTTATAAGATTTAATTTATAAGGATAAATTAAATCTCTATCACGTTTGAAATTCGAAATTCAAATTGATAGGATATCTCATATAAGAGATATTTATAAGATTTAATTTATAAGGATAAATTAAATCTCTATCACGTTTGAAATTCGAAATTCAAATTGATAGGATATCTCATATAAGAGATATTTATAAGATTTAATTTATAAGGATAAATTAAATCTCTATCACGTTTGAAATTCGAAATTTAAATTGATAGGATATCTCAAATTTGATTTATGGGAATAAATCAAATATAACTCAGTCTCATCTTTATTTAAAGTTAAATAAATAAGTAATTAAATCTGTGGGACGGATTTAATATTATTTTATTTAATTAGTTTCTTATAAAATTATACAATATATGATATTGTATCAATTCGGAATTAATATAAGATTAACTCCAAAATCCAATTAGGTCAGGTGAAAAAAACGCATAGCATCCTCTATATCTGATTGGAGGAGCTACGTTTGAAAATAACACAGAACACAAAAGGCCGAACGGAATCTGCAAAAGGTTTGCAGACAAGAAACTGCTGAAATAGAGACGGAGACTTGTGAAAGCCTTGGAGGGACAGGAGACGCTAGCACGTCGTTCGTGGTTGGAACGCTGTTCGTGTGGATACCAGTAGAGGAAGCCGACCTGAGGCGTCGACTTCTTGTGATCGGAAAGAGACCACCGTCCGCGGAGAGAATCTGTAAAGGTCGCTGAGGAACACTCCGTCGATTTCTTGCGATCAGAAAGAGATCACCACCCACGTAGAGAAGCTGTGAAATTCGCTGAGCAACACTAAGGGTAATGATTCTTTCCACTTGACTTAAACACATACGGCAGATCCTGGCAAGGAATGGAAAAATTTTAAAGTTTATTTCCGCTGCGTGTCTTCCAATTCCTTACACCTTTGATCTTGGACTTTATTCTAAGAAGTTTGCTCTTGGTTTTAAGTGTTACTGTACATGATGTTCATATGTGGTGGGATTATGAATTTTATGTTATAGATAGTTTAGACAAGCTTAAACAAGCTAGAATCAAGTAGCATTGGCTTAGAAATTCAAGTGTATATGTAATTAGGGTTTTGTGTTCTTGGCTACCACTGTAATAATCACTATTCATATTTGAGAATTTTATAATTTTGAAACTTCCAATGGGTTTAAAATGAAAAATTGTGTGGGAGTAAGGTAGATAAACAAGTAGTGGAAGCATTGGAATCAAAATGAGAATTTTTGGAAAATAAGAGAAGGCATTTCGGTTCTATATAGTAGCCAAGGAAGGAGTTTGATTTTGCAAATTATAATTTCATATTTGAATTTTATATGAAAAATTATGTGGGAATAAACCATTATAATTTATTTTACAAAGATAGAAGTATAAACCATAAAATGGACAAAGAATGGAACTTAGTGAATACCTAGTCTTGGTATTTTTTTGAAGTTGATTTGTACCTTGATATTTCTTTATAATGGCTAGGTTTTAACATTTTTTTAGGAAGAAGATCTTCTCATGAATAGTTGGACATAGATACCTAAGAGGTAGCAAGAATACCTAACAATAATCCTATGTTGTTTGACTTCATGCTTACTTGTTTGTTGTGATCTTTGGTTGAGCTTAAGACGATGCTATAATGCTAATGATGAATTACGAACGATTGCAACTAATTTCATGACAATATGCATGTTATATTTTTCTTATGTATGATTATGAAGTAGCTCCCATATCATGATAAAATATTAGGCATTTAATCAAGCATGCATGAAATTATAGTTTGTATGACTTGCTATTGAGATTTCTATGAAATATCATTCTTTCCACATACATAACCATGTTATAGGTGCTATAACTATCAAAGGAAAAAGGGAAAATGTGGATGAGTGAGTTTTTATTATAAGTTAAGTTTACCACTTGACATTATGGGATGCAATAGTATATTATAGTATGTATGTATTATGAGGCAGTGACCTTATGATGGTATTTTACATGACCTAACCAATGAGCTATGACATGAAATTTGGTATGAAAATAGCTAAGATGCAGAGCTCTAAATAGACAATAAGAATGCCTCAATTGGTTATATTTTTAATTTAATATAATTTTTCTAAGTTAGAGATAGAATCTGGAATGAGATAAAATGAGCATCTAGAGGCAGTGAGGTTCAGCTGCAATTTCAAATAGTAAATGAAGGAAGTTTTCCACAAACTTTTATTAGCTTAAATAATATGTCTTGAGCTTTAAATCTATAGTTAACACATTTTATTTGGATAAGTAAACAAGGAGAAATAAATTTTTGAATATAAGGCAAGGAAACTAGAACTTTCAGATTTACCAAATGAACAATATTTTTTCAATGAATAAATTGTTTTCATTGAGACAATGAAACCTCATTTTTATATTTTTATCTCAAATTTTAATGAAAGACATTTTACTAGAAATTTGAACTACTCCATTTGGATTTTCCTATATTTAATTATGAATTTTCAAAATTAGAGCTATAATATGAAATACCAAGTGAACAGTACCCAAAACTCATTTTCTTACAAATTCATTTTTCTAAGTTAAAGAGATATGAAATTGGTTCAAACTACTTCAAATTGAGCATAATTAAAGGTGAAAATAATGATGTTATATTTTGGCATCAGAGTAAAGGATTTTGGCTAAGGAAATACTCTGAATATATTATTTATAGACAAATAGATTATCGTAAGTTGTCATATTTAACCTTAAGTTACTGGGTGTAAAACAAAGATGACTACACATAGAATTAGACCAAAAACAACAGTTAACTAGAGGGATCCTAAACCTAAGGTTATATGTGCAGATAATTCTAGTTTAAACTTAGAAGAGGAGCTTATGCTAGATAATGATGATTTTTGGCTTCCTCTAGTGCTACATGTTACAAATTCTAAGGACTCTGATTTAGACAGATCTAACAGATCATCTGTAGGATCAAATGATATGGATAGTACATCAGAGGAACCTATTCTAGCATATCCTTTACATGTTGTACCCCCAGATATGTCTAATTCTAACCCAAAAATTGATATAGTTTATGTGGATGAGAGAGGTATATCGTACCCTCAGCCATTACAGTTTGATGAGTTTTATTCTCAGGTTTTGGGTACTATAGATCCTACACTCAAATATTCTATTAACTTAGATGTTCTAGGACCCAGTCAATTGCCAGACTAAATAGATATCCCAGGTCCTAGCCAACCAAGAGTAGTTATATACACGAAATCCAAAAACATAGAATTAGAGCCTACAAAAGTGATTAATGAAAAGCAGTTTGAGAAGGTTGTGGAATTAGCTAAACAATTATATGATTTAGGTCACCCTTTAGTAAGAGAAGTAGATCAAGATTACAGGATCTATCAAGATTTCATAGTCAGGGTCTAGGAAGCTTATCAGACTTTTGATTATAATACTCTTACATTAGAAGACTAGACTAATATCATGGATGATATCTTTCCTACAATAGAGACATGGAGAACAAGGTTAGATTAGTTTTTTAATGAATAACCATTTGACAATATACCACACTGGATCTTTATGGTAGAAGAGTTTATTAGATAAACTTTTAAGAAATAATAGTTTGATGTGACACCGATGGATGATAGTGTTATGTATGTACATAAGTGATGTATAATAGATATGTTTGACAACTGTACTTGAGAAATGATACAAGATAGTATGTGTGTATGATGTTATGAAACTTGTCTATATACAATATTATAAATGATAAATGAAATATAGGATATGTTATTTATTTTATTCACTCTCATATTTAGATAGTAAAACCAAATGGTCAAACAAGATGAACAATTCAATCAAAGGAACCTCAAAATCTTATAGACATTAATAAGCTAATTTTGGAACATTTAGAGCAACAACAACGGATGATAGTAGAAATGAGAGTAGTTCAAGCTCGTGGTGACTAAGAAAGAGATATTGCTATCGCAGAAGATGTAGGTAATATAAGACAACTAGAACCTGTGAAAGCAATTAACGTGGAACCAGAAGTTGTGCAACAGCCTGTAGAGCCACCTAGGAAAGCTGAGCTAATGGTTGATCCTATTGATATTCAACAGTGGATAACAAAATTTTGCAAGCACAATCCTCCAACATTTTAAGGGACATTTGATGCTCAAATGGCAGAGAACTAGATCAATTGATTGGAAAAGATTTTCAAGATGCTTAATTATCCATTAGAAAGTAAGGCTCAGATGGCCATTTATCAGCTAGAAAGAGACAGACTGGTGGTAGAAAAATACTGAGCTATTATTACAGGCAAGGAACATCCTATTACATGGGAAGTGTTTCTTGAACAATTTTATGAGAAATATTTTCCTCAGTCGGTACAGGATAAATGAGAAGTTGAATTCCTTGTGCTAAGGCAAGAAGAGAAGGAGCCATTTGATGAATATCTGCTTAAGTTTATTCATCTTTCTCAGTATTCCACATATCTTTGACAAGTAGATGATGAACGATGGATGATGGAGAGAATTATTAGATGATTAAATGCTATGTTGAAAGAAAAGATGACTCCCCAACATTATAGTCAATTTAACAAAGAAATGGAGGCATGCTGAATAATTGACAATAGACTGAATCATCGAACGTTATTTAAACTAGTAATCAAGGGAAATGTTACTCTTGAAAAGACCAATCAAAGTCGAGATGCTATTAGTGGTAGTGGCTATAAGAAGAGAAAAAGGTAATGGCAAAATAAAAGACCTAATCGAGGAAACTTTTGGGGTAATGTTGGCAACAGGGACTCAAGGTTCTGAATATGTGATAAGTGTGGAAAGAATCATGGTGACAGTTCATGTTTGATGGGGCAGAATATTTTCTATACATATGGAAAACCTTGACATTTCTCTAAGGATTATCCTCAAGCAACCACGAACTCAAGGTCGAGTGTTTGCACTTACACGGGAAGATGCTCAGAAATCACCCGATATGATCTAAGGTACCTTTATCTTAATAATCACTCTGTGATTGCTATGTTTGACTTGGGGTCCAAATCATTTCTTTGTTTCTTATGAATGTGATGAATGCCTAGACCTTATGATTAACAAGTTGCATTATGCTATATATGTGATAATCCCTACAAATGCTAAAGTAGTTACATTTGATAATTGCCTAAATAGTATTGTTTGATATGAACATTGTTTCACTACTCTAGATTTAAATGTATACCTTTATGAGAAATTGATGTCATAATCAGATTAAACTGGTTATCTTCTAATAACATGATGCTAGACTTAAGAATAAGATCCTAGTTCTTTGTCCAAAGGCAATAGATTTGAGTTTAGATATAAGGTTAAATTTTATAATACAGGATCAGGCAGTAAATGCGTATGAAAAAGATGTCAAGGGTATATGATCTTCTTTTATGTTCAACCAGAAATAGAAGAAAGGGTTGAGGAGATTCTAGTAGTCAAGGAATTTCCTAAAGTATTTACAAAGGAGATTCAAGGATTACCTCCTAAACGAGAAGTGGAGTTTGCAATTGGTATTGTACCTAGAGCTAGACTAGTATCCAAAGCCCCATATCGTATAGCTCCTAATGAGATGATTGAATTAAAGATGCAGATTAAGGAGCTTTTAAAGAAGGATTTTATCTGACCTAGTATTTTACCATAGGGTACTCCAATTTATTCATTAAGAAGAAAGATGGCAGTCTAAGATTACGAATCTATTATAGGGAGTTAAATAAGATTATTGTCAAGAATAAGTATAAATATACCCCTTATCCTTTTTTTCTTTCAGAAGGCACTATACGCTCTCCCCATTCTCCTCTGAAATTCACAGTGAGGTAGCAGGGGTGACGCAGACGAAAGCAACGAGAGCACAGGGATGAAGTCTTCACGCTATCATTGCCTTGCTTCCATCAATTTCTTCTCCTGGGTCATTGCGCCTGGGTCGTCCACTCAGCTATAGTACCCATTTGCCCGATAAATGGAGCGATAAGGGGAAAGCAATGGAGCATCGCGAAAGAGGAAGGAATTTCCTGATGGTTGACATGTTGTAAGAAGTACTCTGCCATTGGTTTTAGTCGTCGCCGCCACCGTCATGCTATTTCAATCGCTCTCGAGCACGCTCTGTTACTGGAGCAAATCCTAATTCTCACTCGCCTTTTTCTTTTTGCTATTTGTGACCTATTTTACTGTCGTCACTATTAGAACTTATCATTCTCTTGCAGCTGTCTCTAACAACTTCTTGGAATTTTGATCAGAAGGAAGCATTATAGGAGGTTGTCTGTTGTCAGGTATGAGAAGAAGGAAGGAAGGATAGTGGGTGAAGTAGTTGGTGTGATAGCTGAGGAATCTCCATTGAGAGCTAACTGATATGGTAAGCTTCTTCAATGTTTTCCATTCATTTTTTTGGCAGCCTACACTGTTATTTTTAGCCTATATAGTTATCAGAACAGGGAAAGTGATAGAGTCTATATTGGTTTAAACTAAGAAGAAAATCTATATGTGTGTGTACTCATTTTGTGCGCTATGTATGTATGTAATGTTGTTGCTGCCACGAGATGGAAAAACCTATGTGTTTATATTGATGTCGTGGGTGAATTTAGGAAAGGAACTATCTGGTTTGGTTTTGGGAAAGGATATATGTATGCTATGCTCATCTTGTGCGATGTGAATGGATGTTTATGGTTGCTATTCTGTTAAGAGTGTTGTTGCAAGGAATGATTTTAATCAGTGGTGTCGAGTATATATATATATACATTTATGCCGCTGTTGATACTATTGTGAATGATTGTATATATATATACTATGATTACGAGTGCTATGAAATAATATGTATATATGTGTGTGATGATGTTGTCCAATAAAAGAGGAGTCAGAAGCATACCATAATGGGTTGTGTTGGATTAAATGGAAGGAATATATGTATAGCTGCTGTGTTGGTTAATATCTATGTAGGTCTTTAAATGGCATATATATATATATATATATATGGTGTCGTTGTTAGGAATTTAAATGAAGGAAGTAAGAATATTAAGAGAGGACGGGTTTGCTGTTGAGATGAATATAATTGTGAGTGCTATGGATTGTTGGAGGCAGGGGAACTAGGAGTATGTATGGGTGTTAGATTACTCCGGTAGATGGAAGCTTGCTGTTGGTGTTAAGGTTATAGGGTTCAGAATGTGGAAGTTAGAAAGGAATTAAATCAAAGTTGAATTAGGAACTGATGTTGCTGCCTTTGTTTAACTCAGAGGTCTCTACAAGTAAAGATAAAAGAGAGCATAAAAGAATTAGATAGAAATAATTTCTAGTGGAAATGATAAATTAAGAATTTCAAACATAATAGTGTGTTTAGAAACTTAAAAGATTGAAAAAGAGTTATCTACTGTTTTGGACAACAACATTCCGGTTAATAGGGAACTAATTTGTTGTTTTGGGTTTCTTTAAAGATAAACAAGTAATTAGAAAGTTAAGGATTTTGAAGGAAGTGAACATGCTAGAATTATTATCTTGGTATATATATATATGAGCATGCATAAGAGGGGGTATAAAATAAAAATTTGTACAATCAAGGACTTTAAGCTCACGGTAGAAAATACAGAAAAGAAGCACTATGGTTGGTATATATAAATACTTGTTGACGTTGTAGTGATTAAATTTATTAAATTTGAGCACTGGAATATGATTATGGACTCTTAGAGATATAATTAGAATGTTAATATATTGTTTTGGGAAATCTAGGGAATTAAATAGAAAGTGATATTCTAAAGCTAAAAGCAAGAGTCAGTGAGAGGAGCATTTCAGGTAAGTGAATTACGTTTCCTTAAAATAACATTCTCATAAATTGTTATTGCATTTAAAATGTTGAATTTCAAATATGATTTACAAAAAACCAGTTTTACAAATTCAAGGTTTTAAATTTTTATAAATGATTTATTTTTAAACGTTTTACTTGGATTACGATTATGTATGAAAATGGATAAAGAGGTTTTAGAAAAGAATTTGACAAATGTTACATTGAACTGATGTTATTCATGAAATATTCCTATGTCAATTTCATATGTTTTCATAGTAACTTGATATTTGATTTTAAATGTTCATGTTGGGGTTTTTGAAATTCAAATTATTCTTATTGAAGTTTATTGCATTAGAAACTGTTGAAATCATTACATGTGAAATGGACCCCACGTATGTTGGAAACATTTTAGAAAGGATAGAATACATAATGCTAGTTACTAACAACAGTACTGCTAGTCCTTGGTATACCTTGGTTACCTGAGCTCGATAGATATCCATGAGTTTTGTACTCATGATAGTTATTCGTGGGATTTATTCTCACGACATTTATTTGTGGGATTTATTCTCATGACAGTTATTCAAAAGTTTTGTACCTGCACATGTATTCGTGGCTTCAAGTCTCCAGATTTGGTTATTTACCCTCATGGACTGTGTGTCCACGCCTGTTATGTGGCCTCGTGCTACGCATGGTTATTTACCCTCATGGACTATATATCCACACCTGTTTACATGGCTTTGAGCCACGCCAGATTGGTTAGTTACCCTCGTGGACTGTGTGTCCACATATGGTTACGTTATGTTGAAGTCCTACGGAAAGATTATGGTTTTGAAAGTATTGCTTTTAAACGATTGATTTGAAATGGTTATTTCAAATAGTTTTCCCTGAAATAAAACTATTTACGGAAAGGTTTGTATCGAACTACGAAATGTTATTTGAAACATGTTGATGCATTGTTTACTTCCGCATTCTTTTAATCATGTTTTTATGACATTTTTCACGAGTAGATTATTTAGCTTCAGATAGTGTAGTTGACCCTAATCCTCCCGCTGAGAAGTGAAGAGCCTCGTTGCAGATCTGAAACGTTGTTTTTTGAATAAGACTACTTTTGATGTAATTACCACTATTAAGTACTTGTATTATTTTGATAAAATGGTAAATGCTCCACATAGTTCTTAGAAAAGATTTTGGTTATTTTAGAAAAAAACACGTAACTTTGAACGTTTACAGTCTGTTGTAGGATTATGGGGAGATCAGTTATACAACGACGGTCCTGCTGAGATTCCTGCAAAGGACTTGCGTTTATTTATTAATTGCAACGTATTATGATTTTCGTTTCAAACATTTCATTTAAGGTTTTAGGCTTACGGAATGTGAAATTATTCATATTATGTGCCAGTCACGGTTCAAATTTCGGGACGTGACACAAGGAATAGAGTCTCATGTAAAGGTAACAGTTGTTGACAGGCTACGATTAGTTACGCTTTTAACCATTCATAGTTAATTTTGTCAGTATGATTTATTGGCTACTCTATAACGTTCAATTGTATTAAATATAGTATGAGTATCAAATTAATTATCAGTAGCTTTCACTTTTGGCTTATATTTTAACTAAGAAAACTTGCATGAAATAAAGTAACCTTAAGCCATTTGGATCATGTTTTTAAAGTGAGGATTGAACATATATTTAGATATTTTAAATCTCTAGTTTCTTCGCTCCTTCTCCTTGGTATGCATCAATTAATTGTCTTCATAAACTCTACTCCCACATGACTTGCACATGAAAGTGATACACCAGAACAGAAGTATCCAAATTCCAAAGAAATTAAAGGAAACATGAAATTACGGGCGTTTACATATTTGAAGAACGCAACACTTATTTTACCTCCAAAGAAAAAGAAGAGTTAACAAATGAAATACATGGTTTTGTAAGTATGGACAGAAGAGGCCCTAAAGAAGAAAATGAAGATAAAAAGTGGATCATGTGTTGAATGAATGAATGAATTATGGTGAACTACTCAGAAACGGCGTGTTGTTCATCATCATGGTTTGCCGGAGGAGGAGGAGGAGCCTCTGCAGAATCAGCTTCAACCTTTTGAGTTTCGTTGTTCTTCTTCATGGAAGAAGATTTGGACACGTGGGAATAGCATCCTTTCTCCTTGAACAACTGAGCAAAATGGTGCTTACAGTATAAAAACCCATCAAGTGCCGCATAGTTGGATGGGCTCAGAAAACAGCCTCCTTGAGCACACCTGAAGCATGATTTGTGAAAGAATTCTCCTTCTACGGTTACCTGCGTGTTCGTAGTTGTTGTCAATTTATTAATTAATTTATTAATTAATTAATTTTAATAACGAATAATAACCTTTTCAAGTGGGTAGACGGTTTTCTTGCAAGAAGAGCATTTGTCTACAGTTCCAGAGAACATGGCCGACAATTTGCTTGGTGCCCTTGTCTGTAATTCAAACGTTTCAAAACCGATAATATTAATTAAGAAGAAACTTTATTGATTGATTAATAAGAAAGAAAGCCAAGAGAAGATCGATGATCACGTACGTACCAGCTCACTCTTTCCAGCTGATTCATTTATTCATTCATCACAATTAATAATTCTTGATTAGCCCCCAAAGTTAACAAAATAATAATAATGATGATAAGAATTTATTTAACAAACAAAGCAACTCACTTGATAGGGATCTCCTGGTGAGACCGCCAGTGCTCTTGAAAAGCTGCTCAAAATGAGGCTTGCAGTACAACACTCCATCCACCGAAGAGTACGTGCTAATCTATGTATGTAGTATATTATCATTTCCAATTCCTTCGTTCAAGTTCAACAGATAAATATTTAATTAATGAATTCAAATCATCTCTTTACCGCTAGGACGCCGTTGCACTGACTGCATTTGAAGCAAGTCTTATGATAAATAACTCCATCTGCTGAAACAGAATCCACAAAATGAGCAGTTTTATCACAAGCCTTACATTTCTGTTGGGTCCCGATGAACGACATGTCGTTTGGTTAAAGATCTCTTTCTGACTTTAATTGCAATTTCCCAGTAGTAATAACAAGAATTTGTGCTTTCAATTGAGTATGTTGGAGAAGCTTTTACATAATAAAAGAACTCCAAGTGGTGCCTGCTATTCTATCTGTCATCATCCTCCACCATCCCTTTTGTAATAACGTGCGATATTAAAGGTGTAGCAATGAAATGAATCAAACTGGTGAAGAAGCTTGAATCCATGCGCACCATTAAACGCAAATCCTCCTCTTTTTTTAATTGGATCGTTTACCATCACACAAACTCTCCTCTATTTTTAGATTCCAACTATTTAATATGGACATTCTCTGACCAAGTCTCTCTCTCTCTCTCTCTCAGTTAGTTTTACCTTTGTTTGACTTGGCATATTGCAATTTAAAAATGTTGTGATTTTTAATTAGTTGAATATAGATATATATAAGGAGCGTCCTATAATTTAAAATTCAAGGTTAACATGATTTTTGTTCTAGAAGTTTCGTGCAGAAGTTATAGGTATCTGAAAGTTTTTTTTGAATCCATTTTACAACAGAAGTATTAAAAATTGAGCAAGGTCACCCTAACTATTAAAAAAAATTAATATTGACTGTTCAAAAATTAATATTTATTATTAATATTTGTAACAATAAGAGGCGACATTACTCTATTTTAATACTTTTGAGATGAAATTATTCCCATAAAAAATTATAAATACCCACAGTTTTTATGGACATTAACCCTAAAATTTACTTTAGACATTCCAAGTCCCTTTTATATTCTTATTCTTACTTAAGTTGTGAGTTCAATAATATATATATATATATATATATATATAATACTCCCTTCTATCTTTAATATAAGAGCTAAATAACTAATTTATAACTATTAAATATATTAGTTAAATTAGTTATTTATAATAAATATGCATTAATTTCTCTAGAATACCCTTTCTAATTATGTGTATTATAACTATCCATTATGTGCAACTAATAAGGATACTTTAGAGAAAAAATTATAAATTTGAAAGATAAAGTTAACAGAGATCTTATATTTAGGGTCCAAATAAATATTTTATCTAACTTTTATATTTAGCATTGGAGGTAATATAACCTATCAAATAACTATAGGAGCGAAAGGGGCAAGGTTTCACTTATATAAACATAATGTTCAGATTAGCACCTGTATGCATATAAAAACGATCAAAGTATCTTGCTTCTTTAATTTTTGGTATGACAAGCATTTGCAAAGAGAGAAAGACACACTCCACTTGGTTATTTCTTTCTCTTTCTAAGTAAGAAAACCGCATATAAAATATCTTTAATTTGAAAGAACTACTTTTATTTAAGGTTCAAACCTAATTTAATTTGGATTAGTCGAAATATATAACGAATAGTTTGTTCCCATGTGTATGCATTTATACGAAAGGGGGTGAAATGGAAAAATGAGAAAAAATAAGGGCGAGGCCTTGGTAATTTTCTCCAACACAAGATGTAACATTAACCAAATACAATGAAAGATAATATTTAAATAGAAAGAACAGCAGAACAGCAGAAGTATAAAAGTATAAACATATAATTGGTCTGCTTTGAAACACAAGAATTTGTGATTATTAACTGAAGCAAGAGAGAAGTTGAAATTTTCTGGGACTATATCCTCGAGAGCGATGCATGGCAGCATTTTCTTCAACCCCTTGAGAAAGTCTTCATATTTTTTGGCCTCAATCACTGCCTTTTCTCTTCTGCTAACTAAAGTATTTCTGCCATTTTGTTTTTCATTTTCTCCACATAATCTGCCTTCTTTCTTTCAAGGCCTTCCTGCTAATGCATTTGAATTTTCCTTGTGGGTTTATTTGGCAAGATGTATATATATATATAATAAAGAGCTAATTATTACTATTATTATTAATTAACTCCACTTTTTTTCATTTGTACTTGAACGGTTGCCTTTTTCCTGTCCTCCCACAGTCCAACCATAGAGACCTTCATACATGCCCTGTTTGTTTGGCAACCACACCACGATAAATAGGCTGGTCTTATTTATTTATATGCTCAGCTTTAAACAAGATTTTGTCTTACTTGGTTATCTGCTTTTGCCTTCTCACTTTCTTCCCTTGCTCTAACGAATGCCAATCTTTTTTCTGATTCAACTCTTGCAAGAGCAACATCTGTTGATCAAACCCAAACACCAGAGAGGGAAGGGGAAAAAGCGGTTACTTTGATATTTAAAACACTAGTCATTAATATAAAAATTGTTTAACTAATTTTAGTAGATTAAAAAAACTAGATAAATTATTTAATTATAACAAATATGACATTATATTCTTAAAACACCTATATATAATATTAGATTATATATAAGTTTATAAATTAGGTAAATTATTTTAGTAAAAAAATGAGAAATATTAGAGATAAATAGATTTAGATCATATATTTAGGATTACTATTAATCTTCTAACTAGCTCTCATAATTAGGATAAGAGGAGTATTTATTAGAAACAAGTAATCAATGAGTCCTTATATTTTATCTCAATTTTGAACCAAGTCCTTATAGTTTATTTTATTTAAATTGAACCCTTATAGTTTGATTTTTTCTAAGCATTCGTTATTAACTATAAAAATCGTCACTGTTAATTTATATAATTTTATAGACTTTATGAAATCTCTTTTATTCGTTTTATTTCACAGCATTTTAACATTCGTGCAATGAAATTCCATAAAGTCTATAAATTAAAATGAACATATCAAACAATAAAGGTCCAATTCAATTCAAAATTGAGGTGAACAATTTTCCCTATCTAATTTATTATTCACATTTATATTTAGAGATATTACCCCTGTCTGTTGAAGTCTCGAGATGCTTTTGAGCTGCAAGATTTGTTACGTAAATCAAGTAATCATAGATCGAGTCTGTTTGGATAGGATTTTAGAAACGGGTTTATGAAAAAAAAAACTTTTGAGCAATTTATAAAAAATAGCTTTTGGAGAAGAGATTATGAAAAAAATTATTTTAAATAAATGAGTGTTTGAATAGTTATTTCTAGAAGTACTTTTATTATTGGTAAATTATGAAAAAATGTATGAGTATTAAATGAGAAGAGATAAGAGATTAGAGGAGAGAGTGTGTAAGAAAAGAAATGAGAGAGGGTGTAAGAAAAAATAAGAGAGAGGAGAGAGGTGTAAGAAAAAGTATGAGAGAGAGTATAAGAAAAAGTATGGGTGATATAGTAATTGGTTAGTTCATAAACTCTTTTACTGTTCCATAAGTTACTCTGACCAGCTTATTTAAAACCTTAATTTTAAACAATAGTTTAGTTTAAAAGCTCGTTTGAACAAATATAACTGTTTGTTTTAATATTTCTCAAAATCTGGGTTTTGAGCCAAATCTAGGTAATAAATGTAATGCTGAAAGAAAATACTAGGTTCAGTACAACGTCGTTTTGAAGGGAATTGATGCCGCGCAAACCTAGCGAGTGAGGAAGGACGAGAGAGATGAGAGATTTACCTAGAACATCAAGATCAGGAGGAGGGTAGACGACAGTGTCTTGCTGGTTTACGACGTCGTTTGGAGGAGAGTCTTCTTTCTCGACCGAATCCTTATCAGATGTTGAGGCTGCAGCAGCTGCAGAATCCTTGGCTCCGTCTTCTTCCATGACGACATTGTGTGTTAAATCTTAAGAGCTCTCGAAGCTTTGCGTGGTGTTGTGTTGTGGGCCACTCACCTCCGTCGTTTTCATACACGACAACAGTGTGGTCAAGTATGACCCTGTTCTTTTTAAATGCTGATGAGCTGCAAATAATATTTTTTAATAAAAATTTATTCCTCCAGTTCTAGATAATGGCTCCTCAATGCTTTAATATTAATCGATAATATATTACATATCAGATGGTAGCGCAAAAAGGTAGACATTTTTTCTGTGTATTCCATTAAATCACACAAATAATTCTTTTATAGAACAATCACTCAATTCCGTGTAATATGTAACATTTTAAATTTTCTCAATCTGTATAAACTGATAGAGGAAAGTGGTTATGAAGGGATTATAATAGTAATTAAGAAGAAAATATAATAATTAATATAAGTTTTAAACTAAAGAAAGAGAGAAGGTATAAAATTATAAAGAAAAAATACACTAAATTGCAATCTAGTGAAAGTTTAGAGACTAAATTTCAATTAATAAAAGTTTTAAGGATATAATGGTTATTTAAAAAAAAAAGAATTAAAGTGAAAACTCTAAAAGTTTTATGGTGCAAAATGGAGTAGATATAAGCTTTGGACTTTAAGTGTAATTTTAAAAATTTAAGGGCTTAAAGTGTAATTTTTAAAAGTTTAGGGGGAAAATGGTAATAATAGAAAGTTGAGTTAAAAAATACTAAAAATTGCCCAGAAGCATTTTAGTCCTAAATTTTACCATAAAATAGATAAAGTTATTATGATCAGTTTAACGCAATATATAATTTTGATTAGAGGATTCGATAAATTCATATTAATTTCTAAAGTATAGATATTAGTACAGTATCTTTCAAACCTTATAATCAGATACAAATTGGTAATAATTTCTTATAAATAATATAAAAATTTATGAAACTTAAAGAAGTTAAAAATGAGTCATGTAGAATTAATTATAAAATTTACAATGAAATCGGACACCGATAAATGATTAAAGGAAATATAGAAAAAAATTATCAAGACTTTTGTGTCTCAAAAAATTATGAGAGTTTACAAAAAAATTATTTTATATTAGAGTGAATTTCTAAAAATGTCACAAGTATTAAAAGATGTGTGTAAAATTTATCTCAAAATTAAGAGAATTTAAGGATATCGGTATATGAAATAAATGAAAAATGCCTTTGGAATTGTGGCAATTGGCAATTGGACTCAATTTAGGGCCAAAGTGGTGTCTTGCAGCAGCCCAAGATGACAAGGAGTGGTTTTGTGGCCAAATGGATTTTTAAGTTTTTTTTATTAAAAAAAAAGAAGGAAGGAAGGAAATTTCAAGTGGTGCAAAGTGGCCATGTGAGGTGTCTTATTGGGTCCCATGAGATGCCAAATGGAAGGCATAACAAGAATGAAGAGTTATCCCATGTGCTTCTTTGTATTAAAATAATGAAATAATTAAGTTAATAATGATTAAGTGTAATTAATCATGAAACCTACCAATCAAAGTAAAGATTAAGGATTTAAAATAATTAGGAAATGGAAGGATAGATTAGTCCTAAGGTGCCAAAAATTACTCTATAAATACCTCCCTCCATCCTTCATAATGGTGCCAAGTAAGAGGGGAAACTCTTGAGGATTTAAAACTCAACCAAGCATAAAGAAGAGACAAGGCACTTTGGATCAAATCAATCAAGCTTTAAGGTAAGCAATCTTCCTAGTTCTTATGTATATGTTTTGAAAGATTGAAACCTAGGTTTTAGCAGTTGGAAAACCTATTTTTCATTGGTTCCTTATGCTGTCCAAATCTAAATAGAAATGAAGAAAGAAGATAAGCAAGGTAGTACTATGAAATACTAACCTAGATAAGCTTGGATTGTTAGTTATTGCTTGAATTAACTGTGTAATTCTTAAAATCCCAATTTATGTAACCTTTCATCCTATGACAGAAATGAAGGAAGAAGGTTGAATTTCAATGATCTAATGCTTCTATTGAATTTATATCATGATTTTGTGTAGGATTGAATAATAATGGAACCTTGGAAATATTGAAATTGAGAAAGGGAGAATTTGAAACCTTCTATGTTACTATTTATATGTATGAATAGTAATTAAAATTTTATGATTTTGATGTTTTCAATGGGTTTAAAATACAAATTTTTATAGGATTAAGTAAGAACAAAGTCTTGGAAGCATTGGAATTGTAAAGAGAAATTTTTGAAAAATTGTATGCACTATTTCTGTTTCTATCTAGACTTGAAAGAAACATTGGAATTTTGAAATTCTGAATCCATATTTGGATTCCTTGGGCAAAATTGTGTGGGATATAGTCAAGGCACAAATTAATTCAAACTACAAGGCAATTAATAACAAATAAAGCAAGTTAGGGGTTTATCGGTTTCAGAAAATGGAACTAAATTATTGAGTTAGATTCAAGCTGAATTGGTATGGATTGTAATAAATTCATTACTCCACCATCATTAGGCTTTGACTTTTGTGAAAAAGGAGACCAAAAGACCAAGACTTGTATTCTTTAATTGCTTGGATGTTTTATGTGTTGAATGGTTACTTTGATTATTTGAAGCATGTATATTTGAGTTATGCTCTATTTCTTTTATGATATGGCCATATGTTATAATTTAAAGAACATGAAGCATGTGTAGGTATCATTATGTAAGCATGATCATTAAGCGTATACATTGTAACATTAAGATTGAGTTGCATATACTGTTTGATTTCCATTTGCTACTGAGATTTTCCACAAAATCTCACCCTTCAATTATATAGATATAACAGCAAGGCCATCTTATGGAAGCAAAGAAGAAAAATGAAGAAATTATGATGTATAGATACTTTGTTGTATATGAGACTTTTTATGAAAGTATGTATTGTGTATTAAGTACTTATTTTAGTTCTGATGATGTTTGTTGAGACTTAGGAAAAATAGTTATCCTTTGAATAAATCTATGAGACTTTACAGTATGATAACTGACATGTTAAACTTTGTTTTGATACCAAGAATACCTTATTCCAATATTTGTACAAAGAGAATGATGTTTTCAAAGTTAAGGAATCAAATCTAGAAATTGTGAAACAGACCAAATGAACAGTAATTTTTCACGCCAATACTATATTAATTGGTTTGGAGTTTGGTCGTATTCATATTTTTCTTTAAAGAACCTTATGTTATCTTTGTATAGTAACTTGAACCATTTCATTTCGATTTTTTTAGAATTAATTATGAATTTTTCAAGTTGAATAACTTATCTAGAATTTTACCAAATGAATAGTAATTCATGGTAAAAAAAATTAGATTGTGTAATTTGACTTCATTGATCATATAAGTGTTTTAGATGCTACTATTTGATCCCTAAGATGTACAAAAGTAAGGTGTTACCTAATACATGTCATCAATATTATACACTACATTAGCTTGTTTTCCTTTACTGCTACACAATTTGATAAATAATTTCAGATAACTTTTGAATAATCCTTGCTTGTATGGATGTATATAAAGTTGTTTCTCTTTTTTCTTTTCTTTTCTTTTCTTTCCTTTCATTTTCTTTTTTGATAATTATATAAGTTGTTTCTTTAATTGTACATATACTAATTAATCGTAAAACCGTTTTTAGAAAAATAAATTCCCTTTCTCATTAACACTTATATTTCTTACTATTTAGAAAAAAATATACTTCCCCATTTCTATTTACAAATTAGCTTTTAGAAGTTTTTCATATTCTTACTTATACATTATTTTCCAAAAATTGTAAAGTAATTAATTAATATTTGCTTTTATTAATAGTCTTAATATGAATATTGGTGAATAATTATAATAGAGAGAGGGACTAGGAAAGATGAGTAAAATTGGGTTACAAATTAGGGCTAAGGTGCAAATTTACCTCAAAAGTTTTCACTCATAAGCGTTGGTTATCTGTAAGTTTTTTTAGAAGAAATGTTGCACTAGAAGTTTTCAAATCATAGTAATGTCACCCTAACCATTAACCAAATTTATGTTTGACTGTTAGTTGACCAATATATTTACATGGCATCCACATCATCATTTATTTTTTATTAAGGTGAAAATTTATCTTGAATGTTTTCACTCATGAGCACTTGATATTCGGAATTATTTTATTCAGTTTTACCCTATCCATTATCCAAGTTTAGTTGACTGTTCGCTTAACCAAATATACTGAGCTGACCACTCCACACACTACAAGAAAATAGGTATTTTGTAGCAGTTATTTTATGGTGTTTCTAGCAATTTTAACCGGTAGAAATTTTATTTCTAGCAATTAGATGAACCACTAGAAAACCAAGTGTTAAAAAATAGTTTCTAGCAGTTATAGGAAACCATTATGCATAGTTATCAAAATGCTAGAATATTTCTAACGGTTCAGTCAAATGCTAGAAAAACATGACAATAAAACACAAAAGGATGATGTTAGTAGCGGTTGATAACTGATATAAAATATTTACATTAAGTAATATTTCTAGCAGTTCATATTTTGGTGGTTGGTGGGAAACAAAATGTTTAGGATAGTGCCAAAAATTTTAGTTGTTAGAAACCACTAGAAATATAGAGCTAAAATTTGAATTTTTAAAAAATTGTTCCCTCATTTAGGCTCCAAAATTTGAATTTATCATGTTTGTTATTTTTTAGTTGATACAAAACCGCTAGAAAGTTTATTCGAGGGGAAAAATAAAATCCATTTTTTATTATTCTAAATATTATATTATTAATTATGAAACTATTAAATAGATTATATGAGATGATGATGTTGATATATGTAATTAGCAAAGTATTACATGTTGTATAAAAAAATATTGTGATAAATAATAAGTAAGTAAATTATGATTGTATCTTATGAGTTTAATTTAATTTGTTAAGGTAATTGAGCTAGAGATGCAAGAATTGGAGATGAGATAATTTGTAGTATTGAACTTCAATTTATAAGTTGAAGAAGTGGCTGGATTAGTGGAGATGAATAAAAACAATCTAAATGAAGAAAATATAAGTATGTTAGTAAACTATAAATAAAGATAAATAAAATCTACAAAATAAATAAATTCTTACCGTTTAAAGAAAAAGGAATGAGGAGAAGAATAGAAGGAGTTTTAAGGAGAGAGATGAAGGATGTCATACCTCACTTCCTAGGCTCCATCTTCTCCAAAACAGTATCTTGTTATGTTTGGAAAAGGTAAAGGTGAGATTTCTAGGAAAATCTCAGTAGCAAACGGTACCACAACCAATGTAGCAGAAGTTCTGCCCCATTATGTTGGAAATCGTGCCCTAGGGGCTAATCATTGTCTTATGAACATTATTGATTTATGAATTTATTAATTGTGTTATCATATTATTTGCATGTTTACTGTGATGACCATCCTTGGATAATTCATGATCTTATCCTAAATGTCCCTGGTCGGTCATCTCTGCGGGAGCACAGATGAAATAAGACCAGTATGACTTTGAAGATGTATAGAGATATAAATCAAAGTCATAGGCACATATAAGAGTACAAGGTGTTGGACCGACCCGCTATGAGAGAACTGCATGGGTAACGTCATAAGCTTCTCTCATATACAAACCATGTCAATATGCCCTTTGACCTGAGATCATCATGGATTCCTACATGACAAACGCTTAGCTTTGACCTAGTCAAAAGTCACTTTTGACCGAGTGATCATAAAGACTATGTTTGGGCTTAGTGGTTTTTCATGCGGAGGAATGTGAATGGTCAAGATGGAATTTGTCCCTCACATTCGTAGAGAGATTACTGGGCCCCTCGATGAGTGAGTCTAAGAAATGTATGGCCATATTGTAATGGAAAGGTAGTTCCATTTCTATAGTCATACTACTCAGGGATCGAGAAAGTAACAGTCAAGAATAGGAGGATGACATTATCCATGCCTCAACCATGACCAAAATATCGCGTGACAGAAGGGACATGATATGGATATATAAAAGGTTACATCGTTTAACGATCCTCATATGATTTGGGTAGTCGTTATGTCTTGCTAGAGACCGCTTGTGACTTGTGGGCCAGTATAGCAAATAGCCCACTGTCAACTTCATATGGGCCTACAAGGTCGCACACAAAATAGCCCAACATGAGCTATGATGTCCAAATTCATTGAATCTAAGACATGTACAGATTCAATGAATGGTCTAGGGTGGATGTATATATTTATTTATATTTATATTCATATATATATAAATTCGTATATATATATATTATAGATAAGAGATATATGAGATTTAATTTATAAGGATAAATTAAATCTCTATCATGTTTGAATTTGAAATTTAAATTGATAGCATATCTCATATAAGAGATATTTATAAGATTTAATTTATAAGGATAAATTAAATCCTTATCACGTTTGAATTTGAAATTCAAATTGATATGATATCTCAAATTTGATTTATGACAATAAATCAAATATAGTTCAGTCTCATCTTTATTTAAAGCTAAATAAATTGGTAATTAAATCTGTGCGACGGATTTAATATTATTTATTTAATTAGTTTCTTATAAAATTATACAATATATGATATTGTATTAATTTCAGAATTAATATAAGATTAACTCCAAAATCCAATTCGGTAGAGAGAGAAAAAAATGCATAGCATCCTATATATCTGATTTTAGGAGCTGCGTTTTAGAGATACACATAGAACACAGCAAGGCCGAAGGGGAATCTGTAAAAGGTTTGCAGATAAGAAACTGTCAAAATAGAGACGGAGATGACGAATTCTTGAGCCCTGGAGGGACAAGAGACGCTAGCACGTCGTTTGTGGTTGGAACGCTGTTCGTGTATACCAGTAGAGGAAGTCGACCTGAGTCGTCGACTTTTTGCGATCGGAAAGGGAGCACGAGCCGCAGAGAGAAGCTGTGAATGTCGTGACCAGAAGCTGTTGAACTAGCTAAGGAACACTGAGGGTAATGCTTCTTTCCACTTGACTTAAACACATACGGTAGATCCTGGCAAGGAATGGAAAAAAATTTAAATTAATTTCCGCCGCGTGTCTTCTAATTCCTTTCAGTGGTATCAGAGCCATGCCGTTTTGTGTTTAAGTTAGGCTTGATTGTTGATTCATATGATATGTGTTAGTCGTAGCCGATAATATGATATGCGTTTTATATGTGACATATAAGGGATCTGCATTATGTATGACATAAAAGGAATCTAAAAGGGAATTGAAATCAGTGGTGATACGTTTTGATTTGATCAATTAACGTAGATAGGGTCCAAGAAAACTGAATTCAGATTTGTGATTATTCGTAGATGGGGACCGCCGTGGCTACCTGTTCGTAGCACAATATAACCGTAACATATGTTATTTTGTGAATGTTTTAGATTTGAAACATCAATTGCCCTGCAATTAAATATGAATGATGATTCTTGAATGCTTGGGTATGGTGAACAATATGGCTCTAGAGTGCAAGTATTGTAATTTTTAAATACGACCTGCGTGTCATGCCTTCCTATATATATACTCTCAATGTACCTTCTCTTCTCATCTCGCTCCCCTTGAATGTTAAAAGAGGTTTCTATATGTAATTTTCCTTTTCTTACTAGAGAGCTCCTCTCATTGGCTTAAGGGGACTTAGGATATGTGAGTCATATTGTATAACATTTAAATTATGCATCTTATGATTATATCAGCACATGCATATTACTTGTATGAGATACAAACTGAGAAACATGCATTCTTATAAACCAAACAGTTAAATTAAGCCCTATAAATGAAATCTTAAGTCATAATGCTGTCAATTTATGAACACTTGTCAAAACCTCGATTGCTCAATTGTGGACTCTACTAAAGTGGGTGCTTTTAAGTTATCTTGGGGAGATAAGCAAGAGTAATGGTGCTACTCTCACATGTTTATTATTGTTTGACTTAATTGAGATTAACAAAATGGTTTTAGGTCTCAAGGCATTAGATGGGATTAAAAACATGCCAGATCATATGATGATAAGATCCCATGAACATCTAAGAGTTATATTTGATGTAATTGGTAAAGGTGTTACCTACCTAAATAACTTAATTTAAGCGTCCTGCCAAAGCGGATTTAAGTTTGAGCCAAATATGGATCTTAGCCCACTAACTATTGCATTGAGGGTTGTTTATTCAGTGGGAGATTGCAAATTAAATTGCATATTTTAATTGTAGAATCATGACAACTAGTAATACTGCTACATTATCGCTGTGATCTGTCCTTCAGAAGGACAAACTCAATGGGACAAACTTTCTTGACTGGTTTAGGAACTTGAGAATTGTTCTCAAATAGGAAAGAAAGGCGCATGTCCTAGATCAACCCATTCCTGAGGAGCCAGCAGCTAATGCTCCTAGAGCTCAGAGAGATGCTTACACGAAGCATAAGGAAGACTCTGTTGATGTGGGATGCTTGATGCTAGCCACCATGGTTCCGGAGCTCCAAAGAGATCTGGAATACATTGAGGCTTATGAGATGATTGTGCATCTCAAGGAAATGTTCCAACAACAGGCAAGGCAAGAGAGGTATGAGACCACTAAGGCCTTATATTTCTGCAAGATGGCTGAAGGTGCATCAGTCAGTACTTATGTCTTAAAGATGAAGGGGTACGTTGATCACCTTGAGAGGATTAGATTTCCCAGGAGCTAGGAGTTAGCTACGGATTTGATCTTGAACTCACTCCCAGAAAGTTATGACCAGTTTGTCATGAACTACAATATGAACAACATGGAGAAATCTATTTCTAAACTGCATGGGATGCTTAAAACTGCTGAGCTAAGTCTTAAGAAGAAGCCCAGTAGTGTTTTGATGGTTCAGAAAGGAAAGGGTATGAAAAAGAAAGGCAAAGGCAAGGGGAAGGGTCATGGCTCATCAGGTAAGACCAAAGAGTCAGGCAAGCCCAAAACCAAGCCTGCACTAAAGAAGGCAAAGCCTCCGAAGGAAGGAGTCTGCTTCTTCTGCAATGAACCTGGTCATTGGAAGAGGAATTACAAACTCTACCTCGAAGATTTGAAAAAGAACAAGAAGGATAGCAGGGCTATCGCTTCAGGTATTTATGTTATAGACATTCATCTTTCTACTTCCACCTCATAGGTATTAGATACTGCGTGTGGTTCTCACATTTGTACAAATGTGTAGGGACTAAAGGATAGTAGGAAGCTGAAAAAGGGCGAGGTTGACCTATGAGTTGGAAACAGAGCAAGGGTTGCTGCGTTAGCTGTTAGCACTTATGAATTAGTTCTGCCCACTGGGCTTTTGTTAGTTTTGAACAATTGCTATTATGTTCCTGCTTTAAGTAGTAACATTGTTTCACTTTCTTATTTGGATAAGGAAGGTTTCACTTCTATAGCTGGGAATAGTAGATGTTCTATTTATCGTAATGATGTTTTCTATGCTCATAGTGATTTGCATGTTGATCATTACATATTAAATTTGGAACAACCCAATCATGGAAATATCTATAACATAACCGCCAAAAGGGTCAAACCAAATGATTTGAATCCCACATACCTCTGGCACTGTCGTTTGGGCCACATAAATGAGAAACGCATTTCTAAACTCCATCAAGATGGATTTCTAAACTCATTTGATTTTGAATCATATGAAACTTGCGAGTCTTGCTGGTTAGGAAAGATGACAAAGTCACCTTTCACTGGGCACAGTGAGAGGGCCACTGATTTATTGGGCCTCATACGTACAGATGTGTGTAGACCGATGAACACAAATGCCAGAGGAGGTTATTCGTACTTCATAACATTCATAGATGATTTTAGCAGATATGGGTATATTTATCTGATAAAACATAAATCTAACTCTTTTGAAAAGTTTAAAATATTTCAAAATGAAGTACAAAACCAGCTTGGCAAAACAATTAAAGCCCTTCGATCTGATCGGGGTGGTGAATATTTGAGCCAAGAGTTTATAGATCATCTTAGGATTTGTGGGATAGTCTCACAATTGACTCCTCCAAGACACCACAATAGAATGGCATTTCTGAACGGAGGAATCGAACACTATTAGATATGGTTCGATCTATGATGAGTCAAACAGATCTTCCACCCTCCTTTTGGGGCTATGCCCTAGAGACAGCTGCGTTCACACTCAATCGTGTTCCATCTAAGGCAATTGAAAAGACTCCGTATGAGATATGGTCTGGGAGGATGCCTAGTTTGTCTTTCCTCAAGATTTGGGGATGTGAGGTCTATGTTAAGCAACAAGCCTCAGACAAATTAGCGCCCAAATCCTCAAGGTGCCTTTTTGTGGGATATCCTAAGGAAATCAAGGGATATTACGTCTATAACCCTGCTGATAACAAAGTATTTGTTGTCAGAAATGGTATCTTTCTCGAACGAGAATTTATCTCTAAAAGAACCAGTGGGAGTAAGGTACACCTCGAAGAAGTTCGAGAGCCACAAGACACCACAGAACTGCAGATGGAAAACAGAGAAGACTCACAACAAGTTGTTGAGACTCCTCAAGTCACGCAAGGTCCACGGAAGTCAAATAGGACACGACTTCAGCCTCAGAGATATGGATTTCTGATTTCTGATAGTCATGATGTGTTGCTCATTGAGCATAATGAGCCGACTACCTATCGAGAAGCTATAGTGGGACCAAACACTGAAAAATGGCTTAATGCCATGAAGTCTAAGATGCAATCCATGTATGACAATAAGGTTTGGACCTTAGTCGACCCGCCTGAAGGTGTAAAAACTGTCAGGTGCAAGTGAGTTTTTAAGGAGAAAACTGACATAGATGGCAATGTAAATGTCTTCAAGGCACGACTGGTTGCAAAAGGATTTACTCAAACTCATGGTGTGGACTATGATGAGACCTTTTCCCCAGTTGCAATGGCCAAATCAATCAGAATCCTCTTTGCCATAGCAGCATATTATGACTATGAAATATGGCAGATAGACGTCAAGACAGCCTTCCTTAATGGAAAGCTCCTTGAGGACGTGTACATGACATAACCTGAAGGGTTTGTGCGTTCCAAGGACTCTGGTAAAGTGTGCAAGCTTCAAAGGTCCATTTATGGACTGAAGCAAGCCTCTCGGAGTTGGAATCATCATTTTGATGAAGTAGTCAAAGAGTTTGGATTTCTTCAAAACATTGATGAACCTTGTGTGTACAAGAAGGTTAGTGGGAGCACAGTTGTGTTTTTGGTACTCTATGTCGATGACATCCTACTTATTGGGAATGACATTCCTACCTTGCAGATTGTCAAGTCTTGGTTAGGAAAGTCTTTCTCGATGAAAGACTTAGGTGAAGCCACCTATATCCTAGGAATCAGAATCTATAGAGATAGATCTAAAAGACTTCTAGGACTCAGTCAGAGTACATACATAGACAAAATATTGCATAGGTTCAGTATGCACGAATCAAAGAGGGGTTTCATACCCATGTATCGTAGTATTCACTTCAGCAAAGATCTGTGTCCTAGTACATCTGATCAGTGAGATCGCATGAGTAAAGTTCCATATGCCTCGGCCATAGGATCTATCATGTACGCGATGTTATGTACTCGACCGGATGTCTCGTTTGCCTTAAGTATGACTAGCAGATATCAACAGGACCCTGGTGAGGGCCATTGGACTGCTATCAAGAATATCCTTAAGTACTTAAGAAGGACTAAGGACTTATTTTTGGTCTATGGTGGATTGAATGACGAACTCTGTGTAACTGGTTACACAGATGCGAGTTTCCAAACTGACCAGGATGACCAAAAAATTACAGTTTGGATATATATTCCTCCTCAATAATGGAGCAGTAAGCTGGAAGAGCTCTAAACAGGGCACTGTAGCAGATTCTATAACGGAAGCTGAGTATATAGCAACATCTGATGTAGCTAAGGAAGCGGTTTGGATCAGGAAGTTCATCACGAAACTAGGGGTGATACCTACCATCTCAGATCCAATAACTTTGCTCTGTGACAATCGCGGTGCCATTGCACAGGCCAAAGAGCCTAGGTCACATCAAAGGACCAAGCATATACTCAAGTGATTTCATCTCATCAGAAAAATCAACGATAGAGGTGATATAAAAATATGCAAAGTAGCAAGAGAAGATAATGTTGCTGATCCTCTAACAAAGCCGCTTGTGCAGGCAAAGCATGAGCGTCATGTTAGGTCAATGGGAATTAGTCAAAATAATGATTGTACCTAGTGTTATGAATATTATTGATTTATGAATTTATTAATTGTGTTATCATATTATTTGCATGTTTACTGTGATGACCATCCTTGAATAATTCATGATCTTATCCTAAATGTCCCTGGTCGGTCATCTCTGTGGGAGAACAGATGAAATAAGACCAGTATGACTTTGAAGATGTATAGAGATATAAATCAAAGTTATAGGCACATGTAAGAGTACAAGGTGTTGGACTGACCTGCTATGAGAGAACTGCATGGGTAATGTCATAAGCTTCTCTCATATACAAACCATGTCAATATGCCCTTTGACCTGAGATCATCATGGATTCCTACATGACAAACGCTTAGCTTTGACCTAGTCAAAAGTCACTTTTGACCGAGTGATCATAAAGACTATGTTCGGGCTTAGTGGTTTTTCATGCGGAGGAATGTGAATGGTCAAGATGGAATTTGTCCCTCTCATTTGTAGAGAGATATTACTGGGCCCCTCGATGAGTGAGTCTGAGAAATATATGGCCATACTGTAATGGAAAGATAGTTCCATTTCTATAGTCAGACTACTCAGGGATCGAGAAAGTAACGGTCAAGAATAGGAGGATAACATTATCCATGCCTCAACCATGACCAAAATATCGCGTGACAGAAGGGACATGATATGGTTGTATAAAAGATTACATCGTTTAACGATCCTCATATGATCTGGGTAGTCGTTATATCTTGCTAAAGACCGCTTGTGACTTGTGGGCCAGTATAGCAAATAGCCCACTGTCAACTTCATATGGGCCTACAAGGTCGCACACAAAATAGCCCAACATGAGCTATGATATCCAAATTCATTGAATCTAAGACATGTCCAGATTCCAGATTCAATGAATGGTCCAGGGTGGATGTATATATTTATTTATATTTATATTCATATATATATAAATTCGTATATATATATATTATATATAAGAGATATATGAGATTTAATTTATAAGGATAAATTAAATCTCTATCACGTTTGAATTTGAAATTCAAATTGATAGGATATCTCATATAAGAGATATTTATAAGATTTAATTATAAGGATAAATTAAATCCCTATCACGTTTGAATTTAAAATTCAAATTGATAGCATATCTCATATACGAGATATTTATATGATTTAATTTATAAGGATAAATTAAATCCCTATCACGTTTGAATTTGAAATTCAAATTGATATGATATCTCAAATTTGATATATGAGAATAAATAAATATAGTTCAGTTTCATCTTTATTTAAAGTTAAACAAATTGGTAATTAAATCTGTGGGACGGATTTCATATTATTTATTTAATTAGTTTCTTATAAAATTATACAATATATGATATTGTATTAATTTCGTAATTAATATAAGATTAACTCCAAAATCCAATTCGGTAGAGAGAGAGAAAAAACACATAACATCCTATATATCTGATTTTAGGAGCTGCGTTTTAGAGATACACATAGAACACAGAAAGGCTGAAGGGGAATTTATAAAAGGTTTGCAGATAAGAAACTGCCGAAATAGAGACGGAGAGGATGAATTCTTGAGAAAGCCCTGGAGGGACAAGAGACGCTAGCACGTCGCTTGTGGTTAGAACGCTGTTTGTGTGGATACCAGTAGAGGAAGCCGACCTGAGTCGTCGACTTCTTGCGATCGGAAAGGGAGCACGAGCCGCGGAGAGAAGCTGTGAACGTCGTGACCAGAAGTTGTGGAAGTAGCTGAGGAACACTGAGGGTAATGCTTCTTCCCACTTGACTTAAACACATACGGTAGATCCTGGCAAGGAACGGAAAAAATTTTAAATTAATTTCCGCTGCGTGTCTTCCAATTCCTTTCACATTAAGCACGGTCTATCTCCATGGCTTTTTTTGCACTTGTCGCATACTCTGAACCTCGGGTCTTTATTATTAGTATTGCCCCTGAAGTTTCCTCTGTTAGGCTTTCTGTTATGTTGCCACTGCCTTTTCCTCTTCTTGTTATAGCCACTACCACTGGCTACATTTCTGTTCTAGCTAGCTCTCTCAGGAATAGTGGTCTACTCATCGATCTTATCAGCATTCGATGATTCAAGCTATTCTCAATGATTCTATAGGCCTCTATTTCTTTATTGAACTGGTTGTACTGTTGGGGAGTTATCTTATCTTTAAGAGTAACTTCAGTCCCCTGATCATTCTCTCCATTATCCACCGTTCATTATCCACCTATCGTAGGTAAGTGGAATACTGAGAAAGACAGATAAACTTAGCCAGGTACTCATCAAATGATTCTCTCTCCCCTTGCCTCAGCATAAGGAATTCTGCTTCCCTTTCATCTCGCACAGACTGAGAGAAATACTTCTCATAAAACTGTTCTAGAAACACTTCCCATGTGATAGGAATGTGTCTAGCCTGTAATACCAGCTCAGTGTTCTTCCACCACTATCAACATCTCTTTCTAGCTAATAAATTACCATCTATGCCTTGCTTTCAGATGGACAATCCAATACCTTGAAAATCTTTTCCAGTCTGCTGATCCAGTCTTCCTCTTTCTGTACATCAAATGTCCCCTCAAATGTTGGAGGATGATGCTTACAGAATTTAGCCATCCACTATTGAATGCCAGTAGGATCCACTGTCTGTCCCATCTATCTTGGTGGCTCAGCTATCTATTGAACCATCTCTGGTTCTGTGTTAACTATACCTGCAGATTCTGGTTATCTGAGATTCTTTACTGTTTCAGCTACAACTGCTGCTATGGCAGCATCCCTTTCCTGTTCGTTCCTCGCCTGAGCTACTCTTACCTCTTCAATCAGCTTCTGTTGTTGTTCTAATCGTTCTAAGATCAACTGGTTAATGTCTCCAGCATTCTGGGGTTCTCCCGTAGAACTAGATCTTCTTGTTCTTACCATTTTGTTTTACTATCGTAATAGGAAAACAATATCATAACTATCATAGTTCATATTTCATTCAAAACATATCATATAGCAAGTTCAACAATATTACATAGATCTTTTATAACATACATACATGTACAATAGCATTACTATTCATAAGTATATAGATCACAGTAGTATTCATAGATACAACCATTACATTATGCCTTCTCATAATAGATCCTAATAAACTCTCTTATCATATAGATCCAGTAATGGATATCCTCAAAAGGTTCCTCATTAAAGTAATGGTCTAACCCTACTCTCCATGTCGCTGTAAGAGGCAAGATATCATCCATGATATTAGTCTAAGCCTCAAAAGTAAGGGTATTTGGATCATAAGCTTGATAGGCTTCTCGCACTCTTGTTATGAACTCCATGTAAGTTCTATAATCTTGATCTACTTCCCTAACCAGCATTCTTCCTATGTCATATAACTGTCTAGCTAATTCCATAGCTTTCCTGAAATATTCTCTATTCATATCATCCCTAGGGATTAACTATAACATGGTAGTTGTCCAGGGGTATCTCTACCATTGGCTTCTTTGTTCCACTAGGACCTAGTATATCTGTATGATATGGTATATGACTTGGTCCAAGTATGTCAACTGTATAACTGGGTCTAGGTACATCAACTAGGTTAGGCACTTAACTTGGACCAGGAACATCTATCTCAATAGCCTGTCTAGGTATAGGTTTTGTAGCTCCCCCAATATAGGAGTAACCCATATCAAACTATTCTTCCTGAGGGTCTACCATATCTCTATCATCTACATCCCCCTCTGCACTAAGGTCAGCCTCTTCAGGAGGTACAATATTAATAGATGGGACTGAAATAGGTTCCTTATGTATATCAGGTATATCCTCATCTGATATTTCATCTGTCCCATTTGATCCAACTGATGAACTATCTAGCATGCCCAGTTCTGATTCACTACTGGAACCCAGGATGTTGATCACTAGAGGAAGCCTAAACTCCGGATCATTTACCAAAGCCTCTACTATCTCTGGGTTCAGTCCTGACCTATCTGAACTAAAGACCTCAGGCATAGGATCCCCCTAGTTTACTGTAGTCTCTAAAGTCCTAGACTCAGTCATCTTTACCCTACAATAACTAACTTAGTATTAATTATGCAGATGTTTACATATGTAATAGACTATAAATAATCTATTCAGAGCATTTCTTAAGCCAAAATCCTTTGCTCTGATACCAAAATGTCACATCCTTATTTTTAACATCAATTATACTCATTCATAAGTCATTGGAACCAATTACATGGCCTTTAGCATTAAAAACCTCCATTTCCAAAAGAATTGCTCTCGGGGGTACTGTTCACTTTGACGTTCATTTGGTAATTTTAGAACATATACCCTATTTTAAAATTCATAACTAAATGTAGAAAAATTGAGATAGGGTAGTTCTAATTTCTAATGACAGCTCTTTCATTAATCTTTGAAGGAAAAATATAAAACTGAGGTTCCGTTGTCCCTATGAAATCAGTTTATTCGTTGAAAAACACTATTTATTTGGTAAAATCTAGAAGTTTTCGTTTCTTTGTCTTAACTTTAAAAAATCATTTCTCTTTCGTTACTTGTCCAAATGAATTAGTAGCCTGTTGACTTCCCCACATTATTTATACTCCATTTACCACTATGTAAATTCTGCAATAGCTCTCCTTATTTTTTCTCATTTGATTACTTATTTGTGTAAGAAGCACGCGATCCCTACCCTAACAAATGACATTTTCCTTGACCATTCAGTCACCAAGTGTTATAGTATTTCAAAGGTTAATATGAAAGTTGGTGAGTTGAGGAGTGCAAAAAAGGGGAATAGAGTAGCCAAGGGGGATTTGGAGGAGGAGAAAATTCAGGAGGAAGCTACTAAAGGTGACTCTAGTTTGCATGAGTAGCTTATAGCCATATCAGATCAGTTGGTTGAAGTTACTTCACAACTGCGAGAGCAGAGGGCAATCATAATGAACTAGGAATTTAGAAGATAACAAATTATTGAACCACTGGTTCTTAAGATTGCTCAATCACTTTATATAGCTTTGCCTCCAGGGTTTAAAGAGGCATTTTTGAAGAGTAATATCCCTACCTCTACTTTCTTTCAAGAGAGACCAGGTGAATCTTCAAGGGCAAGAGCTGCAGATACTGGAGAAGATAATAGGGCAGCTGCTAGGATAAATGAGGAAGACTAGCCTATTGAGGGCACTGCAGAATAGAAGAATACATAGTTTGGACACTATTTTGTTTTATATTTTTCTTTACTTGCATTTGGATGATATTGTAATTGATATGGATGCTGATGACTGAACCTATCATTGTTGTTATTGCTCTCCCTTTATATATGCATCGATTCTCATTGTTTCACTATTGTGATTATGTTTGTATAACTCTGTTGATAGTGAGGACACTATCAAGCTTAAGAGCAGGGGATGTAACATTCTAATTTTTTTACGTCTTAGGGACCAAATGGTAGCATATGGAATAACTTTTAAAGTCATTGAAGTCAAATTATACAATCTAGAATTTTACCCTACCGAGTACTGTTCACTATGTAAATTTCAGAGAAGTGACCTGACTTCAAAAAATCATAATTAAATCTAGAAAAATTGAAATGAAGTGGTTCAAATTGCTACATAAACATAACTTAATGCTATTGCATGAAAAAATAAGTTGTTGACCACTCCTTGACCCAGTCAACTTAGTCAATGCTCAAAGTTTATTGTTCATCTAGCGTCCTTTCCCTAATTCCAGCATTTTTTGTCCCAACTTTGAAAATCATATCTCTATGTGTAAACATCCAAATAAGATGTTCTATATATCAAATAGAAGCTTGGTATGTATACTATTTACTGGTAAAATATCATACATTTATATAACCATTTAATATTTTTAATTACAAATCAAAGGTCACTGTCTCACCATGGGTACTGTTCACAGTGACTATTTCCAGTAACTTTACATACACATGTATAACATACATCAATCACATATCAGTCATGCTAAATAATTATTAAATTCTCTTCATGCATCTTTATCTCCTCCATTTTGAGAAGACCTGCTGTAATTGGATTGATATAGAAGGGGTGAGATTTCTGGGGAAATCTCAGTAGCAAACAAAAACCATACAATGTATGCAATTATATGCTTGATGTTACTATGTGTGCACTTAATGATCATGCTTGCATAATGATAACATACATGCTTATTTGTTACTTAATTATAATATATGGCCTTAGCATAAAAAGAAACAGAGTATTACTTAATCATACATGCTTCACATCATCAAGGTAAGTAAACATCACATAAAACATCCAAGCAATATAAGCATACAAGTAGGTAAGTTTACTACCTGACGTGTAGCCTCTCCTCTAACTCTTAGCCTTTGCTCTAAGGTTCCTTCTTTTCATAGGTCAAAGCCTATACATAGAATAATAATATCTTTATTATTATCCTATCAGTATAGCTCTACTTAACTCATGCTTAACTTAAGGTAATACCCTTAATATGACAATACCCTAACTTTCTTTCTATCCACGTCTAACCTTGTCAAGAGAGATATTTCTCTATTCTAACTATTAAATTCATAAGAACAATCATCTAATTTATTAGAGCATGGACTAGAATAAATTACTTACCTCATTCCTAAGCTTGCCAAGTCACGACCTAAGTGTCCACAAGTCACGACCTTATTTCTTCTAAGAAGTATTTCTATGTTTACAGGTTGCAACCAAAATATGTATCTAGTCACAACCAAAAGGGATAATTAGTGAAGCTGCACATTTTTTATTAAGTCATTCTAGAATTAAAGGAAGGAGGAGCAGTCAAACAAAGGGAGGCTGGCATTTTTGCCATATTTGGCTAAGAAGTAGGGCTCATTTCTCTCTCAACATTCTCCCTATAACCTTCATTCACGCCTTCCATTTTTATTTATCTTTCCACATATTTTCATATTTCTACATCGATTAGTCCACTTCTACCATTTTTCTCTTGACTTTTCCATCACTTTTTTCTGCACTCTTCATGGCATCATTTCTGGCTAGCTATGGCAGCATAATAAGAGTTATAAGAGGCTAAATCTTTAGTCTCTTGGTGATTCATAGCATATCTTGAGCTCATGGACTTACTGGGGAGTTCTACCTATATCATATTTTGATATTTCTAGATTTAGGGATTTTATTGTATGAATAGGGATTAAATGTCGATTGATTATTCTCATATTAGATATGTGTAATTGACATTAGATGATGTGATTGTTGATCTTAATATAAATATTACAATTTTGATTTATGAAGAGTTGGACTATTATAAATGATTGATGGTTTTTAATTCAATTTCTTGAAGTAATGGTTGTTAATTGATAACCATTTGAGGGCATTATCATCATCTGATTTATTTACACTCTAAGCAGTTTTCAACATTGCATTAATAAGTTATTAAACTAGCTTTGATCAAATGAGTTTAAGAACCATTAATGCATTAGACTCAATCGATTGACTGAGATTTTATTTAAGACTTCGTGATTCCAAAACTCCCATATCAAATTATGAGCAAGGATAGATGTGTTTTCATCAAGAGTCTTTCTTAATATATTTCTTTCACAATCCAACTTATTTTAATAAAAAATATAAAAATATTTACTTTACTGGATCCTTATTTTATTCCTTAATATTCTATCAAACCCAAAAGTCATATTTTACTTAGTTTTTCAATGGCTTTGCTCACAAATTTGCTAGGATTATAATAAAAAGGCTCTTTAAGAAGAATGATAAGGATGTACCTTATACTATATTATCGGGTGTAATCATTATTTTGATGGATCGAACAATGACAATTCGAGCCTATCAATTATGTACATTTAATATAAATTATACATAATCTATATTAAATCTATATATAGATTACATAAATTCAATGTATTAACTCTATATATAATATCTATATTAAATCTATCTAAAACTCTATATTCATATAGATTATATACATTAATTAATTAATCAAATAATTAACTAATCATATAAATAATTAATTATATAGATTCATTAAATAATCAATCTATATATTTAATTAATCAAATAATTAATTACTTTAATTAAAACATATATCTTACCCTATCATCTCCTAAGTTGTGTCCTTCTCTCACGTTCTTACCTTCTTCCAGTCTTTCGTGTGAATCAGCAGCAAGGTCCACTGCTTACCGACTAGGCGCATGTACTTGTTGTATAGCTAGCCCCTACCCCTAGTCGGTTGACCCAAAATTCTGAGTGAAAACAACACACTTTCGCTGGTGATCATGCAGAGCTTTTCAACAGTGAGCCTCTTGTTAGACCTAGGAGTCTGTAATTTGAAATTTAATTACTTATAAATTAAATATAAACAAATTTTTGTATAAATAAAATATTTACCTTTGAATTTCACATCAAAGTCAACCTAGAATCTTTGAGAATGACATGACTCAGGCTGGGTCCGTTGATCGTCCTTCTTCTCCTAAGACTGCTCATACCCTTAATCCTCTTCCTTCTCTTCCTAGACCTGCCCATCATAATGATGAGCTATAGCATATGCCATGAAATCTATGATCTCCTCATCGTAGAGATCAAAGTTGTGGACGCTAATATATGGCATATGACTAGTGCTACCCCAAGAAGTACTGGTAGTAAAATGATCCTCGATGGGTGCGTCAGGATCAACCGACTCCTTCCTAGGTCATCGACTCATCCTGATACAATAAATAAATAAATAATATCAAATAATAATAATTTTAAAAATACAATAAATAAAAAATAAAAATTAACTTAAGAAAAAATTGAGAGTTAAATTTGTTAGATTGAATATGTTTTGATGATGAGAAAAGATAATAATTGAGTTGATGTTTTTGAAACAATAGAAATGTGTTTTTAATGGAATAAAGTTTAAGAGAAAAGAGAATCAAGTTGTTTAATGATGTGAAAAAAGTGTTTATGAAATAATGAAAATGAATTTGTAAACAACTAAAGTTAAATGTAGAAGTTAGTAGAGTTAATTGATTAATTGTTCGATTATTAATAATTAATCAATTAGTTAATCGATTAATATCAATTAATCCATTTAATGATAGATTAATATAAAGGCAGCACTCTATTTTACAAAGAAAATTAATTAATCGATTAATGTCGAGAGCTGGCCTTCTAGAACTAAGTTAATGAGCTAATTAATCTATTCCTTAATTAATTAATTGACATTAATCTATTGGATAATCGATTAATGTATTGAAAATAGATTTTCTATTGAACAAAGATATTACTATTAATTTATTAGTTAATTGATTAATTTATATTAATATGTTAATTTTTTGATTAATCAGTGAAGTTTTAATTTTGTGAAATTCAAATATAACAAATTAATCAATTAGTTAATCGATTAGTTTGTATTAACAGATTAATTGTTCAATTAATTTGGGTTGAAAACTTTCTATTTCAGATATTCCAGACTCATTAATCGATTAGGAATTCGATTAACTTGAGAAACTTCAAAAACTTTATAGATGTCTTTGTTTTAAGCCATAAACTGATTTTGCATTTCATATAATTGATTTAAGTAACAATATGCTTATATTTTTTATTATTCTTCATGACAAATCTTTTGAGAAATTTATTTATAAATATACATCATATATGCATGAATAATCCAATTATATATGATGCTATGTCTTTTGTTTTACACGTTAACACTAATTAATTGATTCATATAGCATAATCTTGAAAACAATTAGAATTTTTTATTGATCTTAGTGTTCATAACTGAATTGATTCTTATACACTTGATCATTTATTGAGTTATTAAATATGGATAAGCATGCATTGTTCAACTATCATCATTGTTGTAATTAATTCCATTCAAGCTTAAATTCATTTCATCAAATTCTCACTTCACGTGTTAATATTCTAACAATTGAATCTTGAAGTATTTACAGGATTAATGTTAAGAGTTCATATTCTATTAAGTTCAAAGCTAAACATGATATTAGATAGAGATTAAAGCCAAAGGACTTTGAACGACAAAATGACACTTTGTGTCATAAGCCTCAACTGCTAAAAACTAACTGCTGCTAAAACAAGTTTTTTTTGTAGTGACATACCATCCACTATATTTTTTTTGAAGTCACATTTATAAACAAAGAAAAATTATAAAGATGTCCTCCAAGCTCCACCTTTAACAAATTATCACTCTCTGGAGGATTTCGAATGTGTACCTGTAGTCAGTTCTAGCTTTAGGTACCCACACGATAACCTGACACCGTTACTAGGCTCGGGTCTTTGGTACACAGCAAAAACACACAAGATAGGAGAAGAGAGAGTTGTTGTCTTGCCAAGAGAAGAGAACGAAAATCACTGAGAGCTTTTTTCTTCCCTTGTACCACCCACGGAAGCTGTAATATTGTGTTGTCAAAAAATAATTCTTTTTGCACCCCCATTTACGCATGATCAGATAATGGAGGAGAGGGGTGTTTACCTCATAATCACTCCCGCTATCAATTTAAATATCTTAAGATATTCATACTGATGACCCAACTCTTTTGGGTATTTACATTTCAGTCCCACATACACATATATGGGTTTGGGCCTAATACACTAAGGGTGGACTGGCCCATTTTCCTACACTCTCAGAGGCCATTTTTTGAGCATACAATATAGCAGAAAAAAATATAGAAGATAACATATGCAAGTGGACTCACGAGAATTCTTAAAAGCCATGAATGATAGGTTCAATTTTTAGAATAATTACAGGCATATGTTAACATATAAGTGTAAGAAGATAACATATGTGATTATCATATGTTATTTTTTGAGAGGTTGCCACAGTATGGTCTGCTAAGAGTGATATTCTAATAATGACAGAATTTGGAGGGATACACTTTTTTTAACTTTTTTTCCTTTTTTATAAATATGAATTGGCAAAAAATTAAGTGGATGACATGTATACTGATTAGTTTAGCATATTTGGTCAAACTAATAGTTAAACTGAATCTAGATAATGATTAGTGTGATATTGAACAAAAAAACTTTTGAATACCTAGTATTCCTAAATAAAAATTTTTAGAGCAAATTTGCATCTTAACCCAAATTAAAAGATGATGTGACATGCCATGTCAGCATATTAATCAACTAACAATTAAACTTAACTTTGAATAATAGTTAGGCGACATTGCTACAATTTAACAACTTTCAAGGTAACATTGCTCCCAAAAAAACTTTTGGATACCCAACACTCTTGAGTAGAAACTTCCAGAATAAATATACACTTTAACTCTAAAAATTATTACATTTACTTTTGGTACTCTCAGAAAATTTAACAGACTTTGTTTGATTTGCGTGAATTGATTAAAGATCATTTATAAAGAAAAATAGATGAAATATTTGGAATATATATATATATACACACACTAACTAGTCTGTGTTACACTATCTTACTATTTGTGAATTCTGATTCTAAGCATAAGTCATATTTTCTTAAAAAAATCTAAAATGTAAGCCACCTCTATATTATTTTAAATACTTATTTTTTACATATACCCTTACATATCAGTAAACACGTATTTTGGGAACCATTAACCAACAAGCAAATAGAGTGAAACATTAATTATTCTGGAAAAAAATAAAGTTAAGATGGAAAACCTAACTTTAACAAATATGTAATTGTAACTTATAGTTAGAAGCAAAGATTTTCTTTTTTCTTTTTTGCTTGAAACAAAGTAGACGGCCATTTTTACTCCCTAGGATATTTTGACAAATGAGAAGGCAAAAACAAAGGGGGTCAGCATTCTTTTTTTAAAATAATATTTGGTGTTAGATAAACCGTTGGCGATTCCATAGGGAAAATTGTATGAATGGACTATGAATATAGAATTTGATTTAACAATGTGGTTAATTAATTAGTTGTTAAATCACGCTTATTGAAAGACAAATAATCCATACAAGGATGTATTGTTTGGGATTTTTTAGAAAGTCACCAATTAATTATGAATTGTAATTCATCCATATGACATAATCTTTCTACCTTGATTTATACATATTTCATATTTATTCATTAGTTCATTTTTCAAATAATCTGCACAATTTTTTTTCTAAAATAAATGATTTTAGTTTTTTCCGCTTCTTAAAGATAGCGCACGGGCTAAATAATATTGACAAAATTTAGTCTCTATTTTTTAAAAAAGAAAATGACATTTGGCTGTGTTCTCAATAACCAAAAAACAAATCTCATTAGGTGGAATTCGTTGTTGTATGAATCACACTATATCATTCTATCATACTTTGATCCCTCTACTTTTAAAAGAATAATAACTTAATATATATATATATATATATATATATCAAAAGAGGGTTAACATGGAATGGTGACTAAGAAATACAAAATAAAAATTAAAAAAATAAAATGATAAAATAAAATGTATTTATTATCAGCATAAAAGTAAAAAATTAATTAAGTCATAACCATCTCCTTACATCTAGATATAATCTTTAATATATAATATGGTCAATGTTAATTTTATTTAGATCCATGTGATAAAATTAATTTAAGTTTATGATAAGTGAGAACTGTTATTAGCTACTAACGTAATTTCTTTTATATATTATGAGCATATGGACGAATAACTATAATTAAGAAAACTATAAGAACTTAATAAAAAGAAAAATATATAAAAATCTAATTAAAAACAAGATTAAATAATAGGGACGTACAAATTAATTTTTCTGTTTGAAAAGGATCATGTGTTCAAGCTAAGCAGAATGACCCAAATGTCATTCTCTCATTCTCTCTATTGCTCAGAGAGAGATGGGTAAGTCCAAAAGAACAGATGACACAGGTGTGGACCTAAAGTAATGTTATGGGCAGAAAATAAAATGATGTTGGCCCAATTGATTGGGCCTGAGAAGTAGTAGCACTTAGTTATGACATATGGAGCAATTAGCATTTCGCTCATGATTTATGAATCCCATTTGAGTCTACCTTGTCTAGGATTAACCGCATCTTTATTTTTTTCAAAAGGAAAATTAATAAATAAGGACTACATAAGAAAGTTAATAACAATTTAAGATCTTGAATTAGAAAATTTTCAGTAAAAAAATCATATTCCTTAATTGCAGTTTAAAACTCCCCTTTACCAAAAATATCCTCACTTTAGGCTTGTCAAAGACCACCGGTTAGCCGCCGGTGATTGGATTCCAACTATAAACCTGTTAGTAGCAAGCCATTTTTCTACAATTTCTTTTTAAAAATGATTTGGTCATGACTACTAAAAATGCATAAGATGAGTGGGGAATTCCTTAATTTTCCTACTGATCATGAAGAGCCTTAATTTCACTTGAAAATTGACTTATTTTTCAAACTTGGAGTAAATTGTTGGTAATTAAAAACACCTAAGATGAATATGTAATTTCCTGAACTTCACTACTAAAAAAACTCTAACATCATTTGAAAATTGACTTATTTCGAACATGGATTGAGATGTTGGCAACTAAGAATTAATAACGGAGTCCACAAAGTTTCATATCTATCTTGAGCATCTTCAGTAGTCGTATTTTCACTTTTTAAGTTACTGAACAATTTAATCCAAGCCTAAAATTTTATTAAATTAACATGAACGTATGAATTATATACCAATAAATTCATGGGGTATTTTTATATTATAATATACTATATGAAAATTAAGTTTACAAAATTTTTATATTATTTAGTGTGTGTTTGGAAAGAAAGAAAACTAAAGTTTTAAAAAAAAAAAATTGGCACAAATTTTGATTTGGAAAAATTTTAAAACAATAGCCATATTTATCTAAAGGAATTTTTAAACTAAATTATGATTTAAAATTGAGATTTTTGACAAGTTATTGAGACTAATTTCTAAAATATTAAAAATTTATGGATTATCCAATTATTATTTTATCCTTACTTTTTTATACACTATCTCTCATCTCTCTTCTCCACCCTCTCTCCTCTCTTTCTTCTGGTAATAATTATCCAAACACTTATTTATTCAGAACTACTCTTTTTTTATAAGGTATTCTCTAAAACTTATTTTTTAAAAAAACTATCTAAAAGTTATTTTTTTTTTCATAAGTTATTTTCTAAACTCTTATCCAAATGTAACTTTAGTAAGAAATAATAATAGCATACCATGCCATGCCCGGGTGCATTATATTGCTAGTTCTAAAGAAAACGAGAAAGTTGTATACTTGTATATTCGAGAGAAGCAGTAATCTTTTTAGAATTTCAATTGTTGTATATTAAACAATGAAGATGGAGATATTTGTTTGTAAATTCAGACAACGTTGAATGAGGGTTTAAGATTGGATGGTGGAAGAGGGAGAGGATTAGGTGAAGAGAGAGATCAAGAAGTCGAAGAGATCGGTGGCGATGACCGCGGAAGCTACGTCGTCTTTGAGGAGGGTCCTCCGCTTTGAGTGGGTGGTGATGATCCAGGACCTTCTGGTGAGTTCTTCAATGAAGAGCTCACAGGCTTTGGCAAAAGCAATAGGAGCCTCACCTGATATCATCTTGACGTCATCCCCTGAAGAAGATTTCTTCATTATCTTCTTTATCCTCGCCAATGGCAGCGCGTGAGGCCCCATTCTCCCGCAATGTAGCCCTGAATATGCTCCTGCTTGTCTCATTCTTAATTTTATTGATAGATATTATTGTTGGTTCTTCACTCTAAAATATGAATGAAGTTATTCTTATATACACACGCACACACACTGGAGTTTCAGGTTTAACCTACACTGTTACGTATATCATATATTTTAATTCATAATTGCCGGCAAAAGCCGGCGATTTCGATTGATGCTTAAAGATTATTATGCATACGTTTGTTGAATCAGACAAGAAAACGCTTTTCTCTATCCAATTATTTTATGGTATATTGCTATTGACTAAAAAATTCAAATTTAAGCATATCGTTAAACATCAAATGGGATGGTTTTTTTTTTTTTTAAGAATTTATCAGGCTCCAATTTAAAACATTGGTAGGCATATGGAGTCCATTTCACTCAATTGTATATGGTCCTAAAATTTAACAGGCTCACCCAATCATAGGGTAAACCAGACTTTTGACCCTCCAATTAAGAATTTTGGATAGATCGATTAAGTTAGATTTTATGTATTTTCTCTCTTTATAGAGCCTGAAATCACATCATTTTGTGTTTAAAAAGGAAGAAAAATAATAGTTAATCATATTTATGCTTTAATAATTATGTTTTTGTTGGCTTATGTAGAGTTACTACACATGTATGTTCCATTTATTTGTGGGATAGTACCTTTTTTATTTAAATATTATTCATTCCATGGTTATATATGAATTCATTACCCAAAAAAAAGTATTTTATAGCAATTATGTTATGGTATTTCTAATGGTTATAATCACTAGAATAGCAATTTCTAGTAGTTGGGTAAACCACTAGAAATCTAGGTGCTAGAAAATAGTTTCTAGCTATTAAAGAGAAGGGCTTCGCATTATTGTCAAAACGCTATAACTTTTCTAGTAGTTTAGTAAAAAGTTAGAAAAAATTGTGGTAGAATGCCAAAAGCATGACGTTAGTAGCAGTTAAGAATCACTAGAAATATTTAAATTTTAAAATATTTCTAGTGGGTTTTGAGAACTATTAGAAATTTTATGATAGTCATCTTCATTGGCGAGAAACAATTTTCAAGATGGGCTAAGAATTTCTAACGGTTATGAATTGATAGAAATGTGACACTAAAATTTGAATTTGGCTAAATGTTTTCCTTGCTTTAGGGTCTAAAATTTAAATTTGAGTAAATTTTTTCCAAGTTTTTTATTTTCTAACAGTTATAAAACCGCTATAAAATTTATTTCAGGTAAAAAATAAAAATCCAAGTTTTTATTATTATAAAATATGATATTATTAATTAAGAAACTATTAAATAGATTATATCATATCCATGATTATATTGATATATATAATTAGTAATGTATTACATATTATATCTTAAAATATATTAATAAGTAATTAAATTATTATTGTATCATATTAATTTAATTTGATAAGCTAATTGAGTTAGAGATGTAAGAATTAAAGATGAGATAGTTTGTAGTGTTGAACTTCAATTCTTAAATTAAAGAAATGGTTATATTGGTTGAGATAAAGAAAAAAATATGAAAGAAGAAAATATAAATATGTTATTAAACTATAAATAAAGATAGATAAAATAAATGAAGCTTCACAAATTAAATAACATCTTACCATGTAAAGAATAAAGAAAGAGGAGGAGAAGGAGAGAAGACCATATTTTAAGGAAGGAGATGAAGGAGATGAGAGGGAGGAAAAGAAATGTGAAAGTGAATGAATGTGGGGGTAAGTTGGCATTTATAGAGGTTTGTGAAAGATTTCTAGCGATTTTGTTGCCCAAACATATTCTAGCGGTTCTATGAACTGTTAGAAATGTCAAATATTAATTTTTTTAAAATTGAACAAATTTTGATTTATTTGTACATATTTAATTTATGTATGAAAAATAAATTATTACATGAGTGATAGAGATTATTGAATTTATTATTCTTGATCATAATCCTGGTTGAAAAGAGAAATTAAAAAAATTATTGTTACGATTATAATTGAATATATTTAGAAAATATTTAGTAGCAAATACTTTAATAAAAAACATATACTTGACAATTGTCAAATTATAGTTTTTTTTAGGAAAGAAGTCTTCAAAATTCTTCATTTGGAAGGCCTCACTATCATAAGTAATATCACCATTACCTATGCCATAATGATCTCATGGCTAAAGGTAGACGGCCACATTCTAATCTTTATACTTCTCGTTTTAGACATAGTAAACTTAGTGTTCCTCATCTTCAGATGTTCCCTTATTAATGAGTCTAGAGAAATTAACATATGCCCAAGTGGTCAATAGTGAGTCCCTGTGAAGTTGTAGTATTTGCCCAGGAGCACTTGAATAGGGTTATGATAAAAAGCTGGTAACTTAACTCAATGATGTTAATCAGTTTTCTATAGTAAGTGATGCCTCCAAAATGCATGTCAGTGTCACTAGTGCTAGTATAACAGCTTGTCATGAATGTACTTCAAACTCTAGAGTGTTGTGTGAGCAATCTCTGATCACGTGCAAATGTACATAACTTGAACCTGTTGACACTATACGTGGTATACCATCTTGCATGGTCTAACAAACTGAGGGAAATGGTTTAGAGTTTATCTGTGTATAGGATGATGTCATTACGTATTTGATGTGTAAACCAACCGGGGAACTCTCTGTGGAATCTTTTATCAATGTCAGCGGAATACGCACGCCCTCATAACTGTCACTTGAGATAATTTCCAAACTCATTACAATAAAGTGTAATTTGTTAGAGTCAGTGAGGAATAAATATAAAGTGTAAAAGTTAGTGAGCGCATAATACTTACTACATAAAGGGTCAACTTGGCTGCAATTTATCAAAATATGCCTATGTGCCTGGAGTTTCTATGTGGGAGTTAGTGTAAAGAATTCACATCCTCCAACTGGTTTCTTAACATGAGGAAATAAAGTTGATGTGGAAGGAACCAGAAGAAGAATCTTCAACGCGACGAGGGCAGTTAAAATATGTCTCCATATAATTATCAAAGTACATTTAACAGAAAGTTAGAACCTCATTTCTAGATTAACTTTATACTATTGACCCTTCTGGCCATGCCCTATTTCTCACAATTTTAATTTTTTTCAAATACCGGCTGGTTAATATTCCATTAATAACTTTGAGCAATCAAAATAAAAGATAAAATTTAAAATGTATGGATAAAATATCATTTGGTACCCTCTATAGGGTATATCCATCGATATTGAATTGGGCCAGTAACTTTGCTTTTCTTACAAGGTGCATGGCCAAGTGAACTATGACAGTGAAAATGATGGAGAAAATATCATTTATAAGTGATAAAGTGTAAGAATTATTTTATTTTGCAGCTGATCGAGCTCTTCAGGTATGAAGACCTTTGCACACAATTTCCTGAAAATGAACACATCTCCACCAAAAGGACTGATACATCAGAAGGAAGTATGTTTCTCAAAGCCAGTAGGAGTAACTGTTTCATAAGAACATGTTAATCATGACTCTTTAACCCAATAACCTTTCAAGCATGTAGATCAATACACCTTGAGATGTTGCTAGAATATCCATCAAATACTTTTATGTTCTTCGGTGTTTAAAGAGAGATATCCTTGTTCTACTTTGTCAAAGTGAATTTAGTTGGTTGAAACTTGTCATTTTCATCAAGCCAAACCTCTTCATGAATTCCCCAAGCCCGTAAATCATTTCTAGATGCGATATGGTCTTTGGACTTTTCAGCTTCGTTAAGCAACATATTAATATATTACATTATAGCACACATTCTTCTCACAATGTACATAACTGTCTAAGTTATGGCGCAACAAATTATATTCCCAATAAGAGTGAAAAATATTCTTCTCTTCTACCCTTGCATAGGATGAGCATCATATGTTGCACGAGACCGTTGTCCAAGTCGTTTGAGATCCTCATTCTTCACAAAATTGACATCAACATCTTATAACTGCCACATGACATCCCCACCAGACAAAGTAATAGGAGGATATCTCCATTTTTGGTTTTCATTAAAGCGAATATGTTACAATCTAAATCTGTACTTAGAATCGAGGAACCGTCCATGTCCCATGAATCACCACTTATGACTCTGCAAAAGGCGACATGCTACGAAGTCAAAGTTCCACCCATGACAGGTCAACCTAGTATGCACGTTTCGACCGGACAAGGTTCCTAAACGCAGAAAATCACTTATAGTCCACATTAAGGATGCATGGAGGTTGAACAGTCACTTCTCATATGAGTTGTACGTATTAACACCATTAGTTCACAACACCTTCAGTTCATAGCTCCATCAATTCTTGTATCAACAGCTGCAAGTAGATGTCCATATCATTCCCTAGTGGTTTCTTGTAAGGAATAATCATGGAAAGCAAAAATGACCTATGTTTCATGCACATCCAAGGTGGAAGATTGTACGGAAGTAACACCACTAGCCAAATACTATAGCTTTTTCTCATGCTTTCAAAAGGATTAAAACCATTCGTTGCTAATGTAAGATGAACATTTCTAGGATCACTAGCAAAGTCTAAAAATTTTGCATCAAATGTTTTCTAAGCCTCTGAATCTCGTGGGTGTTTTAACTTGCTATTTGGATTCTGCTCAGTCACATACCTCCTCATGTGCTCTACCATTATTTATAAAATATACATTCTTTACAATCACGATTTCATAGGAAAGTACCTAACAATTCAATGTATTGATAATTGGGCTAAATTTCATTCAAATACATTACAATAAATTATACATTAGAATTTTGGCCAATTTGTTCTTCTACTTTTTCCTCTTACTACTGACTTGTAACAAGATGTCTTACATTGCTTACAAATCTCCCTGTTGGCATCTTCTCCCCAATACATCATACAGTTATTTAGGCATGCATCTATCTTCTTGTAGTTCAAGCCAAATTTGTTAATAATCTTCTTTGCTTCATAAAAAGATGTAGGGAATTTAGCTTTAGGGAAAACATCTCCAAGTAACTCCAACAACATGGACATCGCCTTTTTAGTCATACTGCATAGGCATTTGACATTATACAGTCTTACCAAGAATGACAACTTAGAATACTAGTACATCTAGGAAAAGAGGTTTATCAGTTTTGTTCATGAGATCAAAAAACTCTCGGGTAGTTTTGTTTCTAACAAACTTCGAATGAGGCCCCTCTACTTTATCCAACTCATTACTTTCATGAATGCAGAAAGCACCACCCACAACATTGTTCATGGCATCTGATTCTTCTACTCGTATTCCTATTTGTGAAATTACTAGAATTGAATCAGTAATCATATATGGCCGTTCCCTATGTAGTTGCCAAAATACATACTCTTGCAAGAAGGGCTTAAATATCAAATGCTCTCTAAAAACATATATTGAATGCCACCTTTTGATACTATATTTAGGACATGGATATTGGATCTTATTGTTTATGAAGGCGATGGTAGAGCAAAATCCAAGAACTTGTTCAGTCTAGCCAAATATTACAGAGTCGACCAATGCCAATTAATCCACAGCCTATCCATCATTAATGTTACTCAGATCTTGTTAACACTTCAGAGGAAAAGCTCAAATAGAAGTTAAAATGAACTTAAGATAAAGTTGTTTAGCTTTTAAAGAATGGAGCTAACAACTACGTAACAGTCAAAACTTTCTAGCTATTAAAAAACTAATAGAAAATGATGAATTATGGTCAAACATTTTTAGTGATTCCTAACCATGTGGGTCTAAGGTTGAGCCTGTTAACTCAGCCAGGGTGATGCTATCGGTCATGGCCTGCTAAGAGAGACGTGGTAGGATACAAGGGAGACCCCTATGACTCCCATAACTCCGTATCCACTTGAGTCATGCGCGCCTGTCAAAATTAACATAAGTCAATTAATATTGAATATTTAAATTTAACTATCAAAATTTAATTAATCAATTAATTAATTATATATTGTCATCTCCTCAACCTCAACTGATGAAGAGTCCTGTCTTGTGTCATGTACAGGTAAGGCCACATCTCTCCCTATGTAGGAGTGACCCCTGCTCTTATCGCGACTCCGCCCTCTATATATTAAATGGAAAAAGTAATTATTTATAAATTATATATAGAAACACAATGTATAAATTAGTTTAATGTACTTACAATTTCATCATATGTGATAGAGAAGCTCCTAAACCCTACCTTGTGGCACACTATCTGCTACCTGACATTGTTAACATTTCTCTGGGAGAGAGCCTTAAACAAAATGTAATAATAATAATAAAAAAATTTAAAAAATTATAATTAATACAATAATATTAATATCATATGTATTTGATGCTCAGGCAAGATCCTCAAGTATACAAAATTGGTCCAATCTTGCTTCCGGACACTATCAGGTATATTCACTAGAATCTCCTGTAATGGCCTCGTCTTGTCACTGTTCTTCTTGTACCATAGATCGCCCTCCTTGTTCTTCCATGCATCCCCTATTCTCTGGAGAATATCTGCCTTTAGCTCCTCTCCCACTATAAATTTGCCATGTAATTAAATAAATTATAAAATTTTATTCATTATATAGAATATATATATAGAATATAGAATATATATTCTATATATAGATTTTAATATTCACTATAAATCTATATATATCTATATTAAATCTATCAATATTAATATAGATTATATATATTATATACAAATATTGATTATATAGATTTAATCAAATAATTAATTACTTTAAATAAAAAATATATCTTACATTTAATATTTTCCAAGCCGCATCCTTATCCGGTGATTCAATCTTCTTCTAGTCCTTTGCATAAATAGGAAACATGGTCTACTACTTACTTACTAAGCGCATATACTTGCTATATAGTTGGCCCCTCCCAAGTCAGTTAGCCCAAATCACTCAGCGGCATGACCACACATTTTCTCGTAATTATGGATAGCTCTTTAATATTGAGTCTCCTGATAAACCTGTTGACCTATTGCCCTAACAGTCTACAACATGTATTTGGAAAATTAATTATATATGAATTAAATATAAACAAATTTTTATATGAATAAAATATTTACCTTTGAACTCTGCTTCGAAGCCGGTCTAGCACTTTAGAGTACTACACGGTTCATGCTGGGTATTCTCATTATGTTGATCCTCCTAATTCTAGGGCTGCTCATTCCCCTTAACATCCAACAACAATTCAGCCTTTCCATGAAGCTTGATCCCCTTTTGTAGAGATTGTAGTCCTAGCCCCTAGAAGCAGGATCCTTGCTGGGTGTGTGATGTCACTTGTTGTTAGCGCTCAAATTATTTACTAAATTAATCTCTATGTAGTGTAGAGGTCAATGTAGTATTCTTTACGTTGAGTTAATGTATGGCTTAACTCTAGATTAGACTAAGTGTGAGAAGAAGTAGTAGTAGTAGTAGTAGTAGAAGAGAACTTGATTAATAATTTTTAGAAAGTAAAAGATAATAACAAAAATAAAATAAATAGTGTAAAAAGATATCACTAATAAGATGAGTGCTCTCAAAGATTAATGTGTGGCTATCATTGTTCAATAATATATTAGGGTTATAAAAATTATACATTTTAAGTCCCTATCATGTAGAACCTTAGACAACTGTTATGGTCATAAGCAAACAATCTACAATTATACCTATATCTAGAAAAATCACTTAGCATGTTATAAATTAAACAATAAATAATTTATTCCTCTAATATGTATATTCAATTGAAAACCTTATAGCTAAACATGTGAACCCAACATAAAAATTATAAGAGGAAACTAAAGATATTAAATAAAGAACACCAAATCACAAATTAAAATAATAAATCACAAGGGTTTAATCTTAAAGGTATCTCAATCGAAACCCTAGGTCTAATATATATAAATCTCAAAACCTAAATTTAGGAAATAATAAATTTGCATAAAAGAAAAGAGCAAAACATAAAATTATTCAACTCCTATCTCTAAAACATAAAATTGGTAGAGCCTTTAGGTCTTTTATATAGTCTTAGGTTGTAGCCTTGATGTCTTTCTTGTTGATGTGGGACTCTTCACTGATTGACTCTCTCCAAAAGATGATGATTTATCCTTAATTTATCTTCCATGATCTTTAATTATCTCCAACCTATCATCTTTTCTAATATCTCCAAAGATAATCCTTTTAACTCAAATATGATAAAAATAATTTAAATAAAAAGTAATGGGATAAAGGAAATAAAATAATTAATAAGAAAATATGAAAAGATTCCTTTATCTATTATCCTTTAATTAAATTCAAATATTGAATATTGAGAAATTATCTTTGAATTAATGCAAATGATATTAATTAATATAATATAACATAATTTAAATAATGAATTAATATAATAAAATAAAATATTAATATAATATAATTTGAAATATTTTGATTTTCTCTAATTAGATATTATACTTTCCTCCTTCACTTTAGAAATTTCTCAATTAACATTCCTCATATAATATAATTATGTAGTAGGTCACAGTTATCATTTATTTATTTTTTCCAATTTCCTAAAATATATAAAAATAAAATGTCTTCATGCAAATCAATTTAATTAAGAGAAATAATAAAATCAATAAAAATACAGAAAATGATATTTTAAATTTTTTATTCATATAATCAATTAAAGAACAACATGAACAAAACTACTACAATAATACCTATTAAACATGATAAATTCTCTCAAATAGATAAAAAATAATATAATAAAATAAAGATTCATTAGTGTGTTAAGATAACTGGCTTCTTCCTAGGTCGACTACTTATCCTAATAATATCAAATAACAATTCATATAAACAATAAATAATATCAAATAATAATAATTTTAAAAATATAACAAATAAACAAAATAAAAAATAACTTAAGAAATAATTGAGAACTAAATTTCTATTCTTACCTTGAAATGTGGAGTACTCTGTAAAATTAGATCCAAATTTGATTTGTGAAGAGCTTCACTTCATAACGCGCCAAAAATATAAAAATGAGGGTGGTACTATATATATTCATTTTCTAGTGGTTGTCCCTAAAATCGCTAAAAAATGCAAACTCTAAATGAACTCACACCTATCATGGGTCCTAACCCCACGGTAACCCAAGACATTTCTAGCGGTTTTGAAGACAATCGCTAGAAATTTCTTTCAACTTTTCTAGCGGTTGTCTCATAATAACTAGAAATATCCATAACCTCCCACAACTCCTACTATATGTCAAGACTCCTCGAGAAATGAATATATTTCTAAGGGTTTTGGAGAAAAACGCTTGAAATGACTTGCAAACTTTATAGCTATTTCCTGAACTGCTAGAAATTAAATATGGACACCTCTCTTAATAGGGATTTAAATATTGGTTCATTATATTATGAGAAACTAGCCTTTTACATTATATCTAAACCTCATTTGTTACTCCAATATTGTTAGTTTGAAGTAAAATTGATACTTTTTTAATGTGACTTTTTTTTTGTATTTATAAAATTTAAATTTAAAATGTTAAAAAATATAAAATTTCTTCTACTTGATCAAACAACCCTGATGAATATGCATATTTGATTGGTCAAGGTATAAATAGTTATATATATACGCAGAACAAAGACAAAAGAGCGCTGTTTTTAGCTATATTATTTTTGTTTATGCTGCTATCCAAATAACTCTTGCAATGTCATGCATTTTGAAATTGTCCACACTTTAGGCCTCTATGAAAGTTGGAATTTTTATATCTTGATTTAACCAGAGGAGTGAATGTAATAAATAGATCAAGACTTAATCAAATTAAGAAATTTCGTGTACTACTAAATGGGGCATATTATATTATTCAACTATGACTAATATTAATTATTTTACTATTTTATCTTAAATATAAGAGTTAGATATAGAGTTTATTTTAGTACTAAATATAAAATTTTAATTCAATTTATCTCCCAAATTATAATTTTTCTCTTAAATTACCTCAATATAATTGTATATATTAAAGATATTTCTATTAAAAATATTTTAAATATATATAATTAAAGAAGTATTTTAATAAAATTAGTATATAATAATTATAAATAATTAACTTAAATTATTTTTTTAATTTATTTAAATAAGTTAAGTAGAAATAGTAATAATTATAATGTGGTAAAAATGATTGAAAATTTATGCATTCGGCAACTTATCGCATATGCAATCATCTTCTGGCGGACTCATTTTAATTAAAGTTTAGAGTAAACTACAGTGACGTCCCATCAATTTTATTTTAATTATAAATTTAAACTTTCTCTGAATCAACAGTAACAAAACACAATTTTTTTTCCTTCTACTACTTTTAAGATTTCATTTTCATCTCCTATTAATTGAATTTTAACTGATATATGTTTAAATGATTATATTTATATCAAATTTTTTATATTTATTATATTAAGTTTTCATATCATATTTTATTATGTGTATTATTTTTTCATATAAGTTTAAATTAAATAAAAATATCAAAAAAAGACACATGATAGAATGAGATTAGAGGATTTGACAAAATAGATGTAAGGGACTTGATGTAAGTTTTCTCTATATTTTAAAATTATTTATTTAAATATTATTCTACTTAATTATTTAAAGTTCTTTTTTATACAACTATTTAAAGTTCTTTAAATTGGAGAGATTATAAGAGTAATTTAATAAATAAAATTTTTAACATAATGATAAATAAATTTAGAATTTTTAATAGTGTTAAAAATTAGACTGAGGTGTAGATTTTTTTGGGGGTGGGGGTTGGGGTGAGGAAATGTCTCTATAATTCCATCCAAACAAAAGAGCGGTCACTATATTTTACTCTAAAATTTATTAATTTTCATTTTGCTTTTCAACTTGATATGCTATGTGCCTATTTGGTTTCTGTGAAACCAAGGTTTTAAAAGCCCTTTTGGGGCAAAACCTTAGTTTGGAAAAATTTTAAAACAAGCAGTCATATTTATTCAAATGGGCTTTTAAACTAAACTATAGTTTAAAATCAATGTTTCAGATAAGCTGGTCAGAGCAGCTTATGGAACAGTAAACCACTTATGAACTAACCAATTACTATATTACCCCTACTTTTTCTTACACCCTCTCTCCTACTTTTTCTTACACCCTCTCTCCTCTCTCCTACTTTTTCTCTCTTTTGTTTCTTACACCCGCTCTCCTCTCTCCTTTCATCTCTTATCTCTCCTCATTTAATACTCATACCCTTTTTCGTAATTTATCAATAACAAAAATACTTTTGGAAATAACTATCCAAACACTCATTTATTCAAAACCATTTTTTTTCATAATCTCTTCTCCAAAAGCCCTTTTCTATAAGCTGTTCAAAAGCCATTTTTTTTCATAAGCCTGTTTTTAAAATCCTATCCAAACGGGCCCTATATCTAGCTAGCTCGCAAATATCTGATTAAAAACAAGCCCAACTTATTAATCGTTCAAAATTCAATAAATTTTGAATTATTTATTAGACAAATTTGATGTTTGGTTTTCTTTTGGAATTATATATTAAATATATACAAAAAAATTTAGATAGATTAAGCATAACTTCTCCACTAAAGTTAATGTTCAGATAATACTTACAAAAGACTTATGAGAATTGTCTACTAAAAGAATTCTCATAACAATAATAAAAATTAAATTTATATCTTTAAAACATATAAATTTATTTTTCTATCATATATGCAAAATCTCATTATATTTGTTATGAACAGGGGTTTCAATTTACAATGCAAAACTTCAAGTCAAAAGATGTGACCCGCAAGTAGTCTTGCAAGGAATATGTTGTCCACCACAGTTCCTTGGGCTTCTCTCTTTCCCTAATATTTACCCAAATCAGAAGTCACACACTGATTTGGTTAATTGGTTCGGTTTGTTACTTTGTTATTGCAGAATAAATAAATAAATAAAAGTGATTTCATATATCATAAATATATTTGTTACCAATAAATGAAAAAAAAATCCTGTCTAACTTATGCGTATTAAATTTCACTTGCGAATATAAAGCTTGAGTATATATAGATATAGAAAATAGTATGAGGAGAATTAATAGTACCCATATGAGAAAATGAAAAGTGTGGAAATTGAGAAATGAGATAAGACAAGAAAGAGTGAGAAAAAAAATAAGTATGGTCGATCTGAGAAATATCATTTTATTATGATTCTAATCGTAATATTTAGAGACATCTTAGTGCCTGGATATCTAGTTTTACACCTGAGAGTAATTGATTGTTCGTCCTGTCAAATATTTGTATCGGCTAGAAAAAAAATAAAATTTTACAATATTTTTAAATTATAGGTGAGGACAATTTTTTTAAAAAAAATTATAAAAAAAAGAAAGAAAGATAAGCTTGTGGTTTCTTTGATCATGTGAGATAAGTAAATATGGCTGCCTTGGAACGTGCCCTGTCATCTTACATACATTTCCCATCACGTGACCTCCTCCTTCTGTTCTTCCCATTCTCCCCTCAATCTGTTCACTGCTCTCTCGTCAATACCTCATCTAGTCGTCAATAGCATGTAATCTATCTAGTATAATAAGTGGGAGCCGTTTTGATCTCACTTATAAGTATCTACTCAAATTCAAAAAAAAAAAAAAAAAAACACACGCACACACACACACGCTCAAGTATGAATTGTAGACCGCATTGTGGTCTAGTTACATTAACATTTTTTTTACAAGTGAGAAGTAAATTCGATCCACTTGTAAAAGGATATAACTGAATATTTATTGTAAGGGTGTGTGGCCGAGATTAAAAAGAACATATAATATAAGGTTTATATTAAATGTTGGGGTATATGATATTGTATAATGCTTCAACTTTTTAATATAAAAATTAGATAATTAATGTAAGTATATTAAGAAAAACAGTTAGTTAGCTATTTATAACAAATTTATAATATATCAAATTTTTAATATAAAAGTTAAATAATTAATTCGAGTATATTAAAAAAGTTAGTTAAGTTAATTATTTATAATAATTTTTTCTTAATTTTATTAAACTACTATATTTAATTATATGTATTAAAATTACTTCTTGATTAGGAGTCGCCTCAATATGTGCAATCAATCTGGATATTTATTTTATGCAAAAAATTATGCCAAGCAAACTGTAATCTTATATTTATTATTAAAATAAAACTTTTTATCTATCTAAATTTTATATTTAAGAGCAGATGAAGTACATACAATATATATATATATGTATATATATAACACCTTTGAGAGCCATGGCTCCTCCCAATCTCCCACTCTCTACTCCTGACAATAAGTTCCACAATTCGAATTATGCTTATACATGTGTATATACAGATTATTTATTAATAAAATCTTTATATATTAGTAACAAGAACCACGGGAACCAGCCTTCATTTTAAGAAATTTAGATGATTATCCCTACACATTAAAGTAATTTTTGGTATATAGAGAAGCGTCTGAAATATTCCTATCTCTTCTTTTTAGGTGAATTTCTCATTTTCTTTCTATTTAACACTTTTTAGCGTATCAAAATGAATTCTTTATTATCGATCATATTACATTCTACTAGCAAATTAAATAACAGTTGAATTAATACCAAATGATTTATTTAAATAGATTTATAAGTTTAGAAAAATTCATTAAGTGAGTTCAGTTTCAAGACTCTAAGCAATTAGGACCAGTTTCATTATTTCTCTCATTTTTTTTAAACACAAGGAGGCAAGTACATTACTTGAGGGTCGATAATTGAAGAAAGCTGAAATAAAAAAAACAAAGAATGAAGAAATAAGCTTTAATTTAATGGTTTCTGAGAACGAATTCGATTCCTTGACTTAATTAGACGACTAATTAAAGACGTTCCAATGTTATACGTCTAAAACATGGTATTCACGTTACTCAAAAGAGAAACATCTTAACCAAACCAAACCAACCATGTTCACGTGAGTTTTAAGAATAAGTATAAGCCACTGAACTCAATTAGAAAATTCCAAACAACAAGGCTAGAAAACTATTCTTCTCACATGTTGAATCGTAAACAAGACACATGTATGTTTTTTCTTTTATTTTATATGAATATATCCAATAATTCATATATAATTAATTAAAGTAGGAAAAACACACTACATCACATTAATTGCAGTCTGTTGGGATCTAAGAAGATTAAAGTATTTGCCATTATATTCATGAACGAACCCTAGGATGAGAAATGAGAGCAATATAATATAATATAAATAAAAATATTCTTTGGGTGTGGTCAATTCTTGATGTGGAAGCAAGGGATAAGAACACATGTGGTCAATGATTCCCGCATGAAGGTATATATCTTATTTTACTGCATATGATATGATAAAAAAGTATAGAACATGATGGACCAGTTCTTCACATGTTACAAACTTTCATTCTTTCGGCATATTCTTCACACTCTAATCCACTTATTTGCTTTAAGCACCACCCCCTTTTCATATTATTTGAGAGAAAAGTTGTAAGAAGATTAAATTTGTTAATCAATTGGTGGGAATATTTAATTTTTATTTTAAGTAATAATTAGTCCTGATTTAATATTAAGCATAGAACATATTGGACTCTATTTTTATGTTGTGTGTTATATCATATATAGGTTGGGTCACCCATAGACTTCAATTTTATGACCATTTAGTGGTAAGTGATTTAATAGCGAAATAGTTAGATTTAATTATAGTATATTCCCTCTGATCTTAAATATAAGAACTAGATATGAAGACTACTTTAATTTGGTCATAAATATAATATTCCAATCCAATTTATCTCTCACAATTATAATTTTTGCCCAAATTGTATCCCTATATGTTTGCACATATTAAATGAATTTATATCGATGGTAGTTCAAATGCATATAATTAAATAATGTGTTTTAGGAAAACCAATAGACAATCATTACAAATAACTCTCTTAACTAATTTTCTTAATATATATACATTACTTAATTATATCTTATATTAAAAATTGGATGTAGTATATATTATTAATATTATACTACTAGAAGGGTTTTTTTTTATATGTTATAGAAAAAATTACTAGCAATCAAGATAGCTCTCCGTCTCTCTCCCCCACCCCACTTTAGGCTAAGGGGGGTAATGTTGGTTAAAGAATCTACTCTCTTATTGATATCTCCAATGTAGTTTTCTTAATTTATAATGTTCAAATTCAAAATTTTGTTTAAGAGATATTATGTCTATCTACTCAAATAATTATTAAATCTAATATACTTATTATGTAACATCCCAATTCTTATAGGACTTAAAATGGCAGCATTTTCCTTACTAATGTCATATGATTAAGAATTAGTCTTAGGAAGAATACATGTATCTATATATATAAATAATTTAGCAATAAGTGAAAATAAGATAAAATTAAATTATTAATTATTGAGAATTTACTATAAAGGGTTAAAGAAATTATAGGGGTTTACAGGTAAATAAATAATCAATAATCATCTCAAATGTTGATGATATACCTAGATAGGTGGATATAAGGAATATCTATAATAATATACATATTTATAGTGTCATGATAATATACTATAAATGTATATAGGAAATATATACATATATCTATAAGGATAAATAAATATAAATGAGTTATAAAGATAATAATCTAAGAATCATATTAGATCTTTGAATATTTTAAACCATTTAGTTATTTTGAAATTAGTCTTCCACCCAACAATATATAGGGAATATATACCTATATCTATAAGGATAAATAAATGGTGATGAGTTATAAAGATAATAATCTAATAATCCGAATAGATCTTTGAATATTTTAAACATTTGGTTATTTTAAAATTATTCCTCTACCCAATAACATTTTTTTAAGTATAATATTAACAATAATATAGGAGCAAGATAATAATAATACTAAAAAAATAATAAGATCATATTAAATAAGATTGGATATAGGGCAAGATAATAATAATACTAGAAAATAATAAGATCAAATTATATAAGGTTGAAATTTTAAACCTTAAAAATTATATATCACCCTAAAACCTAGTCCATAAGTCATATTGCCTTCCAGTTTCTCTCTCCACTCTCATCAAACTATCATTGAGATTTTAGAGTAATTTTTGTTAAAGTACCAAATGTATATGACTTGTGTTATTGTACATGGAGCCACTTGACTTATGCTAATTATCATTACTTTGGCGAGAGGTAACTACTTTCTACTTATATATGATAATATCTTGCTTGTGATTTGTCTAATATCTTTCTTGTGATTTGTTTTTATTTGCTAAACTATTGGAATACTATTAGAATTATGTTAATATATACCAAAATAAAAATTGTCTTGTGGGACTTGTGTTTTAAAAAGTCATTCTGGGAACTTATAATATCTTGTTGGAATCTTGAGAATTGTGATTTAAAAATGATTTTGGAATTTGAAATTGACCACTTGTTGATGTAAGGAATTGGAAGACACGCAGCGGAAATAAACTTTAAAAATTTTCCATTCCTTGCCAGGATCTGCCGTATGTGTTTAAGTCAAGTGGAAAGAATCATTACCCTTAGTGTTGCTCAGCGAATTTCACAGCTTCTCTACGTGGGTGGTGATCTCTTTCTGATCGCAAGAAATCGACGGAGTGTTCCTCAGCGACCTTCACAGATTCTCTCCGCGGACGGTGGTCTCTTTCCGATCACAAGAAGTCGACGCCTCAGGTCGGCTTCCTCTACTGGTATCCACACGAACAGCGTTCCAACCACGAACGACGTGCTAGCGTCTCCTGTCCCTCCAAGGCTTTCACAAGTCTCCGTCTCTATTTCGGCAGTTTCTTGTCTGCAAACCTTTTGCAGATTCCGTTCAGCCTTTTGTGTTCTGTGTTATTTTCAAACGTAGCTCCTCCAATCAGATATAGAGGATGCTATGCGTTTTTCCACTTGACCTAATTGGATTTTGGAGTTAATCTTATATTAATTCCGAATTGATACAATATCATATATTGTATAATTTTATAAGAAACTAATTAAATAAAATAATATTAAATCCGTCCCACAGATTTAATTACTTATTTATTTAACTTTAAATAAAGATGAGACTGAGTTATATTTGATTTATTCCCATAAATCAAATTTGAGATATCCTATCAATTTAAATTTCGAATTTCAAACGTGATAGAGATTTAATTTATCCTTATAAATTAAATCTTATAAATATCTCTTATATGAGATATCCTATCAATTTGAATTTCGAATTTCAAACGTGATAGAGATTTAATTTATCCTTATAAATTAAATCTTATAAATATCTCTTATATGAGATATCCTATCAATTTGAATTTCGAATTTCAAACGTGATAGAGATTTAATTTATCCTTATAAATTAAATCTTATAAATATCTCTTATATGAGATATCCTATCAATTTGAATTTCGAATTTCAAACGTGATAGAGATTTAATTTATCCTTATAAATTAAATCTCATATATCTCATATATATAATATATATATATATACGAATTTATATATATACGAATATAAATATAAATAAATATATATACATTCACCTGGATCTTTCATTGAATCTGGACATGTCTTAGATTCAATGAATCTGGACATCATAGCTCGTGTTGGGCTATTTTGTGTGCGACCCTGTAGGCCCATATGAAGTTGGCAGTGGGCTATTTGCTATACTAGCCCACAAGTCGCAAGCGGTCTCTAGCAAGACATAACAACTACCCAAATCATATGAGGATCGATAAACGATGTAACCTTTTATACAACCATATCATGTCCCTTCTGTCACGCGATATTTTGGTCATGGATGAGGCATGGATAATGTCATCCTCCTATTCCCGACCGTTACTTTCTCGATCCCTGAGTAGTCTGACTATAGAAATGGAACTACCTTTCCATTACAGTATGGCCATACATTTCTCAGACTCACTCATCGAGGGGCCCAGTAATATCTCTCCACGAATGTGAGGGACAAATTCCATCTTGACCATTCACATTCCTCCGCATGAAAAACCACTAAGCCCGAACATAGTCTTTATGATCACTCGGTCAAAAGTGACTTTTGACTAGGTCAAAGCTGAGCGTTTTGTCATGCAGGAATCCATGATGATCTCAGGTCAAAGGGCATATTGACATGGTTTGTATATGAGAGAAGCTTATGACGTTACCCATGCAGTTCTCTCATAGCGGGTCGGTCCAACACCCTGTACTCTTACATGTGCTTATGACTTTGATTTATATCTCTATACATCTTCAAAGTCATACTGGTCTTATTTCATCTGTGCTCCCACATAGATGATCGACCAGGGACATTTAGGATAATATCATGAATTATCCAAGGATGGTCATCATAGTAAACATGCAAATAATATGATAACTCAATTAATAAATTCATAAATCAATAATGTTCATAAGACAATGATTGGCCCCTAGGGCACGATTTCCAACAACCTCCCACTTGCACTAGGTACAATCATTAATTTGACTAATTCCCATTGACCTAACATGACGCTCATGCTTTGCCTGCACAAGCGGCTTTGTTAGAGGATCAGCAACATTATCTTCTCCTGCTACTTTGCATATTTTTATATCACCTCTATCGTTGATTTCTCTGATGAGATGAAATCGCCTGAGTATATGCTTGGTCCTTTGATGTGACCTAGGCTCTTTGGCCTGTGCAATAGCACCGCTATTGTCACAGAGCAAAGTTATTGGATCTGAGATGGTAGGTATCACCCCTAGTTCTGTGATGAACTTCCTGATCCAAACGGCTTCCTTAGCTGCATCAGATGCTGCTATATACTCAGCTTCCGTTGCAGAATCTGCTACAGTGCCCTGCTTAGAGCTCTTCCAGCTTACTGCTCCATTATTGAGGAGGAATATGTATCCAGACTGCGATTTTTGGTCGTCCTGGTCAGTTTGGAAACTCGCATCTGTGTAACCAGTTACACAGAGCTCATCATCCAATCCACCATAGACCAAGAATAAGTCCTTAGTCCTTCTTAAGTACTTAAGGATATTCTTGACAGCAGTCCAATGGCCCTCACCAGGGTCCTGTTGGTATCTGCTAGTCATACTTAAGGCAAACGAGACATCCGGTCGAGTACATAACATGGCGTACATGATAGATCCTATGGCCGAGGCATATGGAACCTTACTCATGCGACCTCGCTGATCAGATGTACTAGGACACAGATCTTTGCTGAGGTGAGTACCATGAGACATAGGTATGAAACCCCTCTTTGATTCGTGCATACTGAACCTATGCAGTATTTTGTCTATGTATGTACTCTGACTGAGTCCTAGAAGTCTTTTAGATCTATCTCTATAGATCCTGATTCCTAGGATGTAGGTGGCTTCACCCAAGTCTTTCATCGAGAAAGACTTTCCTAACCAAGACTTGACAATCTGCAAGGTAGGAATGTCATTCCCAATAAGTAGGATGTCATCGACATAGAGTACCAAAAACACAACTGTGCTCCCACTAACCTTCTTGTACACACAAGGTTCATCAATGTTTTGAAGAAATCCAAACTCTTTGATTACTTCATCAAAACGATGATTCCAACTCCGAGAGGCTTGCTTTAGCCCATAAATGGACTTTTGAAGCTTGCACACTTTACCAGAGTCCTCGGAACGCACAAACCCTTCAGGTTGTGTCATGTACACATCCTCAAGGAGCTTTCCATTAAGGAAGGCTGTCTTGACGTCCATCTGCCATATTTCATAGTCATAATATGCTGCAATAGCAAAGAGGATTCTGATTGATTTGGCCATTGCTACTGGGGAAAAGGTCTCATCATAGTCCACACCATGAGTTTGAGTAAAACCTTTTGCAACCAGTCGTGCCTTGAAGACATTTACATTGCCATCCATGTCAGTTTTCTCTTTGAAAACCCACTTGCACCCGACGGTTTTTACACCTTCAGGCGGGTCGACTAAGGTCCAAACCTTATTGTCGTACATGGATTGCATCTCAGACTTCATGGCACTAAGCCATTTTTCGGAGTTTGGTCCCACTATAGCTTCTCGATAGGTAGTCGGCTCATTATGCTCAATGAGCAACACATCACGACTATCAGAAATCAGAAATCCATATCTCTGAGGCTGAAGTCGTGTCCTATTAGACTTTCGTGGACCTTGCGTGACTTGAGGAGTCTCAACAACTTGTTGTGAGTCTTCTCTATTTTCCATCTGCAGTTCTGTGGTGTCTTGTAGCTCTCGAACTTCTTCGAGTTGTACCTTACTCCCACTGGTTCTTTTAGAGATAAATTCTCGTTCAAGAAAGATACCATTTCTGACAACAAACACTTTGTTATCAGCAGGGTTATAGACGTAATATCCCTTGGTTTCCTTAGGATATCCCACAAAAAGGCATTTTGAGGATTTGGGCGCTAATTTGTCTGAGGCTTGTTGCTTAACATAGACCTCGCATCCCCAAATCTTGAGGAAAGACAAACTAGGCGTCCTCCCAGTCCATATCTCATACGGAGTCTTTTCGATTGCCTTAGATGGAACACGATTGAGTGTGAACGCAGCTGTCTCTAGGGCATAGCCCCAAAAGGAGGGCGGAAGATCTGTTCGACTCATCATGGATCGAACCATATCTAATAGTGTTCGATTTCTCCGTTCAGAAACGCCATTCCATTGTGGTGTCCCTGGAGGAGTCAATTGTGAGAGTGTCCCACAATTCCTAAGATGATCTATGAACTCTTGGCTCAAATATTCACCACCCCGATCAGATCGAAGGGCTTTAATTGTTTTGCCAAGCTGGTTTTGTACTTCATTTTGAAATATCTTGAACTTTTCAAAAGATTCAGATTTATGTTTCATTAGATAGATGTACCCATATCTGCTGAAATCATCTATGAATGTTATAAAGTACGAATAACCTCCTCTGGCATTTGTGTTCATCGGTCCACACACATCTGTATGTATGAGGCCCAATAAATCAGTGGCCCTCTCACTGTGCCCAGTGAAAGGTGACTTTGTCATCTTTCCTAACAAGCAAGACTCGCAAGTGTCATATGATTCAAAATCAAATGAGTTTAGAAATCCATCTTGATGGAGTTTGGAAATGCGTTTCTCATTTATGTGGCCCAGACGACAGTGCCAGAGGTATGTGGGATTCAAATCGTTTGGTTTGACCCTTTTGGCGGTTATGTTATAGATATTTCCATGATTGGGTTGTTCCAAATTTAATATGTAATGATCAACATGCAAATCACCATGAGCATATAAAACATCATTACGATAAATAGAACATCTACTATTCCCAGCAATGGAAGTGAAACCTTCCTTATCCAAATAAGAAAGTGAAACAATGTTACTACTTAAAGCAGGAACATAATAGCAATTGTTCAAAACTAACAAAAGCCCAGTGGGCAGAACTAATTCATAAGTGCCTACAGCTAACGCAGCAACCCTTGCTCTGTTTCCAACTCGTAGGTCAACTTCACCCCTTTTCAGCTTCCTACTGTCCTTTAGTCCCTGCACATTCGTACAAATGTGAGAACCACATGCAGTATCTAATACCCATGAGGTGGAAGTAGAAAGATGAATGTCTATAACATAAATACCTGAAGCGATAGCCCCGCTATCCTTCTTGTTCTTTTTCAGATCTTCGAGGTAGAGTTTGCAATTCCTCTTCCAATGACCCGGTTCATTGCAGAAGAAGCAGACTCCTTCCTTCGGAGGCTTTGCCTTCTTTGGTGCAGGCTTGGTTTCGGGCTTGCCTGACTCTTTGGTCTTACCTGATGAGCCATGACCCTTCCCCTTGCCTTTGCCTTTCTTTTTCGTACCCTTTCCTTTCTGAACCATCAAAACACTACTGGGTTTCTTCTTAAGACTCGGCTCAGCAGTTTTAAGCATCCCATGCAGTTCAGAAATAGATTTCTCCATGTTGTTCATGTTGTAGTTCATAACAAACTGGTCATAACTTTCCGGGAGTGAGTTTAAGATCAAATCTGTAGCTAACTCCTGGCTCATGGGAAATCCAAGCCGTTCAAGGTGATCAATGTACCCTTTCATCTTTAAGACATGAGCACTGACTGATGCACCTTCAGCCATCTTGCAGGAATGTAAGGCCTTAGTGGTCTCATACCTCTCTTGCCTTGCCTGTTGCTGGAACATTTCCTTGAGATGCACAATCATCTCATAAGCCTCCATGTGTTCCAGATCTCTTTGGAGCTCCGGAACCATGGTGGCTAGCATCAAGCATCCCACATCGACAGAGTCTTCCTTATGCTTCATATAAGCATCTCTCTGAGCTCTGGGAGCATTGGCGGCTGGCTCCTCAGGAATGGGTTGATCTAGGACATGCGCCTTTCTTTCCTGCTTGAGAACAATTCTCAAGTTCCTAAACCAGTCAAGAAAGTTTGTCCCATTGAGTTTGTCCTTCTCAAGGACAGATCGCAGCGATAATGTAGCAGTATTACTAGTCGTCATGATTCTACAATTAAAATATGCAATGTAATTAGTAATCTCCCACTAAATAAACAACCCTCAATGCAATAGTTAGTGGGCTAAGATCCATATTTGGCTCAAACTTAAGTCCGCTTTGGCAGGACGCTTAGATTAAGTTATTTAGGTAGGTAACACCTTTACCAATTACATCAAATGTAACTCTTAGATATTCATGGGATCCTATCATCATATGATCTGGCATGTTCTAATCCCATCTAATGCCTTGAGATCCAAAACCGTTTTGTTAATCTCAATTAAGTCAAACAATAATGAACCTATGAGAGTAGCACCATTACTCTTTGCTTATCTCCCCAAGATAACTCAAAAGCACCCACTTTGGTGGAGTCCACAATTGAGCGATCAAGGTTTTGACAAGTGTTCATAAATTGACAGCATTATGACTTAAGATTTCTTTTAGAGGGCCTAATTTAACTATCTGGTTTATAAAACGCATGTTTCTCAGTTCGTATCTCATACAAGTAATATGCATGTGCTGATCTAATCATAAGATGCATAATTCAAACGTGATACAATATGGCTCACCTATCCTAAGTCCCCTCAAGCCAATGAGAGGAGCTCTCTAGTAAGAAAAGAGAAATTACATATAGAAACCTCTTTTAACATTCGAGGGGAGTGAGATGAGAGGAGAAGGTACATTGAGAGTATATAGAGGAAGGCACGACACGCAGGTCGTATTTTTAAAAATTACAACACTTGCAATCTAGAGCCATATTGTTCACCATACCCAAACATTCAAGAATCAATATTCAGATCTAATCGAAGGGCAAAAAACATTTACAAAGTAACATATGTTACGGTTATGTTGCGCTACGAACAGGTAGCTACGGCGGTCCCGCTAGCCGGTTAGCGGGCGGCTGTCCCGCTAGCCGGTTAGCGGGCGGGGTCTCTGGGGCAGCGCCCCGGAAGAAATTTTTTTTTTGTTTTTGTTTCATAAATAATCACGAATCTGAATTCGGTTTTCACAAATAATCACAAATTCGAATTCGGTTTTCTTAGACCCCATCTATGCGGATTGATCAAATCAAAAAGCATCACCACCGATTTCAATTTCCTTTTAGATTCCTTTTATGTCATACACAACAAGGATTCCATATATGTCACACATACAACGCTTATTATATGATCGGCTACTACTAACATATATCATATAAATCACAAATCAAGCCTAACTTAAACACAAAACGGCATGGCTTTGATACCACTGTAAGGAATTGGAAGACACGCAGCGGAAATAAACTTTAAAAATTTTCCATTCCTTGCCAGGATCTGCCGTATGTGTTTAAGTCAAGTGGAAAGAATCATTACCCTTAGTGTTGCTCAGCGAATTTCACAGCTTCTCTACGTGGGTGGTGATCTCTTTCTGATCGCAAGAAATCGACGGAGTGTTCCTCAGCGACCTTCACAGATTCTCTCCGCGGACGGTGGTCTCTTTCCGATCACAAGAAGTCGACGCCTCAGGTCGGCTTCCTCTACTGGTATCCACACGAACAGCGTTCCAACCACGAACGACGTGCTAGCGTCTCCTGTCCCTCCAAGGCTTTCACAAGTCTCCGTCTCTATTTCGGCAGTTTCTTGTCTGCAAACCTTTTGCAGATTCCGTTCAGCCTTTTGTGTTCTGTGTTATTTTCAAACGTAGCTCCTCCAATCAGATATAGAGGATGCTATGCGTTTTTCCACTTGACCTAATTGGATTTTGGAGTTAATCTTATATTAATTCCGAATTGATACAATATCATATATTGTATAATTTTATAAGAAACTAATTAAATAAAATAATATTAAATCCGTCCCACAGATTTAATTACTTATTTATTTAACTTTAAATAAAGATGAGACTGAGTTATATTTGATTTATTCCCATAAATCAAATTTGAGATATCCTATCAATTTAAATTTCGAATTTCAAACGTGATAGAGATTTAATTTATCCTTATAAATTAAATCTTATAAATATCTCTTATATGAGATATCCTATCAATTTGAATTTCGAATTTCAAACGTGATAGAGATTTAATTTATCCTTATAAATTAAATCTTATAAATATCTCTTATATGAGATATCCTATCAATTTGAATTTCGAATTTCAAACGTGATAGAGATTTAATTTATCCTTATAAATTAAATCTTATAAATATCTCTTATATGAGATATCCTATCAATTTGAATTTCGAATTTCAAACGTGATAGAGATTTAATTTATCCTTATAAATTAAATCTCATATATCTCATATATATAATATATATATATATACGAATTTATATATATACGAATATAAATATAAATAAATATATATACATTCACCTGGATCTTTCATTGAATCTGGACATGTCTTAGATTCAATGAATCTGGACATCATAGCTCGTGTTGGGCTATTTTGTGTGCGACCCTGTAGGCCCATATGAAGTTGGCAGTGGGCTATTTGCTATACTAGCCCACAAGTCGCAAGCGGTCTCTAGCAAGACATAACAACTACCCAAATCATATGAGGATCGATAAACGATGTAACCTTTTATACAACCATATCATGTCCCTTCTGTCACGCGATATTTTGGTCATGGATGAGGCATGGATAATGTCATCCTCCTATTCCCGACCGTTACTTTCTCGATCCCTGAGTAGTCTGACTATAGAAATGGAACTACCTTTCCATTACAGTATGGCCATACATTTCTCAGACTCACTCATCGAGGGGCCCAGTAATATCTCTCCACGAATGTGAGGGACAAATTCCATCTTGACCATTCACATTCCTCCGCATGAAAAACCACTAAGCCCGAACATAGTCTTTATGATCACTCGGTCAAAAGTGACTTTTGACTAGGTCAAAGCTGAGCGTTTTGTCATGCAGGAATCCATGATGATCTCAGGTCAAAGGGCATATTGACATGGTTTGTATATGAGAGAAGCTTATGACGTTACCCATGCAGTTCTCTCATAGCGGGTCGGTCCAACACCCTGTACTCTTACATGTGCTTATGACTTTGATTTATATCTCTATACATCTTCAAAGTCATACTGGTCTTATTTCATCTGTGCTCCCACATAGATGATCGACCAGGGACATTTAGGATAATATCATGAATTATCCAAGGATGGTCATCATAGTAAACATGCAAATAATATGATAACTCAATTAATAAATTCATAAATCAATAATGTTCATAAGACAATGATTGGCCCCTAGGGCACGATTTCCAACAGTTGAGTGTTGGGCATGATGCATATAATGGGAATTGGTGAGTGGATTGTGTTGGTTAACATCATGTGATGATGCCTCCATTAATGCATGATAGTTGGCTCTGTCGTCTCCTGCATGGGCAGGCCCTAGTGGCTTTTTTTATCCTCCTACATAGGGATAAGCCTTTCATGGCTCCTTTCGTCCTCCTACGTGATTGGATTGTAGTTATGAAATTACTTGTGTACTGTTAATTATGATATTATTGAATATTTGTCAAATTGGCATATCACGAGCACATATTAGTATGTATGATGAGTAGGATTATTGGTTATTGAGACATTTGTCTCACCCGTGGTTATTAATATTTTTCAAATGATAGTTTCATTCTACGACCTCAGGGAAGGCTTCAAAGGCTTGATTAGTAATATATCAATTGTATAGCCTCCTCCTTTTGATTTATGTGATTTTGCATACTTTGATAAGATGTAATACTTTATTTAGATTTGATTATGGGAAAATGTGTTGTTAGTGGGCTTAAGGCACTAGGTTGTTGCTTGTGATTTTTTTATTGTAGATCCACTTTTAGACTGTGTGATATTGATAATTTATTTATGAATGAATATTATACAAGATCTTAGTTGTGAAGTAGGGTTATGTGATGTTATTCTTGTGCCTATAGACCCATTTGAGATTGTTGTGTTGATAACTATGATATTACTACGATAATTAGGGGTGAAAATTCTAATAACTTTGTTAGCAAGGTTGAATCCTTTCTAACATGATTTTGTATGCGATAGTTATGTGAAGTTTATTTATCTATGTTAGCTTTTAGAGTTGAGCTTGGTTTTGTTTCTAATATGAATAAGTTTGATTGATGGTGAGTATTTTAAATATTCATGATAGACTTTTCTAAATTATTGATTATTCTTTTTCTATCGTAGATAATGATTTGGGAATTTAGTGAAGCCTTTATATCAATTATAGTCTTCTAATATAAATTTAATCATTTTATATTATGGATGTCCTTTTTGAAATGAGTTGAACACTTTTAACCATAATAATAGTTAAAGATTAGTTTTGTCTTTTTCTATCATGATTATTTGTCGAATAAGAAAAGCCTTTTATAATTATGCTCAGGTTTCTTTTGAATTTTAGTAAAACTCTTTTCTACATAGTTATTTTTTTAAAATTAATATAACTATGGGTACTTTGTGATTGATTTATATTGTACACATAATGGGTATAAGTAATTAATAGTAGTTATAATAAGAAAAATTGTACATATTCGATCTAATAAGTATATTATATCATAATTGACAAATTTTATGTCGAATCTTTATTTTTTAAAAATTTGTTTCCTCAATATATCATTTAAGGCTAGTATCAATCCTTCTTTTTTTAGTAGAGTTTAAGCAGTATTCTACAACTGATAATGAAAGACTATTTTTTTAAAATGTAGAGATCACCAAAGTGAGTACCAAGTGCTTGCGTTGCAGTTGAAGTTTGTTGTATTTAGAGCTTTTTCAGTTGGTGCGTGGTTGTGGGCATGACCTGCCGTTTAGTTAAACTCAACAAAATATATATAGATAAAGTTTCTCCTATATTATACATAGTCTGAGGATAAATTGTATATTGTTCATAACTTATATAGTATTTATAAATTTTGTTATGTATATTGGTATATTATATCAGAATTAGAAATTTTTATGTCTCAAATATTTATTTATTTTTATTTATTTCCTCAAGACATTATTTAGGGTAAATGCTTGAGTTGGAGTGGAAGTTTGCTATGTTTTAGGGCTTTTTCAGTTGGTAGCCAACCAACCTTTTAGTTAAACTTAAAAAAATATATACATAAATTTTTTCATGCTTTATACATGTACAAAGTCTGAATAATAAGTTGTATATTGTGTATAACTCACTGGTAGAAAATAGGCTTTCTAAACCGGTTGAAAATAGACTTCTACACTAGACCTGATCTGGTGTAGAAAGTTTGATATTCTACACCGGTTGTATAGAACCGGCGTAGAAAATTAACTTTTTTAAATCGGTTTTTCCATACAACCGGTTTAAAAAGTAATGTAAAAATAAAAAAATCCAGAATCGAAAAACTCTGTATTCAAATTAGATAAGCTTCTAAACCAGTTTCTCTATTAAAGTACCAAAATTCTTTCCTTCTTTGTCATAAATCTGAAGGAGGAGGAGAATGATAAAGAAAAATAGGTATATGTAAAACACAAGTAGAGAACAAAAAAGAGGAAGAAAGAAAAAGCCAGAGAACCCATAAATGAAAGAAACGAAAACTCATATATATAAACAGAAATGAAAACCCATAAACACTATCACCTAATTGAAGATATCACAAAAACAACATCACAATTCCTTCACCTGCTCAAATATAAACATAAATATATTTAAACATAACCAAGAAATGAATGAAATGAAAATCTAAATATATACACAGAAATGAAAAATTAGAAACGTTGTCACCTAATTTAAGACATCGCAGACACGTTGTCACAATTCCTCTGACTTACCTAGTCAAAAGTGAACATAAATATATTTAAACAAAATCCAGAAATAAAGAAACAAAAATAGACACCTACCATTGTAGATATGTGTCTCCTTTTTTTGTAAGCTTTAGAGGTGAGAATGATAGACTTCAACAATAAAGAATGACGAGTATAGGTATAGGTCATCGCATATCTAGGTCTTTTTCTTCAGTGAGCTTTAAACAGTGTTACAAAGGCGGAGCTTGCTATCACCATGTATTCTTCCTTATTTGGTTTTCTCTACTCACGATGATGTGATTTGTGAAGATAAGGGAGTGTAAAAAACTAAGGCATTTTGTCAGATTTTTAATAGTAAAGACATTCTGCACCGGATGTCATTATATCAGGTGTAGAATATTTTATCTTTTATACCTATCACGTGTACATCAGGTGTAAAATATGTACACAAAGACATTCTACACCAGATATCATTCCATCAAGTGTAGAATATTTTACCCTTATTTATAAAAATATCACCGCTCATTTCTTTTACACCGATCATATATACATCAGGTGTAAATATTTTACCCTTATTTATAAAAATGACACCGCTTATTTCTTTTACACCGGTCATATTTACATTAGGTATAAATATTTTACCCTTATTTATAAAAATATCACCGGTCATATTTTTTAAATCGTTTCCGTGAGAACCGATTTAAAAATGGGGTTTTTAAAAAGTCTATTTTGTACTAGTGACTTGTATATTAGTTATAAATTTTCTTATGCATATTGGCATATCGATGTTGATAAATGTTGATTTACCTTATAAGGTCGGGTTTTGTATTAAGGCAAATTGGTTCTTCATAAGAGGGGACATGAGAAATACATTTTATTAAATTATACGATAACCAACGTTAATTAGATTGAGTAGAAAATACTTAACATCCTGAAATATAGTCATGAATTAAAATATTTTGGATAAAATATCTTGATGAGATAACTATCTCAAATAATATTTTAATCTCAATTATACTACTCCTTGTCCTAAATGTAAGAAGTAGTAAAGCATTTTGTTTTAATTTTAAATATAATACTTCAATCTATTTTTTTATATTTTCAAATTTTCTTTATTAATTATACATATTAAGAGAGTTTTTCATTAAATGTGTAATTTTTTATACAAATATAGAAAAACTAACACACATGTTTTACAAATAAATAATTTAATTAATTTTTTTAATCTTTATAAATTAATTATCTAAAAGTGGAGGAACTACTAAATATCAAATGGTAGTCCCAATAGAAAAATACATGGTAAAGTTAAAAAGTGGAGGGAATGATGATGATGAACAAAGTGGGATCCTTCCTGTATCAACTAGATGGCTGCTAACTAGCTTGTAAAATAAAGACATTTTGGGGAAAAAAATCATCATAAGATAGCATCAAACTCTTGTGTGTTTGGAAAAGAAAAAAAAAATTGGACCTAAAATACACAATCAAATTGTTTTTAGGCAAAATTATGGTTTGGGTCATAGTAAACTATGTTTTATATAAGTAAGATCTACTAGCTTTTGAAATAATTTTTAGATATTAAGCATAAAAAAATGACCATTTTAACCCTATGAATTTTTGTCATCTTCTCGTCTCTTATTTCTTATTTAATTTATACAATTTCTAGTAATTTACCTATAAAAAATCATTATAATAACAACTTTCTAAATATTTATTTTTTTTAAAATCACTTTTTATACAAAAGATGTTCTCTGTAATTACTTTAAAATTAATTTTCTTCATAATCTATTTATGTTCCCTCACTTTTGAGTCTCATATATAAGATTGAATCTTTGTTTCCCACATATAGTCTCTTTTCATGATAAAGTCATATGCTTATGAATGTCTAAAGTTAATTAACATTGGAAATCACAAAACTGACATCAATCTTAAATACCCTTCCATTGTACTTTTTGTTCCAATTTCATATTCTTAGTCTATTTCCTCTTGCATCATCTTTGTCTTATTTTCTTTTCAGTTTTCTTAAAATGGCGTACTTTTCAGGCTCTTCTCCTTCCCATTCACAAAAAAAGAACTCGTTATGATTTTGAGGATACGCTTCCTCTTCTAGACCCAATACCTGCTTCACTATTTCTAGACCTTCTCAAACGTATAGAAGAATTAATAAACGGAATGGATACATTAGAGAACTTAGTTGAAGAGCACTCCCTGCAAGTAGAGAACCTACAAGAAAGCATCAATTGTCTCCATTCTAATCTTCACCGCCAATGTAACCATCGATGCTTACACTACCTTTCAAATAACCCAGATGACTCCTAAAACTTAGACGACTTTGCTTCATCATCTGATTGAAATGCTTCACACCTTTGGTCTATCTCCATTTTTTTATACTTTTTGGCACGTGGCATGTGGCTGGGATAAATTTCTATAAAATGTAAAGAATAGTCTAATACAATATTTTGTAAAGAATAGTCAAAATAGAATATTTTCTAAAGTTAGTTATTATTCTAATCAAATTACTCAAAGCTCAATAAATTAATATATTGATTTTACCTTGTTTAATTAATTGCCCATGCATTCAGCAATTGAAATTGATCAGTACCTTAAAGGAAATTGAAATTGAAGTGCACATATTTTGAGAAAAATATTAATAAAAAATTCTAATTTATCCAATAAATTGACAATACAGTAAATTACTAAATATCATTGGCTACTGGCTTACTGTCTAATTTATTAGACTTAAGATAATGTGTGTTATCTTTAAATATATATACATAGTCCAGGATCAAAGCTTTTTATGGTGGTTTTTATTAAAATTCTTTGTTATATACACTTGTAATGGCGGTTATAAAAATACCGCCGTATAAAGTCTTAACTGTCATACTCATTACATACACTTGTAACAGCAGTAATAAAAAAATTGCCGTATAAAGTCTTCACTGTCAGACTTTTTATGGTGATTTTATTAAATACTGTTGGCATACTTGCTTACTGTCTAAATTATTATATTCAAGATAATGTGTGTTATCTTCAAACATATATATATATAAATAATCCAGGATCAAAGCTTTTTAAGGTTATTTTTATTAAAACCCATCGTTACATACACTTCTAATGGCAGTTATAAAAAAACTTGCCTTATAAAGTCTTTACTATCATACTCGTTACATACACTTGTAATGGTGGTTATAAAAAAATCGCCATATAAAGTTTTCTCTGTCAAACTTTTTACGGCTATTTTATTAACAACCTTGGTTATAAGTATATTCAACAGCAATTTTTGATAAAAACTACTGTAAAAATTCAAAAAATTTACTAAACCTAATCCGTAGTGAGCTTCAAATTTACTTTACACGTAGCCGCGTGTGGTCTCTTTCTCTAGCCCACCACCACAGACTTAAACGAAAGGCATTGTTTTGTCATTTTCTAACTGATTTTGGTGACTCCATCGTCTTTGTTAACATCATTCACTATCTCTATCATCATTCACAAAGTTGTAAGTCACCGTTTAACTTCATTATTTTATGATCTGTAAATGTCGCATTATGGGTATGTAGGCAAGTGATTCACTGAAGTAGGTTATGGAGTTTTGGATGTTTTGATGGTGAATAACCGAATGCATTTTATTCGTATTTAAGTTTGTGTAGGTTATGAATTGTTGGGCGTTTTGTGCTAAAAAATTGAATGACCTATTTTGTTGCTAAAAAATTGAGCATATCCATGTGTGCTATTAGTTGAACTGTTATGTTGCTGGTGAACTATTTTTCATGCATTCATTCTCTGGTGAATTGTTTTGTTGCTGAAAATCCAAGCATATTATGTCAGATTACTCCGTAGGCTTAAGACTAGAGCATATATATATCACTTCAAGTGTGATGTTAGTTGTATCATATTCTAACTTTTTTTTTTGAACGAATCATGGAAATTTCAGGTTCAACAGGTTCAGGTTTTGGTCATCTGGGAAGAAAAAAGAAAGATGCCTGACCTGTATGAAATGGGTCTCTAGGACAGATGAAGGGTCAAATCCCACAAGGTTACTGGTTGATGGACCTGGGAATGCGGGCCAACTCGCTGGATACAGGTTAGCCCGCCGCGGGTTGGCCTGAAAGTGGGCCAAATTTAACCGACACGCTTTCAGGCGAGTTGGTAAACTACCAACCCGCACCCGCCAAGGTGGGTTAACGGGTTAGCCTACTAACCCGCCATTTTTTTTTATTTATTTATTTAAAAAAATTATTTTCATATATATTTTTTTAAAAAAAATTTATATGTATCAATATTAATTGGATTCAAAGCATGATCTAAAATTGTCAAAATATTTATTTATTTAACTTTATCACTATCCATATATAAATCTGTCACAAGTAAAATAATAATAAAATAAAATATATATTTAAAGAAATAACTCAATAAGATAAAGTTAACATAAATTAAGTATAATGTAAATTTTAATTTAGTTTAAACTATAAAATTAATAAAGTATAATATAAATAATAAAAATTAAAAAATTAAAAAAAGGGGGCTAAGCGGGCTAACCCGCCAACCCGGTGGGTTAGCCCGCAGCAGAAATTGGTAACCCAACCCGCCATAAAATGGCAGGTTGGGCCAATTCCCAGCTCTACTAGTTGAGTTTAATGATGACATGAAGGTAACTGGTCAAAATGGGCCAACGTTGAATAGTTATGTCAAGCACATAATGCTTGCTAAGATTAGCATTACAAACCCCAACTAAAAGTCGGTTGACCAGAAAGACAAGGATATAATTTGGGGGGACATTTTAGTATATTTCTAATTCTATGTTCCACTTATATAATTTAGTTATTCATGATTTTTATACCTTATTGCAGCTTCATCTTATATATTTTTTATACTTTCACGCAGGAAAATTTTAACATTCTCGCGACTACAAGTATAAAGCATCGCATCTTAAAGCAATGCAATGAACGGTGGAGGGACTTTAAGTCAAACTTTGTGAAGAACTACCTCTAAGGAAACAAGATGGGGAGCATCCAAATGACACTACTTAAATTAACTTATAGTGTTTTAATTAACTTATAGTGTTTCGTCAACATCAGAAAGAGACTACTTATAATGTTTTAATTAACTTCCATTTTAATTAACTTAGTTAGTAATAAATGTATATTTTAATCAACTAATCTAACATTATTTCATTTTCATATACTATTTGTAAGAGAAATCAAGAAATAGCCAAGAAGAATGTGTAGTAGTACTATATGTCTCAAGGGTGTATAGTGTCCTTGAAAGGAAAATGATGCAATAGCAGTTGGAGGTTGCGGAAACAATAACTACATCAAACCCTACTGTATCAAACCCTTCTTCATCTATCAGGATCTAGCATCCATCTCATCAACAAAAATTGAAGGCTGTGAGGCTAAAGAAGGGACAATATATCACTCTAGAGGTTGCTATAGTTTTTGAAAGGATTATAAGTATCTAATTTAAAGACTAAAAATTTATATTCTATTACTTGCTCTTCAGTTCATTTAACTTGATAACTTGTATATGTTGTAGGATGCACTAGAGCAATAGGCATCCCAAGGGTATTTTGTTCCTAAAAAAGGAATAGACACCCTGGAGACAACTATTGGGACCTCTGACTATCCAGGTTGAGTAAGAGATGCCCCAAAGGAGTCACACATAAAGATTTTTTTTGCTCTGCCTCTCAAAAAAGAAGCGCACCCTCCACAGACATGTTTCAAGATTAGTTGCAAAAGGTTATAAATGAACTTAAAGTAAAGCATCAACCGGAGTTGGCCAAGATATGCAACGAGGTGGATACCATAGTCGAAGAGCTCTTGGATGTTAGCCTCCAGCAGGGGATGATGATGATTGGCTTCCTCACACCCATCCAAAGTTCAGAGCTAAAAGCATATTCATTTACTAATAAGGAAAAGTTTGTCTCCCAACTATTTGGTCCTGACCTTACCCCTGAGCACACCAAGATGATGGAGAAAAGTGTAATCTCTACATTGTGACAGACTAAGGGACTACATCCTTCATCGCTCATGGTACCGTGTACTAGAATGCCATAACACTTTACCAGATGCCAATTACATATGGCAATATTAAGGTCACAGTGGAGCACATAAAGAATCATACAGGCACTATATCAGTTCCTTGCCTTAATGACGAGGTCAAAATATTAGAGCAAGCTCCGGGGCAGTATATTATGTAGCCAACACATCTGATCAAATTGAGAAAGCGGGTCATACCAGAGCTAGTTTCAGAGAAGGTGCCAAAGAATAAAACCCCAAAGGGTCATAACCAGAAAAGGTACCATAGAAGCCCAAGGTTTATAGGGCAAAAGTATGCAAGCTCATACCTCTTCACGAGTACATATTCTCAAGATATTTTGCTTTATCAATGCTCCACGATATGGCAATAGGATTGGAAGAAGCATTTAGTTTCACAATTCTGTCCATGTTTTGACTACATAGGAGATTTACAAATTCACCATGGACATGAATAACATAGTGCAATTCCTCAATTTTTAGGAGTTGGATTCAACTGTCATCCAGTGTACCATATAGTAAGTTGCAACTTTATTTTAATACTTTATGTTTAACTATTCGAGTAGTACTGACTCCTTTCTATATTAACAATAGCCATTTCTATCAGACATGCCTGGAAGAAGCAAAAGGAGACATATATGGCTTCATGTGTTCTCAACATGTCCAAGAGATAAGGACCGATAAGAACTCGAGGATTATGTACATGGTCAACGTTATAACCCGCATCAAGAGGAAGATATATTTTGTACCTTGGGTAAGTATACTCTTATACTTGGCACACTCATATATATTACTCTACATTCATATATAACGTTGTTCATATTTTGTAGTACGTATTGGACAATAATTGTCATAGCCCTTAAAGCTAATGTAATGTACTAGTTCATTTCGTTGTTTGGGCGGCCAGATATTGACATTTCATCCATTAAAAATTTAGTAAGTTATATGATATCTTTTTTTTAATTAGAGATAGGGTTGTGCAAGGTTTCAACTCGGTCAGAAGCCATCCCGTTAGTCCTAAACCTTCATGGATTTATCCTCAAATAAGTACTTTTCAAATAATTAAGTTTTAGTCACTAATATGCTATGTGTTTTTTCTATTTTGTTAGTACCGACGTTAACTTGACAGTGTTGAGTACGAATATTATATAATATGATATATGCATGAGATCATTGAGATAAGGATCACGAATATATTACATGAGGTATGAAGTGATCAATATTTAGACTTTTTCAATATGATATGTATTTACCTATTACTTCTAACTTACAGTTGTTCGAGCATAACAAAAAAAGTTTTGAAGAGGATTAAATGCATTCAATCATTGAGGCTTTGGCAAAAACTATGCTGAAGAACTTCCCTTAATCAATCCATTTTGTGTGTATATATGATTGTACAATATCTCTTTATGTATGATTGTACAATAAGAATTCAAATTAATTTATTACTATATATTGACATTTAATTTGAGTTTTCTATTGCTTACTTTACTGCCTATAGCCTATTTTCATTATGGCAAATAAAGGACAGTATAGATAGAACAACTAAAAGAAAATGTAAAAAAATTAAACATTTAACGATAATTTTTCTTAGAATCGCTATTACAAGTGTAGATTGTAATGGCGATTAACATAAAAGCTAACATTATATGATTAAATTGTAACAACAATTTTAATGGAAACAATAATAAAATTCTAAATATAAAAAGGTAGTTTTCTTTAAAGCTGCCGTTAAAGTATTACATTTAATGGAGGTGTTACAACCACCGTAAAAAGCTAGACATACAACGGCCATAGAATTCACGTCGGTCAAAAAACTATAATGAAATATCACTTTTAACTACCATTATATGATTTTTTTTTATAGTAGTGTTTATTTATGAAAATACTTTCACTCACACTTTCTATACCTTCCCCATAACAACCAATATAAAAACCTGATAGATATTAATGATTCTTTTGCACTAGTACTAGTAAGTAGTTTTAAAGCAATATATCAATATACATAATACCATTCATAAACTCAAAATGAGCAATTAATCATTTTTCTTGGTCATTATTATATTCATTAAGTTCGTAATTATTAATAATCATGTATACAATTAATATTCATATATTAACTTTAGGGTATATATTTATGGAAAAAATTCAACCTCATGAATTATATCACATACTTTAATCCAACAATTAAAAATGAAAAAGGAAAAAATATAGTTATTTTGAAGCAATTTAGGCTTCATGACTATAACTTTTCTTTCACTGAATGGACAAATTTAAATGTATTTCACATTGAAAGCCACTAAAATTATGATTTTGCAACAAAATACGCTTTAGTCCAATTCATATGCCACTATTGAATTGAAGTATAAGTATACTTGGTCTAAAATTATTTAATCCCTTCAAATTTTAATATATGAGATAAATAATTAATTTATAAAAATTAAAAACACTAAGTCAGTTATTTATAAAAATTATATACTAATTGTTTTAAAATATCTTCTTTAATCATTTATATTGGATTTACCCTTCATAAAACTCCCCCCAATATGTTCAATGAAATAGGAATAGTTTGGGAAAAATATCAATTTGACACACAAAGTATATTATAATCTTATATTTAAGATTAAATCAAACTCATTAACTATTATATTTAGAATTAGATGAGGTAATCTAAGTAGGATAGCATCAAATTATTGTTACAATGTTTCAAAATAAGCTATTTAATTTTCCTTAGAAAGTTGTTTTATTATTTATTTTTCGATCGAGTATCAAGAAGAGATCTTAAATACAAGTGGCATGAAATATAAATGTTTCTAGCCTAATAATAATGAATAGGGTCCATATAAACTAATAATGATAGGTACATGGATGGGGTGGTATGAATGAATCAATAATTGTGAGCATATAACACCACAAATATATGCAGCCAATAAGAACTAACTTAAGCATTCACGTACGTTCATGCAAGTGTTTCACTCAAGAAAGATTAAGAATTCGAGGCATTCAAACAAGACACATGGGTTTATCCATTTCATTGTCTTTGATAAATAATTAATGTGTTTGGATAGGAGAAACACACATGCTGAGTTGCTAACAACGATTAGATTGCAATAGAAAAGAGTTAACTACTTATTCCTTGCATTCTAAATAAAAAAAATCAGTTAATTAATTTTTAAATATTAAAAAATTAATTAAACTAGTTATATATTTAAAAAATGTGTAAATTTCACCTAAGTACCTTTAATAATTATCTATAAGAAAATTCTAAAGGAAAACTCCTTTAATATTTATAATTAATGAAAAAGTTTAATGAAGAAATAATAAATTTAAAAAATAAAATAAATTAATGTCTTAAATTTATGATTAAAACAAACCTTTCCCCTACTAGATTTTATAAGACGGAAAGAATTATTAGTTTTTAAACTAATTTCTTGAGATCAAATTTTGGAATAGAAAAAATTAAGTAGATTGAGGGAGTTACATAGTTTTTAAACTAGTAGTATTAAATACTTTACATTTATCCAAAATGAAAATAAAAATAAAATTATTTTGTGAGAGTTTATCTTAAATAAGGCTAGATTCTACTTGAATTTTAACCAAGAAATCGGAATTAGGACATAATATTTTGGTTTATTATAAATAAATATGGAAACTATGGATTGGGGATAATGTAAATGGACCACATTTAAAAAAAACACCCATTAAAAAAAAACAGATAATGTAAATGGACCACATTTAAAAAAAAAAAAAACACCCATTGAAAAAAACAGAGATTGTTAGTCAAGCAGTTGAGGGAAAGATAGAAAGGTGGCCTTTTGTTTATAGAAGAAGATCACAAGTGTTCCTCAATTGAAGTAGATGACCCTGTCTGTCTCTGCGTTTCGGCCTCACCAATTGGAGGAGATCTGACGGCAGGTCGTTGGGTCGTTCAGTTTCTATTCCTGCCGGTCTCCTACTACTGTACAAGGATGCTTGCAAAAAAAGAATATATCATTTGTAATTTACATACTCCCTCCAGCTGTACCTATAACATTAATCACTTAAACCAATTTATTAAAGCTCAATTAGGTTAATATAATATTGGAAAAATCCTAAAAAAGACTACTTAAATTTTAAAATTTTAAATCAATTTGTTTACTACATTTTATACTATTGATTACTCTTATAAATCAAATAACAATATATTTTTATAGTAATTCCTTGTTTAGGATTTTGGGATTTTCCCTATAATATTTAGTTCCGCAAAATTTGCAACACAAACAGTTTATACTTCACGTAAGGTAATATTTTCAATTTAAGATAATCAATTTCTTAAATAAATAGAATGAATGAAGATATATTTGTAATCTCTCTCTCAAAGAATATGTATGACAAACACTGAAACTCAATAAATGTTGAGTTATAAAATGAAGAAACAGATAATGTAATAAATTCAGAAGTTGTTATTTTGTCTGTTCATTCTCATTGTTCTCTTCGTTTTTTCATTAATACTAAATTTTTAAATAGTATTTACTTCAATTTGTAGCAATTAAACTCAGATTTATAACCGTTGAAGTGAAGATATTGTTGGTGATTGACTAGTAGGTGAGCATTTAATACTTTGCCGAAAGTAACAAGTTAACGTTGTCGTAGCCTTCATTATTTTAACTACTTAGCATTTTTTTTAAATACATTCAATCTCAAAAGATTTATTAGTAGTTAAAATATTGATTAAGTGTATAAACAATTAATAATCAACTGATTATAAAAGATTAAGTTTTTAATCAAGTTCAGATGACTTTCAAAAAATATATTGTAATAATCGATTAATTATCATTAATCTATCAATGTTTCAATTAATGAAAGAAACAGAATATCACATTGATCAGGTTTTTTCAATCATATATAATGCAGTAAGTTTCTCAAAAGATATATAATGAAGAATTTGGAGAAACATTGTATATTTTATATCTGGAACAATCATATATAGCTCAAAGAGATATTCAATCAATTTCAATACAAATAGAAAAAGATATTTAAAATATATAAAATTAATTGATTAACTAATCAATTAATATAAGTTAATAGAATACCTAGTCGATTAATGTCTCTCGAAGAATTAAGACATAAATGTTTTAAACACAAATTAATCGAACAATTAATCTATTAATATAAATCAATCGATTAATGGATTCAAATTTTAATTTTCACAAAATGATTCTTTACTAATTAATCAAACAGTTAATGGATTAATATAAATTAATCGATTAATAGAGTTATCTTTATTCAAAAAATAATTGTTCTCAACAGATTAATCGAACAGACAATCGATTAATTATAATTAATAAATTAACCAATCGATTAATTGACTTATTTATTCAATTCCAAAGAGCTTTCTTATGATTTTAATCAAACACCTAATCGATTAATAGATATTTATTAATCAAATAATTAATTTTCTTTTATAGCACATAATAATATTCTTATATTAACCAATCGATTAATTAATACTTATTAATTGATTGACTAATCAATTAATTTAATTAACTTCATCTTTTAACAATATTTAAACATACAAACAACTTAATTATTTTAAATCACTCTTGGTATCATTTGAATAAAAAAATAATTTAATTATTTTAAATTCTTTTTGACACAATCAAAATATTATTGATTATAGAATCTAACAATAGATACCATAAAGTTTTTTTAAAAGAAAATATACTCTCTATCTTCTTTATAAAAATTGAGAAGGAGGATATATTTGGAATGAAGTAATTAATATATACTATACAAACTATTGAAAAGTGACTTAATTTTATAATTCTTCTACAAATTACTTATATTAATGATTGGAGTGAGTATTTCTATTAAAATTTTCAATTAAAATGTATATAAGATATATAGATTAAATAATAAAAAATCACATACATTAACAAATTTAAGAATAAGTTTCATATATATTTTTACTTTGTTAAAATGATCAAGATGTTTCTTTAATTTTTGAATTTTACTTTTTAATAAAAATGTTGCGTACAATATTTTTAAAAAAAATAAAATTCATGATTTTTAATTTTTTAAAATTACACTAACAATACTTTTAAAAAATTATGTTTGAAAAATTAATTTAAAAAATTAATAATTATGCATATTTTTAAAGTTTTGTTAAATTTGAATTGCTTTCCCTTCTAGAACATTTTTTATATTTTAAAAATATAAAAAGAGATATCTATAATTTTTATGACATGCATGAGATGAGATATGCTTTATATTTCAGATAATTCATTATAAATTTCAAAAATAGAAAAAAATCATACAGCATTTGGAAATTTGAAATAAAATTTTATTAAATTTTAAATAAAACATAATTGTGTATACTTATATTAAAACTAAAATTATTTTCTTTTTGAGCTCCAATGAACTATAACTTGACTATAGTATATTGTTAAGGTCACCTTACCTTACGCCCTCTATATGACCACATTTTAAAGGCAACTTAGAACTAAAAACTCAACCAAACTTTCATTTTTCATTCTTATTCTATATGTCCACATGCTCCTATCTAAGCTTCACCTTCTTACCTCTCCACGTGCAACTTTCTTATTATTTCTTATATGATCAATTTTTGGAAGTTTAGTTAAGTTCTTACATCAAAATTACTATCAGTATAAATCATGCTATTAAAATTTAACTTGACGGTGTCTAATAATGAATCAATTTCTTAACTAGTATAATTAAGAGTTTTAAATGAGATTAATTAGATTGAAATTTATATTTTTTCCCATTGACTTAAAACAACATTGTTTTGAACTAAAAAAAATAGTAGTCCAACCTATTTATAATTTAGTAATTACGTTTTGTTGAATTATACTTAGTTTCATGAATGTTCCATTAACTTAAAGATTATTAATTTTTTATTTAAATATTACTTATTTTAAGATTATATGTAAATATTTTTATATATTTTATTTAAATTATAATGGTATCATTTTAATCGTGATTTGTTAATCTTAATTCAATCATTATTGAACCACTAATCCTTAAATTATCTTGAATAATTCAATAACTAGTGCAATTTTTAATGCCTCAGGAGAAAAATCTTTTACTATGTTGTAGAAAAATTAAAAGGACCAACTATATAGGTGAGAAGTTTTTCTACAGGGGACATGTTATTTATAGTGCCTCTTTAGTAACTATTAAAATTGTGATTTAAAAAAAATTTTTGCCTAAATTTTAATTTAAAAAAATTTTAAAACAAACAATCGTATTTGTTCAAAAGGGGTTTTTATCCTAAATCATAATTTAAAATTAAAGTTTTAGTTAAGCTACTGAGATTATCTTTTGTAATAGTAAAAGAGCTCATGGATTACTCAATTACTATTTTATCCTTATTTTTTCTTACACCATCTCTCATTTCTCTTCTCTCTTATTTCTTTTTCACCCTCTGTTCTTTCTCTATACTCTCTATCATCTCTCATCTATCTTCTTCACCTCCTCTCATCTCTCATATTTTTAATAAAATTATACTATTTCTAATAATTTTTCAATTACAAAAGTTCTTCTGGTAATAACTATTCAAATACTCATTTATTCATAATCACGTTTTTTTTAATGAACTCTTCTCCAAAAGTCATTTTCTAAAAATTGTCTAAAAGCCTTTTTTTCATAACCAATTTTTTAAACTCTTATCTAAATAGGCTCATAGTGTGTGTTTGGAAAGCAAGAAAATAAATTTTTAAAGACTTTTGGCCCAATCATTGATTTAGAGAAATTTTAAAATAAACAGCTATATTTGTTCAAAAAGGCTTTTGGATCAAATTACGATTTAAAATTAAGGTTTTGGACAAGCTATTGAGACTAATTTTTGGAACAGTAAAAGAGCTTATAGACTACCCAATTATTATTTTATCCCTACTTTTTTCTTACACACTCTCTCATCTCTACTATCTTTTCTCCACCCTCTCTCATCTTTCCTATCTTTTCTCCACCATCTCTCTTCTCTACCTTTTCTCCTCTCTCATCTCTCATATTTTTAATAAAATCATACATTTTCTAGTAATTTACTAATTACAAAAGTCATTTTGGTAATAACTATCCAAAAAATTATTTATTCAGAATTTTTTTTCTATAAACTCTTCTCTAAAAGTTATTTTCTAAAAGTTATCTAAAAATTCTTTTTTTTTTATAAGTCTCTTTTAAACTCCTATCCAAATAGGCCTATAGAGTCGAGAAAAAAGTTCCTAGCAAACTGTTTTTTTTTTCAATTTTTCTTAATACTATACATCACAATCACTCCAAATATGAGAAATTGTATAAAATAATTATTATATAAATTTAATAGTAATATGTTATATTTTAATCCTATATATTTATATCATCCTTGCAAAATGTTTGGGGTCCATGAGGCTCCTAGGTCCTAATAACCATTTTCTCTGTTTACGCAAAATAAGTCTCAAACACTTGTTTCATATCCTACATTTTATTTGTCTGTTGAGTGGATTCGATATGACTTATACTTTACATATTCTAATAGCTAGGTGTTTCGATAGATGGGAGTTGTAATTTTGTGGTCCCAAAAGAAACCCCATGCTGCTACTTTATCAAGTTAAGCATGGACATAACAAATACCTCTTTACCTTCAATTTCTTTTTCTTTTTTTTTTCAAGACCATTATCACCTTTGTCCTATTGCACGTACACATGTATACCTTGATTAACCATTAGCATTTGGATAACAGTTTTTACCCACCAGTAAAAGCTAAAGTCTTTCCTCTCTTTTTGTTAATTAGGGACCACCTGTACCCTTTTAAGCTTCTTAAATGCCAAATTCTATCCTTTTTCATGTACTTTTCATATAACCCTACAAAGTCAAGAAAAACAAGCTGTAATATTTACAATTTATAAATTCATTGTTGACAAATATTTAATATTATTTCTGTTTCTAAATATAAAAATTAAATAATTAATTTATAATTATTAAAAAATTAAAAAATTATTTATTTATTATAAATTTGTCTTAATTTTTTTAAACTATCATCTTTAATATTAAAATTATTTATTGATTAAAAGTTACTTTAATATATACAATTAATAAAAATATTATAAAAAATAGATTAGATATTATATTTATAATTAAAATATTTTTTTTGTTTAATTCTTTATATTTAGCATGAAAGAAAGTATTCAATATTACTAATTGCTAAAAAGTCTTTTACTGGGGTCTTGTACGAAATGGATGCTGGCAAATCATTTACGCATCAGAAATCCGTAGTGATTTACATCTACTTGTGTCTTGTTAATTATTTAAGGCACGTTTCATTTTAATATTTTAATTTTTGTTAACGTTCAATCCTTTAATTTTGAAAATTAATGTAGTATACTTTTTTTAAATCGTTAAGTAAATTAACAGAAAATGGTGATTTGCATACTCAAACTATTTTGACTTATTTAATTTATAAGTTAAATAATCCACTCAAGAATTATGCGGGTCATTATTTTCTTTTTGAAAATATTATTTTAAATCAAAAAATATATATTCAAAATTAAAATTATTTAGATCAAATTTAACCATCACATAATTCAAATCAGAAATGGAGATCTTGCTATATATCCTTGTAACTTATTTCTAACCTAAGTTTCTGCAATACTGCTACTTATGTCTGGATTATTCTATTATTTACTTCAATTTATATTAATTCTAACGTGTCTAACTTAGTTCCAAAGTTCTTGTCATAAGTGGGGGAGACAATTTATAATATTCAATATCTAATATATGGTTTATGGATAATCTATGACTATGAATTGTTTTCCCTTTTTAAATTAGTATCATATACTTGTTTTGTTTTGATATTTTTTAATATAATTATTTAATACATGCAACAATTATGTTAAATTTGAACGTTTTAAATCTCTATTAAGTAAGGTTATTAAACTCATGAGTTTAAATAAACTCGTGAAAGTGAGGTAAATTCAAATTTTAAAAACTTATAAAAATTCACTTTTAGTAATAAATAGCTATAAAAAGTATATTAATTAAATAATTAAACTATAAAAAATGATTAATAATCAATTTAAATATATTTAAATCTAAAAAATTGAAATTAAATCTATAAATATTCATAATTTGTCATATTCCATAAAAAAATTTCTACAAATTTCATATATAAAATCACTAAATATAATCAAATCTAAAAAATTAACACGAGATTAAAAGTAAGTTGATATGATTTTATAAGTTAAAAATATAAAAACAATAAACTCGATAAGTGAATTTGCAAATTTAACCAAGTAATTTGCTGCTAGCATGAGTTTAAGTATAAGTTGATACAATTATGTAAGATAGAAAGGTAAAAAGCTGTAAAATCATAAAGTGAACTAGTGAGTTTAACAACAATACTAAGTATATGTTCACTAACATGCTTCTTTTGGTGATTTTGGCTTCTTTTATCTATAGTATCTCTCCTTTTTGAGAAAAAAAAAATTGTACATGTATTGTTTCAAACTGAAAAGAAAACGTGTATAAAAATTATTTTGATAAACAATAATTTAATACTTATTTTTTATAAACAATGAAAAATACTTATTTTTTGTATTTTTTATTTTTGTTTCGTCTCTTGATTTATTTTGAATTTTATTTTTTCTATATAAAAATTGTATGATTTCAATTTAGTCTGTTGATCTTATCTTAACATTAATTTAAATTATTCATTTGATTACTATGACGACTTTTACATAAATAAGATTTGGTTCTTTTTTCTCAAACACAACAAGTCTATTGAAATTAAAAGGAAAAAGAAAAAGAATATCAGCGATTATATGTATATCTAAATAAAAAGGGTTATGTTTGATGATCAAAATTTGAAGAATACTTAAAAGGTCGGTCAAAAATAAAAAGAAATACTTAAAAGGTAGGACAAACGCATATCTCTAAGTAGTTTGATACTTTTAAGAAGTATTAAATATCTTTTCTTCTCAATTGTGTCCTTCAAAAGATCCATTTGATACAACCTCCTACGAGGTTGGGAACATATATGTTTTGTTGGAGGAGTGCGACACACGGGAATTTCAACGTTAAGGCAGCCTATCATATGGTTTCTACTAACCATGGCATCTCCGTGGATTTTGTTTGGCAGAAAATATGGCAGGGGATATCTCGGAGAGAGCTAAATTCTTGATGTGGCAGGTGTATCATGAGAGACTTCTTACCGATTCACTCAGAGCAAAACGTGTTCCCTCAAATCATCTCGAGTGTCCTTTTGAGTTTAGTGTGACAGTGAGGAATCTATTATACATGCATTAGGAGATTGTGAGGGTGCTAAAAGAGTGTGGATGTTTATTATTAACCCCTTTTATTTCTCCTGTTTTTTTAGTGGAGATTTGCAGTTTTGGCTGAAAAAGGAACTTGGTCAATAACCCTAGTTCAAGAAAATTGTCACGATGACCTTGGAGCAAAGTTTTTGGCTTAGTTTGTTGGTTGATATAGAAGAGCCGGTGCAAGAAAGTATTTGATGGCGTTAATGACTAGTGGAGAGATTTTTCAATAGACGGATGGTGTGGAGAATGGGAGATTCAGACACAAACTTTCATTGGAGGCGGTTCATTTATTATTAGCTAACTGTGGTTCGTCTCATCCTTTAAGAAATGATATTAGTGAAGTCAGATCACTCATTTATTTTGACTAGCAACTTGAGATTTTTCATACGCATAGGGAAGCACTGAAATGTGCATACTATTTTGCCAAGAACCACTGAAAAAAATAGAGTTTTGATGATGACTTTTTAGTAGCGACAAAATTAGTCACATCTAAAAGAAGACTTTTAGCGGCGACTTTCACTGTCACAACTGAAATTCTTGAGTTTTTGCGGCTATTGCCACATAAGGTCAATAACTAAAAGAAAAAAATTTTGGCGACAACTATTCAGCGGCGACAAAAGCAATCACCACAAAAAGTCAATATTTTCTGCTCTACACCTCAATCAAGACATGTTATTTCACCTCAATCGTTGCAATAGTAACTTGAGAAAATACTTGCCAACTCTCCTCTTACTCCCCATACTCAAAATAGTAGTGCAGGTAAGTTTGCTTTAATTTTATAAGAATTGATTTACATCATATGTAACATTTAATTGTTCTAATTCAACATGAATAATAGGCTCTTCTAGTGAAATCAACAAGTGCAGAGGAGTTTATAAGTCTATTAATATGAATTTGATGACCTTATAAGGAGAAAAGATTCTAGTCAAGTTTTTAGATTCCATGTTAAGAGCAATCTGTCCAAAAGCAAGAGACTTTTCTAATTATTGTGGTTTAACTCTTATAATCACATTATCTTTCAAGGATTGTGGAGGTAACTAGAAGAATATTTTTAAAAATATAGTTAGGATATAATTTTAAAAATAAACGTATTATTTATGTCAAATTTTTATACTTATCTTAGTTTATTTATATTATTATATAAAGTGTTTATATTTATTTATTTATTTATTTATTTATTGTAGGATAAATTTGAATCTGTTAATGCAATTATTGAAAAAAGTTTTATATAACTATACCAATTATTTATAAAATACATTTAGAAATTGGAAGACTAATCTGTATTCTCAATATAAAAAATATGAGACTAAAGATGATAGGTTGACTGATCCTCCTCAAACTATTAATTTTTAAGATTGGGAGTGGTTATTAATATATTTTAAGACTGACATATTTAAGGTACCTCACTATAATTATAAATAAATTATATTTTTTGTTTCAATAATTAAATTCATATTAGTTATCCAATTTTATTGTAGAACAAAAGTGTAAGAAACATGATAAACCGAGAAAAACTAATGACTAAATATACTTGTGATATTTGATCATTTGCATAGATTGACTATTCTATAATAAGTTCAATCTATCACTACTATAATTTAAATTTTTAATCCTTTTTTATTTTAAAATATATTATTTATTTTTTCTTATATGTTATTCTTTTGTAGAGAGATCCAACTACTGAACAATATGTCCCTCCTGACCACCTATGAGACATAACACATACTAGAAATACATTAGATGGACAAGTAGTATGGGCTGACTCATACTCTGAATATATTCATGTATGCATTATAGTTTTATATTTTATTTTGATTTAGTTTTATTTTTAATCTAATATTTCATATATTTTTATTATAGAGTCTATGCACAAACTTTCTCAGCAATAAGATTAAGATTTAGAGAGTGATGTTTGAATGATGCTAGAGGAAATATTAGCGACTATTATTGGTGAGAGGTTAGGGTATATAAGAGAGAAAGAGTATGGAGCGAAGCCTCGAAGGAAGAGAAATCACCTTCAATTTAGTGATAGTTCATTTGTGCAAAGTGTGCATGCCCAATTGCAGAAAGAATTTGATAAAAAAATTCATGAAGAAAGAGAAAAATAGAGGCAAAGCATACAACAATGTGTGCAAAAATAGAAGAAGAGCGTGCAGCAAAGCGGAAAAAGATGGAAGAAGAGTGTGTGCAATTCGTGCAAAGACTACTAGAGCAAAGGATAAAAGTTCAATTTACTGCCTTGATGCAGAGGGGGCAACTATATGCTCTTACTTCTTCTACTCCTAGTATTGGTCCTTCCATATAATGTTTATGTATAAATTAAATAATTTTATTTTTTTAAAATATGTTTAAGTAATTGAAGTAATTTGATATTTTATAAGATGATATGAATTATTCATCCATATTATTAGATTTTGGTTTATTTAGTTATTTTTTATTTTTGTTATTAAATTACATGTTTTCATATAAGAAAAATTAGAGAAAAGAATTTAAAAAATAATATCAAATTTTAGTAGCGACAATTGTCACCGCAGATTAAACTTTATGAGGTAACAATTTTAGTAACTGCTAATTTAATTTTAGGTAGCAATTTTATTTGTTGTCGTCGATCCCACTTTACATGGCTACTTTTGTTGCATGCTTTTGCCTTGCTTTTGGTGGCAACAATCATTTCGACGACTTTTGTTAAACTTTCAAAGACAATTTCATAGGCGGTGACAAAATATTGCTGCTAAAAATATTCATCAGTAAATTCTTTTTGGAGTGAACAACCCTGATGCTAGCATGGATGTGAGTTATCTTCAGGAGCATTCCCGTTTTGTACATTTTAGATTCAACATGCCCTCATATGGAATCGCTCCTGGGATCTACATCCCATTCTTAAGTAGTTTGTATGTTTAATGTAATTTTCAAATTTTATGCTTGCATTGTTATTAAAAAAGAAGAAGTATTAAATATTTTTATTATATATATGCCTATATTTAATAGAAAGAGTGAGAGACCATATTAATCAATATGATGTTTAAGTTTAACGTAGTTGATCAAGATAATATTACAAATTATTTTTATTTTATGATAAATTTAATGCTTTACTATTTTTATTGATTCATTTGAATCAATAAAAACTGATTTATATTTGTGGTTTTAAATATTTTAACTTTGTTTGTAGTATTGTATAATATGAAAGCGAAAAAAAGTTCATAAAATAAAAATAAAAGTTCAAATTTAATTGAAATAATTAAAAGTTTATTTTATTGTGAATACATTATAAGTAGGGGTGCTCAAAATTTCTCATCTCGGGTTATCCTGATTTGGTCTCGGGTAATTTGGAACGGGTCCATCCTGTCTCGTCCCGTCCCGTGAATGGTCAGGACAGGATATCCCGGGATAGGACTGTTGAAAATATTTTAAATATTGTGGAAGGGTGTGTCAAAGAAAAAAATATCTTTCTGACATAACTCTTGGTTGTGAAAGGGTGTGTTGAAGAAATAAGCATATTTTTAACATAACTCTTAGATCTAAATGACATATGTCTAAAAGATATGTCCCGAGTCTTTCCACAGTCTATAAAAAGGGCTCCTTAATAAAGGAGAAGTATATAGAAAAATAGATAATGACATAGATCATATACACAAATCTTCTGAAATTACTTTTATCTTCCACCAGTTATGTTTTCCTATATTTTACAGGAAGAATTCGCTTAATCCTGGAGAGAGCCGCTTCTTAATTTGATGAGGAGTTGCAGAATATCTCTTAAGGACAGTGTCCTCAAACGCGACTCGAACTATAAACTTTGTTATTTTACAGATTTTGCCAACAATCTTAAGAGATATTACCTATAAATTATAATAAGAAGGCAAAGGACGAGGCTGATCTATTGAAAGAACAGTGTGAAGAAAATGGAGAATTTGAACATAGAAATCAAGTGGAAGCCCTGAAAATGGTATTGGGTCGATATGAATGTCCCTTTGGATGGAAATATATGATGAAGTACCAAAGCCCCAAGTGGATTGCGAAGACTTTTGCAAATGGTGGATGGAAGCCTAATAATATCAGTCCGTGAGGGAGATGGAGGTATAAAATCATGGTTTCAATTTTCAGGTATGTGCCATTCAAGCAGTTTGGTTTCCATGAACTTTTCTAGCAAAGAGAAAGGAGGAAAAGATATTGGTCGATGATAATGGAGAATAGAGTAAGATTCTTTTAACCAAGATACAGGTACATCTATATATTAATATTTACTTGCATAACCATGATCAAATGTTTGAGTGATATGATATGAAATATTTTTCATGGTCAGTAAATATTATCATCATAGATATTGTGTGGTAGTTTCTTGACAAAGATGGTTGAATAAGTTTTATTATTGTTGTGTTTTTGTCTAAAAATTGTCGTTAACGGGATAGTTGTTGGAAGTTGAAACGAAAGGTTGTGTGAGTAATTTAAAATATGAAAATAAAATAAGCAAAAGTGGACCGTTGGAATAGTTTCCATGTTTTTTAAATTGTCACGTTTCTTTGTGATTGTTGTATACATAATGATTTCAGTTTACTCAATTTGACGATTTTAAATTTATAAATGATCATATATGTTTTATTGAATTAAATAATTCTAGTGAAAATTAAGTGGTGAAGATGGATCCGTTTCTTGTTTGGTATCATATATATTTGATATATTGATTCATTATACCATGGTCTGAACATTTGTACTATTTATCTTATGACATATCATAAATTGATGCTAAAAATAAATTTGTGTTTGGGAAAAATGGCATTACAGTTGGTTAACTTTGGAAAGGATCAAGGTGATTATCTGTGTATAATGGTACATTTTAGACTTTGTGACCATTTAAAAAATAAATATAATTTTGATTATTATTTATTGGATTATCACCTGATATTAGGTAGAATATTATAATTAAATTAATTTATCAAATAATTGAATATTTGAAGTTTTATCTAAAAAATTGTAATTAATTAGAATGGAAAGGGATTATATGGTATAAAATTTAAATTTAATTAGAATTATTATTGAGAAGTTATTGAGATATAAATTGATAGTTAAAAGTGTGGGGTGCTTAAAATTTGGAATATCTTACAAGATTTAATTTGTAAAATTATGTGTCTGTTAGCCTTATTTTATAATTATGAAGTGTGTTATGGTTAAATTAAATTGAGGCTTTATTATTTATTGTTAACACTAAATTTGACTATAATCAAAATTTTATATGCGGCTGTAAACAAAATTTATGATGGAAGCATGAAAAGTTAATTATTTATTTATTTGAGAGATAAATATATTAGTTTACATGATATTATTATTTGTGGGTATATATTTATTTTAGCATAAATATATATGATGTGAATTTATATTGAATTTTTCATGTGGATAGCATTATAATGTTCTATTGCTTCAAATCTGAATTTGAAAGCATGAATGAACTAAATATGATTTTAAGAATTAAAATCATAAATGAATAGTAATGATATATAATGTTGAGATGTATATCAAAGTTTGCTGTTGAGAGTAATATAATTTTTCTGTTGCTTGAAAGAAGCATTTTGATGATATAAAAATTTAATCATTTATCAAGTAGAGAGATAATGTGTTTAAATTATATATTGAATTTTATTATGTTATTTTAAGTATGAGATTGAAATAATTGGTCAACAAAATATGATTTTAGGAGTTAAAATCATAAAGGAATATATTATCTTGACAATTATTTCAAAGTTTGGTTTTGAGAACCATCATATGAATATTTCTTATGATGATAACGCATTATTTGATGGTATTGTTTGCTCATTCTTTTTATATAAAAATTATGAGAATTTGGTACAATAGTATTAATTATTGTGATATATTATATACTATGTGGAGGATTGAGCATACAAAAGGATAATGAAATATTTGAGGGGTATTATAATTGTTGGTATCATATATGATGAAATTTCGTTGTATTAAAATACACAGATGTTAAGTGGTGATTTATCTTGAGTTTATTATTTTGTAGATTGAGCAAATATAATCACTATCCAAGCAGTGAACATTTTGCTGCTCTAAAAAAGGTTATTGAAATACCTTAAAAGCACCATGAATTATGGTATACATTATAGTGGATTTGCCGCTGTATTAAAAGGATACAGTGATGTGAACTTGATTTTAGATTCAGAAGGGTCAAAATCTACTAGTGGTTATGTGTTTATTTTTTGTGGTAGTGCAGTCACATGGAAATGATCCAAGCAAACAATTCTAACCAAAAGGGATTATGAATATACTGCTATGGAATTGACTGGTAATGAAGCTAAGTGGTTGAAAACATTTTAGCCATTATTTTGATGTAAAACCAACACCTAGTGTTGATGAGATGTATTTGCAAAATGGCAATTACCTTTATTGAGAGAACAAAGATGTGCAACACATAATGTTGATGAATTGTGTTTGTTAAATAGCAATAACCTTTGTTAATGATAATAAAGATGTATAACACTTATTGTTGATGAATTGTGTTTGCCATATGGCAATAACTTTTGTTAAAGAGAACAAAGATGAGTAACACTTATTGTTGATGAGTTATAATTATGAAATGACAATAAACATTGTTAAGAGAACAATGATGCAATCGTTTGAGATACTATGAGAATAAACATGCTTAAAAATTGTGGAGTTATCTCAATTGATTTTAGTGAGGTTAAAAATATACCTATCAGATTCGTTAACAAAACCCCTGGGAAGAAAACAATTAAATTGTTGAGTCATCAAAGGGAATAGGACTAAAACCAGTTGAAAATGACAGCGATGGTAACCCAACCTTTGTGATGGGTGATCCCATGAAGAATGTTCAATGGGTAAGAACAAGTCGTTTGTTAGTTCTGCTAGCACCAAATATTATTACTGGTCCTTTCCTATGGTGTATGAGAAAATGCTAGATTGTATAGAGGAGGGTGATCAAAACTCTTAATGATTTTAAATCCTATGGGATTGTGTATTATGTGGAAAATACACTTAAAGAAATCACCTATATGAATGAGGGGTATTGACCGCTCCTATGAGATCGTGGCAAAATATCTAGAGCATTCGTTAAAAATAGGACACGCATATGGCCGCCTAACGTGCAAAACCGCGAGGTAAATAGTGAAAATATGGGGGTATAATCTGGCTGTTAGTACCTTTGGTATACACAATAGAAATACTGGTTCATAGTCTATAGGATCATTGGTATCTTTGTGTACCAAGTATTATCAGTCTAAGTCTGATTTATAGTCTAAAGGACCACTGGATACAATGATTATATCCATATGTGTAACTCAGTTAATGGTGTTTCTTTGATACATGTGAGGGATTGTTAGAAATATTTTAAATATTGTGAAAGGGTATGTCAAAGAAAGAAATATCTTTCTGACATAATTCTTAGTTGTGAAAGGGTGTGTTGAAGAAAGAAGCATATTTCTAACATAACTCTTAGATTTAAAGGATATATGTCTAAAATACATGTCTTGAGTCCTTCCACAGTCTATTAAAAGGACTCCTTGATGAAGGAGAAGTATATAGAAAAATAGAAAATGACATAGATAATGATACACCAATTTTCTGAGATTACTTTTATCTTCCACCAGTTATATTTCTCTGTATTTTATAGGAAGAATTTGTTTAATCCTAGAGAGAGCCGCTTCTTAATTTGATGAGGAGTTACGAAATATCTCTTAATAACAGTGTTATCTTACGCGACTAGAACTATAAACTTTGTTATTTTACAGATTTTGCCAACAACGGGGGCAAGGGTTGGGACGGGATGGGTCTCGGTCTGGCCTTCGGGATTCCTGTCCCGTCTCGAATATTTTTTTTCAAAAATAAAAAATATTTTTATTTTATTTATTTTTTTATAAAAATATAAATAAAAAATGGTATTGGTTATATTATATTATTTATTAGATAATTATATTTTTCTCTTCCTTACATGTATTTGTTTTTTATAGATGAAGCAGTAACTTCAGTTGGTGAACTAAAAAAATTAAAAAAATAATAGTATTTATAGTATAATTAATGATATTTATTGTTTTAAGTTGGTAATCATAATAAAGAGAATTTAATTTCTTCTATTATTTTTTGTATTTTGATTATATGTTACTAATATATAGAATGCACATAAAATATCCAATAATTTATTTATTTTTAAATAGAGTTCAAGAATTCTCAAACCTGTCGAGACCAGAATATATTTAAGATAGGACGGGACACGGGACACATGCCTCCCATATCTTGTCTTAATGTGGGGTTATATAAATATAATTAAAAAATATTTCCTAATAAGGACAACTTTAAATATGTCCGCTAATTTTATTTATCAAAAAGTAATATTTTTTCTATTTTTTTGACACTTATATATTTGAGGCATGGACTGACGGGATACAATCATCATCACATTATAATAATGAAATATATTTATATATATATATATAATATTTGTGAAGGTTAAAACGTCATTTTCATCATATTAATGTTGATATTAAGAGATAAGGCAGAAATTATATTTATCCAAAAAAAGTGGCGCAGATTATGGATAAAAGCGAAGCCGACCGTTGGCTTTTATTTAATTTTAATTTTATTTTTCACAAATTTCTTCCCTCTACTTTAACTTTGGCCAATAATAGTCCGACCAGTAGGTCCGTACGTTTCGTCGGCATATAATCCCAATATTACCGACAAAGCGCCTACTTTCGACCTCAAATACTCTTCTCTAAATTATATTTATATATTATTTTAATAATGATAATACATTAAAATACATTATTGTTCCAAAAAAATAAAACGAGTTAATATATCTGATACGATATTAAAAGTATAGTTATAGATACAATATACAAATTCAATCCTTAATCTAATGCTTGCAAATTTTTCAAAAAATATCTAAGATATTTATAAACGTTAGATAATTTTTATTTTATGTAAAATTAAAAAAATGAATTACATTATTTATAATCATAGTATAATTTGTAATTGGGGCAGTATGTTATATGTTATAAATTTTTATTATATATATTGAAATATTGAATTATACAAAACAATTGGATCAGATGATTAGTTATTGAATTGGATGAGATATTTGTCTAAGGGTCAACAATTCAATTAAAATAATATAATTTAATTAAAATATGAAATACATTTATATATTATAATTGTGAAAAGAAAAATATTTAAATAAAAAATATTAATTTATAGGTAAACAAAATATTTATGCATAAATTATATATAACCGAATAAAATATAGTTATTAAAAAACTAAACAAATTATTTATCAGATTATTGACTATTTTATTGGTTTGATGGGTTAATTTAGATTAGATTTTAATACTATAATTATATGTGCGTGTATATATATATATATATATATTAAATACATACATATTGATATATTTATGAATAGCTTTACCAGTTAATTCTCCTTTTAATTTCACAAAAGTTAATGCACGCACTAGAATATACAAGTGTGCAAATACGATGATTATGACTTCAAGAGAATCCAATGATACCCCGAGTCAAAAAATGTTCTTCATTATATGTAAATGTCTTATTATTATATTTGCAAGCCATGACTGTGCTGGAATACATTTGACATTCCTTAAATTCTCTCAAGATTTTATTTAATTTCTTTCCATAAAAAGGAAAATTTACAATATACATGTGCACCCCTTTGTTTGTGTCAAACATAACGCTTACTTTCTCTATTTCTTTTTCACTTAATTGTTAAATTAAATGAATTTTAATTTAATATGAATAATAATTAATGTTGATTTTTCATTATATGTAGGTACCCTTTCACGTATCACCAAATATAAAGACTGAAACATAAAATAATGATATAGATTTTCAGCTAATTATTTTTTAAATGAGTTTTGCATTTTTAATTAATACACAGAACAGAAGATTCTTTGTTCTTCATTTATTTTTGGGAACAAAAGAAAATATATGACATATATGCAAATACTTATTTTAAATTCGTTTATCGAACAACGTGTCATCATCTTTCTTAAAAGGACTCTTGCGAACGGACAAGACAGAGTCAGAGAAAAACCATATACTTCAGCTCTACTGATTCTGCAAGCTTTCAATTCTCGAGCTCGCGCATGAGTTTTATTGCTTTCAATTCTTTGTGTTCTCCATTTCTTTCGTCTTCTCTTTGCCTTTCGCTGTTGAGTTGTGTTTATCACGTCACCGAGGTTCGTAATGTGTTAAATATCGCCGCGGCCCGCCGGAATAGTCCTTACCGGCGTTTTGTCGGAATTCCGGTCAATGAGGGCGTTTATCTGTCCAGAATCAATGGTTTGATGCGACTGAACCGGCTTTTCGGGGTCAATGTGACATGTGAAGCTGAGTCGGCGGCGGAGTGAGCGAAAATGTTTCGGTCGACGAGATGGAGGAGCGAGAAGCACAGAATCAAAGCTGTTTTCAAGCTGCAATTCCGTGCTATTCAGGTAGCTTAAGAGGCATTGCTATTTTGCAATCTCTTTGTTAACAATATCATTGTGCTTTTACTGAACCTAGTATTGTGCAGTTGTAACAGATACAATTACTGAACCTAGTATTGTGGTGATAAAAATCCCTCTGGCTTCTGTAGGCTACAGATAAAATTTCATTTTAATTTATCTCTTCGAGTTTGAAATTGTTCTTAATTTTTATAAGTTTCGAGTCGACGAGCTTTCTATGACTCATGGCCTTGCTTGGCAAACCGATTCTTCTTTTCTGTATGCTTAAGAAATATAATTATAAAAGGGGCAAAATTCTTGTAGCCCTTTCTATAAATTTCTGAAAATTCTAGTCAAGCGCTGGAGCAATAGCCGAATTCCAATGGTTTTGCACAATGTGGTATGGTTGAGACTTTATAATTTGTATTGACGGTTCAGAGATTGATGTCAGTTGCTGCAATCTGGCGTAAATGCATTGATGTTGTCTATAATTCCGGAGGACGTTGAAAAGCCAACGACGAGATTAGAGAAAACAACGGTTCGAGATGGAGTTTGTAGATGGGAAAATCCGGTTTACGAGACAGTGAAATTCACACGGGACCCCAAGACTGGGAAGATCCATGACAGGATATATTATTTTGTCATATCAACGGTATAACATTTGTCTCTCACTCATTAAGTAGTAGGTTTTCCTCGAGTAGTTTGCTTATGTCAGAATGAGATAGAATTGGGTTCTATCACTATGTAGGGAATAAAGAAAGCTAAATCCATTGGGGAAGTTTTGATTAACTTCGCTGATTATGCTGAGGCCACGAAACCTTCCACTGCCTCTTTTCAGATCAAGAATTCTCAATGTGATGCTGTTTTGCATGTCAGTACTTGCTCTTATCTCTTTGCTTTGAATTTCAGGAAACCTTATGATAAATAGACTCATTATCATGACAAAAAGCATAATTAACTAATGTACAGTATAAATTTCAGTAAATTTGGTTTTTTTTGATGATTGAGCAGGTATCAATACAGAGGCTACATGAAAATGACCATAGAAGGTAGGTTATGTTTGCTTTTTAGTTTAAAGAGTTTATTTAAACTTAACAGGTTTAGGTGATCAGCTTTTTCTTGCTGGATAACACATGCAGAGACGAGGAGAAATGCGAAGAAGCCAAATCAAAATCCCAAGATAGAAGCTTGAGAACCTATTTAATTAATGGAGATGCGGATGAAAGCCCTACAAGTAATTCTGCTGAGGTAAGTTTTTCCCTCAGTTGTCTTGGGTTCTCCCCTTGTATTCATTTTTCTCCTTCAAATTTCTTTTTTTAGTCCCCTGGGTTTGGGGGTTGGGGTTGGGGTGGGGGTGGGGGTATGTTAGGTTGGAGAATAATTTATCCGTTTTACTATTGTTCAGATATAGAACATTTTTAGGTAGTTAGGTCTGCGCTATAACAGAACATTGCAAAGAGTTTTTTCCTTGACAACAATAGTGTTTTGTATAATTGACATTTTATAAATGTCATAATAGAACCATTTCCAATTCCAGTTAATTGGTCATTCTTAGGTAGTAAGGCCTGCATGTAAACAAAGCATTCGGAGAGTTGTTTCTTGACAGCTATCATTTTTTCATAATTGAAATTTTCTGAATGTCATCATAGAACCATTTCCAGTTCCAAGAACTTAAATTGTCAATTTTATTTTCTTTTTCCATTATTGCCACAAAATATATGCAAATGATCAAAGTTACTCTTTCTTTTTATTACAGGATGTCTCTGCCAAAGCAATTACCCTTAGAACTGAATTCAGTGCTGATTGTAGGACATCTAGTGGATCTGACCTTACATTGTCCAGTTCTGGCAGCAGCTCAGGACTGGATACTCCCAAAGATCTTGGACTAAGAAATCCTAACATCCATCAGCAGCCACATGGTTTGGTTTCATGCATTGCCACCACCTCAGAGCCTCAGAAACCTGAAAATACTTCAACATCAGTAAATGATGAACACCCAAGATTAAACTGGGACTGGTCAGCTGGTTTGGAACGTGGCTTGAGTACAGATGATTTGACAAATGGTTCTCATGATGCACTTCCAAGAGAAAGGTCTCGAAAGGCATCGGATAGGGAGATTGAAAGACTCAAGGCTGAGCTTTCTTCTTTGACTAGGCAGGTGGATGTGACAAACTTGGAAGTACAGACTCTTCGGAAACAAATTGTGAAAGAAAGCAAAAGAGGGCACGAGCTCTCAAAAGAAGTCGTTAGCTTGAAAGAGGAAAGAGATGCGCTCCAGACAGAATGTGAAAATCTTCGGTCGTTTTACAAACGTATGGATGAGGCCAAACTTAAAAGCACTGCAGAATTTGACACTGGTGATCTGCGGACACTTATTGAGGAAATTAGACAAGAATTGAATTATGAGCAGGCTTTGAATGCCAATCTTCAGCTACAACTAAAGAAGACGCAAGAATCAAATGTGGAACTTGTTCTTGCTGTGCAGGATCTAGATGGAATGTTGGAGCAGAAAAATAGAGAAATATGTAATGTTTCCAATAATTACAGACTCAGCAAAAATTCCCGAGAGTTGAGGGGAAATCTCTCCAAATATGAAACAGATGATGATGAACAAAAAGTCCTTGAAGATATCGTTAAGGAGCACAACAACATTAAGGAGACACATTTACTTGAGCAAAAGATTATTGACCTCTATGGTGAAATAGAGATCTACAGGAGAGACAAAGATGAATTAGAGATGCAGATGGAGCAGCTTGCACTTGACTATGAGATACTGAAACAGGAAAACCATGACATTGCATATAAGTTGGAGCAGAGCCAACTGCAAGACCAGTTAAAATTGCAGTATGAATGCGCATCTCCTCCTGCTGCAGCAGCAGCAAATGACCTTGAAACCCATAATGAGAGTCTGGAAATTAAGCATCATGGAAAGTTGGAGGATTTCTTTGATTCTCGGGCTACCATTAGGGAACTTGAATCTCATATCAAAGGATTGGAGGAAGAATTGGATAAACATGCTCAATCTTTTGAAGTTGATCTAAAAGCTGTGATGCATGCCAAAGCTGAGCTGGAGAAAAGAGCCATCAAAGCAGAAGAAGCTTTGCAAAAGACCAGAATTCACTTTGAGAGTCTTGAAATTGAACTCAGGAAACAAACTGAAGATTTCTCAGATTCTATGACTACAATTAAGGTTCTTGAATCCCATATCAGAAGATTGAAGGAAGAATTGGAGAAACAAGCACAATCATCTGAAGCTGATCTAAAAGCTGTAACACAGGACAAAGTTGAGCAGGAGAAGAGAACCATCCAAGTAGAGGAAGCTTTGCAAAAGACCAGAATCCATATTGACGGTCTGGAATTTGAACTCGAGAAACAATCGAAAGATCTCTCAAATTCTATGGCTACCATTATGGAATTTGAATACCAAATCAAAAGATTGGAGGAAGAATTGGAGAAACAAGCACAATCATCTGAAGCTGATCTAAAAGCTGTGACACAGGACAAAGTTGTGCAGGAGCAGAGAGCCTTCGTAGCAGAGGAAGCCTTACAAAAAACCAGAATCCATATTGAGAGTCTGGAAATTGAACTCAAGAAACAGTCAGAAGAATTTTCAGATTCAATGGCTACCATTAATGAACTCGAATGCCATATCAGAAGATTAGAAGAAGAATTGGAGAAACAAGCAGAGTCTTTTGAAGCTGATCTAAATGCTGTAACACAAGACAAAGTTGAGCAGGAGCAAAGAGCCATCCGAGCAGAGGAAGCTTTACGAAAGACCAGAATAAAAAATGCTAATGCAGTTGACAGGCTTCAAGAGGAATTTAAAAGGCTGTCCATGCAAATGACATCTACATTTTTTGCTAATGAGAATGCTTCCATGAAAGGATTCACAGAAGTAAATGAATTGCGTTCAGAGAATAATCTACTGAAAGAAATGTTACAGAAGGTCAAAGAAGAGCTTCAGTCAGTCAAAGCACATTATGAGGTTAAACTGAATGAGCTTTCCAATCAAATGGATTCAATGAGAGTTAAGGCACAACAGATGTTGGAAATTGAGGATAAGTCCAAGCAGCTTGAAAATCAGAAGTATGAGGAACAAGTTTTTAGAGAACATTTTGAGGAGATGCAGATTCTAAAGGCAGACAATGAAAAGCTTAAAGTGGAGATTTTATGCCTCTCTGAGCAAGTGGAGCAGAAAGAAGTTTTCAGAACCAACTTGGAACTTATGAAGAAATCATCTGAGGAGTCTGAGACTCTGGTACAGAGGGGAATTGAGGAAAGAGACAAGTTAGTTAATACAATTACTTTATTGAGGAAGGAAGCAGAGCAGTCTCTTGATGAACTAAATAAGATTAGGCATCTCAAGGATGACAAAGAGACATTGGCTGAGAACTTAAAATCAGAGTTGGAAGCACTTCAAGCTCAATACAGAGGTTTAAGACATTCTCTTTTTGAGGATGAAGCTGAGAAAGAAAAGCTTAGGAAGCAAATTTTTCAGCTGAAGGGTGACTTAATGAAGAAAAACAATGCATTAGTCAACATTGAGAAGAAGTTCAAAGATAATAATGGACGTACACAACTTCCTGATGGAACTAGAGTCATTCCAAAGAATACAAGATCTTCCTCAAGCCCTCAAAATTCAGAAGAAATGGCTATTCTAAGGGAGAAAATAACTACACTTGAGGTAACTTCAGCAATTCTAGTATCCTGTAGATGGAGAGCTTGATTCAAATGACAATCCCTCTAGTGATTTTTTATCTACAATTATTTACTTTTGAGTTCTCCATATTTCTTGGGATTAAAGTGTAATTTACTTGTGACAATCGGTTGTTGATGGCAGGGCTTGATAAAATCAAAGGAAACTGCCTTAGAAACATCAACAGCCTCATTTTTGAAGAGGGAAAAAGAACTCCAAGATAAAACTGTGGAGCTGGAGAAGAGAGTGGAAGAATTTAATCATGGTAGTGCTTTGCAAAAGGTTATAATCCGTTACCTCTCTACATATTACAATGTGCCAGGAATGTGCGAACATTTATGAAATGCTTGAGGCTTCTTGATCATTAGCAAATATTTCAAATGCCTTAATGGCAACAAGAAATTCTTATTTCTAATTAGGTTCTGAATTTAGCTTTTATTTATGAATTGAAGTGCTATTTAGTTGTACTTGGTGCATGCTGTTCAAACAGGTTGCCGAGGATAAAAGTATTGCAACTTTAAATGATGAATATAGAAGAGTAAGAAGTGTAGTTGCGCATTTTAATGGCACAACGCATTCGTCTGAAGAAAATGTGGTTGCATTGTCATCAATCAAGAGGTCCAACAACTTCTTACTTTCTTCCTTATCCTTTCTCATCGTACATCATGGCATAGTTTGGTATCAGTCTAATAGATAGCGATTGCTCAATTGCAACCTTGATAATACAGTAACTTGTTAAACTGAGTAATTCTTTGGTCTTGGCAGTGATGTGAATTTGTCAAAGAGGGAAGTGAAAGCATTCACGATTGATAATGATGGTGGCAATCTTTGTGAGCTATTAACTGAGTTAGGATCATTGAAGGAAAAAAACAAATCAATGGAAAGTGAACTTGAAGAGATGCAAGAGAGATACTTAGAAATGAGTCTCAAATTTGCTGAGGTAGAAGGTGAGAGACAAAAGATTGTTATGGCTGTACGGAGCCTCAAGGGTGCCCAGAAGAGCTAACGAGTTCTTCAGTTTAGATATCCAGCCTGTTTGTGTATAGTTGAAGCAGGTGGGAGATCTAGCTTTGGAAAATGAGAATGGGATTAAAAATGAATAAATAATTAATATGTATATTGGCAAGATAAAAATGTATTTTCTTCCCTTTTCTCTATTAGCTTAATTAATGTTAAATGGCTGCCCAATTGGGTAAATTTTTTTCTGTTGGCTTTAATGTCAGTGTTATCTAGTTAACAAGAGTGCCCTTTCCTGTATTGGTCTGTCAACAAATCATGATGGCGTACTCTTCCTTTTTCTTATGTATACATATTCTTTTATTGCATATCAGCTAACCTATTCTTTAAATCCTGTAATACCCGACTTGATGACTGAATCGGGTCTTGCCAATGAGTGTTCATGCAACTTAATATTTTTTATGAGGGTGCGATAATTGCTTGGTCCATATAGATTTTTGATACAACAGAAAATTAAAGTGCCATTGTAATTCAAAAGGTTAAGCATGGTTGTTAGGTTTTATCTCAGTTCATGGATTATAATGTACTATTCTAATCTTTAATATATGATCATATTAGAGAATTAATTTGGTCATATATTATCAATTTTTCTTAAATTATTTTATTAATATTCTCTTAACATTAATCGATTAAGAGAGAAAGGGAGGGAATTAAAGAATATAGTTATAATGCTTTAAAAACATGTTATAAGTAATTTAATTAATATTTTTAATCTACTTAAATTAGTTAAATTACTTATAACATTAAGGATCAGATAAGTAATTATCTAATTTGTTGTTTGTATCTTGTGATATGAGAGTTTAGGATGAAACAATGGTGGGATGAAAGTTAAAAAAATGCCATCTTTTTTATGTTAAAGAAGTTTCTATTTGGGAATGTTATGGCAGCAACTTATTTTTTTGGTACACACGCTATTATTTATGGATTCTATACATATGTGTGTGTGTTAGCGTGTGGGGAATTAACATTCCTTTAACTATCACTTCCGTTACCACTGCCATTGTATGATTCAAATTAGTTTGCTGAATCAAGATTTATCCTTTGAGCTTTAATATTTCTTTCGATACAAGCCTATTTTTTTGTTTCATTGCAAAGTTTGTCCCAATTGATATGCACCCATCAATTCATAATTACTGTATGCTTATTATTGCCTATTATTGTCTCATATTTAATGGTCATTATAGTATAACTAATCCAGTTATTGTCATCTTATCACTTAGAATGAATCAACTGCTCATTGTCGTTGGTTATTTGGAACTCTCATTTTAGAAAATTAAATTTATTAAAAAGATTTACCCTACTGACCACCATTGGTACTGTGTGAGCTATGCCTCTTGCTGCATTTCTTCTCTGGGAAGTTGCTAAAAAAATCATACTCATGTGGTATAAAAGTTATTTAACTAATTTGATTAAAATAATTAGTTAAGTTAGTTAATGTTGGAAAGTATGTTTTAATGGCACCAAATAGCAAAAAGTTTCGGTAATGCTAAAAAGACAAGATTGTTTTAAAGATACTAAAAGATGTTTTAATTTGATGTTGTCAAGATGATCTATGCCAAAGTTTAATTGAATTGATAATATTTTGAAAACCAAATATATTATATTTCTTTATGGGCTCAAACATTGCCAAACATACATTAAAAGTGTTTTTGTGCTTAATGTTGTTAAAAGAAAAAGTTAATCGATTAATAATAATTAAACGATTGGTTGTTCGATTAATGTAAAGGGAGTAATCTGTTTTACAAAAGAAAATCAATTAATTGATTAGTTAATCGATTAATGAGTTAACATTAATCGATTAATCCATTAATGTTGAGAGCTGACCTTCTGGAAGATAGTTGATGAGTCAATTAATCGATTGGTTAATTAATTAATTGAGATTAATCAATTGGTTAATCGATTAATGTATTAAAAATATATTTTCTCTTGAACAAAGATATTACTATTAATCGATTAATTTATATAAATATGTTAACTGTTCGATTAATTAATAAAATATCAATTTTATAAAATTTAAATATAAACTAATTAATCGATTAATTTATATTAATAGATTAGTTGTTTGATTAATGTCTGTTTAAAACTTTTTTTATTCAAATATTTCAGACACATTAATTGATTAAGAATTCCATTAACTTTATAAACTTTAGAAGTTTTAAATATGTCTTGTTGTTAAGATACAAATTCATTTCATATTTAAAATAATTAATCTGAGTAACAATATGACAATGTTTCTCATTAATCTTCATGACTAATCTTTTGAGTAACTTATCTTCATAAAATTACATTATATATGCATGAATATTTCAATCAGTATGATGCTATATTTTTTGTTTCATAGATTAATTCTAATTAATCGATTAGGTAACGATTAATATAGAATAATTTTTTGAAAACAAGCAGAATCACTATATGATTTTAAAGTGTTTACAACTGAATTAATTTTATATACTTGATCATTGATTGAACTATCAAATATGTTTGAGCATGCATTATTCCACTATCATTCTTGTTATAATTAAATCTATTCAAGTTTCAATTCAGTTCCTTAAATCCTCACTTCCTTCATGTGATTATAGACTAACAATTAAATCTTGAAGAGTTTACATGATTAATATCAAAGTGTTTAGATTTCATTAAAGATCAAAGTTAAACCTGAAATTAGACTGAGATAAAAGCTAACGATATTCAATGACAAAAAGACAAAAAGCTTCAACGGCTATAACGGCTAGTTCAAAGGTCATATTTTCAATGGGAAGAAAATTCAACAGAAGAAAGCTTCAACGGGAAGAATGTTCAACTGTCACAAGATCAACTATAAATAAAATAGCATTTAAAGTTAAGAGACTGATGACTATGGACGATGAAAGGGAACAATGACTAATGCAATATCATTATCTAGAAAAAGCATTCAACTCTTTTTTCATTATGTATTATTTCATTAAGAGAGAAAAATATTATGAGCTACAATATTTATCATCCACTCTATCTGAGAGTTATCTACACCATTCATTTTTTCATCTGTCAGAGAGCAAAACCTTAGGATTGAGGGATTAAAGGTTGGAAATTGCTCATATCTGTTTAACGAGGAGTGTGCCACAGGAAGTATGGTGTAACATTAAGTTTGAGGTGATTCTCAATGAGCTGTGAAAATTGAGATTGTAAAGGCTACCAAGAGCCCATTATAATCTTGGTAAATAGTGGATTGAAAAATCTCAGTGGGAAGCTAAAGAATGGATATAGGTCAATGAATGACCGAATAGGATAAATCATTTTATGCTATTTTCTTCTTTAACTATTTAATTTCAAGTAGCTTGATTCATTTTTCAAATCAAAATTTTATGAACTATCTTGTTTTACTTATAAGAGTTTCAAAAGGTTTTTAAATAGTCATCATCACCCAATTCACCCCTCTTGGGTGATCCACTCTATTTACATAAAACTATCAGTTAATATGACTTTTTTTAAACACTCTAATATTCCTTAATCTCCTCCCTTTATCTTTTGTTTAATTATTATTGAGGAAGAATCAATAGAGATAATTTCAAAATTAATAAATATGATAAATATGTTTTATATTTAAGATCTGCAAATGTTAGAAACATTGCAATAGCCAATAATTTTATTAATTTACTTTCTACAAGTTCTGATTGCAAGGTCATTGCAATTTAAGGGGAGTAAGATGAAGCCAGTTTATAGCAATTTATTATGTCATTTGTTAACTGTTTATGGTGAATTTGTTAATTTTTCATTTATGGAGAGATGTGGAGTATAATATTATTTGTGTCATTTTGTTGTCTAATCTATATATCTTAAAATGACATGTATTGAATATGCAAAATAAATTGTCTAATATGCAAAAATAAGTTGGTGGAAGAACAAATATGCAATTACAAGAAAAAATAAAATATGCAGAAGTTATTACTAAGGTCTTGAGCAAGCCTATCTAAATTGTAAGGTACTTACAATGAATTTGAAGAGAATTTAAGGGCTCAATTTCTCGTCAGGTAAACTTGGAGTAAAGGTAGAAAGAGAAAGAATTGTATAATGGGCCTCACTTGATATGTGTAACCTACCAAAGCTTCTCTCTCCCCAACCCCGCCACTCTCTCCCTCTCCCCTTTGCTTTTATGGTCCTACGTATCAATTGAATTTTCATCATTATCACCAACAAATTAGATCAAAGTCGAGTGTTTAAATCTTAGAGTTAAGGTATAAAAATATATATATCCTGGCACCATAAACTTTTCCCATATAGGCTCCTGGCACCATAAACTTTATTTAGGCGCAAAAGTATCTATGTACTTTTTTAAACGGGGCAAAAATGCGATCTTCATTAACTTAGGGAAACTTTTGTTACTTTTTACTTCGAACATTATATTTTTAAATGATTATTTAAAAATAACTCACTCACTCTCTCTTCCCACACTCTTCCACCGTCCCCTCTCTCTCTCTCAATTTCTCAAGTCTCAACTCTCTTTCTCCAACTCCAACTTCATCACCTAGCCAGGAGAAGTTGGCGTCGCCCAAGCAAAGAACAACGGACGAGTCGTGACCAGAGATGCAGTAACTCAGGTTAGTAAAAAAAAGGTGCGAATAAACTTGTGATCATCCTAAGTCGTCATAAGACGATAGAAAAGGCTCTTCTCCTTTTCTGCGAATCTACAACTCTCTTTACTGGCTTATTGAGATGAGGCCTTTTGACGAAGCCAAGTCAATTTCGGGCCACCAAACCCTGCTTCTAGAAAAATCTTATATATATTGTAAAACTCGGTATCAATATCAGTTTCTCTTGCTCATAGATTTGTGATAATGGGAGAGCATGGGGATCCAAAGTTCATGTCAATTAACCCAGTGGTCTTGGAGTCCTCGTCTGAGTTGGAGCTGAAACCGAAGTTCATGCAGCCAAATATAGTGCCGGGCAGGGCGGAGGGTCCAAGCCGGAGTCCATGAAGCCACGAAAGTTCACTGCCCGTATCAAAGGGCATGGTAAGATTTTGAGGGGGGAGCCAACAGAGAGTGAAAGTGAAACTAGTGAGCTTGCATATGAATGGAGAAGAAAAGGATGAGACAGGATGGAGAGGTGAAATATTTTTTGTTTTTTGGGGGTGTGGGAGGAAGAGGGGAGAGAGTGTCAGTTATGTTTCAGTGAAAAGTAACGGAAGTGCACTTGAGTTAACGGAGTTGGTATTATTGCCCTGTTTTAGAAAAGTTCATGAGCACTTTTACATCCAAATAAAGTTTATGGTGCCAGGCGCCCACTAAAAAAACCTTAACTATAAATCTTATGATAGAAAAAATTATACTGTAGGAGCTATTCTTATTTAGATTTGATAATATTCAAATCTAGGTCAGTGGCTAGATACTAATTAATTGTCTGATAAAAAATATTATTGTCATAAAATGTGGAGGATGCTGGCACTTAATTTTAAGTTACAAGTAATACTGACATCAAAGATAAAACTATAAAATTCCAGTCTTCTCTCGTATCTACATTAATTTTAAGTTGCTAAAGAGCGCATGCTTTTCATCTTAATTCCTAAGTTGCTTCATAGGTGAAGTCTCATAATTAATGTTTCTCATGCTTCAAAACGAAGGATTTGCCCATTGAACTCGAAGCAAGGACTTGTAATTAAATTTAAATACATCTATCTCTTTAATTTACATGCATAAACTGTCTTTCCTCTACAATATACTCACATCAATCTAATTATATTAAAGCCTAATTACAAAACTTGTCATCTCAATGAAGCTTTACTTATTTACATTCTTCCACAGATCAATCCATAGACCGTGACGAAGGCCATAATTAGTGAATGATCAGTGTTTTCCTCCACCTCTAACGTTAGAACGTCATCACCCAAAACTATTCCTGCACAACATGACTGCTTCTGCTTCACCTGCAGATTCAATACCAAATTCATATATGATCTCTTTGGTTTTTCAAGATATATAAACTAAGAGATTGAGAATTATATATTTACCTGTGCAACAACTTGTCCTTCCATGTTCACTATCGTGAACGTTGCTTTGCCACTCATTCTCACTATGCAATACCTTTGACCCCCAACTCTGATCTCACATGCTACTTTTCCCTTCACCATTTTATGACACCTCTTCACTTTGAACCACGCCTTCGAATTACTGCTTCTGTACCCATCCCAACGTCCAAACCCTAGTAATCTCTGTACAAATTAAACAGCATGTTATGAATACTAATTATAACTTGTTTTTCTAAAAATAATGAATGAAAGATGACTGTTTGCGTAGTACCTTGTGAATGGTATATAGAACTCTGCCTTGGAGATCCATGAGATTAACTTTTCTTCTACCCTTCCGGTCATAGTTATCAACACGATAAACGATGCGTCCATTAGAATCATACACAGTGCAGCCATTAGAGTGCAGTACAAGCGATTTCATCCACAGAGTGTAAGTCTCTTTCTGAGAGCTCTTGCAACAACAAGATGAAGAAGAAGATGAAGTACTGGATTTTTGAGGATGAACTCTGGCCATTATTGTAATAGCTAACGAGAGACGAATATTGAGTTATGTGGTTTGCGTGTGTGTGCCGGAGAAGATGGTCTCAGCCACCTTATTTATATACTTACAAAAGTCTGACTTTCTTAATGATTCCGCGTAGCACGCGTGAAATATATATATATATATATATATATATATATATATATATATATATATAATACGTAAATTAAAGAAGAAACATGATAAGTAAGCTTGGAATTATAATCAACCTCATCTTCATGATTATTTAAATTTCCTGATTTGTCTCTGATTGCGACGTAGCTTTATGGATGGCGCACTAATCCATTTGAGTAAATTATATTATAAAGCCCAAGTGAAGATATATTTTTTTAGGAGTTTGTCTACATTGATTTTATATTGATTCATATTCATTCAGTTGTCTATATTTCATCTTATCAATCCTGATATTTTTATATTTTTTATTGTATTTTGATAATTTTTAGTTAAAAATTACAGAGTAAAAATTAGGGGGCAAAACTCATTTAAACCCACTTGAAATTTGGAAATCGCAAATCAAGTTGCCAAATTCAACAAATCCCTACTTGGTCCATGATTTGTAAATGTTGGGTGTTTTACCACACATTATCCCTCACTTATTTTTTTTAAAGCCATCCATGTTTTTTAAGTTAACAAGTACATTATCTATTTATGATAAAACTTTTGCAATAAGGTTTGCACTTTTCAATAAACATATGTTGTTATTAAATCATAAAGATATATTTAAAAATTAACAAGTTCAGTTTACACGTCCCTATTTGCTATTCACAATAAAACTTCTACAATAAAATTTTCATTGGAGCTCTAGCCAATGGCAAGGGTGGTGGCCGGTTGCGAGTAGAGATGGCTTTAATTTGGATATATTTGCTTATATCTATTACTTCTAATTTTTAATCAAATCTTGTTATATGTGATTTTTATTAAATTTGAAATTCGGGTGCAGCTTGACTCAAATTGGATTAATCAATAATTTTATATATCATGTAAATTGTTGAACTTACAACCAAAAAAAAAAAATATCCTTTCTTGAAGTAGTAGCCGTGCAGCTATTGTTGTTGATCCTGCAGAGCCTACCAAAAGGTTCAGGCCGGATTGAAAAGGACACCAAATGAAACAATCCATCATTTCTTATCTAAAAAATTTAACATAAGAAAAATTTATCATTTGCAAATCCCTTCTTTGTCATATGCTTTATTTAACAAAAACCCTTTAATCCAAATTAAACACCCCATTAACAAAATGAGCTTTACTTCTTTTTCTCTTTATGTTAGTCAATATACAAAATTATATACTATGTGAATTTTAACAATGTTACTAAAAACAGAAAAAATAATAAATAGTAGGAATAAAGAGAAAGGAAGTGTGTAACTCGTCTATTGATTACTTTAGCGTTCAAATGTTGGTATCAACATGTTAATCACAAAATTCATGATCTTAAGGTGGGAATTCGGAGAGGTGGCTTCACATGATAATAGTAAGTGGGAGAGAATAGCATCGTCATCTCCCATTAATAAGCCACATTTTGAGCATTAGATTAGTTGTTCACTAATCTCACTTTTTTTATGACTAATTAATTAATTAGAAGCAGCCATCCACCACAGGTTTTGGGACGAGTTTATGAGGTCTGACTTTGTGTTGTCTGAAATTGTATAAAATAAAGCACTTCCAAAATGCTCATCCTTTTCTAGCATTACCTGAGAAAACTATGGATAAAATAATTTAATTAATTTTTTAATTTAAAAATCATCAACTCCAAAGTCCAATTATACTGCAATGACAAGCGCATGCACTGCTTGTCTTGTTATCTGCTTATTTTGTCATGCGCTTAAAGAAACAGTTATCCAGAAAATATATCTATGTATAAGAAAATTTATTTTTAAGGTTTTTCATTTTTATATCTTTTCAAGAGTATTATATATGTGTTGTTGCATATATGATTAAAAAATCTAGACGTTAACCACTAGGGTGGCAAAAATGTAATAAGGTGTAGATAAAGGTTAAAAATTCAAATTTCTGATAAAACCAAAAAAAAAAAACTACATAAGATAAATAGATGTCGGTTCAAAAAATACAATATTTTTCTTCCATATACGTGCTAAAAAAAGTATAAATTAATAAGATGCTATAGTAGTATATTATAGTAGTTAATAATAATATATAACATTAAAAATCATTTATGTTTTATAATAAAGTTAATATTTTTAATTATACTTATTAGTGAATGTAAATTAGTTAGAAATTATTTATATTTGAGAAGAGATAAAGTAGACAAAGATTAGGGGGTTGGTGGTGGCCGTTGATGTATGGCAAGGAAGTTGTTCTTAGTTAATGTTTAGTTATGAGGTAGTCCTTAAATAATCATTATCTTGTCTCTCTTACTTTTTGGAAAACTAAGTGGGAGTGTTAGGTTATTCTTATCATATCAGCTAATTCATTCACAAGAAACATATATATATATATATATATATATATATAATATAAAAATGTGAGTGGGATGAGTAGAACCCAATTAGCAATATGTATATAATTCAACCCAACACCTTTTAAGAAGGTTATTGTAATTAATTTGGGTCTCTGAGGTAAATTCATGTTCATGGGATAGAATAAAGAATAAGCATATTCCACCAAAGAGGAAGAGGACACTCACCACAATTGATTCAGATTCACTTGACATGTGTCTAAGTTTGTGTACGTACGTATGCATCCACTCACACATGATGAAATTAAAATATTTGTTATAAATTTTGAAAAGATGGAACCTAAATGTAGACTAATGGTAATTCTATTTATTATGGCATTAAAACTAATATTTTAAAAGTTAGACCCGACATCAAGTCGAAAAAATTAACTAATCACAGTTCAAACAGTCAGACTGATGGTCAAGCCGATGATATAATAATTAAATAAAAATAATATTATATATATAATTATATAAATATGAGAAATAAATATGAAATTGTTACATAACATAAACATAAAGTTCAGACATTAGTAGATCTTGATTAAGTTTTTTAAAAAGTATCTACGTTATAACCATCAATATCTTTCTAAGGAAAAAGATCGGGCATCTCTTTTATCTATGCTATAGATGATATTATATTTGTATAAGGAAGATCATTTCAAATGTTATAGATAATTTGAAAATAAATAAATAAATATTACCGTACTAATTACCATCCGTTTTCAATAATGGTCATCAAATTCTTGAACTTAAATATCAAGCGCACATTGGAAAAAGGAAACGTGAGAAAAGGAAAAAACTGAACACGGAAAATATCACACAACTTCATATTCTCTCTCTGCAGTAACCAGATCTGCGTTTTTGTTTAGTCGAATAAGATCTGGAATTTTGTTTATCAGGAGTTCATATTCACAATGAATAACGGAAAAAACACTCGGTGAAGCAAATTAGATAGTAATAACTATGCTTTCTTTTGTCAGTCTGATTATATTCATCTTCGATTCTTCTCCATCTCCTTCCCTTTATTCATTTTCAATCTTGTTGCAAAAACTGGTTGAGAGCCGTCCCGTTTTTCTAAAATTCAGTCAGGCTCTCGACCAAAAAGCAGTTTGTACCTGCATAACGACTTTTTTTTTCAGATTAATGGCCTGTTTGAATAGGTTTTTAGAAAATGTCTTATAACAAAAATGACTTTTGGATAACTTTTAAAAAGGGGTTTATGCAGAAGAGCTTATGAAAAAAGTAGTTCTAAATATAAATAAGTGTTTGGATAGTTATTACTATAATGACTTTTGTGATAATGATAAATTACTAGAAATGGTATAAGATTAAGAAAAAAACTCTCAAATGTTCACTCGTTCAGACCCACCATCCCCTCCATATCTGCTTCCTTTTCTACTATAGCTATTCTTCCTCTTCTTCTCCAGCTATTCTAGACGAAGTTTGGGGATGCTCAACGACGCGTAGAGACCAGCGACTTCTTTTTCCTCCTTTTCGACGACCACTATCTTCCTCCTCTCATATGGTGACAGACGACTGTTCTCCTACTGTAATGTCGGCAAGAGCTGTAAGGGCCAATGAGTGAGATTGTCAGCAGAAGAGAGATAAGAGCGAGTATAAAAAATAAGGGTAAAATAATAATTGGATAGTCTATAAGTTCTTTTATTATTTCATAGACTATTCTTAGTAGCTTATCCAAAACCACGGTTTTAAACAATAGCTTGGTCCAAAAATCCTTTTAAACAAATATGACTGTTTGTTTTAAAATTTTTCCAAATCAAGGTTTGGACTAGAAGCCCTTTTAAAACCTAGGTTTTGAAAGTATCCAAACACGCACTAATTTAGCTTGGCCATTAAAACGACTTTCTCCATGAAGCCAAGCTGTAGTCAACTCTGATGTGCGGTTTGACTAGTCTAGCCATCCAGTTTGGCTTAGCTTTAAAAACATTGATTAAAACCTAACTCAAATTAGACAATTAAACTACTGACACTACAAAAAAACAATAATTTGGCAACGACTTTTTAGTGGCGACATTTTTTGTCACCGCTAAAAGTCATGAGTTTCTGCGGCGAGATATATGTCACCGCTGAAAGTAAGACTTTCAGCCGTGACTCTATTTTGTTGCCGTAAAAAGTAAGAAGTAGAAATTTTTAGAGGCACTTTTCTGTGGGACACTTATTGTGGCCGCAGAAGGTTATAGTATCTGCAGCGACAGGTATTCGTCGCGGCAGAAAGTCTGTAGTTTATGCGGTGATATTTTTTGTCGCCACAGAAGGGTGTTTTTAGCAGCAATTTTATATCTTTGTCGCCACTAAAAGGTGTTCATACAATTTCCCCCCCTAAATTGATTTTAAACAACTATCTAATATATTTAATTAAATTATTGAATACTTTTATTTTTAAATAATAAATAAAGATTTTTCACATGTGATTTTGGTAAAGAAAGATTATAAAGAGAATAATGTGATGTGCATGAAAGAATGAGATGAAACAGGGATATGTACGTAAAAGAGATATTATAAATGTGTGTGAGTGAGTGTGAGAGTTGGTATGTGTGTGTTAGAGACAATATGGGAAAGGAGATAAACGATGGAGAGATATGTGTTAGAGAGAGATAAGGAAAGAGAATATACGTAAAATACACATATACAAACATAAATTTTTAGTTACTGTTCCATATACCCTCTGTTACTGTATTTCATGTAACATTTGAACTTCTTATAAAAATGATTTATAAAGTATTATTGAGTTTAAGAGTGTTTGTTTGAAATTAAAAAGTCTCAAAAGTAAAATTTTAGAAAAAGAAGAAATGAAAGAATAATCATGAAAAATATCTTCAGGTTAAGAAAAATTAAGAAAAAGTAATAAAATGAGTAATTTGGGTATTTAAAAAATTATGAAAGAGTTTATTTTTCAAAAAGAGACCCAAATGATTTAATAGCTATTTTTTGAGAATTATAGGCATATTTTCTTATAAAATTCAAGAAAAATAGTTAGAGGTTATTATTTAATCATAAAATTTTATAAAAATTTACTAATGAGTTGAAAAAGCTACTTGAGGAAAAATATCATTTTTTATTGAGTGGATTATTTTCTAAAAATATATTTAGTAAAAGTAAGATCTTTGGCGGCGACAAAATATAGTCGCCGCTAAAAGTGACCTTCAGCTGCAACTTTGTTCTGTCACTACTGAAAGGTAACATTCAGCAACGACTTTGTTTTATCGCCACTGAAAGGTGACCTTCAGCGGCGACTTTGTTTTGTCACCGTTGAAAGTTGACCTTAAGTGGCGACTTTGTTTTGTCGCCGCTGATACATTTTTTATATGTTAGGATTCTTTATATTTTCCCCATTTCTTCAATTTGATCGCTCTCTCTTCTTCACTGCGTCGCCGTTCCCTTCTGCGTGTTGACCTAGCGGAGCCGTATCTCCACAGTCCACACCACTCTTCAGGTTTTTGCCTCATCTCTTCTTCTTCTTCCATTTTCGCTTCTTCAGTCAGTTGAATCCATGCCCTAGGCTCATTGGAGTCGCTCACTGTCCTTGGCTGCTTTCCTTCTTTGCTTGACTCTGTGGTCAATCTCCCTTTGTTGATCTGCTTGCTACCTCTGTCGACTTTCTCTTCTTCTTATTCTTCTATTTTTGCTTCTTCAGTCAGTTGAATCTGTGCCCTAGGCTTGTCAGAGTTGCTCACTGTCCTCGGCTACTTTCCTTCCTTGCTCGACTTTTTGGTCAATCTCCCTTTGTCAATATGCTTGCTACCTCTGTTGACCTTCACTTTTATTGCCTCCTCGCTCTATCCCTCATTTTAATTTTCCCCATATTGTTGTGCTTAATTTCTGGACTTTCATTTGAAGAGGTGTAGTTAGATTTGGAAGGTTTTTGGATTTTTTTAGGAGTAATCTGTGGAATTTCATCCGCGGAAGAAGGTAATTTGAGCTTCATGATACTTTTCACTTTCTTTGTATGATGTTACTGCTTCACTGCTATGGCTACTTCATCCAATTTCATCCAATTCTATTTCTTGCTTCTGTTTCGAACACATGCTTGATGTACCCTTGTTGCATTAACACTGGAATTGAAGCAATACATTTTTAACCCTATTTTCTCCGTGTCTTAGAAACTGCGTTAGGATCTTACACACTAATATGCATCTCTTTGATTATATTACATGCTGCAGTATTGATTTACTTATCTATTTGTCATCCACAGTTGACGACGTGGCGCTTTGGCCTTTGTCATGAGAAATCTATGGAATATACCTCTTAACCCATTTTATTTTATTGTTCTGCATCATTAAGGGATGATGTTTTCAGCGAATGAAGATTGGGGTTTTTCAGCAAAGATGTGTTTATTAGTGCAACCTTTTACCTGATCCATTTTTAACCAAGTTTAGGGGTTTTCAGATAAGATGATTAGTTATTACACACTGTCTCAAATATTTACTTGGTGGGAAAATATATAGTCAAATGAGTGGTTTAGGATGTTGCTTATGAGTGATTATTGAATATATGGTCAGATGGGTGTTTTGACAGACTAGTGATTATTGTACACTTGAAATGTTTATATTAATTGAATTATGATTGATTTTATTTTATGCTTTCTACTTGGATATCATTTTGGAGCTTCATATCCAATTTTGTAAAACTCAGTTTTCATCCAGTGCTTGTTTAACTAAGTTTTACTCTTCAAATATCAATTTTCCCAATGTAAATAGATAGAAACTGCAATATTTGTCTTCAGTATTTCTGTCTTGTTGACTTGGTTTTTATATCTTCATATGAATTTTAAATCATGTTAATATGTATATTATTTATATACTAATATGGTTGTTGGATTTTGTTATTGTATCATAGGTTTAACTGTTTAGGGAATATAAATAGATAAAAGTTGGTTATATATTAGAGATAGAGACAACCTATAATATATTAGAGGAGTGGATACTTTTCTAGAATGGGTATTTAGTCAACCTGGTGTGATAAATCAAATACGTTGCCCTTGTAAAAGATGCATGAATGTTATATTTAAAGTGAGAAGAGATGTTAGGACAGACTTATTGAGCAAGGATTTCTAGAATAGTTATACGGTGTGGGAGTTGCATGGGGAAATTAGAAGATTTTAGACAGATTGTAGAACTTATACTAATGACATAGATAATAATACTGATAATGAAAACTTTTGCAAGGATGGCATGCAATGCATATGGAGTTCCATGTGTGGATTATACAAATACTAGTGACTGTGAGAGCGAAGAGCCTAATGTGCAGGCTAAAAGGTTCTATGACTTATTAAAAGATACTGAAATTGAACTTTATCTAGGTTATGTCAAGATGTCTAAACTTTGTTTTATTGTAAAGTTGCTTCAAGTGAAATGCCTTAACCATTAGAGTAATAAATCTATGGATGTGTTGTTGGGCTTGTTGAAAGAAATTCTCCTAGGGGGCTTTAGTGCCAAACTCATTCTATGAAGCTAAGAAGATCATTCGTGATTTGGGTTTAGATTACCATAAAATTGATGCTTGTGAGAATGATTGCACATTGTATTGGGGGGAGCACACAAATGCTGAATCATGTCCTAAGTGTAATATGCCTAGATGGAATGTAAACAAACAGAAAGGGAAGAAGGTTCCACATAAAGTCTTGAGGCATTTTCCAATAACACTAAGGCTACAAAGACTATATATGTCAAGAGATACAACTAAAGAAATGAGGTGGCATAAGGAAAAATACTCAAATGATGAGGTATTGAGGCATCCAGCTGATTCCTTAGCTCGGAAACACTTTGATAACCAGTACCCTAACTTCTTTACTGATCCAAGAAGTGTTTGACTGGGTTTAGCAAGTGATGGATTTCAACCTTTTGAGAATATGAGTGCCAATCACAGTATCTGGCCTGTTGTGTTAGTGCCATATAATTTACCGCCATGGCTTTGTATGAAAAGCCCATACTTTATGATGACACTTCTTATTCCTGGTCCAAAGTGTCCAAGTGATAAAATAGATGTTTACCTCCAACCAATAATTCAGGAGTCGAAGCAATTGTGGGAAGTAGGGTTACAGATGTATGATGCATATTGTCAATCAAATTTTATCATGCATGCCATAATATTGTGGACTATAAATGATTTCCCCACAATGGAAACCTTTCAAGGTGGTCAACTAAAGGTAAACTTGCATGTCCATGTTGCCACAAAGACACACATTGTATTTCCATAAGGAGCAAGTTGTCTTACATTGGGCACCGGCACTTTCTTCCACAAAATCACCCATGGCGTAAAAATAAGGTATCATTTGATGGTAAAGAAGAGCATATTGATCCACCAGTTCCATTGACTGAGATGAAGTACTAAAGCAACTACAACACTTAGGTGATGTGTAATTTGAGAACGGTACAAAACGAAAGCGTCATACACATAATAGTGCTTACAATTGGAGGGAAAAAGCATTTTTTTTCCAATTGCCTTATTGGAAGAACTTGCTAATACGACATAATCTTGATGTGATGCATATAAAAAGAAATGTTTCTCATAACATTGTGTGCACAGTGATGGAATTGGTTGGAAATACGAAAGATACAATTAAAAGTAGGTACGATTTGATGGATTTAGGTATTAGGAGTAATATGCACCCAGTTGAAGATGGTAATAATGTTTCTATTCCTCTTGCTCCTTACATATTGTCTCCTGAGAACAAACAATCATTTTTAAAATTCTTGGCTAACTTAAGAGTGCCTGATACTTTTTCATCTAATATTTCAAGATGTGTCAACATTCAGGAGAAAAAATTATTTGGTTTGAAGTGTCATGATCACTATGTGTTATTGCAAGAGATATTTCTAATTGTCACACGTGGGTTATTACCTTTTAAGATGTGTGAACCAATTATAGAGTTGGGAAGAATTTTCAAAAATCTTTGTTTGAAGTCTTTGTCTTGTGAACTACTTGACAAACTCCTAAGTCAGATAATATTGACATTATACAAGTTAGAGATGATCTTCCCACTTGCTTTCTTTGATATGATGGTTCACTTGCCAATACACTTGGCAGGGGAGGCAAAAGTTACTGGACCAGTTCAATATCGTTGGATGTATCCAATAGATAGGTAACATTCGTCAATTGCATTGTATATTTGTAATTCATAATTATAGAATGTTAATTAATTTTAATGCATTAGGTATTTGCGGAAACTCAACTCGTATGTTCGTAATAAAGCTCGGCCTGAAGGATCAATTGTAGAAGGATACTTGGCAGATGAAAGTCTTACATTTTGTTCAAGATATTTGAAACATTTTTCTACAAAATTTAATGTGCCACGTAGGAATGATGATACTAGTGATGATATCAACCCTGAGTTTACAATATTTAAAAAAATGGTCAAGCTAGGGGATATTGTAAGTCAATTTCTCTTCCCTATGAAGAATACTGTCAAGCAAGAATGTATGTGCTACAAAATTGTGAACAAGTTTGGCCATTTATGGAGTAAGTTGCTTGACTTAAAGAGAAAATTTATTTGTCATATTGCATTTGTTTCTTTCTACTATGAAAATTTGTAGGGAATATACAACAGAGTTTGAAGCCCACGGATCAAGGAGTAAGCAAAGCCAATATGAGTTTCTTCAATGGTTTTATTCACGAGTAAGTTATAACATTTGTAGCCTTAGTATTTCTAGCAATTACATTTACATAAAACATCTAACACATGACTTTTGTCCTAAAATGTCACATCATTGTCTACACAGAGCCATGTCAGTGATGAACCCATAAGTTTATCAATTGGTCCATTGACAATGGTGAATCGCTATTCCATGTTCATAGGCAATGGATTTTGTTTTCACACAAAAGACCGTGCAACAGGAAAAAAAATCCAAAACAGTGGTATTCTAGCTAAGGGTGATGACATTAATACTAACAAAAAATATTATGGTGTGTTAGAGCATATTTATGAGTTGTCTTATATAGGCAACAAAAAAGTATATTTGTTTAAGTGCTATTGGTGGGATATGGCTCATTATGACAAAGGATATAAGGTTGATAAGTATGGGTTCATAAGTATCAATATGCGATACTCATTATAAATAAATGAACCATTTATTCTAGCATCTCAAGCTGAGCAAGTTTTCTATGTGAATGGCATTGTTGCCCCCGATTGGCTCATTGTTGTCAAAACAAACCCACGCGACTTGTTTAATGTACCAACTGACAATGATATTGATGATAGTGGGGTTTATGATCCTATGGTTGATACAGAACCTTATCAACAGTTGGTGGTAGATTTAAATGTTTATTGTGCGAGTCCTACACAATTTGATGATATTATCATTAACTTATATGGAAAAGATGGACAAATGCAGACCCTAGCTCAAGGAGAACCATCATAAATACATCAAAATAATGCCATTAATACTGGATTTAGTGATGAAGAGGATTTTCTTGACGACTTTGATAGTGATACTGAAGAATAAAGTGACATAAAAATTGAAATAGAAGAAACAGATAAATTAGAAGACATTGATGGAAGTGATAGTGCGACGGAAAATTCAAATGAATAAAATTAATTGATATGGTACATTTTATCTACATTGATTATTGTTTGATTGATTGCTTTTTCCTAAATAGAATGCATACTTTTGTAGGATATGTCAGGATTAAAGAGAGGTCGAGGTGAGAAAAGTATTTCTGTCACTTCTAATGACAACACAAATAGCCGAGGTACATGCTCTACACCTCAATCAAGACATGTTATTTCACCTCTACTACTGCAATAGCAACTTCAGGAAATGCCTATCAACTCTCCTCCTACTCCTCATACTCAAAATAGTAGTGCAGGTAAGTTTGTTTCAATTTTTTAATAATTGATTTACATCGTTTGTAACATTTAATTGTTCTAATTCAATTTCAATGATAGGCTCTTCTACTGCAATCAATAAGCGCAGAGGAGTTTACAAGTCTATTAATGTGAATTTAAGGACTACACAAGGAGTAAAGATTCGAGTCAAATTTGTAAATTCCATGTCAAGAGCAATCGGTCCATAAGAAAGAGACTTTTCTAATTATTATGGTTTAACTCTTAGAACCACAGTCTCTTTTAGGGATGGTGGAGGTAGTTGGAAGAATATTTTTGAAAAATATGGTCATGATATGATTTTAAAAATAAAGGTATTATTTATGTCAAATTTGTATACTTATTTTAGTTTATTTATATTATTATATATAGTATTTATATTTATTTGTTTCAGGATAAATTTGAACTAGTTGATGAAATTACTGAAGAAAAGTTTCATAGAGCTATATCAATTATTTTACAAAATCCATTCAGAAATTGGAAGAACAATTTGCACTTTCACTGCAAGAAATATGAGACTGATGAGGATAGGTTAGTTGATCCTCCTCAAACTATTAGTTTTCAAGATTGGGAGTGGTTATTAATATATTTTAAGTCTGACATATTTAAGGTATTTCACTATCCTTCTAAATAAATTATATTTTTTTCAATTATTAAATTATTATTAGTTACTATATTTTGTTGTAGAACAAAAATGTAAGGAACATGATAAATTGAGAAAAACAAATGACTAAACATACTTGTGGTCCTCGATCATTTGCAGAGATTGGATATGCTATAGTAAGTTCAATTTATCACCACTATAATTTAAATTTTCAATCTTTTTTTTAAAATCTAATTTGTATTTTCTTGTATGTTATTATTTTGTAGAGAGATCCTACTACTGGATGACCTATCCCTCCTGACCAGTTGTGGGAGATAACGCATACTAGGAAGACATTAGATATACAAGTAGTATGGGCTAACCCACACTCTGAACAGCTTCATGTACGCATTGTTGTTTAATATCTTATTTTGATTTAATTTTATTTTTAATCTAATAGTTTTATATTTTTATTATAGAGTCGTATGCACAAACTTTCTCAACAACAAGACCAAGATTTAGAGAGTGATACTCAAATGATTTCAGAGGAAATATTAGCGACAGTTCTTGGTGAGAAGTCAGGGTATGTAAGAGGGAAAGAGTATGGAGCAGAACCTTCAAGGAGCCCTCAATCTACTGATAGTTCAGTTGTAGAGAGTGTGCGTGCCCAATTACAAGAAGAGTTTGATAAAAAAATTCAAGAGGAAAGAGAAAAAATAGAGGTTGAACGTAGTAGAGCATGCAAAGATGGAAGAAGAGCGTTAAAAGATGCAACAGGAGTGTGTGCAATTCGAGCAAAGACTAATGGAATAAATGGAGTAAATAATATAAGATCAATTCGCTGCCTTGATGCAGAAGGGGCAACCACATGCTGCTACTTCTAGTCATAGTATTGAACCTTCTATATAAAATTTATGTATAAACTAAATAATTTTATTTTAATTTTAAATATATTTAAATAATTAAACTAATTTCATATTTTATACAATAATCAAAATATTTATTAATATTATTATATTATGATTTATTTAGTTATTTATCATTTATCATTTGTTATTAAATTATATTTTTTCAAATTATAGAAATTATAAAAAAACATTTAAAAAATAATATTAAGTTTAGGCAGCGATAGTTTTGTCACAGCGAATTCCACTTTAGGCGGCGACTCCACTGTCGTCGCTAATTCTACTTTAGGCGACGACAGTTGTGTCACCGCTAATTCCCCTTTAGACTGCGACATTGAAGCGCCACTATGTATAGGCGACAGTCTCATAGGCGGTGACTTAGCGGTGACAAAATGTCACCACTATAGGGATTCAACGGAGACTTTTAAACCTTCAGTGGCGACATTTGTCGCTGCTGAAAATCAATTTTTTTGTAGTGTGAATCGGTAAACTAGTCCTATGGCTTGTTCGTTTAAAAGTTTAAAGCAAGTTGATCGAGTTAAATTTTATATTTTTTTTATTTCTTTGTTGAACCTAAAATGAATTCATTTTGAGTTTAAGAAACAATATTTTATATTTATGTTTTAGTAACTCTTTGATGAGACATGGGATAAAGAATATAATGAATCATTATCTAATTGGATTTTATATTTTATTAATATTTATTATTAAAATAATTTATCTTTATTTTATTAATTTCAGACTCTGACTGGGATTAGTTTTTGTTATAAATATTATATGTATATGTGTATATCCATAACCTTTAGTTCTTGGGATTCCTCTTAGGATTATATCTTCTCTTAATGTCACAAACTCATAACCTCCCCAGTGAATGGCATGGGACGAGTTTCTTATTGTCAATGTCATTACATTCATATTTATTCTTTTGTAATATTAGATTTAATCTTTAATAGTTGGGGCCTATAAATAAAGGCCATATACAAGGTATTTGTACAAGGATGAATATACAAGTAAATGAAGAATACTCTCTTTCTTCTCTCTCAATCTTTTATTTTGTTATTTCTTTCCTCTCTAACTTCTTCATTTTTCTCTCATTTTTATAATACGTTATCAGCACGAGTTTGCTCTGAAAATTTGAGATATGAATTTCTTACAAATTTATATATTCTTATGTTATGTATAATGGTACTCTATATTAGCTTTCCTTTACTCAATTGTGGAGTGAAATTTTAATTATATATATTTGCTATCTATCATATTGTTCTTTTGTTATCATGTTTGTTTAGTTTTCTTATCGCATTATATATCTATATTTTATGTGAAGTATTATACTGTTTTATTTTTTTTTATTTCTTATATATTTAATGGTTCACATACCAAGCATTATTATTTTATATTTTCATTTCTTTTATTATGTTATTCATACCTTTATATATACATATTATTTCTTGTCTTTTCTTTATAATTATTGTAGTAATAGTTATTGTACTCATATATATTATAATAACTGCTGGCATATATGCATAGAAAATATTATGTTATATTACTTTTAGTATATAATTCACAAATACATATATATATTATTTATATTTATTTATATTGCAAAATCCCCATATGTATTATGTTTTAATAGATTTTTTTTGTATTTTATCTATTTCTATATATGTTGATATTATAATTTTTTGTTATTAAATGGCCAGAAGCCATAATATTTTTTTTTATTAAATGACTAGAAGTTATATCACTTTTGACAATAGTTTTTTGATAGAAGACCATCTTGTGGTTCTTACAGATGGCATGACAGACTAAAATATTATTTCAATTTGATAATCTAATGATTACAAATATCAAAGCTTTTAAGGCTAATGACTAAAATATTTAATTGCATAAAAGAGCTTGTATATTTAAAAGATTTTTGCTATGGTCATGAATATCAATATCTAGAAAAATTGATGATGTGCTATTGAAAGTAATAAAACATAACTAGAAGATGACTATAAGTCATATAAAAAAAATAAATGTTATAATATGACTAGAAATCATATGGACAAAAAGTAAATGTTAAAATGTGACCGGAAGTTATATAGACAAATTTGTATAAATTTATTGAAATTAAATGTTAAAATTAGTGATGACACCAAAAAGACCAAGGGATTTATAGACAATATCAAGAGTAATTATATTCCCAATGCAATAAGTTGTGTATACTACATGACTTCAGTGTTGAGTTTTAACTCATATATCTGGGCAAAACCACCTAGTATGATGATCTTAATTGGTGGTAGACATGAATCCAATAAAAGTATATGGAGGCTAAGTTTGATGATATTTATGAATAAAGTTGGGTTGTGAGGTTGTACTAAATGCTCAAGAGGACCATGGTGCTTATAAACACCAATGAATTCTGTATTTGCCTCTTTAAACCAAACTCAGATACTACATTTCAAATATAAAATCCTTACATGCTAACACCATGACAGTGATAGATACTTAGAGTTGCTATTATACAATAAACAAATATAATCGGCGTATTGTTAAATGTTTCAATTGGATCATTTATGTGATTTAGACCTCTCACTACAGTACATGTTATAATTTTAATACACATCAATGCTACGACAGTGGAATGTTAAGGTTGAAAAGAAATAGTTGTGGAAAAATGAAAATCTCAAATTAAGAATTTTCATCTATACTTATAATTCATATTTTGGTGTGTTTATTAGCAAAGGCATTATTTTAGTTTTCAAATTAAAATTATTAATAGATTTATTTCTATTAAAAAAATTAAAACTTATTATCTGAAACGTAAATTGGTGTTAAACCTATGGGTGTCATGAGGTACTTTGGATTACCTAGTAAATATTTTATGTTGCTAGAAGTACTATTACATTTATGTTAGTAAATTTATTTTACACCTATTGGTGAATTTATTTTTGCTGAAAGATTTTCAGTTTATAAATTTGGCATCATTATTGGGGAAATAATGACGTGTGAAGGGCTGATTTTAGTAATTAATTACTTTTATAAATTGGTGTATCATGGTCCTTGTGTTGATAAGCATGATTATGTGATTATTTCTTTATATATCATATTTCTTGGGTGCATTTTATTTGCACTTATTATGTTTTATTTGGTTATCATCATATATATGGAATATTCTAATTTAATTAGAATGGGAAGGGATTATATGATAAGATTCTAATTTAATTAGAACTATTAAGGTGTAAAAATACTTTTCATATATAATTGAGGTATTTGAATTGTGGGGTGCCTAAAATATGTGGATGATCTAAAAAAAATAATTATTAGAAACTCTGTTATTGGGTAATTGAGAGTAAATTTTATGAATTATCAAAATTTCTATGTTGTGTGAACCAAGCGTTATGGCGGCGACATGAAAATTTAATCATTTATTTAGATGAGAAATAAATTTATTTTAATTTTCATGATATTATTTGTGGATATATATTTATTTTGGTATAAATATGATTGATTAATGTAAATGTGGATAATAACCTAATATTTTTTATGTTTTGTTGCTTCAAATTTGAGTCGAAAGCATAGGCAAATCAAATGTAATTTTGAGTGTTGAAATCATGAAGGTAATTTTTACTCTTTTATTTATTTGATGATTAAAATGGTGATTGATACAAACATATTTTAAAAAAGTGTGTATTAAGTAAGCTATTAGCTATTAATATACTTCTATGTGGGATTGGTAATCTTTTAAATTAATTATATTAGTCACTCAATTATTGATCTATGATAGTTAAATTTATGGATACTAAAATAGTTGGGATAATTTGAAAGAAAACTATAAATATCATAATAATATATTATTTTGTATTATAATGTTGATGATATATATTGAATCTTATTTTCTTCATTTAACTTTACCCCTTATAGTACTTCAAATATATTGAAGTATGTTATCAATGAGTAATAGAGTTATATATTGATGTAAAACTATATAATATTTATAATTATGTATAATAGTTCCTGAAGAATTAATACATATTTTTCTTATGAGATGATTGATAATGGAAATTATGACTTATACATACATTAGAGTTTTGATTCACTAAAGGAATGAAAGTTATTGCCCAATTGGATTGAAATCCATGATTGTATATGAGTTGGTAAGCATTTAGCTTCCAAGTGAAATACTTGAAAAAGGAAAACATGTTTATATAACTCACACTTGAGGGAGAGATTGTTAGCATACAAGTGTGAAAATATTATTGGATAAAATTCTCCTTATATCTTCATATAAGTTCAATTGATCTTCCATAAATAGATGTTATATTGAGATTAAAAATTTGTCATATGTTATGAAGACTGAACAATTTATTGTTGGCTATAGTAAACTAGAAGTTTACTAATCAAATAGATATATTGTTAGCATAATTTTTTTGATTATCATAGATGATGTAATAAATTATTGAAGATTATGTATTGACATCTATTGAAGAATCATAAGATTATACATAAATAGCCAACGTATTATGAAATTATAGGTGTTGTTTGTTTTCAAACAAAATTAATCATGAAAATATTACTAGTTATTATTTGGAATAGATTTCTACATTCTGGAAATATATCAAAGTCATATTATATGGGCTCATTCATATAGCATGTAAGCTATACAAATATTTACTAAATTTGATATATATCTATAAAATAGTTACATGTCAGATTATTATGAGTTTACAACCAAAAGTTTGCAAGATTATTTGAATAAATATAATCATTATGCTTGAGTGCACAATTTCCAGAATATGAGAATTATTTATTAATTCCTCAATAAGTAACTGGATCAATGCCTATGAGAACAAGACTTCTATTTCAGTGTTGGCATATTTGATTTGATATATGCGGCACTTATATATATCAAGCCAATAAAATTCTAATAAAATTAGCTTTTGCTTGGGAGCCAGATATTTTTTAATGTGCGATGCTTATTTTTATTGATCCACCACAATGCACATAGATGGCTATTAAAAGAAAATTGAGATAAATGTTGGGTAAGAATATCATTCTTCTTGTTTGTATTTAAATGAAATAAAATGATGTTTCTAAAGGAAACAAATGGATTTAGGAGACTTATACCACATGATTAGTTGATTGTCATTTGACAAAGTTCTCTCAATATGAGGGGGAGAAATGAGTAGCTGGAAAGAAGAACATAAGAAATGCATTATTACTATCAAATATAGTATCCTCAAATATAGTAGTATGAACTAGAAGTTCATAAAATATAAAATATCTATAATATATGATTATTGACCTAAATGAGGGTTATCAAATCTCATATTCTAGCTAAAAATACTCCAATTAGTATAAATCAAAGTGAGACACATTTGAAGTATGAAATGCTAATTGATTCCAAATATAATATTGGAAATATTGGAACATATAATTAAGATGATCATATTAAGGAGACAGGTACTTCATAAGAGTGCTAAGACATAATTAATTGCAAAAATCTCAAAAGAGGTTCAGGTACCTGAATTGTAATAAAGAGAATTCAATAAGTTATGTCACAAAAATAGAACTGAAAGATAAAGTTGTCAACAACAGTTTTAATAATAATATTGTCAAATGATGATCTTGTATGTAAATCTGTCATGTGAAATAGACAGAAAAATGTTTGGTTAAAAGGAAAAGTAAAAGGGCAAAGATGCAATGACAATAGAATTATATTCTTTCAATATATGGAAATTATAAACATGCAGTTCAAACATCTGAAATATAAAGTATAGAAAAATTTATGTGAAAATAAATTTTTTCACAAAAGCTATGATTATGATGAGAAATATTATTCTATGATGGAAGCAATAATTTTTGCATATATTACTAGACTGGCATTATAAGAAAATAAAATATACATCTAATATATATTGTTATAGCATATGCAAATAGCTCACTAAATAGTAAAATTTACTTGATAATATTTTTAGGATTTAAAATGCCTAAAGCATATAAAGGAAATGTCTAGAGTTAAATACCCAATAATTTTAAAATCTTTATTGTTTATAAAAATATATTAAATTTAGTAGAATAGAAGTTCTAGATATTTATTCTATTATATTTACATATTATGTTGGTATTGTATGTTATAATTTTATTGGCAAAATTAAGTTTTTGCAGGTACACAATGGATAATAAAATTGAGATTTAGTAGATAAAGCAGGGAAGAGTGTGTTAATAATTCAATATATCCAGAAGATATATTGGAGAAATATATGATGACAATCCATCATGCATGGTTCAGCTAAAAGAAAGATATGCTAAAAAAGTATTGCCAATTATTCACTTGAGAAAATAGTACACTCTATTGAGAAAGTGACATCGAAAAGCCGATGTTACCATTAGGGGATAAAAATAATGTGGTAATAAGAAGTAAATGTAATATTATCATCTGGGGGAGTAAAGATTATGCTATACTCTTTTTCCCTCAAATAAGATTTTATTCCATTGGATTTTTCTGATAAAGTTTTTAATAAGGTAGCTTCAATATGTATTGCATACTCTTTTTCCTTTACTAGGTTTTTGTCCCACTGAGGTTTTCTTAATAAGGTTTTAATGAGACACAATACTTGTCATAGATATCCAATGGAGAGTGTTATAAATATTATATGTATATGTGGATTTCCATAACCCTTAGTTATTGAGATTCTTCTTAGGATTCCATCTTTTCTTAATGTTACAAACTCATAATTTTCCCAATGAATGACTTGAGAGGGTTTTTTTATTGTTAATGTCATTACATTCATCTTTATTCCTTTGTAACCTTAGGTTTAGTTTTTAATAGTTTGGGCTTATAAATAGAGGTCATATATAAGATATTTATACAAAGATAAATATACAAGCTAAGTGAATGAAGAATATTCTCTTATCTTCTCTCTCAATCCCTTATTTTGTTAGTTCTTTTCTCTCTAACTTCTTCATTTTTCTCTCATTTTTATAAAAAATTTATTATTATTAGGATTATTATTATTGCTATAAGTAGTTTTAGGTTTTCTATTTTACGTAGACTTTAAAAATTGCAATTACCTTTCTCTCTCAATTCCTCTCGTTTCTCTCCTCTTTATCCTCTTCTAGTCTTCTCCTTTTTCTCTAATTTCTTCTCTACTTCTAACTTGTTTTACATCACTCCTATTTTGTTAAATTATGTGGTTTATACATAAACATTAATTTAGTTATGGATTAATATCATTTTATTTAAATATTTCTCTTTTCAAATTTATAAATGAATATTTTAGTTAAATTATATTATTTTAATTTTGATTAAGTTGACTTCAATTCAATCATGATTTGACTATTGACATTCAAAATACTACATAAATCAATTCACTACGGATCCAATTTTTAATGCCTTCATCATATAAGATTAAAAGAGCATACTAACATATTGTTTAATCGGAATTAAAAGTGGCATATACAGTACCACCCACTTGGCGTGATTTGTATACTTATTAGGGGTAGCGAGCTGGATTAGGCAAGAATATTAATTAAGGAGTGGTGGATCGTTTGTGAAGACACATAAGTTAATATAAACATAGAAGCAAAGCAATGCGATGCACATGAAACTGAACAAAAATATGGCAAAATATGACATGAGCCCCACGCGCGTGCAAGCATTTGGGTCTAGACTAGCTTCTTCAAAGCTATTGGGTAATGTTTCATATGATGTTTTAGCAACAAAGCTCTACATGCACGGAGATAACCGGTCATATGAAACAAAATTAATGCGATGCTGAGTGCATTTCCTTACCCCCTTTCTCAGTGCAATCGGCCAACTAAGGTCGTCAGAATTTGCAGCTGGAGTTGAGTCCTGGTACTACTCAGTACTAGAGGTTTCTTCAAGATTCATGGTTGCTTCCTCGGGTTTAGATTCTGCACCGTTCAGATCTGTTTCTCCACTGTCCAGAGGACCATTGTTAGTGTCTTCCAAGTCTGCACTGTTTCGATCTCCATGCTCTAAGCTGTCTGGCCTCGAACTTGCCACTCTCTAATTTTAAGTATGTTTCTAGTATTTGAACAGGTATTTGTGAGTTTAGTTCGTGGATATGTGTATTTGGCCCAGCTCTGGTGGCAATGGTCTCAAGAAACTCCCATTCCCTGTCAGTCTCCCCCTGAATGGGTGTTTGGGCATAGAAGCTAAGTTTTTTGTTGAATGTGACATTCATAGTGACAGAATTTTTTGAGAGTGGGTAACATCTATAACCCTTTTGAGCAGAGGAATAACCCAAAAAATATGTATTTATGAGCCCGAGGATCTAGTTTCCCACCAGAATTGTTATGAACATAGGCCACACCTCCAAACACTTTCTCAGGTAGGTTATTTTGGAACGGATTGGTGGGATAAGTTTCAAACAAAAGTTGAATCAGGATTTTGGGTGGAGGGGAAAGGTGGGGAGAGATTTTGCTCCCCTCCCCCTCTTTGGCTAGATAAAAATATTAGAAAGAGAAGGGAAATTTTTTTTACCCTTCCCTCGCTGGCATAACCTCCCCTTCAAATTTGGGGGAATTTCAAAACAAGGGTAATATTTTGACATGAATAGACTAACATGCCCATAAGTTTTTTCAAAATCCCAACATTACCCTTTCCTATTTTAAGGCAGACAACCTAGTTCTCATTCCAGTCGCAAGTTGAAACATTCTACTTTTTACCCCTCAGAATATGTATTCGAAAGCGTATTTGATTAGCGGAAGCATTACTTTAGCCCAAAAATTAAAATTTTAAAACTTCCTTCTGGGGATTGACAGTCCAATTTTAAAAATTCATAACTAATTGTAGAAAAATCGTATGGACATGATCTAAATTTCTAATTGAACCTATTTCATAGTTATTTAAGTGAAAGATATAAATATAGATATTTTCCTTGCCAATCAATATCATTAAATCATTACTTTTTACTGTTCATATGACAAATTCTGAAAAATTCTAGATTCTGTCTCTTAACTTTGGAAATTAGTTTTTCTTCATATACACATCCAAATGAGGTGTATTACATTTTAATGTATTACATAACATACATACATGGAAATTCATAGCATCTACTAGAACATTCCTTACTTCATTTTCTTTCTCCCATATTGTAGCTCTCCTTCATGCACATGTCTTCCAACATAATTGACCTATATTGGTTGGTTATTGGAGGGTGAGATTTTGGGAAGAATCTCAGTAGCAAACGGTACCATTCAATGCATACAAGATGAATGCAAGTGCATGATATGTTTCTTTTATCTTTCTTTACCTTCCATTTGCATACTATCATGCTCCATGCCTATCACTATCATGCATGACCATAAACTCATAAAGGGCAGAGCATATATCATTCATACATATCATACATCATCATCACATATCATAAACATATCAACACATAAGCATATACACTAAGCATACAAGAATAGGCAAGTTCACTACCTTAAACATAAGCTTTCTTCCTTACTCTTGCACTTGCTCCTTAACTTTACAACCATGAAAACTTTTGCTTCTTACTTCTCCTTGATGTGTGACTGTCTCTTTTGAGTCCACACTCAATTCCTAACATAGCATTACCATAATTCATTACAATCTAACTTTCTTAAACATTGAACTCACTTAACTACATTAACTTCCCTTAATCTTTACTAATTGACTTGACTTTTGAATCAATTGATGTCTTGACTTTACTCTACATAATTTTACATTTTGAATCCATTTATGAGCTTAGAATCATGAATTTCTAGCAACTATGCACTGTTTTGGACAGCATTACAAAATATACATAATTCTTCTAAAAATTCTCATTTTGATTCAATGCTTCTAATACTTGTTTCTCTACTTTATCCCACACAACTTTTCATTTTAAAATAATTGGAAGCATCAAAATCATGAAATTCTAATCATTTCTCATATAAATGAATATTAATAGAAAATAATTCCAAGAGTTACAACTTTCAATTCCAATACTTCCAAAGTTCAAAACCTATCCAATCTTACACAAAATCATCATACAAATTCAATGGAAGCATTAGATCATAGAAATTCCATATATTTCTATCATGAACAGTGCATATTGAAAGGTCTCTTCCATGGCAAAGTTAAAAATATCAACTTGATTCAACAACTAATCATCTAGCTAGCTTGTTTAAGCTCAATCACATAGCTCTAACTTTAATTTCTTCTTTCTCCTTTCATCTAGGGTTTTTGGATAGCATATAATCCTTAGGTAAAGCTTAAATTTCTTCCATAGAAACCCTAAGTTCAATCCCCTAAATTAAAGGAAAATAAGCTAGGATAGATAGCTTACCTTAATCCCTAGCTAGCTTGAACTTTAGTGCCTTGAATCTTCTTTCTCTTGACTTGAATTTGCATTTGGGCAACACCTCCCTAAGGGTTCCAAGGGCCATAGTTTTTGAGTAGAAAATGGGGGTATTTATAGAAAAATCTCATGGAAAATAGAAGGCAAAGATCACTTTGTGCATTATTTGATCTAATGGCTCATATTTGCTCTTGGATTAAGCTTGTCCTAGAAGCCAAAAGATGACATCATTCATGACATCATCAAGGGATACCTCAAAGCACATATGACAAAATTTCAAGGGGAGGAAGCATCTGGAAAAATGTTAGTCTAATCTGATATTGGTTCAGTCCAATTTCCCAAAACCTAGACTGTTTTATAAATCTAATTTTTTGAGATTACATAATATGCTTTTTGATCTTAAATCCAGTATGCAGATTCTTCCTAACTTGGAATATATTCTTTTCTACTTTATGACTAAGGATTATGGTATCTATCTTTTATCTTCTATCCTGACATCTTAGGGTACTACTTTCAATATTCGCGGATCATCATATCTTTGTTGTTTTTACTCTTATTTTCTGAATCAACTCAATCAGATTTGTGTTGGAAATCGTGCCCTAGGGGCCAATCATTGTCTTATAAATATTATTGATTTATGAATTTATTAATTGAGTTATCATATTATTTGCATGTTTACTATGATGACCATCCTTGGATAATTCATGATATTATCCTAAATGTCCCTGGTCGATCATCTATGTGGGAGCACAGATGAAATAAGACCAGTATGACTTTGAAGATGTATAGAGATATAAATCAAAGTCATAAGCACATGTAAGAGTACAGGGTGTTGGACCGACCCGCTGTGAGAGAATTGCATGGGTAACGTCATAAGCTTCTCTCATATACAAACCATGTCAACATGCCCTTTGACCTGAGATCATCATGGATTCCTACATGACAAAACGCTCAGCTTTGACCTAGTCAAAAGTCACTTTTGACCGAGTGATCATAAAGACTATGTTCGGGCTTAGTGGTTTTTCATGCGGAGGAATGTGAATGGTCAAGATGGAATTTGTCCCTCACATTCGTGGAGAGATATTACTGGGCCCCTCGATGAGTGAGTCTGAGAAATGTATGGCCATACTGTAATGGAAAGGTAGTTCCTTTTCTATAGTCAGACTACTCAGGGATCGAGAAAGTAACGGTCGGGAATAGGAGGATGACATTATCCATGCCTCATCCATGACCAAAATATCGCGTGACAGAAGGGACATGATATGGTTGTATAAAAGGTTACATCGTTTATCGATCCTCATATGATTTGGGTAGTCGTTATGTCTTGCTAGAGACCGCTTGCGACTTGTGGGTTAGTATAGCAAATGGCCCACTGCCAACTTCATATGGGCCTACAGGGTCGCACACAAAATAGCCCAACACGAGCTATGATGTCCAGATTCATTGAATCTAAGACATGTCCAGATTCAATGAATGATCCAGGTGAATGCATATATATTTATTTATATTTATATTCGTATATATATATAAATTCGTATATATATATATTATATATATGAGATATATGAGATTTAATTTATAAGGATAAATTAAATCCCTATCACGTTTGAATTTGAAATTCAAATTGATAGAATATCTCATATAAGAGATATTTATAAGATTTAATTTATAAGGATAAATTAAATCTCTATCACGTTTGAATTCGAAATTCAAATTGATAGGATATCTCATATAAGAGATATTTATAAGATTTAATTTTAAGGATAAATTAAATCCCTATCATGTTTGAATTTGAAATTCAAATTGATAGGATATCTCAAATTTGTTTTATGAGAATAAATCAAATATAGTTCAGTCTCATCTTTATTTAAAGTTAAATAAATAGGTAATTAAATCTGTGGGATGGATTTAATATTATTTATTTAATTAGTTTCTTATAAAATTATACAATATATGATATTGTATTATTTTTCGGAATTAATATAAGATTAACTCCTAAAATCCTTTTCGGTTAGGGAAAACGCAGAGCATCCTATATATCTAATATTAGGAGCTACGTTTTGAAAATACACACACATAGAACACAGAAAGGCCGAAGGAGACTCTGCAAAAGGTTTGCAGATAAGAAACTGCCGAAATAGAGACGGAGAGGACGAACTCTTGAGAAAGCCCTGGAGGGACAAGAGACGCTAGCACGTCGTTTGTGGTTGAAAAGCTGTTCGTGTAGATACCAGTAGAGGAAGCCGACCTGAGTCGTCGACTTCTTGTGATCAGAAAGGGAGCACGAGCCGCAGAGAGAAGCTGTGAACGTCGTGACCGAAAGATGTGGAAGTCGCTGAGACACACTGAGGGTAATGCTTCTTCCCACTTGACTTAAACACATACGGTAGATCCTGACAAGGAATGAAAAATTTTTAAGATAATTTCCGCTGCGTGTCTTTCAATTCCTTACAATTTGAACTCTACTTCATTATGTTACTTTCTTACATGCTATACATATATTCACTTTTGGATGACTCACTATACTAGACTTATAGGCAGTGTCCATTTTTTTCATATTAAACAATCTTGAATATTACCGTATTATGGAGTTTCCATCAACTACTATCATACTTTTTAGCACATAACTCTTATTATGTATCAGAGTATCTAGCAGAACTTCTTAATATCCGCAAAGCTTCAACTTTTGTTTTCATATCATCGTACTTCTTTTTTCTTAGAAATTCTATTATTATACTAATTGTTCTCATCATCTTTAATAATTTAACACAGTACATATAGAGAACTTATGCTATTATTCTTTCTTTGCTTCACCACTAAGTAGAAGCACATAGGAGCACATACTTTAACATGCATAAGGCCTGGCCAACCAGTTGCAGGACTACATACCTGCTCATGAATGCAAAGCTCTACATTGGAGCTCAAGCATTCCTTCCCTTAATATGCACAACTCTAACACTTGCAGCTTGCATAACTCTATCACGTGGAGCTTGCAATGCTCTAACATTTTGAGCTTTAGCATATTTTACAAATATAACATGAAAGCTTTTATTTTCTATTTCATTTGTAACATAACATTCAAACATCTTATCCCTATAAAAAGGGAGCCTCTCGATTTGTCTACAAAATTAGTTTCAAAGCCACTTCGTATTATACTTCTCAATCATATCTCTCATTATGTACCTCATTACATGCTTCTCACACCATATCATGGTGTATTTTGTCGTATTTGGTTGTATCATGACATATCTTGCTTTTAAGTCTTTTTAACTTCCTCTTAACATAAAATTGTACCATGAATCTTTCCTTCGCAAATTCACTATATTTGTATTTGACATAAGGGTCCTAGTCTCTTACCGTTCATAACCCTTTCTAACTTTTCATAACTCTTCCTATCATTTTACATAACTATGTATCTATGCCAAACTTCTATGACACTTACACCCTTTCTCATTACTTTTTAGGGGTCACCCATCATTAGGCTACTCTTGCCTGAGCATGCTTAACTGAAAGGTGCTGATAATATCTGAAGTACTGGTACTAACAGGCTTTATCCCTGGTACTTTACTATCTTAGACCCTTCTCATACTGTCTTTCTTGAGTTTATCTAGCTCTTATCTCATTCTCTTTAGCCTCATCTTAAGGATCTCTCTGTTCTTACTTGACCCCTTCTAATATCTCATGATATTTTTTCTCTTTCATAGGCATATTATCTATAGACTCATAACTATATGTTACTCATGACTAAAAACTTTAACTTTGATTACTTAGTCTCTTTTTCGTGTCATAAGGTTATGAGTTCATTCCATAATAATAATAAGGCTATCTAAAATTAACATTGCGGGTACTCTCTCTGTTATGAGTTAACCAACTTGTGATACCTACCTTAACTTTGTCCTTGGTAATCATCTTTCTAAAGAAATATTGTACTTATGGTTCATTATATTTCTTTCTTTAGGCAAGGTCTACTGCGACCCTTGAGATATACTTTGATCAACTATTAGCCTTTTCAGGATCTAACTTCAACCATGGAATTCTATTCTTTATGAGTCATACTAGGATCTAACTGTGATCCTCTAGAATCTATTACAATTTTGTTATATTGTATCCTTATCTCTGGAAGACCTAAAATCGACAGACTAAGTCATAAGGTTAGCCACTTCTACTTAATTGGTAACTCGACAGATAATTCCTCAAGACTAATCATAGAAGCCAATATTATCTATTAAAACTTTACTCATTTCCTTTATCACTCAAGAATTTCTCATATCATTATCATCTTTCATAACTTTGCTATATCTAATACTACAGAGAGCTACATAGGCTCTACTATGCATGTAACTATCATAATATATACATCTCATCTAGTGGACATGGCTCTAACATAAGCTGCATTGTCCATTCTCTTGACTTTATCTCAAGAGTAATTTGGCTTCATCACAAGAACAATCTAGCTCCATTGTGAGAATGCTAACTTTTATCACATAAACACTGCTCCCTCTCAGAGCTATATCATCTTTCATAACTATATTTCATTTATTTCATGTTAATGGTACATCATTCATATATCTTATCTCTACTGAAGGGATATATCCTAAGTACTGTAACCATATATCTATAGATTTGCCACTAATATTCATCTATAATCCGTTCTCTGTCTAGCTACTATAATTGTTTGTCTTAGATTGTCATTCTAAACTTTGGTGGATTAAGTGGGCTAACTATTTCATTTATCACTTTTCTATTGCTTTATTATCACCAAGTTAAATTATCTAATTGTATGTCGTATAGTACGAGAGCAACATAATTTTCTCATCAAATATACTCTACCCTGCATGTAATGCAAAGGAAGAGTATTTATTTATCATAGTATACTCTAAAATTCATAATATGTAAGGAGATGCAATCATTGAAGTATTCTCTAACATGCATGTCATCATATGACAATTGTAAGGAGATATAACTATTTATCATAACTTATGGCAACAGTCATATCATCATCACATAATTTGTTCAACCGTCCATTATACGCACATTGTAATTAAACAATTAACTAGGTAAACTTTAAATCATTCTTTCCTTTGTCACATTATATGCAGATCCTGATCAGTCATTCAGGAACTAAAGATAACTATTCATCTACCTAGGTTGCCACATTACCCTCCTACCAATGTATAGAATCAACCCTTCACTACTTTATCTGACTCTTAATCATGACTCTCTTACAGAGGGGAGCCTCCTTATGTTTAAAACTGTGGCTACCTTTCTCTCTTTAGGCATCATAAACTTCTTTTCTAATCTTACATATATTTACAACTCTGTTGAATTTCTACAACTACTTGAGAAAAATTCTTTCTTTGTAGCACAGAATTTAATCCGTAAATTAACTTCTTAGTCATTCAACTCTCACTGTTCATGTGGATGAACTTTACTAAGTATTTATCAAAGGTTTCTCTTTCCCTATTTTAACTTTTAGCCTCATACTCATCTCTATCTAACTGAGAAGAATGCTTTTCATAAAACTATTTGAGAAAAACTTATTAGGTGAGCGGATCAATCTCTATTTATATAGAGTAACTTCTACATCTCTATTATTCTTAACTCTTTCTGTCTATATATCAGCCCTATCTGCTCTTGACTGAACTATGGTTTCTTTCTGGTTTGTCTCTTGATCCTTGTGAACTTGAGTCGCATGGATCTCATTCATCATCTAGTACTATTACTTCTACTCTCTAGGGTACTCTACCCTAGGTCTACTGGGTTACTGTTTCTTCATGATGGAGTCCCTCTGTTTTAGGAATATTAGCTCTCTATCTATTAACCATCATGTCTCTAACCTTAAGCCATGTGTTAGGTTTATTTCTAGGCAAGTCTCATTATAACTTCTAATTATTCTGTTAAGTAAAGACTAGCTGGATAAAGTCTTTCATAACATAGATTAACTTCTGATGATCACATGAAGGATCTACTTCTGAACATTTTCTAGAAATGATCTTCTATATCTTAGTACCTCGTATTGTTTGACTTGCTTGTACCTTGTGCTAAACCTCTAACTGATATACTTTAGTGAGTTTGGCATCTTCATTCTTGTTATCAGGTCTCTGTGCATCCTAGTCATGACCTGAGTATTGGCCAATCGCAACTCATATTTTATATGAACTTTAGTCACGACCATCTCAATCTACTCATTACGACTTGACATCTTTGTGTCCTTCATTCAGGACTAAAGGTTTCTCTTGTCACGATCTGAACTGCTCTGTGTACATTAGTCACATCCTATGACTTAACTCATTGTGACCTAATAGCTCTATGACTTTATGTAACATCCTTACTTTTATACATCTTAGGGACCATTCAGTAGCATTTAGAACTATTTAAAAGACCATAGAAGTCCATTAGCCAAATCTGAAATTTTACTCTTTCTCGGGTTACTATTCATATGGTATTCCAGATTATGCAACAAATTTTAAAAAATCATAATTAATTCTAGAAAAATCAAAATGAAGTGTTTCAAAAAGATACGTGAAGATAACATCTTGAAATTTAAGGAAAAAATAATTTCCATATCAAATGATTAGTCAATTGATACAGTTTATTCGTTGAAGTTTACTGTTCATTATGTCAAAACTCTGGAAACAGATTCTGGTCCCTTTGGAAATTCAGTTCTCTTTGTACAGACATCCAAATAAAGCATTCTTGGTGTCAAAATGAAGCTTGGTATGTCATCTAAATGTATGTAAAATCTCATACATTTATTCCATCATTTACTATTTTTCATTACATCATGACCCTCACTGCTCATATTGGTCATACAACAATAATACATTTAACAATTCTTCACATAACACACATATACTATTCAATCCCTAGCTTTTCTTCATGCTTCATCATCCTCTTTTATCATTCATAAACCTGTGGGATTGGGATTACATGGAAATGGATGAGATTTCTGGAGAAATCTCAGTAGCAAACATTACTAAACAATGCATGCATTAATGTAACTACTTATGCTTGCTTGTGAAAGTGTTATCATTGTGTAATGTGCATGCTTCCATGTAACATATGAAATACAATTGGCCAAAGTAATAATAGAAATAGAGCTTCATACATAAGCACAATTGCAACACAATTCACCAAAGGCATAACACAATCAAGCATAGCATTCAATTCATACAAGTTTAGGATAAGTTAACTACCTTATACACTTGACTTTCTTTCACCTTATCTTGCTTCTTTCTTCTCAATTTTCTTGAACATGTGGCTGCCTCTCTTGGAGCATACCAATCAATTCCTAACATCACATAATCATTCATTCATCACAATCTAACTTCCTTGAGCATTAAACTCACTTTAACTAATATAACTTCTTCTTGAACATTAAGCCCGTTAACTTTCCTTAATCTTAACTAATGGACTTGGTCTTTGAATCAATTGATGTCTTGAATTTACCCAACACAATTTCTTCTTTTGAATCCTTTTATGAGCTTAGAATCATGAAATTCCAGGTCCTTCATCACATGCTGTACAGAACTAAAACTGCACTTAATTCTTTTAAAAATTCTTATTTTGATTCCAATGCTTCCCATACTTGTTTCTCTACTTTATCCCACACAATTTTTCATTTTAAAACCATTGGAAGCATCAAAATAATAAAATTCCAATTACTATTCATGCATGTGAACAGTAATAGAGAAGGGTTTCAAAAACTACAACCTTGGAATTTCAATGCTTTCAAGGTTCAAAACCTTTCCAATCCTACACAAAATCATCATCTAAATTCAATGGAAGCATTAAATCATTGAAATTCCATTTTTTTCCTCATGAAAAGTGCATACCAAACGGGACACACCATAGCAAAGTTAAGAATATCAACTTGATTCAATAACCAATCTCTTAACTAGCTTGTTTAAGCTTTAATCATATACTTCTAACTTTAATTTTTTCTTTTCCCTTTCATATAAGGTTTTTGGGCAGAACCACCCCTTAGAGAAAACTCAACTTTTCTCCCATGAAAACCCTAAGTTCAAGCTCCTAAATCAAAGGAAAATAAGTTAGGAGAGATTGCTTACCTTTAATCTCTAGCTTGCTTGAACTTTGGTACCTTGAATCTTCTTTGTCTTGGCTTGAGTTTTCATTTTGCAAGAGTTTCCCCAAGGGTACATGAAGCCACGATTTTTCTGCAGAGTTGAGGGGGTATTTATAGCCAAAATCCATGGAAAATGAATGGCCAAGATTGATTTGGTTACTATTTGATCTAAAGGCTCACATTTAATCTTGAATTTAACTTTTTTCAAAAAGAATAATTATGACATCATGTGGGAAAGCTCAAGGGACACCTCATGGGGTTATGTGGCCTGCTCACCATGCCAGGAAGCTTATGGAAAAATTCCAATTCAATATGGTACTGATCAGAGCAGTTTCACAATAACCGAACTATTTTCTGTTCCTAATTTTTTATAATATTCCAGGATATATATTCTATCCTGGAAATCAATGTATAGGCTTCTCATACCCTTGACATGGTTATACTGAATATTTATCTTCCATCCATCCCTTGGAAAATGACCAAAATACCCTTGGTGTCCTTTCTTAAACTATATTGACCCTAAGGGTAAAATCGTCTTTTTACCCCTCTTTGTACTGCCTTAGGGCCTATACTGGCTATAAATAATCATATTTATACTATATGACACGTGTTTAGCCTGTCGCAGATGATCAAAATGCCCTCCATCTATCACTGGTACAATATGGGCATCTAGGGGCATTTTCATAATTTTACACTTTTTCTGGACACTGGCCTCTTCTACTGATGAACTGGTACCCTGGGTTTTGGGCCCTCCTTGGCATCATCATAGGCCCATATATGAGGTCATCTGGTCTTATTTCATCTAGGCTTATTTACTGATAAATTCTATTATCGGATCACAGGTGACTTCAAACTCCCATCAAAATTCACTGTTATGGGAATAACTTTTTGTACAGGACTTCTTCCGGGGTTCTGTCATATTCATAACATTTGACATTGTAGGGTAAACTTTCCTATAATTCCCCCATTTATATCTGATTTCCATGGAATATGATAAAAATTCAGATAACTTTTAACTATCAGATAATTTTTTGTTGTCTGGAGCCCTAAAAAAATTTCTGTATCATGCCAGATTAACCAGCGTAACTTCCTTTATTTACTGATGGAATGTGGGACTAAAAAATTTCTGGGCAGTTCTAACCCTTTTCGGGCTGACCTTTCCATAATTACAATTTTGCCCTTGAACTTTTTACTCAATTACATTTAAGTCTCTTAACTTTTGAAAATTACCACTTTTGGCCCAACTTTTGTTTCTACTTTAACTTTTGGCCTTTAACCTTTTCTACTTTTCATTTTAGTCCTTCTCTTCATTAAAGAATCATCTAACCTTTATCATTTCTTCTGTTCTTCGTCATAATCCTTTCCAAACATTTTTCCACTATCAGTAGTATACCGATAGGAAAAAACCAGGATATGACACTTTCTGTCATAGCCAATAGTCTTTATTCATCACTACCAAAACACCTATGGAATATTTATCGTGACCTATGTCTTAACTCGTCACAACTTCACTTTTATGTAACTACTAGTCTCGACCAAAACATCTTCACATCACAACTTGGACATAGTTTTCTCTATGTATTCTCTTCTAATGTTCTTTGTCCAGTTTTTACTCTAGCAATGGTCGATTCTTATTCTTGACTTTGATGAGCTTGAGCCAATTGAAACTCATTCACATCTATCTACTATAATCAAATTAAATAGGGAACATATTCACATAGATATTCAACCAACTATCATTTTTTATATCATATTAAAACCATATTTTATTTTATCACAGTATTTGTACACATATTACATAATGTCAACTACATATTCGGGGTATATCGTAACTATTATGCATCTATGTAATCACTTTACTTTACACTATTTTTACATATTTACATTACCCCTCAACTCAATTTAAATTCTTTTCTAGTGGATAGTAAACTGCAAGTACTTCTATATACAGAAATACCACCCTTGTATATTAGTTGGCGGATCTTTTGCCAAAAGCTCACTTAGCTCTACATGTCATGTAGGGGTATATGACAATATCTGGCTTACCACCATCTCATGCCAATCTTCTAGAAAGTAAACCTAATTCAGGTCAGTATCCTCAATTGTATATCTGTTTATCATCCTTACTACAACATTGAGAAAATGCAGATAGACTGTCTGTTCTTAATATTTACTTCTATCCATCCCTTGATACTATAAAAATAGGAAGGTGTAGACTGTGACTATATCTCTAGATTAAAGAATTGTTGTAGATTACTCATATCAAATCTATCCTTAAACTATAGTAGGAAGAATAATATCTAGTCTACCGATAATCTAGTACTAGTAATCAGCTTCATCAACTGTAAACTGTCCTCTTATAGGAGGAATAGGGCTTACATTAGGATTAGAGGGCACTCTCACAAACTCATACTATATCTCTTATCATCTCTTTCTATTAATCCTCGAGAAATTTTTGAAGCTATTTATCTTTACCTTACATCTCTAAGATCCTATTTATCAATTCAGGAATCTAAGATAAATATCATGCCATGCCATTTTACATTAACTAAGCTATATTCATTACATCATAACATCTCCCAAGAGCATTCATCTCCAATCCATAATCTTAGTTGAACTATTACCAAATAACCTATCACTAACTTCAATGTCAATTGGGCCTTATGTAATCCGCTATGTACTCTGTTTCCTCATCAGAGCAAGTTTATCTTGTACTAATGCTATAACCTTTTGCTTTGATACCAAAATGAAACATCCTACTTTTCACCCCTCAGAGTATGTATTCAGAAGCATATTTGTTTAGCGAAAGCATTACTTTAGCCCAAAAATTAAAATTTTAAAACTTACTTCTCGGGTACCTTCATTAGGTAATTTTCATATTGACAGTCCAACTTTAAAAATTCATAACTAAATGTAGAAAAATAGTATGGAGATGATCGAAATTTCTAATTTAAGCTATTTCATAGTTATTTAAGCAAAAAATATAAATATGGACATTTTCCTTACCAATCAATACATTTAAATCATTACTTTTTACCGTTCATATGGCAAATTCTGCAAATTCTAGATTCTGTCTTTTAACTTTTGAAATTTGTTTCTCTTGATATACATATCCAAATGAGATGTATTACATATTAGTGTAAATATATGGATGTGTACTACATGATCATAAAAATTCATGAATTAATTCCCTCATTTACTAAGTCAAACTAAAGACACAACAAAACTGCTCTAGGACCTATGTTGTTACCATTTCAGTTTCCTTTCTTTAATTCTCAATAATTGTTCCAGCATGCATCAACTATCTCTTTGGCCTTTCATGCATTCATATACATCATGGGGTTATTCCATAATTTTTTTATACATTTTCTTTATATATAATGGCATATTACATAACATACATACATGGAAATTCATAGCATCTACTAGAACATTACTTACTTCATTTTCTTTCTCCCATATTGTAGCTCTCCTTCATGCACATGTCTTCCAACATAATTGACCTATATAGGTTGGTTATTGGAGGGTGAGATTTTGGGAAAAATCTTAGTAGAAAATGGTACCATTCAATGCATACAAGATGAATGCAAGTGCATGACATGTTTCTTTTATCTTTCTTTACCTTCCATTTGCATACTATCATGCTCCATGCCTATCACTATCATGCATGACCATAAACTCATAAAGGGCAGAGCATATATCATTCATACATATCATACATCATCATCACATATCATAAACATATCAACACATAAGCATATACACTAAGCATATAAGAATGGGTAAGTTCACTACCTTAAACATAAGCTTTCTTCCTTACTCTTGCGCTTGCTCCTTAACTTTCTAACCATGAAGACTTTTGCTTCTTACTTCTCCTTGATGTGTGGCTACCTTTTTTGAGTCCACACTCAATTTCTAACATAGCATTACCATCAATTCATTACAATTTAACCTTCTTGAACATTGAACTCACTTAACTAGATTAATTCCCTTAATCTTTATTAATTTACTTGACCTTTGAATCAATTGATGTTTTGACATTACCATACATAATTTCACCTTTTGAATCTATTTATGAGCTTAGAATCATGAAATTCTAGCAACTATACACTGTTTTAGACATGATTACAAAACATACATAATTCTTCTAAAAAATCTCATTTTGATTCAATGCTTCCAATACTTGTTTCTCTACTTTATCCCACAAAATTTTCATTTTAAAATCATTAGAAGTATCAAAATCATAAAATTTCAATCATTGTTCATATGAGTAAATAGTAACATTAAAGATTTCTAAGAGTTACAACTTTTAATTCCAATGCTTCCAATGTCCAAAACCTATATAATCTTACACAAAATCATCATACAAATTCAATGGAAGCATTAGATCATAGAAATTTTATCTCTTTCTATCATGAATAGTATAGACTGAAAGGTCTCTTCTATGGCAAAGTGAAGAATATCAACTTGATTCAACAACCAATCATCTAGTTAGCTTGTTTAAGCATCAATCACATAGCTCTAACTTTAATTTCTTCTTTCTCCTTTCATATAAGGTTTTTGGACAGCATATACACCCTAGGTAAAGTTTAACTTTCTTCTATATAAACCCTAAGTTTAGGCCCCCATATTAAAGGAAAATAAATTAGGATTTATTACTTACCTTAGTCTCTAGCTAGCTTGAACTTTAGTGTCTTGAATTTTCTTTGTCTTGGCTTGAATTTGTATTTGGGCAGCACCTTCCCAAGGGTTCCAAAGGCTACAATTTTTGAGCAAAAAATGGGGGTATTTATAGAAAAATCTCATGGAAAATAGAAGGTCAAGATCACTTTGTGCACTATTTGATATAATAACTCATATTTGCTCTTGGATTAAGCTTGTCTTAGAAGCCAAAAGATGACATCATCAAGGGACACCTCAAAGAACATATGAGAAAATTGCAAGGAGAGGAAGCATTTGGAAAATTTTTAGTCTAATCCGATACTGGCTCAGTCTGATTTCCCAAAAACTAGACTATTTTATAAATCTAATTTTTCTAAAATTACATAATATGATTTCTAATCTTAAATCAAGTATCTGGATTCTTCCTACCATTAATATTCTTGGACTAGGTCTAAACTTAATTACTGATCCCTTTGCATTATCATCTTATCACCCATCATCAGAGTATTCCTTGACCTTGGTCAAGTATTATGGGAACTCTCCTTGACTGTCTAACCTTAGTCAAATGACCAAAATGCCCTTTATCTATTTTTTACTTGATGACACAATACAGTAGCATACCTGTGGCATTTTCTTAATTTCCTATTTTCGGGGTCTTTATTAGCACATGCCTATATGCTTATGTAAAAATATTATTGAGCCTATAAAGCACTATTTTGGGCCTTCTACATGATCCACTGCCTTCATGGGCTCAACTTATAAGAAATTCCCCTGAAAATCACTTATCGTGTGTTTTAATCCATTATAAATTATATAATAAATTCTATATAACTCCTTTTTGAGTTATGTTAGTTTCATAAATTCTTATATTAATTATGAGAATTTATTGCCAAATTTTATCTGATTCTAAGGTTTAGAGAATACTATACTAATTTCTTTTTCTACAAAATTTATATCAATTTATCGGGACCTCAATTCAAAATTTTGTGTTGCGTTGAACTGATCAGAATAATTTTCTCTATTTATTGGGAAAATTATTGATTGAAATGATTTCAGACAGTTTTTAGCTTTTTGTGGCACAACTTTCAATAATTACTATTTGTCATTGAATTTTTAAAAATTATACTTTAAACCCTCAACATTTCATAATTACATATAATGACCTAAAGTTTGTTTACTTTACATTTTATACTATAGAACTTTTATACTTTTTAAGTTAGTTCTTTTTCTTTATATCTTTGTCTAATCATCATTTTTTCTTTCTATTTATCATCACAATCCTTTTCAAATATGTCTTGGAATAATTATGATATGACACAAGTTGAAAGCCTATGCTCTTTCATGTCATCTCTGCTACTGTTATCCACTCTACTGAAGGTAAGGATTATTTTCGTTGATCCTCTTTTACCTTCCTTCTCCTGCTATTTGTTGTTGTGTTGAGATTATTTTTGTTGTTGCGTGCGTTTGTGAAATTTCTCTCCCTTTGCCTACTTTTTGTTGAAAGAGACAGAGATCTCCTACTCTACTCTTCTAGTCTGCTCCTATATTTTTTTTGCAAAAAATCTCTTCCACCACTTTTGCATCTTTGGGTTTGCATGTTTGGATTATCTGTTGATTTTTTTCTCTTAGCTAATGTATTTGATAGGAACAGAGGTTCTAAATAGTCTATTTTCCATATACATGTGTTCGAAGAAATTGAGGGGCATTGATGGATGCTTGTCTTATGACTTATTGGGCAAGCATTCGTCATAGGAACAACATAGGTAAATCTCAGTTAGAATGAAAATAGAGAAATATGGTATGCTGAATAATTGAAGGTACTGTGCGTGACCCTACTTTTGTATTATATAGAGAATGTTTATACAATAGGATGTATACACGTGTACAAAGTAATGCTATAATACAAAATAAATAATATCCACAGATAAGTGTAATAAATGCCATTTATGATTTTGCTTTGACTTTTCCCTCAAACAAGAGGGTGTAATGGATAGACTGAGTTTGCTTCTGTAATGAGTGAATTGGGAATAAGGAAGAGCCTTAGTCAAACAATCAGCTGTTTGTTGAGAGGATGGAATATAGTGAACTTGAATCGAACCTGACAAGATTAAATCTCAGATAAAATGAACATCTATCTCAATGTGCTTGCTTCAAGAATGTTGAATAGGATTACCTGCAAGTGATCAGGCACTCAGATTATCACACCAAATCGTGGAGGGTCTACGTAGAAACAACCCCAACTCAAAGAGTAGTGAACTAAGCTATTTTATCTTTGCTGCACCATAGGCTAAAGCACGATATTTAGATTTAGTATTTGAATGAGATACCACTCGTTGTTTGCGTGATGCCCATGAAACTAAAGTTCTGCCAAGGTAAATACAGAAGCTCGCATGGATTTTTGATCGTTTAAGTTAATTGCCTAATCTACATCTGTTAAAGCTATAACTGAAGTGAGTGGAATCATGTGATATGTATCCCATAGTGATATATGCCCTTAAGATAGCAAAGAATTCGCTTGACACCTTGAAAATGTATATATGTAGGATTAGACAAAAACTGACTGAGTTTGTTAACTGAGTAGGCAATGTCTGGTCGAGTGATAGTGAGATACTACAATGAGCCGATAGCTTTACAATACAGAGAGGGATCTACCATGGGTTTGCCATCAAGATGAGAGAATTATCGGCCAGTTATCATAGGAGTGGATACAGGAGCACAGTTAACATGTTGAATTTTTGCAATATATCTAGGACATATTTCCCTTGATTTAAATACAAACCAGATTGATTTCAAAAAATCTCAATGCCAAGAAAATAACATACAGTTCCAAGATCCTTGAAAGAAAACAAAACATTTAACTCATGGACAAAATTCTTTAGATAGGTGGAATTATTCCCAGTAATGAGGATATCATCAACATATACCAAGATAAATACCGTGAGATTTTGTTTATAGAGGAAGAACAAAGAGGTATCACTCCTGGCATTTTGAAAAACCCACCGTAAAAGAGTGGTACGGAGTCTCTCAGACCAAGCACGTAGTGCTTGTTTAAGTCTGTATATGGCTTTCAGTAGCTTACACACATGATGAGGTCGTCTTACATCATATAACCCTTATGGTTGATGCATATACACTTCTTGTAGATACCTATTTAGAAAAGCGTTGTTCACATCTAATTGTCGTATTTCCCAATTAAAGATGACAATAATCGTAATAATCACTTGAATTATAGTGGGCTTCACAATAGGATTGAAGGTCGCTCCATAATCAATGCCTGGGACTTATTGGAAACCTTTTGTGACAAGGAGAGCTTTGGGTTTGAGCAAGGAACCATCATCCTTGAATTTAGTTTTGAAAACCTATCTGCAATCCACTAATTTTTGTGTACCTGTGAATAGAACAAGGAGCCATATATGATTTTTCTGTAAGGCTTCAAATTCATCAGCCATGGCATGTTTCTAGTATGGTGATGATAAAGCTTCAAAGATGCATTGAGGTTCAGCAGTATGAGTAAGAGACACGGGATCTTCGGCTTTAAGGAGACCCATAAAAGGGTACCTGGGTTTAAAAATTCCAGATTTAGCCCGAGTTTGCATATGATGAGCTGTAACTTATTCTTATGTGTTGGGCTGAGTAGATGCATGGTCATAAGTTGAGCTATGGGCTGATGAAGCATCATCATCTGAGATCGGGGAATGAGTTAGAGATAGATCATTGTATGACATGGAACTACCAGAGGACTGCGCTGGACTAAATGGAGCAGCAAGATCAGTAATGTTATCTAGGCCATCATGTAGACCTGAGTTAAAGGCTTCTTGTATAGGCATCACAGGTGCTTGACTCAAAGAAGGGAGCTGAAGAGGAATAATAGTCTCATTTCTACTAGGTAAGCACGTCGATTAAGAAAACCACTAGCTCCAGGAAAATGTAAAGAATAAAAAACAACATGATGAGATACATAGATTCTTCCAGTAGAGCTAAGACATTTAAAACCTTTATGTTAAGTTAAAGGTCTGAGATAAATACACTTTTGACTATGAAATTCAAATTTTTGTGTATTATACGGTTTCAAGCATGGATAGCAAGCACATCCAATGGGTTATAGAGACTTGTAATTCGGTTCTATCTCATACAGATAAAATAAAGGAGTAAAGTTATTCAAAATAGGTGTTGATAAATGATTAATTAAAAATATAGCAACCTGGAAAGCATCAACCTAATAAGTAAGTAGAAGACGCACTTGAGCTAAAAGTGTTAATCCCATTTCAACAATATGCCTATGCTTGTGCTTTGCTCAACCATTTTGGGGAGAGGTGTAAGGAGAAGTATATCTCATATCAATACCAGCATGTTGAGTGATGGGAACAAATAGCTTGAACTCAGCCCCATTGTCACATTGAATAGCCTTTATTTTTGTATTAAACTGATTTTCAACTCTGTCCTTAAAATGGTTAAAGGCATTTACCGCCTCACCTTTGTGTTTCAAAGGATACATCCAAGTGTACCTGCTATAATCATCAAGAAAATGAATATAAAAATTATATCAATTTATAGATTGAATTGGAGATGGTCCCCAAAGATCAGTATGAACCAAAGCAAAGGGAGAGGAAGCATGAGAGACTAATTTAGGAAAAGGCAATAATTTAGATTTCCCATATTGACACGCTTCACAAAAGGAGTTCACATCAATCTGCACTTTAGCATTACATTTATTCAATATTTGCTTCAAAATTCTATTACTAGAATGTCCTAACTTGCAATGCCATTCAACAAAATTATCTTTCTTTATGCTTAAAATATCAGCTGCTGCACCAGCTGTATGTACTTGAGGTTGATAGACCAATTCACCTATGGGATTCATTCCCTGCCTTAATGTTCCCTGTCCCATCCTTACTTTAAACCTCAATTATACCCATTTGAAATTCATTGGCACCAATTACATGGCCCTTGGCCTTAGAAACATGTATTTTCAAAGGAATTGCTCTTGGGTACTGTTCATGCTACTGTTCATTTGGTAATTCCAGAACATGTACCCTACTTTGAAAATTCATAATTAAATGTAAAAAAAGTTGAAATAGGGTGGTTCCAATTTCTAATGAAATCTCTTTCATTGACCTTTGAGGGAAAAATATAAAAATGAGGTTCCATTGTCCCAATGAAATCAGTTTATTTGTTGAAAAATACTATTCATTTGGTAAAATATGGAAGTTCCAATTTCTTTGCCTTAACTTCAAAAACTCATTGCTCTTTTGTTACTTTTCCAAATGAATCATGTTACCTATGGATTTAAAGCTCTAGACGTTTTCTTTTAGCTCATAAAATTTCATGGAAAAATTCCTTCATTTACTATACAAGATTCATGTCAAAACGTTACTGCCTCCAGTTGCTTACTTTACCTCTATTCCAGTTTTTAACCTCAACTTAGAAAAATCATAGTAATTTGAATACTTGTCCAATTAAGGCTTTCTTGGTGTTCATTTAAAGTTATGTATCTTAACTATAATCATATCAAATTTCAAGTTCAAACTCGTTGATTAAGGTGTTCTTCACATCACCATGGCCTCGAAGCACAATCATAGAATTATACATCATACATCCATCATATCCTTTCATAGTGACATGTAACTCATATAATTGATCATACAAGTTCAACCATCTATGTTTACCCTTTTTCCTTGTGAGATTCCAGCACCTATGACATGGTTATGCATATGGAAAGAATGAGTTTTCATGGAAATCCCAATAGCAAGGCATACAAACTATAATATCATGCATGATTAATTGGATGCTTAACATGTTATCATGATATGGGAGCTACTTCATAATGGTACATAAGCAAACTCTAATATGCATATTGTCATGACATAACTTGCAAGGAATTGCAATCATTCATACTTCATCATCAACATGATGATACAATCTCATACTCAACCAAACATCATAATCAACAAGCAAGCATACAATCAAGTAAATATGAACTATAGTTAGGTATTCTTGCTACCTCTTAGCTATCTTTGTCAAAATATTCTTGAGATGATTTCCTTCCTTCACAAATATCAAAACCTAACCATTACAAAGTAATATCAAGTTACAACTCAACTTGAACACAATACCAATACTAGGTTTTTACTAGTTTCCATTCTTTCTCTATTTTATGTTTCATACTTCTATCTTTCCAAAATAAATTCTCATGGTTCATCTCCAAATAATTTTTCATGTAGAATCCAAATATGAATCTAGAATTTCCAAAATCAAATCATGTCATAAGCTGCTATATAGAACCGAAACACACCCTTGATTTTCTAAAAATTCACATTTTGATTCCAATGCTTCCAATACTTGTTCTCCTACTTTATCCCCATGCAATTTTCCATTTTAAACTCATTGAAAGTATAAAAATCATAAAATTCTAACATATGAACAGTGTCACATACAATAGCAGCCATGAACACAAACTTCCAATCACATGCATGCTTGAATTTCCAAGCTTATACCACTTGATTCTAGCTTATTTAAGCTTATATAAACTATCCATAACATAAAACTCATATTCTAACCATATATGGACAGCACATCCAGCAGAAACCATAAGGGAAATATGGACTAAAAACCCCTTAAAATCAAGAGCTAGCTTGCTAGAATGAAGTTCAAGATTAAGGGAGATAATTACCTTGCTTGTTGCTCCAAGTTGTGTGCTTCTTTCTTGGTTGAATGGAAATTTTGTAAGAGTTTTCCCATGGTTCCCATGGCTGCCAAATGAGGTCTGAAATGAGGGGGTATTTATAGAAAAATTTGGGTGAAAATGGATGGCCAAGATTGATTTGGTTACTATTTAATCTAATGGTCCATATTCATTCTTGAACAAAGCTTGCCCTAGAAGCCACCCTTATTACGCCATGCATGACATCACACAAGGCCATGTTTGGCTAGAAAAAGTGAAATATACTGATAGAAAAAATTATAGTCCAATTCAGTACTGATCGGAGCAGTTTCACAAAAATCATAATGTTTTCTGTTCCTAATTTTTATAATATTCCAGGATATGTGTTATGTCTTAGAAATCAATGTCTAGGTTTCTCATACCATTAATATTGTTAAACTGAGTATTTGCCATCCATCCCTTGGGAAGTGACTAAAATACCCTTGGTGTCCTTTCTTGCACTATATTAACCCTATTTGCATAATTGTCATTTCATTCCTCTTTGTACTGTCTCAGGGCATATACTGGCTCTAACTAATTATCTTTATACCATGTAGGATGTTTTTAGCCTTTTCAGGATGACCAAAATGCCCTCCATGTATCACTTGTACAATCTGGGCATCCAGGGGTATTTTCATAATTTCATATTTTTCTTGGACTGCTCTGGACTCTAGCCCACTTAACTGTTTAGTCACCTTATTGGGCCTATGTTGGCGCCATTTGGGCCTTTATATGGTCTCATTGCCTTTATGGCATAAATCCTAAGACATCTCTCCTGACCATATTTATCATATATTTTATTCGACTGTAAAATCCCCTAAGAATTCTACAAGAATATTTTTATGACTCTATCAATTTTATAAATTCATATATTAAATATAGGAATTTACTGTAAGGTTTCATCTGGTTATGAGATCTGAAAAATAATGCAATAATTCCTTCTAACTTCAGGAATTTATATCAATTAATCGGGATCTCGAATCAAAATTCTGTGACTCCTTAAACTGACCAGAATATTTTTGTCTATCTACTGATAAAATTTGGGTCTGATCTAATTTCGGGCATTTTTTAGCCTCTTTCAGTTCAACTTTCTCATAATTATATTTAGATCCTTGACTTTTTGCCTAATTATATTTAGGTCCTGAAACTTTTAGAAATTATCACTTTTAGCCCAACTTTTGTTTCTACTTTAACTTTTGGCCTCTAACATTTTCTAATTTTTGTTTAGGTCCCTCTCTTCCTTCAAGACTCATTTAACCTTTATTATTTCTTCTGATAATCGTCATAATCCTTTCCAAACCTCTTTCCACTATCAGTATTATACAGATAGGGAAAATTAAGGATATGACATTCCCTGCACTAGTGGTCGACCTGTTTTCTTGTCCTTCACAACACAACCTTGATCAGTAAAATTGACATCAACATGATTATCTTTAGCAAGTTTGTGGACACTCATTAGTTTCTTTGTAGCTGATGGCACAAGTAAAACATCTTTAAGATGAAGTTTAGAGTTAGAAACAGACAAAGAGGTTGAACCAATTATAGTGATACAAGTCTTTCCCCCAGTACAAGAAGTTAAATGTGTCTTACCTAAAGGTGTAAATTCATCGAGCTCCTCAGAATGAGGAGTAACATGATAATTTGCTCCACTATCCAAATACCATGAGGGATCTAAAATAGTCTGTGGACCTGCATAAAAAGCCTGTAGAGAGGAGTTATTATAACCATTAGAGTAAGAATATAGCCGCTTGTACTGGAATTCCTGTCAAAATGAGGTTGAAAGGAACGGTCAAAACGATGATAACAGTTACAAACGATGTGACCAAACTGTTCACACAAATGACAGTATTGGCGTCCACTATTTCCTTCACCATTGTTGTGATTATTGTTATAATATCCTCCTCTTTGACCACCATGACCACGACGGTAGCAAGAGCCACCACGTGATCCACACCAATTTGAATGCTCTGACGAACTACGTCCTTGGCCAAGATGATGATGATTAGAATCATTGTGATGGGCTATATTAGCATTTGGTTGAATAGTCATTGTTGAAAACTGATTAAGTTGCTCCAGACGACTTTCAAAAGCTAGAAGGGCTGATTGAACAACTACCCAAGTAAGATTAGGCTGATCCACTAATTTCACGACCACTGCATTGTACTCTGCATCCAAACCATTTAAGGTTTGAAGAACTAGATCTTCAGTTGGAACAGGGGCACCTGCAAGTATCAACTAATCATAAATACTTTTCATTTTACTAAGATATTTGTCCATCTTTAGTCCATTCTTCTTGGTACTATGGAGCTCTAACTTGAGTACCAAGATCTGAGACTTCATGGAAGCGCACGTCAGCTCACGAGCGCCAACCCAGAGTTCCAGAGCAATCTGACAATGGAGAAGCTGTGCTCTGATCTCCTGAGTCATTGTGTTTCAAAGCCACCCAACTAAGAGACGATCAACAGAAAACCATTCTTCAAATGTTGGATTTGACTTCGTCTCGTCGCCATTAGTGACATATCGAGAAGGAGGAGACACCGTGCCACGAACATTTGACTCGAGCTTATTTCCCTCTATTAACGGCAACACTATTGATTCCCACACAAGATAATTTCCTCTATCCAACTTGATAGAGGTTGTTTGGCTGGAGGAGCTTAACAATGAGTATGTTTTTGGAGATATGGAAGATGAAGCAGACATGACGATTGCTGACTCTGGTACCAAGAATGAAATAGAGAAATAGAGTATGCTGAATAATTGAGGATACTATGTGTGACCCTACTTTTGTATTATATAGAGAATGTTTATACAATAGGATGTATACACGTGAACAAAGTAATGCTACAATACAAAATAAATAATATCCATAGATAAGTGTAATAAATGCCATTTATGATTTTGTTTTGACTCAGTTTTCTTCTTCTTGTTCAAAGTGTCTCATTTCAATCACAAGTAACATATAGAGATTAATTGCCCAAAAAAAGTTACAAGGTAAGAGACAACAATCTAATTCTTTTTTTTCATATTATCTTCAGTTTGGCATCGATTCTTCCTTTACGAATGACATTATAGGAGAATCCTGTTTCTGAATTGGCGAGTATTAGGGTTCAATTGGACCATCTTTAGTTTTCTTGATTTATCTAGAAGAATTTTCTTAACTTGTTCAGTGAATCGATTACGGGGTTTGGAATCCAAGTGCTACAGGTAATCTTCGATCTCTGAGTCTCTCCATGGTTACGCAAGTAGTTGATTTTGGATTGATGATGTAGTGGGTAGTTTTCTGGTATGTTATGCAAGAAATCAAGCTGCACTTTTTCTTTCTTTCATTTTTTTTCCTGGCCTGTTGGGTACTCTTTATTCGATGTCGAGAATATATGTATTAAAGTTTTGAATGCTCTTGCTATGTCACATAACAAGATAACATTTCCAAATTTTGGGTTCGTTGAAATTTTCCTGGCGTGCAAACTAATATTTTTTGTTGACATGGAAATCGGAATATCAGGCAGCATTGTAGTGCCCATTTCCTGTTCTATTTACCCGATAAATTTCGTTAGAATATAGCGGCAACATCTTTGCTTGCCTTGTATTTTCTTTTTGTGTGTGTCTCATTGCTTGCTTTACTAGGATTTTAAGTGTTTTACCAAATTTAATATAAGTTCAACCAGGATTAAGTTAATTTCATTGTGAAGGGTTATATCTTTATTTCTTTGTTTAGGTTTGACCTCCTGGTGATTGTAAAGGTCTGTAATTTGCAACTATGAAGAGTCAGCTTGTGTGTAATGGGTGTAGGAGCATTTTGCTTTACCCTAGGGGGCCGCTAATGTTTGTCGTGCATTGTGCAACACAATTACTTCTGTTCCTCCACCTGGTAAGCTTCTTTTGTGTAGTCTTGCTATATGCCTAATAGATTGAATTAAGTGATAGCTTACTTGGATTACATATTTAATTTATAATTCTTGATATTTTGTTTTGGACTTTGGAGACTAACACATTATAACGCTAAGTTAAAATGGATAAATTATTTCAGTACTGCATTGTGAAATTTAACTACCTTGTAAGCTGTCAGGTGTGAAAACTCTGAATTAAAATATTGATGGTAACAGTGACAATAATGTTTCTGAAAGTCTGATTTCATCATACATTGTAGAAATGCATTTTTTGAATTAATAGCCTGATTTTATAACATTTTTTTTATGAATAAGGTTTTAGATTTATCCAATATGTTACCTATAATATGTATGATTATATAACATGAAAGTCTGCTTTCACCAACTCTTCATATAAATATTAATTGTTCAATGAACTAATTGTACAAAATATATTTTTCAAGTTAAACCCAAGTAACCCTTTAGAGAAATACACATGTGCTTAATTATGAAAAGATAAAAAGATGGTAGTTCTTTATAGAAATGATAGAGCCAATGGAGATGATGTGGCTACGTTAAGCACAATAATTCAATGTCCACTTCTACTATTAAATCAAGTGATTATAGCTATAATTTTAGATTCTTAGTAGGTTGTTGCTTTAAAGGAAAACTATCTTTTTGTTATTGGCATTTTGTAAATTATTTAGCTTGATGTCAATGTTATTTTATTAGCCTTCATGAGATTTCCCAGTACTGAACTGTGAGGTGTCACACAACAAACTGTGGGGTGCTAATTGAAATCTGGATCATTTTGGAACTTGGAGGATTACATGGAAATGGTTTATTTTTGTTCTTAGATATTAATGTTATCGTTACGTTTGAAAGTTTAATAAATTTTATAGAAAGATTTAAGAAAAAAATTAATATTACACAAATTTAAAACTATTTATTATTAAAATAGTCATAAAAATAACTATTATAATTTTAACATGTTAGCTAGGAGTTTAATTTAATAAAATATATATATATATATAATTATAATTATTTTAATTATTATAATTTTATATGTATTAGTATATATATAAAAAACATAGAGTTAGTATAAACCTCATAGAATTTATTTAATTTTGATATCTATACAATTTTTATTTTATATATTAAATATTATTTATAATTATATTTTATTAAAATATTTTATAGTTATAATTAATTTAAATAATAGAAAAATAAATTTGTCTATATAAAAAATATTTTTTCTCCCCTTAATTTTAAACTAAATAAGATAATATTAAAATATCTCTCTTTCTCTCCCTTTATATTAATATAATTAATATAAAAAAGATAATATTAAAATCTTTTATCTTTTCTTCCCTTAATTTCCCTCCTCTCAAATTTCTCCCGAGCCAAAACAGCGTTAGCTTTCCATATATACAGTAGATAATAGATTTGTAAATAAAAGTGTAGAGTGGAAGGGATTTGTCCAACGCCCCCGGAAGGATGCCAAAGTAATAGAAAAATCCCCACCAGTCTCTACCGTCTTGACATTTAAACGCATCAACCATCAACGCTAATCTGAAACATCAGGTCGGGTCTTCTTATGTCCCTCTTTATTTTGAAACCCTTTTTTGCCGCTCTATGATTAGAATGATCTGCGATATCGAGTTTTGTTTTGGGGGAAAATTTTTCTCTTTTCGTTTCGATTTGCCTTTTTGTATGCTAATTTGTATTAAGTTATTCGAATTCCATATTCTGAGTTATTGAATTTGCTGATGATAATTAGGAATGTGTGTGTCCAGCATTTCATCTGAAGGGTGCTTTTCTGTGTCACCTTTCCGTCCTCTGTTGCCTTGATATGATTTGGTGTAATTTCGATCAAGAATCTAGTTTTCTTAAACTAAAATCCAAAATTCTTTGTTTTTAGTTTTACCTGTTGATTCGCTTTGCTTTCAATCTTAAAACAATAATCCTTATTGCTGTATATGCTGATCATCCTGATTCAGCAATATTAATCTTAGATGGCGCTACAAGAAAAGTTAGACCGATTTAAAAAGCAGCAGCAGGCGTGTCAATCAACCCTCATAGGCATTGCATCTACTAGAAAGTCCTCCGCGCCTACAGCTGCATCTGCTTCTTCCAATGGAAGAACTCAAGCTCCTGCTAGTAAATTTTCAAATGATACCGAGAGGCTTCAACATATTAACAGTATTCGGAAAGCCCCGATAGGAGCTCAGATGAAGCGTGTCATTGATCTGTTGTTCGAGGTATCTATTTATACTAACCCTTTTGTATTTTCTTCCCACTTCAATGCCCAAATATTGATCTTTTACCATGTTAAGTTTGCAACAAATACTCTCGCTTGTTATTAAAACAAATGGCCGGTATAAAAGTTTTGAAAAAATATAATTGAATCCTATATGACTGCAAAATCGTATACTTCTTGAGTTGCTAGAGGCCTAGATTTGACAATGTACTGTTTGATCATACTTATTACTGGAAAAGTTGCATTCAAATAATATTTATTCATGCTGAAGGGTTAGTTAGAGTGAGGCATGCCTTAATTCAATGTTGATCACAAAGAAAGACATTTCTTATATTGCTTAACGTGTCATGGGGATGAAGAAAAGGGTGTCATAGCAAAGTGATTAGCAAGTGATGTTTGCTATGATAAATTGTACTTAGCATTAACATTCTTTGTGTTATCAAATGCTAGAAATTTCCAAACTTCTTTAATAGAACACTGATTTGAAGAGTTACTATGATAATCTCTTGTTATGTATTATTAGGTTTGTCTTTTGTGTCTGCCATTTGTAAAGTTATAGATGTCTGTAATGAATTTATAATGGTAGTTGATAAGCTCCTGCTTGTTTGCAGACAAGACAGGCTTTAACACCTGAGCAAATAAATGAGGCACGCTACGTTGATGCGAGGGCTAACAAAGATGTTTTTGACAATTTGAAGAAAAACCCTAAAGTTCACTATGATGGGGAACGATTCTCTTACAAGGTAACATCTACATATTTGGACCTTCATATGCTTAGATGTTCCTTTAGATGATAACAAACCCATCCTGTTGTGTTGCATATATGGAGTATAGTCAAAGCATGACCTTAAGGATAAAAGTCAGCTCCTCTACCTGATACGTAAGTTTCCAGAGGGCATTCCTGTTATTGACATGAAGGATGCTTACCCAACTGTGATGGAGGATTTGCAGGTAAAAGGTTTTTGTAGGTTCTTTTTTGTTTGATGAACATGAACCTATCAGTATTGGAGGGATATTGTTTGTAGATTTATTTTTAACTCCAATGTTGCTTTGACTTAAGAAGCAAACAAAACCTGTTTTCATAAAGTTAATTGCTTCTTTATAGACTATGAACTTTTGGGACAAATAAGTGTCAATTCAGTGTTCTTTTCAAAGAAGCTTAATATTATGGTAGTACGTTAATATTGCACATTAGTGGGCATTGTAACAAGCAATCTTCCGGTCAACACAGTGGGGTTCGCTTTGGTGAGGTGAAGCAATCTTGCGGAGATGAAACAAGCACCCATTCCCTTCCATTGCGACTTCTATGTCCCATTATCGATGAAATCAGAGACCTAGGAGAAGAACCACCATGTTGTAGACGCACGATCACTTCTGGTGGAGAGCTGTGCAAAAAACTGGGAAGAGAAGGCTTGAAAAATGATGATGGAAATCTAATACAAAAACAAAGCATCAAATGTTCTGCAGGAGTAGTCGATCAGCAAAATCGATTAAGAGGATGGTCCCAATGAGACTAGGTACGTTGCTGGTCCTGGTTCTTGATGCAGTGAACAGATGAATGCCTTTGCTCCGTCTTCTTGGTTGTCATTCAGTGTTCGTACATCTCCCTTCGTAAAACCTGATTCATCTTCTATGCACTTGATCCTTTGTACACCTTCTGTTTCTTTCAGATCCAAGATGCTCTCATGTGTTACTTCTTCATCGTCGTTCTTCAATTCAACATTATGTTGTTGATCTTCCTTGTTTATTGCTAGATCTTCAGCTTCATCGATTTGATTCTTGTTTATCACATTAGATTCTTTTACAGCTCTTTCATCTTTGTCTTTGTTATTTAATTGCACCATTGCTTCTATGTCAACTTTATCGCTCTGTTTCTGGGTTTCCGCTTCATTTATAGCAACACTGTCACCTTCAGCTATTCTTATCCTGTTTGAAACAGTTTCTTTCATTTGCAAGTTGTTCCGATCTCTATCATTATCTTTCTCATTTCATTCTTGCGGCTTATGTCCATATCATTCATGGATGTCCGCACAGCAAATGACAGGGGGAAGGGAGTTTAGCCCAAGACATCGGACTATATCTTGAATGTATGCCTGAATGTCTGGTTGAAGTCTGTCGATTAACACCTTGATCACGGTGGATTCTGGCAGATGCGTAAACGGTAGGAGAGCTTCAAATTGGTTTGCATAATCCTTCATTGTGGAGATATGTTTGACCGCTCTTAACTTTGTGACGGCAGTCAGGATCGTTTTTCTGGTGATGGTTACCATTTGAGTAATGGGAGAAGAGAGAGAATAACAGAGGAAACTGAATATTATTTCACAAGATAGTTCACACATTCCCTAATCCCCTATTAATACTAATAGTCTTATCTAACTAAGTGATAATCCTCTAACTAACTCTAATGAGACGTAACAAAAAAGGGTTGGTCTATAGCTGTTGACCTCTTGTAATTCATTTGGTTGAATGAGGTTTCTGTTTATATTTGAAAATAGAAAAGCCATGAAGCTTCCCTGCCCTGCTAGTCTTCCTAGGCCTTTTATATATATATATCTGCTTGAATTTAGTGTGAGAGAATTTACATGAAGTAAAAGAGATGCAAGTTCCTATTATCTGATAGATGTATTATAGAAGTTGAGTGCATTTTTTGTATGGACTAACATATTCTATGTTTGTCCTTTACTAGGCTCTGAAAGCTGCAGGGCAGATTTGGCTGTTATCCAACTTTGACTCACAGGAAGACATTGCCTTCCCTAATGATCCCAGAGTGCCAATTAACGTGGATGATGACCTAAAACTACTTTTCCGGGGAATCGAATTGCCTCACGATATGCTTGACATAGAGAAGGATCTACAAAAGAACGGAATGAAACCTGCTACCGACACAGCAAAGAGGAGGAGTGCTGCTCAAATCCAGGGCATATCTAGTAAGCTCAAGCCTAAGAAGAAGAAGAATGAAATAACCAAGAGGACCAAATTGACCAATGCTCATCTTCCAGAGCTTTTCCAGAATTTATCCTGACATTGATAATCTGCAGCAAGAATTCAATGAAATCATTTTATTACGAGGAATTTGATTGATCATGACATGCTGGCTGGCATAGTGTAAATTCTGGCCATTCCGTTCGTTGCTCAAATATAGAAGAATCTGTAAGAAAGAGGGCGTAGCTGGAAGACATTTTTTGATGACATTATCAATAACGAGAGAACAAAATGTAGTTAGCAGATATGCTCTTTTAGAAAAGGCAAAAATATTCACCAAGGCTTGATCTGTTGCGAGTCCAAAGGGGCCTGTAGTGATATTTATACACCTATGATACACACAAAAATCATAAACACATCAATAATGAAATCTATATCGAATGCTGATATTGTTTTCATATGGTGATTTAGAATATTGTCCGAGTTATTAGTTTGTTTGAGATCATAAGAAATTTTGCCCCTAAAAGGAGAAAAACATAAATTTGGATGTTGAGACTTGTTGGAATAGATAAAAACTTATTTTGCTTTAAGTTTTGAAAGATTGTAACCAAAAAAAAAAAGTTTTGAAAGAAAATACTCGATTAAATAAAAAATAATAATATTGTCATTGCGTCCACATGTTGACATATTTTGTTTTCTGTTAAATTGCTAACAAAACCAAATAACCATTAAATATTATCCCTAAAATAGTACACATTGTTTTTTTTTTATAAATGTGATTTAGTGAGTATTGCAGCAAAACTGGCATTGAGTTGTAGGGGACTCGTACATTTTTTATCAACCCTTCCCTTATCTCACATTAGAGAGGTGGGGGACGATGAATTTTGTTTTCTCTTCTATATCTGTATGGTTTCATCTTAAATTTAAAATCAATATCGCTACAAACATTCTGATTTCTGAGGTCTCCCCCATTTGTCGCTTTATCCTCTACACTGTTTTGCATCTTGTTCTCTAAGAGTTACTGGTTACCCGTAAATTTTATTCAAATATTTTAACACGCTTGGATTTCGAAAGGTCCAGATTAGAAATCACACTTGAGATCATTTTGATTCTCTTCTTCCAAAGGGAATAAAGTATAAACCACACTTTGGATGGTTAATTTTTTCCATGCACAGTAAGTTTGCTAACTCTGAATTTTCTATACACAACGAATATGAATTTTTTGATGATATAACAATTCAAGTCAGGTCTCATGGGTACAGAAAATCAGACAATTCTTTTACCAAATGGAATCCAAAAAATTTTATAATGTTGCATACATTGATCTCTCCCGGCTTTTAATCAAAAGCAATTTGTAGAAGCACATGGCTACTAGATTCTCCCTTCAAGCCTTAGAATGGCTCCTAGCCGCATTTCGTCTTGCACAGCATCCCACAAAGTATATAATAGACTGCCATTGCACATCACATTGTAAATCAAATTTATGGTATGCAGGGAAATGCACTGTTGATTGCTCAATTGGACAGTACTTGGGTGTTTGAAGTTTTTTAGAGAAAATATAATACTCTCTCCCATAATTGAATAATGTTATTCGAAAAGTTGGTCAAAATTAGTTAGAGACAATAAATATATAAAAATTGTAACTCTTTTTTCCCAAAAGTACCCTCATTTATGGAAAAGGTCGGTGGAAGAGAGAATGAGTGAAAAAAGAGATGAGAGAGATGTATAATTAATTGAAGATATAAATGGAAAACAATATATTTATGTTTAGACATCTTCAAAGTGTATCTTATAATAAAGAACATGCCCATTAAAAAAACTGTTTCTTATTAAAAGGAATGGAGGGAGTATATGTACGAACCTTTTCAACAGACCTAATATTTTAGTGTTAGATCATGGCCTTATCATTTTAATCAAAAATGTGTATGGGATCTGCTTTTTCCATATCGCTTCATATTTTCTCGCGATCTCTTCTAAATATACTTCATGCATTTAATTCGTTAATACAGAGGTTTCAGATCAAGTTCATAAGTTGGTACAATGTAGAGTGACTTGGACCTTTCCTGGGAAATAACTGGATGAATCTCAAAAAAGGGGCAGGAATGTCTTACCAACACAACGAATAAAACAACATTAAATATTGCAACAATTCTCCACTCAGTTTTCATGTATTGTGCAACGCCAGCCCTGGAAACATAAATAAGGAAAACACAAGAGTAGCCAGTTAACTTGTACATCTAAAGAGTTGGAACATTAGCCATGGGATAGCGCTACCGGGCATGCTTACTTGCAAGAATCACAATCATAGCATTTGACGGCCCAAGAGTTTTTGTACCGTTTGCAGTCATGGTTAGGGCTAACTGGATGAAAGGTCAAGTCATAGTACGATGCATTTACAGCAGGATATCCGCATCTGAAATACATAGAAGAATGTCAGTAATCTGCACTGATTTATCTTGGCCAGAAGATAACTCTAGTCAAAGCACAATTGAAACTAATCTGAAGAGATAGTTGTCAACAAGGAAATCTTTGAGAAAGCAAGGCGAATGGAACCTACTCGGAAGGTGGTTTGCAACATCCTGCCTCAATCGGAGTCAATTTAGCTAACTTATACTGTTTAAGAGTCTGTAAAATGCATTGATTGGAAAGAGGATAAATGAGGATTGTTTATGCAGATCATAAGAGTTAAATTCAGCAACATACTACAAGCATGGGACCTTGTATTGTTTTGATAGCTTATTGCAGTCTTCAGATTTGACAAGACAACTCCTCAGGTGAGCCCAGTTATGAGAATTGTTCAACTAAAACAAACAGAACAGAATCAACAGATCAACCAAATAGTTGTTGAATTGTTACTGTGTTAGCATTAGTTCTCTAGGATGCTACAAACTTACTTGTTTGAGGAACCATGAGCTGTAATCGTCCAATTGATACTCTTTGTACCTAACAAGATAAGACATTCCTTCTGTTATTGTCAAGCAGTAACAGTGATAACTTGAAATACAAACCTTCAATATGAAGTTAACTACAAAGTTTAAGGACCCTAATGAATTATAAATATATGAAGTGCAGGTCTTCTTACCTCAAGCCAGCCACAGTATGGCCTGATCCATTATTAGTCACAATGAACCTGACACAATAATGAGATTACAAGACACAAACAAGTATCAAAAATCAAAATGAGTCAAGTTGTCACACAATTAAGACAATAACATACCCAAATTTTATTTTACTTTTGCTAAATTTTGCCAAATTCAGATATGGGATAAACTTAAACCATGATAGTTTTTATCCTGCTCCTTGAAAATTAAATTTTAAGACTAAACACATATAATTAACTGTTAGCTCTACATGTTATCATTTTTTTTATTTGTTTGCCAAATTATATATTATCAGTTGTTTACAACTCTTTGAAATCAGTAACATCAGTTGATGCCTCATAAATCAAAAAATTGTCACCAAGCGGTAATGAGAAAATAACTATAAAGAGATCACATGCTCTGCGCAACTAATAAACAAAGCGCCTATATCAATTCCTCAATGCCTAAATCAATCAATAAACCATTTAAGGCGGCAAAGGAATTTAAAAAATAAATAAATACAAGTGAATCTGCCGAGACATGTTAATTGCAGAAAAAAACATATGGACATCCAGCTGTCACATTGAAGTAAATGCATAAATCACTTGTGAATTCATGGCAGGGACAACTTGAAAGGAACAAAGGATAACATGGACACCAACAAGAATGTAGTCAAAGAATTTGCATACTTACGCCAATACAGTGAAGACCAGAATAGCTATTAAAATGAAGCACACTTTGATCAGATACTACAAGTGAAATGTCAAGGATGATACCAGAATCAAGAATCCAAAATCAAATTCTTTAAGGTTTTGGTAAGTGGCAGTGGATTTATACACTACAGATCAAGTATCTGAATATAGTGCATTCAAAGAGAAATAAAGGAAAAATAGAATATGGGTGTAAAGAGGGGAAGTTACCAGTAAGGCCGTACACAATTACACTCTTATATGCCACTCTCCTTCCAAAAGCATGGTTCAAGATTTAATTTAAAAATGCATGTAACCATCATAGATATTCATCTGATAAGGATACAATCCATAACAGAACAGAGCTGTTTTTTAGGGCACCCAAGAAACCGATTACAGATCTATAAAATTTAAAAACTTGGATTAGAGGACAATCCACAAGAAGAAATATTCCGACTAAAGAAGACAACAAAGTTATAAGAAATGCAAAGCTGACATTATGAAGATGAATGCTCCAAGGCCTATCACTGGCAGAGTGAGAGACTTCCTACAGCCATCATGATGATTGCTCATCCATATTCCAAATATTATTACGGCAACAGCCAAAAGCTGCACAAGGAGAATATTAAGCATCAACTAATAAATAAAGAAAGAAAGAACAAGTAATACTTATGCCCTAATTCACTGATATATCAATTCTATTTGCTGTAAACCTTATGAAGTTAGTGCCTGATATCATCATTTTTCAACAACATTTATTTTCTAACTTATCATCAACTAAATAAACTAGCTAGAGAAAGAAAATGTAAACAGAAGTAAAGAAAGCATATAAAAACCGTAGCTTTGAACATGTTCAGATGTAAATGAAAGTAAATAAGCAAGAACAACGATATAAGACCCTTGAAAATCATTTGACCGTATAAGCAGCATTGAGAGGTGTAGAAAGGGGAAAAAACTAATCAAAACTAGGGAAAATGGAGCAAGTCCAAACAAACTTTCCAGCAGAGGAAGCGAAACCCATTTAGACACGATTTAAAAACAAATAATAAAGCGGTTACGCATGAAATGGGCATGCATCCAAAATGCAGCTCAGAATGGACATTAAAGCATGAGAATCAACTAGAAAGCATGCATGAAGACGCAGCAAAGAAAGGAAGCAGAATCATACCATGGTGAAAAAGTTGATCCATCTGATTACAAAGTTACTAGTTCCGACTCCCATTTCCCCCCTTCCTCCTCTGTAGCACGCAAAGAGGGAAAAAGTTAAGACGTCAGAAATTCGGAATTCGTATGTTTACCAGAATATTTTCCTTCCGTTTCTTTATCTTCAGAAAAAAGGAAGAGAAATTAAAAAATGAAGAAGAAGGAACCGTTTCTTGAGGTGTCGTGGGCGTTTGAAGTAGCACTTGCACTCCAAGGAAACTAGGGAGCAGAGATTTGTCAGGTGTGAGATAATGATAGAGAAGAGGGACCTTTTCGTCAACCTGAATATATAAGCATACCCTTGAGTTTTGTAGAAACCTTTTCACATATTCATGTCCACCCACAGGCTGTAATCTAACACGTTACGAAACCTAATAATTGAAGAGAAAATTATATTTAAATTTCAGAATATAATTATAAAAAATTCTTATAAATATATTAAATAATTATGAAATTTCACAATATTTAAGATTAATGTTTTTAAATTATAAAATGATAAAATATCTCTAAAATAATTAATTTAATTAATAAGAATGACAACTTTATTTTAAAAAAATAATAACTCAAATAAAAAACATAATAATTTAAACAATAAAAATAATAATTAAAAAAAAGAATAACAATTAGAAAAAAATTATCAATTGAGACATTTTTTAAAAATAATTTTATTATTTTATAATTTATAAAAAATAATCCTAAAACCCTTAAAACTTTACAATCATTTAATAATTTTATAATATTTTTTTTGTAATTAAATTTCTCGTATGACTTAAATCAATTTTTCCAATAATTTAATTCCAGAATGTTTTTTGTGGAAACCTTTTCACATATTTAATTATTTCAATTAAAACAATTTAAATCTTTTTACTTTTTTTTGGAGTCTGATTCATTTTCTTAATGGAGAAAGATAAAAAAAAATTTATTTAAATTTTAAAAAAATAAATTGGGCTTTTCAATATTAAAAATGACAGATTGGGTAGAAGACCCAATCTGTTATTTGCAAATTTGTGTACAAAGATAAAATTATCTTTCATTTTTTCAAGGATATTTACAAGTTTGAAAATACGATTTACAACTTTGCCAATGGTATTTGTAACTTTCACAATTATATTTGCAACTTTACCAATAGAATTTACAAGTTTGTCAATAGTATTTGTAAATTCCACTAGTATTTATCCCCTTCACAATGGGATTTAGAACTTTGTCAATAGTATTTATAACTCTCACAATGGTATTTGCAACTACTATAATGGTATTTGTAACTCTTACCACGGAGAAGAAGCAATTTTGCCAATAATATTTACAATTCCCACAATGGTATTTGTAATTTTAACAATGGTATTTGCAACTCCCACAATAGAGAAGAAGCAACTTTGTTAAAAGGATTAACAACTTTACTAATATTATTTGCCAATGTTAAAGTTATAAATACTAACAGAATTATAAATCGTATTGCTAAAGTTATAAATACTATTGAGAAAGTAAAGGTTAATTTAGTCTTTGCACATAAATTTATAAATAATAGATTATATCTCCTATCAAATTTATTTTTTTTAATATTAAAAAGTTTAATTTATTTTTTTAAAATTTAAATAGATTCTTTTTATCTTTCTTGCCATTAACATATTGGTTTTGCTACAATTAATTATTGTTTGGCCGAAATTTGTGCATAAATAACAAAGAAGGTAAAGGTTGGAGAGAAATTAAACTATTGCAGAAATCTGAAGATTGGTCTAACAGTCAAAAAGCGCAGTGTTGTGTGTGGACGCATGTCAGGGGGCTTTATACGCTAAAGGTCTAGCCGAACTAAATTATAAAATAATTTTCCCATTCAAAACATTGGTGAAAATGACATTGCAAGACCCTCTAATAGAAATAATAGCACTTAAGGATCACAAAATCTCAAATATAGATTTTTTTTAGTACAAGAGAAGGTAAAACACCTAAAACCAAAGAAACTAAACTATAATGGGATTATATCCTAAGCACTCATTAACAATAAGAGATCTCAAATGTGAAGAACAATAATATAATATTGACATAATAGTCAAACTATATTTTACCAGAGCATCCATAAATTTCTTTTAATCTCTTGATATATGTTGAAGTTTCAATTCCTGTGAATGTTTAGAAGGATATGTATATGTCAAATTAATAAGTTGCATCTATCAACTCTTAGATTCAATAACATATCAATAACGTTCTTAGTGTTGGATTCAAGAATAATCTTCTTAAATTTTAGATCCTAAACTAATTTTAGACCTTTATAAATAGCCCACTCTTATGCTTCAATCACACTATAAGAACCCAGTTAATTGGTAAATCTAGCAACCCGACTTCCTAAATGATCTCGAATAACTCTACCACACCCCGCTTTACTATGAGATGTCATAAGATCTCCATCAACATTTAATTTGATCCATCCTGAAGGGGAGGTTGCCAATCAAATGAAGTTGATAAGATTAAATCATTAGTTAAATGATAATCTTGAACATGCACAAATCCCTTCCATGTTTGCATAATAACTGAATAAGGGTCCAAGGGGTTTCATGAAATCCTTATCAAATGTAACTTGATTCCTCCACTTCCATAAACTCCAAATTGAAACCCTCAAAGTAGTCCCAAATTGCAAATACCATCTGACCCTAACTCCTTTTGATATTTAAAGCAAATCAATCCCGCAAAGGAGCTCTAAAGAAAGAGGAACAATACCTGGAGTTAATTTGTAAGGAATTAGAAGACACGCAGTGGAAATCAATTTAAAAATTTTTCCCATTCTTTGTCAGGATCTACCGTATGTGTTTAAGTCAAATGGAAAGAAGCATTACCCTTGGTGTTCCTCAGCGACTTCCACAGCTTCTCTCCGCTACTGGTGATCTCTTTCCGATCGCAAGAAGATGTCCACAGCTTCTTTCCGCTGCTCGTGCTCTCTTTCTGATCGCAAGAAGTCGACGCCTCAGGTCGGCTTCCTCTACTGGTATCCACAGGAACAGCGTTCCAACCACGAACGACGTGCTAGCGTCTCCTGTCCCTCCAAGGCTCTCTCAAGAATTCATCCTCTCCGTCTCTACTTCAGTAGTTTCTTAACTGCAAACCTTTTGCAGATTTCGTTTGGCCTTTTGTGTTGTGTTGTGTGCCAAAAACGTAGCTCCTAAAATCAGATATATAGGATGCTCTGCGTTTTCCTCAACCGAATTGGATCTTGGAATTAATCTATATTAATTCTGAAATTAATACAATATCACATATTGTATAATTTGATAAGAAACTAATTAAATAAATAATGTTTATATTAAACCCGTCCCACAGATTTAATTCACCTATTTATTTAATTTAAATAAAGATAAGATTGGACTATATTTGATTTATTCTCATAAATCAAATTTGAGATATCCTATCAATTTGAATTTCAAATTCAAACGTGATAGAGATTTAATTTATCCTTATAAATTAAATCCTATATATCCCTTATATATAATATATATATATATACGAATTTTTATATATACGAATATAAATATAAATAAATATATACATCAACCCTGGATCATTCATTGAATCTAGACACGTCTTAGATTCAATGAATCTGGACATCATAGCTCGTATTGGGCTATTTTGTGTGCGACCCTGTAGGCCCATATGAAGTTGGTAGTAGGTCATTTACTATACTGGCCCACAAGTCGCAAGTGGTCTCTAGCAAGACATAACGACTACCCAAATCATATGAGGATAGATAAACGATGTAACCTTTTATACAACCATATCATGTCCCTTCTGTCATGCGATATTTTAGTCATGGATGAGGCATGGATAATGTCATCCTCCTATTCCTGACCGTTACTTTCTCGATCCCTGAGTAGTCTGACTATAGAAATAGAACTACCTTTCCATTACAGTATGGCCATATATTTCTCAGACTCACTCATCGAGGGGCCCAGTAATATCTCTCTACGAATGTGAGGGACAAATTCCATCTTGACCATTCACATTCCTCCGCATGAAAAACCACTAAACCCGAACATAGTCTTTATGATCACTCGGTCAAAAGTAACTTTTGACTAAGTCAAAGCTGAGCGTTTGTCATGTAGGAATCCATGATGATCTCATGTCAAAGGGCATAGTGACATGGTTTGTATATGAGAGAAGCTTATGACGTAACCCATGCAACTCTCTCATAGCGGGTCGGTCTAACACCTTGTACTCTTACATGTGCCTATGACATTGATTTATATCTCTATGCATCTTCAAAGTCATACTGGTCTTATTTCATCTCTGCTCCCGCATAGATGACCGACCAAGGATATTTAGGATAAGATCATGAATTATCCAAGGATGGTCATCACAGTAAACATGCAAATAATATGATAACACAATTGATAAACTCATAAATCAATAATGTTTATAAGACAATGATTGGCCCCTAGGGCACATTTTCCAACATAATTAACTGAAGTCAAAGCTTTCTAGCATAAGAGCAATGACGAAGAATATGTAAAATGTATTATGTATCCTCACTGTAGTATTGACATAATGCATTAGTTGAAGACCATTTGCTTTTTTAGATATTAGTTGCTAAGAGATTATTAAAGGCTATCCATATGAAGACTTGATACAGATTTGGCCAACGTGATCCGGCCAGCTGCTAAAAGAGTACCCTCTTTCCAAGTAGCAAGTTTAGATGTTACTCTATCAATGATGTACTAAAAAGTATCTCTGGGTTTCCTCCATCTGATAATTAGAACACCTACATACTTTCATATATCCGCAGAAATAGTCATTCTTGTAATGTCACAAATTCTTCTTCTAGTATTGACATGCACTTTAGAGAGAAGAAGATTAAAGTTTTGCTCTTACTGATTGTCTCCTCTGATTCTAGGAAGAATTTATCTAGGCAATTCATTATACATTTGGCTTGTTTTTCAGTAGCCACTCCAAAAATAAGAAGTTCATCTACGAATACAAGATGAGAGATAGATAGACCGCTGCTAGTAACCAAAATTGGTTTCCAGTGACCTATATTCACTGTATCAGTAATGAGATGTCATAACTTGTTCATATAAAGAACAAACAACATAAGTGAGATATGATCTCCTTATCAGGCTCCTCTTTTAGGAGATAAAAATCTATTTTGAGATCTATTCCATAATAAATTATATAAAATAGATGTAATACACCCCATGATAAGATTTATAAGACTATAATTCAAACCAATATCAATAAGAACCTGTTTGAGGAAGTCCCATTGAATAAATTCATAGGCCTTGTCATGTCCTTATTTTTATCTTCAATTATGCACAATTGAAAGTAGTTTGAACCATTTCAAAACTTTAACTTGAAAAAGTGAATTTTAAAAAAATTGTGGGTACTGTTCATTGTATAATTCCAGATTATAGATCCATCTTTGAAAATTGATAATTAAATCTAGAAAAATCGAAATGAAGTGGTTCAAATTTCTTTTAGAAGATATTTCATTAAAAATTGAGAAAAAAATATAAAACTAAGGTTTCCTTGTTCAATTGAATACAATTTATTTGTTGATAAGTAATGTTCATTTGGTAAATATGGAAATTACAGTTTTCTTGTCTTAACTTCAAAAATTTATTTCTCCTTGATCCCTTATCCAAATGAGGTGTATTATACATAGATTTAAATATCAAGACATGTTATTTACCTTTGAAAAATTTTGTGAAAAACTTCTTTCCTTTGCTATTTCAAAACACCGTTTGAACCTCACTGTTTCTGGATACTAGTTTTATCTTACTCCAGATTTTACCTCTGACTTTGAAAAATTATAGTAAATTGAAAACTTAACCAATTATGAAGTTCTTAACGCCTATTTAAATCCCTGTTTTGAGTCATAAATCCTCCTTTGAGATATTTAAAAACATAAGGTAAGGTCACTGCTTCTAGCTTATATTACATCACAGTATACCAAATTATTCTAGTGCATGTCATAAAGTCTTGTAATCTCATTATATCATAATATAAGTTTATTCATTCAGATTCAACCCTTTTCCTGATTGAGGTTCTAGCACATAAAATATGGTTATTCATATGGAAGGAATGAGATTTCATTAAAATCCCAATAGTAAGTCATACAAGCTATAATATCATGCATGCTTAATTATATGCCTAACATGTTATCATGATATGGGAGCTACTTCATGATCATATTTTAGAAATATCTAACATGCATATTGTCATGACAAAGCATTACAAGTCACAACTTGTTTCTAATACAAATCCAAGACTAGGTTTTTTACTAGTTCCATTTCTTTGTCCATTTTATGTCTTATACTTCTATCTTCTCAAAATAAATTCTCATGGTTCATTTCCACATAATTTTTCATGTATAATTCAAATATGAAGTTAGAATTTCAAGATTCAATTTCCTTCTTAGCCTACTGTACAAAACCGAACATACCTTCCTTATTTCCTAAAATTTCTTATTTTGATTCAAATGCTTCTAATACTTATTTCTCTATTTTATCCCACATAATTTTCCATTTTAAACCCATTGGAAGAATAAAAAATATGAAATTCTTACATATGAACTATAGTCCTTATAGTGAAAGAAGTTAAACCAAAACCCTAATTGCATGCATACTTGAATTCACATGCTATTTCCACTTAACTTTAGCTTGTTTAAGTTCACCTAAATTATACATAACATAAATTACATACTTTCCCCATAATATGGCAGCACCTCCAGCAACTATTATGAAAGAGATGTTTCCATTAAATTACTTAAAACCTAGAGAAATATTTCTATACCAAAGTCCAAGATTTAAAGAAGTAGCTATCTTGTTGTTGTCCCAAGTTTGCTTGCTTCCATTTTGGCTTCAATTAAAATTTTGGCAGCACCTCCCCAAGCTTTTCCATGGCGCCATTTTAATAGAAGGGAGGAGGTATTTATAGCCAAAACTTTGGCACTCTAGGTCTATTATCTCCTTGTTTTTCTTAATTATTATACACCTTTAATCCTTGCTTTCATTTGTTGGTTGTCTAATTAATTAAGCTTAATCTAATCTTTACATTATTTTACTCTAATATATCACATGCTTCAATTCTTCTTCCTCATATGGCATACATATGGCAAAATTTGGAGCTATGTGGTGTAAGGAATTGGAAGACACGCAGCGGAAATTAATTTAAAAAATTTTTCCATTCCTTGCCAGGATCTACCATATGTGTTTAAGTCAAGTGGGAAGAAGCATTACCCTCAGTGTTTCTCAGCGACTTCCACAGCTTCTCTCCGCGGCTCGTGCTCTCTTTTTGATCACAAGAAGTCGACTCCTCAGGTCATCTTCCTCTACTGGTATCCACACGAACAGCGTTCCAACCACGAACGACGTGCTAGCGTCTCCTGTCCCTCCAAGGCTTTCTCAAGAGTTCGTCCTCTCCGTCTCTACTTCAACAGTTTCTTATCTGCAAACCTTTTGCAGATTCATTCGGCCCCTTTTGTGTTATGTGTTGTATTCAAAACATAGCTCCTAAAATCAGATATATAGGATGCTCTGCGTTTTTCTCAACCGAATTGGATTTTGGAATTAATCTATATTAATTTCGAATACAATATCACATATTGTATAATTTGATAAGAAACTAATTAAATAAATAATATTTATATTAAATCTGTCCCACAGATTTAATTCACCTATTTATTTAATTTAAATAAAGATAAGATTGGACTGTATTTGATTTATTCTCATAAATCAAATTTGAGATATCCTATCAATTTGAATTTCAAATTCAAACGTGATAGAGATTTAATTTATCCTTATAAATTAAATCTTGTAAATATCTCTTATATGAGATATCCTATCAATTTGAATTTCAAATTCAAACGTGATAGAGATTTAATTTATCCTTATAAATTAAATCTTGTAAATATCTCTTACATGAGATATCCTATCAATTTGAATTTCAAATTCAAACGTGATAGAGATTTAATTTATCCTTATAAATTAAATCCTATATATCCCTTATATATAATATATATATACGAATTTATATATATACGAATATAAATATAAATAAATATATACATCAACCCTGGATCATTCATTGAATCAAGACACGTCTTAGATTTAATGAATCTGGACATCATAGCTCGTGTTGGGCTATTTTGTGTGCGACCCTGTAGGCCCATATGAAGTTGGCAGTGGGCCATTTGCTATACTGGCCCACAAGTCACAAACGGTCTCTAGCAAGACATAACGACTACCTAAATCATATGAGAATCGATAAACGATGTAACCTTTTATACAACCATATCATGTCCCTTCTGTCACGCGATATTTTGGTTATGGATGAGGCATGGATGATGTCATCCTCCTATTCCCGACCGTTACTTTCTCGATCCCTGAGTAGTCTGACTATAGAAATAGAACTACCTTTCTATTACAGTATGGCCATACATTTCTTAGACTCACTCATCGAGGGGCCCAGTAATATCTCTCCACGAATGTGAGGGACAAATTCCATCTTGACCATTCACATTCCTTCGCATGAAAAACCACTAAGCCCGAACATAGTTTTTATGATCACTCGGTCAAAAGTGACTTTTGACTAGGGCAAAGCTGAGCGTTTTGTCATGTAGGAATCCATGATGATCTCAGGTCAAAGGGCATATTGACATGGTTTGTATATGAGATAAGCTTATGACGTTACCCATGCAGTTCTCTCATAGCGGGTCGGTCCAACACCCTGTACTCTTACATGTGCTTATGACTTTGATTTATATCTCTATACATCTTCAAAGTCATACTGGTCTTATTTCATCTGTGCTCCCACATAGATGATCGACCAGGGACATTTAGGATAATATCATGAATTATCCAAGGATGGTCATCATAGTAAACATGCAAATAATATGATAACTCAATTAATAAATTCATAAATCAATAATGTTCATAAGACAATAATTGGCCCCTAGGGCACGATTTCCAACACAAACATCCAAATAATGCGTTCTTTGCATAAATCGAAGCTTAAGATGTCTACTATTAATATATAAAATATCATATATTTATTCAAACGTTTACTATTTTTCTAGGTAGCTACAAGATCGCTGCCAGAAAACGTATATTGTAGCATTCCAAAATAATTACAGATTTCAAGTCTCAACACAAGTCACATAACAACAAGCCATCTAAACACCAAATCATCTTCAAGTGGCTTCGTCTCCTCAATAGGAAGGTGCTGCTGTGATTGGTGTGACATGAGAAAGGGGTGAGATTTGGGAAATCTCAGTAATAAACAATACCACACAATGTATACAAGATAATATTTGGTGCTAATGTGTGGGCTTTCAGTAATCATGCTTCATAATGATATATTTGCATGCTTCAATGTTTCTTACTTACAATATATGACCATAGTATAAAAAGAAACAGAATTTCAATGAATTATACATGCTTCACATAATTAAGTCAAGTAACCAATTCATTGAACACCCAAGCAATCAAACATACAAGTTAGGTAAGTTTACTACCTATCATATAGTTTTTCTTTACTCTTTTCCTTCTTTCTTTTTAGTACTCTCTTCCACAAAAATCAAAGCCTAAACATAGTATAATATTGCACTCATTTCAGTCTAATTCAATCAAGTTCCAAACTTGGTTTACTTTCTAAATTGATAAACATTTAACTTTCTTTAATTATTGTTAATTACTTTACCCTTTGAATTAATTTGTGCATTGGCTATTTCCCACACAATTTTGCCCAAGGAATCCAAATATGGAATCATAATTGGAAAATTCTAACTCTTTCTTTGAATCTGGATAGTGACAGAATAGCACAAGAGTTTTGTCTAAAAATTCTACTTTTGATTTTAATGCTTCTAACTCTTGTTCCTTAGTCTAACCCTACACAATTTTGCCTTCTAGACTCAATGAAACAATCTAAATCATCAAAAAATTCTCCCCTGTCTAGTTCTAGTCTTGGTCGAAAGGCCTCTCTTGTGTGAAAATCAAGGATTACATAATTAATCCAAGGTATAACCTTCAATCTAAGCTTGTCTAGGTCAAGATTACATAGTTCTAACTTTGTTTTTCTCTTCCCCCTTTACTCTCAACTTTTATCCAGAATGCATACCATGGGAATATCTCAAAATGCATCAATTAAAGCCCTAGATTCAACTAAATTGAAGTAATATAAGTTAGGATAGATTACTTACCTTAATTCCTAACTAGCTTGAATCCTAAGTGCCTTGGATTGCCTTTAGTTTGGTTGGAATTTCAATTGGATAGAGTTTCCCCAAGCTTCCTCTTATGCCATGATTTTCCAAGAGAAAGGGGGTATTTATAGAAAAAGTTTAGGGGTTTTATGACTAATCTACTCCTTGAAGTTGCTAATTATTGCAGCTCATTAATTTGGCTCCTTATTGGTTAATTTATTCTTAATCATGCTTTATATATTTTCTTTGCATTATTTTATTCTAAATGAATGGTTTAAACTGTTGAATCAATCTCTATCACCTAAAAGGGAGTTGAATTGGGAGATTTTAAAAATTTTGAAAACTCTAAAGATATTTAAAACAAATTTAAAAAGTATAGTTTAGAATGATATCACCGAATGAAGAAGTTGATGAAGAAAGATTATACAAGAAGATTTATACTGGTTCGACCTAATCCACTCTGCTTGCATCTAGCCCCCATAAAGCTCCTCTAAGTGATCCACTTACTCCAAGATTTAGTGGGCTCTTGGTGCCTCAGTACAATTAACATGTAAATCCCTCACACTCTCCCTTACAACAACCTGTAAGGTATTTCCAGTGAGAATCCCTCTTACTTCCCCTTACACTTGTAAGGTTATAATCAATCAAGAATCCCACTTGAGCAATTCAAACAAAATTGTTAATACAAATAAACTCTCTTAGTATAATGGATAAGATAATCACTTGAGCTCACGAACTCTAAGTTTCTGTAACACCTTAATTTACTACGTCTTATGGACCAAATGGTAGCATCTGGAACCACTTTGGTGAATTCAATAATAGACGCTTGTTGGCATTCCAGCCTTCCTTCTCTTTTCAGGGCTTTCGGCTACTAGACTCTAGCCATCTAGGGTGCAACACTACCACTTCGCCTAGCAGCACAATGCTTGTATTGCTCTCCTACAACCCCATTTTCACAGTTTAGGCTGCTCCCACTTCACTGGAAGTGTAGTGATGTATGCAGCTGAGGCATCCTAACAGACCGGTAAACTATTTATATGGCCAATTTTGGAATTTCTAGATTCTATATCTTAACTTTGGAAATTCATTTCTCTTGATATACACATCCAAATAAGGCTTGTTGCCTATGCATTTAAATATCTGGATGTTTACTACATTCTTTCAAAATTTGGTGAAATAATCATTTCATTTGCTACGTCAAATTGAAGCCACAACAAAACTGTTTCAAGACCTACATTTTTACCATTTCAGTTTCCTTTCTTGCACTTTGAATAATTATTCCAGCATGCACAAACCATCTCTTCTGCCTTTCATGCATTCATATACATCATGGGGTTATGCCATAATTCTTTCATATATTTTCTTTACATATAATGGATATTACATAATATTACATAAAAGGCTAACATATATGCATGCTATCACTTGTCTACTCTTCCTCTTCCATTCCTTAGCTCATGTACCAAACATGATTCTTCCATCATGGATAACCTATTATGGTTGGTTATGGGAGGGTGAGATTCTAGGGAATCTCAATAGCAAACATTACCACTTAAATATGTAAGATGGATGCTAATGCATGATATGTAATTTTATTAAATTTTCTTTAATTAGTGACATGCCATCATGCTAGATACTTTTGCATAAAAGTGCATGGCCATTGAAAACATGTTATTCACAACACATTCAACATTATTTATCATGTCATAACATAATTCAAATATCATGTACATGTCAACACATAAACATACTACGTTAAGCACATAAAGAGGTAAGTCCACTACCTTGCACTTAAGCTTTTCTCTTGATCTTTTGCACTTGTTCCCTAGCTTTTCAACCATGAAGCCTTTCGGTCAATGTTCAAGGTCCTAAACATTCATATTTATCACATAATTCATTAGGACCATGAACTCCAACAATGTTCAAGATTAACATTGATAAACTCTTTACTAATATAACTTTCTCTAGTCTTCACTAATCAACTTGGCCCTTGAACCAATTGATGTCTTGAATTTACCCTACACAATTTCATCTTTTGAATCCATTTATGAGCTTAAAATCATGAATTTCTAGCTCCTATGCACTATTCATGTTTAGAATTGCATAACACCCTCTTTTCTTTCAAATATTTTCATTTTGATTCTAATGCTTCCCATACTTATTTCTCCACTTTATCCCACACAACTTTTCATTTTAAAATCATTGAAAATATCAAAATCATGAAATACCAATCACTGTTCATGCAAGTAAACAGTAATAGAGAAGAACTTCAAAAATTACATCTTGAAATTCCAATGCTTCCAAGGTTCAAAACCTATCCAATCCTATATAAAATCATCATATAAATTCAATGGAAGCATTAGATAATTGAAATTCTATTTCCTTCCATCATGAATAGTGTAAACTGAAATGGTTCAATCATGGCAAAGTCAAGAATATCAACTTGATTCAACAATAAATCACTTAACTAGCTTGTTTAAGCTTCAATCATATAACTCTAACTTTAATTTCTTCTTTCTCCTTTCATCTAAGGTTTTGGACAGCATGTTGGAAAATGTGCCTTAGGGGCCAATCATTGTCTTATGAACATTATTGATTTATGAATTTATTAATTGTTTTATCATATTATGTCCATGTTTACTGTGATGACCATCCTTGGATAATTCATGATCTTATCCTAAATGTCCCTGGTCGGTCATCTGTATGGGAGCAGAGATGAAATAAGATCAGTATGACTTTGAAGATGTATAGAGATATAAATCAAAGTCATATGCACATGTAAGAGTACAAGGTGTTGGACTGACCTGCTATGAGAGAGTTGCATGGGTTACGTCATAATCTTCTCTCATATACAAACCATGTCACTATGCCCTTTGACCTGAGATCATCATGGATTCCTACATGACAAACGCTCAGCTTTGGCCTAGTCAAAAGTCACTTTTGACCGAGTGATCATAAAGACTATGTTCGGGCTTAGTGATTTTTCATGCGGAGGGATGTGAATGGTCAAGATGGAATTTGTCCCTCACATTCGTAGAGAGATATTACTGGGCCCCTCGATGAGTGAGTCTGAGAAATGTATGGTCATACTGTAATGGAAAGGTAGTTCCATTTCTATAGTCAGACTACTCAGGGATCGAGAAAGTAACGGTCAGGATTAGGAGGATGACATTATCCATGCCTCATCCATAACCAAAATATCGCGTGACAGAAGGGACATGATATGGTTGTATAAAAGGTTACATCGTTTATCGATTCTCATATGATTTAGGTAGTCGTTATGTCTTGCTAGAGACCGTTTGTGACTTGTGGGCCAGTATAGCAAATGGCCCACTGCCAACTTCATATGGGCCTACAGGGTCGCACACAAAATAGCCCAACACGAGCTATGATGTCCAGATTCATTAAATCTAAGACGTGTCTAGATTCAATGAATGATCCAGGGTTGATGTATATATTTATTTATATTTATATTCGTATATATATAAATTCGTATATATATATATTATATATAAGGGATATATAGGATTTAATTTATAAGGATAAATTAAATCTCTATCACGTTTGAATTTGAAATTCAAATTGATAGGATATCTCATATAAGAGATATTTACAAGATTTAATTTATGAGGATAAATTAAATCTCTATCACGTTTGAATTTGAAATTCAAATTGATAGGATATCTCAAATTTGATTTATGACAATAAATCAAATACAGTCTAATCTTATCTTTATTTAAATTAAATAAATAGGTGAATTAAATCTGTGGGACGGATTTAATATAAACATTATTTATTTAATTAGTTTCTTATCAAATTATACAATATGTGATATTGTATTCGGAATTAATATAGATTAATTCTAAAATCCAATTCGGTTGAGAAAAACGCAGAGCATCCTATATATCCGATTTTAGGAGCTACGTTTTGAAGAAAACACATAACACAAAAGGGCCGAACGGAATCTGCAAAAGGTTTGCAAATAAGAAATTGCTGAAGTAGAGACAGAGAGGACGAACTCTTGAGAAAGCCTTGGAGGGACAGTAGACGCTAGCACGTCGTTCGTGGTTGGAACGCTGTTCGTGTGGATACCAGTAGAGGAAGACGACCTGAGGAGTCGACTTCTTACGATCAAAAGGAGAGCACGAGCCACGGAGAGAAGCTGTGGACGTCTCCTTACGATCGAAAAGAGATCACCAGCCGCGGAGAAAAGCTGTGGAAGTCGCTGAGGCACACTAAGGGTAATGCTTCTTCCCACTTGACTTAAACACATACGGTAGATCCTAGCAAGGAATGAAAAATTTTTAAATTAATTTCCACTGTGTGTCTTCCAATTCCTTACACAGCATAAACACATTAGAGAAAACTCAACTTTCTTACATGAAAACCCTAAGTTCAAGCTCCCAAATCAAAGGAAAATAAGTTAGGATAGATTGCTTACCTTTAATCTCTAGCTTGCTTGAACTTTGGAACATTGAATCTTCTTTATCTTGGCTTGAGTTTTCATTTTACAGGAGGTTCCCCAAGGGTTCTCATGCCATAATTTGCTTCAGAATTTGTGGGGGTATTTATAGAAAAATTCTATAGAAAATCAATGGCCAAGATCATTTTGTGCACTATTTGATCTAATGGCTCATAATTGCTTTCACATAGGGGTGTGTATGGGTAGGGCTGGGCAGGGCAACCCTCCCTGCCTGATGGCCTACCCGAACAAATATGAGCTACATTTTACAACCCAGTGCCCGGCCCTACCCGGTAAAAGCCCTAACTATTTTGGGCTGGGCATATGCGGGCTGGGCATGGGCGGGCTGGGCATGCCCAAATAGTGATGTCCTACTCATATTATAGGAAAAAATCTACAGTCATAAATTTATAAAATAATAATATATTTATATCTTAAAGACTTTAAAATATCAACAATCAACTTAAAACAAGGTGACAATAAGATAATAATAAAAGTTTTGAAATCTATTACAATTAAAATGATCTTCAGTTATCAGTAGTCATCATATTCTCTCTTCCAAGCATAGCATCTATAGGAAAAAGTAAAAGAAAAACTGTTACATATTATGAAGTAAAATATATAATAGAATTTATGAGCTTCAAAATAAAAAATTACCTGCAAGGTGAATGACATTTTCCGTTTCATCAAAATTATCGAACTCCCGAAGCTTGTCAGCTAAATCATTGATAGATTGGCCAGCTTGTAGCCAATTTTGGCTACAAATCAATGTTTCTGTCATTTTATAAGACAAAGATCTTCTATAATGATCAACTATATGTCCCCCAGTGCTAAAGGCTGACTCAGAAGCAACTGTAGAAATCATAATAGCCAATACATCTCGTACCATATGGGAGAGAATTTTATATTTTTGAGATTTAGCTTTCCACCATAATAGTATATCAAACTCAGATACAGAAGAGATTTTATCTCTTGGGTCAGTTACAATATATCTATCTAACTCAGTTTGAGGATCTGTAGAAGTTCTTATTTTCATAGATTTTAACCACTTATGACCTGGATCCTCAGTATCATCATCATCATCATCAAAAGAAGGCAATGAAGTTGCACCTATTGAAATAGTCCCTAATTCAATAGAAACCCTTATAGAGTACTCATCAAACAACCGATACAAACAATCTTTTACCCTCTCCTTCATAAGTGAATATACTTTAGGGTCAATATAAAGGACGTCAAACATATGATTGACATATGCTAGTTTATAACAAGGATCCAAAATTACAGCCACAAATAATAGCGGATTCATATTATCTGCTTGACCCTAATACTTGTCATATTTTGCCTGTATACTAATGCTCATGTCTCCCAAAAAATTATTAGCTCCGTTCATAATATTCTTTTACAACTTTTTATGAACACATGCAATCTGGTGGAAACATTCATTTGAAGTTACAGAAAGGGAGCTTGAAAATTTAAAAGTAATGTCATAAAATACCTTTAAGAATTTGATGAAGATCTTACCATTATCCCAATCATCACTAATAGAACCAGAGAAGTCATCTTGGTCATGCCTAACACCACGCCTAGACAAAGAATGTGTCTCATGGCGATTTGGATCATCCTTATAAGTCGTATGACAATACTTGCAAGCTGCTAAGTGCTCCCCATTAGTTTCTTCTAATAGCAATCTAACAAAGTGATCCCACACCTCTTATGTGTGATTGGGTTCTCTTTCCTTTCTCTTTGTACCCCTACCTTCCACATTTGTTTTTTGTGAGACAAATTTTGTTTGTGTTTGGATGGTGGGAGTGGGAGCATGAGAAGTAGGAGGGTGGGGATAGGTGAGAAGAGATTGAGAGGTAGGTGGAGGAGGCATAATAGTATGGTCAGGGATAAGAGTTGTACTAGGTTCATTATGGACAGGACTAGGGGTTGTTGATACACTAGAAGTTTTAAAAGTGGTCGAAGTTGAAGTATCTTCAAGAGAGGATGATGATACTTTAGAAGCTTGATCATCTATTTTAACAAAGTATGTTCAACCTGAAATAGAGGTTATAACATATCAGCAACTCACTTGTTCTATAAGGCATATATATATAAAAGAGGAGGATCTTATATATATGGTAAATGCAACAACATCAATAAGGTATCAAGTGGCTATAAAGCATGTCTATAAGGCATATGTATGTATAGTAAATGCAATAACATAAATAAGGTAAATGCAGCAAATTTCCTTTGCCATGTATATGACAGAAAGTATCTTCAGCAACTCACTCATCCAACTGTCATATAATCTTCTTAGAGGCCAAGTTCCAAGCAAAAACTTAAATAAAATTTAGCAAAATTGATGAACTTGGCAGTCAAACAAAATTCATTTTTGTATCAAGTGGCTATAAGGCATATATATATGTTAAATGCAGCATCAATATTCTATAAGGCATATATATAAAAGAGGAGGATCTTATATATATGGTAAATGCAACAACATCAATAAGGTATCAAGTGGCTATAAAGCATGTCTATAAGGCATATGTATATATAGTAAATGCAACAACATCAATAAGGTAAATGGAGGAAATTTCCTTTGCCATGTATGTGACAGAAAGTATCTTCAGCAACTCACTTATCCAACTGTCATACAATCTTCTCAGAGGCCAAGTTCCAAGTAAAAACTTAAACAAAATTTAGCAAAATTGATGAACTTGGCAATCAAGCAAAATTCATTTTTGTATCAAGTGGCTATAAGGCATATATATATGTTAAATGCAGCATCTATATTCTATAAGGCATATATATATAAAAGAGGAGGATCTTATATATATGGTAAATGCAACAACATCAATAAGGTATCAAATGGCTATAAAGCATGTCTATAAGGCATATATATATGGTAAATGCAACAATATCAATAACATAAATGCAGCAAATTTCCTTTGCCATGTATGTGACAGAAAGTATCTTCAGCAACTCACTCATCTAACTGTCATACAATCTTCTCAGAGGCCAAGTTCCAAGCAAAAACTTAAACAAAATTTAGCAAAATTGATGATCTTGGCAGTCAAGCAAAATTCATTTTGTATCAAGTGGCTATAAGGCATATATATATGGTAAATAAAGCATCTATATTCTATAAGGCATATATATATAAAAGAGGAGGGTCTTATATATATGGTAAATGTAACAACATCAATAAGGTATCAAGTGGCTATAAGATTAGATCAATTGGCCAAGACCAAAAATACCCCATAGGATTAGATTAGCGAACCTTCCTGGTTAATTATAAGTCCCTTTTTAAGTGATTCTAGTGGGGTATACACATGATCACAATACCACTTTTAGACATAGAGGATATATTCTTCTCCTAATCATTTAGGTATATATATCATCAATTTAGACTTTAGGCTCCATGATTTATAATATAATATATATCATCATACTAATATTTTATCAGAGTTGGTTGGTTCTTAATGATCACAAATCTAGGTAAGGTCAAGGTAAGGGAAACCTTTTTATGATAGCTAATCTTAAACTACGCCTCCCATTTTCTTTGTGAATATATCTATTTATGAATAAATTCCTGGTTCATAAGTTTTGGGTTTAGGCCTAATTTAGATACTTGATTATTAACGATGATTAGGGAAATGAATTAATTACTCATTCAATTCAGTCCTGAATTTTCATGTTTTGTCAGGTACGTATGCTAAATCAATACTTTACATAACCAATCATGAAGTATTTTGCTGCAATTGTAATGACACGCTTATTGAATAAAAAGATGTATGAATTTAATTAGCTTTACATGACTTCATATTCATAGATTGCAAGAATTAGCAATTACGCAAGTGACTCCTTAAACATATTAGAAAACACATCATATTCATACATTGCAATAGCAATTGCAACAGCAGAAGCAACTTCCTTAAACATATCAAATTCAGTGGTATAAGCAGTATCCAAACAGAAATTAGGAATAGAGACCCTAAATCTAAGAATAAAGAACAGAGAACAGAGACCCCAAGTGACCCCAAATCCATAAATAACAACAGTAATTAGGAAATGAATAAAGAAGAAGAAGGAAATAACAAGAAGAAATGGACAAACCAGATGCAGAAGCAGATCCGAGAATAAAGATCGGAGAATAGAGACCTAGACTGCGAAGACCTAGACGCTGAATGTCGGTGATGTGAACAGACAATACTATCTCTGGAGACTTGCAGGTCGGAGGTGGGGACTGTGGAACCGTCGATTGGGGTCTAGTGGGAGCTGGAGGCAGAGAGGCGCACGGCGACCCAGTAAAGACTAAAGAGTGAACACGGCTGCAGTGGGTGAATCGAAAGAGCAACTCTTCAACTGGTGTCTAAACTCTGAAGGTCGACTCGCAAGTCGCAAAGACACAAAAGCACAAAATAATTCCCCATTCTAGATTAGGACAAACTCAATTACTTAAAAAAATATATAAAATTATAAATATATAATATATATTGGGCTGACCTAAATGGGCAGGGCAACATATCTTGCTCGTTGCCCTACCCTGCCCTACCTGACATTTGGCCTGGCCTGAAATAGCCCATTCACATGTTGGGCAAATTTTTTTGGATCGGCCAGGGCTATTTTTCCTCAACCTTGGGTGGGCGAACCGGGCTTCCGAGTATCATGCATACCCCTACTCTCACATTAAACTTCCTCACCAAGCCAACTTGAGATAAGGTCACGTGACAAAAATCTTCTCCTCCCCCTTGAGATAAGGTCACTTGAGATAAGTTCTTGGGCTAAAATGAAAAGTGGAGATAAAAGTTAGGGCAAGAAGTGTACTTTTAGAAAGTTTGAGGGATTAAAATATAATTTATCAAAAGTTCAAGGGTAAAATGTAATTATGAGAAAGTTGAGCTGGAAAAGGCCTAAAACTGCCAAAAAACAATCAGTCCTAAATTTTACCAGTAAATAAAGAAAATTATTTTGATCAGTTTAACACAACACATAATTTTGATTTAAGGTCCCGATAGATTGATATAAATTTTTAAAGTTTAGAAAAATTAGTATAGTATCTTTCAAACTTCAGAATTAGATAAAATTTTATATTAAATTCTTATAATTAATATGAGAATTTATGAAACTGACAAAACTCAAAATTGAGTTATCTAGACTTTATTATGGAATTTACAGTAGAATAAAATGCCCAATAAATACTTTTCGGGAGAATTTCTTAGGAGTTGAGCTCATGAAGGGTGGGGACAATGTAGAAGGCCCAAAATGGCACCTCATAGGCCTAATAATATTTTCAAATAAGTATATGGCCAGTGCTAATAAAGACCCAAAAAATATAAAATTATAAAAATGCCATTGTGATGCCCTGTGTTGTGCCATTGAGCAAGAAATGAAGGAGGGCATCTTGGATAGGTTAAAAATGTCAAGGTAAGTATAGGGATGATTAATCAGAGTCAGTATATGCCTTGATAAGGTGTAAAGATGTGTGAAATAACAATTATACCCTTAGAGCTAATATAGTATAAGATAGTGAACTAAGGGCATTTCAGTTATTTTTCAAGGGATGGAAGCAGATAAATACCCAGTCCAACAATGTCAATGGTAGAAAAAATTTAGATACTAGATTTAGGGTAAGAATACATATTCTGGAATATAAAAATTATAAACATAGAACAGTATGGTTTTTGTGAAACTGACTGGATCAGTACTGGATTGGACTAAAATTTTTCCTATTAGTATTTCTCCATTTCTTGTACCAAACACAGCCCCATATTATCTCATGGATGATGTCATTCTAAAGCTTCTAGGGCAAGCTTGGTAGAAGGTGAATTATGGACTATTAGATCAAATAGTAACCAAAGTAATCTTGGCCATCCATTTTCACCCAAATTTTTCTATATATACCCCCTCAAATCTACAGCATCACATAAGGAAAAGGAGAACCATGGGGAGGTGCTACAAAAATGAAATCTCAAGGCAAGACAAGGCAAATCCAAGAGCCAATCATGTAAGGATTAAAGGAAAATTCTTCCTCCTATCTTTGTATAATGTTGCAGAAAGATTTCCCTTGGATTTGGATAGTTGAAACACCATTTTTATCTTCATCTTGACTTCTGGAAATGATCTAGAATTAGAAGAGAAATATGAATTTTAAGTCATGGAAAGGTTAGACAAGTTTAAACAAGTTAGAATTAAGTAGTTTGAGCTTGGGAAATTATGTAATCTTATAATATAATCTTGAGACTCTCTCTATCACTGTTCATGAACTTGGTAAGGAGTTATAATTTCATAATTTTGATGCTTCCATTGGTTTTAAAATGGAAAATTGTGTGGGATAAGGTAGAGAAACAAGTATTGGAATCATTGGAATTAAAATAAGATTTTTTTGACTTTATGAAGGTGCTGTACGGTTCTGGACAGATTTCATATGAGGAGTTTGATTTTCATAATTTCAATATCATATTTGGATTCCTTGGACAAAATTATGTAGGATTGATCTAAGAAAATAATTATTATAAAGTGAAACCACTAACTCCAAGATTTAAGTTAAGAGTTAGGAGTTTTAAGGAAGTTAGTGTGCAATGTTTATGTAAAGGCTCTAATGAGTTGGATACATAATGTGATTATATTTAGGGCCATGATATATCAAATAAAATGAGTTAAATAGGATGAGTAAGAAATCAATGTTTGGATTGAAGCTTAGGGAGTAAGTACAAGAACAAGAGACAAAACTTATATTCAAGGTAGTGAAATTACCCATTCTTATATGATTGATGTATATAATTGTGTGTTGATATACTTATGATATATGATAATGATGTGAGATATGTATGAATGATATATGCTCTGCCTTTTATGAGTTTATAGTCATGCATGATAGTGATAGGCATGGAGCATGATAGTATGCAAATGGAAGCTAAAGAAAGATAAGTGAACCATGTCATGCACTTGCATTTATCTTGTATACATTGAATAGTACCATTTGCTACTGAAATTCCCTATAATCTCACCCTCCCATAACCAACCAATATAGGCCAATTATGACAGGAGATATATGCATGGAGGAGAGCTACAATATGGAAGAAAGAAAATGAAGTAATGGATGTCCTAGTAAATGCTATGAATTTCCATGTATGTATGGTATGTAAAGTACTTATTTATGTAAAAAAATGTATGAAATAATTATGGCATATCTCCATATTGTATATGAATGTATGAGAGGCCAAATAGATGGTTTATGCATGCTAGAACAAGTATTCAGAATTAAAGAAAGGAAACTGAAATGATAAAAACGCAGGTCTTAGAGCAGTTTTGTTGTGGCTTCAATTTGATCTAGCAAATGAAGGAATTAATTTATAAAATTTTATGAGCAATTAGTGTACATCCAGAGCTTTAAATTTATAGGTAACATGCCTCATTTTGATGTGTATATCAAGAAAAATGATTTTTCAAAGTTAAAAGACAGAATCTGGAATTTCCAGAATTTGCATATTAATAGTAAAAAGTAACGATTTAACTTTATTGATTGGCAAAGTAAATGTCAAGATTTATACTTTTTCCTTAAAGAGATATGAAAGAGATTCAATTATAAATTTGAAACACCTCTATAAAATTTTTCTAGAATTAGTTATGAATTTTCAAAGTTGGACGGTCAATTTGGAATTTACAAAGTAAACAGGACCAAAGAGTCAAATTTTAAGATTTTAATTTTGGGGCTAAAGTAATATTTTGGCTAGTTAAATATGCTTCCGAATACATACTCTAAGAGGTTAAAAGTAGGATATTTCAAGATGAGGAAGCAAATAAATGAGAAAAATGCACAGAGATAATTAATACTGGTGTAACTCAATCACTTAGCCTAGGTCCAATCCTTATAACTCCTCTAAATATTCCACTATTTTTCAAGATTCAATACATCAATAAGAGAATGCCTCTCTCACTCCCCCTTACTTCTTGTAAGTTACAATCGCACTTAAGAGTCCCACTCTCAAGTATCTCAATTGAAAGAATAAAAATTTCTAACTCTCTTTGCAGTAGAGTGATAATGATAAACCCTAAAAATCAATCTCTCTAAGTTTCCCTCTCAAATATTAAAATGCTCTGTTCAGAGAATGAGAAACATACTAGTAATGAATGTAGTAATCAATGCTTCAATAAATGTTGTTCATCGTTCATTCCTTGTTCTCTGTTCGTTCAACATTTATTATTGGCTTCTTTTATAGTTGAGTTGTTTGAATAGCAGTTGGACTCATTGAAGTAGCCATTGAAGAATAGATTCGTTTGTGTTACTGACAGTTGAAGGATTTAATGCATTTGATAGAAATTTGCTTTTTGATGGATTTCTTCATTTGATTTTGTTTGTGCCTGTAATTGAGCTTGAAATATATTGTATAAATAATATAATAATAGTTTAAGCAAAGATCAATTAATGTCCAACATTTTGAATTGAATTATCAAAGTCTTGTTTGAAAATTATTTTGAATAACATATATATTTATCGAAAAATAGCCTCATAAAAAAGAGCTTCGATAAATATCAAATAATGTGTATTCAAACAACTTGACTCTTATAGAACAATAATTTGATAACTAGCTTTATCAAAATGCCTTTTGAAAACTAAGATTTTAGTTATAGATATTAGCTTCAGGCTTGTCAAAATACTTATTGAGAATAAGTATATTCAAAGGATTCATTCCACATACCAAAATAAATAACTTTATTAAAGTGTTCTTTGATAAATGGATTGATGGAATAATTATTCTATAAATACTTGATGTTTAATAGTTGACTTTGAAACATTTTTTGATTCTTCTAATTTCATCTTAAATGCTATGTAATATATTTTAGAGCAAAATCTTATAAGATTATTTTTCAAAGCAACCAGATACTAATAAAATTGCTTAACTAGCTTCAGAAACTGATTTAAAAACTCAATATTATCTATTTATCAAAATGTTTATTGATAAATTGCTTAATCCATTAATACTTTGACAAATAATATTTTAAAACATATTTCATTACAACTAGGCAAAAAAGTAAGTCAGTCTTGACTTTAACATATTAGGTATATTAAATGACAATTTTATATGAACTTGACCCTTAATTTATTACAGGCTATTTTTCTAATTTCAATCTAACTTACAAAAATACCTAACCTAGCCTAAAACTCAGTGAAAAGGCCTATTAAGATAAAAGCATAAGGACATGTTTTTTGGAAAAGAACAAAAAGCAAAAGAAGATACTGATTTTGTGCGAGTAAGCTAAGCTCCTGTATGTGTTTTCAACAGTTGTTTTTTTGTCTGAAACAGCCTTGCTCATAATCATACAAGAAAATAGAATAGAAAAAAATCCCACTGTCCCTGTTTCCTCAATATTCTCATACGATGTGACAAGTAAGAAATAATCCATAATCATTCACAATCACATGGTCCAACTTCGATAAATACGCGATTTTCTCACTCTCCATTTGCTTTGAACCTTTTCCTTCTTTCAATTTCCCTGCCTAGTTTCCCCAGAAGTAGCATACAGAAGAAGTAGCGAGTGAGCAACGCGCGAGGCGAAGACAAAGAAGTGGGTTTGGATATGGGTTTTAGGGTTAAAATCAACGTTCTTTTTCTTGTTAAAATCAAAGGCAAGAATCAAATCAACAATAAGATGTCAAATGGTCTTATTTTTATATTGTGTTCAATTGATAATCAATTTAATACTCATTTATTATATTTTTATATTGAATATATTTTAAATACCAAGTCCAACCCAACTAATAGATTTCTTAAGGAGTTTAAATCTGACCTCTTAAAAAAAATAAATTTTTATATAGATTTGAGTATATGTATTTTTTTAAATAGGACAAGCTGGATGTTGGTTAGGCCACATGCCCCTAACAAATCGCCTAACCTATTTCCATTTCCAATAACAACTTTTATTTTATTTATCGAAGTATTTATTAATAAACACCCTTATAGATAAATGCTTTGATAAATATATTTCAGAAACAAATTTCGCAAATTGCGTTTTGTTGAATGCCTTATCGATAAATACTTCAATAAATTACTTTTGAAACAAATTTCATAGCTAAATCTTATTCTTGTTTATCTAAGAGCTCATCGATAAATACCCTTATCAATAAATTTATCAAAAAATAAGATATATTAAAAGCATATTTAAAGTATCGTCATCAAAATGTGGACTCTAACACAATATTTGGCAATGAATTACTTGAACACGAGTTCAAATGCTTGTGGGATAAAATTTTAAAAAACTAAAAAGATAAAATTGGTTGGGAATTAAAAATGGTTGGATAAATTAACGTAGGAAAGGACAAAATGAGTTTGGATCAAACATGAAATAGGGAGTGCATGGAAGCTTGATGTCCAGCGCCCGGCATGTTTATTAAAACCGAATCTGATTTCCGTTTTTAGGCAGAAACACGTTGGAAAGAAAGGAGTTTGATCAGTTTAATGTTGTCCTATTGCATCATTATGTGGATTTAGACTAAGGTTTGATGATAAATTAGGGTTTAAGTTGGACAAGTTTGGATTTAGTGAATGGTTTGGTTATGATTAGCTAATTAAATTGAAGTTTAATCCGTACAGTTTGTTGATTAAACTTAATTTCTTTAAAAGGCATTTTGAAATGGACCTCTAAATTGAAAATTAGAAATTATATTTTAATGGTACCCTAAAACTTTTCGAGAAAGTGCTGAGTACCAGGAAGTTTTTGAAAAAACAATGTGGCCTCGCAAGTAGAAAAAACGTAGCAATATCACCCCAATTTAACAACTCTAACAGTTAAACTTTAGTTTGACCCACCTATGCCTTCTTGAACCACCACCAAAATCATAACACCCAAATCCAGACTATGAACTTCCTCAAAGGTGTGCTCAGACAGCCAAGAGTTTTGAATCAAGTTCTAATTATAATACCCAGATCAGAAACTCTAGTCCAATAAAATGGCTCATCACCGCACACTCCAGAAAACAAAAGGAAGATCAAACACAAACAAAGGTGAGGGATTGAAAAGGGCAAGAATTCGAACAGAAAAATTGACCAATCCATGCGAAAAACTAACAAATATAGAAGAAAACAAGAACGAAAATCAGCACAATACCATCCAGAAAATGTTCTTTAAGCACAAAATCCATATAAAATTACTTGAAGAAATTACCCATTCATGCCCTCCCACCGTAAACAAATCGCTCCCAACGTACTTCCAAACTCCCATCCCCTTCGCCAACGAATACCCTTGAATCACGAATTTATCTGAACCATTAACCATCTCCTTCGCTGAACTTGAGCTCTTCGACTATAGCAGGGGACTCTTCTCTAGCGTCAAGGTTCCATCCATGGCAATAGGGTTGATTTCCCCGGGGAATCGAATTGTGAGCAACGACGGAGAGAACAATAAAAGGGGGTTTTGTTGCCAACGGCGACACTGGCGGAGCAACAAAGTTCCCTGAGGAACAATGATGAGGAACCTACGTTGGAACTCACTATCGGAGGCCAAATTGAACCTGCCTCATACTGACGGCGGATTTTTTTCGCCGAGACTTTAATTCGTTAAGCTAGGGGGCTCATTACTTGCGGTGAGGGTGGCGAGGACAGCGTCGTCACAGTGGGCAGAGAATCAGCGCCTGAAATTGATCGCGGCCATGTTTGGTTGATGGTTTATCCTCTCCCGGTGCTTTTGCTTTGGTGAGGGTTAAGGGCATGTTTGTTTGCACTATTTTGTTTTATTTTGGATGATGTCGCATAATATATCGAATAACATGTGGCATAAATATCCCATGAGACAGAGTCACATCCGCATAAGTGGGTCAAATTAACATTTGACTGTTAAGGTTGTTAAATTGGAACAATATTGATATGTTTTTACCGCTTTCTACGTGATATTTTTTTTAAAAAATTCCTAATATCTATAGCTTTTCCACGAAAACTTCTAGACCAAAAATATTGTTTAACCTTGTTTTAATTAATGGGATGATAGTTAGAGATTCCAATGAGTTATTTGATAGGAGTTGAAGGAATCATCCTATAAATTAATAGATCATATGCGTGGTATTTTCTAAAATATTTTTATATAATAGAGTAGTAATTATTGTACAAAATATTAAGTATAGAAATAATCAAACTTGTAAAGTAGGAGTTCTCTCCATTCCCCCCCCCTTCTACTACCTCCCCACTTATAATCTCCACTACTGTCTGGCCAAAAAAAAAAATTCGAGAATGAAATTTAAATAGCTTATATTTATCATTATGTATTATATATATTTTTTTAAAAAAAAAACGGGTCATATTGTTTATTGTTTATAAATATTATGAGATATATTAGGTTGGATGAGCTACTCTTAATTAGATCCTACTATGTTTGGATTTTAACTTGATAGTTTCAAATATCATAATTATAAACAAATAGTATTAGATATTAAAAAAAAAGTTATTGAGAATAATGATGATGCAGAGAACCGAAGTGGACCGGTGAATTATAAAGTCTTGATGGTAATTTATTTTTTATATATAAAGATCCATAAATGTAGTTTTACATTATTTCACCCCCACCCCACAAGAAGAAAAAAAACCTCTTAATTACCACCTAAAATAGCCCCTGTCAGCTTACTCTATTAGTTTTTTTCTTAAATTGGATCGCTTAACTATAATCTGGGCAGTTCAATTAGAAAACAGACCCAAATAAAAAGAAAAAGAAAAGGCTAGAAAAAGAGGATGATGTGATTTCATGTGGTAGCTTAGATGCTCAATGATCAGACATTATTGAGTTGCATAGGTGTGAAATTTGGGGTTAAGTTGATGTCCTTAGCTTTGAGATCACAGCTATGGCTGCCATCAGAGTTAACGTTATCGCCGTTGACGGCAGCCTTCTTCCATTCCGGCAGCTCGCATTTTGGTTCAGTGTTCTTCTTATTATTGGCGTCCTTGTATATCATGTATAAAACCATTTGAGCTGCTCCAAACAAAAACCCCAGCACATTCGGCAGCTGATCCATCAATCCACCATGCAAAACTTCCATTAATTAATTCTTAAACACATTTAATACTACTAATTATTATCACGAGGCCCTACGTATACAGAGATATGCATGGATATATATATATAGAGAGAGAGAGATGTGATGACGATGCTCACCATGATGAAGTAATCTTTGCTGAAGAAGCCATAGAAAAACCACATGATGGCAGTGAGGGTAAGAAAGAAGGATAGAGAAAATGGCATGAACTCTACGCTTTTTGTTCTAATGACCCTCCTCTGCAAGTTTTTTTTCCCGCCACAACAAGTGATCAGCAAAAGTACAAAGTCAATATATATGTATGTATGAATACATGTAATATACACATACTCCGTACCATAATGCTTAGAGGAGCAGCGAAGACGGCGATATTAAAAACGGCGCAGACCCAGCCGACGGCATGAATACGCTTAATTCCCTTGAAAACGAAGATGGAAATTATGAAGGTCAGCCCAAAGCCTCCTATGTCGAATATCGCTAACATGAGCAGCGTCGAAATCTGCAGATGGAGCCACGTACCAGCATAAGTAAAATTAAAGTTTGATGTGGTTATATATATATATATATTATATATTATTGTTGCTTCACTTGCATGCATGCACCTTGTGTTTCCTTGGAGCATATATAAAGTAGAGTATGAGATAAGTCATTTCGATAGCACAGCCTATAGAATTGATGGTGATAATCAAAAGGGCGTGGCTCTTCAAGAAACCATAATATAGAAGTAACAAAGCGCTAAGCAGTGCAACCACATATGGGATCGATTGAAACCCTTCTGACGACTTCTTCTTCCATATCGTGTAGAACGTTGGCCTACCATCCATATATATATATATTCACAAAACACAGTTGTGGCCGGTCAGATTATATATATATATATATATGTATGTATGTATAAAGATGATTCATTCATATAATTACGAAAGAGGGTTTCACTTACAAGGGTGCTAAGAACACCAAGAATGCCACTATGTTACCTGTACAGAACAACAATAATTAGGAAATTAATAGCAAAGTATATATATAGTAGTGTAGCTTAAATCGGAACGAGGATTAATTGTTAAAACGATGGAGCTAACTAGCTAGCTAAGCGTTTGTTCGGGATGACGATCCAAAAATACGTAAGGTAATATATATGACATGCATACCTAGAAGGCCAAAGATGAAAACCAACTCTTGATCAGAGAATGAAAACATTTTTGGTTGGCCTTGGCTCTATCTGGTAACGAGAAATCGATATGAATGATCGGTGATCGACGATGGATGTTGGTTCTACTAAGCAAGCTAGGTTGGCTCCATTTATATCAAAAGGTTAGGCAAAGATGATGACGACGTTCATATACATTATTGCATTGCAACATTCCTTCATTTTAATGTTATGAACGGCTGAAAAGACAGAACAATGAGATATCAGAAAGGAAACTGTAGGTAATTTAAGGCTATGGGCTGATGGAGGCAGAACCACATGTGGTTTAGGTTTGGCAAATCTCTATCTTCCCTGTTTAACTTTTTCATAATAATTAGATGCATTGGATTGTTTAATGTATTAATTATCTCATGGACTCTTAATTACTCACGTTTTTCATGGGATGTTATGCCTTCGTATTCAAGTTTGGAATTTAAGAAATTTATTGAACACATGTACATTTTTTATTATTTAATATTTTAATTTATTTATATCTTAATTCTTTGTCATTTCTTCTATTTGATTAGGGTTTTTAAATTGCAAAGACTTTAATAAGATATTTACACCATCTTATTTGTATATTTATACTTTCCAACTTTTTTCCCTTTTGGTGAAACTTTCCTACTTATTCATTATCCTATTCCTCCTTTCTTGTTTTGTTTTTTTTATGGCAAAATCATACCTTCTAAATATATAATTTCAAAAGAATATATAAAAAATTATAAACGATTGCTAGATAAAATATTTTTTTGAGTACTCCATATATATATTTATAAGCTCTTATAACTTGAAAATATAGATTTTTATACTTTCATTGAATAGTATTTTACTTCAAAAATATTAGACCTATTATTCTTTTAATTGTTATATTTTAATATTATTAATTTTATAAAACGATGAATAAAAGAGGAAAAAATTACACATCCAATAATCAAAGGACCTTGCTTTACAAAAACCATTTATTATGAATTTTTAAATGTAACCTCCGTTCGCATTTCTAACTCAGTATCAATATAAATATATTATATATTTTTGGCTAATAATATAAATATCTTTTAAATGTGATATAAAATGATGATATTGAATTGAATAAAAAAAAAGTATGTCTAGTTTTTTCATTAATCACCTTAGCTATCTAATTAAAAATTACGTGAAACTAACATAATAGGATAAAATAAAAAATTGTAGGGATCCTATTAAAATAAGATAAAATTCTAAGGACCTAATAAAAAAAAATAATACTATAGGACGGGATTAAAACATGACCATCATCTACATCCACCCTACTACTTATAACAAGTCACAACATTTATAAATTATGAATAATATTATCAAATTATTTCAAACTTTTATGTAAAGCCCCAAAAAAGTATATCTAGTTTAATGATAATAAATGAGAGAGGAAACTTTTTATGGCTTTATTAAGAAAAAAGGTGTAGCCGCGACAGACCAAAACTCGGCTGTCAAATACAAAATGAGTTTGATATGGACACGTAATTATTGGATGGTGACAACATAGGAAGAATAATATAGGAAAAAGCAAATATATCTAGATTGTGAGATATTTATTATAATATAATTATTTTTTATACAAAAGTTTATATATTAATTAGGATAATTAATAAATATTTTTGAGTGTGACCAACGTGTAGTCATTTGGGCATAGTCCAAAGTGGATATTCAACTCATTATTAAAGTTAATTTTCTTTTGGTGGAAATTAATAACAACAATTTTATCCTGTGATAGTTTCTGAGTCCTAGAGCGATAACTTTTCTCTGCTCACTTCTGAGGGTTCTGTACTAATAACGGCAGTACATAAGTTGTCATCACTTTACCTAATCACTAGCTTGAAGACCATATTCTTCTATCTAACAGTGTTCTTTAATTGACAGGTCTTTGAGTTAAATACCAATTTTTCCTTATATCAGCTAAGCTAATGGCAAGAGGTATTTATAAATCTTTCACTGCATCATATATAAGTTTTATACTTATATATATATTATAATCTTGATAGATTAAATTATGTTTGAGATATTTTTATTCCAACATATAGCATCTGAACCTTGTTTGAGATCCCCTTGACTTGCTTGTTAATTTTTAATCCTCATGAGTAACAATATAAGATAGAATATAGGATACAAGGACCTATAGAGATCATAATTTGTTAATTTTTTTTAATGTAACCCATTTGTTCTTGTGTATCTATAATCTGGTGAGAGAAATTATAAAATTATCGTGTAAAAGAGAAAGAATTATGGACTGCATGATGATGGAAATCTCCACGGGGACAGCATGAAGAAAAGCACCATCTGAATGCGTTGAGGTCATTGAGAGAATAGGTCACCGTGACAATGTGAGTCGCTGGGAGCATTTTGGTGAGACTGTTGTAAGAGGTCACCAGAAAATGGAGAAAGAGCCACCATTGGAGGCGCCAAAAATTGGAGTGTGAGGTCGCTGCTGTTGTAGATCGCTGGTGTCGACTATCTCAGAGAAGGGTCGCAGCCACAGTGTAAGGAATTGAAAGATACGCAGCGGAAATTATCTTAAAAATTTTTCATTCCTTGCCAGGATCTACCATATGTGTTTAAGTCAAGTGGGAAGAAGCATTACCCTCAGTGTGTCTCAGCGACTTCCACAGCTTTCGGTCACGACGTTCACAGCTTCTCTCTGCGGCTCGTGCTCCCTTTCTGATCACAAGAAGTCAACGACTCAGGTCGGCTTCCTCTACTGGTATCCACACGAACAGCTTTTCAACCACGAACGACGTGCTAGCGTCTCTTGTCCCTCCAGGGCTTTCTCAAGAGTTCGTCCTCTCCGTCTCTATTTCGGCAGTTTCTTATCTGCAAACCTTTTGCAGAGTCCCCTTCGACCTTTCTATGTTCTATATATTTCTCTCTTTAAAACGCAGCTCCTAAAATCAGATATATAGGATGCTATGCGTTTTTCTCTGTCAACCGAATTGGATTTTGGAGTTAATCTTATATTAATTCCAAAATAATACAATATCATATATTGTATGATTTTATAAGAAACTAATTAAATAAAATAATATCAAATCCGTCCCACAGATTTAATTACCCATTTATTTAATTTTAAATAAAGATGAGACTGAACTATTTTTGATTTATTCTCATAAATCAAATTTGAGATATCCTATCAATTTAAATTTCGAATTTCAAACGTGATAGAGATTTAATTTATCCTTATAAATTAAATCTTATAAATATCTCTTATATGAGATATCCTATCAATTTGAATTTCAAATTTCAAACGTGATAGAGATTTAATTTATCCTTATAAATTAAATCTTATAAATATCTCTTATATGAGATATCCTATCAATTTGAATTTCAAATTTCAAACGTGATAGAGATTTAATTTATCCTTATAAATTAAATCTTATAAATATCTCTTATATGAGATATCCTATCAATTTGAATTTCGAATTCAAACGTGATAGGGATTTAATTTATCCTTATAAATTAAATCTCATATATCTCATATATATAATATATATATATACGAATTTATATATATATGAATATAAATATAAATAAATATATATACATTCACCTGGATCTTTCATTGAATCTGGACATGTCTTAGATTCTTAGATTCAATGAATCTGGACATCATAGCTCGTGTTGGGCTATTTTGTGTGCGACCCTGTAGGCTCATATGAAGTTGGCAGTGGGCCATTTGCTATACTAGCCCACAAGTCGCAAGCGGTCTCTAGCAAGACATAACAACTACCCAAATCATATGAGGATCGATAAACGATGTAACCTTTTATACAACCATATCATGTCCCTTCTGTCACGCGATATTTTGGTCATGGATGAGGCATGGATAATGTCATCCTCCTATTCCTGACCGTTACTTTCTCGATCCCTGAGTAGTCTGACTATAGAAATGGAACTACCTTTCCATTACAGTATGGCCATACATTTCTCAGACTCACTCATCGAGGGGCCCAGTAATATCTCTCCACGAATGTGAGGGACAAATTCCATCTTGACCATTCACATTCCTCCGCATGAAAAACTACTAAGCCTGAACATAGTCTTTATGATCACTCGGTCAAAAGTGACTTTTGACTAGGTCAAAGCTGAGCGTTTTGTCATGTAGGAATCCATGATGATCTCAGGTCAAAGGGCATATTGACATGGTTTGTATATGAGAGAAGCTTATGACGTTACCCATGCAGTTCTCTCATAGCGGGTCGGTCCAACACCCTGTACTCTTACATGTGCTTATGACTTTGATTTATATCTCTATACATCTTCAAAGTCATACTGGTCTTATTTCATCTGTGCTCCCACATAGATGATCGACCAGGGACATTTAGGATAATATCATGAATTATTCAAGGATGGTCATCATAGTAAACATGCAAATAATATGATAACTCAATTAATAAATTCATAAATCAATAATGTTCATAAGACAATGATTGGCCCATAGGGCACGATTTCCAACAACCTCCCACTTGCACTAGGTACAATCATTAATTTGACTAATTCCCATTGACCTAACATGACGCTCATGCTTTGCCTGCACAAGCGGCTTTGTTAGAGGATCAGCAACATTATCTTCTCCTGCTACTTTACATATTTTTATATCACCTCTATCGTTGATTTCTCTGATGAGATGAAATCGCCTGAGTATATGCTTGGTCCTTTGATGTGACCTAGGCTCTTTGGCCTATGCAATAGCACCGCTATTGTCACAGAGCAAAGTTATTGGATATGAGATGGTAGGTATCACCCCTAGTTCTGTGATGAACTTCCTGATCCAAACGGCTTCCTTAGCTACATCAGATGCTGCTATATACTCAGCTTCCGTTGCAGAATCTGCTACAGTGCCCTGCTTAGAGCTCTTCCAGCTTACTGCTCCATTATTGAGGAGGAATATGTATCCAGACTGCGATTTTTGGTCGTCCTGGTCAGTTTGGAAACTCGCATCTGTGTAACCAGTTACACAGAGCTCATCATCCAATCCACCATAGACCAAGAATAAGTCCTTAGTCCTTCTTAAGTACTTAAGGATATTCTTGACAGCAGTCCAATGGCCCTCACCAGGGTCCTGTTGGTATCTGCTAGTCATACTTAAGGCAAACGAGACATCCGGTCGAGTACATAACATGGCGTACATGATAGATCCTATGGCCGAGGCATATGGAACCTTACTCATGCGACCTCGCTGATCAGATGTACTAGGACACAGATCTTTGCTGAGGTGAGTACCATGAGACATGGGTATGAAACCCCTCTTTGATTCGTGCATACTGAACCTATGCAGTATTTTGTCTATGTATGTACTCTGACTGAGTCCTAGAAGTCTTTTAGATCTATCTCTATAGATCCTGATTCCTAGGATGTAGGTGGCTTCACCCAAGTCTTTCATCGAGAAAGACTTTCCTAACCAAGACTTGACAATCTACAAGGTAGGAATGTCATACCCAATAAGTAGGATGTCATCGACATAGAGTACCAAAAACACAACTGTGCTCCCACTAACCTTCTTGTACACATAAGGTTCATCAATGTTTTGAAGAAATCCAAACTCTTTGATTACTTCATCAAAACGATGATTCCAACTCCGAGAGGCTTGCTTTAGTCCATAAATGGATTTTTGAAGCTTGCACACTTTACCAGAGTCCTCGGAACGCACAAACCCTTCAGGTTGTGTCATGTACACATCCTCAAGGAGCTTTCCATTAAGGAAGGCTGTCTTGACGTCCATCTGCCATATTTCATAGTCATAATATGCTGCAATAGCAAAGAGGATTCTGATTGATTTGGCCATTGCTACTGGGGAAAAGGTCTCATCATAGTCCACACCATGAGTTCGAGTAAAACCTTTTGCAACCAGTCGTGCCTTGAAGACATTTACATTGCCATCTATGTCAGTTTTCTCTTTGAAAACCCACTTGCACCCGACGGTTTTTACACCTTCAGGCGGGTCGACTAAGGTCCAAACCTGATTGTCGTACATGGATTGCATCTCAGACTTCATGGCACTAAGCCATTTTTCAGAGTTTGGTCCCACTATAGCTTCTCGATAGGTAGTCGGCTCATTATGCTCAATGAGCAACACATCACGACTATCAGAAATCAGAAATCCATATCTCTGAGGCTGAAGTCGTATCCTATTAGATTTACGTGGACCTTGCGTGACTTGAGGAGTCTCAACAACTTGTTGTGAGTCTTCTCTATTTTCCATCTGCAATTCTGTGGTGTCTTGTAGCTCTCGAACTTCTTCGAGTTGTACCTTACTCCCACTGGTTCTTTTAGAGATAAATTCTCTTTCGAGAAAGATACCATTTCTGACAACAAACACTTTGTTATCAGCAGGGTTGTAGACGTAATATCCCTTGGTTTCCTTAGGATATCCCACAAAAAGGCATTTTGAGGATTTGGGCGCTAATTTGTCTGAGGCTTGTTGCTTAACATAGACCTCACATCCCCAAATCTTGAGGAAAGACAAACTAGGCGTCCTCCCAATCCATATCTCATACGGAGTCTTTTCAATTGCCTTTGATGGAACATGATTGAGTGTGAACCCAGCTGTCTCTAGGGCATGGCCCCAAAAGGAGGGCGGAAGATCTGTTTCACTCATCATGGATCGAACCATATCTAATAGTGTTCGATTCCTCCGTTCAGAAACGCCATTCCATTGTGGTGTCCCTGGAGGAGTCAATTGTGAGAGTGTCCCACAATTCCTAAGATGATCTATGAACTCTTGGCTCAAATATTCACCACCCCGATCAGATCGAAGGGCTTTAATTGTTTTGTCAAGCTGGTTTTGTACTTCATTTTGAAATATTTTGAACTTTTCAAAAGATTCAGATTTATGTTTCATCAGATAGATGTACCCATATCTGCTGAAATCATCTATAAATGTTATGAAGTACGAATAACCTCCTCTGGCATTTGTGTTCATCGGTCCACACACATCTGTATGTATGAGGCCTAATAAATCAGTGGCCCTCTCACTGTGCCCAGTGAAAGGTGACTTTGTCATCTTTCCTAACAAGCAAGACTCACAAGTGTCATATGATTCAAAATCAAATGAGTTTAGAAATCCATCTTGATGGAGTTTGGAAATGCGTTTCTCATTTATGTGGCCCAGACGACAGTGCCAGAGGTATGTGGGATTCAAATCGTTTGGTTTGACCCTTTTGGCGGTTATGTTATAGATATTTCCATGATTGGGTTGTTCCAAATTTAATATGTAATGATCAACATGCAAATCACCATGAGCATATAAAACATCATTACGATAAATAGAACATCTACTATTCCCAGCAATGGAAGTGAAACCTTCCTTATCCAAATAAGAAAGTGAAATAATGTTACTACTTAAAGCAGGAACATAATAGCAATTGTTCAAAACTAACAAAAGCCCAGTGGGCAGAACTAATTCATAAGTGCCTACAGCTAACGCAGCAACCCTTGCTCTGTTTCCAACTCGTAGGTCAACCTCGCCCTTTTTCAGCTTCCTACTGTCCTTTAGTCCCTGCACATTTGTACAAATGTGAGAACCACATGCAGTATCTAATACCCATGAGGTGGAAGTAGAAAGATGAATGTCTATAACATAAATACCTGAAGCGATAGCCCCGCTATCCTTCTTGTTCTTTTTCAGATCTTCGAGGTAGAGTTTGCAATTCCTCTTCCAATGACCCGGTTCATTGCAGAAGAAGCAGACTCCTTCCTTCGAAGGCTTTGCCTTCTTTGGTGCAGGCTTGGTTTTGGGCTTGCCTGACTCTTTGGTCTTACCTGATGAGCCATGACCCTTCCCCTTGCCTTTGCCTTTCCTTTTCGTACCCTTTCCATTCTGAACCATCAAAACACTACTGGGTTTCTTCTTAAGACTCGGCTCAGCAGTTTTAAGCATCCCATGCAGTTCAGAAATAGATTTCTCCATGTTGTTCATGTTGTAGTTCATGACAAACTGGTCATAACTTTCCGGGAGTGAGTTCAAGATCAAATCCGTAGCTAACTCCTGGCTCATGGGAAATCCAAGCCTTTCAAGGTGATCAATGTACCCTTTCATCTTTAAGACATGAGTACTAACTGATGCACCTTAAGCCATCTTGCAGGAATGTAAGGCCTTAGTGGTCTCATACCTCTCTTGCCTTGCCTGTTGCTGGAACATTTCCTTGAGATGCACAATCATCTCATAAACCTCCATGTGTTCGAGATCTCTTTGGAGCTCTGGAACCATGGTGGCTAGCATTAAGCATCCCACATCGACAGAGTCTTCCTTATGCTTCGTGTAAGCATCTCTCTGAGCTCTAGGAGCATTGGCGGCTGGCTCCTCAGGAATGGGTTAATCTAGGACATGCGCCTTTCTTTCCTGCTTGAGAACAATTCTCAAGTTCCTAAACCAGTCAAGAAAGTTTGTCCCATTGAGTTTGTCCTTCTCAAGGACAGATCGCAGCGATAATGTAGCAGTATTACTAGTCGTCATGATTCTACAATTAAAATATGCAATTCAATTAGCAATCTCCCACTAAATAAACAACCCTCAATGCAATAGTTAGTGGGCTAAGATCCATATTTGGCTCAAACTTAAGTCCGCTTTGGCAGGACGCTTAAATTAAGTTATTTAGGTAGGTAACACCTTTACCAATTACATCAAATGTAACTCTTAGATATTTATGGGATTCTATCATCATATGATCTGTCATGTTTTTAATCCCATCTAATGCCTTGAGACCCAAAACCGTTTTGTTAATCTCAATTAAGTCAAACAATAATAAACATGTGAGAGTAGCACCATTACTCTTGCTTATCTCCCCAAGATAACTCAAAAGCACCCACTTTGGTGGAGACCACAATTGAACGATCAAGGTTTTGACAAGTGTTCATAAATTGACAGCATTATGACTTAAGATTTCTTTTAGAGGGCCTAATTTAACTATCTGGTTTATAAAACGTATGTTTCTCAGTTCGTATCTCATACAAGTAATATGCATGCGCTGATATAATTATAATATGCATAATCTAAACGTGATACAATATGGCTCACCTATCCTAAGTCCCCTCAAGCCAATGAGAGGAGCTCTCTAGTAAGAAAAGAGAAATTACATATAGAAACCTCTTTTAACATTCCAGGGGAGTGAGATGAGAGGAGAAGGTACATTGAGAGTATATAGAGGAAGGCACGACACGCAGGCCGTATTTAAAAATTACAACACTTGCAATCTGGAGCCATATTGTTCACCATACCCAAACATTCAAGAATCAATATTCAGATCTAATCGAAGGGCAATTAATGTTTCAAATCTAAAACATTCACAAAGTAACATATGTTACGGTTATGTTGCACTACGAACAGGTAGCTACGGCGGTCCCGCTAGCCGGTTAGCGGGCGAGGTCTCTGGGGCAGCGCCCTGGAAGAAATTTTTTTTTGTTTTTTGTTTCATAAATAATCACGAATCTGAATTCGATTTTCACAAATAATCACAAATTCGAATTCGGTTTTCTTAGACCCCATCTATGCGAATTGATCAAATCAAAAGGCATCACCACCGATTTCAATTTCCTTTTAGATTCCTTTTATGTCATACACAACACGGATTCCATATATGTCACACATACAACGCTTATTATATGATCGGCTACTACTAACATATATCATATAAATCAACAATCAAGCCTAACTTAAACACAAAATGGCATGGCTCTGATACCACTGTAAGGAATTGAAAGACACGCAGCGGAAATTATCTTAAAAATTTTTCATTCCTTACCAGGATCTACCATATGTGTTTAAGTCAAGTGGGAAGAAGCATTACCCTCAGTGTGTCTCAGCGACTTCCACAGCTTTCAGTCACGACGTTCACAGCTTCTCTCTGCGGCTCGTGCTCCCTTTCTGATCACAAGAAGTCGACGACTTAGGTCGGCTTCCTCTACTGGTATCCACACGAACAGCTTTTCAACCACGAACGACGTGCTAGCGTCTCTTGTCCCTCCAGGGCTTTCTCAAGAGTTCGTCCTCTCCGTCTCTATTTTGGCAGTTTCTTATCTGCAAACCTTTTGCAGAGTCCCCTTCGGCCTTTCTATGTTCTATATATTTCTCTCTTTAAAACGCAGCTCCTAAAATCAGATATATAGGATGCTATGCATTTTTCTCTGTCAACCGAATTGGATTTTGGAGTTAATCTTATATTAATTCCAAAATAATACAATATCATATATTGTATGATTTTATAAGAAACTAATTAAATAAAATAATATCAAATCCGTCCCACAGATTTAATTACCCATTTATTTAATTTTAAATAAAGATGAGACTGAACTATTTTTGATTTATTCTCATAAATCAAATTTGAGATATCCTATCAATTTAAATTTCGAATTTCAAACATGATAGAGATTTAATTTATCCTTATAAATTAAATCTTATAAATATCTCTTATATGAGATATCCTATCAATTTGAATTTCGAATTTCAAACGTGATAGAGATTTAATTTATCCTTATAAATTAAATCTTATAAATATCTCTTATATGAGATATCCTATCAATTTGAATTTCGAATTTCAAACGTGATAGAGATTTAATTTATCCTTATAAATTAAATCTTATAAATATCTCTTATATGAGATATCCTATCAATTTGAATTTCGAATTCAAACGTGATAGGGATTTAATTTATCCTTATAAATTAAATCTCATATATCTCATATATATAATATATATATATACGAATTTATATATATACGAATATAAATATAAATAAATATATATACATTCACCTGGATCTTTCATTGAATCTGGACATCATAGCTCGTGTTGGGCTATTTTGTGTGTGACCCTGTAGGTTCATATGAAGTTGGCAGTGGGCCATTTGCTATACTAGCCCACAAGTCGCAAGCGGTCTCTAGCAAGACATAACAACTACCCAAATCATATGAGGATCGATAAACGATGTAACCTTTTATACAACCATATCATGTCCCTTCTGTCACGCGATATTTTGGTCATGGATGAGGCATGGATAATGTCATCCTCCTATTCCTGACTGTTACTTTCTCGATCCCTGAGTAGTCTGACTATAGAAATGGAACTACCTTTCCATTACAGTATGGCCATACATTTCTCAGACTCACTCATCGAGGGGCCCAGTAATATCTCTCCACGAATGTGAGGGACAAATTCCATCTTGACTATTCACATTCCTCCGCATGAAAAACCACTAAGCCCGAACATAGTCTTTATGATCACTCGGTCAAAAGTGACTTTTGACTAGGTCAAAGCTGAGCGTTTTGTCATGTAGGAATTCATGATGATCTCAGGTCAAAGGGCATATTGACATGGTTTGTATATGAGAGAAGCTTATGACGTTACCCATGCAGTTCTCTCATAGCGGGTCGGTCCAACACCCTGTACTCTTACATGTGCTTATGACTTTGATTTATATCTCTATACATCTTCAAAGTCATACTGGTCTTATTTCATTTGTGCTCTCACATAAATGATCGACCAGGGACATTTAGGATAATATCATGAATTATTCAAGGATGGTCATCATAGTAAACATGGACATAATATGATAAAACAATTAATAAATTCATAAATCAATAATGTTCATAAGACAATGATTGGCCCATAGGGCACGATTTCCAACACACAGTGCCTGTAACCTACAGTTGCTGAGTATAGTTGACCTAACCCGAATTAGCGAAGGAGATGCCTGAAATGGTGTGTTTTGGCCTTGAGCCATACTATAAAAAACTGAAGACCTTTAGCGGTGACAACCAAGTCACCGCTAAATGTCAATAATCAGGGGCGACATTGAGTCACCGCTAAACGTTCAATAGAAGGCATCGTGGTAGTCACTGCCAAAGGTGGCAACTATAATCAGTGGCAACAAAGAAAGTAACCACCTAAAAGGGAATCAGCGGTGACAGAAAAGTGGGCTCCTAAAAGGGTATTAGCAACAACAAAAAAGTTACCACATAAAGATGAATCAGCGAAGACATAAAAAGTCACCGCCTAAAGATGAATCAACAGTGACATAAAAAGTCACCGCCTAAAGTTGAATAAGCGGCAACTAAATTGTCACCACTGAAAGTCAATAATTACTTTTAAATTATTTTTACTATTTTTTCTTAAATAAAAACCTATAATGTGTTGATAACTATAAAAATAAAATAATAAATAAGTAAATGAACTAAAATCTAATAACACTAATGAATAATTCACGTCATTATTTAAAATATTATATTACTTCAATTAATTAAACATATTTAAAAGATAAAATAAAATTATTTAATTCAAACATAAACATTATATAAAAGGACCAATACTTGGAGTAGAAGAAGTAGGCACCTCTAGTTGCCCCTTTTCATCAAGGCAATGAATTAAGTTTGTATCATTTACTCCATTAGACTTTGCTCAAATTGCACACATTCTTCTTCCATCTTTGTACGCTCTGCTAAACGATATTCTTCCATTTTTCTCTCTCTTCTTGTAGTCTTTTATCAAACTCTTCCAACAATTTGGTATGCACACTTTGTATAATTGATCTATTACTAGATTGAAGGCGATTTCTCTTCCTTGAAGGCTCTGCTCCTTTTGTTAGATATCTTATACTAATATAATTGCTAGAAATACCATAGCTCAAAATATTATGAGCAAAATATTATGTGTGGACAATAGGATCATTAGCATACATTTTCCCTATCTCCCCTGAAAGCATACAAATTTGAATGAAGGTATGAGCAAAAAGCAATCTCTTAATAAAACAACAAGCAAGAAAGAAAAGCTAGATAGGCAGATATCTATTTTGAGCTAAAATTTCAAAGTCTACATATGCTATTCATTAGGTTACTATACATATAGCCAAAACCAATACAGAAACATCGAATTAGCAACAACTCAACACAACGTTTCGCTAGTATTCTAACAGCCAAATTGGTACACAAAAATAGCAGAATCACACATGCAAACTAATAACTTGTGTATTTATAAACAAGTAAAAATTAGAGGTCCATTCCAAAATAAATACAAGAATCCTTTCTTAACAACATTATAATACCTACAAGGCAGGGAAAAATGATGACTATATCAATGCAGGCTTTTGACATCCCATTCTTGAAGCAACATCACGTGTTATTCTAAAATAAGGATACTAAATATGTCATAAAAAAGTACTATTATATAATAGGAGGAAATGATGGAACAACCTGAATGAAGAAATGAAGCTTCCATAATAAATTCCATGTATGATGTACTAACTTCCAAATGACCAACATGATCAAACAAAAAGGAATCCAGAAAAGCATCTTTTCCATTTTGTTACATGGGAGATCAAATCTATTACACACAAATTGTTTTTTGGCCATATTTTCTTCTTCAACAAACACATAAACATATATGTTCTTGTACACAATAAGTTCAATGTTCTAGACAAATTAAGAAACAACATACTGTGGTGGGAATTTTTGTTGAAATGGAAAAACTTTTGCATCATAATAAGAAAGGGCAAAACTTCAAAATAAAGAATACTAACAACAAGATCAGAAGAAAACACAACATTAATTGTAGCTAAATGAAACCTTTTAGAGGCTTCAAAAGGAAAACAAGGGAAGAAATGGTGTAAAGAAGAACCTTACCTGCACTGGTGGAAAACTAACTTTCTAATATGATCTTCTCCAGTGAAACCAAAAAGAAAAGTTTTTGTATCATGTTCTTGTTGGGGGAAAACTAGCTTTGCAACTTGTACCATGTTCTTGTATAATGTACTGGCAAGGAAAGTTTTTGTAAAAAATAAACAATGTATATTAAAAAAATTGAAGTTTTGATTAAATGGCATGCATAGTGAGAGTAATTTTATAACGATAGTGATAATTCATTCAAGAAGTGTTGCATAAAATAATCTTCCACATGATTTAAGATCATGATCGGTCATAACCCCAAGTAATTTGTCCAATCACCCATGAATTTTAGTTATGGAGCTCATAATTAATGCAAGCCAAATATATAAGTAGTTGAAGCCCAATTATTAGAAAGGAAGCTCTCTTTACTTCATTGAATATAGACATATTGTCTGATAAACTAAATGGATTTCCTACACCTATGAGTTTCATCTGTACACGTTTTACAAGGATCAACTTACCATAAATTTGACTTAAGATATCAATAACTATTAACGTGAGGAAAGTGAAAAGTCTTCTTGTTTTCATTTCAATGTGCAAGACACTTATGAGATTCCTTCACAATAACTTCACATTATTTGAAATATAGAGCTCCAGGTTAGTAGGTTCATTGTGAGTTCAGAAATCAGAATCAGGAGCTAGACTATGACTTCGCAACAAGGAGCGAAGGAGGAGGAAGTTTGATGAATAATTGGGTAAGAGCAGAAGAGTTGGAAGTTTGAAAAGAAGGAGATATGGTGAGATGTGAATGAAGGAGGTTCATGATCAGAATTTGAAAGAGTTGATTTTTCATTTAGAATTTGAAAGATTCGAAGATCTAGGTTTTTGGAGGGAAGGAGGAGAAGACCTGCCAATTTTATTTCAATAACTTAAACTATAATAGGATATAAGTATTAGTTTTCAATTAATTAAAATCATAATTTTTCTAGGTCCCAAAATATTTTTATTGATTACTCATTCCTATATCCTTTTCTTGAAATTTTACCTTTGGGACTTTTTAATTCCAGTAAAAATATACTTGATCTCAATAATACCTTATAAACCACTTTTATGAAATTTGGGATGTTACACAAGGTGAATAACAAAAATTATTAATTAGAGGCCCATATTATTTTTAGAGTCAAGTTGAGTTTAGACATTAAGGGAACTGAAACCAGATTTGAACCTTGGACCTAAAGGCCATTGCCAACACAAAGCCCTAGTTCAACTAAAACCACAATTGGGAATTAGTTGATATAAAAATATAAAAAATATGAAAGCAACATATATGAAATTGACCTTCTGCGATGACACTAATTGTCACAGTACTTTTAACGACGACAAAAAAGTCACCGTTGAAATTCTTACTTTTACCAAATAATTTTTAGAAAATAATCCTCTTAATAAAATAACAATAGTTTTCCTCCAATTCTTCAACTCATTAGTGAATTTTTCTAAATTTTTTTGACCAAATAATAACTCCTAACTATTTTTCTTGAATTTTCTAAGAAAATAGACTTTTGATTCTCGAAAAATAGCTATTAAAACAATTGGGTCTCTTTTGGGGAAATAAACTCTTTCATAATTTTTGAAGTACCTAAAATACTCATTTCATGATATTTCCTTAATTTTTCTTAGCCCCAAAAGTTTTTTAATGATTATTCTTTCTCTAAAATTTCACTTTTGAGACTTTTTAATTTTAAAAAATACTCTTAACATCAATAATACCTTATAATTTATTTTATAAAAGTTGAAATATTACATGAAATGCAACAACAGAGGGCAGATGCAACATTAACTATGTATGTATGTATGTATGTATGTATGTATGTATGTATGTATGTATGTATGTATGTATGTATGTATGTATGTATGTATGTATGTATGTATGTATGTATGTATGTATGTATGTATGTATGTATGTATGTATGTATGTATGTATGTATGTATGTATGTATGTATGTATGTATGTATGTATGTATGTATGTATGTATGTATGTATGTATGTATGTATGTATGTATGCATGCATGCAAATATCAGTTATTTCACAATTTAAGACCTATTACAGTAGCAAATATCCTGTACAATATTCATTAATAAAGGATAGAATTTTAAAAGAAAGTGAAGGTCACAAAGGGGTAAGCAAATGATTTAATTTTTATGTGGTTACTGTTTGGTAAAGAGGGTTTGGAAAGAAATGCCCTTATCATATCCACAATTTCAAGAAGCTAATGTGGTTTTGAATCAAGGATTGAAAGAAGTTATACAAAGTTACCAAACTAGATGGTGTCACACAATGTAATGAGTATATGTTAGAGGCTCAAATCCTTCCATCTTCCTTACTCACCCTAATCAACTCATAATGACAAGATTGCATGAATATTAACTAAATACATGAGATCAATCATTCATGCTGCACAATTTTCAATTATCAATCAATGAAACAAGCAACTCATACTTATCAAGCTTGCCAATATTCAAAAGTATATGTTTAAAATTTAATTTGAAATCTATGACAGTAAATTCAATTATACCAAGCAACAATCAAATGAAATAGACGAATTTTTCTGTAGAGGATCAATGTCACGACAAATAGGACTTCAGGTTGCGACTATTTTACACAAAGGAGAAATTTTCAAAAAACAGGAAATATCGATCGCGACGTACATAAACACTGGTCGCGACAACGATAAGCACAAATCACGACTAAACATCACAGATAGGGAAACATTAAAAAATAGGAATTATTGGTCACAACAACAATGACCAATGGTCGCGACTAATTGTCACAAAGAGTTATAGTTGCGACAAGATAAGCACATATCATGACTAAACATCACAGATAAGTAAACATCAGAATATAGGAATTACTAGTCACGATAACAATGACCAATGATCATGACGAACATAAGAATTGGTAACGACTATTTTTCACATAGAAGAAACTTGATATATTTGCACATATTAGTCACAACAAGAATAGCACAAGGTCGTAATCATAATACAGAATCACAACAATTATCTGATTTTATTTACCCATTTCACAAAATACTCCCTTACAGTTAATTGCTACATTGTCCTCAATGTGAAGAAGTAATGAAACACATGCAAAGGCTGAAATAATAAGGACAAAGCTAACCAGAATCTAAGATAAACTTATTAAGTTTTATCTACCCCTACTGATTTGGTCTCCTCCCCCACAGTTAATCAATAATTAATAGCTCAAGTATATAAGTAAACTAATTAAATCATACTATTGTAAGTAGGTAAACTAGTTTAGTTTGCCTTGATAGATGGCTGATATATCTACATAATGTATAGGATAATTGACAGTGGTGTGCATAGGAGAATAATAAAGCTGACAACTAGAAGCAACAAGAGCTTGAGAGTATGAGCTTTAAATGTCTGAATTACTCAGTTGATCAGCTAGATTATTGATATGGTTATTCATAGTAGCAACTTGAGAAGAAAAGCTACTATAATCTTGAGAAGGCCTTATAGAAACTTTATACACTTACCTAGCATCATAGCCCCCATACTGTTGGTCATTGCTTGCTATCTTCTTAATCAAGTTCCTTGCTTCATCTGGAGTTAAATCATCAATAGAACCTCCAACAGCTATATCCAAATTTTTTCTGAATGCATAGCGTAATCCTAAATGGAAATACTATACCAAATGCTCACATGGTATCTGATGGTATGGACATCTAGCTAGTAGCTCTTGAAACCTTCGCTAAAACTCATGGAAAGACTCTTGATCATACTATTTTGTAACAAAAATCTCCTTCCTCAATGTAGCAATCTTGAAAGTTGGGAAGTATCTCTCTAAGAAGGCAGTCCTCAAGTTATTCCAGGAGTCTAAGGCTTGAATATAAAACCATTCCTTTGCCTTTCCTTCAAGTGTAAAATAGAATACTTGTCTCTGCACAACATCCATGTCAGTGCCTATAGGTTTCATGGATGAGTAAACCTACTACATAGTTTTCAAATATTTGAAAGAATCATCACCTGTTAATCCATAAAACTTTGGTAAGTTACTTAATAAAGGACCTTCCAGCTCAAAGTTAACTTCTAAAGCAGGTCAAGTGCGAAAAAGATCAAAGTTTGCATTAGATGAAGTGAGTTCTTTTATGCTCCTACGTGATCTTCTATTATTCATGTTATTATTCTCCATATTGCTCATTTTGAATATTCTGGTTGAGTATGAAACACATGGATGCAAAGGCTGAAATAATAAGGACAAAGCTAACCAGAATCCAAGATGAACTTATTAATTTTTATCGACCCCTATTAACTTGGTCTCCTCCCAACACTTAATCAACAATTAACAGTTCAAGTATATAAGTAAACTGATTAAAGCAAACTATAGCAAGTGGTGAAATAAGGAAGGAGACAACCTGAGTATTATGGGGGTTTAAAGTTCTCCTTGTATAGCTTGAATAATTGGCCATTGACTTGAAATATTGTACCATTTGCTTCATCCTATCTTGTTGGTATAACCTTTACCCATCTTGAGAGATAATCTACAGCTAACAAAATATATGCATATCCAAAAGATAGTGGAAATAGACTTGATGATATACTGCTACATTATCCATTTTTCCCCTACAATTAAATTTTCAACAACTATGTCTTTACCACATTTGTCATGTTTGTTCTCTTCATTCAAAAGGTTAGTGACAAACAAAGAAATTTTAGATTCAAGCATATCATTTTTAGTTTTATCAGAATTTTAGAGTAATAATTGATATTCCTGTTTAGCCTCTTTCTTGTCTGCATCAAGTACACTCAAGCCTAACTGTTATGGCCCAAAAATTTTATATTTTAAACTTCATTTTAGCAAAGGATATATGTATTTTGGGTGCAGAAAAATTCCAATGTTAAGGAGTAGTGAGTGGTCTGGGACAGTGAAGTTACACGCGAGTTCCCCCATTCGAGCTGTAGCGCCAGCAGAAGTGAGTGTTTTTTCAATTTGCTAGCACATGAAATTATCATTTTACCCCTCTGTCCTTTTACATAATTCAAGTTTCCTTTTACCCCATTTCCATTCTACTTCTAGTGACGGCAAAGCAGCAGCGTGACGTGAGGGGTGAGGGGTGAGTGGCAGTGGTTCAGCGTGTGGCGTGGGAAGGGAGTTCACGGCACAGAAGTCCCACTACCATCACCTTTAAGACTAAAGCACCCTTTATCCATTCTATTTTCCATCAGTTGAGAAAGGTGTGGCGAGTTTGAGAGTCAAAGGTAGCGATGGTGAACCAAAGCGCGTTTTGAGGGAGATTTTAGTTGTGAGTCATTGGAGGCAGAGGAGAATGTTCACTGAAACATCCTTATTTTCATACATCTTAGGGACCAAACGGTAGCATATGGAACCACTTTTAAGGCTATTGAAGTCAAATTACTCAATCTAGAATTTTACTCTTAGCGAGTACTATTCACTATGTAAATTCTAGAGGAGTGACTTGACTTCTAAAAATCGTAACTAATTCTAAAAAAATTGAAACAAAGTGGTTCAAATTGCTACAAGAAGCTAACTTAATGATCTTTCATGAAAAAAAATAACTCGTTGGCTACACCTAGACCAGGTCAATGTCAGTAAACATCCGAAGTTTATTGTTCATCCAAAATTTTCCCTGATTCCAGCATTTTGGTCCCAATATTTGCACTATCCAATCCCCAGTTTCTCTTCATGCTTCTTCAGTCCTCTTCTAACATACCTGTGGGATTGGGATTACATGGAAGGGGGTGAGATTTTTGGGAAAATCTCAGTAGCAAACATAAACCATACAATGTATGCAACTATATGCTTAATGTTACTATGTGTGTACTTAATGACCATGCTTGCATAATGATAACTTACATGCTTCCATATCCCTTAATTATAACATATGGCCAAAGCATAAAAAGAAATAGAGCATTACTTAATCATACATGCTTCACATTATCAAGATAAGAAAATATCAGATAAAACATCTAAGCAATATAAGCATACAAGTAGGTAAGTTTACTACCAGGCATGTAGCCTTTCCTTCCAGCTCTTTAACCTTGCCTCTAAGGTTCCTTCTTTTCATAAGTTAGATCCTATACATAGCATAATAATATTTTTATTATTATCCAATATAGCTCTACTTAACTCATGCTTAACTTTAGGGTAATATCCTTAATTCAATATTCCCCTAACTTTCTTTCTATCTATAACTAACTTTATTAATAGAGATATTTCTCTATTCTAACCACTAAGAGCAATCATCTACTTTATTAGAGTAGGGACTAGATAACTTACTTACCTTATTCCTAAGCTCTGGCCAATCCCTAAGCTCCTTCGACTACTCCTAGCTCCACCAGAACTCCTTCCTTCCTTCCTTTCTTTCTTTCTTTCTCTATTTCTCTTTTTTCTCTTCTTTCTCTTTCTCTTAGCCATGGCATCACTTGAGGGAGGGGTGGCCTATTTATAGGTGAGTGGAGGTGGAATGAATGGCTTAGATTAAATCGTGATGAATGGCTCAGATCGCTTAGCTTCCTTAAGAAACTTCGCCTGCATCATAATGATGACATCCTCCTCCTTGATGACTCACCGACATGACATCATCCAAGGATACCTCAGGGGACACCTTAGGGGGTATGTGGCACAATGGTGGGGCCCTTGGGACACCTTACCAGCTGACTCAGTCTTTCTAGAGAATTCCAGAGTCTTTTCCTGGAATGAACGGCCGAGATTATGCCACGTGTCCCTTACTTTTTCTCCATTTTCTAATCTCATGATATGTGTCCTTAACTTTTCTTCTTTTCCTGTAATCATGACATATGGCACCTTATGGGTCCCTTTTATGCCACCACATGATTCCATATCACTTTCCCCAGTTCTATCTTTGACCGGGTCACTTTACTTTATTGAAAAGCACTAAAATATTATTTAAATTCCTCTCAAACTCCCATAACTACTGGACCTATGTTTTTGGACTTTTAAATGTCATCTTGGATTTCTAACCAAGTCCAACCACTTTGGCGGCTCAGTTCCTAAGAAACACCTCTTACTTTTTCGTTATGCCTATAGGGACTTTCACTATTTATGCTTTAGTCCCTAAATTTTCACTTTCTTGCAGTTTAGTCCCTGAACATCATCTGTATACTTCTGGGACTCCTGCATAATAGGGTCTAGTAGCCTTCCTTTTTCAGGTTATATATTGGGCTTCTAGGCCTAAAAATTGGGATATGGCATTCACTGGCTATTTTAGAGTTGGGTGCCAGTATTTCCTTATCAGTTGTGGTGCTGTGGGTAAGAGTTATGGTCCCTCTATCGCCGTATTTCAAAATCAGGCACTATGACAAGTCATTGTACCTCTATTTCATTCTTTCCTTCTGGGTTTCTATCGTTGTGGTTGTATTAGCAGTTTCACTTCCTAAAATCGTACATTTCTCCCCTGCTCTATTCTGTAGCTGCTGTTGGGGTAAGGCTCTGTGCACTAAAGGAATTGGTAATCGAGGAAGGATTATGTTAAAAGTAGAGGTCATAAAGATTGAATAAACTTTGCTGTGTCATCGGCAGCCAAGGTGAGAATTTTGATTATGCTCTATCGTTGGTTTCAAGAATTTCATAATTTTGATTGTTATCTGAGAAAGGGATTTATCCTATGGCTTGTGATGGATGCCGTGAGCTAGGTAGATGAGACTTCCTTTTCTATTGTATGTGAGATCACCCTGTGTACTATGTGTATGTTTTTGGATATATATATGTGCTTCTATTGTTATTGTGGGAAGGATATGTGGATATTTTTGCTGTGTTACTGGTTGGTGGTTTTAGGGCACTGGATAAGGGAGATTGAGATGTGAGTTTGGGGTGTATATGCATAGGTGGGGGAATATAGGGAGGAATGAGGAAACAGAGGTATGCTGTGGTGGGTCATGTTGATTTGAATAGGAAGAGTATATATTGACTACTGTGTGTATTGTTATAGTGCTCAGAGACTTTGGCTACTATTATGGGGAGATAGATGATATATAATGTTGTGGCATATATGTTTGTTATGGTTTCTGTTAGCAGAATAAGAAAATAGGACATGAAGCTACTGTTTTGATCATTGTCTAGCTTAGGACATATGTTTAGACATAAATTGCTACTACCATGAGAAATTGGACAATAAGTATACATAAAGTTAAGCACTGTCAAAGCTTTTGAAATTGGTTAAGGATACTAGAAAAAAAAAGAGAAAAAAATATTTATTAATGTTGAGGAGCAAGCATTATTATTAACCAAATCATATATTTATAAAGGGTATTAGTTAAATAGCTGTGTTGGGGGTGACAATTTCAAATATAGGGACGCTTACTGTTTAAGTTTTACGGTTTGAAGTTCTATGAATTGTGGTCGTATGTGAAATAAGGCTTAGATAAGACGACATGGATGCTTGTTGTTAATAAATGAATTGTTGAGTAATGTCTTTGAATGATAATTCCATCATCGATATGAAGTGAATGGTTAATAGTATATAATTAGTTGAGGTGTTAGATTAAGGATGATTATTTCTATTAAAATGTTGAATAGAATGTTAATATATATATATATTGTTTCAGAATACTAGGGAATTGAGAAGTGAAAATAATAGATAGTGATTTGGCTAAAACGAGTTAAGGTTTAGGAGCATGGCAGGTAAATGAATAATATTCCTAAAAATTTACATTTTTCAAATGCATTGTTATTTCAAATGTTGAATTTCAAATATTAATTACGAAAAGTAAATTTTACAAAAGTATGGTTTAAATCATTAGAAACAATTTTCTTTCGATTGGTTTACAAAAGAATTACGATTATGTATGAAAATGAATGAATAAGCCTTTGAAAAGAGTTTGGCAAATGTTGTATTGAAATGATGTTATTCATGAAATATATTCATATGCGAATTTCATATGTTTTCACAGTAACTTGAATTTAAATGTACATGCTGGGGTTTTTAAAATTCAAAGTTGTTTTTACTAACGGTTATGGCATTAAAACAATTGAGATTATTACATGTGAAATAAACCCCACGCATGATAGAAATGTTTTAGAAAGGACATAATACAGAACTCTGGTTGCTAACAGCAGTACTGTTAGTTCTTGGTGCACCTTGGTTACCGGAGCTTGACGGATATACGTGAGTTTTGTACTCACGATGGATAATGGCTTTGAGCCACCAGATAGTTATTTACCCTTGTAGACTATGTGTCCACGTCAGTTTTCATTCTGTTGAAGTCCTACAGAAAGTTTCTGGTTTTGAAAGGATTGTTTTACAACAATTGACTTGAAATTATTATTTCAAATTATTTCTCTGAAACAATAATGTCTACGAAAATATTTTGGTTTTGAAAGGATTATTTTTACACGACTGATTTAGAAATGGTTATTTTAGATTGATTTGAAATGGTTATTTCATATTGTTGTTTTCCCTGAAGTACAAATGTTTATGGAAAGGTTTACATCAAATACAAAATATTATGAAATACATTTTTGATATGATTATGCATTGTTTTAGCATTTTAAATAGGTTTTTGGGACATTATTCACGAGTAGATTATTTGGCTTCAGATAGTGCAGGTGACCTAATCCTCCCGCTGAGTAGTAAAGAGCCTTGTTGCCAATCTGAAGCGTCATTTTTGACAAAACTACTTTTGATATAATTATCATTTAGAAAATGCTTGTATTATTTTGTAAAGAAGGTAAATGCTCCACATAGTTATTAGAAAAGATTCTGGTTATGTTGGAAAACGTTATGGAAACTTTGAACATTTGTAGTAAATGTAATTTATTATGATTTCATTTCAAACATTTCATTTAAGGTTTTAGGCTTTTGGAATGTGAAATTGTTCATATTCTGTGCTAACACGGTCCAAATTTTGGGACGTGACACTAAAGTGAGTAATCTTCAAATGTATGTCTCATTACTTCATAGACATTAAAAGTTATGACATCATCACCCACTTCCATTTTGATACTCTCATTTTTCATGTTGATGATAGTGAGCTATTCTAAGGAATAACCTCCCTAAAATAATAGAACCCTCTAAGGTTGACTCATGTGACATATCCAAGACATAGAAATCTATAGGTATAATCAAGTCTTTGACCTTCACTAATATGTCCTATAGAAGTCCCTCAAGTTTCCTAGTAGTCTGATCAGTAAGTTGAACTATTATGGAGGTCCCCTTAAGTGAGCCTATATCAATGCCTAATGATGTATAAATGGAGGTTGGTATTACACTAATAGTTGCACCAAGATCTAATAATGCACTAGCACACTGAAACTTACCAATGGTGATTGGGATTGTAAAGGAACCTGGATCATTACATTTAATAGGAAGTTGTGGCTTAAGTAAAGGTGACACACTATATCCTACTTGAACCCTTTCATTTGGCTTGCAAATTCTTTTGTTAGTGTAGACATACTTAGTATACTTCTAATAATATCCACTAGTGGCACATTAACTTCTAACTTCCCTAACAGATTTAGAATCGCTTTTTTCTGTTTATCTTTCAAAACTTTCTTTTGACACATGTATGCATTAGGAAAGGGTAAGTGTTTCATACTTACCTTTATCCTTTTATTTTGCATCTTTATGCTTGTTCTAATTCTGGTTCCTGTCTAATTTCTAACTTGCACTTCTAGAACTAGCAACTGCTTCATGCATAACAGATGATTATGCAACATCCTTTAATATGGGTTGCTCATTTTCCTGCTGTAATATCTCCTTCTCTTTGCTACTTTCTGATTCTGGCATGAGTGAAGCTTTTTCTCTAATCAACACTTTAGCTCCAAATCTTTTTTACTGCTCATTTGCTTCATTATCCTTCTTAACCTCTTCTGTATCTACTTTTCCTACTTCTCAAACTTAACAACTGTAATTGAAGGTAGATTTTCACTGATTCTTGCCTTAACATCACTTATTGAATTAGCTAATTGTGACACATAGCCATTTATGTTTGCAGCTTTGGTTTCCACTATTCTATTTTATTATCCCAGGTATCAAACTTGGACTTTGTCATTGCTTGGTTGTTCTCCACAATAGATCTCAAGTCCTTAAAGTTCAAGCAGAAGTTTGTGTTAATGGAGTTTATATTTAAATTTATCACATCAATGCTCTTGATTTCTCAGATATACCATCATCTTTTGTAGCAATAGGTGATTCTATAGGTCTAGAATATTTAGCCACTTGTATATCATTATTGAATCTATTATGACCAAAATTCCTATCTGTACCTCTATCCCTCTATCTAAGATTAGGATGATCTCTCTATCCTTCATTATAAGTGTTAGAGTATAGATTCCTTTATGGATACTGGTATGGTGAGCCTTGATATATGGCTGATATATTTGCACAGTGTGTAAGACAATTGATAGTGGTATGCATAAGAGAATAACAAAGTTGACAACTAGGAGCAATAAGAGCTTGAGAGTATGAGCATTGAACATATGAATTGCTCAGCTGAGCAGCTAGATTGTTGATCTGAGCATTCATAGTAGTAACTTGAGAAGATAAGCTATTGTAATCTTTAGAAGGCCTCGCAAAACTTTCATGGGCTTGCCTAGTATCATAGCCTCCATATTGCTGGTCATTACTTGCTATCTTCTCAATCAAGTTCCTTGCTTCATCTGGAGTTAAATCATCAATAGAACCTTCAGCAGCTCTATCCAAATTCTTTCTGAATGCATAGTGCAATCCTAAATGAAAATACTATACTAAATGCTCACATGGTATCTGATGGTATGGACATCTAGCTAGTAGCTCTTGAAACCTTCCCTAAAACTCATGGAAAGACTCTTGATCATACTGTTTTGTAGCAAAAATATCTTTCCTCAATGTAGCAGTCTTGGAAGTAGGGAAATATCTCTCTAAGAAAGCAATCCTCAAGTTATTCTATGAGTCTAAAGCTTGAGGTGTATGATGTGGCAGCATATAAAACCATTCATTTGCCTTTCCTTCAAGTGTAAAATGGAATACTTGTCTCTGCATAACATCTATGTCAATGCCTATAGGTTTCATGAATTAGCAAATCCACTACATAGTCTTCAAATGCTTGAAAGGATCATCACCTGTCAATCCATAAAATATTGGTAAGTTAATAAATGGACCATCCAACTCAAAGTTAACTTCTAAAGTAGGACAAGTGCACAAATGATCAAAGTTTGCATTAGATGAATTGAGTTCTTTTATGTTCCTACATGTTCTTCTATTATTCATGTTATTCTTCTCCATATTGATCATTTTGAATATTCTGGTTATGAGTATGAGTTTCTCCTTCATTAACATGCTCAATGACAAAATGATTATCTAACATAGCACCAGATGCATAATTAGTTTTAGCGACAATAGATTCACTAGAAGAACTAAGCTCAACAACAGATGCAATACTAGCTTGATTTAAGATTTTATTCTTCTTAATTTGCCTAAGTATTCTATTGATTTATATGTCTAAAGGAAATAATTCAGAGCTTCTGTTCATGTAAATCACACTCAACAATGATGCATGATATCAAATATATCACAGATGCTATAATTCCAGAAATTTAGATTAAATACTCACAATTTAAAATAGTCAAGTCACGATTGTAAGGTCACTAGGTCGTGACTAATAATTATAGTGAACAGAGATCATGACAAAATGAACTTCATGTCGTGATTGTCAATCACAGAGAACTAAATGTTTGAATTAGCATTTCTGGTCGTGACCAAATGTCACTTTGGTTGTGACTAAAAATCGTAGAGAGCAAATACTTGAGGTTTTCAATTTCTGGTTACGACCAATTGTCACTCCATTCGCGACTAAAAATCACAGAGAGTAAATTTGATTGAAACACTAATTTTTGGTCGCGACTACGAGTTAATTTGGTTGCGACTAGAAATCACGGTGAAGAAAACTTGATGAAAAATATTTTTAGTTGTGACCACAAAGCACTCTGGTTGTGACTAAATGTAACAGGGAGCAAAATGATTTGAAAACAAATTTTTGGTTGCCACCAAATATATTTCTGGTCATGACTAAAGTTCACAAAGACAGTTAGAAATCAATTTTAAGCACTTTGGTCGCGACTAGAAAGGCAATTGGTCATGACTCAACAAGACAAAACACTAAATTCGTAGAAAAACTGAAACACCTATATACTTTTTATAGTTCTTAGGCCTAAGAGATGGCTTAGAAAACCTTAACAAGTAAGGCTCCTCGGTAATGGTGCTATTTTGATAACTGCCATTTTAATTATGAAACAAAACTAAGATAACCAATAGTAAATTGGAGGCTAACCTAGGTCGATTCGTGCAGTTGGTCATCCTGTTTAAACATATTTTTTCCAGAATATATTTGATAAAAATAAATTAAATTCTTTTTTCATTTTAATATGTCCTTTTAAATAATATTACATGCACTGTAAGTATTTAAATAAAGAAAAATTAATTTCTTCATTATTTTGTCATTTGAAAAATGTGTTTACAAATTTTAATTTTGTATTTGTTATTTAATTGTCTATTTTGTACATTTATTTGTTTTTGGCAATTAAATTAAATATTTAATTTCTATAAAAACCTTTTTAAGTTGGAATTAATTATTAAACATTTTTTGTGTGCATGAAATAGTGGGAGAATTTAAATTAGATTATTTAATCATATTTGTTGATTAAATTAATTTATTAAATCTCCATTAAGTTGTGCATATTTGGATTTTAATGCAACTTAATGATACTTGTGATTAGCATGCAATTCCCTGAAGAGCAGCCACATCATCCTTTTTTATTGAATTTTATTGCATGCAGTAATCAATCACATATGTATTTGAAATATCAATTGTAATTAAATATATAGTTGTGATTTATCTTTACCTACAGGTAGATATCTCATAATTGTACATTTAATTAGGGTGGGATAAAATGACCTTATTATTTTCTAAGTAACCCACATGTTTGAAAAAGTACAAATGCATTATAGTTCCATTATTTGAGTTATATACATGCTATGCTAATGTTTTTGCCCATAGGTAGACATTGTGTTGGAAAATGTGCCCTAGGGGCCAATCATTGTCTTATGAACATTATTGATTTATGAATTTATTAATTGTGTTATCATATTATTTGCATGTTTACTGTGATGACCATCCTTGGATAATTCATGATCTTATCCTAAATGTCCCTGGTCGGTCATCTGTGCGGGAGCAGAGATGAAACAAGACCAGTATGACTTTGAAGATGTATAGACATATAAATCAAAGTCATATGCACATGTAAGAGTACAAGGTGTTGGACCGACCCGCTATGAGAGAGTTGCATGGGTTACGTCATAATCTTCTCTCATATACAAACCATGTCACTATGCCCTTTGACCTGAGATCATCATGTATTCCTACATGACAAACGCTCAGCTTTGGCCTAGTCAAAAGTCACTTTTGACCGAGTGATTATAAAGACTATGTTCGTGCTTAGTGGTTTTCATGCGGAGGAATGTGAATGGTCAAGATGGAATTTGTCCCTCACATTCGTAGAGAGATATTACTGGGCCCCTCGATGAGTGAGTCTGAGAAATGTATGGCCATACTGTAATGGAAAGGTAGTTCCATTTCTATAGTCAGACTACTCAGGGATCGAGAAAGTAACGGTCAGGGAGGATGACATTATCCATGCCTCATCCATGACCAAAATATCGCGTGACAGAAGGGACATGATATGGTTGTATAAAAGGTTACATCGTTTATCGATTCTCATATGATTTGGGTAGTCGTTATGTCTTGCTAGAGACCGCTTACGACTTGTGGGTCAGTATAGCAAATGGCCCACTGCCAACTTCATATGGGCTTACAGGGTCGCACACAAAATAGCCCAACACGAGCTATGATGTCCAGATTCATTGAATCTAAGACGTGTCTAGATTCAATGAATTATGCAGGGTTGATGTATATATTTATTTATATTTATATTCGTATATATATAAATTCGTATATATATATTATATATAAGGGATATATAGGATTTAATTTATAAGGATAAATTAAATCTCTATCACGTTTGAATTTGAAATTCAAATTGATAGGATATCTCATATAAGAGATATTTACAAGATTTAATTTATAAGGATAAATTAAATCTCTATCACGTTTGAATTTGAAATTCAAATTGATAGGATATCTCATATAAGAGATATTTACAAGATTTAATTTATAAGGATAAATTAAATCTCTATCACGTTTGAATTTGAAATTCAAATTGACAGGATATCTCAAATTTGATTTATGAGAATAAATCAAATACAGTCCAATCTTATCTTTATTTAAATTAAATAAATAGGTGAATTAAATCTGTGGGACGGATTTAATATAAATATTATTTATTTAATTAGTTTCTTATCAAATTATACAATATGTGATATTGTATTCGAAATTAATATAGATTAATTCCAAAATCCAATTCGGTTGAGAAAACGCAGAGCATCCTATATATCCGATTTTAGGAGCTACGTTTTGAACACAACACATAACACAAAAGGGGCCGAACAGAATCTGCAAAAGGTTTGCAGATAAGAAACTGCTGAAGTAGAGACGGAGAGGACGAACTCTTGAGAAAGCCTTGGAGGGACAGGAGACGCTAACACGTCGTTCGTGGTTGGAACGCTGTTCGTGTGGATACCAGTAGAGGAAGACGACCTGAGGAGTCGACTTCTTGCGATCAAAAAGAGAGCACGAGCCGCGGAGAGAAGCTGTGGAAGTCGCTGAGAAACACTGAGGGTAATGCTTCTTCCCACTTGACTTAAACACATACGGTAGATCCTGGCAAGGAATGGAAAATTTTTTTAAATTAATTTCCGCTGCGTGTCTTCCAATTCCTTACACATTGGTGATACGTATTTACACTACTTGCATGCAACATTCACTACTGCAAGAAAGGCTTTCTAAATTTTGTTGAAAGTGGTGATCTACATCGGACATTGACCGGTGTAGAAACAGACCATTTAGAAAGTGTACACTTTTTAAATCAGGTGGCTCACCGGTGTAGAAAGTGTAGACTTTAGATCAGTCCCTTTTGAAGTATGACGTAGAATTTGCTAATATCTACACAAGTTGAACATATCCCTTTTCAATGGTTTTATGAATTGTTCACACCGGTTGTGTTTTTACCTGGTATAGATTAATGAATTGTTTACACCGGCTGTGTTTACACCTAGTGTAGATTAATGAATTTTCTACACCTCACTATAAAGACAACCAGTGTATATGTTGTCATATTTACATATATTGTTTCTACTCCTGCCATTGTATATATTGTTTCATTAAAGCTTCATGAATAAACTGTCCAAATATACAGACTAAAAGAGACAACAATAGAGGCAAAGTTCAAGATGGCAGAGACATATCTTAAATTGCTTATTACATTATTTATTTAATAAAATTTAATAAAATAATACAATCATTTGAACAGAAAAATAAAAAAAATGTATTATGGTATGTAATGACAAATACTATTGAGAATGAATGATTTGAACAAAAAAATTAGCCTAAATATTGCACAGGTCCTCAATATCTTGTTCAGGAAATGGGTCAGATTGATCAAACACCTAAAACATCAAATTAAAATAAAAGAAATTAAAGCATTACTAAGATATATTAAATTGACCAGAAATATATAAAATCATTAAAAACACAATTTAACTCCTCAGTTAGGTCAGTCCTATTTGACAAGATGATATTGATCAAGTGTCTAACCATGTAGAAGCCTCACAAGTTGCTTTCTTTGGGTTGCCTTTGACTCTGTAATGAACAAGATTATGTGCCATCAGTAAAAAACTGCATGGAGCATAATACTTAACATTTTATTACCTTTGGTGTGATCTATTTAGGGTCCCTCACCGAGTTGGCTTTCTTAAGACCCATTGTAATTGTAAACGTCCTTATAGCCCTACGACCAAAGTTATGAACTTAGTAACCATTTTATTACAAAGATCATATTTAATTTATTACAAACAACATTGTTCTGTATGGAACAAAACTCACATGTTCATAATCTTCTTGGCATCAACCGATGGCTTGTAGTGAAGGGAGCATAAGAATAAAATTTTATAAGTATGCTTACATAGTATGATCAATTGCCAATGGTTGCTATATAAAATAATTAAACAATAATGATTATTAGCATTAAGCAAATACAAACCTAGTATAAAAAAATTGAATTATTATTATTCTTACTATGCATATATAGTGCAAAGAAACAATCAATATAGGTTTCACCAAGCCTCCTTGCAATGTACTCAATTCTTGAAGATTGGGAGATCCCTTTTGAATAAATATGAAATCGGCATAGGAATCCAAACTGACCTTGTTTACCTTTGGAAACCAACTTAGCTTGTATGTACCTCCAGTTAATGCAAACACGATGTTAGTTAATACAAATACTCAGCTTGCATGAATTTTGTTATTACAAATATTTACATTTAAATTAGACTTACATTAAAAACACTTGGACGCACCCGGAGATTAGTTCATTCCTAAGAGTGATAATCAATTTTACATCTGCATGGTCAACAAAGGTAGCAGCCCCATGTCACCCATAACTGAATCCATAGGCAACGCATCCACATGGAATATTTCATCAGATGGCAATTGGATCATACGTTGTATGGAACTCAAATTGGGAGGCGTGGGAAGTTCACTTGGGGATGACGCGATATAATCTGAAACAAGGTGCTTTAGCCATAATATGAAAGTCCCCTTTACCTGACTCACAGTCTTCACCTCATCAGTCAGAATTGGGACAAGAGTATCTTTAAATATCACGTCTTTAATTGTCACCCTTAACTTATCGTCCTAATTTAGATGTGATGGGCAGTTTCCCCTAAGATATGGATAGAACAATATGCCACTAACCTTTTGATAGGATCTTCCACATATGGATCACAAGGTTCAACATCCTCTGACACCTTTTTGACCATGCAATAGCTCCCTTTAGTGCTAGGATGGGCTACATGTGAGAGCATTTGGGTGGCAGTTGGCTCCTGCTGCCTTGATGTCAACATGGATAATATTTCTTCCTTGATCTTTGCCAACCCCTCTTGTAATTGTGCTTAAATTGTAGCTTCTGTCTGTGCCCTAGCCTATGCCCAAGCCTCTACCTTAGCATTTTCCCTCACGGTGGATAATAATGATTCCAGCTCTGCCCTCAGGACGTATGAAGAATGTCGTGGAGATGCTCTAAAAAAATCTCTTATACTGATACCTCAACCAACTCCCCTGACACGACCCCATGCTCTTACTTGCCCTTAGAAATAGTCAAGATGTCATTCCTACTATCTGACTTGAAGGAGCCATGGGCTTTTTGTTGTTTAAGATCAACCTATAACATAAAAAGAGCAAACATAAGAAATAATATAATTAGTATACTAAAACAAAATAATACAAGTAGTACTTACAATTTTTGCCACAATCATGTGAGTGTGATCTCAAACATCCTACTTTTACCACCTCAGAGTACATATTCAGAAGCATATTTCATTAGTGGAAGTATTACATTAGCCCAAAAATTAAAATTTTAAAACTTACATCTCAGATACTATTCATTTGGTGATTTCCAGATTTATAGTCAAACTTTAAAAATTCATAACTAATTATAGAAAAATCTTATGGAGGTGATAATTAAAGTTCTTTCAAAGTTCTTTAGGGGGAAAAATATAAATTTCGATAATTACTTTGCCAATTAATACAGTTAAATCGTTACTTTTTACTGTTCATATGGCAAATTCTGGAATTTCTAGATTCTGTCTCTTAAATTTTGAAATTCATTTCTCTTGATATACACATCCAAATAACGTGTATTACATATGAATTTAAATATCTAGATCTGTACTACGTGCTCATAAAATTTTGTGGATTAATTCCTTTATTTGCTAGGTCAAACTGAAGCCAGAACAAAACTGCTTTAGGACCTATGTTTTTACCATTTCAGTTTCCTTTCTTTTACTTTTAATAATTATCCTAGCATGCATAAACTTACTACCATGTAGGGGTATATTGCAGTATCTGACTTACTATCATCTCATGCTAGTCTTCTACAGTATGAACTTGATTCAGGTTAATGCCCTATACTATATATATGTTTATCATCCCTGCTATAACATTGAGGAACTGCAGATAAACTGATTGCTCTTGATCTTTACTTCTGTCCATCCCTTGACTTAGACTAAGTAATTCACTCACCACATCTTTCTTGAGATAAATATAGTCAACATTATGTATCTTTAGCAAAGAAGCCTGGGGTTAACTAGGACTAGGAACATCACACTTATCTTTCTCTATAAAGTCACATATTCTTGGACTTTGAGAATGGATAGGGACTATCATAAACTCTGACTAGATCTCTGGATTAAGGGACTATTGTATATTTCTCACAGCAAATCTATCCTCAAACTCTGGTGAGGAAGGACTAATATCTAGTCTACCTGTAATCCACTACCAGTGCTTAACTTCCTCAGCTGTAGACTGTCCTCTCATAGGAGGAATATGGCTTACATTAGGTTTAGAAGGCACTACCAAAAACTCATATTATATCTCTTATAATCCATTTCTACTAATCCTCAATAAATTTCTGAGGTTATTTATCTTTAGCTTACATCTCCAATATCCTATTTATTCATTTAAGAATTTGAGATAGCTTATCATTTCAGGCCATTTTATCTTAACTAGGCTATGTTCATTCTATTATAACATCTCTCATCGCACGTAAGACTTCTGTGTCCCTAGCCAGAAGGACTTATGTGTCCTTGGCCTCACTATAATCTAATTGTAATCCATAACTGAGTCGGCTATTTTCTTTCAGCTAACTAAAGAAAGGTCTAGCTCGTATCTCTATGCCATTCATACTTTTAAGTTTTCCTTTATCTTCCTGGATTACTAACAGGCGAAAGGTATCTCTTATTAAGTCTCAATGTTCCATTTCCCTAGAGCATTCATCACCAATTCATAATCTTAGTTGGACTGTGAATAAGTAACTCATTACTAACCTCAACCTCAATTAGGCCTTAGGTAACCGCTACATACTCTGTTTCCTAACTAGAGCAAGTTTATCTTGCACCATAACCTCTATTCTGTGCTAAAACATTATTCTGTACCAATGCCAGAAACTTTTGCTTTGATACCAAAATAAAGCATCATACTTTTACCATCTTAGAGTACATATTTGGAAGCGTATTTGATTAGCGGAAGCATTACATTAGCCCAAAAATTAAAATTTTAAAACTTCTCAGGTACTGTTCATTTGGTGATTTCCAGATTTACAGTCTAAATTTAAAAATTGATAACTAAATGTAGAAAAATCATATAGAGGTGATCCAAATTTCTAATTGAAGCTCTTTCCTAGCTCTTTAGGGAAAAAATATAAATATAGACATTTACTTTTCCAATTGATACAGTTAAATCGTTATTTTTTACTGTTCATATGACAAATTCTGGAATTTCCAGATTCTATCTCTTAAATTTGGAAATTCATTTCTCTTGATATACACATCCAAATAAAGCGTATTATATATACATTTAAATACCTGGATGTGTACTACGTGCTTATACAATTTTGTGGATTAATTCCTTTATTTGCTAGGTCAAACTGAAGCCACAACAAAAATGCTTTAGGACCTACGTTTTTACCATTTCAGTTTTCTTTCTTTCACTTTCAATAATCGTCCCAGCATGCATAAACCATCTCTTTTGCATTTCATGCATTCATATACATCATGGAGTTAGGCCATAATTCTTTCATACATTTTATTTACATATAATGGATATTACATAAAAAGTCTAACATACATGCATGCCATCACTTGTCTACTCTTCCTCTTCCATTCTTTAGCTCATGTACCAAACATGATTCTTCCATCATGAATAACCTATTATGATTGGTTATGGGAGGGTGAGATTATAGGAAATCTCAGTAGCAAACATTACCACTTAAATATGCAAGATGGATGCAAATGCATGATATGTAATTTCATTAAACTTTCTTTAGTTAGTGACATGCCATCATGTTATATACTTTTGTATAAAAGTGCATGGCCATCAAAAACATGTTATTCCCAATACATTCAACATCATTTACCATGTCACAACATTATTCAAATATCATGTACATGTCAACACATAAGCATACCACATCAAGCACATAAAGAGGTAAGTTAACTACCTTGCACTTAAGCTTTTCTCTTGATCTTTTGCACTTGTTCCCTAGCTTTCCAACCATGAAGCCTTTTGATCAATCACTTCCCAACATCCTCTTGGATGTTTCAAGGTCCTAAACACATTCATATTCATCACATAATTTATTAGGACCATGAACTCCAACAATGTTCAAGACTATCATTGATAAATTCTTAACTCTTTCCTAACATAACTTTCTCTAGACTTCACTAATTAACTTGACCCTTGAACCAATTGATGTCTTGAATTTACCCTACACAATTTCATATTTTAAATCCATTTATAAAATTAGAACCATGAGATTCCAGCTCTTATGCACTGTTCTATATAGAATTGCATAACACCTTCTTTTCTTTCAAAAATTCTCATTTTGATTCTAATGGTTCCCATACTTGTTTCTCCACTTTATCCCACATAAATTTTCATTTTAAAAGCATTGGAAGCATCACAATCATGAAATTTCAATTACTGTTCATGTGAGTGAATAGTAATAAAGAGAACTTCAAAAACTACAACTTGAAATTTCAATGCTTCCAAGGTTCAAAACCTATCCAATCCTACACAAAATAATCACATAAATTCAATGGAAGTATTAGATCATTGAAATTCCATTTCTCTCCATCATGAACAGTGCAAACTGAAATGGTTCAATCATGGTAAAGTCAAGAATATCAACTTGATTCAACAACCAATCACTTAACTAGCTTATTTAAGCCTCAATCATATAACTTTAACTTTAATTTCTTCTTTCTCCTTTCATCTAAGGTTTTGGACAGCACAAACACCTTAGAGAAAGCTCAACTTTCTTCTATGAAAACCTTAAGTTCAAGCTCCTAAATCAAAGGAAAATAAGCTATAATAGATTGCTTACCGTTAATCTCTAGCTTGCTTGAACTTTGATACCTTGAATCATCTTTTTTTTGTGGGGGTATTTATAGCCAAATCCCATAGAAAATCAATGGCCAAGATTACTTTGTGCACTATTTGATCTAATGGCTCACATTTATTCTTGGATTTAATTTTTCTAAAAAGATAATTATGACATCATCAAGGGATACTTCATAGGGCTAGGTGGCACCATTTCAAGGGAAAGAAACTTCTGAAAAAAAAATCAGTCTAATCCGGTACCGACTCAGTCCGATTTCTCAAAAACCATAATGTTTTATAAATCTAATTTTTCTGAGATTCCATAATATACTATCTAACCTTAAATCCAATATCCAGATTCTTCCTACCATTGACATTCCTAGACTAGGCCAAAACTTAATTACATATATATTGGCAAATGACTGAAATGCCCTTGGTTCACTATCTTGCACTATATTAACCCTAAGGACATAATTCTCATTTTACACCTCTTTACATCTTATCAGGGCATATACTGACACTGATTAATCACTCCTGTACTTGCCTAGATGTTTGTTACTTATCTAAATGACCAAAATGCCCTTTGTATAACTCTAACTCAATGATATAACACAGTGGCATACATTCTGTGACATTTTCTTAATTTTATATTTTTCTGGACTTTATTAGCGCTGGCCCACATACTTATTTGAAAATATTATTGGGCCTATAAGGCTCCATTTTGGGCTCTCTACATGATCCACTGCCTTCATGGGCTTAATTCCTGAGAAATTCCCCCAAAACATATTTATCGGATGTTTTAATCCACTGTAAATTCCATAATAAAATATACATAACTCTTTTTTAAGCTCTATCAGTTTTAGAAATTGTTATATTAATTATAGAAATTTACTACTAAATTTCATCTGATTCTAAGGCCTAGAGGATACTGTATTAATTTCTCTTTCTTCAGAGATTAATATAAATTTTTTGGGACCTCATATCAAAATTCTATATTACGTCAAACTGATCAGAATAATTTTCTCTATTTACTAGGAAAATTTGGGACTAATCTGATTCTAGGCATTTATAGGCCTTTTCTGGCTCAACTTTGAATAATTACTATTGTGTCCTAGAACTTTTGAAAATTACACGTTAGGCCCCCAATTTTTCATAATTACACTTAATGGCCCAAAGCTTTTGTCTACATTCATTTTTTACCATAGAACTTTTGAACTTTTTATTTTAGTTCCTCATCTTTATACCTTTGTCTAATCATTATTTTTCCTTTCTATTCATCGTCACAATCCTTTCCAAACTTATTTCCTCTATCAGTATTATACAGATAGGGAAAATTACGATATGACATGATCGCTTGTAAATGAACCACTCCTTTTTTGGTGACAGTACAACCACTTATCTTCACGACATATTGGAGATGGGGGGAGAGAGTGACACTAGGATAAGGCTCAGCAGCCTCTTCCAGCCTCTTCCTCTTGGCCCCCAACAAGCTTCTTTCAGCCTTCGTGTAACCCCTTGAGACATTATGTGGGGCAATCATTCTTGAGAGCATGTTTAATGGCTTTTGCTCTTTTTTCCTACAAGACTTGAAGTAGTTAATTGCCAACATATACAAAGGGAAGAAACATGGAAAATGTAAGATTCCTTTTTCACAACATATCAAGTCACCATAGCTTTTGTAGTGCTCTGAAGCCTAACAAATTTTTCCCAAATAACTTCGTCAATGAATTGATACTTGCTGCATGGAGAAGGATTAGACTGACCATCTTTGTCCTATCCATGCACATACTATTAAGCTAGTTGTGTCTTGAAGGAGAAGCAAAGTCAGGTTATAATGTGTCTTAAATAATCTTGAAGGATTCCTCGAATAGCTACTGTGAGTTATTATTGCATCAGGACATGACAATCATGAGACTTTTGGCCTACTAATCTCAAATCTTTCATCGACACAATCTCCTTAAGATTATATGAGTACCCATAGGGAACTTTGATTACTTCTAAACATTCACAAATACTTCTTCTCTCATCCTTGGACAAATATTAATCTCTTCAACACAATAACTACCCTCACTATCTGGCTTTAGATATAAATCCTCACGTATTCCTATTTCTTGCAAATATAATCTTGCCTTCATAGCATCTTTGGAACTACCATGTTGGTTGAGAAGTGTTCCAAATATACTGTCACACACATTTTTCTCCAGATATATGACATCAATACAGTGTCTTACCTGATGATATTGCCAACACGGAAGCTCAAAGAAGACAGATCTTTTTTCCATATATTTTTCTCACTTCTCTTGGTAGTCTTACCGAAAGTAATGTTGATGTCTTTCACCTTTTCATAAACTTGTTCTCTGGTCAATGACTTCAGAGCATTTTCAAATTCTTGGCCGCTAAAATTTTTTTCTTCAGTCGACGGTATGGGTGGCCTTATCTTAGAGATCTCCTATAACCTAGGTAGACTATCTTTCTTTCATGACAAAGTTGATCATAGCAAGTCCCTTCCTTATAGATGGGACATGTTTTATGGCCCTTAACACTATATCAACACAAATCCTTTCAGTCTCATGCCATAACATTTTTTTTGCATCATCTTCATTAGTAAAAAGCCACTTAAACCTTGGTATAATTGGAAGATATCATAATACCTTTGTAGGAGACTTGTTTGATCTATACCTTGGTGTCTTACATATTTGACATTTCTCCTCATCTTCAAAATCTTTCCTGTATAGTATGCAATCATTTGGGCATGGATGAATCTTTTTATACTACATGCATAAAGGACATATTATTTTCTTAGCATCATAGTAGCATTTGGGTAACACATTTTCTTTTGGAAATATGTCTTGCAACAACTCAAGCAATTCTGAAAAACCTCTATCACTCCACCCATGACGTGCTTTCACACTTACCAATCTCAACACCGCATTCAACATTTTGTATTTTTTGCACCCTAGGTATAGAGGTTTTTTTTTGCATCATTGCATATAGTACCATATGCATGTGATCGCATAAAAAGATCATCTCCAATATCACAAATCATTTCCTCTACTTGATCACCAGTATCCATGTCATCATCAAAGGTCTATTATAACTGTTTAGATGCACTCGACCTTTCCACATTTTCACCATGTCATACCCATATTATGTAACTCTTCCAAAATCCCTCATAAATTAGATGAGTGTTGTCATATCCCAATTTTTAGGCCTAGAAGCCTAGTATGTAGCCTGAAAAAGGTATACTACCAGGACCTATTGAACAGAAGTTCCAGAAGTATACATATGATGTTCAGAGACTAAATTGCAAGAAAGTGAAAGATTAGAAACCAAATTGTAAATAGTGAAAGTCCCTAGGGGCATTTTGGTAATTTGCTAAAAGATATTTCTTGGGAATCGAGCCACCAGAGTGCTTGGGCCTTATTAGAAACCCAATATAACATTCCTATATGTCCAAAAATGTGGCCCAAGAGTTATGTGGGTCTAAGTGACATTAAAATAATATTTTAGTACTTTTTCAATAAAGTAAAGTTACCCGGTCAAAGATAAAACTGGGAAAAGTGATCAAATAAGGCTTTAGAATTATCTAGAACTATGAGGTGGCATGAAAGGTATCCTCATAGGACCCACAAGGTGACACATGCCATAAGTCTAGAAAAAGGAGAAAAAGCTAAGGACACGTGGCACAATCTCAGCTATTCATTCTAGGAAAAGACTCTAGAATTCTCTGAAAATACTGAGTCAGCTGGTGAGGTGTCTCAAAGGCCCCACCATTGTGCCACCTAGTATGTGAGATGTCTCATGGATGATGTCACTTTGATGAGTCATTGAGGATGATGATGTCATCATGATGATACAAGCAAAGCTTCTTGAAGAAGCTAAGCGATCTGAGCCATTCATTGCGATTCAATCTGGACCATCCATTTCACCTCCACTCAACTATAAATATCCCACTCCCTTCCTATTCCATGCCACAACTAGCAAGAGGAAAAGGAAAGAAAGAAGAGAGAAAAAGAGAAAGAGAGAAAGAGAAAGAAAGGAAGGAAAAAGAAGGAGTTCTGACGAAACTAAGAGCAATCCAAGGAGCTTAGGGACTTAGCTAGCTTAGGAATAGGGCTCAGACCGATGAAAAGAAGGAACCTTAGAGCAAAGGTTAAGGACTAGAGGAAAGGCTTCATGTCAGGTAGTAAACTTACTTACTTTTATGCTTATGTTTCTTGGATGTTTTATATGATGTTTACTTACTTTGATGATGTCAAGCATGTATGATTAAGTAATGCTCTGTTTCTTTTTATGCTATGGCCATTTGATATAATTAAGGAACATGGAAGCATATAAGTTATCATTATGCAAGCATGATCATTAAGTGCACACATAATAACATTAAGCATATAGTTGCATACATGGTATAGTTTCTATTTGCTACTGAGATTTCCCCAGAAATCTCACCCATTCCATATCAATCCAATTACAATAGGTCTTCTCAAGATGGAAGAGATAAAGATATATGAAGACAAGTTAATAATTATTTAGCATGATTGATATGTGATTGATGTATGTATGATTAATTGCTAGAAATTGTCACTGTGAACAGTAACTCGTGATGGGGCAGTGACATTTGATCTGTAATAAGTAATAGTAAATGATTGAATAAATGTATGATATTTTCCCAATAAATCGTAAACATGCCAAGCTTATATTTGATATATAGAACATCTCATTTGGATGTCTACACATGGAGTTATGATTTTTCAAAGTTAGGACAAAAAATGCTAGAATTAGAGGAAGACGCTGGATGAACAGTAAACTTTGAGCGTTGACCGACATTGACTTAGTCAAGGTGTGGTCAAACACTTATTTTTCCCTGAAAGAGAATTAAGTTTGATCTATGTAGCAATTTAAACTACTTCATTTTGATTTTTCTAGAATTAGTTATGATTTTTTGAAGTCAGGTTACTCCTCTAGAATTTACACAGTGAACAGTACTTGGGATAGTGAAACTCCAGATTGTGTAATTTGACTTCTATGACTGTAAAAGTGGTTTCATATACTATCGTTTGGTCTCTAAGACATAAGAAAATAAGGATGTTACAAGTGTACATATCGTCAGGATTTTGTTTCTTCTCATTCAAACAACTCACACAAGGACAATAAAACCTTCCATTGTTAACATCACCATTCTATTTAGAAAAATCCAAAAACTTCTTCACCCCCTCAGCATACACAACAGTTGTTCATTTAGTATTTATCCAACTATAATCCATATTTGTGGAAGACTAAAAAACTAGGAAAATAGAAAACAAGAAAACCTAGCTTGCAGCAATGAATCAAATGAAACAAGTAAATGACAGCAATGACTCCAGTACAAATAACAGAGGTACTGCTAGTAGTGCAAAAATTTTTAGTTCTTGAGACAAGAAGTTCAAAACAAAACTCATTGACTGTGAAGGGTCGAGAAGGCTTAAACGCGCGAACAAGTGAAAATGACAGATGGGAGGAGCGAATGGGCTTTCCATTAAATTAAAGGGTATAATCTACACCGGATACAATAATACACCGGTGTAGAAAAAACTTTTTTAAACTGGTCCATATATTCTACAATGGACATTGATGTGTCTAGCTTGTGTTGCATTTTTTTTTGCAAAATAAAATAACAACATGTCATCAGAATTAGAAACTTCATTCATTCAAAGAACAAGAAACTTTATTCATTCAACTTTACTTATATTATACACCAGACATTGATATGTCCGGTTTCATTCTGTTGCATTTTTTTTGCAAAATAAAATAACATGTCATCAGAACGAGAAACTTCATTCATTTAGAGAACAAGAAACTTCAGTAATTCAGTTTTACCAATAACTTTACATCAAAAGTATAAAATTTATAAACACAATATCTATCAGAATATATAATATATTCTCTCCTTTTGTCATTAAGTACAAAAAATAAAATAGGAGGGGCAGCAGATAAAAGTTGTAGGCTTTCACTACTCATCAGACTTAAAGGTTTGGGATTCATTAGAGTGGGTAAGATCAACACGATGATAGAAGCTATTATGTTATTGATAGTGGCAAACTTCTAAGCGAAAAGCTCTAAAACTGTCTTTTAGTCTAGTAAGTTTCTCAGATATTTCTTCCACTGAGTCCTCTAGAGCATTTAAGCGCATGATCAGTTCCTCAAGACGCTCCATCAAAGTGATAATCAGGGGAGGAGGAGAAGGAACTACAGGGTGAGGGTTAGGATATTTGTCTTTAAAATCTTCTTTGTTTCTTTTGTGCAGCGGAGAAGGAGGTGTGCGTGAGGAAGAAGCCATTGGTGCGTTCAGATCGAAGGAAAGAAAATAAAATAAAGATATATAAAGTGATGAGACAAAAGTACTGATCATAGGAATGATATGCATATGGTTGAAGAATAAGAACGATTTCAAAAAATAATATCGAAGAAAGCAATTGGCCTTCTATCATAATGAGTACAAACGTTGGGAACTTAAGAAGTGAAATGAACGGCCTGAGAAGTTACACAGAAAAGAAGCGGGAAAGTATATTGAACACTAGTTATATATATTTTACACTGGTTCAATGTAAATCCGGTGTCAATATTTTATCTTATTTACAAAAATGCCACCTTTCATTTGTTCTAAAAGCTTCTCCGCAAGGTATAAAGAAATTAAAGAAAAGAAGCGGTAAAGCATAGATAGGAAACTGAAGAGTCAAAATAGATAGTATATTTAACATTGGCTATATATATTTTACATCGGTTCAATATAAATTTGGTGTAAATACTTCATTTTATTTACAAAAATACCACCCTTCATTTGTTCTAAAAGCTTCTCTGCAAGGTCTGAAGAAGTTAAAGAAAAGAATTGGGAAAGCATAGATAAGAAACTGAATAGTCAGAATATGGCATAGCTAATCTACACCTATTGATATTAGTATCCAGCGTTGTAATTATAGTTTACACCGGTGATGTGTTAATTCGGTGTAACTATTTCATCTTATTTACAAAAATGCTACCGGTCATACTTTTTAGACTGTCTCTACAAGGACCGGTTTAAAAATAGGGCTTTAAAAAATATATTTTGTACCAGTGATTTGTGCAAAACATGCATACATGGCATAGTGAATTGTGATTGCTTCAAATTCTAACTCTTGAGCTTGTTTGTATATTTGTCTATTTTAATTTTGTAAATCCAATTGCTACCCCAAAGATTATGGCTTATGTAAGAAACAAAACAATCTTAGATGGCAACACTAACTATGCTAATTAGAGAGATGATGTTTTACTGAAGCTTAGTTTCTTGGATTTTTATTATGCCTTGAGATATGAAAAAACTCTGAGATAAGATGATTCCTTCAAAGATAAATAGGTAAAGGAAAGGCATAATATGTGAGAGCAGAGCAATCGTTTATCTCTTTTCCTTATACAACAAAGGATCACCATAAGCATTAAGGGAGCAGTCCCTAAGTACGAGATAGCCAAAGGATACCTAGAAGATGTAGATAAGCAATTCAATCTGACAGATAAGCAGATGGGTGGTGTCATCATATTTGAACTATGTGCTATGAGGCTTACAAGTATTAGCGGTATGGGTAACATATAATGAAGATGAGAGGTATGCTTTCATCGTGTATTACATTTGAATCTAATTTTTCTAGTGTTAATGATGACACTGGTCAAATGATCCATATTTTGACTCCCATGCAGGGCTTTCTAATAAGCAGGCCTCCACATCCTAATGAGAAAATTGTCCTTTTAGTCAGTGGGAGAAGTGACCATATGAAAGCCGTTGGAACTTTTCACATAACTTTTTCAAAAATCATGTTTTGGAACTTTATAATGTTTTTTATGTTCCCTCTTATAAGAGGAATTTGATTTCTATGTCAAAATTTATTCCATTTGATTATCATTTAGTTCTTTCTAAGAAACTTATGACTTTGTCGAATAATTATATTTTAATCGTAAATTTAGTTATGATTGACAATTTATTTAAAATTATTTTCAATTCACCTCGATCTTTTTATGTTTCTATTGGTACTAAAAGAAGTGTTATCGATGAGATTGGAAAACCAATCAAGATCATGAGATTATATAGAGGTTGTGAGTATTATGACAGATATACTAGTGAAGGACAAGCATCGTGTCTATTTGCTTATTTTCTTTGAGAGAAAGGTATAATAGCCCAATATAACATGTCTGGCTCACCTGACATGAATGGTGTAGCAAAAGAAGAAATATGACCTTGGTGGATATGGTTAGGAGCATGATAAGTAGCTACAAACTTCTAACTTCTCTGTGGAAAGAAGCACTCAAGACAACATACATATCAAACAGGATTCCAACAAAGGCAATGTCTAAGGCACCCTTTGAAATCTAGAAAGGTTGAAAACCTAATTTAAATCATTTTAAGGCATGGAGTTATCCTGCTAAACTAAGAATATACAATCTATAGGAGAAGTTAGACCCCAAGACCATTAGAGCTTACTGTGTAGATTATATAGAAAAGTCAATGGCTTATAAGTTTTATTGTCTACCACCTTCTAAAAGGTTTGTAGAGTCTAAGAATAACAAATTTCTCGAGAATATGATTAGTGGGAGTAATTGTCCATTAAATGATCACATAGAACAAACCACTGACATAATTCATGAAGGAATATTAATCGTTACTGATCATCCCATTATTGGGATTGACATTGAACATGATGTAGATCCTGTGGCTCAACTTGACAATGTTGAACAAGATAGACACATACAAGATCAAGCTATCACACAAGCAGAACTACCATAAAATCTGATAGAGGATGTCCCTATTCAACAACCTAGATCAACCCAAGAGATTGAATTAAGGAGGTCAAGTAGAGAAAGAAGATCGACATTACCTGATGACTATATAGTGTATTCTGCTGAAGTTAATTGTGATGTAAGTGTTGAGAATGATCCTTTAACTGTCACTCAAGCCATGAAGAGTGTAAACTCTAAACTGTGGCATGATTCTATTATTGATTAAATGAATTTTATGGTAAACAACCATTTTGGAAACTTGTAGAGTTGCCTAGTGGATCTAAAGCCATTGACTGTAAATGGATTTATAAAACCAAAAGAGACTCATAAGGAAACATTGATAGATACAAGGATATGTTAGTTGTAAATGGATTAACTCAAGTAGAGAGAATAGATTACAGTGAAATATTTTCACTTGTATCTAAGAAAGATTCGTTTTGCATCATCATGGCATTAGTTGTACATTTTGATCTAGAGTTGCACCAAATGGATGTGAAGACTGCATTCCTTAATGGTGAACTAGAGAAGAAGTCTATATGAAATAACTTAAGGGATTGGTTACAAAAGATAAAGAACAATTGGTATGTAAGCTAAATAAATTAATATATGGTCTGAACTAGGCTTCACGGAAGTGGTACTTAAAGTTCTATGAAGTGATCATATCATTTGGTTTTATTGAGAATATCATGGATGATGGTATATACCATAAGGCTAGTGGGAGTAGGACCATATTTTTGATTTTGTATGTGCATGACATTTTAATTGCTACTAATGATCTAGGACTATTGCATGAGGTGAAACAATTTTTGTTTAAGAGTTTTGATATGAAAGACATGGTTAAGGCATCTTATGTTATTGGTATAAAGATCTATAGAGAAAGGACCCAACGTCTTATAGGCTTGTCTCAAGAAGCTTATATTGGGAAAATTCTTGAACGATTGAGAATACAAAACTATTCATCTAATATAGCTCATATTAAAAAGGGAGATAAATTTAGTCTATGTCAATGTCTTGAAACTGAGCTTAAAATGAAATAGATGGAAAAAGTCCCACATACCTCAGCGGTAGGAAGCTTGATATATGTACAAGTTTGTACAAGACCTAACATTACTTTTGCTTTATTTATGTTGGGAAGATACCAAAATAATCCAGGGGGAGCACATTAGACAGCTACACAGAAGGTGTTAAGGTACCTAAAAGGTACTAAACACTACATACTCATATATAGAAGAACATATAATCTGGACATAATTGGATACTCAAATTCAAACCTTAAAGGATGTGTAGACACAAATAAGTCTATATTTGGTTACATCTTCCTATTGGTAGAATAATCTATATCATGGACAAATGCAAAGCAAACTCAAACAGCTCATTCTACCAGTGATGCTGAGTACATTGCGTCTTTTGAAGCAAGTTCACAAGCTATTTGGATAAGGAATTTCATTGTTAGGCTCAAGATTATGGATTCAATCTCTAAGCCAATCTAAATATAGTATGATAGTGCAGTTGTGGTGGCCATATCGAATAACAAAAGGAATAAAAGTCAAAGCAAATTTTGCTGAACTTAAATTCCTATGCTTGAGAAAAGACTTTAGGATAACCAAGTTTTGTTGAACGCATCAGTATATTAGATATGTTGGCTTATCCTTTAAAGAAAGGATTGAAGCCAAAGATCTTCATTATACATGTACCTCATACGGGATTTCATCATTCTTTTGATTAGTAGAGGTATAAGCAATGAAATTTTGTGGTTTATCATTTCTAATTTGTCATTGTATACATTTGTGATATTAAAATTGATAAACATTGAGATAGGAACCGAATGAACATTGAGTTCATACATAATGTGATATCCATTAAGTGATAAGACGACTTATATCCATGATTCTAGTAGTGTGATATTAGTTTACCTCGACAGGGAAATGATATTGAGTATATAGGCCAAGTGGGATAATGCGAGATATTTGTTATTATAATATAATTGATTTAGATATTAATAGGATAATTAATAAATATTTTTTAGTGTATCCCATAGTCATTTTTCCCCAGTCGAAGGTGGGTATTCAACTCATATTATTAAGGTTAATTTTCTGATGGTGGAAATTAACAACAATTTTATCATGCAATAGTTTATGAGTCCTAGAGTGATAACTTTTCTTTGCTCACTCCTGAGGGTCCCCACTGGTACCGGCAGTACACAAGTTGCCATCACTATGCCTAATCACCAGCTGAAAGAACATGTTTTTCTATTTAACAGTATTTTCTAATTGATAGGTTTCTAAGTTAAGTTCTAGTTCATCCTCATATCAGTTAAGCTAATGGCGAGAAGTATTTATAAGTCTTCCGTTGTATCTCAATAGGTTTTATACTTATATATGTTGTAATCTTGATATATTAGATTATTTATGAGAAGTTTTTATTTTAACATATATATGAACCATGGAATATTAATTACATAATTAGTTAATGCTAGTGATAAATATGAAAAGGGAAAAGAGGGTGGAACAAAGGTTGCCTATATAACGGAAAAAAGAAGATAGAGAAGGGAGTTCCCAAGTGTTGTGACTAATTAGCACAACATTCATATCGTAAAGAATCATTAATCATTGTAAACTGAACTAGTTAGCTAGTTGGTTCAATCTAATTTTCTCAAAAACAAAAAAGGAACAAAATAGTTGGTTCAATAAAAAATTAATGAATATGTATGTATCTAAATTAATCTGAAATCATTATACAACGTGCCATCCATGAAATCGGTCAAAAACTAATAAAAATAGTCCAAAATAAAGAACAAAAGAACAAACTATTAATTCGGCTTATATTGGTATAAAGTGACATTATTTGTAGGTGAAAGTTTTTATTCATATAATATAAAAATGAAATTATTGTAACTTTAGTATCAGATGTTGGATTAAATTTTATAAATAATTGTATGAATTAGATAGTTTTCTATCATGCATGATTTGATCATTTAGAAAAACTGAGAGGCTCTTTATAACATTAATTAACTCATTATTGGAGGGTTTTATAAGGATACGTTATTTTTCATAACGCATGCTCTTTTAATCAGCCGTAATTTTTGAAAACCCTAATTATTCACTCTTTCTCTTCTTCATTTTGAGAAAGTTAAACGGTAAGAGTAGTTGTAGAGTTTACCTCTTCAAACCTTGCCCAAATATATATAGGGGTTAAGATATGTGTAACAACCTATTGCATTTTTCAAAATGCTTCTAGTACTCTTAAGTATTTTGTGATTTATCTAAAAACCTTGAAGTATTTTGCTTAGGATCGTCTAGCATTATAAAGTATTTTATAGTTCATCTAGCATGTTAAAGTTGCTATTAAAAAATATTATTAGGTGTTGGATTCCCCTTCACTTAAAAGAGTTTTTAGAAGTTAATGTTGAGGTTAAAATTGCTCATAAAAAAAAAATCTTTAGCGGTAAGGTTTCTTATGAAAAAATTAATACTTTAAGAGAAAAGTTGCACAACAAAATATTTTAGGATACTAGATATACCTAGAAAAATACTTTAGGGTATTACATGCACCTGGAAAAATACTTTCAGTTGCTGAACACAACTTAATCATATATATATATATATATATATATTATATCATGCCATCTATAAGAGATCCTTGTTAGGTACACATCTATCATAATTAAATTTGGTTGTGTTCATTAAATTTTTTGCCATACTATCAAAATTAGAAACAAAAAATCCTTTAAAAAAATCCAAGATTGAAACCATACATTGTTACGCTAAGGGGGAGAACCTATCAATTCTAAAATATCTGGAGGAGAACCAAACTATATTGCAAGACCAAGCAAACAGGCACCACAAGAAACAATTAATGATTGATTGATTACTTTTGTTACGTTCATAATAGAAAGAACAAATAATAATGTTTTTGGAGTTTCAATATGAGGAGGCAATTAGAATAAGTTTCCAAATAAATAATGGGATGATATATTTAATTGGGAAACGAGTTGGCACTCAAATTATTTATTAAATTAATCTCGATATAGTATAAAGGTCAACATATGTCGTATTCTTTACGTAGAGTCAATGTGTGATTTAACTCTATATCACTAAGTATGCATATAAAGAGTAGAAGAGAGCTTGATTAATTATAATTTCTAGAAAATAAAGAGAAAATAATAAGAATAAAAGCAAGACAAATGGAGGATATTATCAATCTCACTCAATGATTGATGTGTGACTATCATCGTTCAAATTATATCAAAGTTATAACAATTATATATATGAAGTCCTTAACAAACAGAACCTTAGACAATCGTTATGGTTATAATAATGAAATATACAATTATACCTAGATCTAGCATACAATTGTATCAATAATGATTATTTAGAAGCTCCGTTTAGAATTTAACAATAAATGATTTATTTCTCTAATATGAATATTCAACTGAAAATCTTATAACTAAACATGCGAACCCAATATGAATAATCATAAGAGGAAACCAAATGTATTAAATAAAAAATATCAAATCATAAATTGAAATAATAAATCACAAAAGTTTGATCACACAGGTGTCTCAACCGAAACCCTAGATCCAATATATACAAATCTCAAAACCTAAACCTAGGAAATCATAAACTTGCATACAGGAAAAAGATAAAATCATAAAAATTGTTCAACTCCTACTCTAAAGCATAGGAACTCAAGCCACTACATCTCTTCTCCAGAACTTAGAAGGAAAATGTTGGAATTGTGAAAAAGATGTTCAAGATGATTGTGATGATGGTGGTAATTTGTGTGTCGAATAGATGAACCTTGAAGTCCTTTATATAGCCTTAGGCTATGGCCTTAGTGTCTTCCTTGTTGATGTGAAACTCTTCACTAATTGGCTCTCTAAAAGATATTGATTTATCCTTAATTTATCTTCTATATATGATATTCAATTTTTTCCAATTTGTCACTTTTCTAATATCTCCAAAGATAATCCCTTTAATTTAAATATCCTGAAAACAATTTAAATCAAAATAAATAGGATAAAGGAGATAAAACAATTAATAAGAAAAGAAAATAATGAATTGAGAAATTAATATTGAATTAATTCAAATAATACTAAATTAATATAATATAACAAATACTAATATAATATTATATTAAAAGAATGAATTAATATAATAAAATATAATATTATTGGAAGTATTTTGATTTTCTCTAATTACATATTCATCCTTCAATTTGACAATTCCTAAATAACCTTCCTCATATAATATAGTTGTATAATTGTTGATGTGGTCCTAATCCTTATTTATTTATTTTTCCCAATTTTCTAAAATACATAGAAGCAAAATACTTTCATGTAAATCGATTTAATCAAAAGAAATAATAAAATTAATAAAAACACAAGAAAATAATATTTTTAATTATTTAATTCATTTAATCAATTAAAGTTTTAAATAGCCACAACTACTATAATAATATATTAAATATGATAAATTCTTTAGAATAGATATGAAATAATATGATAAAATAGATATTCATCAAATTCCCTGATAAACCCATATTTTTATATCTTTACTCATACCATTTTAGTGAGTTTTGTTGTTATTTTGGTCCTTAATTGTATAGTTTGTGCACTATTAGATTAATATATCTTATATTGAATTAGCACTTAACAGGGGTATAATTGTCATATTTTATTATTTCTCCTAAAAAATTATTTTTGGACCAAAAAGTATTACATTATTATGATTTGTATTTCAGGTATTCAGGAGAAATCAGAACTTATAAATAATAACAAAGGACTAAAAATTGAGAAATTGTATATAAAGACCCAATAGGCCAAATCGCAAATTTGTTTTATCAGCTTTTAAAGAAGCCATTCGTAGCATGCATGAGGAGAGGTGAGAGACATCATAGGCTGCGGCGAGACCTCCTATTTACCACTTCCTTCACACACACACTGCCGAGCAACCACACCATTCAACTCCACCTTCCATCTCTAGCTGTACAACTGTAACTCCCTCTCAGTCCTAGCACCTTCCATCTCCTAGCCACAGTCTTCCATTCCCTATTCACACCACCATCAACATTCATCGCACTCTACCTCCACCTCTACCTCATGCAAGCTGTGACTAAGGAGGCTATACACTACTGTCATCTCAATCTCATACCCATCACATACTTCCTTCACCATCACACCATCTTACACGGCATAGGACGCAAACAATGAGCAATGAGCAGCACCCAAAAAGCATATAAACAGTGATGTTGCAGATACAACAAGGATGGTAGCTGTGTACTTGATGGCTATGCGTGGCTAGAGCGTCCTAACACTCCCCTATTTAATAGGAAATACATAAGCTTATGATCTAAAAATGGGAGTTTAAGTTACTCTTTTTCTACCCATTAATTATTTTATGATTAATATGAAAGGAATTGGAAGACACGCAGTGGAAATTAATTTAAAAATTTTTCCATTCCTTGCCAGGATCTACCATATGTGTTTAAGCCAAGTGAGAAGAAGCATTACCCTCAGTGTTCCTCAGCGACTTCCACAGCTTCTGGTCACGATATTCACAGCTTCTCTTCGCTGCTCGTGCTCCCTTTCTGATCGCAAGAAGTCGACGACTCAGGTCGGCTTTCTCTACTGGTATCCACACAAATAATGTTCCAACCACGAAGGACGTGCTAGCGTCTCTTGTCCCTCCAGGGCTTTCTCAAGAATTCGTTCTCTCCATCTCTATTTTGGAAGTTTCTTATCTGCAAACCTTTTGCAGATTCACCTTCGGCCTTTTTGTGTTCTATGTGTGTATTGCTGAAAACGTAGCTCCTAAAATTAGATATATAGGATGCTATGCATTTTTATCTCTTTTGAATTGGATTTTAGAGTTAATCTTATATTAATTCTGAAATTAATACAATATCATATATTGTATAATTTTATAAGAAACTAATTAAATAAATAATATTAAATCCGTCCCACAAATTTAATTACCTATTTATTTAACTTTAAATAAAGATGAGACTAAACTATATTTAATTTATTCTCATAAATCAAATTTGAGATATCCTATCAATTTGAATTTCAAATTCAAACGTGATAGGAATTTAATTTATTCTTATAAATTAAATCTTATAAATATCTCTTATATGAGATATCCTATCAATTTGAATTTTACATTCAAACGTGATAGGGATTTAATTTATCCTTATAAATTAAATCTTATAAATATTTCTTATATGAGATATCCTATCAATTTGAATTTCAAATTCAAACATGATAGAGATTTAATTTATCCTTATAAATTAAATTTTATATATCTCTTATATAATATATATATATATACGAATTTAAATATAAATAAATATATACATCCACCCTGGATCTTTCATTGAATCTGGACATGTCTTAGATTCGATGAATCTGGACATCATAGCTCGTATTGGGCTATTTTGTGTGTGACCCTATAGGCCTATATGAAGTTGGCAGTGGGCCATTTGCTATACTGGCCCACAAGTCGTAAGCGGTCTCTAGCAAGACATAACGACTACCCAAACTATATGAGGATCGTTAAATGATATAACCTTTTATACAACCATATCATGTCCCTTTTATCACGCGATATTTTGGTCATGGTTGAGACATGGATAATGTCATCCTCCTATTCCTGACCGTTACTTTCTCGATCCCTGAGTAGTCTGACTGTAGAAATGGAACTACCTTTCTATTACAGTATGGCCATACATTTCTCAGACTCACTCATCGAGGGGCCCAGTAATATCTCTCTACGAATGTGAGGGACAAATTCCATCTTGACCATTCACATTCCTCCGCATGAAAAACCACTAAACCCGAACATAGTTTTTATGATCACTCGGTCAAAAGTGATTTTTAACTAGGTCAAAGCTGAGCGTTTGTCATGTAGGAATCCATGATGATATCAGGTCAAAGGGTATATTGACATAGTTCGTATATGAGAGAAGCTTATGATGTTACCTGTCATATCCTATTTTTTTCCCTATCTATATAGTACTGATAGTGAAAAAAGGTTTAGAAAGTATTATGATGAAGATAAGAAGGAATGATAAAGGTTATATGAGTCCTGAACAAGGAGAAGGACTAAAACGCAAAGTAGAAAAGGTTAAAGACCAAAAGTTAAAGTATAAACAAGATTTGGGCCAAAAGTGATAATTTCCAAAAGTCAGGGACATAAATGTAATTATGGAAAATTTCAGCTAGAAAAGGCTTAGAACTGCCTGTAAGTATTTCAGTCTCATATTCCATCAGTAAATAGAGGAAGTCATGCAGGGTAATCTGGCATGATACAGAAATTTTATTAGGGCTCCAGATAGCAGAAAATTATCTGATAGTCTAAAAGTTATCTGAATTTTTATCAGATTCTATGGACATCAGATATATGTGGGGGAATTACAGGAAAGTGTGCCCTACAGTGTCAGATGTTATGAATCTGACAGAACCCCGGAAGAAGTTATGTATAAAAAGTTATTCACATATTAGTGAATTTTGACGGGAGTTTGACAACACCCGTGACCCGATAATAGAACTTATCGGTATGTGAGCCTAGATAGAATGAGATCAGATGACCTCATATATAGGCCCATAATGACGCTAAGGAAGGCCCAAAACCCAGGGTACTAGTCTATCAGTAGAAGGGGCCAATGCCAGAAAAAGTACAAAATTACGAAAATGCCCTTGGATGCCCATATTATACCAGGGTTATGAATAATAAGAGACTAAAACCCTTATGTCAAGTCCAAATGAAATAGATTTGAAATATAGACTATGATGTAGCCAGATTTGGCCAGAGATGCCATGATATGGCATAAAAGATATGTGATAAGATATGCTTTGAGAAGCGATTGTATAGCTAGCTTTGTAAACAGATAGAGAGGCTTCTGTTCTGGAAATGATAAGATGTTTGAATGATGAGCTACATGTGAAAGAGCAAATGAGAGCTTTCACTCCTTGCATAAAGTGCCAGGCATTATGTTATGTTATGTTATGTTATGTTTGTAAAATATGCTAAAGCTCTGAATGTTAGAACAGTGAAAGCTTTATATGATAAAGCTGTGCAAGCTCCGAGTGTTAGAGCTGTGCATATTAAGAGAAGGAATGCTTGAGCTCCGATGTTAGAGCTTTGCATTTGTGAGCAGGTATGTAGTCCTGCAGCATGTTGTCCAGGCATTATGCATGTTAGGGTATGTGCTCCTATATGCTCCTATGTGCTCCTATGTGCTCCTGTTTAGCAGTAGAGCAATGAAAGAAAGAATAATGATATAAGTCCTCTCTCTGTATTATGATGAGTTTTTAAAGATGATAAGAATGTATGATGATATGAGAATGAGAGTTAAAGTTTGCGGATACTCAGAGAATTCCGCTAGATACTTAGATGAGAAAGAAGTAGTTGCACTAAAAAGTATGATAAGTTGTTAATAGAAACTCCCGAATATAGCAGTATTCGAGAGAGTTTAATATGAAAGAAATGGACATTACTCACAAGTCTAGCATAGTGAGGAGTCCATATGTAGATAAATGCATAGCAAGAAGGTAAGTAATAGAATGAACTGGAGTTCAACTCTGAGTAAGTTGATTCATGACAAAAGGATGATCATAGTAAGATATGAATAATTGTGGATATAAAAAGAACTTTGTTAATATGTCACGATAACAGATAAGAGGTAAATACCCCAATCCTTGACTGGGTGTTGATTAAATTTCGAGGACGAAATTTATTTTAAGGGGGGTAGAAATGTCATATCCTATTTTTTCCTTATCTGTATAGTACTGATAGTGGAAAGAGGTTTAGAAAGTATTATGACGAAGATAAGAAGGAATGATAAAGGTTATATGAGTCCTGAAGAAGGAGAAGGACTAAAATGCAAAGTAGAAAAGGTTAAAGGCCAAAAGTTAAAGTATAAACAAGATTTGGGACAAAAGTGGTAATTTCCAAAAGTCAGCGACATAAATATAATTATGGAAAAGTTTAGCCAGAAAAGGCTTAGAACTTCCTGTAAGTATTTCAGTCCCACATTCTATCAGTAAATAGAGGAAGTCATGCTAGGTAATCTGGCATGATACAGAAATTTTATTAGGCCTCCAGACAGCAGAAAATTATCTGATAGTCTAAAAGTTATCTGAATTTTTATCAGATTCTATGGACATCAGATATATGTGGGGGAATTACAGGAAAGTGTGCCCTACAGTGTCAGATGTTATGAATCTGACAGAACCTCAGAAGAAGTTATATATAAAAAGTTATTCACATATTAGTGAATTTTGACGGGAGTTTGACAACACCCGTGACCCGATAATAGAACTTATCAGTATGTGAGCCTAGATAGAATGAGATCAGATGACCTCATATATAGGCCCATAATGACGTCAAGGAAGGCCCAAAACCCAGGGTACTAGTCTATCAGTAGAAGGGGCCAATGCCAGAAAAAGTGCGAAATTACGAAAATGCCCTTGGATGCCTAGATTATACCAGGGATGGATGAAGGGCATTTTAGTCATCTAGGACATGCTAAAAACATGGCACATGGTATAAATATGATTATTTGAGCCCAGATACACCCTGAGACAGTATAAAGAGGGGTAAAATGATGATTATGCCCTTATGGTCAATATAGTGCAAGAAAGGACACCAAGGGTATTTTAGTCATTTCTCAAGGGATCTGTAATTAAGTTGTGGCTAGTACAAGTATGTAAATGGTGTGGGAATCCTGGACATTGATTTCCAGGACATAATACATATCCTGGTATATTATAAAAAATTAGGAACAGAAAATAGTCCGGTTGCTGTGAAACTGCACCGATCGGTACTGGATTAGACTGAAATTTTTCCAGAAGCTTCCTTACACTATGAGCACGCCACCTAAACCCTTGAGGTGTCCCTTGATGGGTCCAAAATGATGTCATAATTATTATTTTGTGAAAAAGTTAAATCCAAGATTTAATGTGGGCCTTTAGATCAAATAGTAACCAAATCAATCTTGGCCATTCATTTTTCTTGGATTTTGGCTATAAATACCCCCTCATTCTGCAGCAAACTGTAGCTTCATGGACCCTTGGGGAAACTCTTGCAAAATGAAAACTCAAGCCAAGATAAAGAAGATTCAAGGTTCCAAAGTTCAAGCAAGCTAGAGATTAAAGGTAAGCAATCTCTCCTAGCTTATTTTCCTTTGATTTGGGAGCTTGAACTTAGGGTTTTCATGGGGAAAAAGTTGAGTTTTCTCTAAGGGAAGGTGCTGCCCAAAAACCTTAAAGGAAAGGGGAAAGAAGAAATTAAAGTTAGAACCATATGATTGAAGCTTAAACAAGCTAGTTAAGTGGTTGGTTGTTGAATCAAATTGATATTCTTGACTTTGCCATGGTGTGCCCTGTTCGGTCTTCACTGTTCATGAGGGAAGGAAATTGAATTTCAATGATTAAATGCTTCCATTGAGTTTGTATAATGATTTTGTGTAGGATTGAAAAGGTTTTGAACCTTGGAAACATTAAAGTCTCAAGGTTATAGTCGTTGAGATTCCTTACGATTACTGTTCACTCACATGAACAGTGATTGGTATTTCATGATTTTGATGGTTCCAATGGTTTTAAAATGAAAAGTTGTGTGGGGTAAAGTGGACAAACAAGTATGGGAAGCATTAAAATCAAAATGAGAATTTTTAAAAGAATTGTGTGCTTATGTTCAATTCTGTACAGCATGCCATGAAGGAGCTGAAATTTTATGATTCTAAGCTCATAAATGAGTTCAAAATATGAAATTCAAGAGCCAAATGGATTAGTGAATATTAGGGAAAGTTATGACAATAAAGAGAGTAACAAAGTTAATCTTAAACATGGTTGGAGTTCATGAGTCCTAATGAATTATGTGATGAATATGAATGTGTTTAGGACCTTGAAACATCCAAGAACATGTTGGGAAGTGATTGGCATAAAGGTTTATTGGTTGGAAAGCTAGGAAGCAAATGCTAAAGATCAAGAAGAAAGCTTAAGTGCAAGGTAGTGAACTTATCTCTTTATGTGCTTGATGTGGTATGCTTATGTGTTGACATGTATGTGATGTTTGAATGATGTTGTGACATGATTAATGATGTTCAATGTATTGTGAATAACATGTTTTCCATGGCCATGCACTTTATGTAAAAGTATATAGCATGATAGCATGTCACTAACCAAAGAAAGTTTAATGAAATTACATATCTTGCATTAGTATCCATCTTGCATATTTAAGTGGTAATGTTTGCTAGTGAGATTCCCTAGAATCTCACTCTCCCATAACAACCAATTTAGGTCAAGCATGAAGAAAAGGTATGCATGGAGAAGAGCTAAAGAATGGAAGAAAGGAAGTGAAGTATTGAGATTTTAGCATATACTATAAATTGTCCATGTATGTAAATGCCATGTAAGGTGTCCATTTATGTGATGAAACTATTGTAATACTTATGGAAAATGTACATGATGTATATGAATGTTAAGAAGCTTATTTGATGGCCTGTGCATGATGAAACAATTATTGGAAATGAAAGAAAAGAAACTGAAATGGTAAAAACGTAGGTCCTGAAGTAGTTTTGATGTGGCTTCAGTTTGACCTAGCAAATGAAGGAATTATTTCACGAAATTTTATGAGCATGTATTCCACATCCAGATATTTACATGCATACATGGAACATTTCATTTGGATGTGTATATCAAGAGAAATGAATTTCCAAAGTAAGGGACCAGAATCTGATTCTAGAGTTTTTGACCAAATGAACAGTAAACTTCAACGAATAAACTGTATCAATTGGCAAATCATTTGGTCTGAAAATTATTTTTCCCTTATATTTTAAGATGTTATATTCATGTAGCTTTTTGAACCACCTCATTTTGAGTTTTCTATAATTAATTATGATTTTTCGAAGTTCATTACGTAATCTGGAATACCATATGAACAGTAACCCGAGAAAGAGTAAAATTCCAGATTTGGCTAATGGACTTACAAGGTCTTGTAAGTGGTTCTAAATGCTACTGAATAGTCCCTAAGATGTATAAAAGTAAGGATGTTACATTATGGTATCAAAGCAAAGGATTTTGGCTTAAGAAATACTCTGAATAGATTATTTATGGACTGATATGAGATTATAACCAGACCCGAACCTTAAACAGTAAGTATTTTGTTAAGTTAGGGTATGTTATGGGATGGTTAAGATTGCTTAATTAAGCAAATGTTGCAGGAATATATATGAGATTCCATAAGGTTAAGTCAGAGGCTTCAGTTAATAAGGGAGACTCCAGACCAATAGTGATATATGAAGATGATATATATCCACATCCCTTAGACAATGAAGAGAGTCCAAATGAGAGTTTAGGGGATCAGCCAGGAAAATCTACAGTGGAATGTCCCATAGATGTTTCTGTAGACTTAAACATGTAGTCTGGACATCATGTAGAGATTCAGCTTGAAGCCTAATATGCACCAATTGATGTTGAGTCTAGTGACTCTATACTGTATAAGTTTGTTGGAATGCCCTCTAACCCTAATATAAGTTTTATCCCTCTTACGAGATGATAGATTACGGCTGAGGAAGCTGAGTACTGGTACTGGATTATGGGTAGACCATATATTATTCCTCCTCTACCAGAGTTTGAGGATAGATGTATTATAATTAAGATATAACAGTCCCCTAATTCAGATATCCAGTCAGAGTTTATGATAGTTCTTGTCCATTCCCAAAGTCCAAGAATATGTGACTTTATAGAGAAAGATCAGTGGGATGTTCCTAGTCCTAGTCAACCCCAGCCTTTTTCATTAAAGATAGATAGTGTTGACCATATGGCCTGAAGAAAGCTGTGGAGATTGAATTACTCAGTCTAGGTCAAGGGATGGACAGAAGTAGAGATTAAGAACAATTAGTTATCTGCAGTTCCTCAATACCGTAGCAGGAATGATAAACAGACATCCAATAGAGGGCATTAACCTAATATCCTTTAGAGGACTGGTATGAGATGATAGTAAGTCAAGTGTCATAAGACTAAAGATACCAACCTCACTTAAGTCTATCAGTTAGAGATTTAGCACAGAGCATAGGCAAGTTAAATAGTACAAAGCACTAAGATACATAAGATTAGTTTAAGAAGAGGTTCAATAGTATATCCTCCGTATGATCATTAGGAGTTGATCTAAAGTACGAAAGACTTTGTGCAGCTAGTCTTTACGGAAAAGAATAATGAGAAGTTATAATGAGACTTGCCTAAGAATAATCTAATACGTGGCCTAATGTTAAAGACGTGATGGTTAATAGATAGAAAATTAATGTTCCCAAAGCAAAGGGATTATATCACGAAGAGATAGTAACCTAACGCTCTACTCTAGAGAACATAAATAGTAATGTTAAGTGATGAATGAGATCCAAGTAACCTGAATTGGTCAGGATCTAGGGGCAGACCAGAAAAGAATCACAATCTAGTCCAGAGTAGACTGAGATTGATAGACAGAAAGAGTTAGGAGATATAGAGAGGCACAGAAGTTACTCCATATGAGATGGAGAATTATCTGCTCACTTGAGAAGTTTTTCTCAAAAAGTTCAAAAGAAGCATTCCTCTCAATTAGAGAAAGGTGAACATGAAGTTAAGGGTTAGAGTTAAGGGAAGAGAACTCTTTTGATGGATACTTAATCGAGTTCATTCATATGAACCTTGAGGCTTAATAAGAGATACTTTCTCGCCTGTTAGTAATCCAAGAGGATTAGGGAAAACTTAAAAGTTCGAATGGCATAAAGATAGGAGCCAAACCTTTCCTCCGTTAGCTGAAAGAAGATAGCTGACTCAATTATGGATTGTTGTGAGGCCAAGGACACATAAATCCTTCAGGCTAGAGACATAGAAATCTTATAGGCAATAAGGGATGATATGATAGAATAAATATGGCCTAGTGAGGTAGCCATAGATTCAAAGATGAAGTAACTCCCCTATTCCCTATATAAGAAAGAGTAAAAAAGGGTTGAGTCTATACCCTAATAAGAGGGTAATGTGGTAGCCTAAGTGAAACAAGCAAATGACTCAGGTACCTGAATAGATGATCAAGACCTAGTAGTTAAGGTGATAAAGGGACAAAATGTTTTAAAATCTATCTAGTTAATTGCTTAATGGTAATGTGAGTATGAGGGATGGTTGAGCAAACTATGTAATGATGCATGGCTTATGTTACCATAAGTTATAATAAGAAATTGTATCTCATTGCAGTTATCATGTGATGACACACATACTAGAGAATGCTGAATTGATTGCATCTACTTGCATATTATGTATGTTGAGTATGCTATGATAAATGAATACTCCCCTTATGCAGTACGTACTGGGTAGAGTATACCAGATGAGAAAGTTATGTTGCTCCCATGCCCTATGACATGCAATTAAATAATTCAACATAGCAAGAATAAAGCAATAGTAAAGTGCTAAACTAGAAAGTTAGCTACTTGATTCTCAGAAGATAGAAAGAGAATTTATGATCAGACTATGATAGTCAATGGGATAGAGAATGAGATTAAAGATGAAGATTAGTAATGAGCCTACAGATAAATGATTATGATACTCAGGACATATCCTTTTAGTAGGGATAAGATAGATAAAAGGAAGTGAGACGCAGTTATGAAAGATGATATGGCTCTAAGAAAGAGCAATTTTTAAGTAATATAAGTTAATGTTTTTGCAATAGAGCTAGATTGCTCTTGTAATAAAGTAAGATTTCTTTTGAAATGAAGCTAAGATATGGGATAGTATAACTCAGATAAAGTAAGGTCCTTCTGATGAGATAAATAGATGATGATAGATATGTGCATGGTAGAGCCTATGTAGCGCTCTGTAGTGATGGATCTAGTAAGTTATAAAGTATGAGAATGATATGAGAAGTTCCTGAGTGATAGAGGAAATGAGTGAAATCTTGATAGATAATATTGGCTTCTATGACCATTTTTGGGGAATTATCTGTGGAGTTAATAACTATGTGGAAGTGACTAACCTTGTAACTTTGTCCGTTAGTTTAGGTCTTCCAGAGATGAGAATACAGTACAACGGAATCCAGTAGATTCTGGAGGATTGTAGTTAGATCCTAGTATGGCTCACAGAGTCGCAGTTAGATCCTGAAAGGCTTACGGTTGATCGCAGTAGATCCCGAGGGTCGCAGTAGACTAAGCCTAGAGCAAGAAAGTAATGAGCCATAAGTACAGTATGTCTTTGGAAGGACGAATACCAAGGAAAAGTTAAGGTATATATAGAAGCTTCACAAGTTGGTTAACTCATAACAGAGAGAGTACTTATGATGCTAGTTTCAGATAGCCTTATTACTATCAGGGACTGAACTCAGAATTTCCTTACACGTATCAGGAACTAAGTGATCAAAGTTAAAGCTGTTAATCCTGAGTTCCAAGGATTTATGAGTATGTTTTATAAGATATGAGAAAGGGTCAAATGAGAATAAAGAGATCCTTACGATGATATTACAAAGACTAAAAATAAAGGTAAGTAGATCCTCCAGACGAGGACAAAGAGATTAGAAGGCCAAATAGACCCGAGAGAGATAATATAATATGGGTTTAAGATGGTAAAGTACCAGGGTTGGAGCTAGTGAGCACCAGTGTTTTAGATTTTTATCTGCAAATTTAAGTTAAGCGTGCTCAGGCAAGGGTAGTCCAATGATGGGTGACCCCCTAGGAAGTGATGAAAAAAATGTGAATACCACGAGAAATTGGCATATATGCACAAAGCTATGTAAAATGATGGAAAGACCTATGAAAAGCTAGAAAGGGTTATGAATAATAAGAGACTAAAACCCTTATGTCAAGTCCAAATGAAATAGATTTGAAATATAGACTATGATGTAGCCAGATTTGGCCAGAGATGCCATGATATGGCATAAAAGATATGTGATAAGATATGCTTTGAGAAGCGATTGTATAGCTAGCTTTGTAAATAGATAGAGAGGCTTCTGTTCTGGAAATGATAAGATGTTTGAATGATGAGCTACATGTAAAAGAGCAAATGAGAGCTTTCACTCCTTGCATAAAGTGCCAGGCATTATGTTATGTTATGTTATGTTATGTTTGTAAAATATGCTAAAGCTCTGAATGTTAGAACAGTGAAAGTTTTATATGATAAAGCTGTGCAAGCTCCGAGTGTTAGAGCTGTACATATTAAGAGAAGGAATGCTTGAGCTCTGATGTTAGAGCTTTGCATTTGTGAGCAGGTATGTAGTCCTGCAGCATGTTGTCCAGGCATTATGCATGTTAGAGTATGTGCTCCTATGTGCTCCTATGTGCTCCTGTTTAGCAGTAGAGCAATGAAAGAAAGAATAATGATATAAGTCCTCTCTCTGTATTATGATGAGTTTTTAAAGATGATAAGAATGTATGATGATATGAGAATGAGAGTTAAAGTTTGCGGATACTCAGAGAATTCCGCTAGATACTTAGATGAGAAAGAAGTAGTTGCACTAAAAAGTATGATAAGTTGTTAATAGAAACTCCCGAATATAGCAGTATTCGAGAGAGTTTAATATGAAAGAAATGGACACTACTCACAAGTCTAGCATAGTGAGGAGTCCATATGTAGATAAATGCATAGCAAGAACGTAAGTAATAGAATGAACTGGAGTTCAACTCTGAGTGAGTTGATTCATGACAAAAGGATGATCATAGTAAGATATGAATAATTGCGGATATAAAAAGAACTTCGTTAATATGTCACGATAACAGATAAGAGGTAAATACCCCAATCCTTGACTGGGTGTTGATTAAATTTCGAGGACGAAATTTATTTTAAGGGGGGTAGAAATGTCATATCCTATTTTTTCCTTATCTGTATAGTACTGATAGTGGAAAGAGGTTTAGAAAGTATTATGACGAAGATAAGAAGGAATGATAAAGGTTATATGAGTCCTGAAGAAGGAGAAGGACTAAAATGCAAAGTAGAAAAGGTTAAAGGCCAAAAGTTAAAGTATAAACAAGATTTGGGACAAAAGTGGTAATTTCCAAAAGTCAGCGACATAAATATAATTATGGAAAAGTTCAGCCAGAAAAGGCTTAGAACTTCCTGTAAGTATTTCAGTCCCACATTCTATCAGTAAATAGAGGAAGTCATGCTAGGTAATCTGGCATGATACAGAAATTTTATTAGGCCTTCAGACAGCAGAAAATTATCTGATAGTCTAAAAGTTATCTGAATTTTTATCAGATTCTATGGACATCAGATATATGTGGGGGAATTACAGGAAAGTGTGCCCTACAGTGTCAAATGTTATGAATCTGACAGAATCTCGGAAGAAGTTATATATAAAAAGTTATTCACATATTAGTGAATTTTGACGGGAGTTTGACAACACCCGTGACCCGATAATAGAACTTATCGGTATGTGAGCCTAGATAGAATGAGATCAGATGACCTCATATATAGGCCCATAATGACGCCAAGGAAGGCCCAAAACCCAGGGTACTAGTCTATCAGTAGAAGGGGTCAATGCCAGAAAAAGTGTAAAATTACGAAAATACCCTTGGATGCCCAGATTGTACCAGGGATGGATAAAGGGCATTTTAGTCATCTGGGACATGCTAAAAACATGGAACATGGTATAAATATGATTATTTGAGCCCAGATACACCCTGAGACAGTATAAAGAGGGGTAAAATGACGATTATGCCCTTATGGTCAATATAGTGCAAGAAAGGACACCAAGGGTATTTTAGTCATTTCCCAAGGGATCTGTAATTAAGTTGTGGCTAGTACAAGTATGTAAATGGTGTGGGAATCCTGGACATTGATTTCTAGGACATAATACATATCCTGGTATATTATAAAAAATTAGGAACAGAAAATAGTCCGGTTGCTGTGAAACTGCACCGATCGGTACTGGATTGGACTGAAATTTTTCCAGAAGCTTCCTTACACTATGAGCACGCCACCTAAACCCTTGAGGTGTCCCTTGATGGGTCCAAAATGATGTCATAATTATTATTTTGTGAAAAAGTTAAATCCAAGATTTAATGTGGGCCTTTAGATCAAATAGTAACCAAATCAATCTTGGCCATTCATTTTTCTTGGATTTTGGCTATAAATACCCCCTCATTCTGCAGCAAACTGTAGCTTCATGGACCCTTGGGGAAACTCTTGCAAAATGAAAACTCAAGCCAAGATAAAGAAGATTCAAGGTTCCAAAGTTCAAGCAAGCTAGAGATTAAAGGTAAGCAATCTCTCCTAGCTTATTTTCCTTTGATTTGGGAGCTTGAACTTAGGGTTTTCATGGGGAAAAAGTTGAGTTTTCTCTAAGGGAAGGTGCTGCCCAAAAACCTTAAAGGAAAGGGGAAAGAAGAAATTAAAGTTAGAACCATATGATTGAAGCTTAAACAAGCTAGTTAAGTGGTTGGTTGTTGAATCAAATTGATATTCTTGACTTTGCCATGGTGTGCCCTGTTCGGTCTTCACTGTTCATGAGGGAAGGAAATTGAATTTCAATGATTAAATGCTTCCATTGAGTTTGTATAATGATTTTGTGTAGGATTGAAAAGGTTTTGAACCTTGGAAACATTAAAGTCTCAAGGTTATAGTCGTTGAGATTCCTTACGATTACTGTTCACTCACATGAACAGTGATTGGTATTTCATGATTTTGATGGTTCCAATGGTTTTAAAATGAAAAGTTGTGTGGGGTAAAGTGGACAAACAAGTATGGGAAGCATTAAAATCAAAATGAGAATTTTTAAAAGAATTGTGTGCTTATGTTCAATTCTGTACAGCATGCCATGAAGGAGCTGAAATTTTATGATTCTAAGCTCATAAATGAGTTCAAAATATGAAATTCAAGAGCCAAATGGATTAGTGAATATTAGGGAAAGTTATGACAATAAAGAGAGTAACAAAGTTAATCTTAAACATGGTTGGAGTTCATGAGTCCTAATGAATTATGTGATGAATATGAATGTGTTTAGGACCTTGAAACATCCAAGAACATGTTGGGAAGTGATTGGCATAAAGGTTTATTGGTTGGAAAGCTAGGAAGCAAATGCTAAAGATCAAGAAGAAAGCTTAAGTGCAAGGTAGTGAACTTATCTCTTTATGTGCTTGATGTGGTATGCTTATGTGTTGACATGTATGTGATGTTTGAATGATGTTGTGACATGATTAATGATGTTCAATGTATTGTGAATAACATGTTTTCCATGGCCATGCACTTTATGTAAAAGTATATAGCATGATAGCATGTCACTAACCAAAGAAAGTTTAATGAAATTACATATCTTGCATTAGTATCCATCTTGCATATTTAAGTGGTAATGTTTGCTAGTGAGATTCCCTAGAATCTCACTCTCCCATAACAACCAATTTAGGTCAAGCATGAAGAAAAGGTATGCATGGAGAAGAGCTAAAGAATGGAAGAAAGGAAGTGAAGTATTGAGATTTTAGCATATACTATAAATTGTCCATGTATGTAAATGCCATGTAAGGTGTCCATTTATGTGATGAAACTATTGTAATACTTATGGAAAATGTACATGATGTATATGAATGTTAAGAAGCTTATTTGATGGCCTGTGCATGATGAAACAATTATTGGAAATGAAAGAAAAGAAACTGAAATGGTAAAAACGTAGGTCCTGAAGTAGTTTTGATGTGGCTTCAGTTTGACCTAGCAAATGAAGGAATTATTTCACGAAATTTTATGAGCATGTATTCCACATCCAGATATTTACATGCATACATGGAACATTTCATTTGGATGTGTATATCAAGAGAAATGAATTTCCAAAGTAAGGGACCAGAATCTGATTCTAGAGTTTTTGACCAAATGAACAGTAAACTTCAACGAATAAACTGTATCAATTGGCAAATCATTTGGTCTGAAAATTATTTTTCCCTTATATTTTAAGATGTTATATTCATGTAGCTTTTTGAACCACCTCATTTTGAGTTTTCTATAATTAATTATGATTTTTCGAAGTTCATTACGTAATCTGGAATACCATATGAACAGTAACCCGAGAAAGAGTAAAATTCCAGATTTGGCTAATGGACTTACAAGGTCTTGTAAGTGGTTCTAAATGCTACTGAATAGTCCCTAAGATGTATAAAAGTAAGGATGTTACATTATGGTATCAAAGCAAAGGATTTTGGCTTAAGAAATACTCTGAATAGATTATTTATGGACTGATATGAGATTATAACCAGACCCGAACCTTAAACAGTAAGTATTTTGTTAAGTTAGGGTATGTTATGGGATGGTTAAGATTGCTTAATTAAGCAAATGTTGCAGGAATATATATGAGATTCCATAAGGTTAAGTCAGAGGCTTCAGTTAATAAGGGAGACTCCAGACCAATAGTGATATATGAAGATGATATATATCCACATCCCTTAGACAATGAAGAGAGTCCAAATGAGAGTTTAGGGGATCAGCCAGGAAAATCTACAGTGGAATGTCCCATAGATGTTTCTGTAGACTTAAACATGTAGTCTGGACATCATGTAGAGATTCAGCTTGAAGCCTAATATGCACCAATTGATGTTGAGTCTAGTGACTCTATACTGTATAAGTTTGTTGGAATGCCCTCTAACCCTAATATAAGTTTTATCCCTCTTACGAGATGATAGATTACGGCTGAGGAAGCTGAGTACTGGTACTGGATTATGGGTAGACCATATATTATTCCTCCTCTACCAGAGTTTGAGGATAGATGTATTATAATTAAGATATAACAGTCCCCTAATTCAGATATCCAGTCAGAGTTTATGATAGTTCTTGTCCATTCCCAAAGTCCAAGAATATGTGACTTTATAGAGAAAGATCAGTGGGATGTTCCTAGTCCTAGTCAACCCCAGCCTTTTTCATTAAAGATAGATAGTGTTGACCATATGGTCTGAAGAAAGCTGTGGAGATTGAATTACTCAGTCTAGGTCAAGGGATGGACAGAAGTAGAGATTAAGAACAATTAGTTATCTGCAGTTCCTCAATACCGTAGCAGGAATGATAAACAGACATCCAATAGAGGGCATTAACCTAATATCCTTTAGAGGACTGGTATGAGATGATAGTAAGTCAAGTGTCATAAGACTAAAGATACCAACCTCACTTAAGTCTATCAGTTAGAGATTTAGCACAGAGCATAGGCAAGTTAAATAGTACAAAGCACTAAGATACATAAGATTAGTTTAAGAAGAGGTTCAATAGTATATCCTCCGTATGATCATTAGGAGTTGATCTAAAGTACGAAAGACTTTGTGCAGCTAGTCTTTACGGAAAAGAATAATGAGAAGTTATAATGAGACTTGCCTAAGAATAATCTAATACGTGGCCTAAGGTTAAAGACGTGATGGTTTTCATGGGGAAAAAGTTGAGTTTTCTCTAAGGGAAGGTGCTGCCCAAAAACCTTAAAGGAAAGGGGAAAGAAGAAATTAAAGTTAGAACCATATGATTGAAGCTTAAACAAGCTAGTTAAGTGGTTGGTTGTTGAATCAAATTGATATTCTTGACTTTGCCAGGGTGTGCCCTATTCGGTCTGCACTATTCATGAGGGAAGGAAATTGAATTTCAATGATTAAATGCTTCTATTGAGTTTGTATGTGTAAGGAATTGGAAGACACACAGCGAAAATTAATTTAAAAACTTTTCCATTTCTTGCTAGGGTCTACCGTATGTGTTTAAGTCAAGTGGGAAGAAGCATTACCCTCAGCATTTCTCAGTGACTTCCACTGCTTCTCTCCACGGCTGGTGATCTCTTCCGATCGCAAGAAGACGTCCACAACTTCTCTCCGTAGATCGTGCTCTCTTTCTGATCGCAAGAAGTCGATGCCTCAGGTCAGCTTCCTCTTCTGGTATCCACACGAACAGCGTTCCAACCACGAACGACGTGCTAGCGTCACTTGTCCCCCAATGTTTTCTCAAGAATTCGTCCTCTCCGTCTCTACTTCAGCAGTTTCTTATCTGCAAACCTTTTTGCAGATTTTGTTCGGCCTTTTGTGTTTTTTGTGTTATATGTTATCTGTTGAAAACGTAGCTCCTAAAGTCAGATATATAGGATGATTTGTGTTTTCTTCAACCGAATTGGATTTTGGAATTAATCTATATTAATTCCAAAATTAATACAATATCACATATTGTATAATTTGATAAGAAACTAATTAAATAAATAATGTTTATATTAAATCCGTCCTACACATTTAATTCACCTATTTATTTAATTTAAATAAAGATAAGACTGGACTATATTTAATTTATTCTCATAAATCAAATTTTGAGATATCCTATCAATTTGAATTTCAAATTCAAACGTGATAGAGATTTAATTTATCCTTATAAATTAAATCCTATATATCCCTTATATATAATATATATATATATGAATTTATATATATACGAATATAAATATAAATAAATATATACATCAACCCTGGATCATTCATTGAATCTAGACACGTCTTAGATTCAATGAATCTGGATATCATAGCTCGTGTTGGGCTATTTTGTGTGCGACCCTGTAGGCCCATATGAAGTTGGCAGTAGGCCATTTGCTATACTGGCCCACAAGTCGTAAGCGGTCTCTAGCAAGACATAATGACTACCCAAATCATATGAGGATCGATAAACGATGTAACCTTTTATACAACCATATCATGTCCCTTCTGTCACGCCATATTTTGGTCATGAATGAGGCATGGATAATGTCATCTTCCTATTCCTGACCGTTACTTTCTCGATCCCTGAGTAGTCTGACTATAGAAATGGAACTACCTTTCCATTACAGTATGGCCATACATTTCTCAGACTCACTCATCGAGGGGCCCAATAATATCTCTCTACAAATGTAAGGGACAAATTTCATCTTGACCATTCACATTCCTCCGCATGAAAAACCACTAAGCCCGAACATAGTCTTTATGATCACTCGGTCAAAAGTGACTTTTGACTAGGTCAAAGCTGAGCATTTTTCATGTAAGAATCCATGATGATCTCAGGTCAAAGGGCATAGTGACATGGTTTGTATATGAGAGAAGCTTATGACGTAACCCATGCAACTCTCTCATAGCGGGTCGGTCTAACACCTTGTACTCTTACATGTGCCTATGACTTTGATTTATATGTCTATACATCTTCAAAGTCATACTGGTCTTATTTCATCTCTGCTCTCGCACAGATGACCGACCAAGGACATTTAGGATAAGATCATGAATTATCCAAGGATGGTCATCACAGTAAACATGCGAATAATATGATAACACAATTGATAAACTCATAAATCAATAATGTTCATAAGATAATGATTGGCCCCTAGGGCACATTTTCCAACAACCTCCCACTTGCACTAGGTACAATCATTAATTTGACTAATTCCCATTGACCTAACATGACACTCATGCTTTGCCTACACAAGCGGCTTTGTGAGATGATCTATGAACTCTTAGCTCAAATATTCACCACCCCGATCAAATCGAAGGGCTTTAATTATTTCGCCAAGCTGGTTTTGTACTTCATTTTGAAATATCTTGAACTTTTCAAAAGATTCAGATTTATGTTTCATCAGATAGATGTACCCATGTCTGCTGAAATCATCTATAAATGTTATGAAGTACGAATAACCTCCTCTAGCATTTGTGTTCATCGATCCACACATATCTGTATGTATGAGGCCCAATAAATCAGTGGCCCTCTCACTGTGCCCAGTGAAGGGTGACTTTGTCATCTTTCCTAACAAGCAAGACTCGCAAGTGTCATGTGATTCAAAATCAAATGAGTTTAGAAATCCATCTTGATGGAGTTTGGAAATATGTTTCTCATTTATGTGGCCCAGACTTCAGTGCCAGAGGTATGTCAGATTCAAATCGTTCGGTTTGACCCTTTTGGCGGTTATGTTATAGATATTTCCATGACTAGGTTGTTTAAATTTAATATGTAATGATCAACATGCAAATCACCATGAGCATAAAAAACATCATTACGATAAATAGAACATCTACTATTCCGAGCAATGGAAGTGAAACCTTCCTTATCCAAATAAGAAAGTGAAACAATATTACTACTTAAAGCAGGAACAAAATAGCAATTGTTCAAAACTAACAAAAGCCCAGCGGGCATAACTAATTCATAAGTGCCTACAGGTAACGCAGTAACCCTTGCTCTGTTTCCAACTCGTAGGTCAACCTCGCCATTTTTCAGCTTCCTACTGTCCTTTAGTCCCTGCACATTTGTATAAATGTGAGAACCACACGCAGTATCTAATACCCATGAGGTGGAAGTAGAAAGATGAATGTCTATAACATAAATACCTGAAGTGATAACCCCGCTATCCTTCTTGTTCTTTTTTAGATCTTTAAGGTAGAGTTTGTAATTCCTCTTCCAATGACCAGGTTCATTGCAGAAGAAGCAGGCTCATTCCTTCGGAGGCTTTGCCTTCTTTGTGCAGGCTTGGTTTCAGGCTTGCCTGACTCTTTGGTCTTACCTGATAAGCCATGACCCTTCCCCTTGCCTTTGCCTTTCTTTTTCATACCCTTTCCTTTCTGAACCATCAAAACACTACTGGGCTTCTTCTTAAGACTGGGCTCAGCAGTTTTAAGCATCCCATGTAGTTCAGAAATAGATTTCTCCATGTTGTTCATGTTGTAGTTCATGACAAACTGGTCATAACTTTCTGGGAGTGAGTTCAAGATCAAATCCGTAGGTAACTCCTGGTTCATGGGAAATCCAAGCCTCTCAAGGTGATCAATGTACCCCTTCATCTTTAAGACATGAGTACTGACTGATGCACTTTCAGCCATCTTGTAGGAATGTAAGGCCTTAGTGGCCTTATACCTCTCTTGCCTTGCCTGTTGCTGGAACATTTCCTTAAGATGCACAATCATCTCATAAGCCTCAATGTGTTCCAGATCTCTTTGGAGCTCCAGAACCATGGTGGCTAGCATCAAGTATCCCACATCGATAGAGTCTTCCTTATGCTTTGTGTAAGCATCTCTATGAGCTCTAGGAGCATTGGCTGCTGGCTCCTCAGGAATGGGTTGATCTAGGAGATGCGCCTTTCTTTCCTGCTTGAGAACAATTCTCAAGTTCCTAAACCAGTCAAGAAAGTTTATCCCATTGAGTTTGTCCTTCTCAAGGATAGATCGCAGCGATAATGTAGCAGTATTACTAGTCGTCATGATTCTACAATTAAAATATGCAATTTAATTAGCAATCTCCCACTGAATAAACAACCCTCAATGCAATAGTTAGTGGGCTAAGATTCATATTTGGCTCAAACTTAAGTCCACTTTGGCAGGACGCTTAAATTAAGTTATTTAGGTAGGTATCACCTTTACCAATTACATCAAATATAACTCTTAGATGTTCATGGGATCCTATCATCATATGATCTGTCAAGTTTTTAATCTCATCTAATGCCTTGAGACCCAAAACTATTTTGTTAATCTCAATTAAGTCAAAAAATAATAAACATGTGAGAGTAGCACCATTACTCTTGCTTATCTCCCCAAGATAACTCAAAAGCACCCACTTTGGTGGAGTCCACAATTGAGCGATTGAGGTTTTGACAAGTGTTCATAAATTGATGGCATTATGACTTAAGATTTCATTTAGAGGGCTTAATTTAACTATCTGGTTTATAAGAATGCATGTTTCTCAGTTTGTATCTCGTATAAGTAATATGCATGTGTTGATATAATCATAAGATGCATAATTTAAATGTGATACAATATGGCTCACCTATCCTAAGTCCCCTCAAGCTAATGAGAGGAGGTCTCTAGTAAGAAGAGGAAAATTACATATAGAAACCTCTTTTAACATTCGAGGCGAGTGAGATGAGAAGAGAAGGTACATTGAGAGTATATAGAGGAAGGCACGACACGCAGGCCGTATTTAAAAAATTACAACACTTGCAATCTAGAGCCATATTGTTCACCATACCCAAGAATTCAAGAATCAACATTCAGATTTAATTGAAGGGCAATTAATGTTTCAAATATAAAACATTCACAAAATAATATATGTTATGGTTATGTTGCGCTATGAATAGGTAGCCATGGCGATCCCGCTAGCCGGTTAGCGGGCGGGGTCTAGGGGCAGCGGCCTCAGAATTTTTTTTTGTGTCATAAATAATCACGAATCTGAATTCGGTTTTCTTAGACCCCATCTATGTTAATTGATCAAATCAAAATGTATCGCCACCGATTTCAATTCCCTTTTATATTCCTTTTATATCATACATAACACGGATCCCTTATATGTCACACATAAAACGCATATTATATGATCGGCTACGACTAACACATATCATATGAATTAACAATCAAGCCTAACTTAAACACAAAATGGCATGGCTCTGATACCACTGAAAGGAATTGGAAGACACACAGCGGAAATTAATTTAAAAAAATTTTCATTCCTTGCCAGGATCTACCGTATGTGTTTAAGCCAAGTGGGAAGAAGCATTACCCTCAGTGTTCCTCAGCGACTTCCACAGCTTCTGGTCATGGCGTTCACAGCTTTTCTCCGTGGCTCGTGCTCCATTTTCGATCGTAAGAAGTTGACGACTCAGGTTGGCTTCCTCTACTAGTATCCACACGAACAACGTTCCAACCACGAACGACGTGCTAGCATCTCTTGTCCCTCTAGGGCTTTCTCAAGAATTCATCCTCTCCGTCTCTATTTTGGAAGTTTCTTATCTGCAAACCTTTTGCAGATTCCCCTTTGGCCTTTCTATGTTCTCTGTGTGTATTGCTGAAAATGCAGCTCCTAAAATCAGATATATAGGATGCTATGCGTTTTTCTCTCTTCCGAATTAGATTTTGGAGTTAATCTTATATTAATTCTGAAATTAATACAATATCATATATTGTATAATTTTATAAGAAACTAATTAAATAAATAGTATTAAATCCATCCCACAGATTTAATTACCTATTTATTTAACTTTAAATAAATATGAGACTGAACTATATTTTATTTATTCTCATAAATCAAATTTGAGATGTCCTATCAATTTGAATTTCAAATTCAAACGTGATAAGGATTTAATTTATCCTTATAAATTAAATCTTATAAATATCTCTTATATGAGATATCCTATCAATTTGAATTTCAAATTCAAACGTGATAGGAATTTAATTTATCTTTATAAATTAAATCTTATAAATATCTCTTATATGAGATATCCTATCAATTTAAATTTTAAATTCAAACGTGATAGAGATTTAATTTATCCTTATAAATTAAATCTTATATATCTCTTATATAATATATATATACGAATTTATATATATATACGAATATAAATATAAATAAATATATACATCCACCCTGGATCTTTCATTGAATCTGGACATGTCTTAGATTCAATGAATCTGGACATCATAGCTCGTGTTGGGCTATTTTGTGTGCGACCCTGTAGGCCCATATGAAGTTGGCAATAGGCCATTTGCTATACTGGCCCACAAGTCATAAGCGGTCTCTAGCAAGACATAACGACTACCCAAATTATATGAGGATCATTAAATGATGTAACCTTTTATACAATCATATCATGTCCCTTTTGTCACACGATATTTTGGTCATAGTTGAGGCATGGATAATGTCATCCTCCTATTCCTGACCGTTACTTTCTCGATCCCTGAGTAGTCTGACTGTAGAAATGGAACTACCTTTCCATTACAGTATGACCATACATTTCTCAGACTCACTCATCGAGGGTCCTAGTAATATCTCTCTATGAATGTGAGGGACAAATCCCATCTTGACCATTCACATTCCTCTGCATGAAAAATCATTAAACCTGAACATAGTCTTTATGATCACTCGGTCAAAAGTGACTTTTGACTAGGTCAAAGCTGAGCGTTTGTCATGTAGGAATCCATGATAATCTCAGGTCAAAGGGCATATTGACATGGTTTGTATATAAGAGAAGCTTATGACGTTACCCATGTAGTTCTCTCATAGCGGGTCGGTCCAACACCTTGTATTCTTACATGTGCGTATGACTCTGATTTATATCTCTATATATCTTCAAAGTCATACTGGTCTTATTTCATCTGTGCTCCCGTAAAGATGACCGACCAGGGACATTTAGGATAAGATCATGAATTATCCAAGGATGGTCATCATAGTAAACATGCAAATAATATGATAACACAATTAATAAATTCATAAATCAATAATGTTCATAAGACAATGATTGGCCCCTAGGGCACAATTTCCAACATAATAGGTCTTAGGATAATTTTATAATTATTGGAAAGCTTGATAATAATTTCTTTATATTTATTGAGAATTATTGTAACTAGATTATTCTTTAGCATTTGATATTAAACTGATTGAAACTTAATTTCATTACTTTGTTTTTTGGTCAAGACTTTGTATTGAGATTTTAGTTAATATTTAGTGATTTTTTAAGGTGGCTTAAATTATTAGATACTTGTATCTCTTACTGGATTTAATCCTATTTCTATGAATTATTGAGTTATAATTGAGCATTAGTTTTAAATATCTTTAATCCTATTTTATTATACTGGTAGCAGTTAGTAAATTAGGACTTTAGAAAATATTTTTGTAACAATTCGAGGTGGCTCGATTGTTGGATTAAAAGCTTAATTATAATTTTTAATTCATTATTTATAACTCCCATATGTTGAAGCTATAATTGCCTGATTTGTTAAATTGGAAGGTTACTTTTATTATTGTTAATCACTTACATTATCATTACATTCACTCTTTAATAATTAATTATTTAAATTAAAAATACCAAAAATATTTTATTTAAATTTATTTTTAATTTATTGTATTTAGTTGTTAGTCAATCAAAACAAACCCTATTTTCTAACTTAGGTTGCATTGCATTTAGTTACTTAGGAATTCAATTTTATTTTTGGCTTCTCAAAGAGAACGGCCCGATGTTACACTATATGCAATCCTTGGTTTAATTTTTTAAGTAATCCTAAGGCGACATCAAATGTAAGATTGCTTTATTCCCTTACACTTAAACCTCAACACGTTTGGGCAAAGCTATGAAAGCATCATGATAAACAACTGAAAACATGCAGAAGAGTTAATCCAGTTTGAGCCCAAGAGTAATAATACAATTAATCAAATATTTCGAATTAGTGATAGTCACAAAATAATAAATGCAATAAGATCAATCTCTATAAACATAGTAAAGACAACAGAATAGGATAAAATAGAGTATAATGAGGGATATAATTGTTTTACTCATCTCGCCTTTATAGGGATTCTTTCACTCAAACCTGCCTAGATTAGCCCCTACCATAAACTTGCAATATTTCTAAGTCTTTGTCATCAGCTACATGGGCGTTATTTAATCAAGAGGACTTTATAAACTTGTAATATTGGAAATAGTCCAAATGGAATGAAATATGAAGAATAGAAAGTAGTATATGCACGTAGTAATGAATGATAGCACGAATTCATGTCATAAGAGATGTAGGGTGGTAATTGTGCTAATAAGAGCTTATAACAATGCCGTATTCCTTTATCTCTTTTTATTATTATTTTTTCTTTGCTTTTTCTTCACCTTCTCTATTGTTTTTTTGACACCTTGTATATAAAAAATATAGCAAATGTAACACCTTATTTTTTTACATCTTAGAGACCATTTGGTAGCATTTATAACCATTTACAAGTTCATTGAAGTTCAATTACAAAATCTAGAATTTTACTCTTTATGAGTACTGTTCATATGGTAATTCCAGATTAAGTGATAAACTTTAAAAAATCATAACTAATTCTATAAAAATTGAAATATAGTGGTTCAAAAAGCTACATGAAGCTAACATCTTAAAATTTAAGGAAAAAATACTTCCTTGGACCAATTGATCAGTTAACTAAGTCAAATGTGAAGTCAAAGTTTACTATTCATTTGGTCAAATTTCTGGAAAAACAGTTCCTGGTCCCAAATTTAAAAATTTTTGTTCTCTTTGCATAGACATTGGAATAAGGCATTCTTGGTGTCAAAATGAAGCTTAACATGTTAATTAAATAGTTATAAAATATCATATATTTATTTGATCATTTGCTATTTTTATAAATAGTTACAACTGTACTGCTTCTAAGCATACATTACATAAGTTATAACATCAAATTACACTTAATTATGTCATCTATCCCCTAACTCCTCTTCCTACATCTTCATCTTCTTCCATCTTTGATAAACCTTTTGGTGTGGGGGTGACATGTAGGGGGTGAGATTTTAGGAGAAATCTCAGTAGTAAAAGGAAACCATACAATGTATACAACTATATACTTGATGTTACTACGTGTGCACTTAATTATCATGCTTGCATAATGATTATATGCTTCCATGTATCTTAATTATAACATATGGCCATAGCATAAAAAGAAACAGAGTATTACTTAATCATACATGCTTCATATCATCAAAGTAAGTAAACATCACATAAAGCATCCAAGCAACATAAGCATATAAGTAGGTAAGTTCACTACCTCATACTCCTTGCTTTCCTCATCCTTTTCCTTTACCTCTTGCTTCCTACTTTTCCTTGAGATATGACTTCCCTCTTTGAGCTCACAAACCAAATCCTAAAATTGCATTACCGTTAACTCATTATAATCCAACTTCCTTGAACATTAAACTTTATCTACTAAAGTAACTTTCTTAAATCTTTGTTAATTAGCTTAGTCTTTGAATCAATTGAAGTCTTGACTTTACCCTACACAATTTGGCCTTCTAAATCCATTTATGAACTCTAAATGGCCAAATTCTAGCAACTATAACCTGTTCTGGATAGTACCAAAAAGCTTCTCTTTTTCTTTCAAAAATTCTCATTTTAGCACATGTCCACACTCTTCTTCCTTATTCTCACTTCCATGTGGCATATTGCACATGGTGTATGGGCTCACCATGTGCAACCCTTGGCTTCCTCTTGAAGCTACTTCATTTTCTTTTAATTTTTCTATTTACAAATTCATAAAATATCCAAAATTGACTTAAGCTCCAAGACTTGATCTTGGGATTATTGGGCTTGTCTAGGACACCATATTGGGTCTCTTTTAGGTCCAATAGCTAATTGGCACAAATCCCAAGGTACTTTCCTTATACTGATATCCTTAAATCACCCTAATTTTTGAAATAAATGCTAGATACCTCTTTTAATGGTTCTAAATTTTTTAGAAATTAATTCTAATATAAAATGAATTTCTTACAAAGTCTCATAATTTTCTGAGACCCAGAAGTCCTGATAAAAAATTATACATCTTCAAATCCTTTATCGGTGTCTGATTTCACCGTAAATTTCATAATTAATTCTACAGGACGCCTTTTTGAGCTCTTTCAATTTCATAAATTCTTATATTATTTACAAGAATTTATTACCAAATTTTATCTGATTATGAGGTCCAGAGGATACTGTAATAATCTCTTGACTTTAGAAATTAATATCAATTTATCGGGACCTCAAATCAAAATTCTGTATTACGTTAAACTGATCAGAATAACTTTCTCTATTTTATGATAAAATTTGGGACTAAAATGCTTTCAGACAGTTTTAACCTTTTCTGACTCAACTGTTCATAATTACCATGTTACCCCTGAATGTTTAGAAATTGCACTTTAGGCCCTCAACTTTTTATAATTACATTTAATGGCCCAAAGCTTAGTTTACTTCCATTTTGCACCATGGAACTTTTAAAATCTTCACTTTAGCCCCTTTCTTTTCTAAAATGTCCATTATGTGATTGGAAACTTTTATTAATTGCAATTTAATCCCTAGACTTTCACTAAATTGCAATTTGTTCCATTTTTCTCTTTCTTTGGCTAAAAATTTATCTTAATCATTATCTTTTCTTCTAATTATCATTCCAATCCCTTCATAATCTCTTTCCTCTATCAGCTTATACAGATAGGAAAAATTTGGGATGTTACAGCAAACATCACAATAATAATGATTTTCTAACATGAATAAAAATTTAATTTTGGAAAGGTGTTCATGTATACATTACTTTATATAAAAATAATGGAAAAAGAATAGTGATGGGCTTAGAGGGGTGACTATTGTAACACCTTAATTTCGTACGACTTATAGACCATTTGGTAGCATTTAAAATCACTTATATGATCAATGAAGTCAAATTACACAATATAGAATTTAATTCTAATGAATTACTGTTCATTTGACAAAACTCTAGACAAGTGATTCAACTTCAAGAATTCATGACTAATTCTAGAAAAATCAAAATGAAGTGGTTCAAGTTGCTATATGAAGGTAACATAAGCCTTTTTAAAGGAAAAATATGAATATGACCAAAATCCAGACCAATTAGTACAGTATTGGCATGGAAAATTACTGTTCGTTTGGTTAGTTTCATAGTTTCCAGATTTGGTTCCCTAACTTTGAAATATTTGTTCTCTTTATACAAATATCAGAATGAGGCATTCTTGGTACCAAAATGAAGGTCATCATATCTATTATCATACTATAAAGTGTCATACATTTATTAAAAGGTTAACTATTTTCCTAAGTCTCAATAAAACATAACCATAACTAAAATAGGTATTTAATACACACATTACATATTTTCATAAAAAGTCTCATTCAACAAAGTATCTATGCATCATAACTTCTTCATTATCCTTCCTTGCTTCCATAAGATGGACTTGATATAATGTTTGTATAATGGAAGAGGTGAGATTTCAGGGGAAATCTCAATAGCAAACGGAAACTAAATAGTATATGCAACTCAATGCTTGATGTTAATATGTGTGTGCTTAATGATCATGCTTGCATAATGATATCTTTACATTCTTCCATGTTCCTTAAATTATAACATATGGCCATAGTATAAAAAGAAATAGAGCATCATTCAATCATACATGCTTCACATCATCAAAGTAAACATCCAACGCATAAAACATCCAAGCAAGCAAAGCATACAAGTTAAATAAGTTTACTACCTCATATACTCCTTGCTTTCCTTATCCTTTTCCTTTACCACTTGATTCCTACTTCTCCTTAAGGTGTGACTACCCTCTTAGAGAATACCAACCAAATCCTGACATAACAACATACTCATTATAATCTATTACTATCAAGTTCTAAACTTCCTAAACCAATAAGTCTTTATTTTTCTTTAATTTTGGTTAATTACTTTGCCTTTTGAATTAAATTGTGCGTTGACCATATCCCACACAATTTTTCACAAGGAATCAAAATAGGAATTTAGAATTAACAAATTCCAACTCCTCCTTGGTGCACTGGTCAGAACAGAACCATGGCAACAAGGGTTCTTTTCAAAAATCTCACTTTTGATTTTAATGCTTTCAACTCTTGTACTTTGGCTCAATCCTATACAATTTTGCCTTATGGACTCATTGGAAGCATCAGAATCATCAAAATTAACTTTCTTGGTACTGTTCCAGCATAGACCTAAAAGTCTCACAAAGTGGGAAAATTGAAACTACACAATTAATTCAAGCAATAACTAACAATATAAGCTTGTCTAAGTCTTAATTTCATGTCTGTAACTTCAATTTCTTCTTTCTCCAATATTATATAGCTCTGGACAGCATTACCACATAGGGAATATCTCACTTTTCTTCCATTAAAATCCCAAGATCAAGCTCTTGAATTGAAGGAAACTAAGCTATGATAGATTACTTACCTTAGTTCCTAGCTAACTTGACTTAGGGAGCTTGGATTTCCTATTGTCTTTGCTTGGTTCTCACTTGGGCATCACCTCCCTATTCCTTCTCTAACTTGACACAAATGTGAAGGAAAATGGAGAGTATTTATTGACTTCAAGAAAGGCAAATGGATGGATATGATTGCTTTGGTTACTATTTAATCCAATGGTCCCAATCCACCTTGCACTTACTTTGTCTTGTCCACCAAGTTTTGATGGCATCATGGTTTACATCATCAATACACCTTTCATGCTAGGTGGCACTATGGTGGGGCCATTGGGACACCTCAGCTACTAACTTAGCGCTTCTAGAGAATTCCAGAATCTTATCTTGTAATAAACGGCTGAGATTGTGCCACGTGTCCTTAGCTTTTTTTTTAGTTTTCTTCTTTCCTTAGATTAGTGACATATGGCATCTTAGTGGGTCCCATGATGACACATTCATGCCACCTCATGGCTTTCGGCCAAATCCAAAAGCTTTATCTGATCAATTCCCTAGCTATAACTTCAACCGAGTAATTATACTTTATTGAAAATTACTAAAATATTATATTAACTCCAGTTAGGCCCACATAATCCTTGGGCTACATTTTTGTACTTCTTTGAATGTCAACTTGAGTCTTTGATCTAGCTCTAGTACTCGGATGGCTCAATTCCTAAGAAACTTCCCTTAGCAATTTACCAAAATACCCTTGGTTCCTCTTTATTTACTTTAATGATTCTAGGGGTATTATTGTCTTTTCACATTTCAACATAATATTTTTTGACCCAAGTCAACTATTCCTGTAGCTCTCTTTGACCTTTTTTCTTGGGTAAAATGGCTAAAATGTCCTTCACTCATTTCTTAATTATTTTTATAATACATGGGCATTTTTTTCATTTTACACATTTTCTGAATATTTGCATCATCATGGGCCTCTTGTGATGTCATTTGGCTCATTTAGTCTCAGCTTACTTACTGCTTAAGTTTCATAATCGGATATCGGGTGTCTATAAACTCTCGTCAAAATTCACTAAAATGTGAATAACTTTTCCTACAGAACTCCTTTCGGGGTTCCATCAATTCCCTATCCTTTGGCTTCATTGAACGCACCTTCCTATAACTTCTTATTTATATCTAAGGTCCAGAAGGTCTAATAAAAAATTCAAGTCAATTTTAGACTATCAGATAAATATCAGCTATATGAAACTCTAATAAAATTTCTGTATCAGGCTAGATTAACTAACATAATTTTCTCTATCTACTGATAAAGTTTGGGACTGAAATGCTTTTAGGAAGTTATGAGCCTTTTATTGCCCAACTTTCTATAATTACCACTTTGCCCTTGTACTCTTGAAATTTACACTTTAGTCCCTCAACTTTTCATAATTACACTTAATGGCCTATAACTTGTACCTACTTTCATTTTTGGCCTCAGGATCTTTCTAATTTACATTTAAGTCCTTTAACTTTCTTTAATTACAATTTAGTCTCTAGACTTTCTCTAAATTTCAATTTAGCCCCTTATCTATTTCTTTGGCTTAAAACTTATCTTAATCATTATATTTTCTTCTTATTACCATCTCAATCCCTTTATAAAGTCTTTCCTCTATCAATATTATACAGATAGGGAAATTTGGGATGTTACAACTATAGATGATGTGTAATGGGCTTATGTTTGGGATAAAAGGGATTTAGACTATGATGGCATCAATCATTATAAATAGTTGCACATGAGTTAGACAATAGATAAAAAGAGCTAAGATAAGTTCTAAAGAGAAACTAGTGTAAGAGGTACTCACTCAATTTAGGAATTTAAGGCCGATAATCCTTCCAGCTAAGCTATCTCTCTTTATTCTTGTTCACATATTCTCACTGAAGACTTGAGTTCTCCTTAATACATTACATTACATGTTTATAAGATAACTCTCATAATATTGACTAACTGCACTATCATAATCAACAATAGACTTGAAAGATTCATACATGTATTAGTATATCAAGACGTTATTTTAATTTAAAACAATAATGTCAGAAGCATAAGTGGACAAATTTTAAAACATATGCATTTTTAAGAGCTCAATCAAACAATCAATCAAATTAATTCCTTCCTCATACTTAAACCATGCATGTCCTTAATGTAGAACTAAAGCATATAGCAAAGAGGTAGGGGAAGATAGTTAAAGAGTCATGTACTAATGGGGAGATTTATTCAAAGAAAGCTAACATAAAACTAAGAAATCATGAAAATGTAACATATTCAAGGAAAAGGTTAAAATATATAAAGTAATAATCTAAATTATTCTACTTTGTGCTATTAGGATTGCCCCACAGTTATCTTAAACAAAAAAAACTCAAGATATATAGAAGGATAAAATAAGGAAAGAGACAACCTAGTGCCTTTATGCCACTTGAAGGTCTTGAAATTGAAATTCTCATATTTGATAAGGAATATGCTCTAATGTAAGTGTTCCTTCTCTATACAACTTTCTCTAGTTGTTTAGGGTAGTGGATCTAGGAAATTTGTAGAGGGACACGATATAGGGAATATGGTTATAACCATACAATTCTCTTAAGTGAGGTACCTACAAGAGATTTAACAAACCATAAGCAACACCTTTTTCAACTCCAACTATAGGACAAGAACCAAAGTACTTGAAGCCATATAAAGCCTTTAAGTGTGCAAGTTTAGTAATCAATACACCATATGTGAGAACTCTATAAGATATATATGAATACAATATTTCTCACATCCAATAAAATCAATAAGACTCACTTTAGTAAGAGTCTTGACTCAACATGAGGAATTGGAATATAATCCTCAGTCATTATTTTTTTTATTGGGTGGCAAATCATATGATAATATTTCATCCTTGATAGTGTTGGAAATCATGCCCTGTGGGCCAATCATTGTCTTATTAACATTATTGAATTATGAATTTATTAATTATGTTATCATATTATTTTCATGTTTACTGTGATGACCATCCTTGGATAATTTATGATCTTATCCTAAATGTCCCTGGTCTATCATCTATACAGGAGCAGAGATGAAATAAGACTAGTATGACTTTGAAGATGTATAGAGATATAAATCAAAGTCATACGCATATGTAAGAGTACAAGGTGTTAGACTGACCCGCTATGAGAGAGCTACATGGGTTACGTCATAAGCTTCTCTCATATACAAACCATGTCACTATGCCCTTTAACCTGAGATCATCATGGATTCCTATATGACAAATGCTCAGCTTTGACCTAGTCAAAAGTCACTTTTGACCGAGTGATCATAAAGACTATGTTCGAGCTTAGTGGTTTTTCATGCGGAGGAATATGAATGGTCAAGATGGAATTTGTCCCTCACATTCGTAGAGAGATATTACAAGGCCCCTCGATAAGTGAGTCTGAGAAATGTATGGCCATATTATAATGAAAAGGTAGTTCTATTTCTATAGTCAGACTACTCAGGGATCGCGAAAGTAACGGTCAGGAATAGGAGGATGACATTATCCATGCCTCATCCATGACTAAAATATCGTGTGATAGAAGGGACATGATATGGTTGTATAAAAGGTTACATCGTTTAATGATCCTCATATGATTTGGGTAGTTGTTATGTCTTGCTAGAGACTGCTTGTGACTTGTGGGCCAGTATAGCAAATGGCCCACTACTAACTAAATATGGGCCTACAGGGTCGCACATAAAATAGCCCAACACGAGCTATAATGTCTCTATTCATTGAATCTAAGACATGTCTAGATTCAATGAATGATCCAGGGTGGATGTATATATTTATTTATATTTATGTTCGTATATATATAAATTCATATATATACATTATATATAAGAGATATATGAGATTTAATTTATAAGGATAAATTAAATCTCTATCACGTTTGAATTTGAAATTCAAATTGATAGGATATCTCATATAAGAGATATTTATAAGATTTAATTTATAAGGATAAATTAAATCTCTATCACATTTGAATTTGAAATTCAAATTAATATGATATCTCAAATTTGATTTATGAGAATAAATCAAATATAGTTCAATCTTATCTTTATTTTAAGTTAAATAAATGTGAATTAAATCTGTGGGACAGATTTAATATAAATATTATTTATTTAATTAGTTTCTTATCAAATTATACAATATATGATACTGTATTAATTTTAGAATTAATATAAGATTAACTCCAAAATCCAATTCGGTAGAGAAAAACGCATAGCATCCTATATATCTGATTTTAGGAGCTACGTTTTGAAAACACATAGAACACAGAAAGGCCAAAAGGGAATCTGCAAAAGTTTTGCAGATAAGAAACTGCCAAAATAGAGACAGAGAGGACGAATTCTTGAGAAAGCCCTGGAGGGACAAGAGATGCTATCACTTCGTTTGTGGCTGGAACGCTATTCGTGTGGATACCAGTAGAGGAAGCCGACCTGAGTCATCGACTTCTTGTGATCAGAAAGGGAGCACGAGCCACGGAGAGAAGCTGTGAACATCGTGACCAGAAGTTGTGGAAGTCACTGAGGAACACTGAGGGTAATGCTTCTTCCCACTTGACTTAAACACATACTGTAGATCCTGGCAAGGAATGGAAAAGTTTTTAAGTTAATTTCCGCTGCGTGTCTTCCAATTCCTTATAGTGGTATCAGAGCTATGTCATTTTATGTTTAAGTTAGGCTTGATTGTTGATTCATATGATATGTGTTAGTCGTAGCCGATCATATAATATGCGTTTTATGTGTGACATATAAGGGATCCGTGTTATATATGACATAAAAGGAATCTAAAAGGGAATTGAAATCAGTGGTGATACATTTTGATTTGATCAATTAACATAGATGGGGTCTGAGAAAACCGAATTCAGATTCGTGATTATTTATAAAACAAAATTTTTTTTCCACCCTACCCGCTAACCGACTAGCAGGACTGCCATGGCTACCTATTCGCAGCGCAACATAACCGTAACATATATTATTTTGTGAATATTTTAGATTTGAAACATTAATTGCCCTTCAGTTAAATCTGAATGTTGATTCTTGAATACTTGGGTATGGTGAACAATATGGCTCTAGATTGCAAGTGTTGTAATTTTTTTAAATACGGCCTGCGTGTCGTGCCTTCCTATATATACTCTTAATATACCTTCTCTTCTCATCTCACTCCCCTCAAATGTTAAAAGAGGTTTTTATATGTAATTTCCCTCTTCTTCTAGAGAGCTCCTCTCATTGGCTTGAAGAGACTTAGGATAGGTGAGCCATATTGTATCACGTTTAAATTATGCATCTTATGATTATATCATAAACATACATATTACTTGTATGAGATACAAACTGAGAAACATGCATTCTTATAAACCAGATAGTTAAATTAAGCCCTCTAAATGAAATCTTAAGTCATAATGCCGTCAATTTATGAACACTTGTCAAAACCTCAATCGCTCAATTATGGACTCCACCAAAGTGGGTGCTTTTGAGTTATCTTGGGGAGATAAGCAAGAGTAATGGTGCTACTCTCACATGTTTATTATTGTTTGACTTAATTGAGATTAACAAAACAATTTTGGGTCTCAAGGCATTAGATGGGATTAAAAATATGACAGATCATATGATGATAGAATCCCATGAATATCTAAGAGTTACATTTGATGTAATTGGTAAAGGTGTTACCTACCTACATAACTTAATTCAAGCGTCCTGCCAAAGCAAACTTAAGTTTGAGCCAAATATGGATCTTAGCCCACTAACTATTGCATTGAGGGTTGTTTATTTAGTGGGAGATTGCTAATTAAATTGCATATTTTAATTGTAGAATCATTACGACTAGTAATACTGCTACATTATCGCTGTGATCTGTCCTTGAGAAGGACAAACTTTCTTGACTGGTTTAGGAACTTGATAATTGTTCTCAAGCAGGAAAGAAAGGCGCATGTCCTAGATCAACCCATTCCTGAGGAGCCAGCGGCCAATGCTCCTAGAGCTCAGAGAGATACTTACACGAAGCATAAGGAAGACTCTATCGATGTGAGATGCTTGATGCTAGCCACCATGGTTCCGGAGCTCCAAATAGATCTGGAACACATGGAGGCTTATGAGATGATTGTGCATCTCAAGGAAATATTCCAACAACAGGCAAGGCAAGAGAGGTATGAGACCACTAAGGCCTTATATTCCTACAAGATGGCTGAAGGTGCATCATTCAGTACTCATGTCTTAAAGATGAAAGGGTACATTGATCACCTTGAGAGGCTTGGATTTCCCATGAGCCAGGAGTTAGCTACGGATTTGATCTTGAACTCACTCCCAGAAAGTTATGACCAGTTTGTCATAAACTACAACATGAATAACATGGAGAAATCTATTTCTGAACTGTGTGGGATGCTTAAAACTGCTGAGCTGAGTCTTAAGAAGAAGCCCAGTACCATTTTGATGGTTCAGAAAGGAAAGGGTATGAAAAAGAAAGGCAAAGGCAAGGGGAAGGGTCATGGCTCATCAGGTAAGACCAAAGAGTCAGGCAAGCCTGAAACCAAGCCTATACCAAAGAAGGCAAAGCCTCCGAAGGAAGGAGTCTGCTTCTTCTGCAATGAACATGGTCATTGGAAGAGGAATTACAAACTCTACCTCGAAGATCTGTAAAAGAATAAGAAGTATAGCGTGGCTATCGCTTCAGGTATTTATGTTATAGACATTCATCTTTCTACTTCCACCTCATGGGTATTAGATACTGCATGTGGTTCTCACATTTGTACAAATGTGCAGGGACTAAAAGACAGTAGGAAGTTGAAAAAGGGTGAGGTTGACCTACGAGTTGGAAACAGAGCAAGGGTTGCTGTGTTAGCTGTAGGCACTTATGAATTAGTTCTACCCACTAGGCTTTTGTTAGTTTTGAACAATTGCTATTATGTTCCTGCTTTAAGTAGTAACATTGTTTCACTCTCTTATTTGGATAAGGAAGGTTTCACTTCCATTTCTGGGAATAGTAGATGTTCTATTTATCGTAATGATATTTTCTATGCTCATGGTGATTTGCATGTTGATAATTACATATTAAATTTGGAACAACCCAATCATAGAAATATCTATAACATAACCGCCAAAAGGGTCAAACCAAACAATTTGAATCACACGTACCTCTAGCACTGTCATCTGGGCCACATAAATAAGAAACGTATTTCCAAACTCCATCAAGATGGATTTCTAAACTCATTTGATTTTGAGTCATATGACACTTGCGAGTCTTGCTTGTTAGGAAAGATGACAAAGTCACCCTTCACTGGGCACAGTGAGAGGGCCACTAATTTATTGGGCCTCATACATACAGTTGTGTGTGGACCGATGAACATAAATTCCAGAGGAGGTTATTCGTACTTCATAACATTCATAGATGATTTCAGCAGATATGGGTATATCTATCTGATGAAACATAAATCTGAATCTTTTGAAAAGTTTAAAATATTTCAAAATAAAGTACAAAAACTAGCTTGGTAAAATAATTAAAGCCCTTCGATCTGATCGGGGTGGTGAATATTTGAGCCAAGAGTTCATAGATCATCTTAGGAGTTGTGGGATAGTCTCACAATTGACTCCTCTAGGGACACCACAATGGAATGGCATTTTTGAATAGAGGAATCAAACACTATTAGATATGGTTCGATCCATGATAAGTTGAACAGATCTTCCACCCTCCTTTTGGGGCCATACCCTAGAGACAGCTGCGTTCACACTCAATCGTGTTCCATCTAAGGCAATTGAAAAGACTCCGTATGAGATATGGACTGAGAGGATGCTTAATTTATCTTTTCTCAAGATTTGGGGATGCGAGGTCTATGTTAAGCAACAAGCCTCAGACAAATTAGCGCCCAAATCCTCAAAGTGCCTTTTTGTGGGATATCCTAAGGAAACCAAGGGATATTACGTCTACAACCCTGCTGATAATAAAGTATTTGTTGTCAGAAATGGTATCTTTCTCGAATGAGAATTTATCTCTAAAAGAACCAGTGGCAGTAAGGTACACCTCGAAGAAATTCGAGAGCCACAAGACACCACAGAACTGCAGATAGAAAATAGAGAAGATTGGCAACAAGTTGTTGAGACTCCTCAAGTCACGTAAGGTCCACAGAAATCTAATAGGATACGACTTCAGCCTCAGAGATATGGATTTCTGATTTCTGATAGTCGTGATGTGTTGCTCATTGACCATAATGAGCCGACTACCTATCGAGAAGCTATAGTGGGACCAAACTCTGAAAAATAGCTTAATGCCATGAAGTCTGAGATGCAATCCATGTACAACAATAAGGTTTAGACCTTAGTCGACCTGCCTGAAGGTGTAAAAACTGTCGGGTGCAAGTGGGTTTTTAGGGAGAAAATTGACATTGATGGCAATGTAAATATATTCAAGGCACGATTGGTTGCAAAAGGATTTACTCAAACTCATGGTGTGGAATATGATGAGACCTTTTCCCCAGTTGCAATGGCCAAATAAATCAGAATCCTCTTTGCCATAGCAGCATATTATAACTATGAAATATGGCAGATGGACGTCAAGACAGCCTTCCGTAATGGAAAGCTCCTTGAGGATGTGTACATGACACAACCTGAAGGGTTTATACGTTCTGAGGACTCTGGTAAAGTGTGCAAGCTTCAAAGGTCTATTTATGGACTGAAGCAAGCCTCTCGGAGTTAGAATCATCATTTTCATGAAGTAGTCAAAGAGTTTGGATTTCTTCAAAATATTGATAAACCTTGTGTGTACAAGAAGGTTAGTGGGAGCATAGTTGTGTTTTTAGTACTCTATATCGATGACATCCTACTTATTGGGAATGACATTCCTACCTTGCAGATTGTCAAGTCTTAGTTAGGAAAGTCTTTCTCAATGAAAGACTTGGCCACCTACATCCTAGGAATCATAATCTATAGAAATAGATCTAAAAGACTTCTAGGACTCAATCAGAGTATATACAAAGACAAAATACTACATAGGTTCAGTATGCACGAATCAAAGAGGGGTTTCATACCCATGTCTCATGGTATTCACCTCAGTAAAGATCTGTGTCCTAGTACATCTGATCAGCGATGTCGCATGAGTAAAGTTCCATATGCCTAGGCCATAGGATCTATCATGTATGCCATGTTATGTACTTGATCGGATGTCTCGTTTGCCTTAAGTATGACTAGCAGATATCAACAGGACCCTAGTGAGGGCCATTGGACTGCTGTCAAGAATATCCTTAAGTACTTAAGAAGGACTAAGGACTTATTTTTGGTCTATGGTGGATTGGATGACGAACTCTGTGTAACTGGTTACACAGATGTGAGTTTCTAAACTGACTAGGATGACCAAAAATAGCAGTCTGGACATATATTCCTCCTTAATAATGGAGCAGTAAGCTGGAAGAGCTCTAAGCAGGGCACTGTAACAGATTCTGCAGTGAAAGCTGAGTATATAGCAGTATCTGATATAGATAAGGAAGCCATTTGGATTAGGAAGTTTATCACAGAACTAGGGGTAATACCTACCATCTCAGATCCAATAACTTTGCTCTGTGACAATAGCGGTGCCATTGCACAGGCCAAAGAGCCTAGGTCATATCAAAGGACCAAGCATATACTCAGGCGATTTCATCTCATTAGAGAAATCAACGATAGAGGTGATATAAAAATATGCAAAGTAGTAGGAAAAGATAATGTTGCTGATCCTCTCACAAAGCCGCTTGTGCAGGCAAAGCATGAGCGTCAAGTTAGGTCAATGGGATTAGTCAAATTAATGATTGTACCTAGTGTAAGTGGGAGGTTATTGGAAAACATGCCCTAGGGGCCAATCATTGTCTTATAAACATTATTGATTTATGAGTTTATCAATTGTGTTATCATATTATTTGCATGTTTACTGTGATGACCATCCTTGGATAATTCATGATCTTATCCTAAATGTCCCTAGTCGGTCATCTATGCGGGGGCAGAGATGAAATAAGACCAGTATGACTTTGAAGATGTATAGAGATATAAATCAAAGTCATAGTCACATGTAAGAGTACAAGGTATTGGACCGACCCGCTATGAGAAAGTTGCATGGGTTACGTCATAAGCTTCTCTCATATACAAACCATGTTACTATGCCCTTTGACCTGAGATCATCATAGATTTCTACATGACAAACGCTCAGCTTTGACCTAGTCAAAAGTCACTTTTGACCAAGTGATCATAAAGACTATGTTCGGGCTTACTGGTTTTTCATGCGGAGGAATGTGAATGGTCAAGATGGAATTTATCCCTCACATTCATAGAGAGATATTACTAGGCCCCTCGATGAGTGAGTCTGAGAAATGTATGGCCATACTGTAATGGAAAGGTAGTTCTTTTTCTATAGTCAGACTACTCAGGGATCGAGAAAGTAACAGTCAGGAATAGGAGGATGACATTATCCATGCCTCATCTATGACCAAAATATCGCGTGATAGAAGGGACATGATATGCTTATATAAAAGATTACATCGTTTAATGATCCTCATATGATTTGGGTAGTCGTTATGTCTTGCTAGAGACCGCTTGCGACTTGTGGGCCAGTATAGAAAATGGCCCACTGCCAACTTCATATGGGCCTACAGGGTCGCACACAAAATAGCCCAGCATGATCTATGATGTCCAGATTCATTGAATGTAAGACATGTCCAGATTTAATGAATAATCCAGGGTGGATGTATATATTTATTTATATTTATATTCGTATATATATAAATTCGTATATATACATTATATATAAGAGATATATGATATTTAATTTATAAGGATAAATTAAATCTCTATCACATTTGAATTTGAAATTCAAATTGATAGGATATCTCATATAAGAGATATTTATAAGATTTAATTTATAAGGATAATTTAAATCTCTATCACGTTTGAATTTGAAATTCAAATTGATAGGATATTTCATATAAGAGATATTTATAAGATTTAATTTATAAGGATAAATTAAATCTCTATCACGTTTGAATTTGAAACTCAAATTGATATGATATCTCAAATTTAATTTATGAGAATAAATCAAATATAGTTTAGTCTTGTATTTATTTTAAGTTAAATAAAAAGGTGAATTAAATCTGTGGGACAAATTTAATATAAATATTATTTATTTAATTAGTTTCTTATCAAATTATACAATATATGATATTGTATTAATTTCAGAATTAATATAAGATTAAGTCCAAAATCCAATTCGGTAGAGAAGCTGTTAACGTCGTGACCTAAAGCTATGGAAGTCGCTGAGGAACACTGAGGGTAATGCTTCTTCCCACTTGGCTTAAACACATACGGTAGATCCTGGCAAGGAATGGAAAAAATTTTAAGTTAATTTCTGCTGCGTGTCTTCCAATTCCTTACAATTAGCACCCTCATTTTTATACTCCTGAATGGTATGCATGATTTGTAATGGTTTGGTTTGGTCTTATGCCTCCTTTTCTTTGTTATGGTGTTTTATGTTGCTAGAGTGACTTCCTCTATTGTTGTAGTAGACTTTACTTCATCATGTGATTCCTTAGGTCCTAGCAATACGACTAAAACACCTTCCTCAAACTGTTTAGGACTATTAGAAATTAGAGGAATACCATCATTATCAACTCCGCTATGCTCATATAGTGTGGCTAGCATTCTATATAATTCATTACAATTCTTGCAAAGTGAACTATCACTACATATACATGGAAAGGATGTATGAGGTATCATTATTAGCATTTCCTTTGAGAACTTTATTGTCCATATGTGCATGCAAGTGGGGATGGATATTCAAGCAAGTTTTAATTACAAGATAAATCAATATTAGCACTTGATGATGGTAGTTTGTCGTGATTTGATTCATCAAAATAAAGTTTATTGTACCTAATATAATATAGTATAAGGCACAACCCTATCATTCTTCTCGAGGAGCCTTTTATGTGAAAACCTAACATGTTAGATGTCAAAATCAACGAAAACCTGAGCAGGAAAACAAAATGGTTTTGGGGTTTTAGTGATTGATTCCAATAAAAGTAAGGTGCAGAAAAATAAATCTTTTTAGATTTTTTTGATTAAGATGAAAATGAGTTAGTTTGTTGAGAAATATGTTATGAAAGGCTCTTGATGATGAAAATGTATCTATCCTTGCTCTTATGTTTAAAATTGGAATTTAGAAATCACTAAGTCTCAAAGAAAACCTCAATCGATTGATTGAGTCTAGAACCCTAATTTTTCTTAAACCCCTTTGATCAAAGCTGGTTTAAGAACTATTAGCGAACTGTCATACACCACTTAGCATTTAAGTTGAATTTAGATGATGAAAACGTGCTCCAATGGTCATCGATTTGAAAACCTTATATTTTAAGCAATTGAATTAATTAACAATGATCGCTAATAATAACTGAACTTTCTTAAAATCAAAACTGAAATATTCTATTAAAAAGTAAATGTTTAAATCATTTGAATTCAATTACAAAGTCTAATCTGAGAATGATCAATCGATATTCAAAACTTGTTCATAAAATGAGAACCCTAGATCTAGCAACAATCATAACATGAGAAGATGCAAATTAGGACAGAAGAAACTCCCGGTTTGAGTCCATGAGCTAAAGATATATGATTCAACACCAAGAGGCTAAAGTTTTAGCCTCTCATGACTCCTGCTGTACTGCGATCGCTATTCAGTTGAGATACCATGAAGAAACAATAGGAAAATGGTAGATTGATGGTGTAGAGTTGTGGAGAAATCTGTGGAAAGGTGTAGAATGATAGAAGAGGTTAAGAAGGTGATCAAAGAGCGCTCGAGTAATGCTTCTTAGCCTAATCAGGTCAAAAACCAACCTCTCTATTGACGGTAGCCTTCCTTCCCTTTTATTTATGTATGACCTAATCCAAAACACACAGTTTTAGTGATTCACATTTTTGTTGTGACCTATAAACACAGAGAGATTTCTAGAAGAATCAAGGTCTTGACCGACGGACTCTTTGGTTGCGACTAAAAGATACATGAGTATGGTTTCACTTTCATTGACTTGTGATTTCTTTCCTGGTCCTGGCTCTCTTCCAAAATACCTACAATCCAACATAAAAGCTCACTGTAAATAAGAGTTGATAATGGTGCCAAATATGTAGCATGAATTCATATCTCTAGAGATGTAGCTGTAGTAGTTGTGCTAATAAGAGTTGATAATGGTGCCCTTTTCTCTTTTTTTCTTTTCTTTCCTTTTTGTTTTCTTTTCCTTGCACTTTCTCATTTTTTTTAGTGCAATATGTTTCTTTCCTTTTCCTTTTTTATTTGGCACCTCATTCATGGAAGCTGCAGCACAATAATACAATAACAATGAACTTTTGACATGAACAAAAATTTTATTTCAAAACAATGTTTATGAACATATGACTTTCTATAAGGATGATCAAAAGAAAAAATGATGGGCTCAAGAGGGGTGACTAAGGATATAATATATAGTGGGCTTGTATTTGGGATAAAAGGGTTTAGAAAGAATGCCTATATCATGTTTAATTCATAAATGCGCAAGTAATTCTAAACTCAGAGTCAAGACAAGTTCTAGAGGATATAAACCAATTGAATAATCACTCAATATAGAATTTAAGGCTGAGAATCCTTCTAACAAAGGTTTTGATCTAGATTTCTCATAAGTTAAAGTCTCAAACAATGTTCATCATTCACTACGCATTAAAACATTTATCATAACTGAAAACCCTCTAAACAATGATTTAAAAGTTTCCAAGTAATCACTTAGAATATGTGATAATCCAAATGTAATATCAAAAGCTTAGGTGTTTTCAAATTCAATTTCCAAGATTTTCCAAAAAATTCAAGTGGGGCAATAGTTTCTAAGAGCTAAAAAGGTTTTGAAATAAGGGAACAATGAATCATTTGTGAAAGAATCTCAATAGTTCAAAAGGAATCCTTCTATACAGCTTTGCACAAGGCAAAGAGAAGGAGATTGGACATTTTTCAAAAATAGGTCATGATTGAAAATAGTTAAGGTCGCGACCACTTTTCACAAGGATGCATGCTCATGATTTTCAAAATATTTAGTCACAACCATGGAATGTACCTTTCGCTATGTAAACATAGAGAGGAACAGTCATGACCAGGTAGGTACTTATGTCGTGACTTATGTTAACAGAGAGTTATTGTAGTGACCACCATGTACATAGGTTGTGACCGTAATTCACAGAGAGCATGTTAAGTCCAAAATTTTTATTACAGGTCATAACCAAAAAGCACATATGTCGCGACCAATTTTCCTAGAGACTATCGAGTGATAATTGTCAAAGTACCAAAATATTTTTTTATGCTAAAACCTTTCCAGTTATTAACAAAGTTTAAAGTGGGGATCCAATTTTCAACAATTCATCACACATTAAGATCAAAAACAAAAATTTTGTGATGAAAGATTGGATTAATCGAAGAATATCATATTAAGTAGCATAGAAACAAAGCCATCTCCCCCACACTTAAACTTGATAGTGTCTTTAGTGTCAACATAACTAAAGTAGAAGAGATCACAATCAATTTGTAAAGTTAATGAAATCTAGCTCCAAAATAGCAGGTAGCCTAATTACTCAATGCAAATTAACAGTTTAGCACACAGTCACATTCAAATCATGCAAAGCAATACTAGTAAGGCAGAGACGACAGGATGGGTAAGCTAAGATCATGCATGTGAGTATGTAAGTTCCACAGAGAACAATCAATGAGTAAACTACATATGGACAGTAACGGGTGGGGGGAAGTGTTCAAAATAGAAAGAGACCTAGAATAAACATAAATAAACATAAAATGAGAACTGTATGACTAAAACATTAAGCAGAAATATTAACTACTACTTCTATTAGTTAATCCATTTCCAATCATCAAACTAACATGTCAAGTATATATAAATTTATAAAAGGTATGAGATAGGAAAGGGACAACCTGGCATCAAGGCGGCAAAGCAGATTCCTCGTAAAGTTTGAAATGGTGACCATTAGCCTAAAAAATTTTGCCCCTCACCTCCTATTTCAATTCAATCATCCAAGATTTATGGACTTTAACAACTGTTTAAGGTCCATCCCAACTAGTTTTGAATTTTCCATGTTTGAATTTGAACCTAGCTTGGTATTTTAATACTCTGTCACCTTCCTTAAAACTCTTTCTTAGAATGTGAGCATCGTGGATTAACTTTGTTTTCTACTTATAAATTTTATAGCTGTTGTAGGAATCTAATCTAATCTCTTCCAACTCTTGAATCTCATTGCAAGCTTTCACTTCCCAAAACGTCTTATGCTCTATTTCCTCAAGCATGTGATAAGCCTTCCCAAAAATTGTCCTATAAGGGGACATTCCTAGAGGGATTTTAAAAGTTATTATGTATACCCACAAGGCATCGTCAAGTCATAAATTCCAATCCTTATTGGATGGCTTAGCAATCCTCTCTAGAATATGCTTAATTTCCCTATTAGAAACCTCTACTAGACCATTGGTTTGACGATGGTATGGGGTTGAGACTTTATGAGTGACACCATATTTTCCCAATAAGCGATTGATTAACTTATTCTAAAAATGGGTGCCTTGATCACTGATTAAAGCTTTAGAAACTCCAAATCTACTAAATATGTGAGACCTTAGAAACTTGGAGACCATTTGGCCATCATCTAGTCTTGTTGAAGGTGGAAAAAGTTCCATGAAATCTATTCCCCATAAATAAAAAACTTCACAAAACAAAATAGGTTGTTGCGTCATCTAATGCCTTTTACTAATCCCCCTAAATCTTTGGAATCTATCACAGGCTCTACAAAACTCAAAAGCATCTTTGAAAAGGGAAGGCCAATAAAAACCATATTCGAGGACCCTACGTGCAGTCCTTTTCCCCCCAAAATAACCACCACAAACCCATGAATGGCAAGCTTCCAAAACTAATTTATGATCTTGGTATGGGACATATCATCTTAATACTTTATCTGAGTACAACTTTCACAAAAAAGGCTTATCCTATATGAAGAATTTAGATTCACTCTTGAGGTTTTGGGCCTAAAACTTAGACAAGTGAGATGGGATTAGGCCAGTCTCAGTAAAATTAACTAAATGAGCATACCAAAGTTCTATAACAGCAATCAAACAAAGGGATTCATCAGGGAAAGAATCACAAATAAGATCATAACTAAGTACTCCCCTTGTCTCTGTTGGTAACCTGCTTAGATGATATGCAATGTGGTTCACATTTTTAGCTTAATCCCTCACTTCTATATTGAACTCTTAAAGCAGTAGCATCCACCATAGAAGTCTTGGCTTAGATTGAGGTTTATGGAACAAGTACTTGATTGCTGTATGATCTATGTAAATAATGACTCTGGAGTTAATGAGATATGCTCTGAATTAATCCAAAGCCATTACAATTGCAAACAATTCTTTCTCACTAGTGGTGTAATTAATTTGAGTAACATCAAGTATCTTTAAGGCATAGGCAATCACCCTAGATAAGTTACCTTCCTTTGGTCCTATCATATCTCCCACAGCGTAATTGGAAGCATCACATGATAGTTCAAAAGGAAGATCACAATTTGGTCAAGTTAGGATAGGTGGAGAAACTAACCTATCCTTCAATTTTTCAAAAGCCTCTTTGCAATTAGCAGAAAAATAAATTCAATGTCCTTTTGAAGGAGTTTTGAGAGTGGCAAAGCAATGTTACTGAAGTCTTTGATGAATCTTCTATAAAATTCAATGTTCACCAGAAAAGATCAAAGTTCTTTTAAAGTTTTGGGGTAGGGTAACGAGGAAATGACTTCAATTTTCACTTTATCCACCTTAATTCCCTTGCTAGATATAAGATATCCAAGTACTATTCCATGATTAACTATGAAATAGCACTTGTCAGATCCTAATCTTTCCCTATCCATATAGTACTGATAGTGGAAAGAGGTTTGGAAAGAATTATGACAAAGATCAGAAGAAAATATAAAGGTTAGATGAGTCTTAAAGAAAGAGAAGGACTAAAATGTAAAGTAGAAAAGGTTAAAGGCAAAAAGTGAAAGTAGAAATAAAAGTTGAGCCCTTAAGTATAATTTTCAAAAGTTAAGGGACTTAAATGCAAATAGCCAAAGTTCAGGGGCTTAAGTGCAATTATTCAAAAGTTCAAGGACCTAAGTGTAATTATGAGAAAGTTGAGCTGAAACAGGCCAAAAATGCCTGGAATCAGATCAGACCCAGATTTTACCAGTATATAGACAAAAATATTCCAGTCAGTTTAACAAAATACAGAATTTTGATTTGAGGTCCTGATTAATTGATATAAATTTATGATGTCAGAAGAATTATTGTAGTATTTTTCAAACATCAGAATTAGATAAAACTTTACTAGAAATTTCCATATTTAATGTAAGAATTTATAAAATGAATAGAGTCAGAAAAAGAATCCTGTAGAATCCTTACGGTGGTGAAATAAAATACCCGATAAATAGGATCAGGAGAGTTATCTTGTGAATTGGGCTATAAAGGAAATAAAGCCAATAAGCCCATATTAAGGCCCAAATGGTGCCATCATGATGCCAATAAAGTAGTGAGATAGTTAAGTGGGCCAGAGTCTAAAGCAGTCTAGGAAAAGTATAAAATTACGAAAATATCCCTAAATGCCCACAATGTACCAGTGATAGGTGGAGGGCATTTTGGTCATTCTGGATAGGCCAAAAATGTGTCATATAGTATAAATATGATTAGTTAGAGCCAGTATATGCTCTGAGGTAGTGCAAAGAGGTGTAAAATGAAGATTATACCCTTAGGGTTAATATAGTGCAAGAAAGGGCACTAAAGGTATTTCAGTCATTTCCCAAGGGATCTGTAATTAAGTTATGGCCTAGTACAAGAATATTAATGGTAGAAAGAATCGGGATACTATATTTAAGGTCAAAAAGTATATTATGAAATTTCAGAAAAAATTAGATGTATAAAACAATGTGATTTTTGGGGAATTGGACTGAGCCAGTACCAAATTAGACTAGAATTTTTTCAGAAGGTTCCCCCATTAGAATTTTGCCACATAACCCCTTTAAGGTATCCCTTGTGATGTCATGGATGATGTCACAATTATCTTTTTGGAAAAAGTTAAATCCAAGATCAAATAGTAACCAAATCAATCTTGGCCATTGATTTTCCATAGATTTTGGCTATAAATACCCCTCATTTCTGCATCAAAACCATGGATTTGTGATACCTTGGTGAAACTATTGCCAAATGGAAAATCAAGCCAAGACAAAGAAGATTCAAGGTACCAAAGTTCAAGCAAGCTAGAGAGTAAAGGTAAGCAATCTTCCTAACTTATTTTTCTTTGATTTGGGAGCTTGAACTTAGGGTTTTCATGGGGGAAAATTTGAATTTTATCTAAGGTGTTGTGCTGCCCAAAAACCATAGATGAAAGGGAAAAGAAGAAATTAGAGTTAGAAACATATGATTGAAGCTTAAACAAGCTAGTTAAGTGATTGGTTGTTGAATCAAGTTGATTTTCTTGACTTTGCCATAATGGAACCTGTTCGGTCTGCACTATTAATGAGGGAAGGAAATGGAATTTCAATGATTTAATGCTTCCATTGAATTTATATGATGATTTTGTGTAGGATTGGAAATGTTTTGAACCTTGGAAGCATTGAAATTCCAAGATTGTAGTTTTTGAAATTCTTCACAGTTACTGTTCACTAGCATGAACAGTGATTGGAATTTCATGATTTTGATGCTTCCAATGGTTTTAAGATGAAAAGTTGTGTGGGATAAAGTAGAGAAACAAGTATAGGAAGCATTGGAATCAAAATGAGAATTTTTGAAGGAAGTGGGTGCAGTTTTGGTTATGTACAGCATGTTATGAAGGAGCTAGAATTTCATGATTCTAAGCATATAAATGGATTCAAAAGATGAAATTGTATAGGGTAAAGTCAAGACATCAATTAATTCAAAGGCCAAGTCCATTAGTTAAGATTAAGGAAAGTTAATGAGCTTAATGTTTAAAGGGAAGATATGTTAGTTAAAGTGAGTTTAATGCTCAAGGAAGTTAGATTGTGATGGATGAATGATTATGTGATGTTAGGAATTAGTTGGTATGCTCTAAAAGTGGCAACCACATATTCAAGAAAAGTAGGAAGAAAGAAGCAAGAGGAAGTGAAAGAGAGTCAAGTATTGAGGTAGTAAACTTATCCTAAACTTGTATGCATTGAATGTTATGCTTGAATGTGCTATGGCTTTGTTGAATTGTGTTACATATGTGCTTATGTATGAAGCTCTGTTGCTATGATTACTTTGGACAATTGTATTTCATATGTTACATGGAAGCATGCACATTACACAATATTAACACTTTCACAAGCAAGCACAAGTATCTACATTAATGTATGCATTGTTTAGTAATGTTTGCTACTGAGATTTCCCCATAAATCTCATTCTTTTTCATGTAAACCCAATCCCACAGGTTTGTGAATAATTAAAGAGGATGATGAAGCATGAAGAAAAGCTAGGGATTGGATAGTATATATGTTATGTAAATGTGTAATGTTGTTGTATGACTAATGTAAGTAGTTTTCAAAGTTCAAAACCAATTTTTTTCTCAATACATCTAGCAAGGATGCTATCAAGGCTATCTAGACACTCATCAAAACAATTTTCATAGACAGTAAAATCGTCCATGAACACATCCATGCATTTTTCAATGAAATCAGTAAATATAGAAAGCATACAATGCTAAAATGTGCCCGGAGCATTACACAAATCAAATGACATTCTTTTATAGGCATATGTACTAAAGGGACATGTAAATGTGGTATTTTCCTAGTCCCTCGGGTCTATTGGGATCTGGAAATATCCTGAATATCCATCTAGGAAGTAATAATGGCTTTTCCCTGCTAATTTGTCAAGTATTTGATCAATAAAAGGTAAGGAAAAATGATCTTTCCTAGTAGAATTGTTCAACTTCTGATAATCAATACAAACCCTCCATGAACTTTTCACTCTAGTAGGTATCAATTCATCGTTCTCATTTTTTACTACTGTCAATCCACTCTTCTTAGGCACTACATGCATAGGAGATACCCATTCACTATCTGAAATAGCATATATGATTCCTACCTTTAACAATTTACTAATCTCCTTCCTAACCATATCAGAGATCAAAGGATTTAATCTTCTTTGGGGTTGTTTAATTGGCTTAGAATTTTCACTCAGTAGATTCCTATAGGTGCAAACAGTGGCATCTATCCCCTTTATATCGGCTAATTGCCAACCCAATACCTCTATATTATTTCTAAGCATATTTAATAGCCTAGACTCTTCACTAACAGTCAAAGAACTGGAAATTTTCAATTTTGCTCAAGGTAAGCATACTTTAGGTTAGAAGGTAAATCTTTTAACTCTAATTTTGGGGGTTAGACAATGGAAGGAATCATATGGGGGGAATTATTTAAGTTAGAAATACTCCCTTTTCTAGATCCTTGGAGCTTGTTCATATACGATTCATTAGGACATTCCATTCTGATTGTAGTCTCTTCAGGAGTTGTGCCCAGCTTACGTTGGTCCACAGCTACAACATATTTGAGATCAGACTTTCTCAATCCTGCATCATTATTGGAGATCAAATCATTTAAGGTATGAGATTTAATTTTGGAATGATAATGAGGTTGACAAGAGTTATAATGTAATGGCCCTTTAACCAAAATAGTGGAGTGTGGAACTAAAGGAGTTTGGAGTTCCCTAGTTACGTTTAGCATTTCTAGTCGCGACCTTTTAAATTCTCATAACGACTCCAGTTGATAGGGTGTAACATCCTAAATTTTCCCTATCTATATAAGACTGATAGAGGAAAGAGGTTATGAAGAGATTGGGATGCTAATAAGAAGAAAACATAATGATTAAGATAAGTGTTAAGCCAAAGAAAGAGAGAAGGTATAAACTTGTAAAGCAAAAGGGACTAAATTGCAATTAGTGAAAGTTTCAAATGATCATTTAGGAAAAAGAAAGGGTCTAAAGTGAAAACTTTAAAAGTTCCACGGTGTAAAATGGAAGTAAACATAAGCTTTGGGCCATTAAGTGTAATTATAAAAAGTTGAGGGCCTAAAGTATAATTTCTAAAAGTTCATGGACAAAATGGTAATTATGGAAATTTGAGCCAGTAAAGGCCAAAAAAAATGCCCGGAAGCATTTTAGTCCTAAATTTTACCATAAAATAGAGAAATTTATTCTTATTAGTTTAACGTAACACGAAATTTTGATTTGAGGTCCCAAAAAATAGATATAAATTTCTGAAGTCGGGAAATTATTGAAGTATCTTTCTGACCTCATAATCAAATAAAATTTGACAGTAAATTCTTATAATTAATATAAGAATTTATGAAATAGACAAAAGTAAAAAAAGAGTCATGTAGAATTAATTATGAACTTTATGGTGAAATCAGACACCGGTAAAGGGTTAAAAGAAATATATAGAATTTTTATCAGGACTTCTGGGTCTCAGAAAATTATGAGACTTTGTAGGAAATTAATTTTATATTATAATGAATTTTTAAAAATGTTAGAACCATTAAAAGAGGTGTCTATCTTTTATCCTTAAAATCAAGGTGATTTAAGAATATCGGTATAAGGAAAGTGCCTTGGAATTTGTGCCAATTAGCTATTGGACCAAAAAGAGGCTCAATATAAGGTCCTATACAAGCCCAATAAGCCCAAGGAATTGTTATGTGGTCAAATAAATTTTTAAAATATTTTATGTATGTTTAAAGGATAAAGAATTTAAGAAAGTTCAAGAAGCATGTGAGGTATCCTTGTGGGACCCACAAGCTTTACACATGGCACCAAGAAGAGGAAAGGAAGATTATATCATGTGTTAAAATGTAATAAAATAATATAAAAATTAACCTAATGATGATTAAGGTTAATTAATCTAAAATCTAACCAATCAAATTCAAGATTAAGCCATTATAATAATTAGGAAAAGTGAGGACATTATGGAACTAAGGTGCCAAAATTTTAGCTATAAATACCCCTCCTATTCTTCACAAAACCGTGCACCCTTGGTTCCCTTGGAGAAACTCTTGTCATTTGAAAACTCATCCAAGATAAAGGTAATTCAAGGCACTTAGAGATCAAGGTAGTCAAGGCATAAGGTATGTGATCCTTCATAGTTTATTTAGATGTGTTTTGGAAGGGTAAAACCTAGGCTTTGGTGGTTAAAAATCCATTGAACCTAGAGTATGCTTGCTATCCAAAATTTAAGTTAAAGGAGGAAGAAGAAAATAAAGGTAGAACTAGGTGATTAAGGTTTAGATAAGTTGGTTTTGATGATTGGTTATTGAATTAAGTTGTGCTCTTGACTTTGTCATTGATGGAGGAATTCATCCTAGGTCTATTCTAAACCAAGAAGAATAAATTTCAATTATCTAATGTTTCTATTGAATTTATATGATGATTTTGTGTAGGATTAGATAGATTTGGAACCTTGGAAGCATTAGAATTGAAAGCTGTAAGTTTTAAGCCTGCTATGTACTGTTCATACACATGAACAGTGATTAGAATTTTATGATTTTGATTCTTTCAATGGTTTTAAAATAAAAAATTGTGTGGGATAAAGTAGAAAAATATGTATTAGAAGCACTGGAATCAAAATGAGAATTTTTAAAAGAATTATGTACATGTTTTTGGTTCTGTCTAGCAGGCCATGAATAAGCTGTAATTTCATGATTCAAATTCATAAATGGATTTAGAAGATAAAATTGTGTAGGGTAAAGTCAAGATACAAATTAATTCAAAAGACAGGGCAGTTAACCACAAATTAAGAAAGATAGGGATTAATTGATTAAGTTAAGTTTAATGTCCTTATATGCCAATTGAGTTGAATCATGATGAATGAGTAAATATGTGATGTTTAGGATTTGATTGTGTATTCAAGAATACAACCTTACTACAAGGAAAGGTTGAAGAAAGAGGATAAGGAAAAAGTAAAGCATCAAGATAGTAAACTTACCTAAACTTGTATGTGTTGAATGTATGATTGATTGTATTATGGCTTGATTGATGTTGTTCATATGTAAATATTGAAGCTCTATTCTATGATTACTTTGCCAATTGTATTTCATATGTTACATGGAAGCATGCGCATTACATTATGTTGACACAATCACAAGCAAGCACTAATACCAAGCATTAATGCATACATTGTTTAGTACCGTTCGCTACTGAGATTTCCCCAGAAATCTCACCCCAAATTATATCTCTAATCAGCAGGAACCTCAAGCATGAGAGAGGAAGAATGTTAGATGATGATATGGTTTGCTTATATGGTTATGTTATAGTCAAGTTTTGGGGTGAATGTATGTAAAGTTAGTTGTTAAAATTCTGCACTGGAACAAAAGACAGTTTTCAGCTATGACACTTGGGCTATAATTAAAAATAGTTAATGATGTACTAAATGTATGATATTTTAGAAATAGATAATTAACATGCTAAGCTTTATTTTGACACAAAGTACGCCTTATTACGATGTTTGTACAAAGAGAAAGAATGTGTTTTCAGAAATTTTGACCAAATGAATAGTAATCTTTGATGATTAAACTGTATTAATTGGTTAAGTATTTGGTCAGGAACTTATTTTTCTCTTAAATTTAAAGATATTATCTTTGAGTAGAATTTTGAACCACTTCATTTCAATTTTTCTAGAATTAATTATGATTTTTCAAAATTTATCGCTTAATCTAGAATTACCATATGAATAGTACTCATAAAGAGTGAAATTCTAGATTTTGTAATTGAACTTCAATAGACTTGTAAGTGGTTATAAATGCTATCGAATGGTCCCTAAGACATACAAAAGTAAGGTGTTACACAGGCTATATCTCTAGAACTTGCTACCGTGACCTGTTTATCTCTTAGTCATAACTTTAGGTCATAGAAGGGCTCTCTCTCATTAGAATGATGTTTAGTCATGACATCTTCATCTTTGTGTTGTGACTGATAGTCTCTAAAGTTTTGTGTCATGACCATAATGCCATTTGGTTGTGACTCAGCTTCACAGTGTGTCTCATATTGATATTCAGTCGTGACAGTGAGGTCATTTGGTCACGACCTTGGGTCACATAAATTCGACCCTTCTTCAATCATTTCACTTCCAACTTCTAGAACGTCTTAGGATCCTACAAGATAACTCAATAAACCTTTTGCAAACATGTTATCTCTATCATTATCATGAAAACTCAGTTCATGTTCATCCCTAGTATCTTCAACAGCATAATCAATGGCATTTAAAGCAGTAAAAGCAGAATTATCATGAGGGAATTTCATTGCTTCATTCATGTTGATGGTTACCACATGCTCTCCAACTTCCATTATGATAGAACTATGCTTCATACTAATGGTGGTCTTCGAGGTTTGGAGGAAAGGTCAGCCTAGGATCAAAGTGTTGTCATTTACTAACTCGTTGGACATGTCCAAAACATAAAAATTAGTTGGGAACACTAAGTCCTTGGCCTGTACTAGAATATCCTCAAGGATTCCCTTAGGATACCTAATTGACCTACCAACTAACTGGAGCACTATGCTTGTGTCTCTAAGATTGTTGATATATACTTACCAAGGCATTACATTAATAGCTGCCCCTAGATCTAGTAATGCTCCCTTAATAGGAATATTTCCTATAGTGCATGGGATTGTGTAGGATCCTGGGTCTTGGCACTTACCAGGTAGTTCAACCTTAAAGAGTGATGACACATTAGCACTCACCTGGATTCTCTTAAGAGGCCTAAACTTCTTTTTATCAGCACACAGTTCTTTAAAATTTTTTGCATATTTAGGGTTTCTCTTGAGGAACTTAACCAAAGGGGCATTTATTTCTAACTTATTGAATAGAGTATAAGCATCTTTTGCAAAATCAGGGTCAATTTTTTTCTTTCCAGCAAAGTAAGAGTTAGGAAAAAGGATATCTTTTATACATACCTCCTTACCTTTATGCATAAAGGCTCCTTGCTTGCTCAACTCCGGTTTCTCAGGTTGCTTTCGTTTATAGGCTAGAATTTGTATAGTTGTTGCTTCTTCTTATAGCTCTTGTATCTCTACTTGGGTTTGCCTCTTCATTATAAGCTGATATTCTTTAGCAGTTTTAGATTTCCCAATTTGCACCTGTGGCAGAGATGAGTTCTCAAATTCAGCATCTTCCACATCCTGTCTGGTGTATTAGTTTCCTTAAAATGCACCTTTCTGCCATTTCTTAGTGATATAACATTCACACCCCTCGAATTAATGATGGTGTTCGAAGGTATGCTGCCACTACTCTTTCCTTAAATGTCACTTACTGTATTGGAGACTTGAGCTAAGTGACCTATGATATCTGCATTCTTGGAACTTAACTCCTCAAGTTTCTTGTGCACATCAGCATTATCCTTCTACATACTTTGAAGGATTGAAGCTGTGGAGGTGAATTTGTTGTCTATACTGGTCATTCTACCATCCATGTTGTTCATCTGCGTAGCCATACTCTCAACAACTGAGAAGTCTTATCTAGCCTTGATGTTAATAAGGTATTAGGGTGAGTTATAACTATAGACCTTGCATTATTTTGGTAATTGCTTGAGGAAGCATCACCTCCTTGGAATTAGATTGGCCTATCACCCCCACCTAAAGTTTGGGTGGTCTCTCTAACCAGAGTTATATGTGTTAGAGTATAGATCTCTCTTATAGTATTGATTGTCCTTCCCTTGGTATATTGCTGCCACTTCTTCATACTATCTGTTACATGTACTGGTAGCATGCATCATTAAACCGCATGATTCACATCCTGTAACTAAGGCTTGTGAGGTACCCACTGTATGACCTTGTTTTGTGGAATGCAACTCTTTTTCAATCAGATTCATCCTCTTCTCCATTATGTTTCTTAAGGCTACTATTTATACTAAAATCTCTTTTGAATTACCTGAAGATGATATGCGTATTCTCCTTAGGTCCCTTGTCTGATGGTCTTCATTGGTCATTTTCTGGAATAACTCCCAACTTGCTTGTGGGGTTTTATCTCCCAAGGATCCATTTGCTGTAGCATTCAAGGAAACCTGATTATGAGGAAGTAGGCCATCAAAGAAAATATCTACTAAATCAGCCTTGGTCATGTTGTGGTGAGGCAGAATATTAGTGATCTCCTTCTTCACTCGAGTAGTCTTTGAAGCTAGGAAAAACTGTTCAAGATAGGTTGATTTCAACTGATTCCATGTAAGAGTGGAGAAATGAGTTGGCAAATTGTATAGCCACTCCTTAGCCTTCCCTTCCAAGGTAAAATGGAAATACCTCCTTAAGACATCATCCAATGCAGTCATTAGGGGCTTCACTGAATAACATATCATATGCATGTTTTGTAAGTGCCTGTGTGGACATTCTCCTGTAAAATCATGAAATTTAGGTAAGGCTACAATCAAAGCTCCTTTAATCTCAAAATTAGATTCTTCATTATAGAAACCACAAGGATCATAATTCACAGGTGAATGATTAATTTCCCTCACACTTTTATTATCTTCTGGATTCATTGGTATTTCATTTTCTCCTTGCCCATTAGGCCCATTATGATTAATATCATCCATATGTGGTTCAGTTTTAGACTCTGGAATACTAGAGGAGGAACTAGATTTTGCTTCTTCTTCTCTAAATTCTTTAAATTCTCTATTTAGTTTCCTAAGTCTCCTATCAGTTTCAGGTTCAAAAGGCACTAATGGTTCAACTATTTTATGCAAGCAATGCAGAAAAGATAGAAAATAATCAATGCAATGAGTCAGAGTCAGAGTCAGTCATGGAAGTTGAACAGTGGAAAATTTTCAGTTAGTCATGACACAATATCACAAAGAAAAGTAGTCGCGACTAAAGTTGTCAAATGTCGCGACTAGTTTTTGCAGAGTAGTCAAATTTCATAGGGAAGCAATCAGGTCGTGACACAAATGGCGTTTGGCCGTGACTTAAAGTCATAGAGAGTAATTGTCGCGACGCAGGTGAGTTCTATCATATCCTAATTTCTCCCTATCTGTATAATGCTGTTAGAAGAAAGAGGTTTGGAAATGATTGTTGGAAATCGTGCCCTAGGGGCCAATCATTGTCTTATGAACATTATTGATTTATGAATTTATTAATTGAGTTATCATATTATTTGCATGTTTACTATGATGACCATCCTTGGATAATTCATGATAGTATCCTAAATGTCCCTGGTCGATCATCTATGTGGGAGCACAGATGAAATAAGACTAGTATGACTTTGAAGATGTATAGAGATATAAATCAAAGTCATAAGCACATGTAAGAGCACAGGGTGTTGGACCGACCCGCTATGAGAGAACTGCATGGGTAACGTCATAAGCTTCTCTCATATACAAACCATGTCAATATGCCCTTTGACCTGAGATCATCATGGATTCCTACATGACAAAACACTCAGCTTTGACCTAGTCAAAAGTCACTTTTGACCGAGTGATCATAAAGACTATGTTCGGGCTTAGTGGTTTTTCATGCGGAGGAATGTGAATGGTCAAGATGGAATTTGTCCCTCACATTCGTGGAGAGATATTACTGGGCCCCTCGATGAGTGAGTCTGAGAAATGTATGGCCATACTGTAATGGAAAGGTAGTTCCATTTCTATAGTCAGACTACTCAGGGATCGAGAAAGTAACGGTCAGGAATAGGAGGATGACATTATCCATGCCTCATCCATGACCAAAATATCGCGTGACAGAAGGGACATGATATGGTTGTATAAAAGGTTACATCGTTTATCGATCCTCATATGATTTGGGTAGTCGTTATGTCTTGCTAGAGACCGCTTGCGACTTGTGGGCTAGTATAGCAAATGGCCCACTGCCAACTTCATATGGGCCTACAGGGTCGCATACAAAATAGCCCAACACGAGCTATGATGTCCAGATTCATTGAATCTAAGACATGTCCAGATTCAATGAAAGATCCAGGTGAATGTATATATATTTATTTATATTTATATTCGTATATATATAAATTCGTATATATATATTATACATATGAGATATATGAGATTTAATTTATAAGGATAAATTAAATCCCTATCACGTTTGAATTCGAAATTCAAATTGATAGGATATCTCATATAAGAGATATTTATAAGATTTAATTTATAAGGATAAATTAAATCTCTATCACGTTTGAAATTCGAAATTCAAATTGATAGGATATCTCATATAAGAGATATTTATAAGATTTAATTTATAAGGATAAATTAAATCTCTATCACGTTTGAAATTCGAAATTCAAATTGATAGGATATCTCATATAAGAGATATTTATAAGATTTAATTTATAAGGATAAATTAAATCTCTATCACGTTTGAAATTCGAAATTCAAATTGATAGGATATCTCAAATTTGATTTATGAGAATAAATCAAAAATAGTTCAGTCTCATCTTTATTTAAAATTAAATAAATGGGTAATTAAATCTGTGGGACGGATTTGATATTATTTTATTTAATTAGTTTCTTATAAAATTATATAATATATGATATTGTATCAATTCGGAATTAATATAAGATTAACTCCAAAATCCAATTAGGTTAAGTGGAAAAACGCATAGCATCCTCTATATCGGATTGGAGGAGCTACGTTTGAAAATAACACAGAACACAAAAGGCCGAACGAAATCTGCAAAAGGTTTGCAGACAAGAAACTGCCGAAATAGAGACGGAGACTTGTGAAAGCCTTGGAGGGATAGGAGACGCTAGCACGTCGTTCGTGGTTGGAACGTTGTTCGTGTGGATACCAATAGAGGAAGCCGACCTGAGGCGTCGACTTCTTGTGATCGGAAAGAGACCACCATCCGCGGAGAGTATCTGTGAAGGTCGCTGAGGAACACTCCATCGATTTCTTGCGATCAGAAAGAGATCACCACCCACGTAGAGAAGCTGTGAAATTCGCTGAGCAACACTAAGGGTAATGATTCTTTCCACTTGACTTAAACACATACGGCAGATCCTGGCAAGGAATGGAAAATTTTTAAAGTTTATTTCCGCTGCGTGTCTTCTAATTCCTAACAATGATTATGATGAGGAATAGAAAGGAAAAATAATGATTAGACAAAGGTATAAAGATGAGGGACTAAAATAAAAATTTTAGAACTTCTATGGTATAAAATGAAAGTAGAAAGAAAAGTTAGGCCAAAAGGTGTAATTACCAAAAGTTAAGGGACTTAAATATAATTTATCAAAAGTTTAAGGGCAAAAATGTAATTATGAGAAAGTTGAATTGGAAAAGGCTTGAAAATGTCTAGAATCAGATTAATCCCAAATTTTACCAGTAGGTAGAGAAAATTATTCTGATCAGTTTGACACAACACAGAATTTTGAGATGAGGTCCCAAAAAATTTATATTAATTTCTGAAGTTCAGAAAACTTATTACAGTACTTCTTGGATCTCATAATTAGATGAAACTTTACAATAAATTCCTATAATTAATATGAGAATTTATAAAATTGATAGGGTCAGAAAATGAATCCTGTAGAATTTTTAAGAGAATTTATCTGTAATAAAATACCCGATAAATACCTTCCGGAGAGGTTTCTCGGGATTTGTGTCATAAAGGCAATGGACCCATATCAAGGACCAAAATGGCATCCCAAAGGCCCAGTGAGGTGATTAGACAGTTAAGTGGGCTAGAGCCCAGAGCAACCCCGAAAAAGTGTAAAATTATGAAAATGCCCCTGTGTAGCTAGATAGTACCAGAGATGGATCGAGGGTATTTTGCTCATTATGGATAGGTAAAAACATCCAAGTAAGTACAGGGGTGATTAGTTAGAGCTATTATATACTCTGATAAAGTATAAAGAGATGTAAAATGACAATTATGCCCTTAGGGTTAATATAGTGCAAGATAATGAACCAAGGGCATTTCAGTCATTTGCCAAGGGATCTGTAATTAAGTTTTGAACCAGTAAAAGGGTGTCAATGGTAGGAAGAATCCATATACTAGATTTAAGGTCAGAAAGCATAATATGGAATCTTAGAAAAATTAGATTCAGAAAATAGTCTGGTTACTAGGGAATCGGACTGAATCAATACCGGATTGGACTAGAATTTTTTTAGATGCTTCCTCACTTTATAATTTCACCACATGGGCTTTGAGGTGTCCTTTGATAATGTCATGGATGATGTCATCTCATTGGCTTCTAGGGCAAGCTAATCCAAGATCAAATATGAGCCATTAGATCAAATAGTGCACAAACTAATCTTGGCCATTGATTTTCCATGAGACTTTTTATAAATACCCCCACCAAATCTGAAGCAAGTCATGGAGCATGAAAACCTTGGGGAACCTCTTACAAAATAAAAACTCAAGCCAAGACAAAGAAGATTCAAGGTACCGAAGTTCAAGCAAGATAAAGATTAAAGATAAGTAATCTATCCTAACTTATTTTTCTTTAATTTGAGAGCTTGAACTTAGGGTTTTCATGGAGGAAAGTTGAGTTTTCTCTAAGGTTTTGTGCTGTCCAAAAACCTTAGATGAAAGGGAAAAGAAGAAATTAAAGTTAGAGATATGTGATTGAAGCTTAAACAAGTTAGTTCAGTGATTGGTTGTTGAATAAAGTTAATATTCTTGACTTTGCCATGGTTGAACCATTTTGATTTTCACTGTTCATGATGGAAAGAAATGGAATTTCAATTATCTAATGCTTCCATTGAATTTATATGATGCTTTTGTGTAGGATTTGATAGGTTTTGAACATTGGAAGCATTGGAATTCCAAGTTGTAGTTTTTGATATTCTTCTTTATACTGTTCACTCACATGAACAGTGATTGGAATTTCATGATTTTGATGCTTCCAATGGTTTTAAAATGAAAAGTTGTGTGGGATAAAGTGGAGAAATAGGTATGGTAAGCATTAGAATCAAAATGAGAATTTTTGAAAGAAAAGAGTGTTATGTAATTCTGTACAAAACAATGCATATGAGCTGGAATTTCATTATTCTAAGCTCATAAATGGATTCAAAATGTGAAATTGTATAGGGTAAAGTCAAGACAGCAATTGGTTCAAATGCCAAGTCAATTAGTAAAGACTAGAGAAAGTTATGTTAGTAAAGAGTTAGGAATTTATCAAGGTTAGTCTTGAACATTGTTGGAGTTCATGGTCCTAATGAATTATGTTATAAATATGAACGTGTTTAGGATCTTGAAACATCCAAGAAGATGTTAGGAAGTGATTGATTGAAAGACTTCATGGTTGGAAAGCTAGGGAGCAAGTGCAAAAGATCAAGAGAAAAGCTTAAGTGTAAGGTAATGGACTTACCTCCTTATGTGTTTGATATTGTATGCTTATATGTTGACATGTATATGATATTTAAATGGTGTTGCGACATGATAAATGATGTTAATTGTATTGCAAATAGCATGTTTTCCATGGCCATACACTTTTATGCAAAAGTATATAGGATGATGGCATGTCACTAATTAAAGAAAGTTTAATGAAATTACACATCATGCATTAGCATCAATCTTGCATATTTAAGTGGTAATGCTTGCTACTGAGATTTCCTAGAATCTCACGCTCCCATAACCAACCAATTTAGGTCAAGCATGAAGGAAAATGTATGCATGGAGAAGAGCTAAAGAATGGAAGAAAGAAAGTGAAGTAATTGGGATCCTAGCATATGCTATAAATTATTTATGTATGTAAATACCATGTAAGGTGTGTATTTATGTGAGGAAACTATATGAAATAATTATGGCATAACCCCATGATGTATATGAATGTATGAAAGGCAAAAGAGATGGTTTATGCATGATGGAACAATTATTGAAAGTAAAAGAAAGGAAACTGAAATGGCAAAACTGTAGGTCCTAAAGCAGTTTTGTTGTGGCTTCAGTTTGACCTAGCAAATGAATGAATTAATCCGTGAAATTTTATGAGCACGTAGTACACATCCACATATTTAAATACATATGTAATATGCCTTATTTGGATATGTATATCAAGAGAAATTAATTTTCAAATTTGAGAGACAGAATCTGGAATTTCTAGAATTTGCTATATGAACAGTAAAAAGTAACGATTTAACTATATGAATTGGAAAGGTAAATTTCTAGGTTTATATTTTTTCCTTAAATATCTATGAAAGATATTCAATTAGAAATTTGGATCACCTCCATATGATATTTCTATGATTAGTTATAAATTTGTAAAATTAGACTTTAAATCTGGAAATCACCAAATGAATAGTACCTGAGAAGTAAGTTTTAAAATTTTAATTTTTGGACTAATGTAATGCTTCCACTAATCAAATATTCTTCCAAATACATACTATGAGGTGCTAAAAGTAGAAAATTTAAAGTTTTGGTCACGACTCACAGTCACAGAGAGTAATTTTGCATAAACTCAAAAAAGTGCATAATGCAATGCCATTTTAAAAACTACTAAAAAACTAAAATGCAAACAAAAACAAGAAAAAATAACTCAGGTAGCTAATGAAATTGATAATCATTTACTAGGAAACCAATTACTTGGCTTCCCGGCAACGACGCCATTGATGAGGGCAGATTTTCATGGTCTGATCTATCAAAATAAAGTTTATTGCACCCAATATAATATAGTATAAGGCCCAACCCTATTGTTCTTCTTGAGGAGCCATTTATGTGGAAACCTAGCAAATTGGATGTCAAAATCAATGAAAAACTTCAGCAGGAAAAAAATGCTTTTGGGGTTTTAGTGATTGATTGCAAAAAAAGTAGGGTGCAGAAAAGTAAATCTTTTTGGATTTTTTTGATTAAGATGAAAACGAGTTGGTTTGTTGAGAAATATGTTATGAAAAGCTCTTGATGATGAAAATGTATATATCCTTGCTCTCACATTTAAAATTGGAGTTTAGAAATCACTAAGTCTCAAAGAAAATCTCAATTGATCGATTGAGTCCATAACCCTAATTTTCCTTAAGCCCCTTTGATCAAAGTTGGTTTAAGAACTATTAGCAAACTGTCATAAACCACTTAGCATGTAAGTTGAATTTTGATGATGAAAATGCCCTCGAATTGTCGTCGATCAAAAACTCTAGATTTCAAGCAATTGAATTAATTAACAGCGATCACTGATAATAACCCAACTTTCTTAAAATTGAAACTGAAATATTCTGTTAAAAAGCAAACGTTTAAATCATTCGAATTCAATTACAAAGTTAATCTGAGAATGATCAATTGATATTCAAAACTTGCTCATAAAATAAGAACCCTAGATCTAGCAGCAATCATAACATGAGAAGATAACAAATTAGAACAAAAGAAACTCCCCGTTTGAGTCCATGAGCTGAAGATATTTGATTCATCACCAAGAAGCTAAAGTTTTAGCCTCTCATGACACCTACTGTACTGCGATCGCTGTTCAGTTGAGATGCCATGAAGAAACAATGGAAAGATAGTAGATTGATGATGTAGAGATGTGGATAAATCTATGGAAAGGTGTAGAACAATGGAAGAGGTCGAAAAAGTGATTGGAGAGTGCTCAAGTATTGCTTCTTAGCCTAATCAGGTCAAAAACTAGGCTCTTTGTTGATGGCAGCCTTCCTCCCCTTTTATTTCTCTATTACCTAATTTAAAATGCGCAGTTTCAGCAATTTCACATTTTAGTCGTGACCAGATCCATATTTTGGTCGCGACCTGTAAACATAGAGAGATTTCTAGAAGAATCAAGGTCAAGACTGGCGGACTCTTTTGTCGCGATTAAAAGATACAGGAGCGTTGTTTCACTTTTATTTACTTGTGATTTTCTTCCTGGTCCTTGATCTCTTCCAAAATACCTGCAATCTAATATAAAAGGTCATTGTAAAATTCCAAATCAGTAAATAATAGAATTTATACAATTTGAAAGAGTTAATTTACCATTTTACCCTTTAATTAGCATATTGCCAGGCACAATCGTGTATTACCACAAAAATACAATTTAAGGCATAAAATGAATGGTAAAGTTGTTATAAAACTCTTAAAAGCATCACATAACCATATACAAAATGTGTCTTATTAGCAATCAAGTAGGGCTCAATGTTTTCAATATGTTCACTATCATCCTTAGTACAAGAGGATACACATGTAGTACTAAGAATACTAAGAAGAGAAATATGATCAAGCATATTATTATCATCACATAAAGAGGTAGAGGCATTACAAGTAATATCTTTATTTAAGGTACTACCATTAGAGTCAACTTCTTCAAGGATAGGAGTTATATTACTAAAGGGAGAAGATAACTCCTCTAGTGTTTGTTCTTGACTTACCTTTTGTTGACAGTTATTTGAGGCTTTGTCTAAAGTTGTTATTTTCTTCTCACAAGAATGTTGAGGACATGAGGCTCCTTCTTTTTCTTCAGATTTAATCTGGGCTATGTCAGTCAAAAGCTTGTCCATAGCGCTCTTATGTTCCTCCAATTCTCCAAACCTTCCAAACACCTCTGCTTTAATAAGCAATATGGTGTATTGTGATACTAAATGATCATATATATATTTTTTAAATTTTATTTGCTCATCCTCATTGACTTACCTTTTGTTGATAGTTGTTTGAGGCTTTGTCTAAAGTTGTTATTTTCTTCTCACAAGAATGTTGAGGACATGAGGCTCCTTCTTTTCCTTTAGATTTAATCTAGGCTATGTCAGTCAAAAGCTTATCGATAGCGCTCTTATGTTCCTCTAATTCTTCAAACCTTCCAAACACCTCTACTTTAATAAGCAATATGGTGTATTGTGATACTAAGTGATCATATATATATATATATATATATTTTAAAATTTTATCTGCTCATCATTGGAAATAGGAATGTCTACTAAACTGAGAGTCACCATATAGCTTGTATGCCTAGGTTGGGGGTTAGTAAGGTGGCACATATGGGCTAAATAAAGGCTTAGAGTGGGGTCTATATGGTAGGAATGGTAGTTTATGACATAGTTAAGGTGACAATTTAGCCATGTACTGTTGGTTACTCATGACAAATGATATAAGAAGCCTAAGGCTCTATCTACAGTTAGCTCCTATAAGTCTCCTCCCACTACACCATATATTAGTTTTTGATTGTGCTCTTGTAATCCCCTACAGAAATATAGTATAAGGTATTCATAAGGTATTTGGTGATATGGGTACTTGTGTAGGATGTATTAGAATCAATCCCAATATTCAATAAAAGATTCATTGATATTCTATATAATAGGGTACATTTACTCTCTTGATCCCTTGAAATATTATAACATGTGAAAGATTAGGAGGGCCTAATTATATTCAAATTATATTGATGATGATTATTAAACCAAGTCATCTTGTAATTTAGAGAAGGAAACAAAGAAAATACAAATAATGGTAAATTAAAGAATAAAAAATATAAAGAAAAATAGAAAAATGACTCAAATGTTCGAATTTTGGTAAAATAGGTTAGACCTAATAGTTAAAGCTATTAAAAATGTTTAGAATGTTGAAAACTTGTAGTGTGAATATTTTTGTATTTTCTGGGCAAGTCAGAAATAATTCCAGCAAAACAATGAGGACCAAACTGAAATTTACCAAATTGAAAAACACTTAAAGACTAGACTCTACTAAATACTTAGAAAATAAAGACACAAAAAAGAAAACATAATTAACCTAGGAGTGATGAGGTGAGCAGACTATCATGGTCTGATCCATCAAACTAAAGTTAATTGCACCCAATATAATATAGTATAAGGCACAACCCTATTGTTCTTTGCAAGGAGCCTTTTATTTGGAAACCTAGCAGATTGGATGTCAAAATCAATGAAAAACCTGAGCAGGGATAAAATAGTTTTTGGGGGTTTTAGTGATTGATGAAATAAAAGTAGGGTGTAGAAAAGTAAATTGGGTTTTAGTCAATGAAAATGAGTTGGTTTGTTTGGGAAATATGTTATGAAAGACTCTTGATGATGAAAACATATCTATCCTTGCTCTCACGTTAAAATTGGAGTTTTGAAATCACTAAATCTCAAAGAATACCTCAATCAATCGATTGAGTCTAGAACCCTAATTTTCCTTAAACCCCTTTGATTAAAGCTGGTTTAAGAACTATTAGCGAACTATCAGAAATCGCTTAGCGTGTAAGTTAAATTAGATGATGAAAACACCCTCGATTAGTCATCGATCAAAAACCCTAAATTTCAAGCAATTGAATTAATTAACAACGATCGCTGATAATAACCCAACTTTCTTAAAATCGAAAGTGAAATATTCTATTAAAAAACAAACGTTCAAATCATCCGAATTCAATTACAAAGTCTAATATGAGACTGATAAATTGATATTCAAAACTTGCTCATAAAATGAAAACCCTAGATCTAGCAGTAATCATAACATGAGAAGATGCAAAGTAGAACAGTAAAAAGTCCCCATTTAGTCTATGAGCTCAAGATATCATATCCATCAAAAGAGACTAAAGATTTAGCCTCTCATGACTCATGTTGTATTGCAATAGCTGTCCAGATGTGATGCCATGGAGAAACGATGAGAAGACGATAAATTGATAGTGTAAAGATGTGGAGAGGTGTAGAACGATAGAAGATGTGAAGAAGGTGATCCAAGAGCGCTCGAGTACTGCTTCTTAGCCTAATCAGCTCAAAAATCAGCCTTCCCTTTGACGGTAACCCTCCTATGCTTTTATTTATGCATGACCTAATTCAAAACACGCACTTTCAGCAATTTCACATTTTAGTCACAACTAGATCCATGTTTTGGTTATGACCTGTAAATACATAGAGACTTCCAGAAGAATTAAGGCTGCGACCAGCTGACTATTTGGTCATAACTAGCGAACTCTTTGGTCGAGAATAAAAGGTGCAGGAGCATGATTTAACTTTCATTGACTTGTGATTTCTTTCTTAGTCCTTGCTCTCTTCCAAAATACCTACAATCTAACATAAAAGCTCACTATAAAAGTCTAAATCAATAAATAAATGAATATATGCAATTTGGAAGAGTTAATTTACCATTTTACCCTTTAATTGGCACATTGCCACACATAATCTTGTATTACCATAAAAGTACAATTTAAGGCATAAAATGAATGGTAAAGTTGTTATAAAACTCTTAAAAATGTCTCAGAAATCATATACAAAATGTGTCTTACCAATTCCCCCATACTTGAACCTTTGTACTCTTGGACAAAGAAATGAATCACACCTATAACATACTATTAAATTCAAGATAACAACATAATCCATAGTGTACCCTGAAAACAAATAATTCATCATCTTTTGGGAATGCAAAGGTGAAAATGTGAGCAATGCCAAGTAATCAACTACTAAGTGAAATCAACCTCAACTAGATGAGCGCAATAGATCCTCTCAAGTAGTGTAAGTGTTTTGCTCTCTATTTCCTCTCATTGTTAGGGTTCTTTCACTCAAATTCAAATTGGAAAACACCCTACCATATACTTGTAATGGCTCTAAATTTCATCAACTATATACACTTATACAAAGAATCAAGAGGTCTTTTAGGGTTGAAATGATAGAGATGGGCCACATGGAATGGAATATGAAGAATAGAAAGTACTATATGCATTCAACAATGAATATATAGCATGAATTCATGTCTATAGGGATGTAGCTGTGGTAATTGTGCTAATAAGAGTTGATAATGGTGCCCTCTTCTATTTTCTTTTGTTTTCTTTTTCTTGCACTCTTTTTTTCAGTGCAATATACTTCTTTTCTCTTCTTCTTTTATTTGTCACCTCATTCATGGAAGTTGCAGCAGAACAACACAATAATAATGAATGAATTTTTGACATGAATAAAAAATTTTATTTCAAAATAATGTTTATACACATATTACTTTCTATAAGAATGATGAAAAAAAAAGTGATGGGCTCAATAGTAGTGACTAAGGATGTAATATGTAGTGGGCTTGTGTTTTGAATAAAAGGATTTAGAAAGAATGTATCTATCATGTTCAATTCATAGATGCGCAAGTAATTTTGAACTCAGAGCCAAGACAAGTTCTAGAGGATATAAATCAATTAAATAATCACTCAATATAGAATTTAAGGTTGAGAGTCCTTTCAACAAAGGTTTTGATCTAGATTGCTCATAGGTTAAAGTCTCAAATAATATTCATCATTCACTAGGCATTAAAACACTTATCACAACTGAAAACCCTCTAAAAGATGATTTAAAAGTTTCAAAGTAATCATTTAGAACCATGTCATAATCCAAATCTAACAGCACAAGCTTAGGTGTTTCAAATTCAATTTCCAAGATTTTTCAAAAAAATCAAGTAAGGCAGTGGTTTCTAGGAGTTAAAAATGTTTTGAAATAAGGGAGCAATGAATCATTTGTGAAAGATTCTTAGTAGTCCAAAAGGAATCATTCTATACAGCTTTGCACAAGGCAAAGATAAGGTAATAGTATATTTTTCAAAGATAGGTCGCAATTGAAAATAGTAAAGGTCGTGACCACTTGTCACAGAGGTGCATGCTCAGGATTTTTAAATACACAGAGAGGAAAAATCGCGACTAGGTAGGTACTCATGTCATGACTCAAATCAACAGAGAGTTATTATCGTGACCACTATGTACATAGGTCACGACCGTAGTTCACAGAAAGCATGTTAAGTCCTAAAACATTTTTCATGCTAACACCTTTCCAGTTATCAACACAGTTTAAAGTGGGGATCCAATTTTTAGCAATTCATCACATATTAAGATCAAAAACAAAAATTTTGTGATGAAATATTGGATTAATCAAAGAATATCACATTGAGTAGCATAGAAACACACATTGAGTATCACTGAAGCAAAGACATCTCCCCCACACTTAAACTTGATAGTGTCCTCACTGTCAACATAACTAAAGTAGAAAAGATCACAATCGCTTTATAAAGTTAATAAAATCTAGCAATAAAATAGTAGGTAGCCTAATCACTCAATATAAATTAACAGTTCAACACACAGTCACATTCAAGTCATGCAAAGCAATACTAGTAAAGCAAAGATGACAGGATGGGTAAGTTAAGATCATGCATGTGAGTGTGTAAGTTCCACAGAGAATAATTAATGAGTAACTGACACATAGACAGTAATAGGTTATTGTTCAAAACAGAAAGACACGTAGAATAAATAGAAAATGAAAACTATCCTACTAAAACATCTAGTAGAAAAATTAACTATTATTTCTACTGGTTCATCCATTTCTAATCATCAAACCAACATGTTAAGTATATACCACATTAGGAAAATATGTAAAAGGCAAGAGAAGGGACAACCTGGCCTCAGGGGGCAGTGGGAAATCATAAAACTTTGAGAGATGGCTGTTTGATTGGAATGTTTTCCCCATCACCCTCTCTCTCCACTTCAACATTCCACAATCGCGTATCTTATGCTGAGATTCGTCCAAGCTCGTCTTGAATTTTCTCTCTTTAAACTTGAACTTGCCTAACTATGGTTTGCATGTAGAAGTAACAAACTTGGGAAGTTTTTCCTTTGCATCCTTCGTATATTGCCTACACTTGCTCTTCTCTAGCTTATATAGATCCTCCAATTTATCATCTGTTTCCCCAAGTGTCACACCAAGCTGAGGTTAGTCTAGGACTGCAACATACTTGGGATATTCTTTTCTGTACCTGTATTATTATTAGAGATTAAATCTTACAAAAACCTTAAGGTATAAGATGTAATTTTGGAATGAGAATGAGGATGTGAAGAGTTAGAATGTATTGGCCCTTTAACCAAAATAGTGGAGTATGAAACTGAAGGAGTTTAGAGTTCCTTGGTTGCGTCTGGTTTTTCTAGTCATGACCTTTCAACTTCTCGTCGTGAATCTAGTTGGGAGGGTGTATCTCTAGAACTTGTTGTCACGACCTGTTTATCTTTTAGTCATGACTTAGGGTCATAGAAAGGCTGTCCCTCAGCAGATCAATGTTTAATCACGATATCTTCATCTTCATGTCATGACTGAGCGTCTCTAGAGTTTTGTGTCATGACCTTAAAGCCATTCGGTCATGACTCAGCTTCACAATGAGTCTAAGATTGATGTTTAGTGGTGACGTACAGGTCATTTAGTCTTAACCTTAGGTCACAGAAACTCGACCCTTCTTCAATTGTTACACTTCCAGCCTCTAGAACATCTTTAGATCATGCAAGATCACTAAACAAACCTTTTATAAACGCATTATCTCTATCATTCTCATGCAAACTCAATTCATGTTCATCCCTAGTCTCTTCAACAGCATAATCAATTGTATTCAAAGCAGTAAAAGTAGAATTATCATCAGGAAATTTAATTGCTTCATTCATGTTGAAGGTTACCACATGCTCTCCAACTTCCATTGTGATAGAACTATGCTTCATACTACTGATGGTCTTAGAAGTTTAGAGGAAATATCGGCCTAGGATCAAAGTGCTATCATTTACTAACTTATTGGACATGTCTAAAACATAAAAATCAGTTGGGAATACTAAGTCCTTGACCTGCACTAGAATATCCTCAAGGATTCCCTTAGGATACCTAATTGACCTATTAGCTAACTGGAGCACTACGCTTGTATCCCTAAGATTTTTGATACCTAAAGCTTAATATACCAACCAAGGCATTACAAAAATGGCTACCCCTAGATCTAGTAACACTCCCTTAATAGGAATATTTCCTATAGCGTTTGGTATTGTGTAGGATCTTGGGTCTTGACACTTAATAGGTAGTTCACCTTAAAGAGTGATGACATATTAGCACTCACCTGGATTCTCTAAAGAGACCTAAACTTCTTTTTATCAGCACATAGTTCTTTCAAAAATTTTGCATATTTAGGGTTTCTCTTTAGGAACTCGACCAAAGGGATATTTATTTCTAATTTATCGAATAGAGTATAAGCATCTTTTTCAAAATTAGGGTCAATTTTTTCCTTTTTAGCAAAGTAAGAGTTAGGAAAAGGGAGATCTTTTATACTTACATCTTTATCTTTGCGCATAGAGTCTCCTAGGATATGTAATAAGATACGTCACAAAAAGTATAGTGAGAAATAAAATGAAAGAAGAAATTCGCAAAGATACCCCTAAACCTTAGTCACAAAATAAAAAAATATAAAGAGGAGATATATCCAAGGTTACTTGACTAAGGAACTAATTAAATTTCGAGGACAAAATTTATTTTAAAGGGGGTAGAAATGTAATATCCTAATTTTTTTCTATATGTATAAGACTGATAGAGGAAAAGGGTTATGAAGGGATTTTGATGGTAATCAAAAGAAAGGATAGTGATTAAGATAAGTTTTAAGCTAAAGAAAGAGAGAAAGTATGAAGTTGTAAAGAAAAATGGGCAAAATTACAATTTAGTAGAAGTCTAAGGACTAAATTGTAATTATTGAAAGTCTCAAGGACATAATAGTCATTTTGGAAAAGAAAGGGACTAAAGTGAAAATTCTAAGAGTTCTATGGTACAAAATGAAAGTAGACATAAGTTTTGGGCCATTAAATGTAATTATGAAAAGTTGAGGGTATAAAGTGCAATTTCTAAAAGTTTAGGGGTAAAATGGTAATTATAGAAAGTTGAACAAGAAAAGGCCAAAAAACTGCCGGAAGCATTTTAGTCCCAAAATTTACCATAAAATAGAGAAAATTATTCTGATCAGTTTAACACAACACAAAATTTTGATTTGAGGTCCCAATAAATTGATATGAATTTCTAAAGTCTGGAGATTAGTGTAGTATCTTATGGACCTCAGAATCAGATGAAACTTGGTTGTAAATTCTTATAAATAATATAAGAATTTATGAAGCTAGCAAAAGTAAAAGGAGTCCTGTAGAATTAATTATGATAATTTAAAGATATCGGTATATGATATGCCTTGGGAATTGAGCCAATTGGTAATTGGACTCAATTTAGGGCCCAAGTCACGTTTTACAACAACCCAAGATAATAAGGAATGGTCTTGTGGCCAAATGAATTTTTAAGATATTTTTATAAAAAAAAGAAGAGAAAGAAGGAAGTTTCAAGACAATGTGAGGTGTATGGTGAGGTGTCTCATGTGGGACCCACCTTATGCCACATGTCAAGCATAGCAAGAGGAATGAATTATCACATGTGCCTCATTACATTGAAATAATATAATAAATAGTTTAATGATGATTAAGATTAATTAATATAAAATCCAACCAATGAGAATTAAGTTTAAGCCATTGTAATAATTAGGAAATGGAAGGGTAGATTAGTCCTAAGGTGCCAAAGATTACTCTATAAATACCCCCTTCCCTTTGTAAAACGTAGAGCCAAGAAGCTTGGGGAAGTTCTTGCAATTGCAAAACTCAACATGATCTAAAGCATTCCAAGAGGCATTCATGGTACCTAGTGATCAAACAAGCTAAGAAGCAAAGTAAGTAATTTATCCGAACCTATTTTACCTAAACTTGGGAGATTGAAACTAGGGATTTAATAGTTGAATTTTGGAATAATCCTTAAAAAAGCATGCTGTCCGAATCTGGACAGAAATCAAGAAAGATGAAAAACAAGTTAGAACTATGAAATATTAACCTAGATAAGCTTGGATTATTGGATATTGCTTGAATTAATTGTGTAACCTTTGAAATACCAATTCATGTGACTTTTGGCCTAGGAAAGAACTGAAGGAAGAAGATTGAATTTTAATGATCTAATACTTCTATTGAATTTATATGATGATTTTGTGTAGGATTGAATAAGATTAGAACCTTGGAAATATTGAAATTGAGAAAGGGAGAATTTGAAACCTTCTCTATTACTGTTCATGCATATGAACAGTTATTGGAATTTCATGATTTTGATGTTTCCAATGGGTTTAAAATGCAAAATTGTGTAGGATTAAGTAAGATCAAAGTCTTGGAAGCATTGGAATTGAAACGAAGAACTTTTGGAAAATTGCATGTGTTGTTTCTGTTTCTGTCCAGACCTGAATGAAACATTATAATTTTGAAATTCTGAATCCATATTTGGATTCCTTGGGCAAAATTGTGTGGGATATAGTCAAGGCACCAATTAATAAGCTAGGTGCAAAGCTGAATTGGTATGGATTGTAATAAGTGTGTAACTCTACCATGATTAGGCTTTGACATTTGTGAAAGAAGAGACTAAAAGACCAAGAAAGAAAAGGTTAAAGGAGAGCTATTCCAAGGTAGTAAACTTACCTAACTTGTATGCTTTACTTGCTTAGATGTTTTATGTGTTGGACGTTTACTTTGATGATGTGTGTAATATCCTTAATCTTCTGTACTGGTTCCTATGTACAGATTAAACGGAATATATGAGCTCTGTTTCAGGAAAAACATGTGTACCTTTATGTAAAGAAAAGGATTAAATTGCAAAAGAAAGGAAATTAAGGGACCTAAATGCAATTATGGAAAGTTTAAAGTTAGGAATGAAAGGTAGACAAAAATATGGGGTCTTAAAGTGTAATTTTAGCCAAATTAAGGGACTTAATTATAAAGAAGGAAAAGTTCACTGGAGCTAAAGTATAATTAAAGAAAATAGGCCAAAAGTGGTTTGCACTGCCCGACAGCATTTTAGTCCCAGATTCTACTAGAAGGTAGGGCAGGTGACGCCGGGTAACCAAGCCTAATACCGGAATTTTTGAAGACTCCAGATAGCCAGAAATGGACTGATCGTCCAAAAGTTATAAAAATTTATACCGGATACCCTAGATTTCAGATATAAGTGGGAAAATACAGGATGATGCGCCTTTATGGGCGGATGTCGGGAAACTGACAGGATACCGATAGGAGGTCTGTAGGAAAAGTTATTCACAAAATAAAAAAATTCAGACGGAGTGTGAGGCCTCCGGGGATCCGGGTAGGAGATTTATCGGTATTTTTAAAGAGGCTGAATGCGATCGGATGACTTCGGTCAGATGACCGTTATAACCCCCAAGGATGCCTGAACACAGTAGGACACTATATCTGGGAAAAAGAGCCGGTGTCCGGAAAAGGTATATACTCGGTAAATAATAGTTAAAATATTCAATGAATTGTGTTAAAGGAAGATTCCTCGTAATGCGTGCCATACAGGTAATGGACCCAGGAAGCCCAAAAATAGCGCCATTAGAGGCCCAATAAGACTCTTGGACTGATAGGTGGGCCAGTGTCCAGCAGAACCCCGGAAAAGTGCGAAATTATGAAAATGCCCCTATGTTGTACAAAAAGGGCAGCAGATGAATATAGGGTATTCTGGTCATTTTGGACAGACCCAGAGGTCAAGACATGTCTAAATAAGGTTGACTAGAGCCAGTATAAGCTTTGACCGGGTCCAGAAAGGTGTGAAATGATGATTTTGCCCTTAGGGATTAAAATAGGACAAGATAGGGCACCAAGGGCATTTTGGTCATTTCGCAGGGGATCTGTAATTGAGTCTGGACCCAGTATTAAAAAGTTAATGATATAAAGGGTCTAGATACTAAATGTGAGGTCAGTAGACATAAAAAGGATCTTCAGAAACATCAGATTCAGAAAACGGCACGTTTTTCGAGGCGATGGACAGGGCCGGTACCAGATTGGACCGGAAAGCTTCCAGAACCTCCAAATTTCGTCACATGAAGAATATGGGTGGTGAGGTGTCCTATGAGGTGTCCCATGAGGTGTCCAGGGTGATGCAGTAAAAAGAATTAAAGAAAATAGGAAATTCCAGGAAAAACCAGGACCACATGTTCAGATGGCTTCAAAATTACAAGAATGCCATCCATTAAAGCTATAAATACCCCCTTCCCCTCCCATTTTATGCATCCCACGTTTTTGGCAAGAAAAGAGAGAGAAAGAAGAGAGAGAAGGAGAAAGAAAGAAAGAAAGGAAGTTCTGGTGGAGTTGGAAGTAGTAAGGAAGTTCTGAAGCTCTGCTTTTGAGGTAATAACTAATCCTAGCTCTTATGTAATGTCTTTGTGATGTGTTGTTTTGTTTGGTTGATTGTTGTCCTATATGTTATGCTTGAAGCTCTATTCCAATGCTATGATCATATGTTATTGAATATGGAAGCATGCAGCATACTTATCTATACACAGTCACAAGCAAGCACCGTCACTTTGCATTACATATTTTGTTATGATTGTTGTTACTGGGATTCTTTTGAATCTCATTCCCAAACATAACATTACAGGGGAGGTTCTGTCAAAATAAAATTTGGAAATCTTAAGAGACGCCGGTAGGCTGCCGAAATTCTGACAACGAAGACGGAACAAAGAAAGGAACTGATACGTACTGTGTACGTAGTGCTGTCTAAGGAGGCTGGAAGTGAGTGGACCCAGTGGGTTCATCCAGTCTTTCCTGGGTACTACGTAGAATGGTAGTTCGCATAAGGGAATTACCGAATCGGTACAACATCAGTTACTTTCTAAAGAAGAATTGCAGCAGTTATGCTGCCGGTTTTTAGACAAGAAAGGATGTAATAAAATATGAGGGAGTTAATCATGCACTAATATATAACAGTTGATTATTTGATATTAATTGTTATCTGGCCTGTATGACTGATATGTGTTGGCTGTAGGCTTGAGTATGTAAAGACTAAATGCTGAAAATAGGCTCAATGAACAGTAACTCGTGAAGACCCATTCATGTTTGATAAATCATTAAAAATAGTAAATGATTGAATTAATGTACGAAATTTTTAGAGTAAAAATTAGACATACTAAGATTTAATTTGATATATAGAATGTCTAATTTGGATGTATACACGAAAAGATATAAATTGTTAAAGTTGGGACCAGAATGCTGGATTCAGGAGAAAGTCATTGGATGAACAGTAAGATTGAAACGTTGACCCACGTGAAATTTGTCAAGGATTGGTCAACCAATGATTTTTCCCTGAAATATATTTGAGTTAGCTTCATGTAGCAATTTGAACCACTTCATTTCGATTTTTATAGAATTAGTTATAAATTTTCAAAATCAGGTCACTCATCTGGAATTTGCCACAGTGAACAGTACTCGATATGAATAAAATTCTAGATTAAGTGTTTAGACTTCAATGACCCTGAAAGTGGTTTAAGTGCTACTGAATGGTCCCTAAGATGTATAAATATAAGGATGTGACAATGTGAAACATGTATGATTGAATGATTCTCTGTTTCTTTTTATGCTATGGACATATGTTATAATTTAAGGAACATGTAAGCATGTAAAGATATCATTATGCAAGCATGATCATTAAGCAAACACATATTAACATCAAGCATTAGTTGCATACACTATTTGGTTTATGTTTGCTACTCAGATTTCCCCCAAAATCTCACCCCTTCCATGATACAACCATCACAAAAGGACCATATTATGGAAGCAAGGAAGGAGAATGAAGAAGTTATGATGTATAGGTACTTTATTGTATAGCGGACTTTGTATGAAAACATGTAATGTGTGTATTAAGTACTCATTTTAGTTCTGGCTATGTTTTGTTGAGACTTGGGAAAAATAGTTAACCTTTAGATAAATGTATGAGACTTTATAGTATAATAATAGACATGTTGAACTTCATTTTGGTACCAAGCACGGCTTATTCCGATATTTTTACAAAGAGAACAAATTTTTCAAAATTAGGGAACCAAATCTATAAACTGTGAAACTGACCAAATGAACAGTAATATTTCATGCCAATACTGTATTAATTGGTATGGAGTTTAGTCATATTCATATTTTTCCTTTAAAGAGGCTTATGTTAGTTTCATATAGCAACTTGAACCACTTCATTTTGAGTTTTCTAGAATTGATTATAAACTTTTGAAGTTGCATCACTTATCTGGAGTTTTGCCAAATGAACAGTAACTCATGGTAAAAAATTTCAGATTATGTAATTTGACTTCATTGATCATATAAGTGGTTCTAGATGCTACTGTTTGGTCCCTAAGACGTTAAGGTGTTATATTTAGGAAATTGTACTCCTTAGCCTTCCCTTCTAAGGTAAAATGGAAACACTTCCTTAAGACATCATCCAGTGCAGTCATTAGAGGCTTCATTGAAGAACATATCATATACATAGTTTGTAAGTACCTGTGTGGACATTCTCCTGCAAAACCATGAAATTTAGGTAAGGCTATAATCAAAGCTCCTTTACTCTCAAAATTAGCTTATTCAATATAGAAACCATAAGGATCATAATTCACATGCGAATGATTAATTTCCCTCACACTTACATTATCTAATATGAGAATAATCAATTGATATTCAAAAATTGCTCATAAAATGAACACCCTAAATCTAGCAATAATCATAACATGAGAAGATGCAAATTAGAACAGTAAAAAGTCCCCGTTTTAGTCCATGAGCTCAAGATATCAGATCCATCACCAAGAGACTAAATATTTAGCCTCTCATGACTCCTATTGTACTGCAATCGCTATCCAGATGTGATGCCATGAACAAACGATGAGAAGATGGTAGATTGATGGTTTAGAGATATGGAGAAGTTGCAGAGAGGTGTAGAACGATGAAAGATATGGAGAAGGTGATCCAAGAGTGCTCGAGTACTGTTTCTTAGTCTAATCAGATCAAAACGCGTAGTTTCAGTGATTTTGCATTTTAGTCATAACCAGATCCATGTTTTGGTCGTGACCTTAAACACAAAGAGACTTTAGAAGAATCAAGGTCAGACCAGCAGACTCTTTAGTCACAACTAAAAGGTGCAGGAGCGTGATTTCACATTCATGACTTGTGATTTCTTTCCTGGTCCTTACCCTCTTCTAAAATACCTGCAATCCAACATAAAAGCTCACTGTAAAAGTCTAAATCAGTAAATAATAGAATATATGCAGTTTGAAAGAGTTAATTTACTATTTTACCCTTTAATTAGCATATTGTCACGCACAATCATGTATTACCACAAAAGTACAATTTAAGGCATAAAATGAATGGTAAAGTTGTGATAAAACTCTTAAAAATGTCTCAGAAACTATATACAAAATGTGTCTTATCAAGGAGTCAAGGGAATTGACTCATCTGTAACGACACCAAAATTTGATTTCGCTTGTCATTAGCGCTCAAATTATTTACTAGATTAATCTCTATATAGTATACATTATTAACTAGATTTACTATATTATCATTTTACCCTTTAATTAGCACATTGCCATGCATAATCATGTATTACCATAAATGTACAATTTTAGTCATAAAATGAATTGTAAAGTTATAAAACTCTTAAAAATGTTTGAGAAACCATATACAAAATGTGTCTTATCAAGGAGTCGAGGGAATCGACTCATCGGTAATGATGCCAAAATTTGATTTCACTTGTCATTAGCGCTCAAATTCTTTACTAGATTAATCTCTATGTAGTATAAATTATTTACTAGATTTACTATATTACCATTTTACCCTTTAGTTCCTTCTCATCCTCCCCTAGTTGTCACTCTGATAGAGCACTATGAGGAACTCATCATGTGCTTCAATAGCTTAAAGGACTGATAAGACATAAATTGTGTATGGTTTCTATAATATTTTAAGAGTTTTGTGACAACTTTACCATTCATTTTATGCTTGCAATTGTGCTTTTGTGGTAATACATGATTATGATTGACAATATGCTGATTTAAGGGTAAAATGGTAAATTAACTCCTCCAAACTCATATATGTCATACTTTAGTAACTGGTTGGACTTTTACAATGAGCTTTGATTCTAAATTACAGATATTTTGGAGGAGAACCAAGGACTAATGTGAGTAGCAAAGAAATTGTCATATCCTAATTTTTTCCTATCTATATAATCCTGATAGAGGAAAGAAGATTGGAAAGGAATATTACGATGATCGGAAGGAATAATAAATGTTAGATGAGCTTTGAAGGAAGAGAGGGACTAAAATGAAAAATAGAAAAGGTTGAAGGCCAAAAATGAAAGTAGAAACAAAAGTTGGGTCAAAAGTGGTAATTATCAAAAGTTTAGGGACCTAAATATAATTAAGCAAAAGTTCAGGGATAAAAATGAAATTATGAGAAAGTTGAACCGAAAAAGGCCAAAAATTGCCTGGAAGCAGTTTAGTCCCAAAATTTACCAGTAAATAGAAAAAATTATTCTGATCAGTTTAACGCAACACAAAATTTTGATTTAAGGTCCCGATTAATTGATATGAATTCCTGAAGTCAGGATGAATTATTACAGTATTTTTCATACCTTAGAATCAGATGAAACTTCACGATAAATTCTTATATTTAATATAAGAATTTATAAAATTGATAGAGTTAGAAAAGGAATCTTGTAGAATTCTTACAGGAATTTACAGTGGAATAAAATACCCGATAAATACTATCGGGAGAGGTTCCTTGGGATTTATGCCATAGAGGTAATGGACCAATATTAAGGCCCAAATGGCATCCCAAGAGTCTCAATAAGGTGGTTGGACAGTTAAGTAGGCCAGAGTCCAAAGCAACCCTAAAAAAGTATAAAATTACGAAAATGTCCCTGTGTGGCCAAATTGTACTAGTGATGGGTGCAGGGTATTTTAGTCATTCTGGATAGGCCAAAAACATCCAAGCTAATATAAAGATTATTAGTTAGAGCCAGTATACACCTTAATTCAATATAAAGGAGTGTAAAATAACAATTATGCCCTTAGGGTTAATATAGTGCAAGATAGTGGACCAAGGGCATTTCAGTCATTTTCCAAGGGATCTGTAAATAAATTTTGGCCCAGTCCAAGAATTTCAATAGTAGGGAAAATCTGGATACTAGATTTAAGGTTAGAAAACATATTATCAAATCTCAGAAAAATTAGATTTACAAAACAGTCTAGTTTTTGGGAAATCGGACTGAGCCGGTATTGGATTAGACTAGAATTTTTCTAGAAGCTTCCCTATTGGAATTTTTCCACTAGCCCTATGAGTTGTCCCTTGGTGATGTCATGGATGATGTCATAATTCTCTTTTTGAAAAAGTTAAATCCAAAATTAAATGTGAGCCATTAGATCAAATAGTACATAGAGTAATCTTGGCCATTGATTTTCCATGAGATTTTTCTATAAATACCCCCTCAAATCTGAAGCAAAACTGTGGCACGTCAACCTAGGGGAAACTCTTGCAAAATGAAAACTCAAGCCAAGATAAAAAAGATTCAAGGTATCAAAGTTCAAGCAAGCAAGAGATTAAAGGTAATAATATATGCTAGCTTATTTTTCTTTGATTTTGAAGCTTGAACTTAAGGTTTTCATAGAGGAAAGTTGAGTTTTCTATAAGATGTTGTGCTGTCCAAAAATATTAGATGAAAAGAGAAAGAAGAAATTAAAGTTAGAATTATATGATTGAAGTTTAAACAAGCTAATTAAGTGATTGGTTATTGAATCAAGTTGATTTTCTTGACTTTGCCATGGTTGAACCAGTTCAGTTTGCACTGTTCATGATGGAAAAAAATGGAATTTTAATTATTTAATGCTTCCATTGAATTTATATGATGATTTTGTGTAGGATTGGATAGGTTTTGAACCTTGGAAACATTGAAATTCCAAGATTGTAGTTTTTGAAATTCTCCTATATTACTGTTCACTCACATGAACAATGATTGGAATTTCATGATTTTGATGCTTCCAATGGTTTTAAAATGAAAAGTTGTGTGGGATAAAGTGGAGAAACAAGTATGGGAAGCATTATAATCAAAATGAAAATTTTTGAAGGAATTGTTTACATGTATTCGGTTATATCCATCAGGCCATGAAGGAGCTAGAATTTCATGATTTTAAGCTCATAAATGGATTCAAAATATTAAATTGTGTAGGTTAAAGTCAATACATCAATTGATTCAAAGGCCAAGTCCATTAGTTAAGATTAAGGAAAGTTAATGTAATTAAATAAGCTTAATGTTCAAGAGGAAGTTATGTTAGATAAAATGAGTTTAATGCTCAAGGAAGTTAGATTGTCCTGGATGAATGATTATGTGATGTTAGGAATTGATTGGTATGCTCCAAAAGAGTCAGCCACATATCCAAGAGAAGTGAGAAGAAAGAAGCAAGATAAAGTGAAAGAGAGTCAAGTATATGAGGTAGTAAACTTATCATAATCTTGTATGCATTGAATGTTATGCTTGGTTGTGCTATGACTTTATTGAAGTATGTTGCATATGTGCTTATATATGAAGTTCTATTTCTATATGTAATTTCTCTTTTCTTACTAGAGAGCTCCTCTCATTGGCTTGAGGGGACTTAGGATAGGTGAGCCATATTGTATCACGTTTAGATTATGCATATTATGATTATATCAGCGCATGCATATTACTTGTATGAGATACGAACTGAGAAACATGCGTTTTATAAACCAGATAGTTAAATTAGGCCCTCTAAAAGAAATCTTAAGTCATAATGCTGTCAATTTATGAACACTTGTCAAAACCTTGATCGCTCAATTGTGGACTCCACCAAAGTGGGTGCTTTTGAGTTATCTTGGGGAGATAAGCAAGAGTAATGGTGCTACTCTCACATGTTTATTATTGTTTGACTTAATTGAGATTAACAAAACGGTTTTGGGTCTCAAGGCATTAGATGGGATTAAAAACATAACAGATCATATGATGATAGAATCCCATAAACATCTAAGAGTTACATTTGATGTAATTGGTAAAGGTGTTACCTACCTAAATAACTTAATTTAAGCGTCCTGCCAAAGTGGACTTAAGTTTGAGCAAAATATGGATCTTAGCCCACTAACTATTGCATTGAGGGTTGTTTATTTAGTGGGAGATTGCTAATTGAATTGCATATTTTAATTGTAGAATCATGACGACTAGTAATACTGCTACATTATCGCTGCGATCTGTCCTTGAGAAGGACAAACTCAATGGGACAAACTTTCTTGACTGGTTTAGGAACTTGAGAATTGTTCTCAAGCAGGAAAGAAAGGCGCATGTCCTAGATCAACCCATTCCTGAGGAGCCAGCCGCTAATGCTCCTAGAGCTCAGAGAGATGCTTACACGAAGCATAAGGAAGACTCTGTCGATGTGGGATGCTTAATGCTAGCCACCATGGTTCCAGAGCTCCAAAGAGATCTCGAACACATAGAGGCTTATGAGATGATTGTGCATCTCAAGGAAATGTTCCAGCAACAGGCAAGGCAAGAGAGGTATGAGACCACTAAGGCCTTACATTCCTGCAAGATGGCTGAAGGTGCATCAGTCAGTACTCATGTCTTAAAGATAAAAGGGTACATTGATCACCTTGAGAAGCTTGGATTTCCCATGAGCCAGGAGTTAGCTACGGATTTGATCTTGAACTCACTCCCGGAAAGTTATGACCAGTTTGTCATGAACTACAACATGAACAACATGGAGAAATCTATTTCTGAACTGCATGGGATGCTTAAAACTGCTGAGCTGAGTCTTAAGAAGAAACCCAGTAGTGTTTTGATAGTTCAGAAAGGAAAAGGTACAAAAAAGAAAGGCAAAGGCAAGGGGAAGGGTCATGGCTCATCAGGTAAGACCAAAGAGTCAGGCAAGCCCGAAACCAAGCCTGCACCAAAGAAGGAAAAGCCTCCGAAGGAAGGAGTCTGCTTCTTCTGCAATGAACTGGGTCATTGGAAGAGGAATTGCAAACTCTACCTCGAAGATCTGAAAAAGAACAAGAAGGATAGCGGGGCTATCGCTTCAGGTATTTATGTTATAGACATTCATCTTTCTACTTCCACCTCATGGGTATTAGATATTGCATGTGGTTCTCACATTTGTACAAATGTGCAGGGACTAAAGGACAGTAGGAAGCTGAAAAAGGGCGAGGTTGACCTACGAGTTGGAAACAGAGCAAGGGTTGCTGCGTTAGCTGTAGGCACTTATGAATTAGTTCTGCCCACTGGGCTTTTGTTAGTTTTGAACAATTGCTATTATGTTCCTGCTTTAAGTAGTAACATTGTTTCACTTTCTTATTTGGATAAGGAATAGGATACGACTTCAGCCTCAGAGATATGGATTTCTGATTTCTGATAGTCGTGATGTGTTGCTCATTGAGCATAATGAGCCGACTACCTATCAAGAAGCTATAGTGGGACCAAACTCCGAAAAATGGCTTAGTACCATGAAGTCTGAGATGCAATCCATATACGACAATCAGGTTTGGACCTTAGTCGACCCGCCTGAAGGTGTAAAAACCGTCGGGTGCAAGTGGGTTTTCAAAGAGAAAACTGATATGGATGGCAATGTAAATGTCTTCAAGGCACGACTGGTTGCAAAAGGTTTTACTCGAACTCATGGTGTGGACTATGATGAGACCTTTTCCCCAGTAGCAATGGCCAAATCAATCAGAATCCTCTTTGCTATTGCAGTATATTATGACTATGAAATATGACAGATGGACGTCAAGACAGCCTTCCTTAATGGAAAGCTCCTTGAGGATGTGTACATAACACAACCTGAAGGGTTTGTGCGTTCCGAGGACTCTGGTAAAGTGTGCAAGCTTCAAAAGTCCATTTATGGACTAAAGCAAGCCTCTCGGAGTTGGAATCATCGTTTTGATGAAGTAATCAAAGAGTTTGGATTTCTTCAAAACATTGATGAACCTTGTATGTACAAGAAGGTTAGTGGGAGCACAGTTGTGTTTTTGATACTCTATGTCGATGACATCCTACTTATTGGGAATGACATTCCTACCTTGTAGATTGTCAAGTCTTGGTTAGGAAAGTCTTTTTCGATGAAAGACTTGGGTGAAGTCACCTACATCCTAGGAATCAGGATCTATAGAGATAGATCTAAAAGACTTCTAGGACTCAGTCAGAGTACATACATAGACAAAATACTGCATAGGTTCAGTATGCACGAATCAAAGAGGGGTTTCATACCCATGTCTCATGGTACTCACCTCAGCAAAGATCTGTGTCCTAGTACATCTGATCAGCGAGGTCGCATGAGTAAGGTTCCATATGCCTCGGCCATAGGATCTATCATGTACGCCATGTTATGTACTCGACCGGATGTCTCGTTTGCCTTAAGTATGACTAGCAGATACCAACAGGACCCTGGTGAGGGCCATTGGACTGCTGTCAAGAATATCCTTAAGTACTTAAGAAGGACTAAGGACTTATTCTTGGTCTATAGTGGATTGGATGATGAGCTCTGTGTAACTGGTTACACAGATGCGAGTTTCCAAACTGACCAGGACGACCAAAAATCGCAGTCTGGATACATATTCCTCCTCAATAATGGAGCAGTAAGCTGGAAGAGCTCTAAGTAGGGCACTGTAGCAGATTCTGCAATGGAAGCTGAGTATATAGCAGCATCTGATGCAGCTAAGGAAGCCGTTTAGATCAGGAAGTTCATCACAGAACTAGGGGTGATACCTACCATCTCATATCCAATAACTTTGCTCTGTGACAATAGCGGTGCTATTGCACAGGCTAAAGAGCCTAGGTCACATCAAAGGACTAAGCATATACTCAGGCGATTTCATCTCATCAGAGAAATCAACAATAGAGGTGATATAAAAATATGTAAAGTAGCAGGAGAAGATAATGTTGCTGATCCTCTAACAAAGCTGCTTGTGCAGGCAAAGCATGAGCGTCATGTTAGGTCAATGGGAATTAGTCAAATTAATGATTGTACCTAGTGCAAGTGGGAGGTTGTTGGAAATCGTGCCCTAGGGGCCAATCATTGTCTTATGAACATTATTGATTTATGAATTTATTAATTGAGTTATCATATTATTTGCATGTTTACTATGATGACCATCCTTGGATAATTCATGATATTATCCTAAATGGCCCTGGTTGATCATCTATGTGGGAGCACATATGAAATAAGACCAGTATGACTTTGAAGATGTATAGAGATATAAATCAAAGTCATAAGCACATGTAAGAGTACAGGGTGTTGGACCGACCTGCTATGAGAGAACTGCATGGGTAACGTCATAAGCTTCTCTCATATACAAACCATGTCAACATGCCCTTTGACCTGAGATCATCATGGATTCCTACATGACAAAATGCTCAGCTTTGACCTAGTCAAAAGTCATTTTTGACCGAGTGATCATAAAGACTATGTTCGGGCTTAGTGGTTTTTCATGCGGAGGAATGTGAATGGTCAAGATGGAATTTGTCCCTCACATTCGTGGAGAGATATTACTGGGCCTCTCGATGAGTGAGTCTGAGAAATGTATGGCCATACTGTAATGGAAAGGTAGTTCCATTTCTATAGTCAGACTACTCAGGGATCGAGAAAGTAACGGTCGGGAATAGGAGGATGACATTATCCATGCCTCATCCATGACCAAAATATCGCGTGACAGAAGGGACATGATATGGTTGTATAAAAGGTTACATCGTTTATCGATCCTCATATGATTTGGGTAGTCGTTATGTCTTGCTAGAGACCGCTTGCGACTTGTGGGCTAGTATAGCAAATGGCCCACTGCCAACTTCATATGGGCCTACAGGGTCGCACACAAAATAGCCCAACACGAGCTATGATGTCCAGATTCATTGAATCTAAGACATGTCCAGATTCAATGAATGATCCAGGTGAATGTATATATATTTATCTATATATAAATTCGTATATATATATTATATATATATGAGATATATGAGATTTAATTTATAAGGATAAATTAAATCTCTATCACGTTTGAATTCGAAATTCAAATTGATAGGATATCTCATATAAGAGATATTTATAAGATTTAATTTATAAGGATAAATTAAATCTCTATCACGTTTGAATTCGAAATTCAAATTGATAGGATATCTCATATAAGAGATATTTATAAGATTTAATTTATAAGGATAAATTAAATCTCTATCACGTTTGAATTCGAAATTCAAATTGATAGGATATCTCATATAAGAGATATTTATAAGATTTAATTTTAAGGATAAATTAAATCCCTATCATGTTTGAATTTGAAATTCAAATTGATAGGATATCTCAAATTTGTTTTATGAGAATAAATCAAATATAGTTCAGTCTCATCTTTATTTAAAATTAAATGAATAGGTAATTAAATCTGTGGGACGGATTTGATATTATTTTATTTAATTAGTTTCTTATAAAATTATACAATATATGATATTATATTATTTTTAGAATTAATATAAGATTAACTCCTAAAATCCTTTTCAGTTAGGGAAAAACGCAGAGCATTCTATATATCTAATATTAGGAGCTACGTTTTTGAAGAGACACACGCATAGAACACAGAAAGGCCGAAGGGGACTCTGCAAAAGGTTTGCAGATAAGAAACTGCTGAAATAGAGACGGAGAGGACGAACTCTTGAGAAAGCCCTGGAGGGACAAGAGACGCTAGCACGTCGTTTGTGGTTGAAAAGCTGTTCGTGTGGATACCAGTAGAGGAAGCCGACCTGAGTCGTCGACTTCTTGTGATCAGAAAGGGAGCACGAGGCGTAGAGAGAAGCTGTGAACGTCGTGACCAAAAGCTGTGGAAGTCGCTGAGACACACTGAGGGTAATGCTTCTTCCCACTTGACTTAAACACATACGGTAGATCCTGGCAAGGAATGAAAAATTTTTTTAAGATAATTTCCGCTGCGTGTCTTTCAATTCCTTACAGGAATACATGAGGATTTACATCCAAGGCTAGATGGTGAGGGGAGTTATTGTGTTGAAGAGATTAATATTTGTCCAAGGATGAGAGAAGAAGTATTTGTGAGTGTTTGCAAGGAATCAAAGTTCCCTCTAAGTACTCATCGAATCTTAAGAAGATTGTGTCGATAAAAGATTTGAAATTAGTAGGCCAAAAGTCTCGTGCTTATCATGTCTTGATGTAACAATTACTCCCAGTGGTTATTCGAGGAATCCTTCAAGATGATTTAAGACACATTGTAACTTGACCTTGCTTCTTCTTTAATGCTATATGTGGCAATTCTTTGACACTGAAAAGTTAGATGAATTGGAGCATGAGGGTTATGTTATTTTGTACCATATTGAAAATTGTTTTGTCCTGGCTTTTTGATATCATGGTATGCCTCATCATTCATATAGTGCGAGAGATAAAACTAAATGGCCCTATATACTTACAATGGATGTACCCATTTGAAAGATACATGAAAATCCTTAAAAGGTGTATGAGGAATCCAAATCGGCCCAAGGCATCCATTGTTCAAAAATATATTTTTGAAGAAGCTATAGATTTTTGTCAACACTATCTATCTAAAGTAAGACTTATCGATCTCCCTAAACCCAGTGCCAAACAGGGGGTCAACATGGAATGTCGGTGAAGAGTGTTGACCGTAATGACTTGCAGAAAATACACTTTCACATCTTGAATAACATTGATGAAGTTCAAGACTATGTAGTTGTTCATAAAGAGTTTGTCCGGAAACAAAATAATAGAATGACATAGCAAAAACTTATTAGAGAACACAACAAATCTTTTACATATTAGTTCAAGTCGAAGGTTGAAAATGAGGATTATGTATCTGATTTAGTTATATGGTTGACATATGGTCCTAAATTTAATGTGATATGTTAGAATTCATTTGATATAAATGGGTATTCCTTTTATACGAAGTCCCTAGATGATAAAAGTAGTGTACAAAATAATGGTGTTATGTTAGTGGCTAAAGCTATGCACTTCTCTAGTTCAAAAGACAACAATCCTAAATTAGCATACATCCCTTATTATGCTATTGTTGAAGAGATTTGGAAGCTCGACTATACCAAATTCACAGTTCATGTGCTCAAATGCAAGTGGGTTAATGTAAACAACAATGTTATGGTGGATCGGTTATTATTTATACTGATTGATTTGAATAGAATAAGTTTTGGGGATGAGCCTTTCATTATGGAAGACCAATCAAAGCAAGTGTTATATATCACTGATCTAGCAACTAAAAGATAGTTTGTCGCTCTCCAAGGAAAAAGGGTTGTTGACAATGATGATTCATTTTGTGAGACCCCTTCTTTTTCAGTAGGTTTACCAAAATTGATTGAAGAAATGGATTATGATTGATTTGTATGAGTATTTTATATTTTTGAGGCACTAATGTAATTAAGTTTCTTGTTCTGATTGCATATATGGTTTTGATGTAATAATAACACAAGTTTCTTGTTCTTATTGCATATATATGTTGTAACTTCAAGGGATGGGGTAATAAAAAGGTTGGTGGGGAAAAAATAACTCTAATATTTAAACCGGTTGTATATGTTATCCGGTGTAAAAAGTGATCTGAAAAACTTAAGGGGCAATTTTTGTAAATAAATTAACTTTTTTACACCGGATTTATATGTTATCCGGTTTACAAAATCTTCTAAAATTCAAAATATTAGTTGTCACATTTTTGAAAATAAGTAGACATCTTTCTCAACTAGTTATTGTGTTAGTCAAGTTTAGAAATATGATTTACTACACCAGATTTATATGTTAACTGGTGTAAAAAGTCTTCTGAAATTCAAAACATTAGTGTGGCATTTTTTAAAATAAGTAGACAACTTTTTAAACCAGTTATTATATTAGTCAGGTTTAGAAATATAATTTACTACACCTGTTGTCATATATATCAAGTGTAAAATGGCTACTGAAAATAAATTTTTGAAGCACGCCTTTTGGCGCTTCTCTCATTTCTCATTTCTCAAGTTTTCTTCAGTCTTATTTCTTACTTCTATCATTACTCCCCCTCCTTGTGCTTTGTGGTTTTCATGAGGCTTTGCAGTGCTTACTCGTTCTTCTATGATCTCACTCTCATTGTAATTTACTATGTACATGTTCTCGACACTTATTTTCTCGTGTACGTGTTTCACCATTTATGTGCTCATTTAATCTAGGTTTTGTAGTTTTCCTACGATAAATGTTTGCACTTCTTTCCATGGATAAATGCTAAAGGAAAATGTTTTGTGTATTCTGATGGAAGGAAAAAGGGTTAAGTCTGTTTACTATGTTTGATTTTGTTATTACGTATATAGGAATATGGGAGGTAGTGTCAATCAAAATGAGGCTAACGATACTCCAAGTGACTCTAATCAAAGGAGGGACAGAAGTGTGATGCAATTGAAAAACATTTCGAAAGACAGGAAGGAAAGAAAATTGCTACCAATTGAGTTTGACACACGTTGGAACTCAATTGGTGAATACAGGATCAAGTACATAATCATGTCAGCCTACTAACACGCAACAAGCCTAACATCGCCATACAGACTTAGGATTGTGTTGATTATCGCGTGAAGAATCAAAATTTAGGACTCTATTCAAGTATAGGAACAAACTATTGTATACTATATGCAGAGAATACCAAAAAATACAACTATTTATTGATAACTCTATTTTCAATGGCAATTATTATAGCTCACTTACGAAGTTCCCAACAATAAAGTATTGAAGAAGAAGACTTTCTCTTATTACGCTGAGCTTTGGAGGGCATTCAAGACACAACTAGCTCATCATTATATTCATGGGTGGGACAAAGATGGTCAACCTCATCCTTCTCTATGCAACAAGTATCAATTCATTGATGAAGCTACTTGGGAAGAATTTGTTAGGGATAAGACTACACCAGTAGCTATGATGAGTTGATCCATGTTAGAGTGTCCTGTGTGTATATGGCGTGAAAAAGAAATCTTGCATTTCCCATGTTTCTTTATTTTGTATGTTTTGGAAGTAAAAGCAAACATATTAGATTATCATATGTATTGATTTCCTATAGTTGTACGTGTACCAAACAAGGAGCGGATCATTATAAGCGATCACGCTCGCATGATTACGGAAAAAATTGAAAGTACTACTTCTATTATTTTGTTTTAGTAGACTAATTATATTATTTTTTACGTTTTCTCTTTATATTTTATAGGCTAATCTTAAACAACAAGAGGCCCATGGCTCTTTCAAGTCAAATGGTATGAATAACATCTCGATTGTTGCTACCGGCAAGTAAGAGCATGAGGCCATGTCAAGGGAGTTGGAGGAGGTATTGGTATAAGAGATTACTTTAGAGCATCTCCATGTCATTCCCCATATGTGTTACTGAGGGTAGGGTTGGAATCGTTGTTATCCATTATGAGGGCATAGGCTAAGGTAAAGGCTAGCGCACAGGCAGAAGCTTCAATTAAGGCACGATTACAAGAGGGGTTAGCAAAGCTCAAGGAAGAAATATTGTCCATAATGACATTAAGGCAACAGGAGCCAAGTGCCCCCAAATGTCTCAAATACAGCCTGTCCTAGCACTAAAGGGAGATGTTGTATAGCAAGGCTAGTGTCAGAGGATGCTAAACCTTTTGATCCATATGTGGAGGATTCTCTCAAAAGGTTAGTATCACATGGTTCCATATATAGCTTAGGGTCAATTGTCCACCACATCCAAATTTAGGACAATTAGTCAAGGTGACAGTTGACGACGTGATAGTTGAAGATGCTCTTGTCCCAATTCCCAATTATGAGATGAAGACAGTAAGTTAGGCAAGGGGACTTTCATATTATGGCCAAAGCATCTTCTTTTGAATTAGGTCACGTCATCCCCGAGTAAACTTCCTACACCTCCCACTTTGAGTACCGTGCAATGTGTGATCCTATTGGAATATGACAAAATATTCCATGTGGATGTGTTACTTATTGATTCAGTTGTGGGTGATGTCGGGGCACCGACCTTTGTTGACCATACGGATGTGAAATCTCTTATCACTCCTAGGGATGAACTGACCTTTGGGTGCATCCAAGTTTTTTTTATGTAAGTATAATTTAAATGTAAATATATGTGATAACAAAATTCATGCAAGATGAGTATTTGCATTAACTAACATCGTGTTTGTATTAACTGTATGTACATGTAAGTTGAGTTGGTTTCCAAGGGCAAATAAGGTCAGTTCGTATTCCTATGCCTAATTCAGATTTATGCAAAAGGGACTTCCCAATCTTTGAGACTTCAATACATTTCAAGCAGGCTTAGTGAAACCAATATTGATTGTTTCTTCACACCATATATGCAGGAATAAGAATAATTATATTTTATTTTATTTCATACTAGTTTTGTATTTGCTTAATGATAATACTCATTATTTTTTAATTAATCTCTATATCAATCATTGGCAATTGATCATACTATGTAAGCACACTTATAAAGTTTTCTTCATATGCTCCCTCCATTACATGCCAACGGTTGATGCTAAAAATATTATGAGCATGTGAGTTTTCTTTTATATAGAATAATGGTCTTTGTAATAAATAGATTACTAACTTTGTAACTTTGGTCATAGGCTATGAGGACGTTTGAAATTACAAGGGGTCTTAAGCACGCCAACTCGATGAGAGACCCTGAATGGATCACACTGAAGGTAATAAAAGTATTAGGTATTTTGCTCCACGGTTTTTTTCTGATGACAAATAATTTTTTTCATGTTAATATTACAAAGTTGAAGGCAACCCAAAGAAAGTAACTTATGCGGCTTCTACATGGTTAGATCATGATCAATATCATCTTGTCAAATAGGACTTACCTAACTGAGGAGATAAATTGTGTTTTTAATAATTTCATATTTCTTGTCAATTTAATATATATTAGTAATGCCTTAATTTCTTTTATGTTAATTTGATATTTCAGATGTTTGTTTGATCTACCTGATGAAGACCTGGGAAATTTTTGGGTTGAGTTTTTTATTCAATTCATTCCTTCTCAGTAGTATTTGTCATTAACTGAATACATCTTTTTATTTCTGTTCAAATTATTGCATTTTTTGTATTGAATTTTATTAAATGAATAATATAATGAAAAATTGAAAATCTGCAATCTTGAACTCTGTCTAGGCTGTTGTCTCTTGAGTCAAATATTTTGGCAGTTTATGCATAAAGCTTCAGGAGATGGGGTTAATGAAACATTGAAGGGGTTGTTTTTTAAAAATACATTTATCCTGGATAAAGAATACCGGCAGGTGTAGAAACAACATGTAAATATTATAACATCTACACCAGTTGTCTTTATGGTGAGGTGTAGAAAATTGATTAATCTACAGCTGACGTTCACATAACCAGTGTAGAAAATTTATTTATCTACATCAAATGTTCTTATAATCCGTGTAGATATTAGTAAATTCTACTCTTGATTTCAAAATGGACCGGTTTAAATTCTACTCCTTCTAAACCGGTGAACTGTCCGGGTTAAAATGTGTACACTTTCTAAACGGTCTATTTTTATACCAGTTAGTTGTCCTTGTAGAATGCCATTTTTAACCGATTTATAAAGCTTTTTTTGCAGTAGTGATAGGGCTATGTAATTAACACAAGGTTTGCAAAGTACTTAATAATAAAATCTTTATATTAATAATGAGATTCAGGTTCTTATGTTTATTTAACCTTGAGATTTGTTGAATCCTTTATATTTTGATCATACAAAAAAAGTGTGTTTTGCATTTAATCGTTTAATTTGTTTTTTCCCATATTAAAGAACCAAAATTGAAGACTTTTTATTTGATTATTTCCATTCAACCCTCATTTCATATTTTTTGAGCTTATATGTGGTTTAAATAACCGTCAAATATGAGTAGGACTTTACATCATGGCTAAATAAATGATGATACATAACTATCATTTATTGGATAAAATAGTCATCATTTTAACCATTTTATGAATTGGAAGTGAAATAGGTTCAAAAAAGTGTTGAACAAGAGAAAGTACAAATTGTTGAAGATTTCTTTGGATTGCATTTCTTTGTGATGGTGTAAAGTGTTTCTACGAGCTTAAATTAGGTTTTCAAATTGTTTTCCAGGCTCAAAATCACCTACTTGATTTTAGGGAAAATTATGTATAGGTCATATATAGGAAAATTAATTAATGATAAATCCTCTAAATTAGACTTATTACTAAATAATGTCCCTTGAAGTATTTGTGCAAAACCGCACAAAATAAGTTGTAAATTCTAAATTTAACTCGTAAATATCATAAAAGGACTTGTAACATTTTTCTCCAATTTGTGTAGTTTTGGGTTTTACTAAGACTTTTTTACCAAGTTCTATTGCAATATTTATGAGTCATTTAGAAATTTACAACTTATTCTGTGCGTTTTTATATAAGATCTCCCAGGATTTTATTTTTTTTTGTAACAAGTCAAATTCAAGGGACCTATTTTTTTTAAGAGAAATCTAATCCCATTCACTATTGGAAATCGTGCCCTAGGGGCCAATCATTGTCTTATGAACATTATTGATTTATGAATTTATTAATTGTGTTATCATATTATTTGCATGTTTACTGTGATGATCATCCTTGGATAATTCATGATCTTATCCTAAATGTCCCTGGTCGGTCATTTTTGCGGGAGCACAGATGAAATAAGACCAGTATGACTTTGAAGATGTATAAAGATATAAATCAAAGTCATAGGCACATGTAAGAGTACAAGGTGTTGGACCGACCCGCTATGAGAGAACTGCATGGGTAACGTCATAAGCTTCTCTCATATACAAACCACGTCAATATGCCCTTTGACCTAAGATCATCATGGATTCCTACATGACAAATGCTCATCTTTGACCTAGTCAAAAGTCACTTTTGATCGAGTGATCATAAAGACTATGTTCGGGCTTAGTGGTTTTTCATGCGGAGGAATGTGAATGGTCAAGATGGAATTTGTCCCTCACATTCATAGAGAGATATTACTGGGCCCCTCGATGAGTGAGTCTGAGAAATGTATGGCCATACTGTAATGGAAAGGTAGTTCCATTTCTATAGTCAAACTACTTAGGGATTGAGAAAGTAACGGTCAGGAATAGGAGGATGACATTATCCATGCCTCAACCATGACCAAAATATCACATGACAGAAGGGACATGATATGGTTGTATAAAAGATTACATCGTTCAACGATCCTCATATGATTTGGGTAGTCGTTATGTCTTGCTAGAGACCGCTTGTGACTTGTAGGCCAGTATAGCAAATGGCCCACTGCCAACTTCATATGGGCCTACAGGGTCACACACAAAATAGCCCAACACGAGCTATGATGTCCAGATTCATTGAATTTAAGACATGTCCAGATTCAATGAATGGTCCAGGGTTGATGTATATATTTATTTATATTTATATTCGTATATATATATATATTATATATAAGAGATATATGAGATTTAATTTATAAGGATAAATTAAATCTCTATCACGTTTGAATTTGAAATTCAAATTGATAGGATATCTCATATAAGAGATATTTATAAGATTTAATTTATAAGGATAAATTAAATTCCTATCACGTTTGAATTTGAAATTCAAATTGATAGGATATCTCATATAAGAGATATTTATAAGATTTAATTTATAAGGATAAATTAAATCCCTATCACGTTTGAATTTAAAATTCAAATTGATATGATATCTCAAATTTAATTTATGAGAATAAATCAAATATAGTTCAGTCTCATCTTTATTTAAAGTTAAATAAATAGGTAATTAAATCTGTGGGATGGATTTAATATTATTTATTTAATTAGTTTCTTATAAAATTATACAATATATGATATTGTATTAATTTCAGAATTAATATAAGATTAACTCCAAAAATCCAATTTGGTAGAGAGAGAAAAAAACGCATAGCATCATATATATATGATTTTAGGAGCTGCGTTTTACAGATACACATAGAACACAGAAAGGCTGAAGGGGAATATGTAAAAGGTTTACAGATAAGAAACTGCCGAAATAGAGACGGAGATGACGAATTCTTGAGAAAACCCTGGAGGGACAAGAGACGCTAGCACGTCGTTCGTGGTTGGAACACTGCTCGTGTGGATACCAGTAGAGGAAGTCAACCTGAGTCATCAACTTCTTGCGATCAGAAAGGGAGCACGAGCAGCGGAGAGAAGCTGTGAATGTCGTGACCAGAAGCTGTGGAAGTAGCTGAGGAACACTGAGGGTAATGCTTCTTCCCACTTGACTTAAACACATACAGTAGATCCTGGCAAGGAATGGAAAAAATTTTAAATTAATTTTCGCTGCGTGTCTTCCAATTCCTTTCATTCACTTCATCCAACTACCATTGTTTCTTAAAAGAAATCTAACCTTACTTAACATGTACCATTATAGTATTCGATAGGGATCCGAATAGCCATAAGTATCATGTGTGACATTCAATTTTCAAAAGGTACAATAGAAGGAGAAAGATAAATAAAAGTGTTATAAAAATAAGAAAGTGAGAGAGTAGAAAGAATAACAAGACAAGGATTTTGATATGAGAGAAATGGAAGGACAAGAGAGAATTTCTTATATGCTTGTATATTCACTTGTCCAAATGCCTTCTACATAGCCACTATTTATATGCCACACCCATTAAAGACTTAACATAAGGTTACAAAAGATTAAAGAGGAATAAAATGCTATTAACCATAAGAAACCCCTCTCAAGTCATTCATTGAGGAAGTTATAGTTTTATGGCATAAAGGAAATAAGGAATCCTAAGAGGAATCCCAAGAGGTATAAGTTTTATGGACATCAACATATGCAAGAATATTTATAACACTCCCCCTTGGATGTCCATGACAGATATTATGCCTCATTAAAACCTTACTAGGAAAAATCCATTGGGACAAAAACCTAGTGAAGGAAAAAGAGTACACAATATTTATTTAAGTTATCTTACAAAAACTTTTTCAGGAAAACCCAATGAAAAACAAAATCCTTAAAATGAAGAGTACATCAAGTACTTGTTTACTCCCCCTGATTACGTTGTCAATTTATGTCTTTGAATCTGTGCATTCTAATACCATACACTAACTTCTCAAATGGCTTAGTCGGTAGAGTCTTGGTAAACAAATCTGCAAGGTTGTCACATGATCGAATTTACTGAACATCTATATCACCATTCTTCATAAGATTATGAGTGAAAAAGAATTTTAGAGAAATATATTTTGTTCTCTCCTTTGATATATCCTCCTTTCAATTGAGCTATACATGATGTATTATCTTCATATAATACTATTGGAATCTCTTGTTCTGGAAGTAGACCACTTATTCTTTGGATATGTTGGATTACTAACCTTAGCCAAACACATTCTCAACTTGCTTTATGAACTGTAATGATTTCTGTATGATTTGATAAGGTAGCTGATAAAGTTTATTTTATCGAACGCCAAGATATAGCTGTACTTCCACAAGTAAATAAATATCCTGTTTGAGATCTACCTTTATGTGGATCTGATAAAAATCCTGTATCTGCAAAACCAATCAATTGTGATCCGGATTCATTAGAATAAAATAATCACATATCAATTGTCCCTCAAAGGTATCAAAATATATGTTTAACTCCATTCCAATATCTTCTTGTTGGAGAAGAACTAAATCTTATCAATAAACTCATAGCAAATGCAATATCAGGTCGTGTTGAATTAGCAAGATATATTAGTGCCCCTATAGCACTAAGATATGGTACTTCTGGACCAAGAAATTCTTCATTTTCCTCTTGAGAGCGAAAAAGATCTTTTTCTTTAACTAGCGATCTCACAACCATTGGAGTAGTTAATGAATGTGTTTTATCCATATAAAATTGCTTTAATATTTTTTCAATATAAGCAGATTGATGAAGAAACACTCCATTTGTTAAGTGCTCAATTTGTAAACCGAGACAAAACTTTGTTTTTCCAAGATCTTTCATTTCAAATTCTTTCTTTAAACAATCCACCGCTTTTTAAAGCTCTTCAGGAGTTCCAATTATATTCAAGTCATCCACATAGACAGCAATTATAACAAATTCTGATATGTTCCTTTTTATAAAAACACATGGGCTAATTGAATCATTTTTATAGCCCGCTTTCAACAAATATTCACTTAGACGGTTATACCACATTCTTCCAGATTGTAATAATCTATATAAGGATTTATGCAAATGAATTGCGTAATTTTCTCGAGGATTCTTATATGCTTCAGGCAATTTAAATCCTTCAGGGATTTTCATATAAATTTCAGTATCTAAAGAACCATATAAGTATGCTGTAACAATATCCATTAGACGCATATCAAGTCTTTCATACACTGCCAGACTAATTAGATATCTGAAAGTAATTGTATCCACCACAGGAGAATATGTTTCTTCATAATCAATGCCAGGTCTTTACGAAAAGCCTTGTGCCACAAGTCGTGCTTTATATCTAACAACCTCATTTTTCTCATTTTGTTTCACACAAAAGCCCATCTATATCCAACTGGTTTAACGCCATTTGGTATTTGGACTACAGGTCCAAAAACTTCACGTTTTGAAAGTGAATTCAATTCTGCTTGAATTGCGTCTTTCCATTTTGGCCAATTATATCTATGTCTACATTCTTCAACTGACCTAGGTTCAAGATCCTCACTTTGATTAGTTATTTCAACAGCAACATTGTATGAAAAAATATTGTCGATGACTATATTTTCTCGGTTCCACCTTTTTCCCGTATTGACATAACTTATCGAGATCTCTTCATTATTTTCAGGTACCTGAACCTCTTCTGGGGTCTTTTGATTTGTTATGTCCTGTGTATCTCCTATAAGACCAGCCTCCTCAATTTGACTATCTTGATTGTTTACTCTTTTCTTTCTAGGATTTTTATCTTTGGAACCGATTGGTCTACCATGCTTCAAATGTGGTTTAGTTTCATTTGCACTTGCTACTTGTCCTGCTGGGACATCAATTTGAATTGGAGTATTTTCAGCTAGAATATGAGATTTAATAATTCTCTTGGAGAGTCAGTAAATGCATCTGGCAGTTGATTTGCAATATTTTGCAAATGAATTATTTTTTGAACTTCAAGCTCACATATTTGTGTTTGAGGATCTAAATGAGACAATGATAATGTTTTTCATGTGATTTCTTTATCTAGCTGCTTATTATCTCCCCCTAATATTGGAAAATTTGTCTCATCAAAATGACACTCATCGAAACGTGCTGTAAATAAATCTCCCGTTAACAGTTCTAAATACTTGATTATAGAAGGAGATTCATAACCAACATATATTCCTAACCTTCTTTGAGGTCCCATCTTTGTGCGTTGTGGTGGAGCAATTGGGACAAATACCGCACATCCAAAAATTCTAAGATGAGAAATATTTGGCTCCTGACCAAAAGCCAATTGTAATGGGGAGAATTTATGATAACTTGTTAGCCTGATGCGTATAATTGTTGATGCATGTAAAATTGCATGTCCCCAAGCTGAAATGGGAAGTTTTGTTCTTATAAGTATTGGTCTAGCAATCAATTGGAGGCGTTTAATTAATGATTCTGCTAAACCATTTTGAGTGTGGACATGAGCAACAGATTTCTCTACTGTTATTCCAGTTACCATGCAATAATCATTAAACTTTTGCGATGAAAATTCACTTCCATTATCAAGACCAATTGTCTTAATTGTATATTCTGGAAATTGTGCTCTTAATCAAATTATTTGAGCAAGTAATCTAACAAATGTTAAATTACGTGTAGATAACAAGCACACATGTGACCATCTTATAGATGCATCTATTAAAACCATAAAATATCTAAATGGTCAACATGGTGGATGAATAGGTCCACATATATCCCCTTGGATACGTTCTAGAAATGTAGGGGATTCTACCCCAACTTTTGTTAATGAAAGTCTCGTAATTAGTTTGCCTTGAGAACAAGCAACACATGAAAAATCTTTAAATTGAAGAATCTCCTAGCTCTTCAATGGATGTCCATGTGAATTTTCAATAATTCTTGGCATCATAATTGATCCGGGATAGCCTAACCGTTCATGCCAAATAATGAATGTATTTTTATCAGTAAACTTCTGGTTTACTGTAGCATTTGTTTCAATTATACCAATATTTGTATAGTACAAACCAGAAGATAATGCATGTACTTTTTCAAGAACATATTTTTCTCCATGTCTAACAATTGTAATATATAGATATTCAATATTTTTCTCATCTATAGTCTCAATATGATACCCATTTTGGCGGATATTTTTAAAACTTAACAAATTTCTGTGAGACTTAGAGGAATATAAAGCATCATTAATTACAAAATTTGCCCCTTTGGGTAATATTATCATTGCTCTTTCGGAGCCTTCAATTAGTTTTGTATTACCCGCTATAGTATTGATGCTTGCACCATTCATTGTCAAATGAGAAAAATATTTTTTATCTTTGAGTATGGTATTTGTTGTAGCACTATCTATGAGACATATATCTTCATTCTTGTGCCCAATAAAAGAGAGAGGAACATCCATATTCTTAAATTTTTCAGAGCAATGTCGTGCTGATAACGTGTTATAAAAATAAGAAAGTGAGAGAGTAGAAAGAATAACAAAGCAAGGATTTTGAGATGAGAGAAATGGAAGGACAAGAGAGAATTTCTTATATGCTTGTATATTCACTTGTCCAAATGCCTTCTACATAGCCACTATTTATAGGTCACACCCATTAAAGATTAAACATAAGGTCACAAAAGATTAAAGAGGAATAAAATGCCATTAACCATAAGAAACCCCTCTCAAGTCATTCATTGAGGAAGTTATAGTTTTATGGCATAAAGGGAAGAAGGAATCCCAAGAGGTATAAGTTTTATGGACATTCAAATATGCAAGAATATTTATAACAAAAAGATCATACTTAAAAGCGCTCCTAATTAATTCATTGTCTATAAAATTTTATTATTTAAGAGTCAATTTCTATTTATTAGATTATTAAGAAAATTTGATATATCTTTTTGATATTTTGAATTATCTTAACGATCTTTTAAATTTATTAGTAGTTTATCTTCTTATAGGAATCCCAAAGATATTATTTAATATCTTATTATATCATCATTGATTTAAATAAAGATAGCACGTTATTTTTAGAATATTCTAGAATTTTTTATTTTATTTTTTAGAGTCTTTAGGATTAACAAGTTTATCTATTTAAAGACACATTTGTATTTGATTGGAGAGGTCATAAAGTTATGAAGTTCTGAATAAGAATTTGCTTTTAATAAATATTTATTTGTTGGTTATGTATCCTTGATAGAATACTACGTGGCACAACATATTGATATATTCTTATGTCATTATACTTGAAGTTCTTAAGACATTGTTTTATTTAAGTACTGATTTTTGCATTCTTAATATTTCTTGGAACGTTTGTTTATTAGGTTTCTCATGCCAAAATCTATTGTTTCAACCTTCTTTATATTGTTTCATTGCTCCCGTAATTGGTAACCAAGTAATCTCTAGGTTTTCTAAGACAAATTTCTACTGGTCCACATCAGCATTTTTTTATATTTTTTTAATTCTTAGAGAAACATTATTTCTTTTTCTCCGCTTAAGCGTCTACATATAATTGCGGACTCTCCAAAGTTTTTTCTCATTTTGCTCAACGTGAGAATTTACAGGGGAACAAAGAGGAACTTCAATAGAAAGCAAAACAAAAACTTGCAATTCACTTTTTTTTTGCTGACCTTACAAAACTCATCTGTGAACAATGATGTCTGAATAAAACAGGAAAAAGAGAGAGAAAATAGTACACTTGATAACCCGGAACACAATGCTCACCTTAGGACCCTCTAATCGTTCTTCAACAATTAACAATGACAACATATAACAATAACAAGACTTTTCTCACTTGGCTATATGCATCGCATTCGCCATTGTGTTCTAAACAAATGTGTGTACAAAATTCAAAAGCTGCTTCCATTAGCAATAAGATTTTGATCCTCCTCAATCGGTATACTTGCTAGTCCACTTCCTCCTTCAACCATTTGCATTCTACCACAAATGCTCCCCGGATTGCAGTATGTTCTCAGTTGAAAGCACAATAACCAAAAATGAAGCAATAAGCTGCTTAGCTCTACAATTACTATTATTCTACTCTATTCGTACATGTCAGAATTGCTGATTTCATCTTTTCTTTATCCAAAGATGTTTGGACCATCACCTGGGCAAGATGATTTCTTTTGTTTATATCTCACCCAAAAAAAAATACTATGTAATATGAATAATAGACATTTAAAATTCTACCAAGAATAAATAACAACATGCCTTCATTTAGATACAGCGCATTCGTGCAATCGTGCTTCTTTAGAAGGGAAAAAAGTGGACCACAAAAGGTGTATAGCTAGAAAATTATACCACATTTCAAGAATAAATAGAGCATCTACAATAAAATCTGAAAGTAAGTCTTATCATGATTTGACACAACAATCAATATGCGGAAAATTTGAAGGCCCAGACATTTTTAGACAGCTTTATGGTGAGTTGGTGAGTTCCAATAGTATATAATGCACAATGAAAGAACATGCATAGTCTTTGGAGAAAATAAAACTGCGGAACTTAACAAGGAATTTGTCATGTCACGATTCTACGTTTTGGAGAATATAAACAACTATAAAAAAACAAGTGATCAAATGGGGAAAAAAAAACTAGCTAGAGAAACGATATTATTAAATTTGGTAAAATCAAATCTCTTCATCAAAGAAATAAAAACAGAATCTACAAAAATATTTCACTTATCAGCATTGATGCCCTTACCTCCTGTATTCTATTTCCAGATCGAGCAAGCAACTTGTACTGATTCTCAAACATGGAAGCCATATAAACCTAGAGAAAAATTAAAATTAGAAAATTGATTATAAAAAATAACAAATATAAGAGGCAGTAATAGCCACGAAAAAGGTGCTAAAACCAGCTAGAATCATAATCAAAAGTTATAGTCCCTCATAATCTGTTATTTATGAATAGACAAGGTCTTAAAATACAAGGAAAAGAGGATTACCCTGTACTTGAAAAGGTAAGATTGAGAATTACGCTGAGTTGCACGTGTATTTAAAAACTTGGCCTCTAAAAAAGAGGAATGAGTAGCATAATTAATGGATGGTGAAAACTGAGCCCATTATGGAATTTTATGACCGATGACTTTCTAATAGAACCACACGAGAACATCTTTAGACACAGAAGAGGAGCAGAATCATACAGAGAACATTTTCTATTTTCATCTGCAGAATCCATATGACAGTTCATTTAAGTATGCCTAGTACCAGATATCATTAGATTGTAATTGAAGTTAATAATTTGCTAGAATATTTTTAAGAGTTAGTTTAGTTTATTTTATAAATCATAAAGAGATATTATTTATAAATATCCCAATTAAGATTTGCTTATTATCAAGTCAATGTGAGTTAGGATTTTGAATATTTAAATTAGATTATCTTAGTTTATCTTGAATCAAATATTAAAATATTTGATTAGAGATAATAAGATTATTTTTATTTTATCTTAGTTTACCTTAGAATGAGATATTAGGATTGCCTTTAGATTATTTTATTATGACTTTTTTGTATAAATAGGTGGCTCCTTTAAAACTAGTCATTGAAGAATAGTATCAGTTTCGTTATTTGGACTTTTAGAGATTCTCCTGAGTATTGGCTAGTAGAGGAAAATTGAGCGAAATCCTTTCTCTCTTTTCTTGATTACAGGCTTTATTAGTTGTATGAGTTTAAGATCATTGCTCTTACTCTGAAAGAGATTTTTCTTCCATCTTTATTAATGTATGAAGTTAGATCATAATTTCATGACTTAATAAATTAGATCCTAATTTCACAACTTAACAAAGACTTTTCTTCTCTATTTCTCTCTACATATTTTGGTTCCTAACAATTGGTATCATAGATGTACAATCCTATTTTGAAACTGTCAATCCCACTGATCATCTCATAATGCAATTCCCATCTAGACATTATTCCCCGTTCGAAACAAACTAATTACTTTGCATCATAGCTCACCTTGATATCATTAATTCTAAAATTGCAACACCCAAAGTTCAAGGTAATGCTTCTCATCTAGTGCCACCTTGGAAAAGAACTCCAACTTGCCAATTTCATTGAGAGGTCAACAGCAAGAAAATTCAGAAACAGAAGGGCAAGGTTGCTAAATCTAACACAATATACAAACTGGCCCTAGAATTTGAGATGGATGTGTTGAAGCAGCAGCATCACGATAAAGGTATATATTCTTTCGCTGTGGTGAGACTTTCTGTCCAGGCCACCGTAGTTCATCTCTCCTCATAGAAGTCAACAATGAGGGTAATCCAGTATCCAAATCAATGGAACCAGTGGAAGCAATAGAAGTTGAAGTGCCAAAAGACAAATTTTATCTACCGTCAATTTGCAAAATTATACAGCATCATCAATGGGCTTCAAGCCAACCTTGCAACCAAAGTTGTTGAGCCATCAAGCCAACCTTGCAACCAAAGTTGTTGAGCCAACAAAGGAAGCAAAATCAGATTCAGAGCCTTGCTGCAAAACACCCCCTACCTTGGAGAACCATGGCGACAACAAACAAGCCTTGCATGTCATAGACTATGTCGTTAACACATTAATAAATCCAAAGCACAAGGAAGTCTCTTCTTCACTCAAGAATCTCATGGAAGATGGCAAGGAAATCACATTACCTCTTGCACAACCCCAACCAACTTTCGGACTAAACCACCAAACATACTAGAATGCTACCGCATATGGCTCACCTTGAGGACAATGCGAGTTTTCAAGGAGGAAGTAATGATGGAGTACCATATATTATTGGATTGTGGATGAAGTTTATGATATATTAGTTTATTTCATTTTACAAATAATAAAGAGATATTATTTATAAATATCTCAGTTAGAATTTGTTTATTATTGAATCAAAGTTAATTAGGATTTTGAATATTTAAATTAGATTATCTTAGTTTATCTTGATTCAAATATTGGAATTATTTTTAGTTTATATTAGTTATTAGGATTATCTTTAGATTATTTTATTATGACATTTCTACATAAATAGGCTGGCTCCTTTAAAGCTAGTCATTGAGGAATACTATTTGAGTTTCGTTATTTAGAGTTTTAGAGATTCTCCTTAAGATTAGCTAGTCAAAGGAAGTTGAACGAGATCCTTTCTCTTTCTTTGTTAATTGTATGAGTTTAAGATCTTTGCTCTTACTCTAATAGAAATTTTCCTTCCATCTTTATTAATTTATGAAGTTAGATCCTAATTTCATAACTTTATAAAGACTTCTCTATTCTATTTCTCTCTACATATTTTGGTTCCTAACAAACTCGATAGCAAGTTCTGACAGAATAAATAGAGGTAATACCAATTCAGTCAAATAAGAAAAAAAGCAAACATCCACTCAGGTGTCAGTACCTGAAATGTTGGAGCTAAACCAGGGCTTCTGAAAAAGCAACCTTTGGTAACAGATTGGATCCCATCAATCTGCTGCAATTCTTGTATAAGAAATTCCACTTCAGACCACTGCACAAAATTGAGCATATTCAGCATTAGTAATACACTCAATGATGCTACAGTGGACGCACAATCCACATCCCATCACATATAGTCATTTCAGGAATTAATTGGGATTGGGGGAAAATTATGCAGAATATGAGATAGGACCCCAAGCGTTGGCAATAGGCTAGAAACAGCAAACCAGCTATTAATTATTATGTGGAAAATTAGATATCTCACATTTATTATGAGTAATTCTGACTGTATAGGGTATCTCTGCATTTATTGTATTTATTTGCCTTTGATGTATATATTCCCATATCTTATACATTTCAACATGAATAAATGAAAATCATTTTTCCTCCCATCAATCCAACATATTATTCCCAATAATCTCATGCAATCTTGTGGCCATGCAAGTTAACCTTAAAGAAACATTTCACATATCTTTCTCATCATCACATCAGAGCCTCTTATTCACTTGCATACACCATGGACTTCATCACTAGGAAAAGCAACATGACGAGCCAAATTCTAAAAATAACGTAACTCTCTTTATTTACATCATAAATTATAACGATGTTTAGCTACAAGAATAGGGTTACGTAGCAGCAGAATCTATTCCAGGGAGGCAGTCCATAAGCGTTACATAGGAGCTTCTAAGCATCATTGTTTTGACCAACTTGGGCCATTTCAGATAGGCCTAGTCTTGGCCCATGGCTTCTCCATCAGGGCAGTTATGGCTTGTCCAATGTTAGTACAATTTTCTTCAACAGAAGGTAGAAAGTTATGAGTTAGTACAATTTTATTCCAGAGGTCGAAAGTTGAGTCTCATTGTTGTAACTCCATGTGACACCAAGGATTCTCAGTATATGGCCTTCTAGTGACCCAACCTCACGGAGATGAATTACACCACTAGGTCCTACCTCTCCACTGGTAGTTTGAACTTTATTCAACTCTTCTTAATAGAAACTTAATTCACACGCTAAGATCCACATTTACAATTGGTAACAGCAGAAACGGCCCATTGCAACTAGGCCACTAGTTATTGAATAATTTTAACATGTCCGGGTTCACCTTTACTCCATCCTCCAGATAATATATGCACATCTGACCAATACATACCACAAACAGCATAGTTTCAAAATAAGAACATATATACGCTATTTATTAATACCAGCACCTGCATTCAATTGATAAAACATCAGGTCTTGTAAATAAATCCTTCCGCATCATTTATCTTATAATGCTGACTGCTCTTTTCTCATATAAAGTGATAACATGTTTACCTCTGCATCAGTTTCAGCTGCTTCCAATCCCTCATCTATGGGGTTATGATCCCCAACCACAGACTCCAAGGACTTCAACAATGGATCAGGCTGCAATAGAAAGGAATGCGTTTTGTTAAATTCAAATAGTAAATAGATAGCGCTTTATGTAAAGTGTGGCATGATTAGTGGATATGAATATTTAATAATGAAATAGTATTCATTGAGAATAGTTGCAGGACACAACGTACTTAGGAGTTTATTAGAAGCTGAGTTTGTGGGATATGACTTAAATCTCATCATTACATATCTAGCTCCGTATGTGTATATATATAGGCCTCTATACATGATATTTTGAATCAATGAAATCAATGGATTATAACCACAAAAAGTAAAGCTTATGACAAACTATCTCTGTAGTTTCACCCTAGTTTAGGTTTAAAGGTTAAATGAAAACACATAAATACATATATTACCATGATCTCCTTTAATGACAAAAATATGCGTTCATGCGCAAAGTCTAATTGGTGAACTTTTGCCTCTACAACCTGGACCACAAAAAAATCTCAATAAGGAGCAAAGAAATCATAAATACTTAATTAGTTTCACCAATGTTGAGCAATCTGGTAATAGATGGAAAAATCACACAAGTTGTTCATGGGATCCATCCATACTCTCCCTTTTCATTTAGTACTGAAAAGTAATCTCAAATTTCCTAGTCTGAAATACTATCATGGAGGAAAATACCTGATCAATCTTAAAATATGATGCTGGGACTAAAGTGGCATCCCATGATACTTCTGTCTGATGAATTAGTGCTGGAACTCCTTCTACCTACATTTATATTGGATCAAAATTTACAAATTTGTCACCTTCGTGAACTTACATAAAAGGCACTCCAGGCCCTTGACTAACCCAACAAGGAACTTAAACTATCTAAGGTAACACAAAACTTACGCCAGTAGTAAGAATTAACTTCCCAACTAAGAATCAAATGATTTTGTATACCTCAACAAAAATGCCAAAGTAAGTTATTTTCTGGATGCTACATTTTACTATATCACCAACTTGAAGTTTAGTCTGCCATTAGAAACAGCAAAAAAAGTTAAATACCACTTGGTGTCATATTCAATCAACAATATTGATAAAGATTTTATTTTTATATATCAGTGTGTGTCTGTGTTTTCACTACTTACCATTAGATTTCTCTTCTTCTCAACAAACTCTTCCTTCTCTTTTGGTCTTACTGACAAAATGAGCTTCCTTAATTTCCTGTCTGCCGATACTACATTGACTTTAACTTTCTGCAGTCATAGTGTATGTATTAAAATCGGTGATATTCAGTTCATTTTTTAAAGGAAAACTATAGGACATATTTGAAAACAGTATATAAGCTTTGAACACTGGACCTGGCCAATAAATGATGACAAGAACCTAATTTTCTCTTGGTCATAAATCCTTAACAGATCTTCCAATTTCATATCTGATGAAATTTTCTCTTCAACTGTATTATCAATCTTCATGTGTTGAGGAGAATCATGAGGAAAATACTTGTTTTCAGCATCATAAATAGTAATAATGCCTAAGTTTTGCTTGTAGATTGATGGATCCAACCCCTTCCGTCTTAACCAAGACTCAAAAGCGAAGAACTTCCACTTGGCAGCAAGATTACGATATGGCAGAAATCCTACCAAGGAACCAAAAGATGCCTGTAAAATTTTTTAATCAAGTTCAGAAGAGATATATTGAGAAAAGGCCGTTCAAGACAGATTGGAAGCCCATCATACTGGCCCCGAAGTACTTACAACAAAACCTCTGGTACTACAGCTTATTAGTTCCACATCTGCCCTATCTCCAGTCTTAACCAAATCTTCTGCCCTGGTCCAATCAGCATCTTCACTTTCCTTTAAAAAAGAGAGCAAAGGTTATCAGCAAGCATTATAAATACATGACAATTAAAATAGTAGATTAATCACTTATGGAACATGAATGGTCTAACCTGAAAGTTTGTCATAGCTAGGAGACTTTCGAATTCAACTTTGCTTCTGTTATCTCCAGGATTCTCAAAAGTAGTCACTTCTCCAGTAGATTTTGAAGTTTGTTTCACAGATCGGTCCAATCTATAAGACAAATACATGTAATCTGACAAGAGTTGCCACTATATAATGACATTATGTAACTGTAAAAGTAATTTCACAGACCTTTTTGGTTTTCCCTGTAGTGCAGCTTCAATAGGCAACTTGACTCTAGAATCAGCTGAATTTAAATCTGACTGTTGACTGGAATCAGTCTGCTCTTGATGAGATTCCAAATGTCTCTGCTTGTGTTGCTCCAATCCCTAAATAACCAAATATTTAAAAAAAAGTAGCCTTGCATAATAATTTCTCAATAGCCATGAAGGTAAAATACCTACATCTTTTGGGACAGTGACATTCACATCTCCAAACTCCTCATATTTTTTTCCAGCTGCTTTGTTTGGACGTTCCAGCAAAGTAAAGTTTCCAGTTTTATCATCTAGTTCTCCTTTTCTCAACTGCACATCATTACCATTGCTCACTTGGGCATTCAGATTCTCATCAGTCCCCTTTTGAATTGATGGCTCAGGCTTCTTCAATAGTGTCATATCATCTGGTTCTTCTTTTTTCATCTTCAAATCATTATCATTGCTCATTCGGGCATCCACAGGAGCAGAAGGTTCTTGCTTCAGATCAGTATCCTTCGCAATTGATGGTTCAGGCTTCCTCAATAGCGTCATATCGCTAAACTTGTCCTTTGATTGCTCATTCCGCATTTTTAGAGACAAATTTGGTTTTATTCTCAACTTTGATGAAATGTCCACATTGCCATCCTCATTATAAACAGTCGGCTTTCTTAAGATAACATTTGGCACACTACTGTTTTTAACATTCACTGCCTTACTTGCTGGTCTGCTTGGTTTCTTAATCTCCGATGAGGCTTTGTTATCCTCAGATTTGAATCCTTTCACTGGAACAGGTCGTACTAAATCCAGATCATCCAACGAACTTGAAGATTTCCTCTTAGACCCCTCAAATGGAACTTCCTCTACCTCAACGAGTTTACCCTTATTCTTATAAAAGAATTTCTCAATATCAAGATAAGAAGCTTCGGGGTTTTCCTTTCTTCCCATTATCTGAAGCACCAAATACAATCATAAAATGACAGATAGAGATATATGCAAGCACATACCGAATCATTGAATGTCATAGTTACCAGACTGATTCAAGCAGTCAGGTTTACTTTTACCATATCAAGTTATATGAAACAAAGTTATTTTAAAAAATTTAAAAGAAACAGAGGCCAACATACATGCGGAGTTTGCATTCCTTCCTTTAACCCCTCAACCAATTTCGATCAGTGTCCCCTCTTCTATTGACCAAATATGAATGTCCAAACGGTTGGTCTAAGTATGCCAACAAATTCATTCGTGTCCGACATCTTTGACACGTATATAAGATTCAGACGCGCTTTAAATTACATTTAAACACTATTAACCCAATATTTGAATTGTATTACGTTGGCATCCCTGCTGTTGCTTCTTAAAGTACACTTTGAAACGAAAGGGCCAAAAACTGGAGAAGAAAAGAAACAGAAGCAGACCTTGGCTAGGGTTAGCTTTGGGTCCTCGCCAATTAAGCGCCCGAACTTCAGTTCCATCTGGTCCAACCTATCAAGCTTCGGGGCCTCATCCCGTGAGGCACAAACTGTGAAGGCATTTGATCTTCTATTGAAATAAAGGATTCTGATTGCACTTCTTTTGTTTAATGAAAACGAAAAGAGGCGAGTTCGGGCAGTGAAGAAGGGTTTGCCGGAAGTGGCTGTGGTGGTGAGAGCGAGACCGTCCATTTATTTCCCTTAGAGCTTGCTACTATTATTCTCATCACAGACCGCAAGGCAATAATGGAATTGGGCCCTGTTCTGCTGTATCGTGTGTTTTCTTGTGATTGAGCTGCCAGAGAAAGATGATTCTGATAATACGGTAGCGATAGATAAAAGGGGTTATCCGAGATCCTGCCCAGAGTGACGTGGCGGCATTTTATAACGTGAATGGTGAATCAGAATTTGTATATGTACGGTCTAAAAAAAAAAAAGCTCCTGGTCCCGGTATGGGCATGGAATTTGCCAAATTTTATTTTATTTTACTTTTTTTTCCAACGAAACAAAAATATCGGAAATTTGAAATTATGGTTGTCACTTTTTCAGACAGAGTACCCTTTACCCTTTTTTCGTTATGTCCATAACATAATCAAAGTTAGGCATATATAAGTAAAAGACCTAAATAATCGTGTCACACTTGGCAGCCTTCGGAGTCCTGAGTTGATCTCAGCCTTAACAGCCTTCGGATTGAGACTCGAAGAAAGATTGGAGGGACAGTGAAGAGAGAAGGGAGATGAGCATTTTGGTCATTTCAATGTGAATTTTAAAATTCTAGATCAAATTTTCACATTTCTCTAAAATTTATAAATATTATAGTCTCAAGAAGGGTTATAGCATTTTCCGGTGTCTTTTTGGAGATTTTCCCTTAATAACAACTCTCTTTTTTTAATATTTTACAATTTCTATTATTCTTTAAATAATAGTTCCATTAAATTCTTTTTTCTCAACTAATTACATGATAGATTACATTTATTAAGAAATAATTCTTTCCTAATATTATTTAAATATGAGGAATAAAAATTAGAATATTATACCGCACGACATGGTGGCTTTGGAGATACATGACAACTTGACAAGCGCCACATATGTAGTTGTCAATGTTATCATCCAAACAATAATTCATGTCATTTTCCATGTAAGTATTTTAAAGACTTAATGATCCCCTTAAGCATCTTAAAGGGTTTGTTGAACCTCTAACTGTATGAGTGCTTCTTAGGCTTTGTGATTGGGATATTGAAAGAGATTTAAATATAAATTTAAATCATCTTCATACTATTTTTTTAAAATTAATTATAATTTTTAAAAGTTAAAATATTAAACTTAGAAAATATATAATAAACAATACCCAAAGACTAAATTTTAAAATTTTAAGCTTAAATATAGCTTCCACATATCCAATCACTTCCAAATACATATTCTAAGGGGTAAAAGTAAGAATATTTTACTCCATTACTTCCCAAAAGATTATAATTAACTAATTATAGAGACACACTTTCTTGAGTATATTATATGAAGGGATGAAGAATTTCTAAGTCTCTCTCATATAGTTGATAATGATAAACATTAAAGTTTACTATACTCTAAAGAATGTATAAAAATGTAAAACAGAGTATTGAATGAGAGTAAATGTAAATGATAGAAGGTTAGTCGATGTTGTTCAATAAAGTTGTTGCTACATTAATTGTGGTATTCTTTTATAGTTGAGTCTGAAAATATATCAATTGAATAGCCGTTAAATTCATTAAAGTAGCTATAGAGAGATTGAGTTGTTAAAAGTGTAATAGTTAGAAGTATTTAATGATTGTTTGACACAAACGGCTTTTTGAAGGTCTCTTCATTTTATCTTATATTTGCCTACAATTGATTTTGTATTTGCTTGCAATTGATCTTGAAATACATTTTATAACTGATATAACAAGTGTATAATCAAAGATAAATTAGTTTCCAAAATTTTAGATTTAATAACAGAAATATAGTTTGAAGACCAATTTGAGAATATATGAAGAACAAGTCAATTTATCGACATGTTTATAGAAAAATATCATTATTGATAAATATTTTGATAAATTTTTGCTTTAAACCAAAATAATTTTTATCGAATAATACTTTAAAAATCAATTTTATAGAAGTATCCTATAAAAAATAAGCGTTGAGTTACAAAGATAAGGATTTAGAAATACTTGTTCAAACGTTCTTCAATTAATGCTTTTGACTTTAAAAATATAATAGATAATTTATCAAAATAATTTTTGATAAATAATTTTTTGAATATTCTTCAATAAAATCTTGAATTTTGACAAAGTAATCTTATTGGAATACTTATAGATAAATGTAGTTTTGGAATTTTATTAAACTAAATATTGAGTTTAAATTGAAAGAGATAATTCTTCCAAGTTTAGAAACATTTTTGGCAATACTTTAAGTCAAAGTTTTCTAAACTTTTACAAGATCATTTTCTAAACTTAGTTTTTCTCGGTAACAAAGATTTTCTCAAATTAAAATGCACAACTGATTCATTTATCAAAGTGACTATCCATAAAATATGTTATCAATCAATCCTTAAAATATTTCTATTTAGAAATTGGTTTAAAAACCAAATCTTTTTATTGATCGAAAGGCTCATCGATATCAATAAATTTATAAAAAAAAAGCTTTGTTTAAACTAGAATTAAAACATAATAACTTGTATTTATCAAAACTTTATCAAAACCTAGAGTCCAACAATGGCCATAATGCCTTTAAAGAGAAAATATAATTCTCCTCGTATTTTTAATATAAAATCTAATTAGGGAGTTGATCTTGACCCTAAATATAATATCTATTTCTTATATTGATTAATATTTTTTTAAATTATCCTTATTAATACTTTCTCAACATTAATTTAGTAAGAGAGTGGGGTAAGGAGTTAAGAAAGATTATTAGGGTGTATAGAAAAAATATGACATATTAACTAATTTAATTAATTTATTTAAAATAATTAAATTATTTAAATATGTATTATATTAAGGATAGAAGAACTAATATTTACTAAAACTGAATTCTTTTTTATATTTGAATTAGCTTCTCACGCTTTTGGTAAAAAAAAAAAACAGCCTCTAACGCACATGCCTTTTTTCTTATAATTATAATTTATTTTAAAAAATTCTAATTACTAAAAAATGGAAATATTTAATACCAACTTCTAACTTGTTAACAGATTTCGAATTTATTAAAATTTCAGTTAATCGAAAATGAACAGATTTGTTTACTTATTTACTTATCAGGAAAAATAAAAGGATAAAAAATTAAAATTTTACTTATTTAATATTCATCCTCAAATTTACACGCGCGCATACACACACACACATATATAGTCATCATCCCCTTGAATCCCTGTCCTCATAGCTGCTCTTCAAATACTTCATACTTCCATGGGACCAGCAGTCCCCACAATTGGATATTTAATTATTCACTTAGTGCTCTTTTCGGTAACCTGAAAACAGGGGTAATGTGAAGAAGCGTACCAAATTCAACAAGCAGCTTTGCATTAATCAAAACAACAACACACCACAGTTTATGCGATGGAACAACACAAACCCACCTGTCCACGATAACACAATATTCTATGTTGCCAAAGGCTAGAGGTTGGGAGTACAAACCTTCATCGCCCGTGACTTTTGTAGCTCGTGGGTGGGGAGTTTTTATTTGGATTTTGGGGACAAAGTTGCCTTTCGAATTTTCCAGCGAGGGAGTGAAAATTGGTTCGCACCAAAATTGGTGGGAAGCCCAGTTCCTGTATATAAGGAAAAATAGCTTCCGGTGGGAAATCTGTTTACAACCAAATTTACCTACAGAAGAAGGGCAGTAACATTACAGGCGATTCAAAGCGAGTAAAAATTTCATGCGGGCGTTATTCTTTTTTCTCTCCCATCCTTTGCTTTATCGTTAACAACTGCCACTTGATTGTGATTGACAATTTCAGATTGTAGAGAAACAAATAAACGTCCAGATTGGTTACCTGAGGGCTGGAGTGTGGACTTCAGGACACAAAAAAGTCGTCCCAATATGGGAGCTGGGTACAAGGTGGTAGACAAATTTAATGTAGTAATAGCAAGTGTTTTTATTATTGCTAAAAATTCCAGCTTGGTTTTGCTTGGAAGTGAAGCAATAAATATGGCCACTACCACACAGTCATTTTCAATTTCGTGTTTATCAAACACATTTTGTTGAACCATACTATCATTTTATTTAGTTTGCTATCAAATGTAGCAGAAAGTTTGTTTTGGATATCCTAAATTTGATTGTATTTGTTAGGGACCTCTAGCTAATTCATGCATGGAGGGACCATCACATGATCACCTAGACATATGCATGAAGTTGATCCCTATTTACGTTTATGACTTTAGTCTATGATACATATACGTGTCATTTTATTTTACTAATGTGTTTGGCATGTGATTAGTTGTCCCAGGGCTGCTAGACCCCTGTTTTAGGAGGCAAGAAAGTTCCTAAAGTTTTGTATTCAATTTTAGGATTTTGTTAAACTTAATAGTTTTCCTTTCCACATCTGAATTTAACTATTTTGATTTAACTCCCCAACCATATCCTTGCTTCCTCCTAAATCTATAAATAAGTTTGGATTTAGATGATCCGTGCACTAAAAATTCTATTGATTTTAATATGAATACCTCCCTAATGAAATATTCATGAAGACACAATTCTATATCTACTCAATACTCATGTAATGCATAGAAAGAATATGCTCCAAAAATATATCAATGCTCAACAACATTACAATAATTCAGTGAACAATTCAAGGCATTTTGAAGGGCAAAAATTTGTTTGACGAAGCACATAAATTTATGATTTCTGACTATTAATTTACTAAAACTATAGTTAAAGAGTGTTGCTGATACTATTTTATCGAACATCATATACAATTTTTTTGTAGTGTTTTCAAAAGACTATTTACAGAGCACAATTGAGACATGGAGAAACAAGGCCAGATGATAAGGGCAAAAATGATGAAGAAAACAGAAGATGGGAGCAATGGGGATAGAGAAGAATCCCTAAAAAGTCTAACTAAACATGCGGCAATTCCAAAGGAGGGGTAGAGAGAAAAGAGGAAGAATTGTAAAGAGAAAACAAAAATAAAATAATTGATGATAAATCCTTACCAATCCATTAATATTAAAGTTAGGAATAACACAGATACTGAATCTAATATCAGAAGATAAATTATAAAATCTCATAAACATTAGATTCATGAAACAATCTAATTTTTAGAAAACCTGACCGAGTCAATACAGGATTTGACAAGATTTTCCAAGAAGATTTATTTTTCCTCAAGATGGTGCCAATTGGCTTTAATGATGTCATGAAGATGATGTTAGAGGAGGATAATATGATGTAAGAAGAATGGTTGGATGCAATTTTGGCCATCCATTAATAAGATGCAATCTTGGTCATCCATCTAATTTGGGATTTGTCTAGAAATACTACCATGAGCATGGCCAGCCAAGCATAGAAACCCTTAGGAAAACTCTTGTAAAATTTCATCTCAAGCTAGAAGATGCAATCCAAGGTCCAATTAATCAAGTATTCAAGGTAAGATCTTCTCCCAAGTCCTTAATCTTATATTTGGGAGAATTAATTGTTAGTTTAAATAGTTAGAAATCATTTTATTGTTCCCCATGTATGCTGGACTAAATTTGTATGAGTAAGGGAAAGGAAGAATTTGATATTAAAGATAGGTGAAACAAGTTTTAATAGGTAGGATTCAAGTGGTTTTAACTTATAGTTGATTGAATTCCATTATTCAGTTGCCTAGAAGGTGTCACAACCTTGACTGGTTCTGTAACCTAGGATGTGATTTTTGATAATTCTAAGGCTTCTAATGGATTTTACAAGAAAAATTATGTGGAACCAAGTTAAGAAAGTGAAGTTGGAAGCATTGAAATTAAAAGTGGAATTTTGGCACCAAGGCTTAAAGGCTCTCGACCAATGCAATTTCATAGGGAAGGAGTGTGAGTTTGATGAATGCAAGCTCATATTTGATTCCTCATGAAAAATTGTGTAGGAATGGCTTATGATAATTTTTTTAGAAAGCTAGAACACTAATTCTAAACTAAGTGAAAGAAGATAAGTTTAAGTGAGCAGGTCTTGACTATGATGTAATCTTTTACTCCTAATAACTTGTATGATCAATGTGGATATATTTATGACCTTGAGACATCCAAAAGGATGATTTGATGATGTTGACTAAAAGTCCATATGGTTGGGAAGCTTAGGGAGCAAGTTCAAAAATAAGGAATAAAGCTTATGTACAAAGTAGTGAACCTACCCTTCTTTTATGTGCTTGATGTATATGCTTTTGTGTTTATGTGTTTTATGTTATGAGATGATGATATATGGAATGTATGAATGAGATACGCTTTACCCTTATGTGTTTCTATGGACATACATGATAGTATGAAGCATTAAGCAAGATAACATGTCATTAGAAGCAAGAGAAAGTTAAGAGAAGTATGTCATACACTTGCATTCATTTTATATGTATTGATTGGTAATGTTTGCTACTGAGATTCTCCAGAATCTCACCCCTCCCCTAACTAACCATAATAGGTAATTGAGCATGGAAAATCTTGCATGAAGAAGAGAAAAATAATTAGAAGAAGAGAAATATGGATATTTGCTTTAACAAAGCAAAGCTAGTTTTCTCTATTCAATGAATAATTATGTAACAATTGTTGTACATGTCTATTTATGTAATGAAATTGTATATGATGTTAGAGACATGTCTAAATGAATATGAAAGTAAGTGGCAAGGATAAAAACATAGGTCTTGGAGAGTGAGCTTTCAGCTCCAGTTTGACCTGGTAAATATATGAATCTAACAATGAAATTTGGCTAGCATGTAGTACACATCCCAAAATTTACAATAATGAACATTTTGCCTTAATTGGATGGTATGCTAAGATATATGAATTTTCAAAGTTGAGGCTAAGAATCTGAAAGTTCTAGAAATGACCATATGAACAATAATATTTAATAAGTTAACTATATTGATTGGACCAATAAAACTCCAAATTCATATTTTTCCCTTAAAAAGCATTAAAGGACCTTTAAATAGAGACTTGAACCACCTTGCTATGTTTTTTGTTAGAATTAGTTATGACTCAAAGTTAGACTGTCAAATCTAGAAAATGAATATGGATAGTACCTAAGGACTAAGTTGTAAATTTTTAATTTTTGGGTCTAAGTAATGCTTTCTTCTAGTCAAAATCACTTTCGAATGAGTACTCTGAGAGGTAAAAGTAAGGATATTTCAAAAATTCACTCTAATTAGTCTATATAGCTAAAAAAATGAACCCTAATGGCTCATTCCTTCATTTCCCATTCATTTCCATCTCTTTTCTCTTCATCTTCCTCCATCTCCATCCACTTTCACTCCATTTTTGTCACATCCCGAAATTTAGACCGTGACCGGCATAAAATATGAATAGTTTCACATTCTGAAAGCCTAAAACCCCAAATGCAATGTTTAAAGTTTCCATAACATTTTCCAAAAATAAACAAAATCTTTTCTAAGGTCTAGGTGGAGCTTTTGCCATTTTTAAAATAATATAAGTTCTTAAGAAAAGTAATTACATTGAAAGTAATATTTGTCAAAAATGACGCTTCGGATTGGCAGCAAGACTCTTTACTACTCAGCGGAAGGATTAGGGTCACCTGCACTTCTGAGGCCAAATAATCTACTCGTGAATAATTTTCCAAGAATATGATTAAAAATGCGGAATTAACCAATACATAATCATGCTAAAAATGTATTTCATAATATTTCTTAATTTGATGCAAACCTTTCCGTAAATATTTGTATTTCAGGGAAAACAACAATATGAAATAACCATTTCAAATCAATCTTCTCACTATAAGAATTCCTGATCCATAACAATTTTCTTCACTTAACCTCCATTTTTTGCACATTCACTTCATCTTCTCACTATAAGGCTAGGAATTCAGTTTGGGAGCTTGGGAAGCATTTCCAACACTAACACCAATAAGCAACTGATCCTCTATTCCATAAGGAGAAAAGGTTGAAGCTAGAGCTTGGGGCTTTAATTTGGGAGTTTTTATTATCTATTTTCCCCTTTCTAGCATTATAGTTCAATTTGTCTTGTTAGATTGTTAAGTTTAGGTTTAAAGCTTTGTTGGGATGTGGATATTGAGATTTTATGATTTGGCACTTGTTTTAGATTGATTAATTCTACATTTGGTTGTAAGAATGTTTAGTTTGGTTAAATCTAATATTTTTATAATTAAATGAGCTATCTTGCATTGGTTTTCCAGTTGGATTGCTGAAGTTAACTCGTGCTATCATATTAATCTCACCATTTGCATTTAATAAGGGCAACTAATCTTATTTTGTATTCCTTGGTTAAGGTTTTTTATATAAGTTAATGTACCTAGATTTGGTTGGTCAATCAAGCTATTAAAGAAAATGGTTTTATAAAATGTCCACTATTTTATGAAGCGGTGAATGCTAAGATCAAAACTCTAAAGGGAAAATCTATCATAATTTCCTATCCATTCCATATTTATCAAAAATACAAAAACAAGTAGTTTAGGCTTATTTGTCATTTTTGCATTTTATATTGCTATGAACCAAAACCCCCATTTATCCCTTTCAATTGCATGATTCCTTTACATTTAGCTAGCTTAGGATTCCAATAAAGGCTCCCTAAAGTGATACGACCCAAGGTTATGCTATAATATATTCCTTGATTTCAAATTGTTGATTAGGACCCTAAGGTGTAATGATGAATGCTCTCATCGTTGAGGCCAAGACTAAGGTAGAGACATCTTGGCTAAAACCAAGATACCTTTTAATGAAGCTATGTGTTTCGTGGTCTCTTGGTCCTCTTTTCCTATTATTTGTGGTCTCTTGGTAGCTTAGAGCTTGGTCCTCATTTGGCATTTATCAAATTGGCTTTCAAACTTCAATTTCTCCTAAATCTCCTACAAAATAAACCAAAGTATTGTAATATCCTGTCTCCAAAAGTTAATTAGTTAGGAGAAAACACAAGTTGTTGACAAAAATGCCCTTTTAAACAATAATTTCATGCCAAGAACAACAACTTAAATAATCATAAATAGCATGAATGATTCCTTCAGGGTAGGAGTTACACCTATGATAATACCAATATTTCGTATTCATTTTATATCATTTTAGGGTCATTTTATAAAGTTTTTGAGCTTTAATTACATATCATTTGATTATATTGAGTCCTAAGTCCAAATATATGATTTTGTTTTTAGAAGGCCATTTTTGTCATTTATTTGTGTTTACAATTTTGATTGATTTCCAAGATATTTGGTATTATAAGTGTTTGATCTTAATTGTAGGAAATTAGAGATTAATTGAAGATTGGAGCAAATTTAAAGAATGCTAGAGAAGGAACTATGGAAAAGTTGCCAAAGGACCAAAGATGGACTAAGGAAAGACCCAAATTAATGTCAGAAAAGGACCCAGAGGCAAAATTACACTTTCATTGAATATGTTCTGTTTAGTCATGATAAACGAGTCCTTTGGTCATGATAAATGGGAACAGAATCTGCATACTCACATTTTTAGTGAGATTTTGTCTGGATTTGACTCTAATCCTAATTTTCACATTTAGGCCTCATTCCTAATCTAATTGTTGACCTAAAACCTATACTTTCAGCCACCAATTCATTTATTCATTCATCATTCATTCGCTCTTGACATAATTTATAACCATAGCACTCATATTCTCTCATCTCCTTCATTCTCTATCACCATTTCTTTCCATCTTCTTTTATTTCCCTCCATGGTTTATGCACTTAGGATTGAGTCATGGAGCTACAAAGCAGAGTTCTAGTGTTCAATTCATAGCTTTAACTTGTATTTGCTTTCTCCTAGATCTAGGATGCGACATTTATGGTTAGATTTGTAGTTTCTTTATAAGATTGCCTATTTGAGTTGAATTGTCATGACCTAAAATTTGAACTGTGACTGGCACAGAATATGAATAATTTCACATTCTGAAAGCCTCAAACCTTAAATGAAATATTTAAAATGAAAACCATAATGAATTACATTTCATAAATCAAAAGCAAGTATTCTGTACGAATCTCGGTAGGATCATCTTTGTATAACTGATCTCCTTATGATCCTACAACAGACTACAAACTTTCAAGTTTCCATAACATTTTCCAAAATCAATAGATTCTTTTCTATGGACTATGTGGAGCAATTATCCTTTTTCAAAATAATACAAGTACTTAATAAAAATAATTACATTAAAATCAGTCTTGTTAAAAAACAACACTTCGGACCTGCGATGAGGCTCTTCATTGCTCAATGGGAGGATTTGGGTCAATTGCACTATCTGAAGCCAAATAATCTACTCTTGAATAACATCCCAAAACATGATTTAAAAATACGGAAATAAACAATGCATAATTATGTTGAAAATGTATTTCATAACATTTTGTAGTTAAATGCAAACTTTTCCGTAAACATTTTGATTTTAGGAAACAACAGTTTTGAAATAACCATTTCAAATCAATCGTTTGAAAGCAATCCTTTCAAAACCATAATCTTTCCGTAGGACTTCAATAGAATATAAACAGACGTGGACACACAGTCCATGAGGGTAACTAACCAATATGGCGGCTCGAAGCCACTAATACAGACGTAGACACACAGTCCACGAGGGTAAATAACCATCAGACTTGGCCTGAAGCTAGAAACAGATAAAGGTCAAAACCTATGAATAACAGACGTAGGTACAAAACTTATAAATAACAGACGTAGGTACAAAACATACGAATAACAGACATAGGTACAAAACCTATTAATAATAGACACGAGAATAAATCCCACGAATAGCTGTCACGAGTATGAAATTCACGTATCTCCATCGAGCTCGAGTAACTAAGGTGCACCAAGGACTAACAGTACTGCTGTTAGCAAATGGGGTTATGTATTCCATCCTTTCTAAAATGTTTCCAACATGCGTGGGGTCCATTTCACATGTAATGATCTCAATCATTTCAAATGCCATAATCATGGGTAAAACCACTTTGAATTTCAAAAGCCCCAATGTGAACATTTAAAATCTAATATTAAGTTACTGGGAAAACATACGAAATTCACAAGGAATATTTCATGAATAACATCAGTTCAATATAACATTTGTCAAATTCTTTTCTAAAACCTCTTTATCCATTTTCAAGCATAATCGTTATCCTTTTTGTAAACCTTTTGAAAATAAATCATTTCAAACAATTTAAAACCATGAATTTGTAAAACTTGCTTTTCGTAAATCATATTTGAAATTTAACATTTTCGATGAAATGACAACTTATAAAATATTAACTTTAGTGAATGTATTCATTCACTTAACACGCCCTTAAACCTTTTCTCTTCCTGACAAATAACTTCCGATTAAAATCTTTTCTTAATCCCTTGATATTCTAAAACTAATATATTAACTTTCTATTCAAAGTCTTAGCAAAAGTAATCGTCCCTAATCTACAACCAATCATGAAGACAACCACTTATTCATTTCTAAACCTTGAACACGTCCTTTGTACAAATTTTATAACTTTCACAATTCATCTCTGAATAAAGATATATATATATATATCCATTACCCCCTTTTATCGGCTGTAATAGCTTTTATTCACACATGAACACCTATAAACTCTTAGAAGTTTCACCACTCATTTACACACACACATGCATAGATATGCATAACAATAGAAATCCTTTTCTTTTGTTCTTCTTCTTACTTTCTTTCAACAACATAGATATATATATACCCTCACAGCACAACCACAGAGCATGTATCCACCAGAACAATCATGCCTTCAATATATACATCTGCACATACATATACATATCATTCTCCCTTAACTAGAGCATCAGAACTGTCAGCCAATACCACATCCACACAAACACATATAAACACAGCAGAGTCCATGCCTCCCCTATCCTCTACTTCATGTCCATACCACAACCCCACACACATATACACCACTTAATTTCTAAAGACAGAAATAGAGTACAATTATCCATAGCTTCAAACTCACAGGAATAACATAGCACAAACAACAACATTTCATATCCTCACATCCACACAGACACAAAAATAGAGAAGGAAAGGAAAGGTATGAAACTTACCACTTATTCCACAATTGGAATTCACGGCAACTGAACCACAGAACCAAGCAGAAGAATGACAGAGTCTTGCTTTTCAATTTCCCTCCCTCGGTTACTCACAGCAATATCCTGAAACAATAGGGCAATAGCGACACAGTATAAAACAGAGTGAGCTTTATTACTCACGGCAGCTACCCAAATGGAAGAAGGAAGAAATTGAATGTGGGATCTGGTTTAATAAGCTTACCCATGTCACCCACTGCGTCAGCAAGATGGAGATGGAAATCTAAGACTTGCTACAGTACCTGTCACGTGGAGTAATGGCGATAGGCGGATGCTTACATGGCTATAGCGACAAACACTAGCACGGATGACTGGAAAGAAAATGGACTCACGGTGACCAATCTCAGAACCCATGAAGCTCCCTCTGTAATTCCTCTCTGCTGTCACTCTCACTGCCTTTCTCAACTGACAGAAAATAGAATGGGGAAGGAGTGCTTCAAACTTAAAGGCGATGGCAGTAGACCTTTCGTGCCGTGCACTCCCTTCCCGTACCATATGCTGAACCATCTCCGCTCTCCCCTCACATCGTGCTGTTGCTCTGCCATCGCTGCAAGTAGGAAGGAAATGGGGGATGGGACAAGAATTAGGTAAAAAGACAGAGGGGTAAAATTGTAATTTCACGGGCTAGAAAATTAAAAAGAAACCCTCACTCTGCTGCTGCTTAGACTCGAACGTAGGACCTCAAAGTTAACTCTCGAGCCTTCAGCCACTAAGCTACTACCTTATCTCTGAAATTTCCTACTGTGAATATATATATTGGTTGATAATTTAACTTTCAGATTTGAAAATTTCCTGACCCATAACATTCTTCCCCTCTTAAGAAATTTGGTCCTCTGAATTTTAAAGTATGCTCACCTTAGTCCTCGCATAAATGCTGGTACTTGATTCGCATCTCACTCTCCATTTCCCAAGTAGCTTCTTCCTCTAAATAGTTACGACTTTCATTAAAGGAATCTCTTTATATCGCAACTTCTTTACTTGTCTATCAATAATAGCTACCGGATATTCATCATATGACAAGTCTTCGTTCATATGAACCTCTTGATATTCCATAACATGAGATAGATCATACAAGTACTTTCGTAACATCGATAAATGAAACACTGGATGAATCTCTGATAGTTCTGGTGGTAGGGCTAATCAATAAGCTACAACACCTACTTTATCCAAAATCTCAAAGGGACCAATGAACCCTGAACTCAACTTTCCCTTTTCCCCCAAATCTCATAACACCTTTTATTGGCAACACCCTTAAGAACACTTTATCACCGACCATGAATTCTAATTCCCTACGACGATGATCCATGTATGATTTCTGTCGACTCTAAGCTGTCAATATCCTTTGTTGAATCACTTTTACCTTCTCTTTAACATCTTGAACCAAATCTGGTCCTAATATCTCTCTGTCACCAACTTCAAGCCATCCAATTTGAGATCTACATTATTTTCCATATAATACTTCAAACAGTGCCATTTGAATATTGGAGTGATAACTGTTATTATAAGCAAACTCTACTAGCGGCAAGTGTTTATCCCAACTTCTACCGAAATCCATAATACAAGACTTTAACATATCCTCAATTATTTGGATTATTCTCTCAGATTGTCCATCAATCTGAGGATGAAAAGTAGTGCTTAAATTCAATCGAGTACCCAATGCTTTCTGAAATGATTCCCAAAATTGAGAAGTAAATTAGGGCCCTCTATATGAAATGATAGACACTGGGACTCAGTGCAATCGCAAAATCTCCTTAATATAAATCTTGGCATATCTAGCTGCACTGTAAGTCGTCTTCACTAGAAGAAAATGAGCAGACTTAGTCAATCTGTAGACAATCACCCAAATAGAGTCAAAATCTTTAACCGTACGGGGAAATCCAATGATGAAATCCATTGTTATGTTTTCCCATTTCTATTCAGGTATTTCCAATCCTTGTACAGGCTTCTGATGTTCTGCTTTAACTTGTTGACACACCAAACAACGGGCAACAAAATCCGTCACATCATTCTTCATACCATGCCACTAATACAATTGCTTCAAATACTAATACATCTTAGTTATACCAGGGTGGATAGTATAAGCAGAATGATAAGCTTCTCCAAGAATTTGCCTTCTTAACTCCTAGACTTGAGGCACACAAATCCTGCCTTCATACCTCAGAACACCTTCTTGACAATCTCAAATTCTATATTACTTCCATCTTGGGTCAAACCTCGCAACTTGCATAACTTTGGGTCAGAGTACTGAGCTTCCTTAATCTAATCACTTAACGAGAAATGAGCTTGCAAATGAGCTAAAAATATTCCTTTATTAGTAATTTCAAATACAGAGACTCCCCTTGCTCCACTTTATGAATTTCTTGCACCATTAGTCTCTTTCAACCCTTATATGGCCAAGTTACCCATGGACTTTCTGCTTAAAACATCAACCACCACATTTACTTTTCTTAGATGATACATAATTGTACAATCATAATCCCTTAATAGTTCCATCCACCTTCTCTGCTTGAGGTTTAAATCCTTATGTTCAAAAATGTACTTGAGACTTTTGTGATAAGTGAAAATCTCACAAGTTTCAATGTACAGATAATGTCTCCAAATCTTTAAGGCAAACACCACTGCAGCTATCTCTAAATCATGAGTTGGATAATTCTGCTCATGCGTCTTAAGAATTCTAGAGGCATAAGAAATCACTCGTCCATTCTACATTAACACACAGCCTAACCCAATTTGAGAAGCATCATAGTACACTGTGTACCCTCTAACTCCTGAGGGTAAGCTTAACACTAGAGCAGAAGTTAAAGATTCTTTCAACTTTTGAAAACTTCCTTCACATTTCTCATCCCACATGAAGTTCATATTTTTTTGTGTTAACCTTGTCATCGGAGCCACTAATCTTGAAAAGTCATGCACAAAACAGCGATAATATCTTGCAAGGCCTAAGAAACTCTGAATCTCAGTGACCGTAGTAGGTCGTGGCCAACTCTTGATTGCCTCAACCTTACTAGGATCAACCTGAATGTTATCTTTTAACACCACATGCCCCAAGAAAGTGACTTCAGTCAACCAGAACTTACACCTAGAAAACTTATCATAAAGTTGTTGTTTTCTCAACCTTTGCAACACTCTGCTCAAATGATATTCATGCTCCTCTGTACTCTTGGAATATACCAAGATATCATCAATAAACATGATCATAAACTTGTTGGAAATCGTGCCATAGGGGCCAATCATTGTCTTATGAACATTATTGATTTATGAATTTATTAATTGAGTTATCATATTATTTGCATGTTTACTATGATGACCATCCTTGGATAATTTATGATATTATCCTAAATGTCCCTGGTCGATCATCTATGTGGGAGCACAGATGAAATAAGACCAGTATGACTTTGAAGATGTATAGAGATATAAATCAAAGTCATAAGCACATGTAAGAGTACAGGGTGTTGGACCGACCCGCTATGAGAGAACTGCATGGGTAACGTCATAAGCTTCTCTCATATACAAACCATGTCAATATGCCCTTTGACCTGAGATCATCATGGATTCCTACATGACAAAACGCTCAGCTTTGACCTAGTCAAAAGTCACTTTTGACCGAGTGATCATAAAGACTATGTTCGGCCTTAGTGGTTTTTCATGCGGAGGAATGTGAATGGTCAAGATGGAATTTGTCCCTCACATTCGTGGAGAGATATTACTGGGCCCCTCGATGAGTGAGTCTGAGAAATGTATGGCCATACTGTAATGGAAAGGTAGTTCCATTTCTATAGTCAGACTACTCAGGGATCGAGAAAGTAACGGTCAGGAATAGGAGGATGACATTATCCATGCCTCATCCATGACCAAAATATCGCGTGACAGAAGGGACATGATATGGTTGTATAAAAGGTTACATCGTTTATCGATCCTCATATGATTTGGGTAGTCGTTATGTCTTGCTAGAGACCGCTTGCGACTTGTGGGCTAGTATAGCAAATGGCCCACTGCCAACTTCATATGGGCCTACAGGGTCGCACACAAAATAGCCCAACACGAGCTATGATGTCCAGATTCATTGAATCTAAGACATGTCCAGATTCAATGAAAGATCCAGGTGAATGTATATATATTTATTTATATTTATATTCGTATATATATAAATTCGTATATATATATATATATATTATATATATGAGATATATGAGATTTAATTTATAAGGATAAATTAAATCCCTATCACGTTTGAATTCGAAATTCAAATTGATAGGATATCTCATATAAGAGATATTTATAAGATTTAATTTATAAGGATAAATTAAATCTCTATCACGTTTGAAATTCGAAATTCAAATTGATAGGATATCTCATATAAGAGATATTTATAAGATTTAATTTATAAGGATAAATTAAATCTCTATCACGTTTGAAATTCGAAATTCAAATTGATAGGATATCTCATATAAGAGATATTTATAAGATTTAATTTATAAGGATAAATTAAATCTCTATCACGTTTGAAATTCGAAATTCAAATTGATAGGATATCTCAAATTTGATTTATGAGAATAAATCAAAAATAGTTCAGTCTCATCTTTATTTAAAATTAAATAAATGGGTAATTAAATCTGTGGGACGGATTTGATATTATTTTATTTAATTAGTTTCTTATAAAATCATACAATATATGATATTGTATTATTTTGGAATTAATATAAGATTAACTCCAAAATCCAATTAGGTTAAGTGGAAAAACGCATAGCATCCTCTATATCTGATTGGAGGAGCTACGTTTGAAAATAACACAGAACACAAAAGGCCAAACGGAATCTGCAAAAGGTTTGCAGACAAGAAACTGCTGAAATAGAGACGGAGACTTGTGAAAGCCTTGGAGGGACAGGAGACGCTAGCACGTCGTTCGTGGTTGGAACGCTGTTCGTGTGGATACCAGTAGAGGAAGCCGACCTGAGGCGTCGACTTCTTGTGATCGGAAAGAGACCACCGTTCGCGGAGAGAATCTGTGAAGGTCGCTGAGGAACACTCCGTCGATTTCTTGCGATCAGAAAGAGATCACCACCCACGTAGAGAAGCTGTGAAATTCGCTGAGCAACACTAAGGGTAATGACTCTTTCCACTTGACTTAAATACATACGGCAGATCCTGGCAAGGAATGGAAAATTTTTAAAGTTTATTTCCGCTACGTGTCTTCTAATTCCTTACAAAACTTATCTAGAAATTCTCTGAACACTTAATTCATCAAGTCCATGAATGCCGCAAGAGCATTTGTCAAACCAAAGGACATCACTAAGAATTCATAATGACCATAACGAGTCCGAAATGCTATCTTTGGAATATCTTCCTTAATCTTTAATTGATGATAACCTGATTACAAGTCTTCTTTTGAAAAGCATTGCGCCCCTTGCAACTGGTCAAATAGATCATCAATGCATTGTAACCGGTACTTGTTCTTTATGGTTACCTTGTTAAGCTGTCGATAATCAGTTAACAGCCTTAACGATCCATCTTTCTTCTTAACAAACAACACTGGTGTACCCCACGGAGAAGTGCTGGGTCAAACAAACCATTTAGCTAACAATTCTTGTAGTTGAGTCTTTAATTCCATTAACTCAGAGGGCGTCATCCTATAAGGCAAAATAGAAATTGGCTGCATGCCCAAAATGACGTCAATTTCAAATTCTATCTCTCTATCTAGGGTTAAACCTAACAATTCCTCTAGAAATACATTAGGAAATTCTTGAACAACTAGAATTTGGTCTAAACTGACAGTAGGCCTGTCAACATCTTAGACTATAACTAAAAATCCCTGATAACCCTTAGTCAAATTCATTGGGCTTTCAAAGCAGAGATCAAGTTAGTTGATTTCTCTACTTCATTCCCTTGCTATGCAAACCAAGTTTCACCCAGAATATTAAATTTTACCACTTTCAAGTGGCAATCAACAGTAGCATAACAAGAAGCTAACTAATCCATGCCTAATATCACATCAAAGTCAATCATGTCAAGAATAATCAAGTCAACAAACCTTTCTCTACCCTCAATAGATACTTCACAAGATTTATACACTTATGAACTGGCAAAGATTCCCCGATCGGGGTAACAACCATAAAAGGATAATCAAATCTGACAGAATCCTCACCCAACCTTTTAGTAAAATATTTCAAAACATAAGAATGTGAGATCCAGGGTCAAACAATGCATAAGCTTTTTGAGAACATATAGTGATAGTACCTGTGACCATAATGTTTGAGGCCCGAGCATCTTGCCTCATCATTGCATAAACCCTAGCTTATCCTTGACCTATAAAAGGTTGTGCTCTTTTCTTCGAAGGTCTTCCTGATGTACCTTTACCCATCGAGGTAGAAGTTATCCCAGTGGATGGAGTTATGAAAGTAGCAGGGTAAGGAGAAGGTTGAGCTAATCTATAGCTCGAAGTAAGTTGAGCAAACAGACACTCTCTCCTCATATGAACTGGATATCCGCATCCATAACATATGCCATGGTCTTATGATAGACTCCAGAATGATACTTCCTACATGTAGCACATGGGGATCTAGAATAGCTAGATTGACTAACCCCAAGCTAAGGTCTAGCACTTCCAAACTTAGGTCTTAAGTCTGCAACACCCACAGAGGGTCCATAAGATCTGGGTGCTGGCGGCAAAGCAAATGATGGGGGTTGGCCCTGAGAGTGGTTCCCTTTAAATGATGACCCTTGGAACCTTCCACTCCCAATCTTTTGCTTCTTAGAAATTCCTTCTTCTTCCATGTGCTTCAACTCAATTATCAATGCACAATCAACCACATCTACGTAAGAGGAAAAATGATTTAGCATAGGGGCTACAACTTCATGTATGTATATCGGTAATCCCTTAATAAATCTTCCAATCTTATCCTTCTTTGATGGAATCAAGATATATGCATATGATGAAAGCTCTATAAACCTTCTGTCATACTCAGCTACGGTTATCCCTGAAGTACATTTCAACAGTAGAAATTCCTTAATCCTGGCATCCTTTTTACTCTGGGGAAGGTAACGCTTCAAAAAAAAGATCCTTAAAATCCTCCCATGACAATAACAATACTCTATCCTGTGCAAACCTGGCACTGTCTTGCTCCAGGCATTCACAATCCCCTCAAGTCAAAACAAGGCAAACTCCCTGTATTGTATATCTGGATACCTCAAAGCTCGGAATCTCTTCTCAATACCTTATAGGAACTCTATGGGTTCCTCTCGAGAATCAAACCTTGAGAACTTAGGAGGATCTAACTTTATGAACTCTGATAACCTGACCACTATAGATTCCTCCTCCATAACCTGTGGTATCTCTTCTCGAGTCTCATGCCTTGAGGATGTAGAGATCTCTGGAGACTGTAAAGGATATAGTTTCGCTTCAGATAGAATTTCTTTAAGGGGTATAAGGGGTAGACCGCTTTAAGCCCTAGCTCCTCTATGACCCTATCCTCAGCCTCAAGGAAGCAAGTCACTTTGCTGAGTAAAGCCTCAGTCTGAAGCCCTATCACTCCTAGAGCTCCCTCCAGATAATAGACATCTAGGCGGCATTTAACTATACACAAAACATATAAAACATTCAATTTTAAAGGGAATATGTTTTCAAATTCATAAAAAAACAAAACACTTTCAAATTTCTTAAAGAGGTCTTCAGAAATGCCTCAACTATAGTTATGTCTAGGTTCATAATGATAATTGAGACCCCACTGAAGTATCCCTACTCCACTTAGCTATAGAAAAACTTGGCTCTGATACTAAAACTATCACGTCCTAAAATTTGAACCGTGACTAGCACAGAATATGAATAATTTCACATTCCAAAAGACTCAAACCTTAAATGAAACGTTTGAAATGAAAACTATAATGAATTATATTTCATAAACAAAAAGCAAGTCCTTTGTAAGAATCTCAGTAGGATAGTCATTGTATAACCGATCTCCTAATGATCCTACAATAAACTGCAAACGTTCAAGTTTCCATAACATTTTCCAAAATCAACAAAATCTTTTATGTGGACTATGTGGAGCAATTACCCTTTTTTAAAATAATACAAGTACTTAATAAAGATAATTATATTAAAATCATTCTTGTTCAAAAATAACACTTTGGATCTGCTACGAGGCTCTTCACTACTCAGCGGGAGGATTTGTGTCAACTGCACTATCTGAACCCAAATAATCTACTCGTGAATAACGTCCCAAAAACATGATTTAAAAATGAGAAAATAAACAATGCATAATCATGTTGAAAGTGTATTTCATAATATTTCGTAGTCAAATGCAAACTTTTCTGTAAACATTTTGATTTCAGGAAACAACAGTTTTGAAATAACCATTTCAAATCAATCATTTGAAAGCAATCCTTTCAAAACCATAAACTTTTTGTAGGACTTCAATAGAACGTAAACAGACATGGACACACAGTCCATGAGGGTAACTGACCAATATGGCGGCTCAAAGCCACTAATACAGATGTGTACACATAGTCCACGAGGGTACATAACCATCAGACTTGGCCCGAAGCCATGAAATATACACAAGTATGAAACCTACAAATAACATACTCAGGTACGAAACCTACAAATAATAGACATAGGTACGAAACCTATAAATAATAGACGTGAGAATAAATCCCGCAAATGACTATCGTGAGTACAAAACTCACGTATCTCTATCAAGCTCGAGTAACCAAGATGCACCAAGGACTAATAGTACTGCTGTTAGCAATCAACGTTCTGTATTCTGTCCTTTCTAAAATGTTTCCAACATACGTGCAGTCCATTTCACATGTAATGATCTCAATCATTTCAAATACCATAGTCGTGGGTAAAACCACTTTGAATTTCAAAAACCCAGCATGAACATTTAAAATCCAATACCAAGTTACTGTGAAAACATATAAAATTTACAAGGAATATTTCATGAATAATATCAGTTCAATGTAACATTTGTTAAATTATTTTCTAAAACCTCTTTATCCATTTTCATTCATAATTGTAATCCTTTTTGTAAACCTTTTGAAAATAAATCATTTCAAACAATTTAAAACCATGAATTCGTGAAACTTGCTTTTTGTAAATCATATTTGAAATTCAACATTTTCAATGAAATGATAACTTATAAAATGTTAACTTTAGGGAACATTATTCACTTATCTGACACGCTCTTAAACCTTTTTCTCTTCCCGACAAATAACTTCAGATTAAAATCTTTTCTCAATCCCCTGATATTCTAAAACTAATATATAACTTTCTATTCAAAGTCTTAGCAAAAGTAATTATCCCTAATCTACAACCAATCATGAAGACAACCACTTATTCATTTCTAAACCTTGAACACGTCCTTTGTACAAATTTTATAACTTTCGCAATTCATCTATGAATAAAGATATAAATATATATATCCATTACCCCCTTTTATCGGCTATAATAGCTTTTATTCACACATGAACACCTATAAAACTCTTAGAAGTTTCACCACTCATTTACACACACAAATGCATAGATATGCATAGTAATAGAAATCCTTTTCTTTTGTTATTCTTCTTACTTTCTTTCAACAACACAGATATATATATACCCTCACAGCACAACCACAGAGCATGTATCCACCAGAACAATCATGCCTTCAATATATACATCTACTCATACATATATATATCATTCTCCCTCAACCAGAGCACCAGAATTGTTAACCAATACCACATCCACAGACAAACACATATAAACATAGCAGAGTCCACGCCTGCCCTATCCTTTACTTCATGTCCACAGCACAACCCCACACACATACACACAACTGAATTTCCAGAGACAGAGACAAAGTACAATTATCCACAACTTCAAACTCACAGGAATAACACATCACAAGCAATAACATTTCATATCCTCACATCTACACAGACACGACAACAGAGAAGGAAAGGAAATGTGTGAAACTTACCACTCGTCCTATAATTGGAATTCACAGCAACTGAACCACGGAACCAAGCAGAAGAATGATAAAGTTCAACTTTTCAATTTCCTTCCTTCTGTGGGGTGATGGCGACACAATATAGAATAGAGTGAGCTATGTTGCTCACCGCAACTACCCAAATAGAAGAAGGAAGAAATTGAATATGAGATATGGTTTAAGAAGCTTACCCATATCACCCACAGAATAAATCACGACGTCAACAGGATGGGGATGGAAATCTAAGACTTGCTACAGTACCCATCACGTGGAGCAATGGCGATATGTGACTGCTTACACGGTGACGGTGACTGTGACAAACACTAGCTCGGATGACTAGAAAAAAAATGGACTCACGGCAGCCAATCTTAGAACCCACAAAGATCCCTCTGTAATTCCTCTCTACTATCACTCTCGCTGCCTTTCTCAACCGATGAAAAATGGAACGGGGAAGCAGTGCTTCAAACTTAAAGGTGATGGCATTAGACCTTCCGTGTCGTGCACTCCCTTCCCACGCCGCAAGCTAAACCATCACCACTCTCCCCTCATGTCATGTTGCTGCTCTGCCATAGCTACAACAAGAAGGAAATGGGGGAGGGGATGGGAATTAGGTAAAAGGAAAGATGGGGGAAATTGTAATTTCATGCGCTGGAAAATTAAAAAGAAACCCTCACTTTGTATTTGCTGAGACTCAAACACAGGACCTCAGAGTTAACTCTCGCGCCTTCAGCCACTAAGCTACTGCCTCATCTTTGAATTTTTTTGCTGTGAATATATATATTACTTGATAATTTAACTTTCAAATTTGAAAATTTCCTGAGCCATAACATGAAATTGATTTTAGAGCTCATGATTGCATCTATGATTATGATTGTGATTATTTCTTCTCTTGTTGCTGTGTTGATTTTGATTGCAATATGGTTATGTGTTGTGAGTTGAGATTGCTCTTGCATCTAAAATGGATTAGTGTTAAGGCCTTGCACTAATTCATTATAAAGGAATTTGCTTCATTGAATTAATCCTATGACAATTAGTTAATTCTCATATTTGTTAGAACTATGATAGCCCAAGATCATGCTCAAGAGATTTTCATCACTTGCATTTTCAAATATATTTTCATCCATTCCATTTATTTCTATAAAAACCTAAAAAACATCTATTTTAATTGAATTGTCCTTAATTGATTTCAAATGAATTCTCAAAACCCCATGTTTATTTCTTTCAATTGCATTTAGTTTCTTAGGATAGTTAATAAGTCTCTTTAGTGAAACGATATGGAGTCACACCACTATAGTGCTTCTCTTGGTAAATTTATGATCTTGATCCCCAAAGTGTATTGAATCAACCTATTACAAGCACCATCAGGATGTAAGTGGCACTTGAATTTATCATCATTTGTAAGAAGTTTATCATGGAGAATAAACCATGCAAAAGTTTTACATTTGTGGGGAATTTTGAGTTTCCATAAATGTGTCCATCATTCGGGATTAGCGATACTAGGTGGATTAAGACTACTGTAAGCAGATCTGGTGGTTAAGACACCACTCTTATCCCATCTCCATCATGCTCGCTCAACACCATTCCTATCTTGAACCACTTGCATACCTTCTTTAGTTTTTTACCAGTTCTTCTTGATGCCACTCCAAGTGTTAGAACACATTTTTGTTTTGGGATTTATACGGGGAAGAAGGTTATTTCCACACCCATATTTGCCTCTGATGACTTTAACCCAAAGCGAATCACGGTCATTTAAAGCCCAGTTTTGTTGTTTAATATGTCTCACACCAAGGCCACCTAGCTTCTTGTCACAACACACTTTATCCCAAGATATGAGATGCATTCTTCTCTTCTCATCAGAAGAGTCCCAAAGGAAATCTCGGGATTTTTTGTCAGTGCTCTAACAAATAGGAGCCAGAAGATTTATTGTTTAAGTGTAGGTGGGCATAGCTGCAATAACCGATTTGATGAGAGTATCACGGCTTGCCATTGATGTTCTAGAGATATGCCAATTATTTAACGTCGATCGCACTTTGTCAATTATAAACGATAGGTTTCAAAGGTAACACGTTCATGGTGCAAAGGCACCCCTAGGTATTTTCCAAGATTTGCGGTTCTGGTAAAACCAAGTGCTTCGCTCATCTGACTTGATCTTGTATGGTTTATATTTGCAGAAAAGAAAAATCCCATTTTGCTAGCATTCACTTTCTGGCCAGAGATAGAACAAAATATCTCAAGACAATTTTGATAATCTCTACTTGCTTCATATTTGCTTCTGCAAACAACATCATATCATTAGCAAAAAATAACTGAGATATAGGTCCTTAACAATTCTGATCGGTTTTCATACATTATTAGCCACTTCATTCTGTATGAGATGAGCTAGTCTTTCCATGCAAATCACGAACAAATACAGTGATATTGGATCACCCTGCCTGAGGCTGCTAGTCGGGGTGAATTCTTTAGCTTTACTTCCTTCCCAAGGAATTTGCATGGTAGGAGAAGAAGTGCAAGCACGCATCACTTTCCTCATGTTTGAAGGGATCTGAAGGTCGTCGAGACGACGTAAGAGAAAGTCCCAGTAGAGACCCCAATCATATGCTTTCTCCAGATCTTGATTGCAAGGAAGCCCTTCTTGCCTTGTATATTCTTCATAGAATGGATCACTTCCTATGAAACAATACTGTTGTCTAAGCTATTGCAGCCAAGAACCAAGCTGCTTTGATTCGAGGATATCATCTGCGGCAAACAACATTTTAGTCTATTAGTATGACTTTGGGGGTCGCTTTATAAGTAAAATTACAAAGACTGATGGAGTGAAAATCACGAATGGTTTCTGGACACTCCCTTTTCGGAATAAGCACAATTAAAGTATGATTAAGATTTTTGGTGCTGCTTGAATCTGCAAAAGGCTGCTTGACAACTCTGGTCATTGAAGGGCCCAAGACATCCCATTGTTTTTTAAAACAATAGGGCGTTTAGTCCATCGGGACTAGGAGATTTCTGTGCTCCCATACTAAAGATAGTCGTCTTAATTTCCTGAACCGACACCTCCTACTGGAGATCACCCAAAAGCGAAGAATCCAGAACCAGGTAGGAAATACATTGTAACCTATTGTTTGTGTTATGGCCATCCTCACTAAATAGCTTTATAATGAAATCAGTAGCCAAAACTTTTCGCAGCATCATCAAACCACTCTCCAACGGTATTTTTAATAGCCAATCTTGTTTCTTCTCCACCTTCCATATCTTGCATGGAAATACTTGGTATTTTTATCTGCTAAAGAGTACCAATTACCTTTTGCCTTCTCGGCCAGTAATAAGTCTTCCTAAATAAGGACTTCCTCAAGCTCTAGCCTAAGCTTCCTCTGAAGTTGCTCAAGGGCAGAGGACGGGCCAAAAGGATTCAGGTTCTTGGTGATACCATCAAGAAGCCCATAATACAATTTTTTTTTGTTGGTACAATATAATGCAATTATTTTCTCTTCCAAGGTGACCATAAACTTTGTAGTTCCAATCTTCCACGTCCGCTGTAAAATAATTTGCATTATCCGCCCAACCTGCAAAAGGATCCCAAGCTTCTTTAACCAAGTGAGAGGGAAGTCATCATGAAGAACCCAAGAAGCCACGAAGCGAAGGGGCTCCGTATGTTGATGAGGTCCAACTTGAGAAGTATGAAGAAGAACAGGACGATGATCAGATTTATACCAAGGAAGATGCTTCATAGAAGCATCAAGAAAAAGTTCAAGGAATCAATTATATGCCAATATACTATCAATGTGACTTTTACATCCTTCACATTTCCAAGTATAAAAAGGTACATTACACCCCAGGTCATTCAAACTCAGACTCAAAAAACTACGCATAAACTTCTAAATTTGTGTAGATAACCTTAACTGTGAATTATATAACAATTTAAACTTAATTTTTTTGTGTATATAAATCCTTTACAAACTTTGAGTTGTATATATAACCTTAAACTTTAAGATGTATGCATATAATTAAAGAATAAAATTAATAACAGGAGTGTTACCTACATAAGTGTGAAATTTTGAGAGGATTTATTGTTAGGTTTATTTCAAAAATGATGGAACTTATGTGGATATGTCATAAAGTTCAAAGTTCAAAGAAATTATATATAATTTAGCATTAGAATAATAAGTGGGGAATAAATGGCCAACGAAATGGATTACAAGATTCTTTGGTAATTAAGATTAGATTCTGGAGAAATAACGAATCTTAGGAACTCGTAAATTGATGTCATAAAATTTCAGACTCATAGTGGCGTATCCTAGGAACTTGTAAACCAATTTTATAAAATTTTCAGACTGAAAGTGGTCCACTAACAGCCGTGATTATTATTATAAAATAACCCCAAGTCTTGCGCATTAATTAATTATTTACTCCTACTCAAAATCATTTGTGTCTAACACAAGCATAAGGTATTTATTGACAACTTTTTCACCCACATAATGAACACTTACTGTTCCTAAAGTGATCACTATTCTGTATCTGTACAGTGTAAAATGACAAGATAGATCACATAGAAAGAGAGCGTCTAAATAATAATAATAAATTCTTAGGAGATCAATATTTAAAAATAAATAAATAGATCAAATCAAATATGAATAGACGTATAAATATATCATGTATAAGAGGAATTCAACAAGAATCCCCCTCACAAGAACTAAAAATTGGTATGTGTCATGTTATCTAGGGTTTAAATTTGATGGCCATGTCAAGGTTATTAAATTAAGCAACCCCTAATTTCGGATATAGTTATACACACACACACACACACACACACACACATATATATATATATAGTTGATACTCATTTGATAGACAATGATTGCTACAAAACCATTTGAAAAATAGATAAACAAAAACACAACAGCATGCATGTAGGCTGTAGCATACACCAGAAAGCTACATATATGTATATATATGTAGCTTCTCGACTCACATTGAAAACCAGGTACTGCGCATACAAACAGAAATAATGCAAGAAACCCATATTTAATACATCATGAAGAGGCATTCATTTTCATATTTCCCAAGTCACACTCTAATCCCAAAATATCCAAATATCTCTTCTTCAGAGACAGGTTGATAAAAGGAGATCTTCTACTTAATAAAAAAAATTAGGAGATCTCAATTTTTTTTAAAAAAATGAATAATAAGTAAATCAAATCATATAAATGTTTTTGTGAAATTCAACTAGAATAATTGATTTGGTTTACTAATCACTTATAATCCGTTGCTAACTAAGAATTCCTCAACAACAAGCTTTGTCTCCTTGGAGTCTACCATATACGTAAATTATACCGTATGTATTATATTAACAACTAAATTTTTAGATATATTATTAATAAAAAAAGTTCTATTTAAGAATTTCATTGTTCTTTTTAGTCTTTCTCTATCCCCTCTTTTCTGGCTCCAAATATTTTATCCACTCTTTTTACATGTACCTCCAATAGCTTATTTTGTACATGTCTCACAATTTTCTACAATTTTCTCTAATTGAATTAACTTATATGGGTCGTATAAACTCCTTGCCTCCTCTTTTTTGTTATTTTCCTTTCCCTCTAAGGTTTGCCCCCTCTTTTTTGTTATTTTCCTTTCCCTCTAAGGTTATAAAGTTCAGTAACCTTTAGATGTCTGACGGAAACATATAGTTGAAATATTTAGAAAGATGTTGCGAAGAAAATGATTGCAACATACTCAATTAATATAATACCCATTTCGATCCTTTTTATATGAGACAATTTTTTTTGTATGACTCATTCTTTTTTATGAGAAACATTTATAAGTTGTCTCAATATTTTCTTACTTTCTCATTTTACCACATTTAATTACTCATATTACTTATCTATCGATGTATTTAATTCCCACTTTTAACTTAATTCCCATATCTTAGATGCATTTTCTTTTCACCACACTTTCTATCTCTTCCACATAATTGAGGGTATTTTTGACAAAAAAATATATTTTTTATATTTGCATTGTTCAACTAATTTTAACCAACTTTTTAATAAACATGATTCAGTTTATTGTCTCTTATAAAATAGAACGGATGAAGTATCCATTAAAGAAAACACATCATATATGTAGTTGATCTCACATTAAAAGCAAATTAAGCAAAAATAACATAAGGAGCTACATTGTTCACGACTGATATGAACACTGTCGCTTCTATCAGTTTACATATACACGCGCGCCCACATATCTAATACAATATAGCCCTAAAGCGTGAAGTCCTTCATCAGCAACAGCAGAAAGAAATAGAAACACATACACAAACGCACACATATTCCAATTCCCAAAATGTCTAAATATCTATTCTTAAGTACCATAGTTCAATATTTATGGGCTAGGAGGGGGTGTTTGATGTCCTACGCCAGAGCTATGACCTCTAGTTGTAGGACGGAAAGCATCATCCTCATTAACCTTTTATCGGTTTTTGGTGTAAGAAACATGAGAGGGAGCATGTGGGCTCCTCAAGGACACGAATCTAGTGATAGCTGGAGGTTGAATGTGAAGCTTCCTTGATGCTGCTACTGACGAACTGAAGTAAAGTTGCTGAAGAAGGAAGAGAAGACAGGTTAATGGAAGCGGATCCTCTCAGAATCCGCTTCCCTCAGGATCCCTCAGAAGCAGTAGAAGCATGTTGAGGCTTTTTGCCTCCTCCTCTTGTGTCACCGCTTATCTATTAAAAAAAATTAAAAAAAAACTGTTTTTTTAAAACACTTTAAAAAAGTGTTTTTAAAAAAAAATAAAAAATACACTTTTCTTAAATTTCAAAATACTTTTTTAAAGTGTTTTTTTTAAAAAAATATTTTGAAGAGGAGCCAACGGAAACACTTGTTTTTTTAAGTGTTTTTAAAAAAAAACAATTTTTTTATAGTTTTAAAAAAAATAAAAAATACACTTTTCTTAAATTTCAAAACACTTTTTTAAAGTGTTTTTAAAAAATATATTTTAAAGAGGAGCCAGCGGAAACACTTTTGTTTTTTTTAAGTGTTTTTAAAAAAACAATTTTTTTATAGATTTTAAATTGTTTTTAAAAAACAGTTTTTATTTATTTAGTTTTTAATAGATAAGGGGTGGCGCAGGAGGAGGAGGCAAAAAGCCTCAGCGTGCTTCTACCGCTTCTGAGGGATTCTGAGGGAAGTGGATTCTTAGAGGATCCGCTTCCCAGGTTAATATGATTGTTTTCTCAGCCATGACTGAAAACCCTAGGCTTTAGGAAGGAATAATAATATTAATGGCTTCTTCAGTTAAAATATACCACTATCAAAACCTAGCTAGTTCAAGAACCCCCACAAGGGACTGCTGTTTATATCATGACTGCAGTAGTCTCAGTGCGATCATATAAAATAAGTTTTTGTTCACACGGAGGTTGCCTTTCTTAGTTGATAATGTAATCATACTGTGAGAGTGAGGATAAGAGAGAGAGAGAAAGTAAGGATGAGGTAAGTGGGACATTTTTTGAGGTTGCTTAAATTTCCTCACAACCGTTCAATGAAAAGCAAACCGGTTCTTAATTTAAAAGGAAAAGATCATTTTGGTTGTGATTAGACAACATTAAGGACACACTTGCGTTTAAAAAAGGAGATTGAAATCTGCATTATCATGCGAGTTATAGTATATGTTTTGTTTTATAAAGAAAATCTTCTTCCACTCACAATATAATGGATCTTATGAAACAGACATCTTCGGCCTCCACATTTTTTTGCCAGTCTTCTTTCCCTAAAATGAGTATGCCATGGAACATGTGTTCAAGCTTTGTTGCGCATATTAACTTGTCTCCATTAATTTTGCTTTGCTTGAAGAGCTTCAAGGCCACTATACTCAATTTTAGTATGGGTTAGGAACACTCTTGCTATTTTTTATAAACTTTTAATTACCATGATTAACTAAATTAAATTGAGGAGAATCATAGCCAAAAAGAATTAATTCCCATAATATATTTGTTTTTTGAAAATTAATCTCTATAGACAGAGTTACGCTAGTTTTACAGACAACTTATGCCTTGTCAACATTCTTATTTGCGTAATCCCACTACTGAGAAGGTGGGTACGAAATTTGCAAAACCACAATGCTAAAAAACACTAACCTCTCATCATCACTTGGAAATTCTCCTATTTCATATTAAGGACTAAATTGTTGTTTAGTTATTATTAGGCTCGAGTGAACTTAACTTTAGCGAAACATAAAACATGTCTAATGATAAAATCAATGATGATGATGCCCTAGTTAACACCAGCCCCATAAATGTATCAATTTATGTTGTAATTAAAAATTTATTTAGATCATTATATTATTAATTGTATTATTTATGTAAATTGTTGTAGGACTATAATATGAAATAATGAAATTTTGAAATTAGCAATGAATTAGAGACAAAAGTTGATTAGGGATGGAAAATTCCATGGCAAGAAATTTAGCAACGGAAGTGTTGGAATGTTTCCGTCGCTAAAAATTGTGACAGAAATTAGCAACTGATTTGTGATGGAATTAATTATTATTTTGTAGTGCTAATGGTACTTAATTAGACTAAACTGTTATTGGGAATTGAAAAAATATATATTAAATTTATAAAGTCAGTATGAAATTTGTGCAAACCATTACTAAAAAGTAGGGGTACGCATGGAAATTTCTTCCCGATCATCCTGTCCTAGTTCTGATCTCTTCTAATGAGTTAGGATGCTCCAATGATAAAACAGAGACATAAAAACGGGACTGGGACAAATGTACGTTGGATTGGACAGGACATAGAAGGCTCTTGGGATACCCACCTCATTCATTGTGTGTATATATATATATATATATATATATATATATGTATGTATAGTATTTTTCAGCTTTACATATTTTCATGTTTTAAGTTTAATGATGGTAATATATTTGAATCTCATGTTTGCATGATAACATACTTTATTACACATTTACAAGAATTTTCATTATTTTATGTATTGATATGTAGCTGAAATTGAAATTAAAGATGGAATTTGAAACAAATTATTGCGGATAAGGTATGATTGATTATTTAGAATTTAAAGATATGGATATAGTGATTGAGTTTGATTGCTTAATTCATTATTCTTATAAGGAAAATAGTAACTTTGTTTCAATTGGATGTGTTGATTCTAGCTGTATTACTTAAGAGAGGTAAATTGTGTGATTTTAAAAATTTTAGAAAGTCTAAAAATATTTGAATAAATTTAAAGAGTAGAGTTTATAATGATATCATTGAAGAAAGGAAGAAGTTGTTAAATAAAGATTGTACATAATTAATTTATACTGGTTCAATATATTACACTTGGTCTACATCTAATCCCTAAATAGCTCCTCTAGATGTTCCTCTATCTCCAAGATCTATGGGCTCATGGTGCCTCAGTATATTCACATAAGAGTCCCTCAAACTCCCTTATTAGAATAGACTGAATCACTTAAGAAGGAGGTGAATTAGGTAATTATGTGACTTTAAAAACTTTGTTAAAACTCTTTTGCAATCTTACCAGTGAAATAGATAAGTTTGAAAACTTTGATCAGGTAGTTGAAATGGTTGCTGGAAATATAAAGAGTTAAGGAAAATAAATATCACACAGAATAACTATCCTGGTTCAATCCTCCTTGACCTACGTCCAGTCCTCAGCTCCCTACTGAGATTTTTCAATCTACTATTTACTAAGATTATAATAGGCTCTTAGTAGCCTTTACAAACTCAATTTTCACGGCTAATTCAGAACCACCTCAATCCTGATGTTACACCACACTTCTGGTTACAACTCTCCCCCTTAATATGATATGAGCAAATTTCACATTAAATCCCCTTATTCCAAGGTTTTCTCATAGTTAAGTAAAATAATATAGGTATATCAATCTATCTTAGATATAGTGAATAAAATATTGTTGTCCATAATAATTTTTCTCTCGTAAGGAATTATATATGAAAAATAGAGAGTTAGAGGCTTTTGAAGTTTTTAGCATTATAATGATACATTCATAGCCCCTCTTTTTTCTTCTTGAATGCTCTCTTATTTATAGATGAAGTTTAAGTTTTTGACCATTGAGCATAATCTCTTTTTCCATTGAGCTTTTCTTATTCAATTGAAAATATAACCGTTGGAACTAGCCATTGAAGCTTTTGACACAAAATGCCTTTTTACCATTATGAGTTCATTAGCTTTAATCTTTATCTAATCTCATTCTAATAATGTCTTTGGATACCTTAAATGAAGTTTGACACAATCAAGAGAAGTTCTAGCAATAGTAGCTCAACACTTGACTTTCTTCTATCTTTTGATTATCTTTGACTCCAGGAACAATAATCATCTTTCAATTTTCATAACTTCCTCTATTTAACTCCAAACGTAGCAAATAACCTATTCCCAGAAAGCTCTCCTTGTCTACTTTCCAATGAATCAAGTTTGACTACAAAATTATTGTAGACAAAAAGATATGATTAATTTAGTGAGTAAAGGTCATGGCTAAATCGTTAATCCTTTGTTCCATATTGTAAATGGAATATCGCTCCCATATGAAACTCTTTAGTGATGAAATTAGTGTCATTGAACCGCATTATGAGTCTAGTTTCATATGAATCAAGTTTTTGTAAGGAATTGGAAGACACGCAGCGGAAATTAAAAAATTTAAAAAAATTTACATTCCTTGTCAAGATCTACCGTATGTGTTTAAGTCAAGTGGGAAGAAGCATTACCCTCAATGTTCCTCGGCGACTTCCACAGCTTCTGGTCACAATGTTCACAGCTTCTCTCCGCGGCTTGTGCTCCCTTTCCGATCGCAGAAAGTAGACGACTCAGGTCAGCTTCCTCTACTAGTATCCACACGAATAGCGTTCCAACCACGAACGACGTGCTAGCGTCTCCTGTCCCTCCAGGGCTTTCTCAAGAATTCGTCCTCTCCATCTCTCTTTCAGTATTTTCTTATCTGCAAACATTTTACAGATTCCCCTTCGGCCTTTCTATGTTCTATGTGTGTGTCACTAAAACACAGCTCCTAAAATCAGATATATAGGATGCTATGCGTTTTTTCTCTCTACCGAATTGGATTTTGGAGTTAATCTTATATTAATTCTGAAATTAATACAATATCATATATTGTATAATTTTATAAGAAACTAATTAAATAAATAATATTAAATCCGTCCCACAGATTTAATTACCTATTTATTTAACTTTAAATAAAGATGAGACTGAACTATATTTGATTTATTCTCATAAATCAAATTTGAGATATCATATCAATTTGAATTTCAAATTCAAACGTGATAGGGATTTAATTTATCCTTATAAATTAAATCTTATAAATATCTCTTATATGAGATATTCTATCAATTTGAATTTCAAATTCAAACGTGATAGAGATTTAATTTATCCTTATAAATTAAATCTCATATATCTCTTATATATAATATATATATATATAAGAATTTATATATATACGAATATAAATATAAATAAATATATACATCCACCCTGGATCATTCATTGAATCTGAACATGTCTTAGATTCAATGAATATGGACATCATAGCTCATGTTGGGCTATTTTGTGTGTGACCCTATAGGTCCATATGAAGTTGGCAGTGGGTCATTTGCTATATTGGCCCACAAGTTGCAAGCGGTCTCTAGCAAGACATAATGACTACCCAAATTATATGAGGATCGTTAAACGATGTAACCTTTTATACAACCATATCATGTCCCTTTTGTCACGCGATATTTTGGTCATGGTTGAGACATGGATAATGTTATCCTCCTATTCTTGACCGTTACTTTCTCGATCCCTGAGTAGTTTGACTGTAGAAATGGAACTACCTTTCTATTACAGTATGCCCATACATTTCTCATACTCACTCATCGAGGGGCCCAGTAATATCTCTCTACGAATGTGAGGGACAAATTCCATCTTGACCATTTACATTCCTCCGCATGAAAAACCACTAAGCCCGAACATAGTCTTTATGATCACTCGGTCAAAAGTGACTTTTGATTAGGTCAAAACTGAGCGTTTGTCATGTAGGAATCCATGATGATCTCAGGTCAAAGGGCATATTGACATGGTTTGTATATGAGAGAAGTTAATGATGTTACCCATACAGTTCTCTCATAGCGGGTCGGTCCAACACCTTGTACTCTTGCATGTGCCTATGACTCTGATTTATATCTCTATATATCTTCAAAGTCATACTGGTCTTATTTCATCTGTGCTCTCGCAGAGATGACCAACCAGGGACATTTAGGATAAGATCATGAATTATCCAAGGATGGTCATCATAGTAAACATGTAAATAATATGATAACACAATTAATAAATTCATAAATCAATAATGTTCATAAGACAATGATTGGCCTCTAGGGCACGATTTCCAATAGTTTTACCTCAATTAGATAAGTAGATCTTGATATTTGCTCAAAATACTTAACCTATGTTGATGCAGAGCAGGACAGAGTAGTGAAAATGAAGCAATTAATTGATTAGTTAAACGATTAATTATAATTAATCAATTAATTAAGCAAAAATGATGTATTTGATTTGTTTTATCGATCATCGTCTTCTCCTTTTGCTATTCCTGCGCTCCTTTATTTAGACAATCAAGAGTTCTTTTAATTTCTTGATTCTTTAACTTAATTAGTCGAGTTCATAGTTGATTAATCCTTTCTTCTTCCAATACCTTCTTCATAGTTCCTTCATATTAATTAGAGAGAGAGAAGCACTTAGTTTCAATATAAGCAGAGAAGCATAATTAAAATATATGAAGTTAATTGAATAACTAATCAATTAATATAAGTTAATCGAATGCTTAATCGGTTAATGTGTGTGGAAGAATTGAATTGGAAAATATTTTAACACAGGTTAATCGAACAGTTAATCTATTAATATAAATTAATCGATTAATTAGTTTATATTTAAATTTTTACAAAATTGTTACTTCACTAATTAATCAAACAGTTAACAGATTAATATAAATTAATTAATTAACCAATCGATTAATATAAATTAATCGATAGCAATATATTTGTTCTCAAAAGATTAATCAAATAATTAATCAATTAATTATAATTAATTAATTAACCAATTGATTAATTGGCTTGTCAATTCAATTCCATAAGGCAAGCTCTTGACATTAATCGATTAATGATCACTCATTAATCGATTAACTAATCGACTAATTGATATTCCTTTTATAACACATAATGTTGCTTTTATATTAATCGAACAACTAATCGATTAATTATTAATCGACTAACTAATCAATTAACTCGATTAACTTTTTCTTTTAACAACATTAAGCACAAAAACACTTTTAATGTATGTTTGGCAATGTTTGAGGACAGAAAGGAATCTAACAAAAATGTTTTCAAAACATTATCAATTCAATCAAACTTTGGCATAGATCATCTTGACAACATCAAACTAAAACATCTTTTAGTATCTTTAAAATAATCTTGCCATTTTAGCATTACTAAAAACTTTATTCTATTTGACATCATCAAAACATACTTTCCAACAATTTTCTCCTTTTTGATGATGACAAATCTTTAATAAAAAATATTATTCTTCTCCCCTATTTGTTATCAACAAAAAGTTTGAAGAATTTCAAATATAATATTCATTACTCTCCCTTTGACGGGTAATATATTATCCTTCCCTACTTAAAGTAATGCAAATATAAGAGATAAACCAAAGCATGCGAAATATGAGAAAAACAATGGCATGATGCAATACTTAAAATAAACAGAGAAGGTTTAGAAATACTCATTTGATTTTAGATCTTTGAAACTGTGTGCCTTTCTTTCTTGCTTTTGAACTTTAAGTCTACACAATGTGCAGCTCTGGCACCAACCTTTAGCAACTTTTAATGCCCACTTGTTTTCCCTTTTTGAACTATTGGCTATATATCAATCCTTGTAGCTTGTTAATTCTCATATAATGATTTCAAAATATTTCTTGCATGGAGAATGGTTAGCATCTTTAAGAAACTTTTCCAACTGATATGTTTTCTAGTTTAAGCATGGAAGGAATCATATTAATAACTCATCATAATGAATTAACAGTGAATGCATATGAGTTATATTATGAGATAAACTTTACAAGATAAGATTTGTTAAGCTTTCCTTAATATATAATATCATAAAGTTAAAAGCTCCCTTTAATTGTACAGTTGTCTGAAGTTCTGAAAAAAATTACTAGCAAAGTGAAAAAGCATCTAACACAAGTAATATGAATTAATTGATTAGATGTTTGATTAATTGACATTAATGGAATACTTAATCGATTAATTTCAAAATAAAATAGCTTTGAAAACATTTTTAAATGTGATCAATTTATTAGCTATTCAATTAATTTTAATTAATCAAACTCTATAAAAATGAAATTGTTAAAGACTAAGAATGCTAACTTTGATAGAAACACAACGATGAAATTTTAAAAATAAATTGTAAAAACTTATTAAACCATATGCTTTTGTTAAAATATTGAAAAATAAAATACATATATTATAGTATAGAAATCATATTAACATCAAGATGACTCAAATATACTTTTCAATATAAAGAGAGGGTTGAGAAAGCTTATTCATTTTTTGCTACTTGATGTATTGATTCATGTCCCTTTCTCTCTTATTGTATTCGAGCATATTGTATTAGAAATGATGTTGATCCCTTCAATTTGTTGCCAATTGATCTTTATTGCTTAAGTGCTCACTAATCCTCAGACTTGACATAATAATTCTTTTTCTCCTATTAAAAATAAATCATTTCTTTATGAAAGAATGAGTAGATAGTATGGCCATATAGATGATAATTTCTATTTATATGTGAGACCATATACCATATGGCAACTCATCATCAAAACATACTATTTCTCATTGAATACAAATTAGTATACTAACCAATAGAACTTGTAAAATGATTTGCACATATAACTGTTAAGTTCTCCCTTTCTTGAGTGAAATTAACCCTGATGAATAATGCTTCTTTTTAAAATATGCAATTTTAGAGTGATTTTCAAAATATGCACCTTTTTAAAAAAAATAAAAATTAATTTCCTAGAAATGTGGATCATAAGCTGATTGGAGAAGAATATCTTTTTAAGATTGCTTGTTGAACAATAATGTCAACATATTTGGGATTTTCTTGTATGAGCAAAAGTCAGATAGAATATGGAATTAGCAAAGTGAAGGCTTGAGGACTTCACTCATCAAAACATTATGTTTTGAAGATGAAGCATATTAACTCTCTTGTCCAAATGACCAGAGTACCAGTATGTTCTAGTGAATGAACAGGTTAAACGTAAGGCTCAGATGTTCTAGAATCATTTCATTTCAGAATAGATGTGTTTCAACTTCAAAAGAGTATATGATTTATTGAAGGGTATGAAGTTCAAATACATGATATCACATTTAAAATCAATAGTGACTTTGACAAATAGACTTGGAGCAATTTTTGAACAAGATCATCCATCTCTAAACCTTATGCTTATTCTTTTCATAAGTGAATAAAATCATTTGTAAGCATTTAATACGACTTGTAACATTTGAAATTCAGCTTTTGAAATTCACTTCTATCTTTCAAAAACATGAATATGCATTCTTATAAATTAGGATGTAAGAATGAGTTAAAACGCATGAGAAAATATTTGAAAAAACACGAATTTGCACAAATTCATTTTATAATCCATTTACCAATCTGAAAACATATTTAACATATTGAGATATATTGCTAAAGGATTGCAACAAGGAATAAATATTTGCTAATCTAATATAGACTTCAATTAAGCAATATAAAGTGGTAAGGATTAGATTTCACCATATTATGTCTTGTTCTTATGACAACTAGCTTGATTCTGGTGAATTGATGTTGAGTATTTCTCCAATACCAAAATTCAATCTTCATTGATTCTTTATCAAGAGTTGAATAATGTTTCTTTAAATTCACAAATCTTGACATGAATCTTTCATACATATTTCCTACAAAACAATTGAACTTGTTTTCTTTCTCTGGTATCCAACTTTGCTTTGATCCAACAATAGTTAGTTTGTAGGAAATATAATAACATAATTCCTATGCTCTATGAATGTAATCAATGCAAATGTGAGCATAATCAATTTATGCATATATATGATATTTTAGTTTGTAATATATATATATGCACAAATAATTGAACCATTGAACATTGCTTTTTCTTTTTTACGAATTATTCGTCAATTAATTTTTCTCAAGAGCATAAAGAGTTCAAAATCAATTGTAATATTCATTTATAAGGATACTGATGTAAACCTTAAATAATTGTTAGACATGATAATGTAGGAAGTTTACCATTGTACCTTTACCTTATACAGAAGAAGGATTGCCTCTCTTTATCCATTGCATCTTTGTTTTTCCATTCGATATATGCTTGCAATGGTTTCTTATCTGATTTTAACTTTGATACTCTAGGGATTCTTCTTATCTTGTTATCCTCAAGATAATTGAAAGTTACACTGTGGTAGTCAATTCTTGAGGTAGAACATACTTGTTGAGCATTTCTCTATTGTCTCTTGAAGTTTATCCTTGAAGAAGCAGCAACAGATTTTCCATTAGTTCCCTTAACTGATGTTGCTTTCATTGGTGCATGAGAGATTTTTGGAAGCCCTTTTCTCTTAGTACCGTGTCCATTCTTCTTATAGATATTTTGCATATTAGAATCACTAGGAGGACATTTCAGTACCCATTTGACTATGGGTCCTTGAGCATTAGTTTTAGATCTTGATTATCCTTTAGGTACTTCAACAAACTTATTTCTCACATTATAATTTTTTTATAATATAGCAAGTGTGAGAAATATGACCTAATTTTTCACAATAATTGCAAATAACAGATGATGCACTTTGTGAGAATATTTATAGATATTGTGTTGATCGTTTGGAAGCAATATAGAATCATTATGCAAAATTTCTTTCTGCCTACCAGACTTTCTAGTGATATCATTGAAATGTAAAATATTGTGTTTTTCAAAATAGAATCAATGATTGATTGAAAAATCATATCATGAAAATTTTTGAAATCATTTTTCACAAATTCGCAAAAAGAATTGAGATGATTTACCATATACGCATTTTGAGCTTTGAATGATGCTTCATTATATTTATATACATCAAACTCTTATTGACTCTATCCTTCCTCTTGTTGTTCTGTGCTGCCAATTCATGAAGTCTGTTTGAATTTCTCCTTCTATAGTCTCTGCTTCTATTTGTTTATCGTCAATAGATATGCAATGTTTAGGTACTGATGAACTATCAACACAGTGAGAGTCAACATGATTGTTAGGAGTAGATAGAATTAAGAGTATTAAAAATATCTCTAAAATTATATCAAAGTTTGACTTTCAAATAATCATTTTTAGATAAAGCTTTGTATAAAATTTTCGTTACTCTAAGTTTAACGAAAATAACTTCTTTCATTTTCACCCTAATCCTTTCTCGATTTAACATCAAAATCATTTGAAAGACTCTTACTCATATCAAAATTAAGAGTTTTCAAAAATATAGTCATCCAACTCTTCTAGTACAAAAACTTTAAATTTTCTAAAGTAGGAGGAATTGTAATATCACAAGTGACCCACTCTTATACTAAATGTTAGAATAGACTGGATCACCCAAGAGGGGGTGAATTGGGTGACCTGCTTTATTGAAATTCTTTTGCAGTCTTATCAATGAAATAGATAAGTTTGAAAACTTTGATAAGATAGTTGAAATGGATTGTTGGTAATATAAAGAGTTAAGAAAGAGAAATATTGTAACATCCTATACCCCTTCCTCGTAGATATTGTCCCTATTTGCAGCCGTAGCTAAGAGTAGGGTTTTGTTTCCCTGGGTGCATCCGTAGCCACCCAGAAAAAGCGTCTACAAGGGGAAGGTATCCGCACCCTTATAAGGCATGCTTTGTTCCCCTTCCCAACCGATGTGGGACTTCATAACATCCACCCCCTCATAGGGGCCTAGCGACCTCACTGGCACACCGACTGGAATCCTGGCTTTGATACCAATTGTAACATCCTAGACCCCTCCCTCGTAGATATTGTCCATATTTGTAGCTATAGCCAAGAGCAGGGTTTTGTTTCCCTGGGTGCAGCCGTAGCCACCCAAAAAACGTGTCTACAAGGGGAAGGTATCTGCACCCTTATAAAGCATGCTTCATTCCCCTTCCCAATTTCTATTTAACAGGGCTTCTTCCTATACCTATGAATTCCATTGGACCCAGAAATGATACATTGGAAGAATCTTTTAAGTCTTCCAATATCAATAGGTTGATTCTTTTGCTCCTGTATCTTCCAAAAGGAAAAAAAATCTCTGAGGGCTCTTTCCTGGATCCGAAAGAGAGTATTTGGGTTCTCCCAATATTATTATGTTGATATCAGAGCTCAGGTTTCAGATCTTCCTAAATTTGTATGATATATGATAAATTTATTCCATTGTTTTAAAAAATTGAGAAGATGAAGAAAAATTTACCCTTTTTCCACAGTGCCACTTTTACTTTATGTATATGTATATTTCAATTCAATGTTGAGCATTTTTTAAAAAGATTTGTTTAGATTAATTTTTTTTAGAAATATAGTTTTCTGTGTTTGCCATTTAGGTTTAAAAAAAAATTATTGGACTCCACTTTGTTTGAATCATTTTTGTAGAATGTCCAAAAAGTTGTCAATCAAATATTTAATTTTGTTCGATTTAATTATGTTTTATTTCATAAATAGTTTTTTAAAAATTGAATATTTGATTATCAATTTAATTTACGTATCATTTTAATTATTCATGGGATTTGACTATTTTAATATATTTGGGAACTTTTCAAATTTACTTTGTAAGTTATTTAAAATTTGTTAAAATATTTTGAATATAATTTAAAGCAATCATGTAAATTGTTTAAATTCTCATAAAGTTGTGGTGCATATTTTGATAACTAAATATTTTAAATTGATATTTTGGTGTGATAACATCTTCTTGTATGTTGCATTGCATATAGTGGCAATATATATTATTCACACATATCATTCCCTGTTAGTTTATAAAACTATTCTCTTATAGTATTTAACTATTATAGTGGGTTTCATCCTTTGGAGGGGAGAAATGATGCAAATTTAGACTAACTGTTATAAAATCAAATAAGGAAGCTTTATATAGTATGCTGAATTTTGGGGGCAAAATTTTTAAAAGGAGGGGAGAATTGTAACATCCCAATTTTTTATCTTTATATTTAAGTAAAATTAAAAATATTATTTGTCAATGATTTAAAAATATTATCTAATTAAATTATTATAATTTAGTATTTTTATTATTTTAAATAAAATATGATATATAGATTATCCTATTTTTATCTTATATAGAATTTTATGATTTGATTGTTATTATTAGTTACAAATTTATCCTGATTTTGATTCAGATTTAGATATACAATTTTATTTTAAAAATATGATTTAAATTTTAAATTACAATACCTAATAGAATTTTAATAAAAGATCATAATAATATATTTATATCTTTGATTAAATATACATATAATAATATATGTATTTATACTATAATGATAATATAGTTTAAATTTTAAATTACTATATCAGATAAGATTTTAATAAAGATAAGATATGAATTTAAATTTTAAATTATTATTATGGATTTATAAATAGATCTAAGACCCTGAGTTATTCCTCAAACTTAATTATTGAGTCGGTTCTTCTCTTTTTAGTAATTTCTCTCAGTCCTTTCAAGGTAACCACTTTCTACTTATTATGTGTGCTAATATGATGTTTGTGAGTGCTTTAATATATATATATATATATATATTAATGTTGATATTATTATGTTGACAAAGCTTGCTTTATGATTTTTATTGAAAGTAGTCTTGTGGGATTTAAAGTTTAATTTTGAAAGTTTGAGATTTTAAACTCGTTATTTGAAGAAAGTTATCTTGAGAAAAATTCTCTTTTGTGATATTATCAAGCTATTGAGATTTTGATTAACATGCTTATTTTGAGAATTATGCATTGGGGATGGGTGAAGATATAGTTGTATTTCTACCACGTGGTATAGCCTCCATCGGAGCTCAATGGATGGTTTTTGTCCCACCAATTTACCGAGAGGCGTGTCCTACCTGTTTATCGAGGGGCAGCGACACCCCCACCTATTTACTGAGGGAAAATAGATCCATGGTCTAGTCAAGTGCTCTGTGAATTTTTGCCTATCCATATCACTTGATCAGTTAGCTGTTCGAGGGGTAGTTACCACTAGCCTATGAATTCGGTCAACGAAAATAAGGCGGTTCGGTTGGTTTGAGGGGAGGAACTTGGGTGGGTTATTTATTTATTTTTATTATGATAATATTTTATTTTGTATATATTGTGTTTGGTGAGGTCCCACTTGACACCTCATGAGCACATGTTAGTATGTATAATGAGTATAACTGATAGTTACTGAGACATTTGTCTCACCCCGTGGTTATTAATATTTTTCAGGGCATATTCTTATCTTAGGACCTAGGGAAAACTACAGAGGCTTAAGTAGAGCTATATTAATCATACAGTACTCTTCCTTAAAGGTATGTGTAGAATATTTGTATATTGCCACAATATGTTTTATTTTGCATACTCATAAATCATATTACCTTATTTATATTTTAAGAAAAACCTTTTTATAACCATGGTAGAGTCCATTTAAATTTTAGTTAAACTCTTTTCTACCATGGTTAACTCTTTTGAAATAAACTAATTTAATTTATAATATTATTTTAAAATTATATTGGATACAAAATATGTTTAAATAATTAATAATAGTTATATTTTAGGAGGATTTTACAATACTAACATATAGGAAAAAAAGTAAAAAAACATAAAATAATGGGTGCTCATGAACAGGGTAGGGCAGCCCCTAAGCCAAGTGCCCAACCCGAAAAATATATGGGCTGTATTTTGTAATCCGATGCCCAGTATTACTCTATATTTATTGGGTTGAGTATAGTATTTTTATTGCGGACTCAGATAAGCATACTGGCCGACGAATTTTATACACAACCCTATTGTTAATATTTATAAAGTATTTTAAAGTACTTTATTAAAATTGCATTATACATAATACGCGTATTTTGTGCTTGTGTGCCATAAATAAGTTGTATAATAAGTTATCCATGATCAATATTGGTTCTTACAAATTTACATTTCTTGTAGGTTTTATACATGATGTCAAATTTAGAAAAATAAAATCACCCTCTTTATAAGATGTGAATAGTGTGATTTGTGTCACACCTCCATACAAATAAGACCTATAGTATCTATAGAAATTTAGTTTAATAAAAAGTGTTAGTTATTTATAATATAATAAATTAATATTTAAATAATTATTAAAAAATATTTATATTTAATATTAAAAAATATAATAATAATTATAACAAAAAAGAGAGAGGCTTAGTTAACTCTACCCAACATTAATACCTTCAATTCTCAATGCACAATACTACGTAGGATAAAATATTTAAATTTAATATTAAACATACACATTTTTAATATTGGTGCCAAATGCCATATGCTAATGTATTTTCTTATCTGAACCAATATGCTAATGTATTAAACAGCAGCTTTTATGTTGTAATGAAAAAAATATAACAATATACAATTAATACAAATGCATTGTTTTTGTATATATAAAAATTTAAGTAAATTTAGTATTAGTCTTCTATTAAGATTAGGGCTGACTCGGATAGCGTTTATAGAAAAATTATAAAATTACCTGTTATATAAACTATTTATGAGATGCAGAAGTTAAACTCATATTTTTATAAATATAAATATATTTTTTATTATCTATACAATTCTTATTAACCAAATATATTGCTTTTGGTACTATAAAAAAAATGACCATGTAGTAGTAGATCAAAATCCACGGTATAGTAACCATGCTGCAAAGCGTTTTACTAAATGTATTTAGGATTGGAAAAATGGGTCAAATTTGTTGAGCTCATCCGTTTAAGGTTGAAATTTGTTAATATTGGGTTTAAAACCTAAAAGGGTACGCTCCAATAGGCTTAGGGTCTAAATGAGTTGTCTCATGCTGCATTCTATCCCCATCTATTCTCATTTTATTTGGTAACTTTTTAAACTAAGTTTGATCTATTTCTAAAATGACTGGGGTTGAAATAAAATGGTAGAGACAGATAATATCTCTATAAAAATAACACGGGAAATAGTAAAGACTCAATATTTTATATAGTAAAAAAGACAATATCCAATCAGGGGTAAAAAATCAGTCCATTCTAAGTATATTTAGAAAGAATTTAAACCTAAATTTTAAATTTAGATTTAAGTAAAATTTAGATTTAATTTTTTTTAAAACAAACAGCTATATTTGTTTAAATGAATTTTTAGATTAAACTATAGTTTAAAACAAAAATTTTAGATAAACTGGTCAGAGTAATTTATAGAATAGTAAAAGAGTTTATAAATTAACAAATTACTATATTACCTATTTTTTTATACCCTCTCTCATCTCTCTCATACTTTTTCTTACACATTATCTCATTTCTTTTATTATACCCTCTCTCATCTCTTATTTCATATTTTATCTCTCATCATTTAATACTTATACCATTTTTTATAATTTATTAATAATAAAAATATTTTTATAAATAACAATTTAAATATTTATTTATTTAAAATTATCTTTTTAATAATTTTTTCTCTAATTTTTTTAAAAAATTATTTAAAAATCTGTTTTTTTTATAAACTCAATTCTAAGATCTTAAGATACACATAATAATTTTGATAGCATTTGGTGTATTGTTCTAGTGGTAATGTAATTCCCTTGCATAGGTTCGTTTCCCCACATGGCTGGATCACAATGCTAGAGCCAAGAACACGCTCACAAGATAGTGAAAAGCAGCTCTCACACCACCTACTCTTCAACAATCCATCATCCTCTCCCATGTAGATGAACAAAAAATAGAGTTCGATTTGATATGAGTGAAGAACTGTTAGAATGCATTTAGGAGATTGGAAAGGGGAGGAAAATGATGGAGGGAGAGTCTGCTAAGCATTGGAGTGGGTAAGAGGAAAGGATGAACCTGATAAGGGGTAGACGAGATATTTTATATTATAAATTTTCTTTCAAAATTGATAACCTCAAGTCGATACGGGTATCAGGCTAAGATTCTTTTTGACTCTTTCTTTTTATCGTTGGCCCAATAAATTTCCATCCTAATCTTTGAAGGGATGAGATGAACTCGTTCCATAATCTACAAGATCAGGTTCATACAACTTAGGATGGAATATGTTTCCCACCCCTAGTTTGTTCCCGTACATGGCTGCTTTGATATTCTTTGCAACTAAAAAGAGGAGTAGTATTATTTGAAGGTGTGTGCTGTGTAACATCCCAGACCCCTCCCTCATAGATATTATCCCTGTTTGCAGCCGTAGCCAAGAGTAGGTTTTTGTTTCCCTGGGTGTAGCCGTAACCACCCAGAAAACACGTCTATAAGGGGAAGGTATCCACACCCTTATAAGGTATGCTTTGTTTCCCTTCCCAACCGATATGGGACTTCACAACATCCACCCCCTCATAGGGGCCCAGCGACCTCGCTGGCACACCGACTGGAGTCCTGGCTCTGATACCAATTGTAACATCTCAAACCCCTCCCTCGTAGATATTGTCCCTGTTTACACCCATAGCCCCATATCGGTTGTGAAGTCCCACATCGGTTGGGAAGGAGAACGAAACATGCCTTATAAGGGTGCGGATGCCTTCCCCTTGTAGACGCGTTTTCTAGGTGGCTACGGCTGCACCTAGGGAAACAAAACTCTGCTCTTGACTACGGCTGTAAATAGGGACAATATCTACGAGGGAGGGATATGAGATGTTACAAATATCACATATAAAACTTAATTTTCACAGCTAATTGAGATCAACCTCAATCCTGAGGTTACACCACACTTTCGGTGGCAACGCTCGCCCTTAATAAGATACGAGCAAATCCCCTGATTCCAAAGCTTGCTCTCAGTTAAGTAAAAGAATAGAGGTGTATCAATCTCTGTTAGATAGAGTGAATAAAACATTGTTGTACATGATAATTTTTCTCTCATAAGGAATAATATATAAAAAACAAAGAGTTAGAGGCTTTCAAAGTTTTTGGCATTATGATGAGGCATTTATATCCCCTATTTTTTCTTCTTGAATGTTGTCTTATTTATAGATGAAGTTTGATCTATTAACTGTTGAGCGTAATCTCTTTCTTTGTTGAGTTTTTATTCTTCCGTTGAGAATATGACCGTTGGAACTAGCCATTGAAGCATATAACACAAAATGCCTTTTTACCATTATGAGTCTGTTGGAATTAATCTTTGCCTAATATCATTCTAATAATGTCTTTGGATACCTTAAATGAAGTTTGACACAATCAAGAGAAGTTCTGGCAATAATCGTTCAGCACTTGACTTTCTTCCATCTTCTGAGTATCTTTAAGTTCAGGAACAATGGTCATCTTTCAATTTTCATAACTTCCTCTATTTAACTCTAAACATAGAAAATGACCTATCTCTAGAAATATCTATGTCTACTTTCCAATGAATCAAGTTTGACTACAAAATTTATTGTAGACAAAAATATATGATCAATTTAGTAAGTAGAGGTCATGTCTAAATCGTTAATCCTATGTTCCATATTGTAAATGGAATATTGCTCTCATATGAAACTCTTTAGTGATGAAATTAGTGTTATTAAACTGTATTATGAGTCTAGTTTCATATGAATCATGTTTTACCTCAATTAGATAAGTAGATCTTGATATTTGCCCGAAATACTCAACCTATGTTGACGCAGAGCAGAACAGAGTAATGAAAATAAAGCAATTAATCAATTAGTTAAACGATTAATTATAAGTAATCAATCAATTCAATAAAATTGGTGTATTTTATTTGTTTTATCGATCAACGTCTTCTCCTTTTGCTATTCCTTCACTCATTTATTTAGACAATCAAGAGTTCTTTTAATTTCTTGATTCTTTAACTTAATTACTTGAATTCATAGTCCATTAATCCTTTCTTCTTCTAATACCTTCTTCAAAGTTCCTTTATATTGATCATAGAGAAAAAGAAGCAATTAATTTCAATGTAAATAGAGCATCATTGAAATATATGAAGTTAATCGATTAACTAATATATTAATATAAGTTAATCGACTAATGTGTTTGGAAGAATTGAATTAGAAAAAATTTTAACACAGGTTAATCAAACAATTATTTGTTAATGTAAATTAATCAATTAACTAATCAATTAATTAGTTTATATTTGAATTTTATAAAATAGATATTTCACTAATTATTCAAATAGTTAACAGATTAACATAAATTAATTGATTAACCAATCAATTAATAGAAATGTATTTGTTCAATTGAAAATCTATTCTCAAAAGATTAATCGAATAACTAATCGATTAATTACAATCAATTGATTAATTGGCTTATCAATTCAATTCCCTAAAGCAAGTTCTCGACATTAATCAAACACTTAATCGATTAATGGTCACTCATTAATCGATTAACTAATCAATTAATTAATATTCCTTTTATAGCATAGAATGTTGCCTTTAAATTAATTGAATAACCAATCGAGTAATTATTATTAATCAACTAACTAATCAATTAACTCAATTAACTTCTTCTTTTAACAACATTAAGTACAAAAAGACTTTTAATGTATGTTTGGCAATGCTTGAGCATAGAATGGAATCCAACAAAACTGGTTTTCAAAATATTATCAATTCAATCAAACTTTGGCATAGATCATCTTGACAACATCAAACTAAAACATCTTTTAGTATCTTTAAAATAATCTTGCCATTTTAGCATTACTGAAAACTTTTTGCTATTTGGCATCATCAAAACATTCTTTCCAATATCCTCTTTACAACCCATAAGGTTATCCAGTGAAAATCCCACTCACTCCCCTTACACCCGTAAGGTTACAATCCACTCAAGAGCCTTACACTCTTGAGTAATTTAAAAGAATGATTTATGCAAATAATTTTTTTCAGTAGAGTATATAAGATAGACACTTAAACTCATAACTCTCTAAGTTTCTCTTGTCTAAGAATATATGTGCAACATCCCAAATTTTCTCTATCTATATAAGAATAATAGAGGAAGGAGGTTACGAAGGGATTATGATGGTAATTAGAAGAAAAGATAATGATTAGATAAGTTTTAAACTAAAGAAAGAGAGAAGGTATAAAGTTGTAAAGCCGAAGGGTTAAATTGTAATTAATAAAAGTTCTAAGGGTATAATGATCATTTAAAAAAAGAAAGGGACTAAAGTGAAATCCCTAAGAGTTCCATGGTGCAAAATGGAAGTAGACACAAGTTATGGCTATTAAGTGTAATTATGAAAAGTTGAGGGACTAAAGTATAATTTTCAAGAGTTCAGTGGCAAAATAATAATTATAGGAAGTTTAGCCAGAAAAGCCCCAAAATTGCCCAAAATATTTTTGTTCCAAATTTTACTAGTAAATAGAGAATAAAAATTGGGACAGGAATATCTCTAAGAATTTTGATTTAAGGCCGATAAATTGATATTAATCTTTAAAGTTTGGATATTAATATAGTATCTTTCAAACCTTAGAATCAGATAAAATTTTATAGAAAATTCTTATAATTATTATAATAATTTATGAAATTGATAGAAATAAAAAAGAATCTTGTAGAATTAATTAGAGAATTTAAGGTGAAAAATGACACCAATAAATAATTAAAAGAAATGTATGGAATTTTTAATAGGACTTTTGAGTCTCAAAAAATTATGAGAATATGCAGGAAATTCATTTTATATTATAGTGAATTTCTAAAAATTTTATAACTATTAAAAGAGGTGTCTAGAATTTATCTCAAAAATTAGGATAATTTAAGAATATTGGTATAAGAAATAATGGGAAGTGAATCTTGGCCTTTCATTTTCCATGAAACTTTTCTATAAATACCCTATCATTTTCCTTACAAAACCATGGCATATGGTAACTTAGGGAAACTATGGCTAAATGAAAACTCAAGCCAAGACAAAGGAAAATTCAAGGCATCAAAGTTCAAGCTAGACAGGGATTAAGGTAAATAATCTACCATAACTTGTTTTCCTTTAATTTAAAGGCTTGAACTTAGGATTTTATGAAGAAAAATAGAAAATTCTCTAGGTTATATATGCTGTCCAAAACCCTAGATGAAAGAAGAAATTAAAGCTAGAGATATATGATGAATGCTTAGATAAGTTAGTTTGTATGATCGGTTATTGAATTGAGTTGATATTCTTAACTTTGTCATATATGAAAACTTTCAGCCTGCACTATTTTGGATAGAGGGAGATGGAATTTTAATGATCTAATGCTTCCATTGAATTTAGAAGATGATTTTGTGTAGGATTAGATATGTTTGGAACTTTGTAAGCATTGGAATTAAAAGTAAAATTTTAAACTCTTCTCTATTACTATTCATACACATGAACAGTGATGTGAATTTCATGATTTTGATACTTCCAATGGTTTTAAAATGAAAAAAATATGTGGGATAAAGTAGAGAAATAAGTATTGGAAGCATTGGAATCAAAATGAGAATTTTTAAAAGAAAAGGGAAGTTTTTTGGTTCTATTAAGAACAGTATGTGACTTTTGGAATTAGGAAATTCTGAATTCATAAATGGGTTTAGAAGTCCAAATTGTGTAGGGTAAAGTTAAGACATCAATTGATTCAAAGACCAAGCTAATTAATAAAGATTAAGGAATGTTACTTTAGTGAATTAAATTCAATGTTCAAGAAAGTTAGATTGTGATGAATGAATGATAATGCAACGTTAAGATTTGGTTTGTGTGTTTAAAGAGGATAGCCACACATAAAAAAGAAGTAAGAAGCAAGAGGTAAAGAGAAAGGATAAGGAAAGCAATGAGTAAGAGGTAGTGAACTTACCAACTTGTATGCTTATGTTGCTTGGATGTTTTATGTGATGTTTGCTTACTTTAATTATGTGAAGCATGTATGATTAAGTGATGCTCTATTTATTTTTATGCTGTGGCCATATGTTATAATTAAGTAACATGGAAGCATGTAAGATATCATTATACAAGCATGATCATTAAGTACACACATATTAACATCGACCATGTAGTTGCATACATTATATGATTTCATTTGTTATTGAGATTTTCCCCAAAATCTCACTCCTTTCATGTCATCCCAACACCAACAAGTTATTAAAGATGGAGGAAGATGAAGATGCATGGAGAGTATTTAGTAGATATATAGCATGATTGATATGTATGGATAGATGTTGAAATTTATTCACTATGAATAGTAACATATAGTGAGACAGTGCATTTATGATGTATTAAAAATAGTAACTGATATAATAAATTTATGAAACTTTACCAGCACTTAGTTAACATGTCAACCTTCTATACAAAGAGAACAAAATTTTTCGGTTTAGGATCATAAATTGTATTCTAAAAATTTTAACCAAATAAATAGTTATCTTTGACAATTAAATTGTACTGATTGGCTGAGCATTTTCTCTTAGACTTATTTTTTTTTGATAAATTTCAATATCTTAGCTTTGATTAGCCTTATGAACCACTTCATTTTGATTTTTTAGAATTAATTATGATTTTTTGAAGTTCATCACTTAATCTGGAATTATTATATGAACAATACTATGAATAAGAAGTTTTTAGATTTTCAGATTGAACTCCAATGGATATTTAAGTAGTTCTAAATGCTACTGAATGGTCTCTAAGATGTACGAAAGTAAGGTTTTTCCATATGTTCTTAACCAAATAAGAGAAACAGAGATACAATTAGTGAATGTAATTAAAGGCATTGTAGGCATCTCTTGGTTTTCCAACTTCTTCAACTTTGTCATTTTGGCTTCTTCTTTTTTATATTTGTTCTTCATAATTCTGTTAAAGTAGCCATTGATGAATATAGCTATTATTACAGACGTATACATATGATGCTTTTTGTTCTTATGTTGATATCTTCGTTTGATCTTTTTTGCCTGTAAATGATCTTAAAACATGCTTTAATAAATATATATAATCAATGTAAGCATATAGTAATTGTTCCAAAATTATTTAGAATTAAATATCAAAATTTGATAAAGTATGGTTTAAAACACTTTTTGCAAAAAAATTGCCTTATCCAAGTGTTTATCATAGAGGACTCTTATAAAAAAAGTCTTTGATAAATTACTAAAAAATTGCATTTGAAACAATTTAAAGCTTATCGAGCTATTATTCAATAATCAGTCTTATTGAAAAGAACTTCAATAAATCTTCCATAAATTTTACATAGATAGTTCATGATTTATCTAAAAGTTATTTGATAAATGCCCTTATTGAATAATTCTTTGAAAAAATATTCTTTCAAAATATATGCTTTCCGAGTTATTGGTATATTCCACAATACATTTATCGAAATGTTCTTCGATAAATAGACTTTTTGAATACCTTATCAATAAACGCTGAATAACATATTTTTCAACCTTTTCAAGATTAGACTTTATAGCATTATGACCTTTTCTCAAATTATGTAATATATTTGGAAATCAATAAGCATAAGATCATCTTTTAGCACATCAGAGCAAGATACAAGATCATAAGCTCAACTAAATTTATTTATCATATCAGAATAAATCATGAGCATATAATCATTCAGCAAATAAGATCAAGATATAAATGAAGATCATTTATTCAATCAAATTCAAAGTAACACATATTCTTAACAAAAATATTCACAGACTATAGATAATATATTTCAATGTAATTTAGCTTAAGCTTAATTAAGGTTCTTATTGAAGATCTCTTCGATAAATAATCTGACTGAATCATTCGTTGGTAAGAGCATATTGAATTTGATTTTGAATCTTTCATGAATAATCTTATCTTCATAAATGCAAGATATATTAATCCATAGATGATTCTAATAGATCAATAATGTTATATTAGAGATTTTCCAAGTCTATATACATGATAGGACAAAATTCCCTTTCACAAAAAATAGCTTCGTGCTTGCCTTTATCTACCCCATTGTCTAAATCTCTAGAGACTAATGGAAGTGAAGTTTGAGTATATGACAGAATAGGAATGATAGTGGGTGATTTAGGGACAATAACATTAGTACCTTGAGAATAGTCTTTTCTTCGTTTCTTTGGAGCTAGCTTTACCTTTTTGGAGCTAGTTTTACCTTTTAACTGGATAGAGTGGTAGCTAATGTTGGAGAAGAGTCTAAATTGGTAGCGGCGTTTATGGTCTTATTGATATTGTCATCTGATTCAGTATGCTCAAACCCAGTTTCTTTAGATACCGTAGATAATAGATGCCTTTACCTTTTTGAAGCTTCACTTTATCTTACTGGACTTGGAGAAGATTTAGTTGGCACTTGAGTCTGAGTTATCTTCATAGCAGGTGGAGGAGAATCCTTTAGTGGACAATGATCCTTTGCAACTTTTGGTCTGAATTTCTGTTTGGGAACACTGGCCTTTTGTTTTCCTTTGGATTTTTTGAGCCTAAACTTTAGCATCTTGGTTCTTGCCATTTATGAGATGAAAAATGATGAACAATGACTGTGACAAGGTGAGGTGAAATTTAAGATTTTTGAGAAATGGTTTGTAGATAGAATAATGGGAAAGTGTTTCTGAGTGGTTTAATTGAGGAAATGAAGATGTAGAATAGGTTTGAGTTTATGGGTTCAGAGAGTATGAATGATTTTTTGAGGAAGAATTCGATGAATTGAACAGTAACAATCATATTTTCTCTAAATAACATATAATTTATCGATATGTTCTTCAATAAGTACCTTATTCGAAACGTTTATCAATAAATCTTCAAACAATAGTAAGAAATTTATCAAATAGCTCTTCGATGAGCCCCTTATTGATGATTTATTCTATAAATAACTACCTTTTTCATACAAATCACACAAAATTTATCGAATAACTCTTGGACGAATACTCTTATCAAAATGTTATTTGATTAGAAACTTCAGTTATTTTGCCAAAAATACTTCATTTATCGAATAGCTTTTTGATAAATAGCTTCGATAAGTTGTTCGGTAAATTTTAAAAAAAAATCACAAATTTTATCAAATAGCATTTGGATAAGTTATTATTGAAGAATTTATCGATAACAAGAAACACATAACACTTTGCAAATTTTTTTCAAAACAATTCATTATTATCAAATAAATATTCGATAAATGACTTTATCGAATATATTTTCAAAAAGATTTAGTTTATTGAATGGTCACACCCTTCATATTTTATCCCTTGTTTATCGAAGCTTTTATCAATAACTTTTTCAATAAGTTTAAAACATGTTCATGTTTTTTAAAAATTGAATGATATTTTGAAAATATGAACTTTTAAAATGATATATTTAAAATATGATGCATCAAAAGAAAATTATAAACACATAAACACTTCTAGCAAGAAAATATCAAGATAGCTCAGTAATATTTAATTATAAAGAGAGAGGGTTTAAAAATGTTTATTCAGTTTTGGCTAATCCATGAATTCTTTTGCCTTCATTTCCTTGTGTTTGAGCATCATGAATGATAATCCTTTCAACTTGTTGCCAACTGATCTTTGTAGCTCTTGTGATCATTGTATTAATTCTCATACTTGATCCAGCATTATAACCCTTGAGGAATTTTCTCCTATTATGAATATAAATATTTTATTTCTAGGAGAGTAGTTAGAGTGGTCATTTAGAAAATAACTTTTATTTATATGTGATACCATATAACAATTTATCATCAGAACATATTAATTCTTAGTATATTCATATAAATATTTGCTCTTTCGTTGATCTCTTCATTTAATCTTATTTTTCCTGTAAATGATCTTAAAACATACTTTAGTAAAGATATATATTAGTGTAAGCAAGCATATAGCAATTGTTCCTAAATGATTTAAAATTAAAGATTAAAATATGATAAAGTCTGGTTTAAAATACTTTTCGCAAAATAATTTGAGTTATCGAAGTATTTATTGAAGAGGACCCTTATCAAAAAAGTGTTCAATAAATTACTGAAGAATTATGTTTGAAACATTTTAAAGCTTATCGAGCAATTCTTAGATAATAAGACTTATTAAAAAGGATTTAGATAAATCTTCAATGAATTGTACAGTGATAATTCATGATTTATCAAATAGTTCTTTAATAAATGTTCTTATCGAATAACTCTGTGAAACAAATATTCTTTCAAAACATATGCTTTTAGAGTTATCGATATATTCTATAATACATCATTTATCGAAGTGTTCTTCGATAAATGGACTCTTTAAATATCTTATTAATAAATGTTGAATAACATCTTTTTCAACATTTTCAAAATCAGACTTTTCAGCATTATGATCTTTTCTCAAATTATGTAATATATTTGGAAATCAATCATCATAAGATCATCTTTTAGAACATAAGAGCAAGTTACAAGATCATAAGCTTGACTAAATTGATTTATCATATCAGAATAAGTTATGAGCATATAATCATTCAGCAAATAAGAACAAGATATAAATGAAGATCATTCATTCAATCAAATTTAAAGTAACACTATTCTCAATAAAACTATTCATAAACAATCAATCAAATATTTCAATATAATTCAGTTTATGCTTAATGAAGGTTCTTATCGAAGATGTCCTCGATAAATAATCTTATTAAATAGTTTATCGATAAGAGCATATTGAATTTGATTTTGAATCTTTCATGAATAATCTTATCTTCATAAATTCAATATATATTAATCCATAGATGATTCTAACATATCAATAATATTATAAACAATGAATCATCATCAAAACAATCAAATTAAATCAAATCACCATAAAATATTAATCAATATTAAAAATCCAGTGATTTGAATTTAAAACAATTTAACGCTTCTTTTTTCCATTTGATTTTATATAAATTTGTAACTCAATATTTCAAAGATCATTTTAGGAAGAAAAACAATTTAATTAGATCACTATAAAAATCATAGAGCAAAACCTTAGTGATCTGGATAATCTTAAAAGCATTTCAATGATCAAATTTTAAACCTTTAAACCTTTATATTTTTCTAATCATATTTTTTTATAAAACATGTTTGAGGACATACCTTATCAAAAGTAAATAGTGGAAAAAATCATTTAATTCAGTGCTTTTGTAAACTCAAAAACCTTTATTTATCAAAGAATTATTCGATAAATCCCTTTATTGAATAGTCTTTCAATAAATCATTCTTTGAAAGTAGTAATTTATTTTGAGAACAAAACTTGATTGATCCAAGACTTTATCAATATATACTCTATTCGATTAATACTTTGATAAGCCCTTTTTAAAATTCTTTTCCAAAGTTGAGTCTATATAATACTTATCGAAGTCTTCTTTAATAACTCTTCTTATTGAATAGTGCTTCAAATAATTCTAGTTTTAGAACAATAGCTCATAATTTTTATAAACTAAACTTATATTGATTTATCGAAGTCTTCATTAATAAGTAACTTCATCAAATTGGTCTTCGATAAATACTTTTCAAAAATCATATTTTCTTTTAAAAGTTCTTTCTCATATATAAAATAACTTATTGAATAAGTACCTTATCAATAGGTTTTTTGATAAATTTGATAAATGCTCTTTATCATTTAAGTTTTATTTTGAAATCTTTTCTCGATTATTTGTCATAATCAAAATATTGGAGTATAACATGATGCTTTATATAAATTTAACAAATACCCTTGTATTTTATATTCTTTCTACTCCATCTTTCTCTTTTCACTCCCTCTTTTTGCCGGGATTTTCCGATCCTGTATCAACCTCTGAACGGGATGGGACCAACTTTGGACGGGATATGACATGGGTTGAAAATTTCTTCCTGTATTTTCCGCTTCTGTTGGACCCGTGCACATTCATTTCTTAACTTCTTTTAACATTGAGTTACTAAGTCAAATGTTTCTTGGACATGGCAGTAGGGTTCTCTTTTGTTTTTTTTAACAACTTGTTTTTATAACTAATAAATTTTGTTTCCAAGATAGAAAGAACAAATATTTTATTCATAGCCTAAGTTCAAAATCTAGTTAATCAGAACCAAAATGATTGTACTAAATTAAGTTATACATATGCTTTAAAGAGAGAAATAGCTCGGAAACGCTCAAACCCTTACTTTCATGCACACATCTTCACTTGAAAATGAAAAATCCCTTGCCTATAAGTCATCTTCATTTACCTACATGCATGCATGTGACTCGACGAATAGGTTTTCTCTTTAATTTAGGACATCATCATTATTAGTAGACCATACTATTTATAATCTATAAATAATTTGTCATTCTTGAAGATCTATATAACGCACTCGATCGTTATATTTCTAGTTGTGGACAAAACTTTGGGCTTAGAACTCTTCATACTAAGGAAATAGTACCAACTATAGGAAGTGTAATGTAAGCCAAGGAACGAGTGTAGCTAGAGGTAGATAAACCCACGTTTCTAAAACTACTATTTACAATAAGGGATCAGATTCCTCAAAGACTAAAATAATTTTCTTGTAATGAGTTGTGAAATATCTTAACTATAAGCTTAATGACCTTAACAAAATGGATTGATAAAATTGACATTTTAGTATTCATATGATTATGCGGAGGGCAAAAAGCAAAAAAACTTAAGAAAAGGAAGAAACCTAGGTTACATGATTAGAATGATTATATCACTCCAAATGAATATTGTCTTTTGTCACCATCAGAACTATTATATAGGGTTATATGGGTTCATATTGTTTTACATTGATTTGGAATACGCATGCAATGGTGTTGATGGTAACCATCGAACAAGCTCATTATTTGTGGTGAATCTCTCACTTATTATTTCCATTTTGAAGCTTGCACTTTTAATTTGATTAATATAAATTTTGTTGGATTAAGCACTTTCCACTAGGCAAAAGTTGTAGATAATGGTTGCAACTTTTTCTACATATCAAAAAGTAAGGGATCAGTAGAGGTAGACCGAGGATGATACATCTCTTTTGTTGCTTGGCGACGAGATTAGTTTATAACAACACATATGGAGGAGGAAAAAGTCAAACATAGGAACAAGATATCATATGCTGAGTGAGAATTAATATATATATATATATATATATATATATATATTAAATCGAGGCAAAAGGAATATAATATGGGAAAATATTTCTCTTGGAATCACCCGTTAACTAGCACTATTGGTGAGATTACAAATCTTATTATATATATTCCCAATAATAGCCTCATGATCTAATGGTACCGAGTTTATGGGTTAAATCTCGCTTGTTATAACTTCATATCGGTACATTTGACTACATATCTAGATAAGCTTAGAGTTATCTTTACTAAACCCCAATGACATTGATTCTATGATCTTTGATCACCCGCCTCATGGTTGATTCACTAGAGAGAAATAGGATACTACAGTTTTTTATACTAAGCATAGGTATATAATCCTATTGATTTTATTCCAAATAATATCATACACTAAGGGTGTATTTGGTATAATGATTTGGAGTTTTTGCCCATTTTCTCTTGAAATTTTCCCTCCCCCTTTTAACCTCCCCTCTAAAATTGGAGGAATTTAGGAAGAAAAATAAATTTTTGGCTTGTCTTGATCATTAGATCCATAACAATTTTTTAATATTTCTAAAATACCCATTTCACATCTCACAATTGTCTCTATAAAAATATTCTCTCCCTTAGTCTCTTTAGCTAAACAATGTAATATTAAAATACATTGTCTTCTCTCCCCTCATCAATTTAAATGAGATAATATTAAAGTCTATTCATTTTCTTTCTCTGCCATTCTCTCCATTAAAATCCTTTCTCTACCTTTCCCTCTATAGAGCCAAATACGCTCTAAATGTAAATACCTCTCTTAGTGGAAATTTGAAACTTGATTTTTCACGTTATGAGGAATTTGTTGGTTGGTAATAAGATACTACATTTGGTACAACTTAACGTAAGGTGTGGTACTTATATGGCAATAACAAAGTGGACTCATCTTTGACCCGAACTTCATAAAACCAAAAACCCCTCTTATGGCTCACACGAAGCCACTAAGGGAATATGAATTAAGTGTCAACATTAGTATTTGGATCCATTCAATCAATCTCTGTTTCTTAATTAAGGAGTTAAGCAATCCGCATGATCTAAATCGGACAATGTTAATTCGTATACCTACAGAACTTATGCTTATCAAAATCAAAATTGTTTTCAAGAAACATATTAAAAGTTAACAAATAAATAACCTCCAACTCGAAGACATATATTCATGAAGCTTGCATTTTAGAATAAATAATGAATGGAATAGCCAAGGAAAGGGATTATGAGATTTAAGAGGAAGAACATATTTGAGGAACATAGTTAAGAAAATTAATTAATTAATGTCATAAAAGTTGACTGACTCAAAGTGGTCCACTAACAGTTGCTGTGATAATAAAATGAAATGGTCCTTAAGTTTTTGCGCATTAATTATTAATTAATTATTTAATCCCGCCTCATCCAAAATCAAACGTTTCTATCAATCCTAAGATCTTTCTTGTTGACAACCCTTTTTCTTCCTTTCAATAATCAAACTTCACTGCTCCTAAGTTTTTTCATTGATCTATACAAAATGACAAAACAGAACATATAGAAAGGGAGCTTCAAGTCAACTATATATAAAAATCAAATAATATATTAAAGAAAAGAAAACTTTAACGAGATATCATTTCCAAAATAAATAAATTAAATTAAATCAAATTAAATCAAATATAAATTCACATACAAAGGTATCATATATGAGTTTCAGTGGAATTCAAACAGAATGATTAATTTTGGTTTATTAATCTCCTAAAACCGAGGCTATACGGACGAATTCTTCTTACTTCTTGCTCCAAATTGATATGATCGCATACAGCTTTTTTTCCCTTAATCTCCTTCCAGGTCATGTTAGGTTCTGTTAACCATGTTGTCAAGATTAAATGGTCAAGTAACCTCTAGATGTTTGACAGGAATAAATATAGTTGAAATATTCAGAAATATCATAGGAAGAACATGATTGCAATAAATATATAGTTTTACTGAAATTCAACTAGGATGATAATTAACTTTGGTCTATTAATCTCACACAAACGGAGCTCAACACCAAAGATTTCTTCTTACTTGCACCTGTAATTGGTAGTCATATAATTAAGGGTTTTTTTTCCTTATTTAATAATTTCTTTTAAGGTCAAGTTAGGGTTTTGATCTATGAACAAGTCAAGGTTATCAGGTCAAGTAAACTCCATATGTTTGACAAGAAGATTGCAATAAACTTAGTTTATATCAATACTAACAAAGCACAACAGAATGCATGTAGCTGATCTCATATTAAATAATAGCAAGTACTGCTTCCCAAGCATACAACAGAAATAATACAAGCAAACCCTTACACTACTTTATAATTATAAGTACAGCTCTAGTAATCCAAGAAAACCCTAGCAAGTCATCAATAGACATTCGCTTTGATGCTTTCCACAACACACAGACACAGACACAGAGACAGAAACAGATCACACACAAACGCACACACTCCAGTCCCAAACTTATCTCTTGTCTAATAACACCATAATCCACTATTCATGCAGCTCCAGGGGGTATTTGATTTCCGATGCTTGGGCTGTGACCTGGATTTGTAGGACGGAAGTAATCTCCAGTCTCATTCACCTTATATGCGTTTTTGGCGAAAGAAACATGACAGTGAGTGCGTAACTTCCTTGATGCTGCTACTGATGAACCCACGTTAAGTTGAAGAAGAAGAAGGAAGAGAAGAAAACGAGTTAATAGGTTTGTTTTCTTAGCCATCACTGAAAACACTAGCTTAGGAAAGATTAATATTGATGGCTTCTTGAATTAAGATATACCACTATAGCTAGCTAGATGGAAACCTAGCTACTTGAAGAACCACCAGGGATTGATGTTGTTGATCAAGAGATGACACCGTTATTTATACTTGAGATGCTAGTGCTAAGGTCCCACGTGCGACCATTTTCAATGGCCTTCAACATATATGCATACAAAATAAGGTTTTGGCTCACTAGGAGATGTCTCTTAGGATGCATCCAAATGAGGAAAGTCCAGAGTTTGTTGACTTCGCTAATATTCTCTCACAACCATTCATTCTAAACCAAACCGATTCCTCAAATGGAAAAGGACATGGGTCGTGATTAGACAACACTAAAAACAGTTTGAATTAATATATATATATATATATATATAATTGAAGAGATTGAAATCTTCAATATGATTCAAGTTAATTACCATGTTTTATTAAGAAAATGCTTCTTCCACTAACTTAATTAAATATGGCTTTGCTGATGAGGACATCTTCTCCTCCACATCTTTATTTATTAATTATCTTCGTCTAAAATGAGTACGGGGCGAGAAAAACGTTCTTTTCTTGTTGCGCATAAACTATTGGCCATTTTTTTCTTTGCTTGAAAAGAGATGCCACTGTACTCTAGCTGATTCATTTTACATTCAAGTGACCATAAGTACAAACAAATCTCTGACGAAGTCTATTCACAAAACCACGTTCAAAGTAAAATTGATCGTTGTAGTGTCTCCTTAAAAACAATTGTTATCAACTAATTTGATATTTAAAATTTAATGTGTGTGTGGCTTTGATCCCCACATCAATTTCTTTCTCCAACTCATACAGCGGGAAGAAGGCAAGAAAAACACTCAGACTTAAAAGAGAAGACGAGTTAGTGAACTAAGCAGGCAGAACTGATCCAGAGAGCTAAATATAAGAACAAGGGGTTGTCATGTATAAGTCCAAACTTTCAAAAGTAGAAGCCAGCCTAGTTACCTTTAGAGGTTGTTTAGTACTAGAGATTTGGAGGAGCGGGAGGGAAAGAGAAATTTTCTAAGCTGGATTTTAAAAAATTAGCGTTAAAAGATTTTAATTAATTTTTCTTTTACTTTTTAGTTACATATTCTCTTTATTAAACTTTTACAACCCCATTTCTCCAAGTTTTTTAAATCCAATTAAGAAAAAGTTCCCTTCCCCTCCGAATCCCTCATAACAAACAACCCCTTAGAAAATCTGGTTTCTGTTGTACTATTTTAGATTGGCAAAAGGACTTTCTAAATCACTCTAAGAAAAACACAATTTATCAAATGTGTTGGTTAACGTATAAAGTTACCGGATATCGTCATATGGGATTTCCTTGTTCCCCTTCACCCAGTCAAGATATCTTATTGATAGAATAGATGACAAGCCAAAATAATGATTCAAGCATGCTAGAATAATTAAAGAGAATTAAAGAAAGAAGTTAGAAAGGAAAATTTGTAGGTACTAGAGCAGTTTTGTTGTGGCATTAGTTTGACCTAGCAAATGGTTGAATATGACCATAAAATTTGGTGAGCATATAGTGCACATCGCAAGCTTTAAAGGCATGGGTAGTTTACCTTAATTGGATGTGTGTACTAAGAGATATAAATTTTCAAAATTGAGCTAGAAACTGGAAGTTCCAAAATTGACCAAATGAACAATAAAGTTTAATAAATTAACTGTATGAACTGGCGAAGTAAATATCCATTTTGATATTTTTCCCTTAAAGAGAATTGAAAGATATTTAAATAGAGACTTGAACTACCTCCATACGATGTTTGTAGAATTAATTATAATTTTTAAATTAAATAGAGACTTGAACTACCTCCATACGATGTTTGTAGAATTAATTATAATTTTTAAAATTTGAACTATCGAATGTGGAAAAATGCACACTGAACATTACCTGAGGACTAATTTGAAAAGTTTTATTTTTCAGGCCTAAGTAAGGCTTCCAAGCATCTAATCACTTCCAAATGCATACTTTAAGAGATAAAAGTATGATGTTTCAATTTTAGTATTATAGTAGAGGTTCTGGTATAGGATAGGAACTCATTGCTCAAGACACTAAGTACGCAACAGATTAGATAAGACCCAATCTAGGTTAAAGTTGATAGCGGGTTTCTTGTTCATGGTCTAACTTAGTTTATGGATTAGAGATGAATGCTCTATGCAAAATGAATACTAAGGATCAATAAGAGATAAAGTCTGAATTCTCAGTAAGTAGATGTTTAAAGGAAAGTTAAAGATAGCTTTCCACTTGCCAGTGATCCCTGAGGATTAGCTAAAAAGACATAGTTGACTTAGTTAGGGATCATAGTGAGTTTAGGGACACATAAGTTCTTCAAGTGGCAGGCGACGCTATAATGAAATGAAGCTCAGAAAGACTAGTAGAGATCAGAGAAAGAAAGGTAGCCACTAATCAAAGATTAACATACTCCCCTTCCAAGAAAGAGTAATGACTAAGAGTCAAATAAGACAGTTAGGGTTTTGAATTTGTACCCTAACAAGAGGTTAAAGTGGCAACCTAAGTTAGATGAATTGATACAATATAATAAAGTAGCTATCTCATATTCCTGAATAGATTAATATGATCTTGGAGATTGTAAACTCAAGATGGATAGCCCTAATGATTTTTTTGGTGATCAAGATAAAGAGATAGAGAATGAGACAAATAGTTATGCATAGAACTAACATAAAGAGATAACAATGTTCCTGATAATGTCAAGTGATACTCAGTCACTAGTGTTTGGTTGAGAGGCTCCCAAGTAGGGATATAATGTATGAAAATTTTGGCCATTAAGTCTTTCCTAGAGAAATTAGTAACTAGTCCTTTGAGTTAGAATTAACCTTGCTCTAGATAAAACAAGATACCTTGTCCGAGCAAGAAAGGGAAGTAGTCGAGATAGAGTTGACGTTGATTTAATGGAAGTGACATGTTTTTCATTAAGAATAGAGAGTAGCAATCAAGCTGATAAGACACATTTTGTATATGGTTTCTGTAACACTTTTAAGAGCTTTATAACAACTTTACCATTCATTTTATGCCTTAAATTGTACTTTTGTGGTAATACATGATTGTGCATGGCAATGTGCTAATTAAAGGGTACAATGGTAAATTAACTCTTTCAAACTGCATATATTCTGGTATTTACTGATTTGGACTTTTATAGTGAGCTTTTATGTTAAATTGCAAGTATTTTGGAAGAGAGAAAGGACGAGGAAAGAAATCACAAGTCAATGAAAGTGAAATCACGCTCATGTACATTTTAGTCGCAACTAAAAAGTCTGCCAGTTGCAACCTTGATTCTTTTGGAATTCTCTCTGTGTTTACAGGTCGCGACCAAAACATGGATCTGATTGCGATTAAAATACAAAATCATTGAAAGTGTGCATTTTGAATTAGGTCATACAGAAATAAAAGGGGAGGAAAGCTGCTGTCAATGGGGTAGGTAGGTTTTTGACCTGATTAAGCTAAGAAGCAGTACTCGAGTTCTATCTGATCATTTTCTCCACATCTTCCATTGTTCTACACCTTTTCACATATTTCTCCACCTCTCTACACTATTAATCTACCATTTTCTCATTGTTTCTTCATGGCATATAATCTAAACAGCGGTTGTAGTACAACAGGATTCATGAGAGGCTAAATCTTTAGTCTCTTGGTGATGGATATGATATCTTGAGCTCATGGACTGAAACGGGGAGTTTCTACTGTTCTAATTTTCATCTTCTCATGTTATGATTGCTGCTAGATCTAGGGTTTTTATTTTATGATCAAGTTTTGAATATCGATTGATCATTCTCATTTAGACTTTATAATCAAATTCGGATGATTTGAACATTTGCTTTTTAATAGAATATTTTAGTTTTGATTTTAAGAAAGTTGGGTTATTATCAGTGATTATTGTTAACTAATTCAATTGCTTGAAATCTAGGGTTTTTTTATCAATAACCATTCGAGGGCATTTTCATAATCAAAATTCAACTTAAATGCTAAGTGGTTTATGACAGTTCACCAATAGTTCTTAAACCAACTTTAATAGAAGGGGTTTAAGAAAAATTAGGGTTCTGGACTCAATCGATAGATTGAGATTTTCTTTGAGATTTAATGATATATAAACTCCAATTTTAAACGTGAGAGCAAGGATAGATATATTTTCATCATCAAGAGTCTTTCATAACATATTTCTCAAACAAACCAACTCGTTTTCATCTTAATAAAAAATCCAAAAAGATTTACTTATCTGCACCCTACTTTTATTGCATCAATCACTAAAACCCCAAAAACCATTTTATCCCTGCTCAGGTTTTTTATTGATTTTGACATCCAATCTACTAGGTTTCCAAATAAAAGGCTCATCAAGAAGAACGATAGAGTTGTGCCTTATACTATATTATATTAGGTGAAATTAACTTTATCTTGATAGATTATACCATGACAATCTACCCTCATCAATGGTATTATTGCCAGGGAGTCATGTAATTGGTTTCCTAGTAATTGATTGTCAATTTCATTAGCTACTTGTGCCACTTTTCTTATTTTTGTTTGTGTTTTAGTTTTTTTAGTTTTTAAATTGCATTACATTCTGTACTTTTCTGAGTTTTTGCATAATCAATCTCTGTGACTGTGATTCGTGACCCAAACTCAGCTAGGTTGTGACAAATACTCTCTATGACTTTAAGTCATGACTAAATACCATTTGTGTCATGACCTGATTGCTTCCCTATGAAATTTGACTACTCTACGAAAACCAGTCATGAAATTTAAAACCTTCAGTCATGACTACTTCTCTCTGTGATATTGTGTCGTGACTAAAACAAGCTTTAGTTGTGACTAACTGAAAATTTTCTGTTGTGCAACTTTTGTGACTAACTCTGACTTATTGCATTATTATTCTTTATTGTTTCTACATTGCATGCGTAAAAGAGCTGAACTATTAGTGCCTTTTGAACCTGAAATTGAGAGAAGACTTAGGAAACTAAAGAAAAAATTTAGAGAATTTATAGAAGAAGCAAAATCTAGTTCCTCCTCTAGTATTCTAGAGTATGAAACTGAACTAAATATGGATGATATTAATCATAATAGGCCTAATGGGAATAGAGAGAATGAAATACCAATGAATGCAAAAGATAATAGAAGTGTGAGGGAAATTAATCATTCACATGTGAATTATGATCCTTATGGTTTCTATACTAAAGAAGCTAATTTTGAGATTAAAGGAGCTTTGATTGCAACCTTATCTAAATTTCATGGTTTTACAGGAGAATGTCCACACAGGCACTTAGAAACTATCCATATGATATGTTTTTCAATGAAGCCTCCAATGACTGCACTGGATGACGTCTTAAGTAGGTGTTTCCATTTTACCTTGGAAGGGAAGGCTAAGGAGTGGCTATACAATTTGCCAACTCATTTTTCCACTCTTACATGGGATCAATTGAAATCAACGTATCTTGAACAGTTTTTCCCAGCTTCAAAGACCACTCAAATGAAGGAGATTACTAATATTCTATAATAGATGGAGAATCTTTACATGAGTATTTGACGAGGTTTCTTAACCTGTTAGCTCAATACTCTTACCATAACATGACCGAGACTGATTTAGTAGACATTTTCTTTGATGGTCTACTTCCTCATAATCAGGTTTTCTTGAATGCTGTAGCAAATGGATCCTTGAGAGATAAGACTCCACAAGCAAGTTGGGAGCTATTCTAGAAAATGGCCAATGAAGACCATCAGACAGGGGACTCAAGGAGAATGCCCACATTATCTTCGAGTAATTCTAAAGAGATCTTAGCAGAAATAGTAGCCCTGGGAAACATAATAGAGAAGAGGATGAATCTGATTGTAAGAGAGATGTATTCCATAAAACAAGTTCATGTAGTAGGTACCTCGCAAGCCTTGGTTACAGGATGTGAATCATGTGGTTCAATGATGCATGCTACTAGTACATGTGATAGACAGTATGAAGAAGTGGCAATAATGTATCAAGGGAGAGACAATCAATACCAGAAGAGAGACCTATACTCTAACACATATAACCCTGGTTAGAGAGACCACCCAAATTTTAGATGGGGGAGTGGGGAAAATAGGCCAAACTAATTCCAAGGAGTGGTGCTTCCTCAAGCAACTATCAAAATAATGCAAGGTCTATAGTTCCAACTCACCCTAATACCTTATTAACATCAAGGCCAGATAAGACTTCTCAGTTGTTGAAGAGTATAGATGCACAGATGAACAACATAGATGGTAGAATGACCAATATAGACAACAAGCTAAAGGAGAATGGCGATCAATTCACCTTCATAGCTTCAATCCTTTAAAGTATGTAGAAGGATAATGCTGATATGCACAAGAAACTTGAGGAGTTAAGTTTCAAGAATGCATATATAACAAGTCACTTAACTCAAGTCTCCAATACAGTAAGTGATATTCAAGGAAAGAGTAGTGGCAGTATAATTTGAACACCATTATTAATCCGAGGGGTCTAAATGCTATATCACTTAGAAGTGGTAGAAATGTGCATTTTAAGGAAACTGATACACCAGAGTAGGATATGGAAGATGCTAAATTTGAGAACTCATCTCTGCCACAGGTGCAAATTAGGAAATCTGAAAGTGCTAAAGAATATTAGCTTGTAATGAAGAAGCCAACCCAAGAAGAGACTCACAAGCCCAAGTAGAGATATAAGATCTGCAAGAAGAAGTAGCAATAGTACCAAGTCCTGCTTACAAAGGAAAGCAACCTGAGGAGAAGCTAGAGTCAAGTAAGTAAGGAAACTCTATGCACAAAAGTAAGGAGGCAAGTATAAAAGATCTCCTTTTTCCTAACTCTCACTTTGCTGGAAAGAAAAAGATTGACACTGATTTTGCAAAAGATACTTATACTCTATTCAATAAGTTAGAAATAAATTTTCCTTTGGTTGAGTTCCTCAAGAGAAACCCTAAATATGCAAAATTTTTGAAAGAACTGTATGCTGATAAAAAGAAGTTTAGACCTCTTAAGAGAATCTAGGTGAGTGCTAATGTGTCATCACTCTTTAAGGCTGAACTACTTGTTAAGTACCAAGACACAGGATCCTACACAATCCCATGCATTATAGGAAATGTTCCTATTAAGGGAGCGTTACTAGATCTAGGGGCAACCATTAATGTAATGCCTTGGTCGGTATATCAAGCTTTAGGTATCAATAATCTTATAGACACAAGCGTAGTGCTCCAGTTTGCTAATAGGTCAATTAGGTATCCTAAGGGAATTGTTGATGATATTCTAGTATAGGTCAAGGACTTAGTGTTCCCAGCTGATTTTTATGTTTTGGACATGTCCAATAAGTTAGTAAATGACAACACTTTGATCCTAGGCTGACCTTTCCTCCAAACTTCCAAGACCATAATTAGTATGAAGCATAGTTCCATCACATTAGAAGTTGGAAAGCATGTGGTAACTTTCAACATGAATAAAGCAATGAAATTTTCTTCTGATAATTCTGCTTTTATTGCTTTGAATGCTATTGATTATGCTATTGAAGAAACTAGGGATGGACATGAATTGAGTTTGCATGATAATAATAGAGATAATACATTTGTAAAAGGTTTATTGAGTGATCTTGTAGGATCTCAAAATGATCTGGAAGCTAGAAGTGCAACAATTGAAGAAGGGTCGAGTTTTTGTGACCCAAGGTTAAGACCAAATGACCTCTACGTCGCGACTAAATATCAATCTGAGATCCATTGTGAAGATGAGTCATGACCCAGTGGCTTTAAGGTCACGATAGAAAACTCCAGAGAATATCAGTCGTGACACGAAGATAAAGATGTTGTGACAAAACATCAATCTGCTGAGGGAGAGCCTTTCTGTGGCCCCAAGTCATGAATAAAACATGAACAAGTCACGACAACAAGTTCTAGAGACACACCCTATCAACTAGAGTCACAACGAGAAGCAAAAAGGTTGTGACCAGAAATGCCAACCATAATCAGGGAACTCCAAACTCCTTCAGTTCCACACTCTACTATTTTAGTTAAATGACCAATACATTCTCATTCCAAAATTTAATCTCTTCTCACCCTCATTCTCATTCCAAAATTACATCTCATACCTTAGGTTTTTGAAAGATTTAATCTCTAATAATAATGCAGGTATAGAAAAGAATGATCCCAAGTATATTACAGTAGAGCAACATCAGCTTGGTGCTATATTTAGGGAAGCACATGATAAATTAAAGGAGCTACATAAGCTAGAGAAGAGCAACTGTAAGGACTATACGAAGGAGGCGAAGGAAACATTTCTCAAGTCTGTTGCTGTGACATGCCAACCACAGTTGGGAAAGTTTAAGTTTAAAGAGGGAGAATTCAAGATGAACTTAGACAAATCTCAGTATAAGGTGCGCGATTGTGGAATGCTAAAGTGGAGAGAGAGGGCAATGGGGAAAACCTTCCAATAAAACAGCCATTTCTCAAACTTTTATGATTTTTCATCGCCGCCTTGAGGCCAGATTGTCCCTTTCCTATCTCCTACCTTTACAAGTTTTCCCTGATGTGATATATTGATGATGGTATGAGGATAGGGAAGGGATGTTTAAGTAGGATAGTTTTTATTTTATGTTTATTTCTGTTTATTCTAGGAGTCCTTCTATTTTGAACACTCTATGACTGTCCATATGTCGTTTACTCATTTATTGTTCTTTGTGGAACTTACATACTCACATGCATGATCTTAGCTTACCCATCCTGTCATCTCTGCCTTACTAGTATTTCTTTGCATGACTTGAATATGACTATATGCTTAACTATTAATTTGCATTAAGTGATTAGGCTACCTTCTATTTTGGAGCCAGATTTGATTAACTTTACAAAGTAATCATGATGTTTTCTACTTTAGTTCTATTGACAGTGAGGATTCTGTCAAGTTTAAGTGTTAGGGAGATGTCTTTGCTTTTGTGCTACTCAATATGTGTTTCTGTGCTACTCGAGATGACATTCTTTGATTAATCCAATCTTTCATCATAAAGTTTTTTATTTTTTATCTTAATGTGTGATGAATTGCTGAAAATTGGATCCCCATTTTAAACTATGTTGATAATTGGAAAGATTTTAGCATGAAAAACGTTTTGGAACTTTGACAATTATTACTCGGTAGTCTCTATGAAAATTGGTCATGACATACTGGTTTTTGGGTCATGACCTATAATGGAATTTTGGACTTGACATGCTCTCTGTGAACTACGGTCGTGACCTGTGTACATAGTGGTCGCGACAATAACTCTCTGTTGATCTGAGTCATGACATGAATACCTACCTAGTCATAACTATTCCTCTCTGTGTATTTACGTCGGGAAAGATACATTCTGTGGACGAGACTAAACATTTTAAAAATCCTAAGCATGCATCCTTGTGACAGGTGGTTGCGACCTTTATTGTTTTCAATTGCGACCTATATTTGAAAAATTTCCAATTACCTTCTCTTTGTCTTATGCAAAGCTGTATAAAAGGATCCCTTCTTAACTACTAAGATTCTTTCACAAATGATTTATTGTTCCCTTATTTCTAAACCTTTTTAGCTCCTAGAAACCACTGCCTCACTTGAATTATTTTGGAAAATCTTGGAAATTGAATTTGAAAAACCTAAGCTTTTGCTCTTATATTGGGATCATCACATGGTTCTAAGTGATTATTTTGAAATTTTTAAATAATTGTTTAGAAGGTTTTCAGTTGTGATAAGTGTTTTAATGCCTAGTGAATGATGAACATTTTTTGAGACTTTAGCTTATGAGAATCTAGATCAAAACCTTTGTTCAAAGGATTCTTGGCCTTAAATTCTATATAGAGTGATTATTCAATTGGTTTATATCCTTTAGAACTTGTCTTGGCTCTGAGTTTAGAATTACTTATGTATTTATGAATTGAACATGATAGAGGCATTCTTTCTAAATCCTTTTATCCCAAACACAAGCCCACTACATATTACATCCTTAGTCACCCCTCTTGAGCTCATCACTTTTTCTTTTCATCATCCTTATAGAAAGTCATATGTGCATAAACATCGTTTCAAAATAAAATTTTTATTCATGTCAAAAATTTATTATTGTTGTGTTATTGTGCTGCAGCTTCCATGAATGAGGTGCCAAATAAAAGAGGAAGAGGAAAAAAGCATATTGCACTAAAAAAATAGAGAGAGAGTTCAAGAAAAAGAAAACAGAAGAGAAGAGGACACGATTATCAACTCTTATTAGCACAATTACCACAGCTACATCCCTAGAGACATGAATCCATGCTACATATTCATTATTGAATACATATAGTGTAAGGAATTGGAAGACACGCAGCGGAAATTAATTAAAAAAATTTTCCATTCCTTGCCAGGATCTACCGTATGTGTTTAAGTCATGTGGGAAGAAGTATTACCCTTAGTGTACCTTAGCGACTTCCACAGCTTTCGGTCACGATGTTCACAGCTTCTCTCTGCGGCTCGTGCTCCCTTTCTGATCACAAGAAGTCGACGACTCAGGTCGGCTTCCTCTACTGGTATCCACACGAACAGCGTTCCAACCACGAACGACGTGCTAGCATCTCTTGTCCCTCCAGGGCTTTCTCAAGAGTTCGTCCTCTCCGTCTCTATTTCGGCAGTTTCTTATCTGCAAACCTTTTGCAGAGTCCCCTTTGGCCTTTCTATGTTCTATATGTTTCTCTGTGCAAAACGCAGCTCCTAAAATCAGATATATAGGATGCTATGCGTTTTTCTCTGTCAACCGAATTGGATTTTGGAGTTAATCTTATATTAATTCCAAAATTAATACAATATCATATATTGTATAATTTTATAAGAAACTAATTAAATAAATAATATCAAATCCGTCTCACAGATTTAATTACCCATTTATTTAATTTTAAATAAAGATGAGACTGAACTATTTTTAATTTATTCTCATAAATCAAATTTGAGATATCCTATCAATTTGAATTTTGAATTTCAAACGTGATAGAGATTTAATTTATCCTTATAAATTAAATCTTATAAATATCTCTTATATGAGATATCCTATCAATTTGAATTTCGAATTTCAAACATGATAGAGATTTAATTTATCCTTATAAATTAAATCTTGTAAATATCTCTTATATGAGATATCCTATCAATTTGAATTTTGAATTTCAAACGTGATAGAGATTTAATTTATCCTTATAAATTAAATCTGATATATACATATAATGTATATATACGAATTTATATATATATACGAATATAAATATAAATAAATATATATACATCTATCCTGGATCATTCATTGAATCTGGACATGTCTTAGATTCAATGAATCTGGACATCATAACTCATGTTGGGCTATTTTGTTTGCGACCCTGTAGGCCCATATGAAGTTGGTAGTGGGCTATTTGCTATACTAGCCCACAAGTCGCAAGCGGTCTCTAGCAAGACATAACGACTAACCAAATCATATGAGGATCGATAAACGATGTAACCTTTTATACAACCATATCATGTCCCTTCTATCATGCGATATTTTGGTCATGGATGAGGCATGGATAATGTCATCCTCCTATTCCTGACCGTTACTTTCTCGATCCCTGAGTAGTTTGACTATAGAAATGGAACTACCTTTCCATTACAGTATGGCCATACATTTCTCAGACTCACTCATCGAGGGGCCCAGTAATATCTCTCTACGAATGTGAGGGACAAATTTCATCTTGACCATTCACATTCCTCCGCATGAAAAACCACTAAGGCCGAACATAGTCTTTATGATCACTCGGTCAAAAGTGACTTTTGACTAGGTCAAAGCTGAGCGTTTTGTCATGTAGGAATCCATGATGATCTCAGGTCAAAGGGCGTATTGACATGGTTTGTATATGAGAGAAACTTATGACGTTACCCATGCAGTTCTCTCATAGCGGGTCGGTCCAGCACCTTGTACTCTTACATGTGCTTATGACTTTGATTTATATCTCTATACATCTTCAAAGTCATACTGGTCTTATTTCATCTGTGCTCCCGCATAGATGATCGACCAGGGACATTTAGGATAATATCATGAATTATCCAAGGATGATCATCATAGTAAACATGCAAATAATATGATAACTCAATTAATAAATTCATAAATCAATAATGTTCATAAGACAATGATTGGCCCCTAGGGCACGATTTCCAACATATAGTACTTTCTATTCTTTATATTCCAGTCCATGTGCCCATCTCTATCATTTCAACCCTAAAAGACCTCTTGATTCTTTGCATAAGTGTTATATAGTTGTTGAGATTTAAAGCCATTACAAGCATATGGTAGGGTGTTTTCTAATTTGAATATGAGTTAAAGAACCCTAACAATGAGAGGAAATAGAGAGCTAAACTCTTACACCCTTTGAGAGGGTCTATTGCGCTCACACAATTGAGGTTGATTTCACTTAATAGTTAATTACTTGACATTGCTCACATTATCACCTTTGCATTCCCAAAAGATAACAAATTATTTTTTTAGGGCACACTATGGATTATGTTGTTATCTTGAATTTAATAGTGTTGTTCTAGGTGTGATTCATGTCTTTGTCTAAGAGTACAAAGGTTCAAGTATAGGGGAATTGATAAGACATATTTTGTATATGGTTTTTATAACATTTTTAAGAGCTTTATAACAACTTTACAATTCATTTTATGCCTTAAATTGTACTTTCATGGTAATACATGATTGTGCATGGTAATGTACTAATTAAAGGGTAAAATGGTAAATTAACTCTTTGAAATTGCATATATTTTGGTATTTACTGATTTGGACTTTTATAGTGAGCTTTTATGTTGAATTGCAAGTATTTTAGAAGAGAGAAAGGACCAGGAAAGAAATCACAAGTCAATGAAAGTGAAATCACGCTCTAGTACATTTTAGTCGCGACCAAAGAGTCTGTTGGTCGCGATCTTGATTCTTCTGGATTTGGTCATGACTAAAATACCAAATAGCTAAAACTGCACATTTTGAATTAGGTCATGTAGAAATAAAAGGTGAGGAAGGTTGCCTTCAATGGGGGAGACTGGTTTTTGACCTGATTAGGCTAAGAAGCAGTACTCGAGCTCTCTCTAATCATTTTCTCCACATCTTCCATTGTTCTATACCTCTCTACTGATTTTTCTACCTCTCTACACTATCAATCTACTACCTTCTCATTGTTTCTTCATGGCATATCATCTTAATAGTGGTTACAGTACAACAGGATTCATGAGAGGCTAAACCTTTTGTCTCTTGGTGATGGATCTTATATCTTGAGCTCATAGACTGAAATGAGGAGTTTCTATTGTTCTAATTTGTATCTTCTCATGTTATGATTGCTGCTAGATCTAGGGTTTTCATTTTATGAACAAGTTTAGAATATCGATTGATCATTCTTAATTAGACTTTATAATCGAATTCGGATGATTTGAATGTTTGCTTTTTAATAGAATATTTCAGTTTTGATTTTAAGAAAGTTGGATTATTATCAGCGATCGTTGTTAACTAATTCAATTGTTTGAAATCTAAGGTTTTTGATCGAAGAATTTTCATCATCTAAATTCAACTTACACACTAAGTGGTTTATGACAATTCACTAATAGTTCTTAAACCAGCTTTGATCGAAGGGCTTAAGAAAAATTAGGGTTCTGGACTCAATCGATTAATTGAGGTTTTCTTTAAGACTTAGTGATATCTAAACTCTAATTTTAAATGTGAGAGCAAGGATAGATGTGTTTTCATCATCAAGAGTCTTTCATAACATATTTCTCAAACAAACCAACTCGTTTTCATTTTAATAAAAAATCCAAAAAGATTTACTTATCTGCACCCTACTTTTATTGCATCAATCACTAAAGCCCCAAAAACTATTTTATACCTGCTCAGGGTTTTCATTGATTTTGACATCCAATCTGCTAGGTTTCCAAATAAAAAGTTCCTCAAGAATAATGATAGGGTTGTGCCTTATACTATATTATATTGGGCGCAATTAACTTTATTTTGATGGATCAGACCACGACAATCTGCCATCATCATAAGGCAAGCAAAGTTGACTTAATCCCAATAAAACATGACTAGCCAATAACAAAGCTAGGGTTAAATGTCATTGAGCTAAGTAGAGTACTAAATCAAGTAGAAAGAAGAGAATCTTATAAGTCCTCTCCTTGTAACTTCCAGAATCAGCTACAGATAGAAAGAGAGACACCCTCTTGTAGGGATAGGACGTCTTAATGGCATGCTCTAGATATAGCAACAAGTAAGAGCTTCTACTCCTTTTATTGGGATGTCATGCACTATAGAACAGTTTTGGAAAATATGCTTAAGCTCCGACTGTTAGAGCTATGTATATTAAAGGAAGGAATACTTTAGCTCCTATGTTAAATCTATGCATTCATAAGAAAATATGCATTTTCTTGCAACACGTTGCTCAAGTATTATGCATGTTAGAGTATGAAGAAGTGAAGTAGAGAAAAGAGCAGTTGCATAAGTTCTCTCCCTGTACAGTTCAAAATTAGCTAGAGACAATAAAAGCAATTAGAGGAGTAAGAAAACTCCTAAGGCAGATAGGCTTGGCACCTAAAGAGATAGATAAATGGCTTAGAGAATTTATTGAGGCCTAAGAGAATGATATTGGTTTATGAAATTAGTCTTGGAAAATTATCAATAAGTTACCAACTAAATAGAGGTAACTTAATCCTTTGGTTTGAAGTTTCCTAGGGATCTAGATACAGTACAATGGAATTATAGTAAATTTTAGAGGATCACAGTTAGATCCTAGGATCATAGTTAGATCCTAACATGGATCATAGAGAGATAAAGTTTTAGGCCTGAAGAGGCTTACGGTAGATCATAGTAGATCCCATATTCATAGTAGATCTAGCTTAAGGAAAGGTACTGAGTCACACGAGTAAGAATAAAGTATCTCTTTGGGAAGACTAACTAGGGACAAGATGAAGAAACCTCATAAATTGGTTAACTAATACAAAGAGAGTACCCATGACTTTCTTCCAAATAACCTGTCATTAATTAGGTAAAGCTTAATTCTCTTCCAATTAATAAATGAAAGCCAAAGTTAGAAGAGTTACAGCTATAAATCTTAGATAAGTAGTTAAGCTAGCTCCAGAAACAAAAAAAACTCTTTGTGACATAAAAATAGATTGAGTATTCAATGGCATTTCCCTATTGATGAAGCTGGAGATGAGAAAGTTAGCAAAGAAGACCCACAAAAAGCAATACATAAAGGGACTAAGACAGTGCTTCCATTGTAATGCTCCCATTCTTCATGCTTATGATAGTGTTAGATGTTATAAGGAATGGCCTCCCTAAAATAATAGGACCCTCTAAGGTTGACTCATATGACATGTCAAAGACATAGAAATCTACAGGTATAATCAAGTATTTGACCTTCACTAGTATGTCTTCTAGAAGTCCCTCAGGTTTTCTAGTGGTCCGATTAGCAAGTTAAACTATCATGGAGGTCCCCTTAAGTGAGCCTATGTTAATGCCTAATGATGTATAAATGGAGGTTGGCATTACATTAATAGCTGCACTAAGATCTAACAAAGGATTGGCACACTGAAACTTACCAATGGTGATTGGGATTGTAAAGGAACCTGGATCATCACATTTAATAGGAAGTTATGGCTTAAATAAAGCTGACACACTAGATCATACTTGAACCCTTTCATTTGGTTTGCAGATTCTTTTATTAATGCAGAGTTCTTTCATAAATTTGATATACTTAGGTATACTTCTAATCAGATCTACCCATGGCACATTAACTTCTAATTTTCCTAACAAATTCAAAATATATTGTTCATGTTTATCTTTCAAGACCTTCTTTGAACACACGTATGCATTAGGAAAAGGTAGGTGTTTAATACTTACTTCTCTGTCCTTCTGTTCTACATCTTCATGCTCCTTCTTATTCTAATTTTTGTTTGATTTTTTATTTGAAGTACTAGAAGTAGCAACTGTTTCCAGCATAGCAGATGATTATGCAGCCTCCTTCAATGTAGTTTACTCATTCTGCTGTAACATATTCTACTATTTACTATTTTTTTGTTTGAGTAATGATAAAGGTTTTTCTCCAATAACTTCTTCAGCTCCAAATCTATTCTACTGCTCAATTTCTTCCTTATCTTTTTTATCCTCTTCTGTATCTACTTTCCCTATTATTTTTTCACTTCTCAACCTTATATCATTATATATTTTGGGTTAACAACTATGTTTGAAGGTAAATTCCCCCAATTCTAGCCTGGTCATCATTCACTGAATTTGCTAGCTGTGATACATAGCCATTCATGCTTGCAGCTTTTGTTTCCCATTGTTCTATCTTATTATCCAAGGCAGCAAACCTGGACTCTGTCATTGCTTGATTGTTCTCTATAGTAGATCTCAAGTCCTTGAAGTTAGAGCAAAAGTTTATGTTGATGGAGTTTATATTTGAATTCATCATATTAATGCTCCTCATTATCTCATATATTCCTTCATCCTTTGCAGCAGAAGGTACTTTTATAGCTCTAGAAGATTCAGCCACGTGTCTATCATTATTGAATCTATTCTACCTAAAATTTCTGTCTCCACCTCTATCCCTCTATCTAAAATTAGGATTATCTCTCCATCCTTCATTATATGTGTTAGAGTATAGATTCCTTTATGGATACTAGTTTAGTTTGTCTAGATAGATAGTTAATACACCTGCATAATGTGTAGGACAATTAACAATAGTGTGCATAAGAGAATAACAAAGTTGACAACTAGGAGCAATAAGAGCTTGAGAGTATGGGCTTTGAACATGTAAATTTCCCAATTGAGCAACTATGTTGTTGATCTGAGCATTCATGATAGTAACTTGGGAGGATAAACTATTATAATCTTGAGAGGGCCTTGGAGAAACCTCATGGATTTGCTTAGCATCATAGCCCCCATATTGTTGGTTATTGCTTGCTATTTTCTTAATAAGGTTACATGCTTCATCTGGAGTTAAATCATCAATGGAGCCTCCAACAGCTGCATATAAATTCTTTCTGCATGCATAGCGCAGTCTTGAACAGAAATACTGCACCAAATACTCACTTAGAATCTGGTGGTATGGACATCTAGCTAGTAGCTCTTGAAATCTTCCCCAAAACTTATGGAAAGATTCTTGATCATACTGTTTTACAGCAAAAATCTCCTTCCTTAACGTAGTTGTCTTTGAAGTAGGGAAGTATCTCTCTAGGAAAATAGTCCTCAAGTTGTTCCAGGAATCCAATGCTTGAGGTGAATGATGTGGCAGCATATAAAACCATTCCTTTGCCTTTCCTTCAAGTGTAAAGTAGAATACTTGTCTTTGAACAGTATCCATGTCAGCACCTATAGGTTTCTTGGATGAGCTAACCCACTGCATAGTCTTTAAGTGCTTGAAAGGATCTTCACCTGCCAATCCATAAAAGTTTGGTAAGTTACTTAACAAAGAACCTTTTAATTCAAAATTAATATCCAAAGTAGGATAAATGTGGAAAGGATCAAAGTTTGCATGAGAAGAAGTCAATTCTCTTATGCTCCTACGTGCTCTTCTATTGTTCATGTTATTCTCTCCAAGTTGCTCATTTTGAATATTCTGATTGAGTACGAGTTTTAGCTTCATTAGCATGCTCTATGACGAAATGATTATCTAATATAGCACACACAATCAATTTCAGCTACAACAAAATATTTTACCAGAAGAACAAGGCTTAACAAAAGATGCAACACTAGTTTGATTTAAAATCTTAGCCTTCTTAATTTTCCTAAGTGTTCAATTGATTTCTATATCCGAATAAAGTAATTGAGAGCTTCTGTTCATGTAAATCACACTGAACAATGATGCAGAATATCAAATATGTCATAAATACAGTAATTACAGGAATTCAGATCAAATAATCGCAGTTTAAAATAGTAAGGTCACGACTAAAAGGTCACTAGGTCATGACTAATACGCACAGAGAATAAAGAACGCGACAAAAATGAACTTCAGGTCGTGACTATAAGTCACAGAGAGGAAAAATTCTTAATCAGGATTTTTGGTCGCGACCAAATGTCACTTCAGTAGCGACTAAAAACCACAGACAGTAAAATGCTTGAAATTTTCAGTTTCTGGTTGCGACCAATTGGAACTTAGGTCATGACTAAAAATCACAGAGAGTAAATCTGATTGAAACAATAATTTTTGGTTGTGCCTAAGTGTCAAACTGGTTACGACTATAAATAATGGAGAACAAAACTGAATGAAAAATAATTTTTGTTGCAACCAAAAAGCAGTAAGGTCATGACTAAATGTAACAGAGAGCAAAATAAGTTGAAATTACTTTTTTTGGTTGCGACCAAATGTGCTTCTGGTCATGACTAAAGTTCACAGAGATACTCAAAAATCAATTTTAAGCACTTTCATCATGACTAGAAAGGCATTTGGTCACGACTCAACAAGACAAAATACTAAATACGCAGGAAAACTGAAACACCTATCTACTTTTTATGATTTTTAGGCCTAGGAGATTGCTTAGGAAACCTTAACTAGTAAGGCTCCCCCAGAAACGATGCCATTTTGATAACTATCATTTTAATTATTAAATAAAACTAAGCTAACCAATAGTAAAGTGAAGGCTAACCTAAGTCAATTCACAATGAGCCTAAATGAATGTAGAAGTTCCTAATTAATCTAATGAGCCACAAATTAACAAGTTAAAGAGATGGTGCTTGATGAGTTTCAATCTCACTACTGAAACCAAATTCTATGCTATTGTTTATACTTTTAAGTGTTTATGATGATAAGATGAATGAATGACAAATGTGTTCTCTTGGAGATTACCTTACCTTCATTATCTACAGAATATGTGGAGTAGATTAGTTGAATTAGAATATGTTAGCTAACAACTCGCTAGCTAAATCTTAATCATAGTTACAACTCGCAGATATTAAAAGAGATTATGAATCATTCAACTCAGAGATAGTAGAATATGAATTAAACAGAATCACTTCAATTAATCACAACTATATTCAACTCGATCAAAGATGAGAATTAATTAAATGTGAGTTATCCACAAAAAATAAATCCAACTATGTTCCCTACTTCTTTTTACTCTACTACTCTAATTGCATCAGTAATTACAGAGTCAATAACATCAACTTGATACATTTAACTCTAAAATAAAAACATAATCAACTCCTTGTTCAGCTCAAGGATTCTAGTTCAACATCATCTCCAAGAGAGCACAGTAGCTTAGCCTTGCATTGTGAATCATTCTTACTTTAATACATCTTAGGGACCATTTAGTAGCATTTAGAACCACTTACAAGACCTTAGAAGTCCATTAGCTAAATCTGGAATTTTACTCCTCTCGAGTTACTGTTCATATGGTATTTCTAGATTAGGCAATGAACTTCCAAAAATCATAATTAGTTCTAGAAAAATAGAAATGAAGTGGTTCAAAAAGATACATGAAGATAACATCTTGAAATCTAAGGGAAAAATAATTTCCAGACCAAATGCTTAGTCCATTAATACACTTTAATCGTCAAAGATTATTGTTCATTTGGTCAAATATTCTGAAAATAGATTCTGGTCCCTTACTTTGGAAAAATCGTTCTCTTTGTACAGACACTGAAATAGGGCATTATTGGTGTCAAAAAAAAGTTTGACATTTTAAATGTATGTAAAATTTCATACATTTATTCTATCATTTAATATTTTTCATTACATCATGAGCATTGTGGCTCAAACATGTCATATAACATCATTACTTGCAACAATGTATACATTCATCATATAACATTTACATTATCCAATCCTTAACTTCTCTTCATGCTTCTTCATCCTCTTTCATCATTAATAAACTTGTGAGATTGGGTTTACATGGAGCGGGTGAGATTTCTGGGGTAATCTCAATAGCAAACGGTACTAAACAATGCATGCATTAAAGTAAATACTTGTGCTTGCTTGGGAAAGTGTTAACATTGTGTAATGTGCATGCTTCCATATAACATATGAAATACAATTCACCAAAGTAATCATAGAAATAGAGATTAAATCATAAGCACATGTGCAACATAATTCAACAAAGCCATAGCACAAGCAAGCATAACATTCAATACATACAAGTTTAGGATAAGTTTACTACCTCATATAGTTGACTTTCATTCACTTTATCTTGCTTCTTTCTTCTCACTTCTCTTTGATGTGTGGCTGCCTCCTTGTAGTCCACAGTCAAATCCTAACATCACATAATCATTCATCCATTACAATCTAACTTTCACTTGAACATTGAGCTCATTTAACTACATTAACTTTCCTTAATCTTAACTAATGGACTTGGCCTTTGAATCAATTGATGTCTTAACTTTAACCTACACAATTCTACCCTTTGAATCCATTTATGAGGTTAGAATCTTGAAATTCTAGCTCCTATGCACTGTTATGGACAGATTTGAAAAACATGCATAATTCTTCCAAAAGTTCTCATATTGATTCCAATGCTTTCCATACTTGTTTCTCTACTTTTTCCCACACAACTTTTCATTTTAAAACCATTAGAAATATCAAAATCATGAAATTTCAATTACTGTTCATGCAAGTGAATAGTAGTAGAGAAGAATTTCAAAAACTATAACTTGGAATTCCAATGCTTCCAAGGTTCAAAACCTATCCAATCCTACACAAAATCATCATATAAATTCAGTGGAAGCATCATATCATTGAAATTCCATCTCCTTCTATCATTAACAGTGCAAACTAAAATGGTTTAACCATGGCAAAGTCAAGAATATCAAGTTGATTCAATAACAATCACCTAACTAGTTTGTTTAAGCTTCAATCACATATCTCTAACTTTAATTTCTTCTTTCTCCTTTCATCTAAGGTTTTTAGACAGAATATAAACCTTAGAGAAAACTCAACTTTCTTCCATGAAAACCCTAAGATCAAGCTCCCAAATCAAAGGAAAATAAGTTAGGATAGATTGCTTACCTTTAATCTCTAGCTTGCTTGAACTTTGGTAACTTGAATCGTCTTTGTCTCGGATTGAGTTTTCATTTTGCAAGAAGTTCCCCAAGGGTTCTCATGCCATGGTTTTGAAGCTGAAATGTTGCGGTATTTATAGAAAAATATCATGGAAAATGAATGCCCAAGATCATTTTGTGTACTATTTGATCTAATGGCTTACATTTAATCTTGGATTTAACTTTTCTAAAAAGCTAAATATGACATTATCCATGAAATCATCAAGGGACAACTCATAGAGCTATGTGGTGCCATTCCAAGGGAAAGAAACTTCTAGAAAAATTCTAGGCCAATCCAGTATCAGCTCAGTCTGATTTCTAAAAAACTAGACTATTTTATAAATCTAATTTTTCTAAGATTTCATAATATGCTTTCTAACCTTAAATCTAGTGTTTGAATCCTTCCTATCATTAATATTCTTGTACTGGGCCTAAACTTAATGATAAATCCTTGCAATTTACCAAAATGTCCCTTGGTTCTTCTTTATTTACATTGACATCTTAAGGGCATTATCTTCTTTTTCACACCTCATTAGAGTATTCCCTGACCTTAGTCAACTATTTTGGGAATTCTTCTTGACCATCTAACCTTAGTAAAATAACCAAAATACCCTCTGTCTGACTCTGACTCTAACTCTAACTCAATGACACAACACAGTGGCATACTCAGTGGCATTTTTATAATTTTATATTTTTCTGGTCTTTATTAGCCCTGGCCCATATACTTATCTAAAAATATTACTGGGCCTATAAGATGCCATTTTAGGCCCTCTATATGGTCCACTACCTTCATGGGCTAAACTCCTAAGAAATTCCCCCGAAATATATTTATCAGATATTTTAATATACTGTACATTCCATAATAAATTCTACACAACTCCTTTTTGAGCTTTGTCATTTTCATAAATTCTCATATTAATTATAGGAATTTACTGCCAAATTTCATCTGATTATGAGATCTAGAGGATACTGCATTAATTTCCCTTCTTTCAGAAATTAATATAAATTTTTTAGGACTTTATATGAAAATTCTGTGTTGCGTCAAACTAATCAGAATAATTTTCTCTATTTATTGAGAAAATTTAGGACTAATCTAATTCCATGCACTTTTGGGCCTTTTCCAGCTCAACTTTCTCATACTTACTATTTTGCCTTGAACTTTTAAAATTTAACTTTGTACCATAGAACTTTTAAATTTTTCATTTTAGTCCCTTATCTTTATCCTTTGTCTAATCATTGTTTTTCCTTTCTATTCATCATCACCATCCTTTCCAAACCTCTTTCCAATATCGGTATTATATAGATAGGGAAAAATAGGATGTGACATTTCTACCCCCTTAAAATAAATTTCGTCTTCAAAATTTACTTAGCACCTCAGTCAACTATTTTAGATATATATATCCTTTTCCCCCTTGATGACTAAGGATTTGGTCTATCTACCTCTTATCTTCTCTCTTGACATCTTAGCGGAGTATTTTCCTTATCCGCAGATCTTTATATCTTTGTTGTGATTATTCTTCTGTTATGAATCAACTCAATCAGAGCTGAATTTTACTTCATTCTATTACTTGCTTACTTGTTATGCATTTATTTGCATATGGACTTCTCACCATATTGAACTTGTGAGCAGTGACCATTTATTTCATATAAAATTCTCTCAAATACTGTTGTATTCTAGAGTTTTTATCAACTACTCATCATACCTTTAACACATATCTTTTATTATTTCTCTAAGTATCTATTAGATTTTTCTTAACATCTGCAAAGATTTATATCTCATTTTCGTATCAACTTACTTCTTTTCTTCTTATAATCTTTAATAATTCATCATAATATAGAGAGAGGACTTATGTTATTATTCTTTCTTTCTTTACTTTACTTCTGGGTAGAAGCACATAGGAGCACATACTCTAGCATGCATAATGTCTGGTCAACATGTTGTAGGACTACATACATGCCCTTGAATGCAAAGCTTTAACATCGGAGCTCCAGCATTCCTTTTCTGAATATGCACAGTTCTAACACTTAGAGCTTGCATAGCTCTATCACATGGAGCTTGTACTGCTCTAACATTTGGAGCTTTAGCATATTATACAAACATAACATAATGCCTGGCATTTCATGCAAGGAGTTAAAGCTCTCACTTGCTATTTCATCTATAACATAACATTCAAATATCTTATCCCTTTCAAAAAGGGAGCATCTCTATCTGTTTACAAAGCTAGCTATAAAGCCACTTGGTATTGTACTTCTTGATACATATTTCTCATTATGTATCACATTACATATTTCTCATAACGTACCTCATTACATACTTTTCAGGCGTATTATGGCTATATCATGGTCTATTTTGCCTTATCATGACGTATTCTGAGATACCATAAGTCTAACATTCTCTTTAACTTATAGCTTTGCTAGCTTTTGAGAAAACTCTTCTAAATATTTCCTTTCAAATCCATTTTATCTGGACCTAATATAAGGGTTCTAGTCTCTTACCGTTCATAACCCTTTCTAACTTTTCATATCTCTTTCTATCATTTTATATAACTCTGTGGATATATACTAAAATTCTAGGGCATTTACACCCTTTCTCATCACTTCCCAGGGGATCACCCATCATTGGGCTACTCTTTCCTGAGCACACTTAACTGAAAAGTGCAGATAAAAATCTGAAGCACTGATACTAACAGGCTCAAACCCTGGTACTTTACTATCTTAGACCCTTCTCATACTGTCTCTTGGGTCTATCTGGCCTTCTAATCTATTTATCCTCATCTAGAGGATCTATTTGTCTCTTATTCTTATTCTCTGTAATCTCATCGTAGGAATATCTTTATTCTTATTTGACCCTTTCTCATATCTTATTAGATATTCTCATAAATCCTTGGTACTTAGGATTAACAACTTTAACTTTGATCCCTTAATTCCTTTTTCGTATAAGAAGATTCTGAGTTCAGTCCATAATAGTAATAAGGCTATCTGAAATTAACATTATGGGTACTCTTTCTATTATGAGTTAACCAACTTGTGAAGTTTCTCTACCTTAACCTTTTCCTTGGTATTCGTGCTTCCAAAGAAATATTGCACTCATGGCTCAATACTTTCTTTCTCTAGGCTAGGTCTACTGTGACCCTTGGGATCTACTACAATCAACCGTAAGCCTATCTAGGATCTAACTATGACCCTAGAATTCTATTCTTTGTGAGCCATGCTAGGATCAAACTATAATCCTTCATAATCTACTGTGATTCTGTTGTACTGTATTCTCATCTCTGGAAAACCTAACTAACGGACAAAGTTACAAGGTTAGCCACTTCTACTTAGTTGTTAACTCAACAGATAATTCCCCAAAAATGATCATGGAAGCCATTATTATTTATTAAGACTTTACTCATTTCCTCTATCACTTAGGAATTTCTCATATCATTCCCATCTTTCATAACTTTACTATGTCCATTACTGCAGAGAGCTACATAGGCTCTACCATGCACATATCTATTATAATCTTTTCATCTTATTTGTAGGATGTTACTCTACATGAGTCATACTATCTATTCTCTTGGCTCTATCTCAAGAGCAATCTGACTCTATCGCAAGAGCAATCTAGCTCTATTGCGAGAACGTTAACTTCTATTGCATAGACGTTGTTCCCTCTCAAAGCTACATCATCTTTCATAACTACGTCTCATTTCATTTCATGTTCATAGTACATCATTCATGTATCTTATCCCTACTAAAGGGATATGTCCTGAGTACTATAATCATTTATCTATAGATTTGCTACTAACACTCATTTCTAATCTCATTTATTGCTTTATTATTACCAAGTTGAATTATTTAATTGCATGTCGTATGGCATGGGAGCAATAATTTTTTTTTGTTTCAAACTTTCTCATCATATCTACTTTACCATACATGTAATGCAAAAAGAGAGTATCCATTCATCATAACATACTCTAACATGCATAATATACAAGGAGATGCAATCATTTAAGCATTCTCTAACATGCATATCATCATATGACAATTGCAAGGAGATACAACTGTTCATCATAACTTATGGCAACATAAATCATATCACATAATTTGCTCAACCATCCCTCATACTCACATTATAATTAAACAATTAACTAGGTAATCTTTTAAAGCATTCTTGCCTCTGTCATATTATCTATCACATTATCTGATTAGATCATTGACAGATCCTAATTTAACTATTCATCTAATTTAGGCTGCCATGTTACCCTCTTACTAAGGTATAGACTCAACCCTTCATTACTCTTTCTTACAAAGGGAATAGGGGAGTCAATTTATCTTTAAAATTGTGTCCACCTTTCTTTCTCTAGACATCATAAACTTCCTTTCCTATTTCGTATGCATCTACCGCTCTGTTGAACTTCTACAACTGCTTGAGAAAACTCTTTCTTTATAACACGGAATTTAATCCGTGAACTAACTTCCTAGTCATTCAACTCTCATAACTTATGTGGATGAACTTGGCTAAGTATTCATCAAAGGGTTTCTCTTTCCCCGCTTTAACCCTTAGCCTCACACTCATCTATATCTAAATTGAGAGAAATGCTTCTTGTAAACTTGTTGAGAAAAACTTCTCAAGTGAGCGGATCAATCTCCATCTCTATAGAGTAACTTTTATATCTATCGACTATTTCTTAATTTTTTCTTTCTATTAGTCTCAGTCTACTCTAGACTAGACTATGGTTCCTTTCTAGTCTTTTCTTGATCTTGACCAACTTAACTCACTTGGATCTCATTCATCATCTAGTACTATTACTTTAGTTCTCTAGGGTGCTCTACCTAGGTCTGCTAGGTTATCATCTCTTCATGATAGTATCCCTCTGTTATGGGAACTTTAACTTTTTATCTATCAACTATCATGTCTCTAACCTTAAGCCATGTATTAGGCTCATTCTTAGGCAAATTTCATTCTAACTTCTTATTATTATGTTCAGTAAAAACTAACTGAATGAATCTTTCATAACATAGATCAACTCCTAGTGATCATATAGAGGATCTACTTTTGAACATTTTCTTAAACTGATCTTCTATATCTTAATACATCATACTATTTAGCTTGCCTGCATCATGTGCTAAACCTCTAACTGATAAACTTCAGTGAGACCAGCATCTTCATTCTTGTCTTTAGGTCTTTGTGCACTCTAGTTACCATATGAGGATTGGCTAGTTGTGACTCATACTCTCTGAACTTTAGTCGCAACCACCTCAACTTACTCGTCATGACTTGACATCTCTGTGTTCTTCAATCGTGACCATAGGTTATCTTCTGTCATGACCTGATCTACTTATACATTAGTCAAGTCCTATGACTTGGACTCATTGTAACCTGATAGCTCTATAGCTTCCTCTCTGACCAATGGTCTTTACTCGTCACAACCAAAATACCTCTGTGAATATTTGTTGCAACTCATATCTTGACTTGTCACAACTTCACTTCTCTGTGACTACTAGTCGCGACTTAAACACCTTCCAATCATGACTTGGACAAAGCTTTCTTTGAACATTCTCTTATAATGTTGGTTGTCCAGTCTTCATTCTAGCAATGGTCGATTCTTGTTCTTAACTTTGATGAGCTTGGGTTAATTGAAACTCATTCATATCTATCTACTATAATCACATTAAATCGGGAACATATTCACATAGATGTTCAAACAACTATTATTTCATTATATCACATCAAAACTCATATTTCATATCACCATAACATTTGTACATACATTACATACATGTCTACTACATATTTGGGGTACATTGTAACTGTCATACATCTATGTATTTACTTTACTTTTACACCATTTACAAATGTACATTACCCCTAATCTCTTTTACATTCTTTTCTAGGGAATAGTGAACTGTAAATACTTTTGCATACAAAAATGCCACCCCTGTATATCAGTTGGCGGATCATTTGCCAAAAACTCACTTAGCTTTACGTGCCATGTAGGGGTATATGGTAATATCTGACTTACTACCATCTCATGACAATCATCTAAAGTATAAACTTGATTCAGGTCAATGCCCTCTATTGTATATCTATTTATCATCCCTGATACGATATTGATGAATTGTTGATAAACTGACTGCTCTTTATCTCTACTTTTGTCTATCCCTTGACCTAGACTGAGTAATTCACTCTCCACAGCTTTCTTGAGACTGATATAATCAACATTATCTATCTTTATTAAAGAAGGCTGGGGTTGACTAGGACCAGGAACATCATACTGATCTTTCTCTATAAGGTCACATATTCCTGGACTTTGAGAATGGACAGGGACTGTCATAGACTCTGACTAGATCTCTAGATTAAGAAATTGTTGTATATTACTCATAGCAAATCTATCCTAAAACTCTGGTGGAGGAGGAATAATATCTGGTCTACCTGTAATCCAATATCAGTACTCAAGTTCCTCAGCCGTAATATGTCCTCTCATCGGAGGAATAGAGTTTACATCAGGGTTAGAGGGCACTCCAACAAACTCATATTATATAGAGTCACTAGACTCAGTATCATCTGGTACAATATCATCTAGTGCATGCACAACATTAGGATGAATCTTTACATAACCTCAAGACTGTAGGTTTGAGTTTATAGAAATATCTATGGGATATTCTACTGTATATCTTATGACTGATCCTCTATACTACCATCTGGACTCTTCACTATCTGAAGGAGGATCATAGTCTAGATGTACATCATCTTCATATATCATTATTGGCTAGGGGTCTCCCTTATTAACTGAAAATTCTGACTTAACTTTATAAAATCTCATATCTAATCGTGCAATATTTGCTTAAATAAGTAATGCTAACTATCACAATAAATACCCTAACATAACAAATTACTTACTATTTAGAGTTTGGGTCAGGGAACTATCTTATATTATGCTAGAAACTTTTGCTCTAATACCAAAATGAAACATCCTTAATTTTGTATGTCTTAGGGACCATTCAGTAGCATTTAAAACCACTTACAAAACCTTGGAAGTCCATAAACTAAATCTGGAATTTTACTCCTCTCGACTTACTGTTCATATGGTATTTCCAGATTAGGCGATAAACTTCAAAAAATCATAATTAATTCTAGAAAAATTGAAATGAAGTGGTTCAAAAATATACATGAAGATGACATCTTGAAATTTAAGGAAAAAATAATTTCCAGATCAAATGCTTAGTCCATTAATATATTTTAATCATCAAAGATTACCGTTCTTTTGGTCAAAAATTCTGAAAACAGATTATGGTCCCTTACTTTGGAAAATTCATTCTCTTTGTACAGATACCGAAATAGGGCGTTCTTGGTGTCAAAACAAAGTTTGACATGTTAAATAAATGTATGTAAAATCTCATACATTTATTCCATCATTTACTATTTTTCATTACATCATGAGCATTATGGCTCAAACATGTCATATAACTCATTACTTCCAACAAGTTATACATTCATCATATAACATTTACATTATCCAATCCCTAACTTCTCTTCATGCTTCTTCATCCTCTTTCATCATTAATAAACTTGTGAGATTGGGTTTACATGGAGGGGTGAGATTTTTGGGGTAATCTCAATAGCAAACGGTACTAAACAATGCACGTATTAATGTAAATATTTGTGCTTGCTTGTGAAAGTGTTAACATTGTGTAATGTGCTTCCATGTAACATATGAAATACAATTCACCAAAGTAATCATAGAAATAGAGATTAAATCATAAGAACATGTGCAACATAATTCAACAAAGACGTAGCACAAGCAAGCATAACATTCAATACATACAAGTTTAAGATAAGTTTACTACCTCATATAGTTGACTTTCATTCACTTTATCTTGCTTCTTTCTTCTCACTTCTCTTTGATGTGTGGCTGCGTCCTTGTAGTCCACAGTCAAATCCTAAAATCACATAATCATTCATCCATTACAATCTAACTTTCTCTTGAACATTGAGCTCATTTAACTACATTAACTTTCCTTAATCTTAACTAATGGACTTGGCCTTTGAATCAATTGATGTCTTGACTTGACCCCACACAATTCCACCCTTTGAATCCATTTATGAGCTTAGAATCTTGAAATTCTAGCTCCTATGTATTGTTCTGGATAGATTTGAAAAACATGCATAATTCTTCCAAAAGTTCTCATATTGATTCCAATGCTTCCTATACTTATTTCTCTACTTTTTCCCACACAACTTTTCATTTTAAAACCATTAGAAATATCAAAATCATGAAATTTCAATCACTATCCATACGAGTGAATAGTAACAGAAAAGAACTTCAAAAAATACAACTTGGAATTCCAATGCTCCCAAGGTTCAAAACCTATCCAATCCTACACAAAATCATCATATAAATTCAATAGAAGCATTATATCATTGAAATTCCATCTCCTTCTATCATGAATAGATCCCTTGGCAATTTACTAAAATGTCCCTTGGTTCTTCTTTATTTACTTTAACATCTTAAGGGCATTATCATCTTTTTACACCTTATCAGAGTATTCCCTGATCTTAGTCAACTATTCTGGGAATTCTCCTTGACCATATAACCTTAGTCAAATGACCAAAATGCCCTCCGCCTGACTCTGACTCTCATTCAATGACAAAACACAGTGGCATACTTAATGGTATTTTCGTAATTTTATATTTTTCCTGATCCTTATTAGCCTTATCCCACATACTTATCTAAAAATATTACTGGGCCTATAAGATGCCATTTCAGGCCCTCTATATGGTACACTACCTTCATGTGCTAAACTCCTAAGAAATTTCCCCAAAACATATTTATTAGGTGTTTTAATACATTATAAATTCTACATAACTCCTTTTTTAGCTCTGTCATTTTCATAAATTCTCATTAATTATAGGAATTTACTATCAAATTTTATCTGATTCTGAGGTTCAGAGGATGTGCATTAATTTCCCTTTTTTTAGAGATTAATATAAATTTTTGGGACCTCATATCAAAATTCTGTGCGTCAAACTGATCAGAATAATTTTCTCTATTTACTAGGAAAATTTGGGACTAATCTAATTTCAGGAACTTTTGGGCCTTTTCCAACTCAACTTTCTCATAATTATCATTTTGCCCTAGAACTTTTGAAAATTACACTTTGCACCATAAAACTTTTAAACTTTTCATTTTAGTCCCTTATCTTTATACATTTATCTAATCATTATTTTTCCTTTCTATTCATCATGACCATCCTTTCTAAATCTCTTTCCACTATCAGTATTATACAGATAAGGAAAATTAGGATGTGACACATTGCCATCTGAACTTCAGCAGCAATGGAAAACACAGTAACAGTCATTGTGAAAATGATAGAAGAAGATGAAGATGAACTTCATAACTTTTCTCTTGTTCTATTGACTAGAATAGAAGAAAAGTTGCATAAGAGAAAATAAAGATGGAGAGAGAAAGGAGATGAAAGGAGAATGATGTCAAGATCTATGATGGATAGAATATAAAGTGAGAATGGAGTGGAATGAGTGTAGTGATGATTGATGCAGAATTCAGTCAGCTCCCCCACTGTCTCTCATATGATATGTGATGGTACGTATATATAGGTGTGGAAGGATGTGAAGGGTACCTGAAATGGTGTGAATGATGTGTGGAATGCAGGAGATGCTATTGATATGTGTGATTCTATTTAGATGAGGTGTGTGTGCATGAATAGTGCCAGATATGTACGTGAACAGTACCGGATGTGTGGAATTATGTTCTGTTACAGCACATGCTTGATCTACCACTTGCAATATGTTATCAGATCTGGATCTAGCATATGTTCCATGTGATTCTGTAGCTCTTGGATCTAGCACAAGCGTACATATCCAGCTGTCAATTGGTCTAACATGATGATTGGTCACTGCAAAGTGGAAATTTAATAGATTATTTATCAAATTAATCACTAAAATCAAATCAATTAATTTCCACTTGCTCTATTTTAATTTTATTAATTAATAGCTCATCATATTGGTAAATGGGGATAAAATCAATAATAAAACTCACTTAAAACACACTAAAAATCACTAAAAATATGAGTTTAAGATCAATTTGAGAAAAAAAAGTAACTCAATTAGATCATTGTAAAAATTGTTTATCAGAAAACTAAAACTTATGGTATGTTTGGTAGAGTGGAAGTGGGGGTGAGGAAGTGGAAGTGGAAGTCGATTCTTCCACTTCCCTCATTTGGTATGATAGAAGTCATTTCCACTTCCACTTCTAACATTTTGAGTCATTTCAGTTCCATAAGAAAACCTGAGAATTGAGATGATAAAAGTGGAAGTAAAAGTTTTTGGACAATTTTACCCTAGTTATAAAATTCTTAGACAACTTTAACCCTTCCCAAGTTATAAAAAAATATTTTAGACCATTTTACCTCAAGTTATAAAAAAAGTATACATCAATTACATACTCATTTTTATTCTACCAAATAATTTTTTAAAAGTTATTTCTAGCCTAATTCAACTTCCACTTCCATTTTCACTTCCGCTTCCACTTCCATAAAAAACTTTTCCATCCTAGTGATCAAGACAATTTTAAAAACATTTTCAATGATAAATGTTTTAAACAAGTAAGACAATATTTAATCAAAAGCAAGTATCAAAATATATGAAAGATCATTTATCGTTGCTTTTGAAAAATTATAATTTTTCTTTATTTATTGAAGAGTTATTTGATAAATCTCCTTATCAAATAATCCTTTGATAAATGAGACTTTTGAAAACATAATATCTTCTTTGAAAATGAGAGTTGATTAATTGAAGATCTTATCGATAAATATATTGTTCGATCAATGCTTCAATAAATCCTTTTTTATAAAATCTTTTCACAAACTAAGTCTTTATAAAACTTATCAAAGGCTTATTCAATAAATTCACTTATCGGATAAAGCTTTGAATAATTCTAGTTTTAAGACCAATAACTTAAAATTTTCATAGACCAAATTGGATTGATTTATCGATAAGAAACCTTATCAAATAAGTCATCGATAAATGTCTTTCATAAAACATATTTTTCTTCAAAAATTCTCTTGTTTATCGAATAACTATCTTATTATCGATAAATGCTCTTTATCAATTAAGGATCATTTATAAATCTTTTCTCAATTAATTATCATCATCAAAAACATTGGATCTAACACAATGATGTCCTTCAAGATGATAATCTGCTAGAAGAAGGAGTCATGTCTTCTAGCCATTTCATTGAAAACCTTGTCCAAAATTATTGATCATCTTTGTTGTGTCTTAGACTGAGATCTGAATACTCTCTTGTACTCATACGAATAAGGTCTCTTCCATATTCTTCAATTCTTGTTGGCCTACATGATTAACTATATCTTGACCAAAAGATAGAGCCACTGAAGTTTGAGCTAGGCTTGTAAATGATTGACCTTCGTCTAGATGGACTTGTTGCTTCCTTTTCTAAGCTATTTTGCTACCAGCAGGTAAAGGAAGGGATATCCTTATATGATGGATTTATTTACCCTAAACTTTGGTATTTTTATCTCTTTTATCCCTTTATCCATATAGACTATATTATTACACTGAAGGAAAAAAGGATATCTGTTAGGTATAGGGAATTAGGGTTACCCTTACTTGTCAAAATAGAAGTTTCTAATCTCTGAGTATATCATATCCCTAATGTTGGTCTTTTCACTATTGATGATCCTTGTCAGTAATAGATAATCCTCCTAATTGAGATAGGTAAAGCTTTCATATTTATTCACCATGCTCTTTGAATAGATGTAGTGGATTATCCTATAATAATCACATATGTCCTTCAGTACAAACCTGAGATCCCTGTGAATATGTCAGTAAGCATGAGAATTTGGTAAATTTTCTTTAGGGATAACTCAAGTCCTTTCTCACGGTCAGTGGTCTTGAGGAGGAGGCTAATGATCTCCTTATCAAGCCTAATCTTTCTTCTTTTCAACTTAGTAATTATATAGTTGTTTATCACTTCTCCATCATTATTAGTCTCTTTAACTATCCTTTTGTTACAGTAAAACCTTCAAACTACCTATGGACTAAAGCTTAGATTACTTCATTGGTTGGAGAGATCTTGTAGAGCGTTATCATTATACTTTAGATTATGCTTTTTGTAAATTATGCCTTAAATTTCCCTTTATATACCCTTTTATCTAAATCCATGATAAGTAGAGCAAGAGAAGTAGGGGTTAAAAAAGGACTAGGTATAAAGGAATAAATAGAGATAGATGAATTAAATTTTGAGGTTCCTTGAGAAGTGTTATCTCAGCCTCTTCTTGCCATTTGCTTTCTTCTCTATTTCGAACCTACAGGCATAAATGGTGTAGATTGAGCTGAAACACCCATGTTGATGACAGTATTGATAGCTTGGTTAAGAATTTCATCTTAGTAAGTATCCTCTAACTTAGGATATTTAGACACAGTGGATAAAAGATGACTCTTTCTTTTACAAGTCTGTTGAGCACTTTTGCCTAATTTTTGGACTTGATGTCTCAGAATTATGTGTCGTTATAGCTTTCTCCTTAGATAGACTCTTATCCTTCCTCACCATTGGCTTGTATTTAGTTTTTAATGAGCTCTTCTTCTGTTTACCCTTTGATTTTTCCAGGTCAACCTAAGGTACCTTAGTTCTTGCCATTTCTGGGAAGCTAAATGTTGAACAGAGTTGCGACATAAGGGTAATTTAAGGTTTATGACTGGAAATTTCTTATTAGAATGTTGGGGAAATGTTTATGAGAAGTTTAATTGAAATTTGGAAGGTATAAAATCATATATAGTTTTATGGGTTTAGAGAGAATGATGGATTATTCGAGGAGGAATTCGAGGAAATAAATAGTAATAGTCATATTTTCACTAAATAATTGATAATTTATCAATAAGTCGTTTGATAAGTGCCCTTATTGATAAGTTGTTCGATAAATGTCAATAGTTTTTCACAAAATTTATCAAATAACATTTAGATAAATTTTCTTATAAAAGAATTCTCCAAATAAAATAGCACAAGACACTTTTATAAACTAAGCTAATTTATCGATTAGCTTTTCGATAAGAACTTTATCGATAAATTCTAGTTTTACCACTTGACATAATCACAAAATCAGTTTATTCTTATCGAAGATATGTTCGATAAGTGTATTTATTGAATAGATTTTAAAGTAGATTCAGTTCATGGACAAAAACACTTTAATTTTACCTCATGTCTTATCGAAACTTCATCAATAAGAACCTTTATTGATAACCTCTTCAATAAATTCATAACTTCTCTCACAAAATCATATGATATTTTGAAAACAAGAACTCCAAAAATAATGTCTTACTTTCAGTAATGTATCAAAGAAAATTTTGACAAAACACATAGACACACATAGCATAAGAAATCATTATAATCAAAATAGCTCAGATATATTCTCCATATAAAGAGAGGGTTTAGAAATGCTCATTTAGATTTAGCAGGTTGATAAGTTGATCCATGAAATTCTTTGTCTTCCTCTCTGATTGTGTTTAAGCATCCTTTATATTGGTGTGAATGATAATCCTTTTAGCTCGTTGACAATTTGAACTTTGTAACTCTAATGCTCCCTTGTCTTTACTGGATCATAAGATCTCAATTTTAATATATCTACCGTATAATCCAGTGAGACATTTTCTTTTATTCTCCTGTTATAAAAACAAATTCTTTCTTTTTAGGAGAAAAGTTAGTGTGGTTATATAGAAAATAATTTTCATTTATATGTGAGACCATATAACAATTTATCATCAAAACTGATGAATTCACAATGAGTATAGATGAATATATATATGGAAATGAGCTTTTAAAAAATAATGCATATTTTAAAAAAATGAAACTTTCTGGGAATAAATTCAATGTGATTTTTCAAAATATAATAGACCTTTGAAAAGTTAGTTTCATGAAAATATAGAAGGTCAGCTGAAGAAAAAAATACTTCTATAACAATATATTGGATAACATGTTGAACACCAATGTTAACATGTTTGAGAATTTTTTTTCTAGAAGCATAAGTCATATGTAATGAAACTCTAGCAATATGAACATGGCTCAAAGTTTTTGCTCTTATTCAGGTGATGTTTGACCAATGAATCACACTAACTCTTTAGTCAAAATGACTAGAGCAGCAAATTTATTTCAGTAAATAAACATTTTAAGTGCAAGGCTCTGATGTACTGGAATCTTTCTAAATGGTAAGCTTATGATTAACCAAAAAAAACATTATCTCATTGAATGATAAAGAGATCAAGCATTTTATAGCACTAAGATAATGACTCTTTCAAATGGATCTTAGAGTCTTTTTCAAATTTTTATTCAGATGTGTTATTCTCTAATATTTATATCCATTCATTTTAGAAACAAAGATTTTCAAAATTATTTGTGTACATGTAATACTATCAAAGTTTTTTATGCAAACTTGAAATTTAAATTTATCTTTCAAAACATGGATATGCACTTTTATAAATCAAAATAAACTGAAAACCATGAAATAATTTATGTATTTAAAGACACATATATAGAAAATATTTTCTTTTCATATTCCATTTAGCAATCTCAAAACATATTTAGAATATTGAAATGTTGATTGCTAAAAGGGAGTTAACAAGGAACAAGTATTCATTACCCTAATCTAGAATTCAATTAAGCATAATAAAACAGTAAGGATTAGATTTCACCAAGTTTTCTCTTGTCCTTGTGACTACGAGCTTGATCTCAACGAATTGATGTTGAATTCTTCTTTAGTACCAAAGTTCAAGCTTCACTAGTTTATCTTTATCAAGATTTGAATTATTTCTCTTTGTATCCACAAATCTTGAAATGAACCTTTCACAACGGATTTTCTACAAAACAATTTAGCTAGTTTTCTTTTTCCTGGTATCCCACTTTACTTGGATCCATCAACAGTTAATTTGTAGGAAATAAAAATCACAAAACTCACATGCTCTAAAGATATAGTCAGTTCATATCAATTAAGCATAATTATTTTATGCATATAAAAGATATCATCTTTTCATAATCATGTATGCACAAGGAATTCAACTATTAAATATTGCAATCTTTTTGTAAATATATTTGTCAAATAAATTTTCTAATGAAAATACCATTTCATAGAAATGTAATATTCATTTATAAGGTCTTTCAAGAGTTCTTAAAAACAAAGAATCAAATATAAAGATTGACTCTGTCTTTTGTCTCACCTATTCTTAAGTTACCTTTTTCAATGTAACACAGGTGAGTAGGAATGAATTGTAATACCTTCCTTTTGAGCATAGCTCCTAATACATCTCTTTTGTGATGTTGAGATTTTGGATTTCTTTCTTTGGTAACTTGCAATCTTCTTGATGATTTAAAAATCAAAATTCTCTTTTTCTCATTAAAGTAATTTAATGGTACTCTGTGGTAGTTCATCGAAAAGAGAGGTGTTCTTCTTCTTTGTCTCTGTTGCTTTTTTTTATTGGTCTTTTGTGTAGCTCAAGCAATTGGTGCCTTAAGAGTTTTCTTCTTGATTGTGTGAGTAACTTACTAGGAGCCCCTACGACCCTATGAGTTTACTTGGGATAACTTAGCAGTGTCCCAATACTATACAAAGACCTTATATTCAAGATCCTCCAAAGTTCGATAACCCTGAGCCTAGCCCATATGATTTTATAAACTTTTATCAGTTATATTTGCCTAGCCCTAGTCAGCCACCTTAGTTACTTGTTCCTGAGTTTGAGCAGTTTAATCCTTTTGATCTCGAACAACCATATATGACTGACTTTTACAAGTCAATGTTGTATCAACCTGAAAAGGTACTAACTGATACTGATATAGCCAGACCTACTGGAATGAAGCCAGTAGAGCATGTATCTCTAGATGCTATAGGAAGGACTCAGTTTGAGAAAGCTGTAAAACTAGTCGAATAGTTGCAAAGCAGGGGCCAATGCCTTATTAGATATGTGGATCAAGACAGTTATGTCTATAGAGACTTTATGGACAAAGCTAGAGAGTTGTATCATGCTTATGCTCATGACATCCTAAGAATATATGAATGACATGACATAATGACGAAGATCCTACCTACCACTGAGATGTAGACTGTTACCTCTTGCTATTTTCTTATCTGTAGACAATTAATTTTTCCTATCTATATAAGACTAATAGAGGGAAGAGGTTTTGAAGGAATTATGATGAAAAATAGAGAAGAATGATTAGAAAAAGGTATAAAGAAGAGGAACTAAAGTAAAAACTTTAAAAGTACTATAGTGAAAAAGTGGAAGTAGATATAAACTTTGGGCCATTAAGTGTAATTATGAAAAGTTGATGCCTAAAGTATAATTTTAAAAGTTTAGGGGCAAAATGGTAATTGTAGAAAGTTATGCCAGAAAATGCCCAGAACTACCTAGAAATATTGTACTCCCAAATTTTACCAATAAATAGAGAATGTTAGTTGGGCCAGGCATATTTTTTAGAATTTTGGTTTGAAACCCCAGACAATTGATATTAATTTATATAGTATGGAGATTATTAGAGGACATTTCAATTTTTTTAATCAGATAAAATTTGGTAATAAATTCCCATAATTAATATAAAAATTTATAAAATTGATAGAGCTTAAAAAGGAGTTATGTAGAATTTTTAATGGAATTTACAGAGAATAATATGCCCGATAAATACTTTCAGGGTGAGTTTTATTAGGAATTGAGCCATAAAGGTATTAGACCCATGTCAAGGCTTAAGTTGGCATCCCATAGGCCCAGTAAGATACTTGAATAGTAGTATGGGCCAGTGTCCAAATAAACCCTAAAAATACAAAATTACGAAAATGCCCTTATGCTGTAATACGAAACAAGAGATGAATAGAGGGCATTTTGGTTATTTGGATAGGGTCAAAATGCCATGGCAGGTGCAAGAATGATTAATTAGAGTTAGTATATGCCCTAATAAGATATAAAGAAGTGTGAAATGTCAATTATGCCTTTAGGGTTAATATAGTGTAAGATAGTGAACCAAAGGCATTTCATTCATTTTCTAAAGAATGATAAGCAAATAAATACCTAGTCCAACAATGTCAATGGTGGAAAAATCTAGATACTAGATTTAATGTTAGAAAATATATTCTCAGAAAAATTAAAGTTATTAAATAGTCTGGTTTTTATGAAATTTGATCTAATCGGTACTATATTGGACTAAATTTTCCAAACAAGCCCTTACCTTTTGAAAGATGCCAAACATGACCTTAAGTGATGTCATGGATGATGTCATAATTTGGCTTGTGTGCAAGTCAAGATTCAAGGAATAATCTTAGCCATTAATCAAATAGCGCACAAAGTAATCCTAGCCCTTGATTTGCGAAGCCAAAAATCTATAAATACCTCCCTTTTTAGGAGAAATAAGCAAGGCATGAGAAATCTTAGAGAACCCCTTGAAAAATGAAATCTCAAGCAAGGACAAGGAAAATCTAAGAGTTAATTGATCAAGCAACTAATGCAATTCCTTCATCCTATCTTTAGATTATATTATAGGAAGATTTCTCTTGGATTTGGATGGTTGAAATATCATTTTTATCTTTATATTGGATTCTAGAAATGATCTGGAATTAGAGGGGAAATATGAATTTTAGGTCATGGAATGTTTAGACATGCTTAAATAAGCTTGAATCAAGTGGTATTGGCTTGAAAATTCAAATATGCAAGGAATTAGGGTTTTGAGTTCATTGCTGCCACTGTATGAATCACTATTCATATGTGATAATTTCATGATTTTGATGCTTCCAATTTACTTAAAATGAAAAAATGTGTGGGGTAAAGTAGAGAAGCAAGTATTGGAAGCATTGGAATCAAAATATGAATTTTTGGAGAAAACCTTATGCCATGTTTCTGTTCTGTCCATGTCTCAAGGAAGGAGTTGGTATTTGTCAATTCTAACCTTATATTTGGATTCCTTGGGTAAAATTGTGTGGGGAATGGTCAAGGCACTAATTAATTCAAAGGGAAAGATAATTAACTGAAATTAAGATAAATTAGTTAAGATAAGGAGAGCTAGTCTTCCATTTGGTATATGATTATGGTCCTAATGAATTATGTGATAATATGAATGTGTTTATGACCTTGAAACATCTAAGAGAATGTTAGAAAGTGGTTGACTGAAAGGCTTCATGGTTGAAAAGTTAGGGAACAAGTTTAAGAACAAGGAAGAAAGCTTAAGTTCAAGGTAATTGACTTACCTCTTTATGTGCTTGATGTGATATGCTTATGTGTTGACATGTAGATGATGATTGAATAATGTTGTGACAAGATAAATGATGTTGAATATGTTATGAATAACATGTTTCCCATTACCATGCATTTTTATACAAAGCTTATAGCATGATGGCATGTCACTAATTAAAGAATGTTTAATAAAATTATATATCATGAATTAGCATCCATCTTGCATATTTAATTAGTAATATTTGCTAATGAAATTTCCTAGAATCTCACCCTCTCACATCAACCAATTTAGTTCAAGCATGATGGAAAATGTATGCATGGAGAAGAGCTAAAGAATGGAAGAAAGAAAGTTAACAATTTGACACTCTAGCTTATGATGTATAGGCTTTCCAAATTATGTAAAGTGTCTATTTATGTGATGAAAATATATGAAATAATTGTAGCATATGTACATGATGTATATGAATATATTGGAATCTTATTTGATGGTTTAGAAATGCTATATTAATTTATGGAAATTTAAGAAAGAAGATGTAATGGCAAAAATGTAGGTCCTAGAGCAATCTTACTTTGACTCCAGTTTGACCTAGAAAATGAAGGAATTAATTCACAAAATTTTATGATCATGTAGTATACATCCAAATCTTTAAATACATAAGTAACAATTCTCATTTGGATGTGAATATCAAAAGAAATGAATTTCTAAATTTAAGAGACATAATCTAGTTTTTTTAGAATTTGCCATATGAATAGTAAAAAGTAACAATTTAACTATATTGATTAACAAGGTAAATATCTATATTTTTATTTTTTGCTTAAAGATCTATGAAAGTGATTCAAGTAGAAATTTGGATCACCTACATATGATATTTTTAGAATTAGTTATGAATTTTTAAAATTGTATTATCAATCTAGATTTACCAAATGAACAATACCCAAGAAGTAAGTTTTAAAATTTTAATCTTTTTGATCAAAGTAATGCTTCTGCTAATCAAATATGCTTCTGAATACGTACTCTAAGAGGTTAAAAGTATGATGTTTCATTTTGGTATTACAGTAAAAAGTTCTGGCCTGTATAGAACAAAGTTTTAGAATAGAATAAAGATTCTTGTGCAAGATAAACTTCCACTGATTAGGAAATAGAGTATGTAGCGAATTACCTAAGGCCAATTGAGATTGAAGTTAGTGATAGGTTACTTATTCATAGTCCAACTAAGATTATGGAATAAAGATAAATGCTCTAAGGAAATTGAACATAAGGTTTAATAAGAGATATCTTCTCGTCTAATAATGATCCTTGAGATAGGGAAAGTTTAAAAGTATGAATGGCATAAAGATGTGAACCAGACCCTTCATCAGTTAGCTGAAAGGAAATAGCTTACTTAGTTATGGATTACAGTGAGGCCAAGGAAACAGAAGTCTTACAAGCAATAGGAGATTTTATGATAGAATGAACTAAGTATGACTAGCAGTAGTAAAGGGAAGGGTAGCCACAAATTAAGAGACTCCCATATATCAAAAAGAGTAATGCTTGAAAGTTAGATAAAGCAGTTAAGAGTTGAGTCTATACCTTGGCAAGAGGGTAAAGTGGTAGCCTAAGTTAAATAGATAGTTATATCAGGTTCCTGAATAAATTATCAGGATCTGGCAGATAATGTGACAGAAGAAAGAACGCTTTAAAGTTTACCTAATTAATTATTTAACTGTAGTATGTGTATAATGGATGATTGAGAAAATTATGTGATGATATGGCATATGTTACCATAGGTTATGATGAACAATTGCATCTCTTTACATTTATCATATGATGACACGCATGTTAGAGATGCTTAAATGAATGCACCTCCTTGCGCATTATGCATATTAGGGCTAGATTACTCTTGCGATAAAGTCATATAGCTCTTGAGATAAAGTCATTTCAAGGAAATAGACAGTGTAACTCATGTTAAAGCCATGTTTACTGGATGAGCTGAGAAATTCTTCAATAGTTCTACACAAAACCATAATAAGAAGGATAAGTATATGGTAGAGCCTGTGTAGCTCTCTATAGTACTGCACATATCAAAGTCATGTTTTGAAATAAAAGATGAGAATAGTATAAGAAATTCCTAAGTGAAAGAGGAAATGAGTAAAGTCTTAATGAAAAGTATTGTTTAAAAGATAAATTTTTGGGGAAATTATCAATTGAGTTATCAACTGAGTGGAATTGGCTAACCTTGTAACTTAATCTATTGATTTTAGGTCTTCTAGAGAATTATGACATAGTACAATGGAATTGCAGTAGATTCTGGAATATCATAGTTATATCCTAGCATGGCTTATATAAAGTTACAGGGTCATAGTTAAATCCTACAAACGCTTACGTTTGATTGTAGTATATCATGATGGTCACAGTAGAACTAGCCTCAGGAAATGAATGAGCCATGAAGTTATGAGTACAGTGTAGTATTTCTCTAGAAAAACGATTACCACGGACAAGTTTAAAGAAGGAAAGTCTCACAAATTGGTTAACTCATACAGAGAAAGTATCCACAACATTTACTTTTCAAATAATTTTTTTATATGGATTGAACTTAGAATCCTTTTACATGACGAAGGAATTAAAGTCAACAGAGTTAAAGTTTATAGTTCTAAGTACAAGGTATTCACAAGTCTATAAGGAGAATACCTAAGAAAGAGAAGAGTACCCCACAAGAAATAAGAAGAGATCAAGTCTAAGTAGATAAGATTCCTAAGATGAAATTCAAGAGAATAAGAGCCAGATAGACCCAAAAGAGACAATATGAGAAAGGTCTAAGATAATGAAGTACCAGAGTAGGAACCTGTTAACACTAGTGCTTTAAATTTTCATTAATACTTTTCAGTTAAGTGTGCTCAGGCTAGAGTAGCCTAATGATGGGTGACACCCTGGGAAGTGATGAAAATTGATGCAAATGCCACACATGTTTTTCATAGATTCACAAAGTATGTAAGATGATAAGAAAAGACAAGAAGAGTTAGAAAAATTTATGAAAAGTAAGAGAGTAGAACCCTTTATGTTAAATCCAAAGAGAGGATCTAAAAGGAAATATTTAGATTATGACTTTGTTTTATGAGAAAGAAAGGCAAAAGAGCAATATTCTCCTGAGAAGCTAATGAAGTTGTAAGTCAAAGAGAATGTTAGGCATATGATATCTCAAGATATATAAAGAGAAATGGTATTTGCATCATTTTTATCACTTCCCAGTGGTCACCTATCATGGGGCTACTCTAGCCTGAGCATACTTAACTAAAAAGTATCAATGAAAATCTTGAGATATCACACATGTTTTTCATAGATTCACAAAGTATGAAGATGATAAGAAAAGCTAGGAAGAGTTAGAAAAAGTTATGAAAAGTAAGAGAGTAGAACCCCTTATGTTAGATCCAAAGAGAGGATCTAAAAGGAAATATTCAGATTATGACTTTGTTTCAAGAGAAAGAAAGGAAAAAGAGCAATATTCTCCTGAGAGGCTAATAAAGTTATAAGTCAAAGAGAATGCTAGGCTCATGTTATCTCAAGATATAAAAAGAGAAATATGTAATGAGACATGTCATGAGATAAGAAGTATGATAAAAAATAGAAATCTCATAATTTCATCAAATTTATGAAGGGATATGCATGAAAGAAATGGACATTATTCACAAGATCAGTAGAAAGAAATGAGAAAATGGATGATAAATGAGAAAATAGTAGAAAGAAACAGACTTCTACTCTAATAGAGTTGATAACAAAAGATGATTAGTAATCTTGCATAGTCAAGGAATTCATGTACTCCATTAATATTGAAAGAAAGTCTATGGACATTGTAGTGTGTGTTTGGATAGGATTTTGAAATGGGCTTATGAAAAAAAAGGACTTATTAGCAGCTTATAGAAAAGGGCTTTTGAAGAAAAGTTTATGAAAAAAAAGTGGTTTTGAATAAACAAGTGTTTGGATAGTTATTTCCAAAAGTACTTTTGTTATTGGTAAATTACGAAAAAGGGTATGAGTATTAAATGAGGAGAGATCAGAGATGAGAGGAGAGAGGAGAGAGGGTGTAAGAAAAAGTAGGGGTAATATAGCAATTGGTTAGTTCATAAACTCTTTTACTGTTCCATAAGCTGCTCTGACCAACTTATCTGAAACCTTGGTTTTAAACCATAGTTTAGTCTAAAAGCCCATTTGAACAAATATGACTGTTTGTTTTAAAATTTTCCCAAACTGAGATTTGGGCCCAAAAGCTGTTGGAAACCACGTTTAGAGTGGTTTCCAAATAGACCCGTAATAGAACAAAACAATTATGTAAAGATACCCCTGAACCTTAGTCATAAAACATAGAAGAGTATAAGAGTGATTTGTCCAAAAAGGTTTGACTAAGGTACTAGTTAAATTTATTTAAGGGGAAAGAAATGTCACATCTTGATATTTTCTTATCTATAACAATTAATTTTTCCTTATCTATGTAAGACTGATAGAGGGAAGAGGTTTGGAAGGAATTATGATGAAAAATAGAGAAGAAAGATAATGATTAAACAAAGGTATAAAGTAGAAGGACTAAAGTGAAAACCTGATAAAGTAGAGAAACACGTATTAGAAGCATTAGAATCAAAATGAGAATTTTTGTGAAATGGTTCAAACTACTTCCGATTGAGCATAATTAAAGATAAAAATAAGAACACGATAATTGTAAACACACATTTACATCAAGCATTATCTTTTATACATTGTGTTATATTGTTTACTACTGAGATTTTTCCCAAAATTTCACCCCTTTTCATGTCACACCAATCATAGAAGGACCTTCCCATGGATAAGATGAAGTCAATTGAAGATGGTTTAGTCTTTGAATGGCTTGTTGCTTATGTGACTTTTGTTGAAACTTGTATAAAGATGCCCTATGTTCAATTTATGGCAGCAACCTTATAACTGTCTAGAAAAATAGTAGATGATTGAATAAATGTATAATTTTTTTTATGATGATAGTATACATGTTGACCTTCGATTTGATATATAGTGTGCCTTATTTGGATGTCTGTGTGAGAAGAAATAAATTTCCAAATTTAGTGGATCAAATCTAGAAATAGGGAAAACTGACCTAATGAACAACATTTTTCAATGTCTAAACTATATTAATTTACTAATATTTTGGTCATACTTATATTTTTCTCTTAAATAGGCTTAAGTTAGCTTCACGTAGCAACTTTAACCACTTCAATTGGAATTTTCTAAAATTAATTATGATTTTTTGAAGTTAGGTCACCTGTTTGGAATTTACTAAATGAACAGTAATCCAAGAACAAAAATTATAGACTGTACAACTTCAATGACCTGATAAGTTATTTTAGATGCTACCATTTGGTCCCTTAGGTGTGTGAGAGTGAGCTGTTACACCATTCATCCTATCCAATATGTATTTTATCATATACTTTTTCTCAATTTTAGTCTCATGGAAGAATCAAATATTTGTCATATTATCTTTGTCTTATTCTAATTCTCTCTCTCTCTCTTTATAATGACTTTCACATAGTCTCATTAATGGGTCATTAATAACAAACTAAGAAAGTCAAGTTGGAATTGACTTATTTGACCATAAAGTAATTCTTTTCTTCTAGAAGTACTTTTTAAGGTTATATATTCCTCATAAAATTGTTCTATTTGAGCCATTACCTCTCATTAATTATAGAAAAATTCTCTAATTTTTCTTAGTCGAAAGCTCTGCCTGTAGGTATTTCTTTTTTAATTTCACACATAATGCCTCTAATTGGCATAATTAGGTTTTAAATATTTTTAAAGCCAATCTTCTCTTCTTTTGGGGGATCAAACCAATTCTATAAACTTATCTTAATACTCAAATAATTAATCCCCAATTTTCTCAAATTTGTTGAGGCCTCCACATAGCTCAAACAATTAAATCTGGCTAAATAACTCAGAATTAGCCAAATATCTAAAAATTAATTAAAATTCTTTCTAAGGGTATCTTTGTCATTTTTCACCTCAAATGGTCCTTAACAAGTCATTTCCCATTTTATGGGATTTTTTTGGAATTTTTGTGCATTTTGCCATAATTACCTTTGTTAGCTAGAAACTTCATGAAATTACGGTTTTGCCCCTATTTTTGTTCAACCTTATAAACCATCATTCTAAAGCCTTTACCTCAACCTTAGGCCTATAACTAACATCTTTTCTCTTTTTGAGTCCTTGAGACTCTCCTGAAGTCCCTAACTTTTTTGCCCTATAGGAACTTTCTATATTTGTAGTTTAGTCCCTTAAAACTCTATATGTTTCTGGGACTTTTACTCAAAGGAAACTGGTAGCTTACTTATTTGACACTACTTTTTGGGCTTATAGACCTAAAAATTAGGATATGACAAAACCAATAATTTCTTTGATGGGCGATACTAATTAACAGTTGAATAAACTCTAAGCCCTTCCAAGGATTATAGCACACATAAGATGAGGTACGCAAATGCATAATAAAAAGCTTTAACCTTCCTCTTCAACACATCAAGAGGATGACACTTTATCTAGTTGAGGGCTATTTAGGTAATTCTAGTGATTAATTCTCTCTAGCTAATATCATTGTAACATAATTTCATTTCATATTCTCAATATGTTAATTTATTTCATTATATCAATCTCTTTCTCCCCTTCTTTTTTTTTATATGACTATATGATAGAGTCGTATTTAAATATTATCGGACTTAATTATGGGTATCTCTCTTATTTTATTACATCACTTTACTACAATATACTACAAAGCTGGCCTGCCCTTCTAGCTTGTCCTCAGGTGACTCCTTTATTTAGAAGGCCCTCTTAAACTCTAATAAATTCAGTCGGCCCATTTTACTAAAAGTAAAATTAAACCTCTAATATTTGTTATAAGATTGTATAACAAAAATAAACATAAATAATAGCAGTTGAGCAAATGATAGTTAATATAGATAGTAAGAAATGAGCTCATATCCTATAAAAATATGAGTTCGATTCTCACTACTATCGTGAGAGCTCATTTTATAGACAATCTCGTAAGTCTCCTATAAGCATTTTTTTAGCTTTGGGGCTATGTCCTGACCTTAGTAAGAGACCGGTGTCAAACTTATCTAAATTTTTTTGTACAAAAAAAATAGCAGTTGATTTAAAAAAAATTAAGGTAAAATTGGTGGTCTCAACACTTCAAGAAGATTAACTTGTAGCTATCAATTAGAGGATATCGCTTGAAGTATACAAAAAAAATAATTTGATACCTTTCAAACAAAATAATAATAATTTGATATTTAGGGTCCTTTGGTACACCGGACATATTATGTTTGGTGTGACAATATATAAACATGCAAGTTACTTATATATATATATAAGGTGGGATATATTAAACTCGTAATTAACTTTCTACTTCCAAGAGAAAGAGCGAAGCTACTCAACCAGTGCCCAACCCATGTTAATATTATTTTACAATATACTATCATATTATTTATTGAGTCATTAAACATTTTTACATATTAGAATTTTCTTAAGTTTGATGGGAGGAAAAGTCAGCCACACACAAGTTGCCGTTGAATCAATTTGCATTATATTTTAGCTATTCCAAGCATGGGTTACGTATTTCATCTTCCCCAAGAAGCAATTATATTTTTTATTCAAATAAAAAGTATATTCAAAATCAACGTGAGACCTATTCAAATATCTTCCAAGTATAGATCCCAATCACAATCAAATGGGAATGCGTCTCCCAACTTCAATTATCCTTACTAAAATAAAATGAGATTAATTGGCAATTGTATGAAATTGATACTAAAATAAACTAAAAGATAAGGTAATATGAACTGTGAAGCATATTTTTCTAGTTAGTCAAAGATATATAAATTTCAATATAAACATGATATGACCGTTGAAAAATATACTCTTTGTTTCATGCATGTGTAATCAATTTATTATAACAATATCTCATTTATTATTATAATATAATGAGCTCAATCAATACAAAAGAGACCAAGATCACATTCTAGATGTGCCTGCAATGCCTTTTATTTGTATTTTCCAGCTACATAATATAATATGAACAACAATGTATATATACTAATCACAAAAATACAGTTAAAAAGGAAAATAAAATTTAATGTAAAGACCAAATGATATTAAGAATCGGAATTATTTTTTAATACTACTAAAAATACTGTCAAATTTCATGATAAAAGTATTATTATGAGAATTTAAAAAAGTTACTCAAATTTATTATTTTTTAAAAATTATTAAATTTGACAGTATTTTAATTCTAAAAAATAACTCCGATTTTTAAAACCATTTAACATAAATTTGTAAGCATACATATGAAATCTAAAGAAATTAAATAAAAGATGTTTTCAAGGGCAAAACACAACGCTATAGTTGGTTCCTCCTGGGCAACTGAAGGTGCTTGTTGGATCGTCCATGGGGTAACTGTAAGCACTAGGGCACCTCTCCTTTAAGAACCTTGAATACGTTGTGGCCGTACAGTTCCTTGAGCCGGAAGTACAGCAGTACTGATCCGACCTAAACACTGTGCATGGATTCTGACACCCTCCGGCAACCTTCAACTGGCCCGGGCACTGATCGGTGATGTTGCCGGAGCACCGGATCGTGTTGTTGCAGGTGGCGGCGTTTGGCCTGATCTCCAACGGCACGTTGAAGCCATTCACCAACGAAATATCGAAGAAATCCATGTTGTTGTATTGGTTCAACGAGAACTCCGCCAGGGTGTAGGGTGGTGTACCGGTTTGGTTACACTCGCGGAAGCCACCGCAGTCTCCGGTGAGACACCTCCCCCGTCCCAATTGACCGAAGCTGCAGTTGGTTCGTGGCCAGATGCGAGCCTGGGAGGTTCCAGCAGCTATGTTGAGGGCCCAGCTTTCACCGGAGTTAAGCCTTCTGCCTCCGCCGGGGAGGGCGGCTGGCCACACGGTGTAGGAGCAATTGTTTGAGATGGTGAACATGGCGGCTCTGGCGGAGGCGATGAAGAAGGTTATGAGGAGGAAGGAGAAGATGGGACTGGTTTTGATGATCGCCATGTTTGAAGTTTGAGAAGTTGTTTGAAGATTTTTCCCTGAGAAATGGTGGGGATGATTGTGTTTTTATATTTGAAGAGGGTGATGAATTTAGAAATAGAGACGTATGAGTTCGGTTTTCATTTTTTAGAAAATTCATAGGATGATGTGTTAATAGTTTGATTTTCTAGATAAATTATATATGGTTAACATTATTAGTCAAGTCCTTTGAAAATGAATTTTATAAGGAAAATATAAAATTGATTAATTTTACGGGTCCAACTAAGATTGGATTAATAAAGCATTCATTTGCAACTATCTCGAAAAAACTGTTCGCATTATTTGAATTTTGTTGAATTATTCGGAAAGTTAAAGTCTTTATAATAAGGCAGTATTAACATTTTTGGTCAATGTAATATAAAAAATATTTTGTCAATAATTTCTTTATTTAATTAGGTCCTTGTAATGTTTTTATTTGGTCGTTATACTTTTTTCAAACAATTATAGATATTGGACTGTACAATATAATTTTGTTAATTTGTGATAGAAATAACATTAATAGCTGACAAATAAAATAATTTGTTCCGTATTTCATCATTTTCTTTTAACAATTAAAAAAAGTGGGGCGGGAGGGCCTTAGCTGGCTTTCACAAGTTTATGATCATACGCCATTATTAATTTATTATTACTGAGGCCATAAGCATCTAGTTTTCAAAAGTGAAGAAAAGTCAACGAAGTCGTCTTTACTTATTTATACAAGCACGTCATTTCACATATCAACCCGATTTTAATGAACGGTTCCTTTTATAGGTTCATAAAATAAATTAATTAATGATTGGATCTCTTATAAAATGTCCGTCTTACTTTATATTATTTAACCTTTTTATTAACTAAATTCTTAACATACAGGGACGTACACATGTTATTCTTTTAGCTATAAGTTTTTGCTCCATTTCAGGGTTTCACTATATAAAATACCAAACAGTTTCAAATGATTATTAAACACTGATTGTGGTAAAGAATAACAGATTCTGGATAAAAAAAAAAAAAGCGACGAAGAGCATATGAAGAGCTAGCGTGTACATGTATATGGGGAAAAATTAATATGCAAATCCATATTATTTTAATTTTGAATTAAGTGCAAGTCTTAATTATAAAATTTAATGGATTTCATGAAATCTCTTTCATTTTATTCCCTATAATTTTAATGCTCCTACATTTTTTATAATTATAATTTTATAAAGATTATAAATTAAAATTAATGAATCAAAATAATAGGGCCTAATTCAACAAAGATCACAGGACCTTAATTATTCAAAAATTAAGATAGGCTATAAATACTTGCGGATTAATGTTTCCTAAGGTGTATAAGTAATCAATTCATTTAAAATAATGATTCCATCAAATCAAAGTATATTTAAATTAAATTGAAAATGAGGTGTCATATAAGAAAATCATTGTTAATTTTTCTTAGGATGGACCTTGTCATGTTCAATATATAGTCGAACATATGTTTGTTGTTCAAAAATATTGAAAATATATACACCGAGTTTGAATTATGTATGCATGTTATATTAAAATGTTATTACTATAATTATCCGGTCCCACAAAAAAATGTTACTCGTACGATATAATCCACAAAAAGGCGAAAAATATATCTTTTTGCCATTAAAAATAATAATAGGCATGAAATATTTTACAAAAAAAAAAACTCAAAAGTCAGAACCGATATCCAATTTTGGTTGGCCAAGAAAGTCAAAATCATATCTGAATATTGGTATGCGGTGGTAAAAATTGGAAAAAATATTAGAAGTTGGCTAAGGGATAGATATTATTGTTGTTGAGTGTAAGATACGTGAACATCATAAAAACGTTCAAACTAAAATTCAATCACTTTCGCTTCTAAACGTTTCATTAATTTCCAAGTTTCTTTGAGGTGATTGTGATTTTGAAGTTTCATTAATTTGCTAGAGACAATTTCTCTTGTATTCTGATGTCAACACGGAGATGCTGTTGAATCTCCTTAGTTTCTTAACTAATTAATCATTTTGTGCAAAACGTTTCCTTATTCTTCGTTTACTATAACGGCCTTTTTCTGGGGATATTTGGCATTTAACGATTTTAAAGGAATGAGAATGAGAATATGTTTTAAAAGATTGTTTGATATGATGTTACTGTTATAAATCTTGTTTTTAAAATGACTTTTAACTCAAATTTTAATTTAAAAAAATTAAAATAAATAGTTATATTTGTTTAAAATAGTTTTTGAATAAAATTATGGTTTAAAATTATAGTTTTGGATAAGCTATTGAGACTAACTTTTAGAACAGTAAAAAAGTTTATAAACAACTCAATTACTATTTTACTATTATTTTTTCATACACCCTATCTTTTCTCTCATTTCTTTTTTTCATCATCTCTCCTCTCTCTTCTCCACCTTCTCTCCTCTCTCTTCTCCACCTTCTCTCCTCACTTCTCTCTCCTATCTCTTCTATACTCTCTCTCCTCTCTGATATTTTTAATAAAATCATACACTTTATAGTAATTTTCTTATTACAAAAGTTCTTCTGTTATTAACTATCCAAATACTCATTTATTTAGAACTATTTTTTTTTACAAACTCTTCTCTAAAAGTTGTCTAAACGTCCTTTTTTTTATAAGTAATTTTTTAAACTCTCATCCAAACAAACCTAATATAGAATAGTAATATAATTTTTATTATATGTGTGTGTGTAATTATCACAATAAAATACCATAATAAATTCATCAGTAAAGTAGCATCTAGCACCAACACCCTAATATCATTTTTCAATAACGTCTAGTAGTATCTTGTAATTTTATTTATGGTACATTCAATATCTATACATTATTTTCCACTTACATCCACAATCATAATATTATTTATAGTTTAAGATGTTAGATCAATGAATTATAAATAAAGGTGCTAAAAAAATTAACTTCAAGGTAGAATATATCATAAATAAAATTAGAATGGTAGATGTACCTTAACCCTAAATTCATAGTATATCCATCTCATCTTCATCCCCTCATCTCTTCAGTCACTTCTGATAACCAAATGCATCAACATATTCAAATCCAAAACACAATTAAATATCATAAAGAATATACAAATTACAAAATCTGAATCATTAAAACAATCCATTCAAGTAGGAAAAAAACAGCATTGATGATGAAGTAAATTTCCATATATACTCCTCTGGTCTTAAATATATGATTTAATTGAAAAATTAATTTTAGTTCTAAATATAAGACATATTTCTTATATTTATTTGTATTTTTCTAAATTACTCATTAATACTCCCCTAATAATAATTAAGAGAATGGGGAGAAAATTAAAAAAAATGATTAGGGTGTTTTAGAAAAATATATTATATTAATTAATTTAATTAACTTATATAATATAATTAAATTAATTAAATATATATTATTTTTAGGATAAGAGAAGTATATGACATGAATGGAGGAACAAAGATGAGGAATGTCAATGATGAAGAAATGGTTACAAGTGGCATGCGAATAGTAAGTTGTCTATGTGCTAGGTTAGAGCTGATAATGAGTTGAAACCGTTGGGGGTTATTTTAGCCTATACCACGTGGCCTGTAGGCTAAAGGATTGGCCTGCCAACCCGTAATATAAATTATTTTTATATTATAACATTATTTATTATTGAATCATTTTTCATAGTATAAAATTTTAAAAATAAATTATATGAGTAAAGACTTCTTTTATATAAATATAGATGATAATCTAATTAACTTTTACCCCTATAAAAATGTTAACAGGATCCCACAGGCAAATGGCGGGTTAGCCCGTTTAGCCTATTTTTTTTTTAATTTTTAATATTTATATTATATTTTATTAATTTTAAAATTTCAACTAAATTAAAGTTTACATTAACTTAATTGATGTTAACTTTATTTTATTGAGTCATTTCTTTAAATATATATTATTTTATTATTATTTTACTTGTGATAAATTTATATATGGATAGTAATAAACTTAAAGAAATAAATATTTTGATAATTTTAGATCATACTTTGAATCCAATTAATATTGATACATATAAATTATTTTTTAAAAAAATATATATATGAAAAGAATTTTTAAAAATATATATATATATATATATATGAAAAGAATTTTTTTAAAAAAATAAATAATTTAAAAAAAACTGGCGGGTTGGCGAGCTAACCCACCAACCCACCTTGACGGGTATGAGTTGGTAGTTTACCAACCCGCCTGAAAGGCCCGGTTAAATTTAGCCCGCTTTCAGGCCAACTCACAACGGACCAACCCGTATCCAGCGAGTTGACCCGCATTTCTACTTCTATTTGTCAGTTAGTTTAATACTAAAATCTGACGTCAATTGTTAAACTAATTTATATTATTTACAAGTGAGAACCTACAGTATCATATCTATCAGTATTCAACAATATTTATTTCTTAAAGCATATTTTAATTATATTGAAAAAGGATTTTTCATTTTAAATTTTTTATTCGTACTTTCATATTTAAATTTCTCAATAAAAAAATATTATTATCGTTAAAAAGAAGTAATTTATATGTAAGAATAGGAAAGAAAATTAATTTAACTTTTATATTATACTAGTAATAAAAAATAAAAGATACAGGTTGTTATAATCCTTATTGCTAAGCCTGCGGGTTGAGATAGGCTAAACTGTAATATGGATTGGCTTGCATTACTAGCTCTATATTGGGCAACTTGATTGCCAACTAAAATTCTCAAACATCAGCTCATGTTTTGTTTTTAATTTAGAAGACAATTAACATACACTAATTGTTTGAAATTATAAACAAATCAAATTCAGCCCGCAACTTTCCACAGAGAATCTTTTAGCTTACTAAACTATAAGAGCATTAAGTAATACAATCTGTATAGTCATAATCAAGCAAAAGATCACATGGTAGTTGTCTGATTTGATTGAAATTTTATGGAAAGGTTTTGAAGAGTCATTGGCTATTGAAGCTGTCTTCCTATGGTCCTGGTTCTCTCTTTTTCTTCTTTCTCATTTTCTTCATAAAATATCATCTCTACCCTTGACTAAAAAAATAAACGGTTCAGATCTAATATTTTATAAGACTATTATTATAAAAATAAATAAATAAATTTTAACTGTTAGATTTTAACCTACACAGTTCATAATTATAATATAGAAATAGACATTTTTTAATTTAAAAAATATTATAATAATTTTATAAAATATTAAATTTAAACCCTCTAATCTAATTTTTATCTAAAAGTAGGGATAGTATTTTGAGTAGATAATGAGAAATGGGAAGAGGAGAGGATCAACCTCCATCTTTCTCACCCTAATTTGACGTGAACGTACAGAATGTCACATCTATATAGTTCAATTTGTGCAACCTTTGATCACGCATATAATTGAGTGGGGATTTAATCTCCATTTTGTATGGGAGGTAAGCCTTTAATTAATTTGAAACATTCCTAAGAAAAAATTAATACTAATATTCAATATGTTATGAGTATCACAAGTATGGTACACGTGTCATATCAAATATGTATGTAATATGGGTACGGTATGTTAATTTTTTTTGGAAGTGTTGAAACTGACACTTCAAAGCTTCCTTATTTTCTCATTTTGTATGTTAATACCTAGATTAAATTCTTTATAACAATTATGTTAAGTTCTATAATTATATATGTTCATATGTCCTATTTTTTTAATGTGAATCTAGGATTAAGGCTTTATTTGGTTGAATGAAAGGTAAAGTATGTTAGATTAATTTAAAATAGGATAAAGGAGGATAAGAGATATAAGTAGGAGAGAGAAAGGATATTTCTTATTTAGTTGATATTTCTTATTTAGTTCAATAAGAGAGGAAAGGAGAATTTATTATAAATTGATAAATATACTCTTATTATTTTATTTAATTTTTTTTTATTATTTTATCTTTATTGATTTTTTTTTCAAAAGCTTTCCGATTCACGAAACATCTTCCATCATCAGCCAGAAGCTCTTTGAGAAAATATAAAAGTAAATTATTCTTCTTCTTATTAACGCCATTATTGCCACCTTCGTCATCTACTCCTTGCTGTGGTTGATTCATTCATTCCATATTCGGTTCTCTTTGGTATTTATTCGATTTTCCTAGTCCTTGAAATGTAATTTTCCCATTCTTTGGTAATTATGGGCTTCACCAGATGAAGAGTGTGTGAGAGAAAAACTGTAACTTGCAGATCTTTAGTAATTTTCCGAGTTTTTGGTAATTATGGGCTTCAACTGTAACTTACAGATTTCCATCCTCAGCATTGCATACTCTTCCAGATCTATTGAGGAGAGGTCGTCAACCAAAGAAAAAATGTTGATGGCAATGGAGGCTAGGGGTGAAGGAGGTTGCATATCAATAGAGGAAGAAGAAACTAGCAACAAAATATTAACTCCTCGTAACCCCACCTTTCTCTTTTGTCGGAAGGAGTAAGAGCAAAGAAGCATCATTGGAGGTAAGGGACAGGCGGATCGCTAGCGTCTCTATGAGGTGAGGGCAATACTAGAATATTAAAAATTTATTTAGGGTAATTTTGTCACAAAATAAGCAAAGAAAAGAAAAAAATACCCCACCCCACCCCAAACACACATATGGTAGAGAAAAGAGACGAGAGAGGGTAGAGAAGAGATATGAGAGAGGGTGGAGAGGGGAGAGGAGAGATGGTGTAAGAAAAATAAAAGAAAAAATGTAATTGGATAGTTCATAAGTTTTTTTTACTGTTCAAGAAACTAGTTTCAGTAGTTTATTCAAAACCTTAATTTTAAACTATGGTTTGGTCCAAAAGCGCTTTTGTACAAATATAACTATTTATTTTAAAAAAAAATTCAAATCAATATTTGAGCTAGAAGCTATTTTAAAACTACGGTTTTAGTGGTTACCAAATAGGAACTATGATTTGACTGCAGCAATGGTTATGTTGTTTGGCTTAAAATGCTGTCTGAATAGCTAGCTTCTGAAATCATGTTAATTGTGGCGCATGAATTTCATCATTGTCATTTCAGGTGGCATAATCACCTAGACCCAGCTATAAAGAAAGATGCATGGACAGAGGAGGAGGAATCCATGCTTGCTTTCTGTCACCAAATATACGGTAGTAAGTGGTCAGAAATTGCAAGGTTTCTTCCTGGAAGGTAAATACGCTTTTCTATGATGAAGGTTTCATTCTGCAACATAATGCTCAAGTAATTTCTGAGATATTATATTTATATCCATTTGTGATGTAGCTGAATATTATTTCTGTTATTTCATGACTCACGATATATCCCTGAATCTTGTTGTAAAACCAGGACTGATAATGCTATTAAAAATTATTGGAACTGTTCAATGAAGAAGAAGTTGGACACATCCTCACCTAGATGTGATGCAGATATTGTGGCCTGGGATTTCAATACTTGTAGAATCAATATGTTGGTTAAATAAGGTGAGGACCTCAGTCAAATGGTTTCTCCCAATAGGAGCTGCAGATTGAAGCGCAATATTGATTCCTCCTTAACTGAATTGACTCTTGGCATGCCACAAGATGAGAGCAGATTGATCTACTCAACAAAAGGGATAAGCTCTAAGAAAGGAGTTGTCAACAAACCCTTAACTTGCTTTGATGTTCCTCCACTGGGGCTTGCTGCTGAACTAGATTGTGTCACTAATGAGATTTGTATGTCTCCCGATCTGCTCAAGTCTTGTTCAGATGCAAAGCTCTTCGGGGATGGCGAATGTTGCAGTCCACTTTCGAGCCGACCAGTATTCGCTAGTTACGAGGAGAATGCTCAAGTTGAACTGAGAAATAAAAGAAACAGGGTTCAAAGTCAAAACTTGTGTCCTGCAAAGTTATCTCTGGTGGAAGATTTGGCTTCCCCATAAGAATCTTTTAAAGAAAATCTCATCGATGGTTATTATAATACTCCTCCCAAGTACACGGGAGGAAGTAACCCTGAATCTGTCCTCAGAAGCCTAGCTATGACCTATGAGAACATTCCTTCCATCATAAGGAGGAGAACTCACGGTAAAAATACTCCTGAAGCTATGTGTTGGTTTGAATAGCTTAAACAATTTGAATTCGAAGCAGGGTGGTGCCATGCCATTCATGTATAAATCATTTACTTCTGTCAGATCTCTTCAAAGTACATTGACACAGTGCACTGAATAGATTATACTTTTATTTTGGCCTTTCTTACCGTAATATTTGTCCTTACCTTTATATGCATTGACAATAGGCATGAGCTTTTTCTCTCCATGTCCGTATTAGTCATAGGTTTTTTTTTTTTTAAAGAAAAAATCAGTTACCAACACTGCGGGAATATACACAGATTAAAAATAAAGAATCTTTAGTTTTGTGCTTCCGATTCCATCAACGTTTTGGATGAATCTTGATATACGCACAATAGAAAGGTTTTCTTCTCGCTCGTCCTCTTCTCGTTATTTTTGTATTATGTATTTTTATTCAAAACAAAAAGATTTTGAAAAATTTGGGTATGTTTGGCTTAAAGAGGAGAGGAATTTAATATTACTTTATTTAAATTAATAGGAGGAAGTGGAAGGAAAAAATTTGGATCAAGGTCCTCATGTTTATTACGCTAACTTCTCCAATCTCATCTCATCTTGACATGTGTCTTATTTATTTTAATATCTTCATTAAATCAAACATACAAAAAAAATCCACATCATAAAATGCGATAGGAGAATTTATAAAAAAAATTAATGTAAATATATTGAAAAAATTATATGGATAACTTTACCTTTATTTTATTTAAATTATTTTTTTGATTATTTAATAAAATATAATCATTTATGACATTTAGTATACAAAATTATAATATAATAGTCAAAATTAGAGAAATATAATTATAATATATAATAGCTAATATATATACAATAGTATATATTCGTTAATTATAATTATATATATCTATTATCTAAAATTATATTTTAGAAATACACACATATATACGGAAAATCATTCTTCTGTTTCTCCTCCTTCACCTTCATTTATCAATTCAAACGCTCGAAGTCCTAAATCAATAATGTTATTATAAGTAATAAAAATATTGATTATGCAGTGCTGAGTTAGAATATTGTGCATCAGCGGATATTATTGTAAATAATAGGAATATGTTGAAAATAATAGTATTTTTTATACAATTGTTTTTGGAAATAATAGTAAATAATTGTTGTGCTGTTAAGTTAGCTAGGTACTGTTGCCAATTGGGCTTTAAGGCTTAACAGGATAATGTATATAATTAGGCTTCAGGATACTTATTGTACACGGATTTTATTATACAAGAAATAATAAAGGAATATTTCTTGTACTAAAAGAAAGTATTATTCCAATATTTATTTTCTCTCTCTCTCTCTACAATTCATCATGGCTTTAGAACGATTAAACTTTTTTTTGTACAAAAAAAATTAAATAAATTTAGCTCCAGTCTCCCACTAAGGTTAGAGTATAGCCTATAACTCAAAGAGTACTTATAATGTATTTACGAGATTGTTTACTAAAAGAACTCTCACAACAGTAATAAAAATTGAACATATATCCTTGTAAGATATAAGATTAATTTTTATTATCTGTGTCAACTCTCATTGACTAGAGTAGGGGTGTGCATGGGCAAGGCAGCCCCCCTGCCCGAAAAAAGTATGGGCTGTATTTTACAACCAGATACCCGACCCTGCCCGATAAAAGCCCTAACTATTTTGAGTTGGGTATAAGCGGGCTGGGCATGCCCAAATTGTGATGTTATGCTCATATTGTGAGAAAAAAAATCTGCAATCATGAATTTATAAAATAATATCATATTTATATCTTCAATAGTTAAATAATATATATAATTCACTAAGAATAAGGTAATAGAAATATAATAATTAAAGTCTTAAAGTCTATTTCATATATAAAAAAGAAATATTAAAATATGTAGATGTCATATATTTGTAGCGTTATTGCAACACCAAAAATCGAATACTTGGCAAGTAAAGCAAATGAGCAACTTCAGTATCTACATAATATAAAAGTTATGTTTAATATTTTAAAAATGAGCAATGAGAGTTGTCAGTTAAAGTGAAAAGTATAAAATTACAAATAAAATAAGTTAAAAATTTAAAAAAATAATAAATATATATATAGGGTCAGGCCAAATGGGCAGGGCAGCATACCCTGCCCAGTGTCCTGCCTTACCCGACACTTGGCCCTTCCCGGCCCTGCTCAAATATATTTTGGGCAACTTTTTTAGGGTTGAGTTGGATAATTTTTTTATGGGCTCAGACGGACAGACTGAATTATGGGCATTGTGAATACCCTAGACTAGAGCAATGAAATTGTGTTAGATCCATCACCTTTCAAGAAAAGCCCAAGAACGGAAGAAAGCAGCCCAGGATCGATGCATCCGTTTTTAAACACAAAGCAAGACGACACCGTTTTTCAAAGAAGAAGAAAGCCTCCACGAAAATCCCAATTGAACTAGGTCACACTCACATTTGAACTAGGAGTGTATATGGATAAAATTAGATATAGTAGCCCCTAACCTAAAAAAAATTATGCTGTATTTTATAATTTAATTTTACTCGTAAAAGCCTTAATTATTTTAGGCTGAACATAGACAGGTTTATATACCCAAATCGTGATATCCTACTTATATTGATAGAAAAATTTACAATCATAAACTTAAAAATAATATCATATTTATACTTTAAAAATTAAATAATATCTATAATCTACTAAAAATAAAAATAAGGTAACAAAAAAATAGTAATTAAAATCTTAAAGTATATTGTATATATAAAAAATAAAGATTGAAATCTGTAGGGAGTCAGGGTATTATAATACTAATAATTGAATGTTTGACAAGTAATAATTTTAGTATCTATATAAATATAAAAGTTATATTTAATACTTTAAAAATAAATAAGAAGAATTATAAGTTAAAATAAAAAATATAGAATTATAAATAAAATAAATTAAGAAAAAAAATAAGATTTTAAACAAATAAAATATATAGAGAGAGTTAAATTAAATAGTTAATATAATATATTTTATCTAATACCCTACTCTATCTTACATTCGGCCACACTCAATCTTACCCAAATATATTTTGGTAACCTTTTTTAAGGCAAGGTGAACAATTTTTTCCGGGCACACAGGCTTTGCACACCCGTCGTTTGAACAGAGGATCGAACGAAGCCTCTAGAAACCAGAATCGTCCCTTTCGCGAACACCTTTCACGGCAAAAGCAAAGGATCTCAACTCCGCCGTCGCATCCCTGAGTTTTACTCATCCATTGTACCTCCATCCTTCCGACACACAAGGCTCGACCATCATCAACTTGCAGGTTTTGACCGGAGCAGAGAATTACACCATTTGTAGCAAGGCAATGCGGATTGCACTTCGGGGAAAGCCAAAGCTTGGTTTCATGGATGGATCTTGGGGAAAAGACGACCAAGAACATCTCAAAGAGCAGTGGGAACGATGCAATACTTGGTGGAAGATTTGGCTTCCCCTATAGAATCTATTAAATAAAACATTACCAATGGTTATAATTACACTCCTCCCAAGTCCACTGGAGGCAGTAGCCCTGAATCTGTACTGAGAAGCTTAGCTAGGACCAATGAGAATATTCCTTCCATCATTAAGAGGAGAACCCTCAGTGAAAGAACTCCTGAAGCTGTATGTGTTGGTGTTAATAGCTTAAACAATTTGAATTCGAAGCAGGGTGGTGCCACGTCGTTCATGTATAAAACATTTACCTCTGCTAGATCTCTTCAAAGTGCATTGAGTCATTGTCCTAAGTAAATCCCATTATAATGTAGAACGAGTTTTATTTTGGCCATAACTTTGAACGCATTGCCAATAGGCATGAGCTTTTTCTCAATTATCTTCTCTTTTGTCAAAAAATCATGTATCTTAATTCCTTTGTTCTATCTCTAACCCCACCACACGAGCTATCTCTCCTCATCCGTATTATCATGTTTTCTTTTCTATCGAAATTTAAGTATCTAGATATTTATATTTGATGTGTTAATTTATAATATAACTATCATACTTTGTATGCGCAAAAATTTTTAGGAAAATTCTACAACAATACCACTTCAAATTAAAAATTTGTATAAAAATATATTATTATTTACTTATTAAGTATAATTAATAGTTATTAAAGTATAGACAAAAAAACTGATTTGAGATTTCAAAATTTAAATAGTATTTTTGTGAAAATTTTTAAAATTTCTTTTATGTAGTCTATAGCAAAGAATTTATAAACACGTTTAATATGTTGTAGTTGTAGTATTAAGGGCTTAGGATCGACATAGAAATAAGGAATAAGTTAAATTAGGTTATTTGATATATAATATTGAGAAAATATTGAGATTTGGCAATACAACACCACATAGGTAAGATTGACAATATCACCTCCCCCTGTAATATCTTTTCTTCTCTCCTGTCCTCCGTCTGGTTCTTCTGCATACCACCTCCCCCTTCTCTCACGTTCATGACAATGATACTGACCGGAAAGACGGACGTGGGAGCCAACGAGGTTAAGCGCATGATGGAAGAGCTCGCCGGAGGGTACAAAGGGAATGCCTATAATCTCATCTCCAAGAACTGCAACCATTTCTGTAACGATGCTTGTATCAGACTCACCAAAAATCCTATACCAAATTGGGTGAAGGTGGGAGAGATTGCCTCATGATAGAGCTTTTGGAGTTAGTGAAGGGTATTGTGAGGATATTAAAATATTTTATAGGTATAATAGTTATATCATGTCAAAATATTATATTTTCCTTCTAAATCCCCCTTTTGGGGAGGGGAGGGAAAATTTCAAAACAAATTCCCTCCCCTTCTACAAATTTTCAGAAGTAAGAGAGATGAGTAAAATCCTTTTACTCCCTTCCCCTTCTCTCTATTTCCCTCACACCAAATACACCATTAACAAGTTTTTGTTCTAATTTTTATATTTAATAGTATTAATTAAAATTGTTAAATATTTGAAATTATAAAAACTAAAATTATGATTTTAAATTAAAGGGAATAAAATTAAAATTTAATCAAATTATGAGGACTTAGGGACAGCTCCTTTTTTTAGACAAAAAGCCATTTTGGGTTGGGCCGTTTTAAACCGCCATTCAGACCATAATCTGCTTTTGGGCCTCCACTTGTTTCGGGTATTCAATAACTCAATGGTTTGAGAGTTTTCTGGACATTGGTGTAGATTTGATTCAGGGGCAAATGGATCATTGGCAAGATAAAAAATTGGATCCCACCAAAATAGGTAGAATCCCATTTTCCTTTATGCGCTGGAAAATCTACCACCACCAAAAAAAGAGTTCCAGGAAAATGGTACAAACAAACAGCCGCCTCAAATGAAAATTCTAATTTTCCGTTTTCCTCCTCAGATTTTCCATGAACCAAACGAGCCCTTATCTCATGGTTTAAAAAATAAAAACAAGGCTCCAACTACGTTTTTTTTTCTTATGTGGAGCTCGGGTTCGATTATATTTTCTTGTTTTTCCTTTATTTATTTTTTGTTCTGGCTGTAACCACATACTCCTCTTTCTCTTCTTTTATGGGCACCAGCAACATGATATTAGAGTGGAAGTGGCGGGGGCTTAGTAGTGGAGAGGGAGAAGACGGTGACTATAGTCATGTGACAGGGAAGAGAAAGAAGAAAGAAAGAAGAAGAGAATGAGGCGGCAAGTTAAAAGAAGCTTGGTGACTAGAATTTTTTTTTTTTTCCAGATTGGGCTAGGGAAATCGGTTTGGGCTAAGGAAAATCGATTTGGCATTTGTTTTTTGTTTTATTAATTTCATATATATATTTATAAAAAAATCATATATATATTAATTAATATTTATATAATTATTATATTTTATATAATATTAATAATGTATATAATATAATATATTATGTTTATTTATTTATTTTTTCTAATTAATTAATCAATACTCATTAATTAATAAAGATTCATTAAGGGCATTAGAGTCATTTGCATGTCTTCCTATCTAATTTTCCATAACTTTAAACTAACTAAATATAAATTTTTTTATCAAACTATTTTCTTTTTTTTTGTTAACCAAATATTCCCTGGATCAGCAATTTTCTATTTCATTGATTTTATTTCTATTATATTTCTTTCTAGTCAAACCCTTTCCGTGAACCAAATGAGCCCTAAGAGTTTATTTGGTTGGGGGGTTTTGGAGGGGAGGGGAGAGAAAAATGTGTTTGGTTGGAAAAAATGGAGGGGAGAGGAGGGGAGATTTTTTGTCCTTATGTGCTCCCCTCCCCTCCCCTAGCTCCCCTCCAAAAGTGGGGATTTTTGGAGGGAAGAGAAATTTTTTGTCCCTTTTGGACTAAATTACCCTCAAACTTTTTTTAATATTCCAACTATACCCTTAAACCTTTTTTTTATTTTTCTCACACATAATTTTTTCTTTAATTGCATAATAATTATAATAAATTATAATAAAACTTAATAAACATAATAAATTATTTATATATTATATTAAAATATATAATAATTATAAAATTAATAAGAAACAATATTAAAATTTTATCATATTTTTAATTTTTTTTAATTTTATTATATATATAAATGAGATAAAAAAATTTACGATTTATAAATTAAAAAATAATAATTTTGATATGAATATTGTAAATAAAGAGTAAATAAATTTAAATAAAGAGATAAGGGTATATTTGTCAATTTCTAATTAACTCCACTCCCCTCTCCTTCCTTCCTCTTTTGAACCAAACAAAAAATATCATTAATTAACCTCTCTTATCTTTTTCTATCCTCTTTTAAATTAATCTCCCCTCTCCTCCCATTAGCTGAACTAAATAAAGCCTAAAAAATATTGGCTGGACTAAGAATATGAACCAGAAGAAAAACCAGAGTCAAAGAGGAAATGGAAGGACGCTTAATTTCTCAAATTTGTCTCTTTTAAAAATAATTGAAAAATAATTTTTAAAAGCCTACTTTTCCCAACGTTTTTTCCTGAACAAAATAGTATTTCATAATTAAGTTATTTTTAACAAATAAATAAAAACATATTCATATTAAAATTACTTTTTATTATTCGTAACATAAGCGAGCCAATTAATTCATCATGAATTGAATTATTTAAGTTTACTTTAAATTATTTAACTAATTATTAGTAGAATAATTTGACTAATTATGTTTATATAAATATATATATATATATATATATCATTTTATATGTAATTATTTATATAATATTATTCACAACTAAGTTATTATGTGATCAACCCAATAGGACAATTTGATCATTTCAATCGTTTGAACTATGACCCACTAGTTTTTTTGGATCAACCTCCGTTCTGCCTTTTAAAACATTGATGTTTATCACATGTTACTATTTATCATAAAGAATATGCATTTTTAGTGTTCAAAATAAGACTGGTAACCCCGTGCTTTGCACAGGTAATACATTGTATTTAAAATACCCATATATAAACATTGGGACAATCATGTAGTAATAAACATAGCTAATTGATGATAATCATTCCTTACATGCCTTGAGAGTTCTACAATTAAAATATTTATAAACCAAGGATTATAATAAAGGGCACAATCAAAATATTTATTCAACAATTACTTCTCAAGTTTCCTCTACTCTTAACTCTTTTCTTATCTTTCTAAGGGGTCAAAAAGTTCTGAAGGTTTGTTCCTCCTATGCACAAACCAAAAACGTGAAACAAGAAAACAGAAAAGAACTTGCAACAAAAATTTAAACTAAAATGGATGAAGGAATGAATGCAAGTGTGTACGAAGTATATGGAGTATGTATACGATGTCTATACACTCAAAAGCATGTATGAAGAAGTGTGAATTTGGACAATCAACCAAAAGATGGAAGAAAAAAGTTCATCCAAAAATTGTGTGATTTGCCGCGGTGAACGAACACAGAGAGTAAACTTCAGAAAACAAGGACATGTTAGAATGGACATAGACAAAATTATGCAAAAAAAGTGGCACACAAAAATTCTAAGTGTCCAAAAGCAAGTTCAATGGTCTCAAAACTTTTGTAACTCTTCCAATTCCTCAAGACCAAGTTGGAAAACCCTTTGAAAAACATGATGTGCACAATCGTAAACTCAAAGATCTTCTAGAGTCGATGAACCACAATTTCAAAATTTAAAGCTTTACACTCTCAAGTTCAAATCACTAAAATTAGTTCCAAAACCTCTTGTACGCACATGTAGCTATTGTTAGAATAGATATTTTACCTAAGGGGTGAATTTGATAATTTTAAAATTTTTAGAAAATTCTAAAAGATATTTGAATGAATTTAAAGAGTATAGTTTTATAATGATATCATTGTAGGAAGAAGTTGTTTGAATAGAGATTGCAAAAGTTAATTTATACTAGTTTTGCCCTAATTCACTTGACCTACGTCTAGTCCCTACAGTTCCACCAAGTGTTCCCCTATATTTTAAGATTCTATGGGCTCTT